>CM077667.1:242977141-244340641 GCA_039707655.1 Elymus sibiricus | reverse complement strand
GGAGCTGTTCAAGCAGAATGTGCACAGGCTCTCCGCTCCTCAGATACAGGGATATCAACTCATGATGGTAGATCTCAAAGCAGAATTTGAGAGGAACTGTGAAGCTGTCAAAGGCGCCCTAGCGCGCCTAAAGAGAAAGACTACGATTATGGTCCAAGCTCACAACGACATGCTGAAGAGAAAGGCTCTTGGTCAGCCTGCTCTTGCCCCGGAAATCATTGCACGCTCAAGGCAAGCTTCAGTGTCTTCGGATGTGCCTACTCCCACACCGTATGTGCGCCGTGGCATTGAGTTTCCGGCTGGCTTCTCTGGCCCTCATGCACCTCCGTCTTCCTCTGCTGTTGATAGCAAGAAGACCAAGAAGGCCGAAGCTGAAGCCAAGGAGCGCAAGGCAGCTACCTTTGAAGCCCAACCTCCGAAGAGGTTGAAGACAAGAAAATCCAAGTGTTCAGAGCCGGCGCAAGAACCAGATCCTCCTACTGCTCCGTCATCAACTCCCCTTCCTCAACAAGAGCCCCTGCTCATTAAGCCAATCTTAGTGGCTCCTCCCGCATTAGAAAACTTGGAGAGACATGTAGTTCTGCATGAGTTCACTTCCACAGAGACTCGGAGACCAGAAGATATTCCAGCTGCTGAAGACACTACAACAGCTGAAGACTTTTCTCATGATGACATTGGTGCTGAAGACAATGTTGAGCTAGAACATGTTCCACAGGTGGATGCCCCAATGGTTTCCTCCCCACAACCAACTAGTGTATTTGTGGGCATTGAGACTCCTCTCCGACCAGATGTACCTGAAGCTGAGCCCGGTACACCATCACCTCCTTTCTTCCCACAAGTGTCAACTTTGCCAGAATCTCCGTTTGCTCCTCTGGAGATTAAGACCACCACCAGCACTTCACCGCTCAAACGTCTTCGTCGAGGACCTCGAGCTCTCATGTCTCCTATTCCTGAAGATGATGTAGGTGTTTCAGTGACTGCACCAGTCGATGAAGTGCTGAGGATTGAAGATGTTCATGTTGGAAATATGCCCCAGAGGCAATAATAAAATGGTTATTATTATATTTCCTTGTTCATGATAATCGTTTGTTATCCATGCTATAATTGTATTGATTGGAAACTCAAATACATGTGTGGGTACATAGACAACACTGTGTCCCTAGTATGCCTCTAATAGACTAGCTCGTTGATCAAAGATGGTCAAGGTTTCCTAGCCATAGACATGAGATGTCATTTGATAACGGGATCACATCATTAGGAGAATGATGTGATGGACAAGAAACAAACTATGAACATAGCATATGATCGTGTCAGTTTATTGCTATTGTTTTTTGCATGTCAAGTATCTGTTCCTATGACCATGAGATCATGCAACTCACTGACACCAGAGGAATACCTTGTGTGAATCAAACGTCGCACCGTAGCTGGGTGACTATAAAGATGCTCTACAGGTATCTCCGAGGGTGTCTATTGAGTTGGCATGGATAAAGACTGGGATTTGTTACACCGTGTGACGGAGAGGTAGCTCAGGGCCCACTCGGTAATACAACATCACAATGAGCCTTGCAAGCAAAGTGACTAAAGAGTTAGCCACGGGATCTTGTATTATGGAACGAGTAAAGAGACTTGCCGGTAACAAGATTGAACTAGGTATAGAGATACCAACGATCAAATCTCGGGCAAGTAACATACCAAAGAACAAAGGGAACAGCATACGGGATTAACTGAATTCTTGACACAGAGGTTCAACCGATAAAGATCTTCGTAGAATAAGTAGGAACCAATATGGGCATCCAGGTCCCGCTATTGGTTATTGACCGTAGAGGTGTCTCGGTCATGTCTACATAGTTCTCGAACCCGCAGGGTCTGCACACTTAACGTTCGGTGACGTTTCGGTAGTATAGAGTTATGTATGGTGGTGACCGAAGGTTGTTCGTAGTCCGGGATGGGATCCCGGACGTCACGAGGAGCTCCGGAATGGTCCGGAGGTAAAGATTGATATATAGGAAGTCCCGTTTTGGTCACCGGAAAAGTTTCGGGTGCTTCGGTAGTGTACCAGGAGTGCCGGGAGGGTACCGGGGGACCATCGGGAGGGGGCCTCTCGCCCCAAAGGGTCTCATGGGCTATGGGAGGAGGCAAACCAGCCCCTGGTGGGCTGGCCGAATCCCCCACTAAATCCCATGTGGCTGGGGTGAGAGGAAAAGGCAAAAGCCCAAAGGGGGAAGGGTTTCCAAGTGGGGGAGGAGTCCTACTAGGAGTAGGATTGGAGTCCAACTCCCCCTCCTCCCCACTTCGGCCGACCCTAGGGGAGGATCCCTAGGGCGCCGGCCCCTCCCCTCCCTCCTATATATACTAGAGGGATAGAGGGCCATAGCACTCAACCCAAAAAGGCCACGTGTTGCCCTCTTCTTCCTCTAGATTGTTTCTCCTCTAGTCTAGTTTCGGCGGTGCTTAGGCGAAGCCCTGTCGGAATAGTTCCACCACCACCACCACCGTGTTGTCGCGCTGCCGGAGAACTCATCTACCTCTCTGCTCCCTCTTGCTGGATCAAGAAGGCGGAGATCGTCATCGAGCTGTACGTGTGCTGAACGTGGAGGTGCCGTCCGTTCGGCACTAGATTGGAAGGATCATGATTGGATCGTGGGACGGATCGTGATTGGATCGCGAGACGGATCGTGATGTGATCGCGGGACTGCTTGCGATTTGGATCGCGAAGACGTTCGACTACATCAACCGCATTTCTTAACGCTTCCGCTTAGCGATCTACAAGGGTATGTAGATCCACTCTCCCTCTCGTAGATGCTCATCACCATGGATAGATCTTGCGTGCGCGTAGGAAAATTTTTGTTTCCCATGCAATGTTCCCCAAAAGTGGCATCATGAGTTAGGTCTATGTGTAGATGAGATCACGAGTAGAACACAAAGGAGTTTGTGGGCGTTGATATTCAGATTGCTTCCTCCCTTGGTCTTTTCTTGATTCGGCGGTATTGTGGGATGAAGCGGCCCGGACCAACCTTACTCGTACGCTTACGAGAGACCGGTTCCATCAACTGACATTTAACTTCGTTGCATAAAGATGGCTGGCGGGTGTCTTTCTCTCCTACTTTAGTAGGATCGGATTCGACAAAGGCGGTCCTTGAGAAGGTTGAATAGCAATTTTTGTATCACCGTTGTGGTTTTTGTGTAGGTAAGAACAGTTCTTGCTAGATACCCATAGTAGCCACGTAAAACATGCAACAACAATTAGAGGGCGTCTAACTTGTTTTTGCAGGGTATGGTGTGATGTGATATGGCCAATTACATGATGAGATATATGTGATGTATGAGATGATCATGTATAGTATAGAATATCACGACTTGCATGTCAATGAGTACGGCAACCGGCAGGAGCCATAGGGTTGTCTTTAATTTATTTTCGCTATTTTGCTTTACTCTATCGCTATGAGTTAGCAATAGTCGTGGAAGCAACAGTTGGCGCGACGACCTCATGGCGACACGTTGATGGAGATCAAGATGATGGAGATCATGGTGTCATGCCGGTGACGATGGAGATCATGCCGGTGCTTTGAAGATGGAGATCAAAATCACAAGTTCATGGCCATATCATGTCACTTATGATTTGCATGTGATGTTCATCCTTTCATGCATCTTATTTTTCTTAGGATGACGGTAGCATTATAAGGTGATCCCTCACTAAAATTTCAAGATAAAATTGTGTTCTCCCCGAGTGTGCACCGTTGCGAAAGTTCGTCGTTTCGAGACACCACGTGATGATCGGGTGTGACAGACTCTATGTTCACATACAACGGGTGCAAGCCAGTGTTGCACGTGCGGAACACTCGGGTTACACTTGACGAGCCTAACATGTACAGACAGGGCCTCGGAACACAAGAGACCGAAAGGTCGAACATGAGTCATATAGTAGATATGATCAACATGAAGATGTTCACCATTGAAACCAGCTCATCTCATGTGATGATCGGACTTGGGTTGGTGAATTTGGATCATGTGACACTCGAATGACAAGAGGGATGTCAATTTGAGTGGTAGTTTTTAAGTAATATGATTAACTAAACTCATTATCATGAACATAGTCAAAATGTCTTTGCAAATTATGTTGTAGATTACTAGCTCACGCTGTAGCTCCCTTGAATTTTTATATGTTCCTAGAGAAATAGAGTTGAAAGATGATGGTAGCAATAATGCGGACTGGGTCCGTGATCTGAGGATTGTCTTCATTGCTGCAAAGAAGGCTTATGTCCTTAATGCAGCGCTCGGTGCGCCACCCCCTCAAGCGTCATCTGTAGATGTTGTGAACATCTGACAGGCACATGCTGATGACTACTTGATAGTTCAGTGCGTCATGCATTACGGCTTAGAATTGAGGCTCCAAAACATTTTGAACGTCACGGAACATATGAGATGTTCAAAGAACTGAAATTGGGATCTCAGGCTCGTGCCCGTGTTGAGAGGTATGAGACCTCCAACAAGATTCTTTGCCTGCAAGATGAAGGAGAATAGCTCAATCGGTGAGCATGTGTTCAGATTGTCTGGGTGCTACAATCGCTTGAATCGAGTGCGAGTTGATCTTCCAGATAAGATAGTGATTGATATAGTTCTTCAAGTTACTGTCACTAAGCTACTAGAGCTTCGTTATGAACTATAAAATGCCAGGGATGGAAGTAAAGATCCCTGAGCTATTCACGATGTTTGACACTGCGAAGGTAGAAATCAAGAAGGAGCATCAAGTGTTGATGGTTAGTGAAACCACTAGTTTCTAGAAGGGCAAGGGCAAGGAGGGAAAGTTCATGGATCGCAAGTCAGTTGCTGCTCCAATGAAGAAACTCAAGGTTGAACCCAAACCCGAGACTAAGTGCTTCTATTATGAGGAGAACAGTCGCTGAAGCGGAACAACCCTAGATACTTGATAGATAAGAAGGCTGGCAACGTCGACAGAAGTATATTTGATATACGTGTTATTGATGTGTACCTTACTAGTACTCCTAGTAGCACCTGTGTATTGGATACCGGTTCGGATGCTAAAAGTTAGTAACTCGAAATAAAAGCTACGGAATAAACGGAGGCTAGCTAAGGGTGAGGTGACGATGAGTGTTGGAAGTGTTTCCAAGTTTGATGTGATCACCATCGCACGCTCTGTCTACCTTCGGGATTAGTGATGAACCTAAATAAATGTTATTTGGTGTTTGCGTTGAGCATGAACGTGATTAGATCATGTTTATTGCAATACGGTTATTTATTTAAGTTAGAGAATAATGGTTATTCTGTTTACATGAATAATACCTTTAATCGTCATGCACCCAATGAGAATGGTTTATTGAATCTTGATCGTAGTGGTACACATGTTCATAATATTGATGCCAAAAAGATACAAAGTTAATAATGATAGTACCACATACTTGTGGCGCTGCCGCTAAATGTCATATTGGTGTAAAGCGCATGAAGAAACTCCATGCTGATGGATCTTTGGACTCATTCGATTTCGAATCGGTTGAGACATGCGGACCATGCCTCATGGGCAAGATGAATAAGACCCCGTTTTCCGGTATGATGGAGCGGGCAAGTGACTTATTGCAAAAGATACATGTTGATGTATTCGGTCCAATGAGTGTTGCAGCGTGCGGTGGATGTCGTTATTTTCCTACCTTCACTGATGATTTGAGTATACATGGGGATATTTACTTAATGAAACACAAGTCTGAAATGTTTGAAAGGTTCAAACAAATTCAGAGTGAAGTTTGAGATCATCGTGACAAGAACATAAAATGTCTACGATATGATCGTGGAGGTAAATATCTGAGTTACGAGTTTGGTATACAACTTAAGACAATGTGGAAGTTGTTTCACAGCTCACGCCACCTGGAACACAATAGTGTGATGGTGTGTCCGAACATCGTAGTCGTGCTCTATTGGATATGGTGCGTACTATGATGTCTCTTATCGTGTTGCCACTATCGTTTTGGGGTTATGCATTAGAGACAACTACATTCACTTTAAATAGGGCACCATCTAAGTCCATTGAGATGACACCGTATGAATTTTGGTTTGGCAGAAACCTAAGCTGTCATTTCTCAGAGTTTGGGAATACGACACTTATGTCTGATAAGCTCGGTCCCAAAGCGGAAAGTGCATCTTCATAGAATACCCTAAGGAAACAGTTGGGTATACCTTCTATCTAAGATCCAAGGGCAAAGTGTTTGTTGCTAAAAACGGGTCCTTTCTCGAGAAAGAGTTTCTCTCGAAAGAATTGAGTGGGAGGAAGATAGAACTTGATGAGGTTGTTGAACCTTTGTTTCAACCAGAGAGTAGCGCAGCGCAGAAAGTTGTTTCTGTGGAGCCTACGTTAGTTAAAGAGGAAGTTAAATGATGATGGTCATGAAATTTCGGATCAAGTTACTATCGAACCTCGTAGGTCGACAAGGACGCGTACTGCTGCTGAGTGGTACGACAACCCTGTCTTAGAGGTCATGTTGTTGGACAACGATGAACATACGAGCTATGGAGAAGCGATGATGGGCCCAGATTCCGAGAAATGGTTAGAGGCCATGAAATCCGAGATGGGATCCATGTGTGAGAACAAAGCATCGGCTTTGGAAGTATTACCTGAAGGGCGAAAGGCCATTCAGAACAAATGGATCTTTAAAAGGAAGACGGACACGGACGGTAGTGTCACCGTCTATAAAGCTCGACTTGTGGCAAAGGGTTTTCACAAGTTCAAGGAGTTGACTACGATGAGACTTTCTCACCCGTAGCGATGCTAAAGTCTGTTGAAATTATGTTAGCAGTTGTTGCATTTTTCGATTATGAAATCTGGCAGATGGATATCAAAACAGAGATCCTTAACGGTTTCCGTGAGGAAAGGTTGTATGTGATACAACCAGAAGGTTTTGTCAGTCCTAAGGATGCTAAAATGTATGCAAGCTCCAGCGATCATTCTATGGACTGGAGCAAGCATCTCGGAGTTGGAATATACGCTTTGATGAGGTGATCAAAGTTTTTGGTCTATACAAAGCTTATGAGAAACTTGTATTTACAGTAAAGTGAGTGGGAGCACTATAGAATTTCTAATAAGTTTATGTGGATGACATATTGTTGATCGGAAATGATGTAGAATTTCTAGAAAGCATAAAGGGTTGTTTGAAAAGGGAGTTTTTCAAAGGAAAACCTGGAATGAAGCTACTTAAATATTGGGCATCAGGATCTATAGAGATAGATCAGGACGTCTGATAAAACTTTCAATGAGTACATACCTTGACAAGATTTTGAAAGAGTTCAAAATGGATCAGTCAAAGAAAGAGTTCTTGCCTGATTTGTAAGGTGTGGAGTTGAGTGAGACTCAAAGCTCGACCACGGCATAAGAAAGAGAAAGGACGAAGGTCGTCCCCTATGCCTTATCCATAGGCTCTGTATAGTATGCCATGCTGTGTACCGCACCTGGTGTGTGCCTTGCCATGAGTCTATCAAGGGGTACAAGAGTGGTCCAGGAGTGGATCACTGGACAGCGGTCAAAGTTATCCTTAGTAACTAGAAGACTAAGGAAATATTTCTCTGTTATGGATGTGATAAAGAGTTCATCGTAAAGGGTTACGTAGATGCAAGATTTAACACCAATCCGGATGACTCTGAGTAGCAATCTGGATACGTATAGTGGAGCAACCATTTGGAATAGCTCCAAGTGGAGCATGGTAGCATCTGTAGTACGACATATAGATTTGCAAAGAACACACAGATCTGAATGTTGCAGACCGTTGACTAAAGACCTCTCTCACATGCAAAGCATGACCAACCCCAGAACTCATTGGGTGTTAGATTCATAACAATGTAAATCACATGGTGATGTGAACTAGATTATTGACTCTAGTGCAAGTGGGCGACGGTTGGAAATATGCCCTAGAGGCAATAATAAAATGGTTATTATTATATTTCCTTGTTCATGATAATCGTTTATTATCCATGCTCTAATTGTATTAATTGGAAACTCAAATACATGTGTGGGTACATAGACAACACTGTGTCCCTAGTATGACTCTAAAAGACTAGCTCATTGATCAAAGATGGTCAAGGTTTCCTAGCCATAGACATGAGATGTCATTTGATAACGGGATCACATCATTCGGAGAATGATGTGATGGACAAGAAACAAACTATGAACATAGCATATGATCGTGTCAGTTTATTGCTATTGTTTTCTGCATGTCAAGTATCTGTTCCTATGACCATGAGATCATGCAACTCACTGACGCCAGAGGAATACCTTGTGTGTATCAAACGTCGCAACATAACTGGGTGACTATAAATATGCTCTACAGGTATCTCCGAGGGTGTCTATTGAGTTGGCATGGATCAACACTGGGATTTGTTACTCCGTGTGACGAAGAGGTATCTCAGGGCCCACTCGGTAATACAACATCACAATGAGCCTTGCAAGCAAAGTGACTAAAGAGTTAGCCATGGGATCTTGTATTACGGAATGAGAAAAGAGACTTGTCAGTAACGAGATTGAACTAGGTATAGAGATAACGACGATCGAATCTCGGGCAAGTAACATACCTAAGAACAAAGGGAACAGCATACGGGATTAACTGAATCCTTGACATAGAGGTTCAACCGATAAAGATCTTCGTAGAATATGTAGGAACCAATATTGGAATCCAGGTCCCGCTATTGGTTATTGACCGTAGAGGTGTCTCAGTCATGTCTACATAGTTCTCGAACCCGCAGGGTCTGCACACTTAACGTTCGGTGACGTTTCGGTAGTATAGAGTTATGTATGGTGGTGACCGAAGGTTGTTCGGAGTCCCGGATGAGATCCCGGACGTCACGAGGAGCTCCGGAATGGTCCGGAGGTAAAGATTGATATATAGGAAGTCCCGTTTTGGTCACCGGAAAAGTTTCGGGTACTTCGGTAGTGTACCGGGAGTGCCGGGAGGGTACCGGGGGACCATCGGGAGGGGGCCTCTCGCCCCAAAGTGTCTCATGGGCTATGGGAGGAGGCAAACCAGCCCCTGGTGGGCTGGCCGAAGCCCCCACTAAAGCCCATGCGACTGGGGTGAGAGGAAAAGGCAAAAGCCCAAAGGGGGAAGGGTTTCCAAGTGGGGGAGGAGTCCTACTAGGAGTAGGATTGGAGTCCAACTCCCCCTCCTCCCCACTTCGGCCGACCCTAGGGGAGGATCCCTAGGGCGCCGGCCCCTCCCCTCCCTCCTATATATACTAGAGGGAGAGAGGGCCATAGCACTTCAACCCAAAAAGGCCACGTGTTGCCCTCTTCTTCCTCTAGATTTTTTCTCCTCTAGTCTAGTTTCGGCGGTGCTTAGGCGAAGCCCTGCCGGAATAGTTCCACCACCACCACCGCCGCGCCGTCGCGCTGCCAGAGAACTCATCTACCTCTCTGCTCCCTCTTGCTGGATCAAGAAGTCGGAGATCGTCATCGAGCTGTACGTGTGCTGAACGCGGAGGTGCCGTCCGTTCGGCACTAGATTGGAAGGATCGTGATTGGATCGTGGGACGGATCGTGATTGGATCGCGAGACGGATCGTGATGGGATCACGGGATGGCTTGCGATTTGGATCGCGAAGACGTTCGACTACATCAACCGCGTTTCTTAACTCTTCCGCTTAGCGATCTACAAGGGTATGTAGATCCACTCTCCCTCTCGTAGATGCTCATCGCCATGGATTGATCTTGCGTGCGCATAGGAAAATTTTTGTTTCCCATGCAACGTTCTCCAACAGTTCCTCCCAGCCAATCTGCACCAGAAGGCATGGCTACTGAAGACATTACTGGTGATGCCACAAGGGGCGAAGCCAATGCCCCATCCCCTCATGGATCTCCTGTCCCAGCCACTCCATCCAATGAAGACAATGAAGAAAACATTGTGATGGCTGGCAATCAGGAAGGAGAGATGGTTCCTACATGATGGCCTCGCCTTGTTGCACCACCAAGAATGGGACCTCAGTCTGAGTTCCACCTTGATCGACGCCCGAATGTCATGAACCCCATGCCACGTCTTCCAAGTCTTCGCCAGTCTGGCCCTGCAAGACCATTGGTCTTCGAGTTGGAAAGGTTCAGGCTGAACAACACCTTCTTTGACTCCGACCGCAGTCCATACAAGCGTGAAAGAATACAGTCTGACAGGTTCTGGAGTGCGCCACAACGTCAGTACTACATGTGTGTGCTCTATGGTCAGAACAGGATCTTTCCCCCACAAACATCTCAGCTTTGAAGCTATGAAAGGTCTTCCCTGTTTTGATCAAGCACTGGATTGTCTTCGGGATGTGGGTCTGCTGCCTTTCTGCACCGACCATGAAGACTGGAATGAGGAACTCTTCCTCCAGTTCTACGCAACTCTCCACATCTCTGGCTTCGGTCGTGATCTGAACACTTGGCAGATGGACTTCATGATATGGGATGAACATGTCACTGCTTCACCACTGGAATTCTTTCCTGCAACACCACTTGCTGCCTCTGGTGAAGACTTGGATCCTCGCTCTGAAGCCTACGTGGCTGCCACTCGAAGCCTATTGCAAATGCGAGAACCCAACATGACTGAGATGCTCACAATGATGCAACCGTTGGCTCAAGATGCAGAATTGCCCACTTCATTCTTCGTGGATGATCTTCAGTATTTGCCCCGAACGCTCTACCACATTCTTCGGCACACCATTTGGCCAATCAAACGGCACAACTTGTTGGGGAACATTGCATGGGAAGCAAAAAAAAATCCTACGCACACGCAAGATCTATCCATGGTGATGAGCATCTACAAGAGGGAGAGTGGATCTACGTACCCTTGTAGATCGCTAAGCGGGAAGCGTTAAGAAACGCGGTTGATGTAGTCGAACGTCTTCGCGATCCAAATCGCAAGCCGTCCCACGATCCAATCACGATCCGTCCCGATCTAGCACCGAACGGACGGCACCTCCGTGTTCAGCACACGTACAGATCGATGATGATCTCCAATTCTTGATCCAGCAAAAGGGGGCAGAGAGGTAGATGAGATCTCCAGCAGCACGACGGCGTGGTGGTGGTGGTGGTGGAGTTATCCCGGCAGGGCTTCGCCTAAGCACTACCGGAATCTATTTGGTGGAGGAACTAGAGAATAGAGAACTAGCACGTGGCCGTGTGTTTTGGGGCTCTATTACTCTAGTATATATAGGAGGGAGAGGGAGGAGCAAGCCTCCCTAGGGTTTCCCTTAGGGGTCGGCCGAACCAGGGCAAGGAGGAGTCCAATCCACTTCCTACTAGGAAGTGGATTCATATTAGGAAGGAGTCCTATTCCTTCCTATCTCCACCTTTTTTCCTGTTGGGCATATGGGCCCTTATGGGGTCGGTTCCCCAGGCCATTAGGGGCTGGTGCGCCACCTCTTGGTCCCATGTCGCCCCCGGGGTGGGTGGGCCCCACCCGGTGGACCCCCGGAACCCATTCGTCAGTCCCGGTACACTGCCGGAAATACCCAAAACTTTTCCGGAACCCAAATACCACTTTCCTATATATAAATCTTTACCTCCGGGCCATTCCGGAACTCCTTGTGACGTCCGGGATCTCATCCAGGACTCCGAACAACCTTCGGTCACCAACACCTATATCTCAATACTACCGAAACATCACCAAACATTAAGTGTGCAGACCCTGCGGGTTCGAGAACTATGTAGACATGACCGAGACACCTCTACGGTCAATAACCAATAGCGGGACCTGGATGCCCATATTGGTTCCTACATATTCTACGAAGATCTTTATCGGTTGAACCTCTATGTCAAGGATTCAGTCAATCCTGTATGATGTTCGCTTTGTTTATCGGTATGTTACTTGCCCGAGATTCGATCGTCGGTATCTCTATACCCAGTTCAATCTCGTTACCAGCAAGTCTCTTTACTCGTTCCGTAATACAAGATCCTGTGGCTAACTCTTTAGTCACTTTGTTTGCAAGGCTCATTGTGATGTTGTATTACCGAGTGGGCCCTCAGATACCTCTCCGTCACACGGAGTAACAAATCCCAGTCTTGATCCATGCCAACTCAACAGACACCCTCGGAGATACCTGTAGAGCATCTTTATAGTCACCCAGTTACATTGCGACGTTTGATACACACAAGGTACTCCTCCGGTGTCAGTGAGTTGCATGATCTCATGGTCATAGGAACAGATACTTTGACATGCAGAAACAATAGCAATTAACTGATACGATCATATGCTACGTTCATAGTTTGGGTCTTGTCCATCACATCATTCTCCTAATGATATGATCCCGTTATCAAATGACATCTCATGTCTATGGCTAGGAAACCTTGACCATCTTTGATCAACGATCTAGTCTATTAGAGCCATACTAGGGACACAGTGTTGTCTATGTACCCACACATGTATTTGAGTTTCCAATCAATACAATTATAGCATGGATAATAAACAATTATCATAAACAAGGAAATATAATAATAACCATTTTATTATTGCCTCTAGGGAATATTTCCAACAGTCGCCCACTTGCACTAGAGTCAATAATCTAGCTCACATGGCTATGTGATTTACATTGTTATGAATCTAACACCCAATTAGTTCTGGGGTTCGATCATGTTTTGCATGTGAGAGAGGTTTTTAGTCAACGGTCTACAACATTCAGATCCGTGTGTTCTTTGCAAATCTATATGTCATACTGCAAATGCTACCACGCTCCACTTGGAGTTATTCCAAATGGCTGCTCCACTATACGTATCCGGATTGCTACTCAGAGTCATCCGGATTGTTGTCAAAGCTTGCATCGACGTAACCCTTTACGACGAACTCTTTATCACCGCCATAATCGAGAAACATTTCCTTAGTCCTCTACTTACTAAGGATAATTTTGACCGCTGTCCAGTGATCCACTCCTGGACCACTCTTGTACCCCTTGACAAACTCATGGCAAGGCACACACCAGGTGCGGTACACAGCATGTCATACTATACAGAGCCTATGGATAAGGCATAGGGGACTGCTACTTCTTGAGCTTGCGTTGGTTTTCCCTTGAAGAGGAAAGGGTGATGCAGCAAAGTAGATAAGTATTTCCCTCAGTTGTTGAGAACCAAGGTATCAATCCAGTAGGAGATACAACCAAGTGCCCAATCTTTACACCTACACAAACAATCAAACACTTGCACCCCAACGCTATAAAGGGGTTGTCAATCCCTTCACGGTTACTTGCAAGGATGAGATCTGATAGAGATAGATATAGAAGATTACTAGAACGAAAAGTAAAACAAAAGTAAAAAGATTGCAGCAAAGTATTTTTGGTATTTTTGGTTTATAGATCTGAAAATATAATATGGAAAATAGACCCGGGGGCCATAGGTTTCACTAGAGGCTTCTCTCTTGAAGGAAAATAATACGGTGGGTGAACAAATTACTGTCGAGCAATTGATAGAAAAGCGCATAGTTATGACGATATCCAAGGCAATGATTATGCATATAGGCATCACGTCCGTGTCAAGTAGACCAAAATGATTCTGCATCTACTACTATTGCTCCACACATCGACCGACTCCTACCTGCATCTAGAGTATTAAGTTCATGAAGAACAGAGTAACGCATTAAGATGACATGATGTAGAGGGATAAACTCAAGCAATATGATGAAAACCCCATCTTTTATCCTCGATGGCAACCATACAAATACGTGCCTCGCTACCCCTACTTTGTCACTGGGTGAGAACACCGCAAGATTGAACCCAAAACCAAGCACTTCTCCCATTGCAAGAATTACCAATCTAGTTGGCCAAACCAAACCAATAACTCGAAGAGACTTGCAAAGATATGAAATCATGCATATAAGAATTCAGAGAAGATTCAAATAATATTCATAGATAATCTGATCATAAACCCACAATTCATCGGATCTCGACAAACACACCGCAAAAGAGTATTACATCGGATAGATCTCCATGAAGATCATGAAGAACATGGTATTGAGGAACATAGAGAGAGAAGAAGCCATCTAGCTACTAGATATGGACCCGAAGGTCTGAGGTGAACTACTCACGCATCATCGGAGGGGCAATGGAGTTGATGTAGATGTCCTCCGTGATCGAACCCCCCTCCGGCAGATTACCGAAAAAGGCTCCAAGATGGTATCTCACGGGAACAGAGGGTTCCGGCAGCGGAAAAGTATTTTCGTGGCTCTTTTTGGTATTGGGGGGATATTTGGGAATTTATAGGCCGAAGATTAGGGTTGGAGGACCTGTAGGGGGGCCACAAGCCAGGGGGACGCCCCCCCTAGGGCGCGCCCAGGTGGCTTGTCGCCTCCCGGCAGGTCTCCTGCCTTCATCTCCAAGTCTGGCAGGTTTCTTCTGGTCCAAGAAAAATCATCCCGAAGATTTTATTCCTTTTGGACTCCGTTTAATATTCCTTATCTGCAATACTCAAAAACAAGGAAAAAACAGAAACTGGCACTAGGCACTAGGTTAATAGGTTAGTCCCAAAAATAATATAAAATAGCATATTAATGCATATAAAACATCCAAAACAGATAATATAGTAGCATGGAACAATCAAAGATTATAGCTACGTTGGAGACGTATCAGGGACGACCTTCGTCCTTTCTCTTTCTTCTGCCGTGGTCGAGCTTTGAGTCTCACTCAACTCCACACCTTACAAATCAGGCAAGAACTCTTTCTTTGACTGATCCATTTTGAACTCTTTCAATATCTTGTCAAGGTATGTACTCATTGAAAGTCTTATCACACATCATTGATCTATTTCTATAGATCCTGATGCCCAATACTTAAGTAGTTTCATTCCAGGTTTTCCTTTGAAAAACTCCTTTCAAACAACCCTTTATGCTTTCCAGAAATTCTACATCATTTCCGATCAACAATATGTCATCCACATATACTTATCAGAAATTCTATAGTGCTCCCACTCACTTTCTTGTAAATACAAGTTTCTCATAAACTTTGTATAAACCCAAAAACTTTGATCACCTCATCAAAGCGTATATTCCAACTCCGAGATGCTTGCTCCTGTCCATAAAAGGATCGTTGGAGCTTGCATACATTTTAGCATCCTTAGGACTGACAAAACCTTCCGGTTGTATCACATACAACCTTTCCTCACGGATACCGTTAAGGAAACGATGTTTTGACATCCATCTGCCAGATTTCATAATCGAAAAATGCAGCAACTGCTAACATAATTCCAACAGACTTTAGCGTCGCTATGGGTGAGAAAGTCTCATCGTAGTCAACTCCTTGAACTTTGTCGGAAACTTTTTTGCGACAAGTCGAGCTTTATAAATGGTGACATTTACCATCAGCGTCTGTCTTCTTCTTAAAGGTCCATTTGTACTCAACGGCCTGCCGTTCAATGGGCAAGTCTACCAAAGTCCATACTTGGTTTTCATACATGGATCCTTTCTTGGATTTCATGGCTCCTAGCCATTTGTTGGAATCCGGGCCCACCATCGCTTCTTCATAGCTCATAGGTTCACTATTGTCTAACAACATGACCTCCAAGACAGGATTGACGTACCACTTCAAGGCGGTACGAGTTCTTGTCGGCCTACGAGGTTCGGTAGTAACTTGATCCGAAGTGTCATGATCATCATCATCAACTTCCTCTTCATTCGGTGTAGGCGCCACAGATACATCTTTCTGCGTCGTGCTACCATCCAACTGAAGTGACGGTTCAATAACCTCATCAAGTTCTACCTTCCTCCCACTCAATTCTTTCGAGAGAAACTCTTTCTCGAGAAAGGACCCGTTTTTAGCAACAAACACTATGCCCTTGGATCTGAGATAGAAGGTATACCCAGTTGTTTCCTTAGGGTATCCTATGAAGATGCACTTTTCCGCTTTGGGATCGAGCTTATCGGACATAAGCGTCGCATTCCCAAACTCTGAGAAATGACAGCTTAGGTTTCTGCCAAACCAAAATTCATACAGTGTCATCTCAACGGACTTAGATGGTGCCCTATTTAAAGTGAATGTAATTGTTTCTAATGCATAACCCCAAAATGATAGTGACAAATCGATAGGAGACATCATAGTACGCACCATATCCAATAGAGCACGACTACAACGTTCGGACACACCATCACACTACGGTGTTCCAGGTGGCGTAAGTTGTGAAACAACTTCCACATTGTCTTGAGTTGTATACCAAACTTGTAACTCAGATATTTACCTCCACGATCATATCGTAGACATTTTATGTTCTTGTCACGATGATCTTCAACTTCACTCTGAAAATTGCTTGAACTTTTCAAACATTTCATACTTGTGTTTCATTAAGTAAATATACCTATATCTACTCAAATCGTCAGTGAAGGTAAGAAAATAATGATATCCACCACACGCTTCAACACTCATTGGACCGCATACATCAACATGTATCATTTCCAATAAGTCACTTGCCCGCTCCATCATACCGGAAAACGGGGTCTTAGTCATCTTGCCCATGAGGCATGGTCCGCATGTCTCAACCGATTCGAAATCGAGTGAGTCAAAAGATCCATCAGCATGGAGTTTCTTCATGTGCTTTACACCAATATGACCTTGGTGGCAGTGCCACAAGTATGTGGTGCTATCATTATTAACTTTGCATCTTTTGGCATCAATATTATGAACATGTGTATTACTACAATCGAGATTCAATGAACCATTCACATTGGGTACATGACCATTGAACGTATTATTCATTTAAACAGAATAACCATTATTTTCTGACTTAAATGAATAACCGTATTGCAATAAACACGATCCAATCATGTTCATGCTCAACACAAACACCAAATAACATTTATTTAGGCTCAACACTAATCCCGAAGGTAGAGGGAGTGTGCGATGGTGATCACATCAACCTTGGAAACACTTCCAACACACATCGTCACCTCGCCCTTAGCTAGTCTTTGTTTCTTCCGTAGCTTTTATTTCGAGTTACTAACATTAGCAACTGAACCGGTATCTAATACCCACGTGCTACTAGGAGTACTAGTAAGGTACACATAAATAATACGTATATCAAATATACTTCCGTTGACGTTGCCAGCCTTCTTATCTACCAAGTATCTAGGGTTGTTCCGCTTCAGCGACCGTTCTCCTCATAATAGAAGCACTCAGTCTCAGGTTTGGGTTAAACCTTGGGTTTCTTTACTAGAGCAGCAACTGGCTTCCCATCCATGAAGTTTCCCTCCTTGCCCTTGCCCTTCTCGAAACTAGTGGTTTTACTAACCATCAACACTTGATGTTCCTTCTTGATTTCTACCTTCGCGGTGTCAAATATCGCGAATAGCTCGGGGATCATTATTTCCATCCCTGGCATTTCATAGTTCATCACGAAGCTCTAGTAGCTTTGTGGCAGTGACTTGGAGAACTATATCAACCACTATCTTATCTGGAAGATCAACTCCCACTCGATTCAAGCGATTGTAGCACCCAGATAATCTAAGCACATGCTCACCGATTGAGCTATTCTCCTTCATCTTGCAGGCAAAGAATCTTGTTGGAGGTCTCATACCTCGCAACACGCGCATGAGCCTGAGATCCCAATTTCAGCTCTTAGAACATCTCATATGTTCCGTGACGTTCAAAACGTTTTGGAGCCTCAATTCTAAGCCATAATGCATGACGCACTGAACTATCAAGTAGTCATCAGAACATGCCTGTCAGATGTTCACAACATCTACAAACGACGCTTGAGGGGGCGGCGCACCGAGCGGTGCAGTAAGGACATAAGCCTTTTGTGCAGCAATGAGGACAATCCTCAGATCACGGACCCAGTCCGCATTATTGCTACCATCATCTTTCAATTCTATTTTCTCTAGGAACGTATAAAAACAGGGGAGCTACATCACAATCTATTGATCTACAACATAATTTGCAAAGTCAGTTTGACTATGTTCATGATAATGTTTTCAATTAATCATATTACTTAAGAACTCCCACTCAAATCAACATCCCTCAGGTTGTCTAAGTGTGACATGATCCAAATCCACCAACCCAAGTCCAATCATCACGTGAGATGAGGTGGTTTCAATGGTGAACATCTCCATGTTGATCATATCTATTATATGACTCATGTTCGACCTTTCGGTCTCTTGTGTTCCGAGGCCATGTCTGTACATGCTAGGCTCGTCAAGTTTAACCCGAGTGTTCCGCATGTGCAACACTGGCTTGCACCCGTTGTATGAGAATGTAGAGTCTATCACACCCGATCATCACGTGGTGTCTCGAAACGACGAACTTTCGCAACGGAGCACACTCGGGGAGAACACAATTTTATCTTGAAATTTTAGTGAGGGATCACCTTATAATGCTACCGTCGTCCTAAGCAAAATAAGATGCATAAAAGGATTAACATCACATGCAAATCATAAGTGATATGATATGGCCATGATCTTGTGCTTTTGATCTCCATCTCCAAAGCACCGGCATGATCTCCATCGTCACCAGCATGACACCATGATCTCCATCATCTTGATCTTCATCAACGTGTCGCCATAGCGATAAAGTAAAGCAAAAAACAGCAAAAATAAATTAAAGACAACCCTATGGCTCCTGCCGGTTGCCGTACTCATCAACATGCAAGTCGTGATTATCTATACATAACATGATCACCTCATACATCACATATATCTCATCATGTCATTGGCCATATCATATCACAACATACCCTGCAAAAACAAGTTAGACATCCTCTAATTGTTGTTGCATGTTTTACGTGGCTGCAATGGGTATCTAGCAAGAACGATTCTTACCTACGCAAAACCACAACGGTGATACACAAATTGCTATTCAACCTTCTCAAGGACCGCCTTTGTCAAATCCAATCCAACTAAAGTGGGAGAGACAGACACCCGCCAGCCATCTTTATGCAACAAAGTCACATGTCAGTTGATGGAACCGGTCTCTCGTAAGCGTATGAGTAAGGTTGGTCCGGGCCGCTTCATCCCACAATACCGCTGAATCAAGAAATGACCAAGGGAGGAAGAAATCTGAGCATCAACGCCCACAAATTCCTTTGTGTTCTACTCGTGATCTCATCTACGCATAGACCTAGCTCTGATACCACTGTTGGGGAACGTTGCATGGGAAACAAAACATTTCCTACGCACACGCAAGATCTATCCATGGTGATGAGCATCTACAAGAGGGAGAGTGAATCTACGTACCCTTGTAGATCGCTAAGCGGGAAGCGTTAAGAAACGCGGTTGATGTAGTCGAACGTCTTCGCGATCCAAATCGCAAGTCGTCCCGCGATCCAATCACGATCCGTCCCGATCTAGCGCCGAACGGACGGCACCTCCGCGTTCAGCACACGTACAGCTCGATGAAGATCTCCGCCTTCTTGATCCAGCAAGAGGGGGCGGAGAGGTAGATGAGATCTCCAGCAGCACGACGGCGTGGTGGTGGTGGTGGTGGAGTTATCCCGGTAGGGCTTTGCCTAAGCATTACCGAAATCTATTTGGTGGAGGAACTAGAGAATAGAGAACTAGCATGTGGCCTTGTGTTTTGGGGCTGAATTCCTCTAGTATATATAGGAGGGAGAGGGAGGAGCAAGCCTCCCTAGGGTTTCCCCTAGGGGTCGGCCGAACCAGGGCAAGGAGGAGTCCAATCCACTTCCTACTAGGAAGTGGATTCATATTAGGAAGGAGTCCTATTCCTTCCTATCTCCACCTTTTTTCCTCTTGGCCATATGGGCCCTTATGGGGTCAGTTCCCCAGCCCATTAGGGGCTGGTGCGCCACCTCTTGGGCCCATGTGGCCCCCGGGGTGGGTGGGCCCCACCCGGTGGACCCCTGGAACCCATTCGTCACTCCCGGTACACTACCGGAAATACCCGAAACTTTTCCGGAACCCAAATACCACTTTCCTATATATAAATCTTTACCTCCGTACCATTTCGGAGCTCCTCGTGATGTTCAGGATCTCATCCGGGACTCCGAACAACCTTCGGTCACCAACACATATATCTCAATACTACCGAAACGTCACCGAACGTTAAGTGTGCAGACCCTGCGGGTTCGAGAACTATGTAGACATGAGAGAGACACCTCTACGGTCAATAACCAATAGCAGGACCTGGATGCCCATATTGGTTCCTACATATTCTACGAAGATCTTTATCGGTTGAACCTCTATGTCAAGGATTCAGTCAATCCCGTATGATGTTCCCTTTGTTTATCGGTATGTTACTTGCCCGAGATTCGATCGTCGGTATCTCTATACCTAGTTCAATCTCGTTACCGGCAAGTCTCTTTACTCGTTCCATAATACAAGATCTTGTGGCTAACTCTTTAGTCACTTTACTTGCTAGGCTCATTGTGATGTTGTATTACCGAGTGGGCCCTGAGATACCTCTCCGTCACACGAAGTAACAAATCCCAATCTTGATCCATGCCAACTCAATAGACACCCTCGGAGATACCTATAGAGCATCTTTATAGTCACCCAGTTACGTTGCGACGTTTGATATACACAAGGTACTCCTCCGGTGTCAGTGAGTTGCATGATCTCATGGTCATAGGAACAGATACTTTGACATGCAGAAACAATAGCAATAAACTGATATGATCATATGCTACGTTCATAGTTTGGGTCTTGTCCATCACCTCATTCTCCTAATGATATGATCCCGTTATCAAATGACATCTCATGTCTATGGCTAGGAAACCTTGACCATCTTTGATCAACGAGCTAGTCTATTAGAGGCATACTAGGGACACAGTGTTGTGTATGTACCCACACATGTATTTGAGTTTCCAATCAATACAATTATAGCATGGATAATAAACAATTATCATAAACAAGGAAATATAATAATAACCATTTTATTATTGCCTCTAGGGCATATTTCCAACAGAACTCATCTCGCAAGATTGAAGGGCCTCTGAAGACATTGCTCTACAACATTGTGTATGGCATCAGGTTCAATCTTCAAGACTTATTCCTTCGCAACCTTGCTGCCAATGGTTTCAATGTCCTCGAGCCGAAGATATATGCTCCCTGGATAATGCGCTTCATCAAGTACAGAACCAACACCAGGTTTCTTCCCTCTGCTCGCAACCATGGTGTTTATCTTCAAGATATTGAGGTTGTGCCAGCAGATCTGTATCCATCCAAGAGCAAGAATCCAATTGTCGAAGGCACTGGTGGCACTGCTGATATTAAGGGTCTTCACATTCCCTCTGATCCATCAAGGGCAAGACTTATTGGTGCTCTTCGACAACCAAGATCAGGTGCTACCAACACTGACGCCATTGCCAGTACTCTTCCTCGCCAACACCTACCAAGGAGAGAACGTGCACTCACTGATCGTGAACTTCTTGTTTCACTGATCCAAAAGCAAGATAGGCACCATGAATGGACTCAGCGCCAGATGCATTCCATGTGCAAGATGTCAATCATGTTCGCAACCTCGCCACCAAAAATGCATTTGTGGATTATGAAACCAGTCGCCGCTCATGGAGGACTTTAACTATGCTGGCTCCAGATTTGGTGCACCACCTCCCAGTGCGGAAAAATGGCGCAAGACTCCATCCCTCGAAGACAGTGATTTCTCCTCTTCAGCTCCCTCCGCCAACGTCAGGCTTGCAGATGAAGCTGATGATGCCACCTCCCTGCCTCCATCGACTCGGCGTCGCGACACTGCACCAAGCTCAACTGCACCAACACTCAAGACTCCACTGCACTGTCTTCATCGACACCTGCTGGGGACGCGTAGTTTTTCAATGTCTTCCTCCCTTTTTGGTCATTCGATGACAAAGGGGGAGAAGCATTGGATGATAGTCTTCAAACGGGTCTACTAATATGGGTCGGGTGTTATATTTTGCCAAGTTTACAACTCTCGTTTCTGAACATTTTCTGTTTTCGGTTGTAAAACTTAAGTCCTGATGGACGTCTGCACTTTATGTTTACCGTACTCTTTAGCGCTTCCTCAAGTCATTTTCATGCACTTAAGGTCATTTTGCAGACGCCCATTTTTCATTGTGCATTTCATTATCTTTGACATATCTGTTAATGCATAGTGATTGGATTACAAGATATAGGGGGAGATCTCCACAAACTACAACCTGTCATGTGCACTTGCATTCAAAGCAAAATTTTCATGTGCACATCTTCAGGGGGAGCTCTCTATATCTTGCAATCAAAATCTTCAAAACCTTATCTTCACATATACTTATCCCCGTTGAAAACATCAACCAGTTTGTCATCAATCACCAAAAAGAGGGAGATTGTAAGTGCATCTGGTGCCACCCTTTGTTGGTTTTTGTGTATTGAAGACAAACGTGTTTGAGGAACTAATGTGTTTGTGACAGTTCACAGGTTAACATAGATAGAAGTCCCTGGAGTTTCCGTTTAGCCGTCGAAGACGACCCCCAAAAATGTCCGAAGGCATTGATGACGGCTGAAGCCATTGGTGGTATGCGAAGACATTCGTTCGAAGAAAATGAAACATGAAGACGAAGTCTTTTGGTAGTTTTGTTTCTTCTTTCCTGAGTCATAGGAACCACCGTACTGTTAAGTGGGGTCGATGTGATTGAAGTCAGATGCTGACGTGAGGCTCAACCCATACCTATGTCTTCGAGCGAAGACAACGAGAGCAAATCTCTTCCAGAGTTGGTTGAGTCGGCTTTACTTGTATCTCAAGTAAAGCTGCCACGTGTGTTTGAAATCCGACCGTTGTGACACGTGTCGGTTGGCCATTGACCCAGGGTCATTTTGGTCATATCAGGTCGGGTTGCCCGCTGGCTATAAATAGCCCACCCCCTCCACCATAAGAAGGTGGTTGCTCAGAGAGAGATACGGCTGTTGTCGTTTTGGAGCAACCTACCTCGAAGACATTGAGAGAGAAACATCCTATGAGGATACACCTAAACACCTAGAGCTAGAGTGTTTGAGCATCACCGAAGTCATTCTGTTCTGAGAGAACTGAAGACTTATTACACTTGAAGACTGTGATCTTCCAGACGGTTAGGCGTCTGGGTCTAGAGCAATCCAAGAGTCATTGTGGATCGCCGGGTGACCAAGTTTGTACGGGTTTCGGAAGTCTCCCCTGAAGACTTACCAGAGTGATTGGGCGTTGTCTAAGTGACTTCGGCTCAAGGGGAATAAGGTGAATACAAGGTCTTCTAAGTTAAATCTCAGCCTCCTAACCAGACGTACAGTTGTCACAACAATTGGAACTGGTCCAACAAATCATGTGTCTTCGTCTAGCAACTGGTTCTATCCTTCACATTCTTACATTCCTGTTCTATATCGTGAAGCCTTTGCTTGTTCAGTGTTTGAAGACTTATCCTGAAGACATTCATATCTGCTGATTATCTTCATTCTATCTAAGTTTGTCTTTGACTCATTTTAGTATGCATGATGATAATGCTTAACTTGCATGTATGTCTTCACTACACTGCATGCCTTGACTAGATCATTGATTACTATCCCTACCTGATCCTGTTTCGCTACCGCATTATTCGAATACATTCTATGTTTCGAAGCCTTTCATAAAAATCGCCTATTCACCCCCCTCTAGTCGATAACTAGCACTTTCAGGAATCATGGAAGACTAAATGATGGTTGAGTATGTGGATTTGCCAAAAGGCTCCGACATGAGACCCTTCCTGAAAATATGATGAATTGTAGTTGTAAAGTTGACTGAGAACATAGTTTGTTGGTTTTCAATAAGGTTTATGCTTTATACTTCTATGTTGTGATGAATTGTTACTTGTTCATGAGAAGTTATATGATGAAAGTATATGAATAAGTTTTATGATAGAGTTTGTTGCTGTTATGATAATAAGCATGATGCTACTATGTCTGTATTTTTCTTTTATCGACACCTCTCTCTCAAACCATGTGGACATGCTTTTCAATATCGGCTTTCGCTTGAGGACAAGCGAGGTCTAAGCTTGGGGCAGTTGATACGTCCATTTTGCATCATGATTTCCTACTGTTATTTATTATATTTTGTTGAATAATAATGCTTTAGGGAGTGATTCTAATGCCTTTTCTCTCATAAAATGCAAGGTTTACACAAAGAGGGAGAATACCGGCAGCTGCAATTCTGGACCCAAGAAAAGCACATCAGAGATACCTATTCTACACATCTCCAATGAAGCTGAAACTTTACGGAGATTATTTTTGGAATTAATAAAAAATACTGGAGCAAAGAACTACCGGAGGGGGCCACCCTGGTGGGCATAAGACACCAGGGCGTGTCAGGCCCCCCTGGGCGCGCCCTGGTGGGTTGTGCCCTCCTCGGACCACCTTCGGTGCCCATCTTCTGGTATATATTCACTTTTTACCTAGAAAAAAATCATAGGAGGACTTTCAGGACGAAGCGCCGCCGCCTCGAGGCGGAACTTGGGCAGGCGCACTTTTGCCCTCCGGCGGAGCGATTCCACCGGGGGAACTTCCCTCCCAGAGGGGGAAATCGAAGCCATCGTCATCACCAACACCCCTCTCAACTTTGGGAGGCCAATCTTCATCAACATCTTCAACAGCACCATCTCCTCTCAAAGCCTAGTTCATCTCTTGTGTTCAATCTTTGTACCGGAACCTCAGATTGGTACCTGTTGGTGACTAGTAGTGTTGATTACCTTGCGTAGTTGATTACTATATGGTTTATTTGGTGGAAGATTTTATGTTCAGATCCATTATTATTTGTGAGTAGTTACCTTTGTTCTCGAGTTCACGGGAGAAGTCATGTTGCAAGTAATCATGTGAATTTGATATGTGTTCGATATTTTGATGATATGTATCTTGTGATTCCCTTAGTGGTGTCATGTGAATGTCGACTACATGACACTTCACCATTCATGGGCCTAAGGGAATGCATTGTGGAGTAGTTATTAGATGATGGGTTGCTACAGTAACAGAAGCTTAAACCCTAGTTTATGCGCTACTTCGTAAGGGGATGATTTGGATCCAAACGTTTAATGCTATGGTTAGATTTTAGCTTAATACTTTTCTCGTAGTTGCGGATGCTTGCGAGGGGGTTAATCATAAGTGGGAGGTTGTTCAAGTAAGAGCAGCACCCAAGCACCGGTCCACCCACATATCAAATTATCAAAGTAGCAAACACGAATCAAACCAACATGATAAAAGTGACTAGATGAAATTCCGGTGTACCCTCAAGAACACTTTGCCTATTACTAGAGATTGTTTTGGCCTGTCCTTTGCCACAAAAGGATTGGGCCACCCTGCTGCACCTTATTTACCGTTACCGTTACTTGCTCATTACCAATTACCTTGCTATCAAACTATCTGTTACCTACAATTTCAGTGCTTGCAGAAATTACCTTGCTGAAAACTGCTTGTCATTTCCTTATGCTCCTCGTTGGGTTTGGCACTCTTACTTATCGAAAGGACTATGATTGATCCCCTATACTTGTGGGTCATCAGCACACGAGGGTCATGGGTAGGAAATGAGCATGCAACTGGAAAAGTATGAAGACTTCATTCAGAAGCTAGAAGAAGCCGAAGAGAAGTTGGATCAGGGAGAAAATATCTAGAAAGACGATTCCAACGGGTGTCTCATCAGCCAGGACAATAATTATGAAGACGATGACAATGATGAAGCTAGATGCGATGATGACATGATGGAGTCTTCCTCCCATGATAACTTTTAGCATACCACCATTTTAGATATTAGTAGTTCGATCTTTCGAGTAGATTTTCCGATTAGTTCGTCGTTTGTGAGACCCTGTTAGTTATCTTAGGCTCAATTGTGTGAACCTTGTTTGAGATTGAATGGTGTGATTTGGAACTTTAGTTGCCATCATTTTTCATATGGGTAGTGTTATTCCCTTAGGCCTTTTCTCTCTAAATCTCATTTCTGCTAAACCCATCAGATGACGCCGTGACGTGCACCTTCAACCAATGGCTAGGGAAAGAATAGTCCACCCGACTTAGAGCAGTTACTCCAGACCCAAAACTAGATGTGTCAGCTTCTGATGCAGAACATGAACCAGAACAACAACGAAGACCCACTGCCGCCACCCCAAGTTGATAGCCTTCACCGTTTTCTGAGGCTGAACCCGCCGGTGTTCTCAAGCAGCATGGAGCCGACTGTCGCAGATGACTAGCTTTTGAAGATAGGAAGGGAGCTGGCCACAGCAGGATGCAATGAAGCAAAGAAGGTGAGGTTTGCCACTCACCAACTGGATGGAGCAACCGCTCCTCAGTTCCAGCAGGAGTTTCATACCACACATGTATCATCTGGAGCTATGAGTCTCAATAAGAGGGAATTATGCAACTTACTCTAGGGAAACCATTCAATGCAGAGTATGTGGATAAGTTCAGCAAGTTGGCCCATTATGCTCCAGGAGACGTGGCCACGGACGTAGCTAAACAGGAGAAGTTTCTGAAGAGTCTGAATGACGAGCTGGGAGTTCAGTTGACTGTGGCTACTTTTAATAAGTATCAAGAGTTGGTTGACAAGGCTATTATTCTCGAGGGCAAGCAACAACAGATGGAGAACTGCAAGAGGAAGTAAGGACAAGGAAAGTATAGCTCTGGAGTTCAACAGAAGCCCCGTTACACCCCTTACTTGGGCAATACGGGATCATGACCCAATAAGTTTGGAGGACACTACCATCATAAGCATGGAGGTCATTCTTAGCCTAGAGGCAATGGACACAATCATAATGGCAATAGGAATGGAAATATTAATGGAGGTAACGGAAATCTTCAACATTCCAACCATGCTACACCGGCAAAGAAGGATCTGATCCACATCACCTGTTTCAAGTGCGAGAATACCGGACACTACGCCACCAATTGTCTTGAGGCGAAGAATGGGAATGTCAATGGAAACACTTGAGGCAAGAAGCCCAACCCTTTCACTAAGGGGCATGTGAATCATGTCAATGTGGAGGAAGTCTTTGAGCAGCCAGATGCAGTGTTTGGTCAGTTTTTGCTCAATTCCCATCCAGTATTAGTTTGTTTTTACTCTAGTGCGTTGCATTTATTAA
Source organism: Elymus sibiricus (assembly GCA_039707655.1). NCBI lineage: Eukaryota > Viridiplantae > Streptophyta > Magnoliopsida > Poales > Poaceae > Elymus > Elymus sibiricus. Next base: position 244,313,683 of record CM077667.1, on the reverse strand, counting down.
TATCAAGGGTAGTTGTGGAAAAGGATGGATTACCTACCAGAACCCTTAGTAGGTCTATTCAAGTGAGTTCCGCAGGAGTCGAGATGACAACAAGTTTAGGATGTCACCAGACGAACCTCCGTATCGGAAAGCATGATTTTCCCACATACCTCATCATCCTAGAATCACAAGGATTGGACGTAATCCTAGGCATGGATTGGTTATCCAAGTACGAGGGGAACATTGATTGCTCTCGCAAGTCGATTCTTCTCACCACTTAAGATGGGAAACATACCAAGTATATGTCCAGGCATACGCCAAGGAGGACCCATGTGCACTCTCTTACTGGAGTTGTTCAGGACGAAGTACTGGTTCTGAAGGATTATCCTAATGTATTCCCGAAGGAATTACCTGACATGCCACCGGACCGAGAGATTGAATTCTTGATTGAGTTGTTGCCAGGGCAGGACCGATATCCAAGAGGCCGTATCGGATGCTCGCAAATGATTTCGAAGAAATTAAGAAGCAGATTAAGGAGTTATTGGAGAAAGATTATATCTGCCCAAGTTCTTAACCTTGGGGAGCCCCAGTACTTTTAGTGAATAAGAAGGATCGAACCATGAGAGTGGTTGTGGATTATTGCTCGTTGAACAAGGTGACCATCAAAAAAAGTACCCTCTACCGATGGTTTATGATTTGTTTGACCAGCTAGAAGGAGCTAGTGTTTTCTCCAAGATCGATCTTCGATCAGGATATCATCAATTGAAGATCCGAGAGAAAGGTGTACCCAAGACAACTTTTACCACGACGTATGGGCTTTATGAGTGTATTGTCATGTGTTTTGGTTTGACTAATGCCCCTGCCTATTTTATGAGCATGATGAACAAGGTATTCATGGATTTCTTGGATAAGTTTGCTGTCATATTCATCGATGGCACATTGATTTTGTCAAAGAATGAAGAAGAACATAAGGAACATTTGTGATTGGTTCTGGAGAAGCTCGGAGAACATCAGTTGTATGCAAAGTTTAGCAAATGTCAGTTTTTTTGAAGGAACTCAGATTTCTCAGACACGCGCTGTGAGGAGAAGGTATACCAGTAGACCCTTGCATGGTTGAAGCCATCATAGAATGGAAGGCACCGACATCAGTTAGTGAAATTCGCAGTTTCCTTGGACTCGCAGGATATTACCGGAGGTTCATTGAGAATTTCTCCAAGATTGCAAAGCCAATGACATAATTGTTGAAGAAGGACACGAAGTTTGTATGGACCGAAGAATGTGAGGTCAGTTTTCAAGAGTTGAAGAAACGTTTGGTTTTAGCCCCTGTGCTAATTCTGTCAAATATACACAAGGATTTTCAAGTGTATTGCGGTGCTTCTCTTCAGGAACTTGGAGGCATTCTTATGCAAGAAGTAATAGTTGTACCTTATTCCTCACGGCGGCTTCGGCCTCATGAGTTGAATTATGCCACACATGATTTGGAGTTAGCAGCCGTAGCGCATGCACTCAAGACCTGGAGACATTTCCTTATTGGAAATAGTTGTGACGTCTACACGGATCACAAGAGTTTGAAGTACATCTTCACACAGAAGGAGTTGAACCTCGGGCAAAAGAGATGGTTAGAGCTCATAAAGGATTATGACATGAGAATGCATTATCACCCAGGGAAGGCCAACGTAGTGGCTGGTGAGTTGAGCCATAAGAGTTATGTCAATACCCTTACAACACGTAGTGGCTGGTGAGTTGGGAAGGACCAGAGAAGCCCAGAAGATGGACAAACGAATTGCAGCATTAAAGGAAAGAATGAACAAAGGAAAGTCAAAAGGATTTCATGACGATGAACACAGAACCTTATGGTTTGAGCAGCGTATATATGTGCCTAATGATCCAAAGATCAGGAAGTTAGTTCTTCAGGAGGCTCATGATTCACCTTACTAGATACACCCAGGTAACACCAAGACGTATTTTGACTTGAAGGAAAGTTTTTGGTGGACCGGTATGAAGAAGGATATTGCAGAATATATAGCAGTATGCGATGTTTGTCAGAGAGTAAAGGCAGGGAATCAGAAACCAGCCGGCTTAGTTCAGCCACTGCCGATACCTGATTGTAAGTGGGCTAAACTTGGCATGGACTTCATCACAGGACTACCGACGACTCGCTCAGGTTATGATTCCATCTGGGTAGTAGTTGATCGCTTGACCAAGGTAGCTCATTTCATCCCTGTGACAACCACCTATGCAAGTGTTAAGCTGGCAAAGGTATATATGACCAGGATTGTATGTCCGCATGTAGTTCCAAGGAAGATCTTATTAGATAGAGGCACCTAGTTTACCTTGAATTTTTGGAACCAATTACATGAAACCTTGGGTACGAGGCTGGAATTTAGCACAACTTTTCATTCGCGGACGGATGGGCAGACAAAGAGAGTCAATCAGATTCTGGAGGACATCTTGAGAGCTTGTGCGCTAGACTATGGGTCTAGTTGGGATGATAATTTACCTTATGCAGAGTTCTCATAAGAGAACAACTATCAGACCAGTTTAAAGATGGCACCTTTCGAAGCAGTATACGGAAGAAGGTGTAAACACCATTGATGTGGGATGAAGTTGGAGACCGTAAGTTATTTGGACCCGATCTAATCAGAGATTCTGAAGAGAAGGTCAAATTGATTCGTGACAGACTCAACATAGCCTAGTCTAGGCAGAAGATTTATGCCGAGGCCGAACACGAGGAGGTAATCTATGAAGTAGGAGACAGAGCATATCTTCGTGTGTCTCCACTTCGAGGAGTTAAAGGTTTGGAGTCAAAGGAAAGTTAGCACCATGATTTGTGGGGCCATATAGAGTTCTGGAACGCATAGGTGAAGGTTCATCCAATTTTCAATTACCCGATGCTTTGTTAGGAGTTCATGATGTGTTTCACGTTTACCAGTTGAAGAAGTGTCATACAAAGATGGCTAAAATTCCTATCAGAGACACAGTGCCCCTATAGGCAATACAATTGGATAGTGATTTGACTTATGAGGAGAAACATGTCAAGATTCCCGTGACTGCAATGGGGTCACTCGCAGCAAGGTCATCAAGGTCTACAAGGTTCAGTGGAGTCACCATACCGAGGAAGAAGCCACCTAGGAGCGCGAAAAAGATCTCCGACAGGACCACCCACATCTTTTTGCTGACCAACCCGAATCTCGAGGCTGAGATTCATCTTAAGGGGGGTAGGTTTGTAACATCCCAAATTCCATTTTGAAATTTTATTATATAGTTATGCATCATCATCATTAATTCCATGCATTTGAAGTTTTCCCTATTCTTGAATTTGGTTTTATTGGTTTCTCAAATATTATTTTCCCTTTGAAAAAGAATAATAATGAGAGAGGGTAAAATGACTCCCCCAAAGGAAAAAACTGGTGGGAAAATATTTTAAATACATTTTGATATTTTAAAAAGTCATTCTGCAATGTTTTTATGCATTAAAATGGTTTTGCAATTTATATAAATATTTATATATTTTATATTCGAAATATAAAATTTGCACATGGATCTATATAGTCCCTAGTATTTATGTGCCAAATTATTATTTTTATAAAAACATTTTTTTAGAAATTGTTTACCTCAATGTTTTATTAAAAAAAGGGAAACCCCAGTGCCAGGCGAGGCTCTAGCTAGCCGACCCGCACCGAAAATCCTTATGTTCGGTCGCCCGCACCACCTTTCTCTTTCCCGTGCCCACTGACGGGTGGAAACCACGGTCTTCTTCTTTCTCAAGTCGAGCTAGAGTCCAGCTCGCACACGCGGTCGCCACTCGAGTTCGTTTGAACTCGGGATTCAATACCGGAAACCAACCCCTCGCATACGTTGTTGTCCCTATAAATACCCAACCTCCCCTCAACCGATTCCCTCAAAAGTTTTCGCCCAAGTACACCCATATCGCATGCAGTCGTTGTCCCAATATCCACCGACTTAAGCTCTTCCCTGCACCAATTACTCGCCAGTGAGCTCCCACCCGACCTCTCCTTCTAATCTTTGACTTCTTCGGCGATGGTGCACCTATTAGATATGGTCTCGCCCTGTGTCTCCCTCTACAGAAGCGACGACATCAACCCCGAGCCCGCCGGAGCATGGGAGCTCATCCAAAGCTCCGCCCCTTCGTGTCCTCGCCGTCTGAATCCCCCGATCGTCTCCGTCAACACTATCGGACTCCCCTCACACCGCTGCATCACGTCGACCCCACCGTTGTCGCCCTCGACCACCGGAGGACTGTCATCGTCCATGCGTGAGGCCACCCTCGTCTCCTTCCATCGCGGTTAGCCACCGGCGCCCTACCTCCATTAGATTTTGTTTTAACGGCATAGATTAGATCTAAGGTTAAGGTTAGTTTTTTTTATTTTAGATCAGTTTTACTTACGATTTTTCCGGTTTATATCGAACCGACCGAGCGGTCGTTTTTCTGTTTTAGCGGTTTCACCGGATCACTTAAGTTTCGGCCACCGTTTTATATCGTAGCGCACGCAAATCCAGGCAACCACACTTTGCCACATGGCCTCTGGCCGATACCTAGCATTTTCAGAAAATTTCTATTTCCAGATTTGTTGCAATTTTGTTTTTGCTTTAACTTTAGGTCTATAGATACAATTTAGGCGATTCTTTCTCCAAGCAGTTTCTTTTGATCCCCACAATCCACTGGACCCAGCTAAAAATATTTTTGAAAATTTTAAATTGGAATAGATGTGCTTTAAACCCTAATTTGAGCATAACTTTTATTTAAAAACATATTTTCGAGTATTTTTTTGCCCCTGGTTTCTATATGTTATATCTATCCATCACATCAATAAAAATATAGTTTGCATCTATAAGAATTAAATCTAATAAAAATTAAGATCTATCTTTATTAGGCTCTATCTTTTGTTTTATAAAACCTTTTTAGGTTATTCTTTTTTCTAATTAAACCACTTAGAAAATATTTTCTATTAAACTAAAGATTTTATAAATTTTCTTTGCTGAAAATTTGTTTATGTCCAGAAGTTTTCTTCAGGTTTTATTTGAGTTTTCCTAAGTCCTTTATTTTTTCTTCATATAAATTTTGAGTAGTGGCTTATGTATGTGTTACTTGTTTGATTATGCTAGATTGTCGGGAGTGCGAGGCAGAATATTACCAATCTTAGACTCCAACAACTTTCCTCAAGGCAAGTTCACCACTTATTCATATCTTTCCATGTACGTATGTTTTACTATGCATTTGTTCCATCGCATACTTGCATGAATGGGATTGGGAATTGTGGCAATGGTTTGTAGTTCATTGAGGTAGGAACCCATGACCTTTGATCACCCCGGGTATCGTTAATTTTAAATTAGAATTGCTTAGCCATGCTTTGGTAGACGAGGTGGCCTGATTCATGAAAGTTGTGAGAGAAATAATAATTTTGGGCTTACCTTAGGGTGGCAACAATTTCAACACACCTCTAGGGGGAAAGCTTCGGGCACCCCGGAAAAACAAGTAGACTTGGCCAGGCACTTGGAGAAACCAGGACTTGCGTGGGGGATCCCGGAGTACCCGGAGATCCTCCTATGGAATGCCACCCGGGTTCAAAGGGATCAATAACAATTCATGACTAGAAGTTTCCGTGTGTAGCCACAAGCAATTATGGGCTCTGGCTTGGTTGATCTTTGTAGTGACCCTTACCAGATAGTGCTACGAGGGGTAGTGGATTATAGTTGGGATGGGCACTACCGGTGGATAAGGAAAACTCCGTGAAATACCATGTCTCGATCTTCCGACCAAGGAGGTGGTCGAGTCTTGTGGGAAAAAGTGTGCAAACCTCTAAAGAGTGTAAAAAATAATCATGATTAGTCGTTTCCCCTCTTATGGACAACTTGAGCCTCTAGGAGTGAATTTATCGTGTGATCTCATCATCATATGATAATTTAATAAATGAAGTTGGTTTTATAAATAATTTTGAGTAATGTATTTGAGTTGGAGGAACCACCTCAATAATGACAACAATTTTGTAGTACTAAATTTAATTAAATTGGCATAGGACAAAATTAGCTTTATGCAAAAAATTAAAATTAGAGCCTCCACCATGCCAAAATTGCACATAGAGATAGAAATATTATTGTTCGTGTCTGTGGTGACATTACCGGCATAATCGAAGTGTTTAGCTACACAGCTGCAATGTCTCATGTTACAGAGTTTTCCGACGAGGATTAAGGTGTGATAGGTCACTGCTCTACACTCAATTGTTTGCCCATGGAGTTGATTGGACTCATTTACCTTCGATGCTTCCGCCATATTATTGTATTTGATTTAGATGGCCGTCGGCCATATTATTGTAATAAATACTTGTTTGAGGACCTCGATGTAATAAGGTGTGTGATTGAACTCTGTTATAATTCATCGAGTATTGTGCGTACTAGCAAGTTGATCCAGGCACTAGTACGATATGCACAGAGACTCCGATCATTTCGAGTCGGGTCGCTTGATACGTCTCAATGTATCTATAAATTTTGATTGTATCACGTTATTATATTATAAATCTTGGATACTTTGTATGCAATTATATGCTATTTATATTATTATTTTGGACTAACCTATTAACCAGTGCCTTGTGTCAGATCCTGTTTTTTGCGTGTTTTTTACTTTTCAGAAAGTCAATACCAAACAAATTCCATACACGATGAAACTTTATGGTGATTTTTTCTGGACCAAAACAGACCCTAGAAGCTTCGGGGGGGCCAGAAGAGCTACGAGAGAGCCACGAGCTGACAGGGCGCGCCCAGGGGGTAGGCGCGCCCCCTAAGCTCGTGGGCCCCACACAACTCTGTTTGACCTAATTCCACTTCTATAAATTCACATATATATTCCCAAACCAACAGAGAGACACCTAAAACACTTTTTCCGCCGCTGCAAGCCAATGTTATTCCGAGGTCATCTGGAGACCTTTTCCGGTACTCTCCCGGAGGGGGAATCGATCACGGAGGCCGTATAAATCAACCTTGCTGCCTCCATAATGATGCATAAGTACTTCACCATAGACCTACGGGTCCATAGCTAGTAGCTAGTTGGATTCTTCTCTCTCTTTGATCTTCAATACCATGTTCTCCTCGATCTTCCTAGAGTTCTACCTGATGTAATCTTCTTTTGTGGTGTGTTTGTTGGCATCCAATGAATTGTGGGTTTATGATCAGATTATTCCTTGAATCTATTTGAGTTTTTTTTTGAACTTTATTATGCATGGTTTTTATATCTTTGTATCTCTCTCCGGTCTATCCACTTGGGTTGGCTAACTAGATTGATTTATCTTCAGTGGGAGGTGCTTTATAATTGGTTCAATCTTGCGGTGCTCTATATCCCAGTGACAGAAGGGGACAAGACACGTATTTGTATTGTTGCCATTATGGATAAAATGACGGGGTCGGAACATATCGATTGTCTTACTTTGTGTGCATCTTGTCATCATCTTCAAGTATTACTCTATTTGTTATGAAATTAATACCTAGAGAGGTAAGCATAGAAGCGCTCTCGAAGTGGAGTAATAATAGTAGATGCGGAATCGTTTTGGTCTAATTTTCACGGACGTGATGCCTATATACATGATCATTTCCATGAATAACATCATAACTATGCGCTTTCCTATCAATTGCCCAACACTAATTTGTTTTGCCCACCATATGCTATGTGTTCGAGAGAGGAGCCTCTAGTGAAAATTATGGCCCCGGGTCTTTTTAATCATATCGCTAAAAAAATACCTTTCTGTAATCTATTCCTTTCTTTCTACTTTTCCTTTCTATTTAGATATCATCGTAAGAATTAATCCTTGCAATTAACGAGTTCAAGGGGATTGACAACCCTCTTGCCCGCGTAGGATGGAAGTGTTTGCTTTTGTGTGTGTAGGTGTTGACGACGAGAGTTGCCTGGTTCTCCTATTGGTTTGATAACCTTGGTTCTCACATAAGGGCATACTTACTGCTACTATAATTCTTCATCCTTCCTCTTCAGGGAAAAAACCCAATGTAGCTCACAAGTAGCCGAAAGATTTTTTGGCGCCGTTGCCGGGGAGACATCATCAAATTCTCACGAGGTACCTACACGCACACTATCATTTACTTGTTCTACTTTCTACTTGCCTAGTATGTTATCCTTATCTTTAACACACAAGAACAAAAAATAAAAAAATAAAAATCTAAGATAAATAGAGCCTCATCCGCTTGCTAACCTTTTCAAACTTGCTGCTTATTGTAAACCGATAGCTAATTAATGAAGTGATAAATGAAAATGCTATTGGGATACATTTATTGAATGAAAAACTTGATTGCAATCATGTTAGTATTAATGCTTTAAATGTCAATTGTGCTAATGATATGCAAAGCTACAAGCTTGTGGATGATGATTTTGTTATGTCCACTACTCATTGTAATGATCATGTTTGGGGTAATGCTTCTTATGATCTCAAAAAATTATTTAAGCCACATGATGATTGTGTTATTGATAATAATGTTTCCAATAATATTGAAAGTCCATTTGGAAGAGTGTCAACTTTAGATAAGAATCCCACATATTCAAAGAGTGTTTAATATTATGATTTTTTTGATAAAAGTGGGTTTGGAGAGGTCATGACTTTAGTTAATGTTGATTCCACTATCTTGAAAGATTGTAAAAATTTTGTGCATGTGGATCATGGAGAAAATATTTTATATGATAGCTATATTGTTCAATTTTAAAATGTTCCTACATGTAATTATTACGAGAGAGGCAAATATGGTTAGAGAAACTAGCTGGGTTACCCGCGCATTTGTGCGGCCAGAGTAATTAGCTACATATTATAAAAAAATTACTTTTCCATTTATTTTTCTAAAAGTAAAATAGTTTTGGTTTATTACATATATACTTTAAATTATAGAAAACGTTGTACGCATATTAGAACATGAAAAATAGTCATTATTGTAATATTTGCACTATCAATTTCAATCTAAATCAGGTGCATAATTCGAATTTACTAAATAAATATGTATTAAATTATTTTTAAGAACATTGGTGTGTAACAAAGGTAGATCAAAGACTCGTAGGTATCCATGCAAATTTGAAATTTGCTTACATTTTTAATCTTTTGTTTCTTCCATTCTTTCTTATCCCTTAGATCCGATGAGAGCTTCTTACTGAGTATTAAAATAGAACAATCTTCCTCCATTAGTCCCATCTTGAGCGACAATTTTCTTTCACTATTTTATGTTGATTGCCATTGCCACTTTTCCATGAAGTCTTTTCTTCCCGCTCATGTTTGGCTTTACTTGTTATTTCCGATTAATTCCGTATTTTTACTTAGTGAAATTTATCCTTATCATATTAACATGTTTTATTGATGCGAACCTTTCTATGGTTGGATAGTTAGGAGAACAATGGTATCCCCAACCCACCGGGGTTCAAGTCCTAGGCTTGACATTGTTGCTCGTATTTTCCTGGATTTATTTCAAGTCTTTTGGCATGTCCGTTTAGTGGGAGGAGACATCCCCGTCGATACAAAGCCGTTTGTGGAGACTTTGTCAATTTCAAGATGACGTGTCGACTCAGTCTCTCGAAGGTACTAATAGGGGTAAGGGTGTGTGCGCTCATGCGTTCATAGGGATGAGTGTATGTGCATATATATAAGTGTTTGTATTTGTATTGTGTTAAATAGCATGTCGTGTTGCTTCAAAAAAAAATTGTGGTTGTGGTGACAATCTTTTACTTCAGTCATATAGTTATCATTTGCTCACAAACATGTCATACAAATATGTCATTCTTCTTCTCAATGCAATCATGGCATGTACTGTATTCTTGTACATACATATAAAATTTGAGGTCTAATCTAACACTTTTGCATCACTTTAAGTGTGTGAGCTTTGTAATAGACCAACGGTGTGGGTCATGCACACCAAGGGTCGTCCCTGCTCCATTTCCTCAGTCTCTTTTTATATTACCTTATTGCTATGCATGTTTACGCATTTAAGCAACATCTGCATGTTGATACATCTAACATGAGGCATATTTATTTTTGAAAGCCTCGTCACTCTATATTTCATGCCAACCAATCTTTTTATAATATGGAATTTATTAATTTATTATTACACATTCACCCAATTACTCATTCTACATATAATTACTTTAATTAGCTATTTACAAAACTCACATAGAGTAAAATCAAGTTATCAAGTTTCACCTAATTATTATTTAACATCCAACATGAGGCATATTTTACTATTAAAAGCCTTGTCACTCTATATTTCATGCTAACCAATCTTATTATACTATGAAATTTATTAATATATTATTACGCATTCATGCGATTACTCATTCTAAAGTATTTACAAAATTTAATTTTTTATGTAGCACAACCCAGAGACTGAGTTTTTTTAATGTTTCATGTTTCACCTAATCCTAAAGTAGCATATTTTTCATGTTTCACCTAATCATAAAGTGGCATATTTTTTCCATGTTTTACAAAATTTAATTTTTCAGGTTTCACCTAATCGTAAAGTAGCATGTTTTTTTTCATGTTTTACAAAATTTAATTTTTCACGTTTCACCTAATCCTAAAGTAGCTTATTTTTTAATGAAGTTTCTTATATTGATTGAATTGAGTCTTTTGATTTTGGATGGATTGGCTGCGTACATGGGAGATTTGACTTTCAACCTCATTTTAACTATCCTTGTATCTCATGATCCTGCATGAGTTCCTATCGGCAACATCTATATGTTTTTCTTTTTTGAACAACGCCTACACGTTTATCCCTCTATGTTGCACAACATGGGCATATATAAGGCATGCATGTACACATGATCACTGTAGCATATTGAGATTGTCTTTTTAGGGATTCACGTATTGGAGTTGGAAGGGATTTATCCGAGTAAAATATTGCGGCTTCCTCCCAACTCTATAATAAGGCTTTTTTAGAGAAAAACATGAGCTTTGATCGGGTTGATTAGTCAACCATACAAAGCACACTTTCCTTATTTTGCGTCTCACTCTCTTAGGCTTTTGACGGGGATAGACTTCTTTTCCGATAGTTTTTTTTATAATCTGAGTAGACTTAGATTGCTAACCTTATATTATTGCTTGAATCTGGACAGATTGATTTGCTGACATCAGAGATGACATCAACATACTTAATTTTGTTGGACTTTCTTTAGTTTCCTCCCATAGTCAAAGATTTCATCAATACCAACGTAGGCCTAAGGGTGACTGTCTTTTTTCTTTTCTGAGGATTTAAGGATGACTCTGTGGGACATATATTAGATAGAAAATTGATATGGGTTGTATGTATTGTTTGTATGTGACAATACATGTTTCCATGTAACGTAAACATCTTTCAATCTCGAGCGTCAACGTCTAAAATTAACAATCAATATAATTTAATATATGTGGACAAATATAATGGCCTATTTTCCTCTTGTTTTAAGTATATAATAGATTTTCATGTTATTCGCTTACTTCTTTTAATGTTCAAATTGTTAATGCTTCATTCTTCCTATTGCATATGCTACATACTTCTTCCCTTGATAATTTATTTGCTTATGAAATGTCTATGCCCAGTAAGTATGTTAGACTTAAATGTGTTAATTACATGCAATATGATTCTCTCCTTGTGCTTCAATTCTTGTATTTTATGTGAGCTCATTTTTATCCCAAGCCAATCTTAATGGCTATAATGAAAGAGCTTGTTGGGAGACAACCAAATACTTTATATTTTGGTGTGATGACATGATTATTGATACTCTAATGATTGTGTTTTTATGTTTTAGTTAGTGTTTGCGCCAAGTAAGGCCTTTGGGATGATTTGGATTATATTAGAATTGACTAGCAAATGAGCCCGTGTGTTGCAACGGGTGAAAAAAAAACACTCACTAATCTAATAACCATGAGTTCATAGATTCATTTCCTTTATTTCAACACATGGCATCCCATATTTGTTTTTATTCCTTATTCCCACTCTCGTTGACGCTGGCCTCACTGTTCACACCATTACAACACGTTTGAATGTTGTCAATTTTAAGATGTCTCCCTCTTGGCATAGGATGATAAATCTATTTTTCCTGTGAGGTTTTGATGAGGCGTGCATGCGTGGTTATAGATATTATTTTCGTTCCCCATCATGGTTTTGTCGAAGTGTTCATTTTCAATTCGGATCGGCACCGGTATGAAGGAAAGACTGGTCATGCACTATTGATTAACATTTCATTGTAAATAACATTTTTAATGGTAAATAGGTAAAATAATATCATATTCAGATTCTACATATTGTTCTAATCAAATTTCACATATAACATGTTAAATTTAAAGTTAGGGTTAAAAATATATGGATTTTAAAAAAAATCGATCAATATGTACTGCGGGTTGCTTATCAGAAAATTGAGGAGGTTTTATGCAAAATAGCATGACGAAACAAGAATACCTATTTCCTTTATTAGTAGGTATAGATTCTATGTAAAAACAGAAACTTTTACTCCCAATATTTGAATTTAGGTTTTCTAATGGAACGTGATAAATTGCTAAAAAAATTACATAGTATTTATATACAAATTTTCTAGGTCGTCCTAGTATTTCAGAAGTTTCCGAGTTACAGAAGTATGGTTTTAGTACAGGTCATTACAGATTGTTGTGTTTTAGACAGACTCTGTTTTTTGCTTTCATAGTTTGCTTGTTTTAATGATGTTATGAATAATATCGGGGGGTATAAGTCATTGAGAAGTTAGAATATAGTACCTATTATGCAATAATTAAATATGAACCTATTTACAATAGTACGTAAATTTTATGATATGTCTATTATACTAATGGATCTCACGAGGTTACTGTTGAGTTTTGTCTGGTGAAGTTTTCAAGTTTTGGATGAGGCAACGATGGATGAAGGAATAAGGAGCATCAAGACCCTAAGCTTGGGGATGCCCTAGGAACCCCAAGGTAATATTCAAGAAAGACCCAAGCGTCTAAGCTTGGGGATACCCCGGATGGTATCCCCTCTTTTGTCTACAATCTATCGGTATGTCACTTGGTGCTATATTTTTATTCTTCAGATGATATGAGTTTTACTTGCAGCTCGTATATTATAGTTTGTTTTCTTTTTGGTTTGCCACAATAATTATGGACACACCTTTTTAGGGAGACACGTAATTATCATGATTTGTTAGAATACTCTATGTGCTTCACTTATATCTTTTGAGCTAGGCAGTTGCTCTAGTGCTTCACTTATATCTTTTAGAGCACGACGGTGGTTTTATTTTATAGAAATAGTTGCACTCTCATGCGTCACTTAAACCTTTTTGAGAGTCTAATAAATAGGAATGGCAATATGCACATGTTATAAGATTAGTCCAGAAAGGATAGGTATTGAATGGGGATATAATAAAAACTTTGATGTAGATCACTAAATATGAAATGTATGGTTTGATTATATTGATGTAGTAATATGAAAGGATATTGATTCATGATCATTGGTTAGTAGAAATACCGATATTAAAGCTTGTTAATAACTTCTCATATAAGTATCGGTCATGGTATGGTGATGAGGTGTGAGCATTTGTATGTGTGGAATAAAACCCTTGAGTGATATTATACTCGGATGTGCGCAATGGTTAACTCCTACAAATAAACTTCTAGGGGCATGCGAGTAGTACTTTGCTTTGAGAGAGCTAATAGGCTTTCACAATAAGTATATGAGTACTTTATGACTAATGTGAGTTCATAGATTATACGCACTCTCATCTTTCCAAAATTTGCTAGCCTCTTCGGTACCGTGCATTGCCCTTTCTCACCTTGAGAGTTGGTGCAAACTTCGCCGGTGCATCCAAAACCTGTGATATGATGCGCACTATCACACATAAGCCTCCTTATATCTTCCTTAAAACAGCCACCATACCTACCTAATATGGCATTTCCATAGCTATTCTGAGATATATTGCCATGCAACTTCCATCGTTCCGTCACGTGACTTGTGTGTTCATCATCATATTGCTTTGCATGATCATATAGAGCTGGCATGATATTTGTGGCAATGCCACCATTCATCATTGTTTTACATGTTACGATAGATCAATGCACATCCTGGTACACTGCCAGAGGCATTCATATAGAGTCATCTTGTATGGCTTTTATCGATTTGTAATATCAAGTTGTAAGTAAATAAAAGTGTTATGATTATTATTATTAGAGCATTGTTCTAGTGTGGAAAGGATGAAGGAGAGTATGATTCCCCCACAAGTCGGGATGAGACTCCGGACGGAAAAAAGAGAAAAATGGGGGAGGCCAAAAGATCCCACCACAAAATATGTGTTAAAAGAGAGAAGGGGCAATGTTACTATCCTTTTACCACACTTGTGCTCCAAAGTAGCACCATGTTATTCATGTAGAGAGTCTCCTGAGTTGTCATTTTCATAACTAGTGGGCATTTTTCATTATAGAACTTGGCTTGTATATTTCGATGATGGGCTTCCTCAAATGCCCAAGGTCTTCATGAGCAAGCAAGTTGGATGCACACCCACTTAGTGTCTGTTGAGCTTTCATATACTTATACCTCTAGCGCATCTGTTGCATGGAAATCCCTACTCCTCGCATTGTTATCGATTGATGGGCATCTCCATAGCCTGTTGATCCGCCTAGTTGATGCGAGACTTTCATCCTTTGATCTCTACCACCGCACTCTATTCCACCTATATGATATATCCATGGCTCACGCTCATGTATCGAGTGAACTTGAAAATGTTGAAGTGCGTTAGAAGTACGATCCGCTTGCCTGGTTTAACACCAGGGTGCTCATGATTTATACGTATGCTGTGAAGACGGAGTCATGCCATGGTAAAATGATAAACTATGTTGCGATAACATTCGTTAAGGATCGTATATTTTGAAAAAGTAATGATTATGCTTCTTATGTTCATGGATATTATTATGTTTATATCAATTACTACATCATTTATCAATATCTATACCAGAAAGAAATTACATGATACACATCAAAAAATTGTTTTTATCACTTACCTACTCTAGGACGAGCAAGAATTAAGATTGGGGATGTTGATGCGTCTCCAATGTATCTATAGTTTTTTGGTTGTTTCATGCTATTATATTATTAATCTTGGATATTTTATATGCAATTATATGCTATTTTATATCATTTTTTGGAACTAACTTATTAACCCAGTGCCCAGTGCCACTTCCTATTTTTTGCGTGTTTTTGACTTCCCAGAAAATCAATACCAAACGAAGTCCAAGCTCGATGAACCTTTACGGTGATTTTTTTTCTAGACCAAAAGATACCCTAGAAGCTTCGGGAGGAGGCCAGAAGAGCTACGAGAGAGCCACGAGCTCACATGGAGTGCCCTTAGGGGGTAGGCACGCCTGATATGTCTCCAACGTATCTATAATTTTTGATTGTTCCATTCTATTATATTATCATTCTAGGATACTTTTTGAGTAATAATTTACCAATTTATATTATTTTTAGCACTAAGCTATTGACCCAGTGCCAAGTGCCAGTTCTTGTTTTCTGCGTGTTTTTTTACTTTTAAGGTTACAGTACCAAAGGAAGTCCAATTGCCCCAAAACTTTTTTATGATTTTTTCTGGACTAAAAGAAGACCTGGAAGCTTTGGGAGAAGACCGGGGGCCGTACGAGGGAGGCACAAGATAACAGGGCGCGCCTAGTGGGGTGGTCGCGCCCTCATCGCTTGTCCCTCCCCGAAATAGTTTTGCCAACTAGATTGATATTTCTTCAGTGAGAGGGGTGCGTTGTAGTGGGTTCAATCTTGCGGTGCTCTATATCCCAGTGACAGAAGGGGACAAGACACGTCTTGATATTGTTGCCACTAAGGATAAAATGATGGGGTTAGTTCATATTAACTGAATTCTCTTTGTCTACAGCATGTCAATGTTCTCCAAGCATTACTTTGTTTTACTTAATACTCTAAATGCATGTTGGATAGCGGTCGATGGGTGGAGTAACAGTAATAGGTGCAGGCAGGAGTCGGCCTATTTGCTTATGGACGTGATGCCTATATACACATGATCATTGCCGTGAATATCACATAACTATGCACTTTTCTATCAATGGCCCAACAGTAGTTTGTTTACCCACCGTATGCTACTTTCATGAGAGATGCCACTAGGGAAAACTATGCCCCCCGGGTCTATTCACCTATATATTTATAAACACTACAATACCTTGCTGCCATTATTTACCTTTTATTTTATTTTGAAAATTACAATTACCTACTATTATGTACACTCTTCACTTGCTTGCAAATAACGAGATCAGGGGGATTGACAACCCTCTTGCCCGCGTTGGGTGCAAGTTGTTTGCTCTTTTCTATGCAGCCGCTGAAGACGGTTGTTGATTGATATTCCTATTGGTTTGATAAACCATGGTTTCATAACTGAGGGAAATACTTACCCGTATTTTGCTGCAGTTACATGTTCCTCTTCACGGAAAACCCAACGCAGATCACAAGTATCAGGAAGGATTTCTAGCGCTGTTGTCGGGGAATATCATCACCAACTATCAAGTAACTTCACACATATTATCATTCACTTGTTCTTATTTTTATTTTTTGTTATATTTAGTTTGCTTCATAAAAAACAAAAATGCAAAAATATTTACTTTGCTAGTTACTTGTTTGCTTGCAGTAATCATGTTATCACACAAAAATAGAAAGTAAAGACTTATGGATCCACATAAAGTTTTCTACTTGGGTCAACTTCGATCCATTTGTCCTTGTGCGGAAACCCCAATTAGCTTAGTTGAGGGAAAATCATTAGATGAGCATGCTTATTTTGTGCGTCACCGGTTATCTTAAAAGGAGAGACTTTTATGCCATCAAATAAAATGTTTGATGTGCTATGCTTGGAATCTGTGTGAAATTTATGATTCTACTTGTTGCTTTGGGAAACCTAAGAAACACCTTCCCTACCTATGTGAGTTTAATGATAATGAAATCTTATCTTCTTATGCCAAGGGTGTTTACAGTTACTATGATCTCAAACAAATTCAAGAATTTGTTGCTTTTAAGGGTGCTTATGAAGTTGCTTCTTTGATTGAAAAGTATGATGCTACTCTCTACAAATATGAAAATGTTGGCATACTTAAATATTGCTATGAAAACTATACTTCTAATGCTTATGTTCAAGAATTTATTGAGAGAATGTCTGCTGCATTGGAAAAAACTTATGATTCCATTGATTCTATTGAAATATCCCCTCTTGATGAACGTGATGCTTGCTATTCTTATGGCCACGATGCCAATGTTAATGATGCTTATGGAGGTGAACTTGCTATAGTTCCTTATGTTGAAAATGAAATTATTTCTATTGCACCCAAAAAGCATGATTGCAATGATGTTACTATAAATTTTATTAATGCCAATTGTGCTAGCAATATGCAAAGCTACAAGCATGGGGATGATAATTTTGTTATGTCCAATACTTATTGCGGTGATCATTATTGGGGTGACGATGTTTCTTTTGATCTTGAAAATTTATTTAAGCCTCATGATGTATATGTTATGGATAATAATATTTGCAATAATATTGAAAGTGGGTTTGGAGAGGTCGTGACTTTAGTTAATGTTGATCCCACTACATTGGAAGATTGTAAAACTTTTGTGCATATGGATCATGGAGATAATGTTTTATATGAGAGCTATATTGTTGAATTTGAACATGATCCTACAAGTAATTATTATGAGATAGGAAAATATGGTTATATAAATTTTCATGTTACTCTCTTACTTCTCTTTGTGTTAAAATTATTAATGCTTCATTCTTCCTACATGCATATGCTAGAAACTTGTTCTCTTGATAATTTGTTTACTTATAAAATGCCTATGCATAGAAAGTATGTTAGACATAAATGTGATTTTTACATGCTACATCATGCTCTCTTTATGTTTCCATTATTATCTTTCATGAGAGCATCGTAATTATTACAAGCCTAACTTAATGGCTATAAAGATAGAGCTTGTTGGGAGACAACCCAATACTTTCTGTTATTTTCAGATAACATGATTATTGCCTCTTTAATGATTGTGTTTTTATGTTTAATTAGTGTTTGTGCCAAGGAAAGCCTTGTTAATGATACTGATGTGGTAATATGAAAAAGGTGTGAGTTCATCATTGTTGATTTGTAGAAGTATCGATATTAAGAGGTGTTAATTTCACATTTTTCTAAATATTAAAAAGGCATGGTGGGGATGTGTGAGCATTTCTATTCCTCGCTGAAATCCTTGTGTTGTTCAGGGTCGGAGGCGCGCGATGGTTAACTCCTCCCAACCTCCTCCCTCGGGGCATGCGAGTAGTACTTTGATTTGTGATAAACTAATAAAACTTTTGCAATAAGTATATGAGTTCTTCATGACTAATGTGAAGCCATGGACATACTCAATCTCACCACCTCATATTTTGCTAGCCTCTTCGGTACCGTGCATTGCCCATTCTCACCTCGAGGATCGATGCAAACTTCGCCGGTGCATCCAAACCCCGTGACATGATACGCTCTGTCACACATAATCCTCATTATATCTTCCTCAAAACAGCCACCATACCTACCTAGTATGGCATTTCCATAGCCATTTCGAGATATATTGCCATGCAAATTCCACTGTCACATCATATGACTAGTTCGTTCATCATCATATTGCTTTGCATGATCATATAGAGCTGACATAGTATTTGTGGCAAAGCCACCTTCATCATATTTTTGTTACATGTCACGCTAGATCATTGCGCATCCCGGTACACTGCCAGAGGCATTCATATTTAGTCATATTGTTTCATAGTTCTTCATATTGAGTTGTAAGTAGATAAAAGTGTGATGATCATCAATATTAGAGCATTGTCCCAGTGGGTAAATAAAAAATGGGGGAGGCCAAATGATCCCACCATAAATAAATTATATATATATATATATAGAGAGAGAGAGAGAAGGGACTTTGCTACTATCCTTTACCACACTTGTGCCTCAAAGTGGCACCTTGTTCTTCATATAGAGAGTCTCATGTTATGTCATTTTCATATGCTAGTGGGAATCACTTTTTTATTATAAACTTGGCTTGCATATTCCGATGACGCGCTTCCCCAAATGCCCGAGGTCTTCATGAGCAAGAAAGTTGGATGCACACCCAATTAGCTTCATTTGAGCTTTCATACACTTATAGCTCGAGTGCGTCATTTGCATGGCAATCCCTACTCCTTGCATTGAGATCTATCTATGGGCATCTCCATAGCCCGTTGATACGCCTAGTTGATGTGAGATTATTATCTTCTCCACTTTTACCTTTGATATCTACCACCATATTCTATTCCACCCTTATGCTATGTCCAATGGTTCACGCTCATGTATTGTGTGAAGAATAAAAAGTTGATGCACTTTGAAAAAGTACGATCCAATTGCCTGACTTGGACACCGTGGTGCTTGACATTTGTATTAATGTGGTGAATACGAAGTCATGCCTTGCTAATACTATAAGATGAATGGGGGTAAACATTCTTTTAGGATCGTATACTTTGAAAGATTGATGATTTTGTTGCTTGTGCCTATAAATATTACTATGTTGATGTTTGTTAATTCATCTTTTCTCAATGAGCATACATGCAAAAGATTACATATTGGGTAGCATCTCACATCAAAATTTCTGTTTTATCATTTACCTACTCGAGGACGAGCAGGAATTAAGCTTGGGGATGCTGATACGTCTCCAACGTATCTATAATTTTTGATTGTTCCATGCTATTATATTATCATTCTAGGATAATTTTTGAGTAATAATTTACCAATATATATTATTTTTGAGCAATAACCTATTGACCCAGTGCCAAGTGCCAGTTCTTGTTTTCTACGTGTGTTTTTTACTTTTCAGGTTTACAGTACCAAACGAAGTCCAATTGCCCCGAAACTTTTTTATGATTTTTTCTGGACTAAAAGAAGACCCGGAAGCTTCGGGAGAAGACCGGAGGCCACACGAGGGAGGCACAAGCCAACAGGGCGCGCCCAGGGGGTGGCCGTGCCCTGGTGGTTTATCCCTCCCTGGTGGCCCTCCTGACCCCGTTCTCTGGCCTATAAATTCATATATGTTCCAAAAACCCTCGGGGGCATCCCAAAACACTTTTTCCGCCGCCACAAGTCTCTGTTCCGACAGGATCCCATCTGGAGCTCCGTTCCGGCACCCCGTCGGAGGGGGAATCGATCACGCAGTGCCTCTTCATCAACCTTGCTGCCCTCATGATGATGTGTTAGTAGTTCACCACAGACCTATGGGTCTGTACTTAGTACCTAGATGAATATCTCTCTCTCTATTGATCTTCAATACAATGATCATCGCATCTTTTCTTTGATCTATCCGATGTAATTATTTTGTACTGTGCGTTTGTTGGGATCCGATGAATTGTGGGTTTATGTTCAGATTATTCATGAAAAGTATTTGACTCATCTCTGATATATATTATGATTCTTAAGTGCATGATCACTATAGCTTCATAATTCTCTCTGTTCTATTGAAATAGTTTGGCCAACTAGATTGATATTTCTTCAGTGAGAGGGGTGCGTTGTAGTGGGTTCAATCTGGTGGTGCTCTATATCCCAGTGACAGAAGGGGACAAGACACGTCTTGGTATTGTTGCCACTAAGTATAAAACGATGGGGTTAGTTCATATTAATTGAATTATCTTTGTGTACATCATGTCACTATTCTCCAAGCATTACTCTGTTTTACTTAATACTCTAGATGCATGCTGGATAGCGGTCGATGGGTGGAGTAATAGTAATCGGTGCAGGCAGGAGTCGGCCTATTTGTTTATGGACGTGATGCCTATATACACATGATCATTGTCGTGAATATCACATAACTACACGCTTTTCTATCAATTGCCCAACAGTAATTTGTTTACCCACTGTATGCTACTTTCATGAGAGATGCCGCTAGGGAAAACTATGGCCCCCGGGTCTATTCACCTATATATTTATAACGCTACAATACCTTGCTGCCATTATTTGCCATTTATTTTATTTTAAAATTTACAATTATCTACTATTATCTACACACTTCACTTCCTTGCAAATAACGAGATCAAGGGGATTGACAACCCTCTTGCCCGTGTTGGGTGCAAGTTGTTTGCTCTTTTGTGTGCAGCCGGTGAAGACGGTTGTTGATTGATATTCTTATTGGTTTGATAAACCTTCGTTTCATAACTGAGGGAATACTTGCCCGTATTGTGCTGCAATTACCCGTTCCTCTTCATGGAAAACCCAATGCAGATCACAAGTATCAACGACCTCTGAGCTCGTGGACCCCACGCAACTTCGTTTGACCTAATTCGACTTCTATAATTCACATATATTCCCAAACAAATAAAGAGACACCCGAAACACTTTTTCCGCCGCTGCAAGCCTTTGTTCTTTCATGACCCTATCTGGAGACCTTTTATGATACTTTGTCGGAGGGGGATTGATCACAGGGGTCGTCTACATCAATGTTGTTGTCTCCATAATGATGCGTGAGTAGTTCACCACAGACCTATGGGTCCATAGCTAGTAGCTAGAAGGCTTCTTCTCTCTCTTTGGTCTTCAATACCATGTTCTACTCGATCTTCTTGAAGTACTATCCAATGTAATCTTTTTTGTGGTGTGTTTGTTGGGATCCGATGAATTGTGCGTTTATGGTCAGATTATTCATTGCAAGTAATTGATTCTTGTATGAAAATTATTCTACATGATTGTTATAGATTTTTACTTCTCTTCGATCTATCTGTTTTGTATGGCCAACTAGATTGATTTGTCTTTAGTGGGGGAGGTGCTTTGTAATGGGTTCAAACTTGCGATGCTCTATATCCTAGAGATAGAAGGGGACAAGACACATATTTGTATTGTTGTCATTAAGGATAAAATGACGGGGTCTGAACATATTTCGTGTCTTACTTTGTCTACATCATGTCATCGTGCTTCAAGTATTACTTTGTTTGTTATTAACATAATACCTAGAGAGTCAAACATAGAAGCACTCTCGAAGTGGAGTAATAGTAGTAGATGCAGAATCATTTTGGTTTACTTGTCACGGACGTAATACCTATATACATGATCATTGACATGAATAACATCATAACTATGCACTTTTCTATCAATTGCCCAACAGTAATTTGTTTACCCACGTTATGTTGTGTGTTCGAGAGAGAAGCCTCTAGTGAAAACTATGGCCTGGGTCTATTTAATAATATTGCTAAAAGAAAAAAAATACCTTTCTGCAATTTATTACCTTATTTTTTACTTTTCCTTTTTATTTATCTATCACCATCAGAATTAATCCTTGCAAGTAACGTGTTCAACGGGATTGACAACCCTCTTGCTCGCGTTGGGTGCAAGTGTTCGCTTTTGTGTGTGTAGGTGCTGGCGACAAGTGTTTGCTTGGTGCTTCGATTGGTTTGATAACAATGGTTCTTTCTGAGAGAAATAATTATTGCTACTATACTGCTTCACTCTTCCTCTTTGGGGAAAAACACAACGCAACTCCCAAGTAGCATTGCTATAGGCCACGTCCACGGTAACCGCCTAGTTCTGGTCACGGCCATGGTCACTGCCTAGTTACGGCCACGGCCACGGCCAACACACCCGTCGATGCCATGGATGCCGCCACATCCACGTCCGCCGCCACGATCGGCGCGACCGCCACGTTCGCCCAACTCAATGATGTACAATGCGACCTGGGCAGCCTTAAACCACTGTAGAAGTTCATTCGTGGTAAGCTCAAGAGCGGGCACAATCAACGATACGGGCACGGGGCGGATGCGGGCACGGGCACAGGCGCATCCATATGCACGGCCTCCGCCTCCATCTGTCCAACCTCCGCCAGGGCCTGGTCAATTTCTGCCCACAAGGGGCTAGAGGATCCTCTTCCTCCTCCTCAACGATGCCAAAATAGAAGACTAGGGGGTGCACCATGGACGAGGTGTTTCTGCTAGATTGGAGATGGGAATGGTGCGCGAGAAGGTGATAGAGGCATAGGTGACTCATCTTCCGATGAGATGGTGACTGTCGTTTTCAATGGAGTAGACTTTGACGATCCGGCTACGAACATGCAAGGATGTCGCGCCTTTGCAATCTCTAAACCAACTCCGAGAGGTTATTCACCACGCCGGAGCACGATCAACCTGACCACAAAGGTCTATTTCCTGCACGCAAATGAAGAACAAGCATGAAACTGAAATTGCAATCTAGATATTGCCAATATAAGAGAAAAGCTTTATTGATGAAAAGTGGGGTTCTTTGACGTCTTGGTCTAGTCGTAGAACACAAAAGAAGGACACGAGTTGCAGCTATGGCAAACTTTAATCTAAACAAAACCCAAGTCTAAATGGTGCCTTAAGGGTTGTATTTCTAGGGAAAAGTAAGAGGATTCCTTCCACCCTTTGCAAGGTGGGACTAAAACACATCCTGGGTCGTTTCCCCTATAATACAGACTCTAAAACTAGCCTATGAAGTAGTATTTTGAAATAACATGGGCCTGGTCCAAAAATAAGGTGGCGCAACACATATAATAAGCCATGGATGGAATTTATGGAAGGGCATCTTGTTTATTTCGTCCATGTCCTTGTATGTCATCATGGAGGCTTGAAAGTGCTGAAAAACTCCACTAGAAACGCAGTTCTGATTCCCATTGCGTGTGCCTTCATATCCATTCTTGATGCTACTCCAGTGTTCATCCCTCTTGTCCATGCTTGGCTCTTCATTAGTAATCAACACAAATGTATCTATTTTAGGCATCATCATATTATCATGTACATTAGAATCACTCCCAAGAAACGAAAGTACGTGATAATTCAATTAGCATGCACGAGCTCTAGTAATTGGTCCAGTATGTATAGTATCAAGGGTTATTGGTGTAACTATGGTATTGATGTCCACATCATCCTCCCCATCTTGAAATGAAGTCGTCCTCGACGGAGAGTGTTCTTCCACACCCAAATAAGGCTTTAGTTTTGCACTGTTAAAAGTGGGACTAACCGCAAAATCTGCTGGCAGCTCAAGTTTATATGCATTGTCATTTATTTTCTCTAACACATTAAAAGGTCTATCAACACGTGGCATTAGCTTTGGCTTGAGCAAATCAAGAAACCTATCCTTGCGCAAATGTAACCAAACAGGATCTCCACGTACAAAGACAGCATGATTTCTACCCTTATCTCCAGTAAGTTTATATTTAGCATTGACACACTCAATGTTTTCCTTAGTTAACTCATGCATTTTTAAGATAAATTATGCACGTTGTTTAGCATCAAAATTACCCTTCTCCAAAGATGGAGGCAACAAATCAATAGGTGTACGAGGTAGGAAACCATACACAATTTCAAATGGGCACGTCTTAGTAGTAGAACGCAACGACCGATTATAAGCAAATTCAATATGAGGCAAGTATTCTTCCCAAATTTTCAGGTTATTCTCGAAAACATCCCTAAGCATAGTAGACAATTTTCTATTGACTACTTCAATTTGTCCATCAGTTTGGGGCGCCATATAGTACTAAAAAGCAGTTTAGTCCCCAACTTAGCCCATAAACATCTCCAAAAGTGGCTAAGAAATTTCATATCATGATCTGAAACAATTGTATTTGGCACACTATGCAGTCGAATAATTTCATGAAAGAATAAATCAGCAACATTAGCAGCATCATGAGTTTTATGACATGGTATAAAGTGTGCCATTTTCGAAAATCAATCCATGACCACAAATATGCTATCCCTCCCCTTCTTTGTTCAAGGTCAACCTAAAACAAAGTCCATAGATATGTCCTCCCACGGAACAATAGGTACACGTAAAGACATATATAAACCATGAGGATTGAGTCGCGACTTAGCTTTTTGACATGTAGTGCAGTGAGGAACAAAATGCTCAACATCTTTTCTCATCTTTAGCCAAATGAAATGTGAAGCAAGTATGTCCTCCATCTTCTTCATGCCAAAGTGTCCCATTAATCCTCCTCCATGCGCCTCAGGTAACAACAAGAGACGAACAAAGCTAGCTGGAATGCATAGCTTGTTAGCACGGGACACAAATCCATCATTAAGGACAAACTTGTTCCATGTTCTCCCTTCTATGCAATTCTGCATCACATCTTTAAATTCAGCATCATGCACATATTTATCTTTGATGGTTTCCAAACCTAATATTTTAAAGTCAAGTTGTGAAAGCATAGTATAATGATGAGATAATGCATCAGCAATAACATTTTCTTTACCATCCTTGTGTTTAATGACATAAGGGAAATTCTCAATGTGTTCAATCCATTTAGCATGTGTATGGTTCAGTTTTGCCTGATTTTAATGTGTTTCAAAGATTCATGATCAGAATGTATAAAAAAAAATCCGGGCCATATATAATGTTGCCCCGTTTCTAAAGTCCGAACAAGAGCATATAATTCCTTATCATAAGTAGAATAATTCAGACTAGGCCCACTCGATTTTTTACAAAAGTATGCAACAGGTTTACCATCTTGTAATAACACACCTCCTAATCCAATTCCACTAGCATCACAGTCAAGCTCAAAAGTCTTGTTAACTTAGCTTTCAATACCGTGAAGGCTTCTTCCTGTGCGGTACCCCAAACAAGGCATATCCTTCTTTCTAAGATCATTGAGAGGTGTAGCAATGGTGCTGAAATCCCTCACAAAACGCCTATAGAAATGAGCGAGTCAAATAAAACTCCTCACTCATGTGACTGCTTTTGGGCTGCGACCAACTCTCAATGGCTTCAATCTTGGCTTTATCAACTTCAATTCCCTGTAGAGTAACAACATGGCAAACAAAAGATACTCGGTCTACATAACAAAAGGTGCACTTCCCAAGGTTACAAAACAAACATGCATCACGTAGAGCAATCAAAACATCACATAAATGTTCCAAATGTTCCTCCAAAGATCTGCTATAAATCAGTATGTCATCAATGTAGACTACCACAAATCGCCCAATGAAAGCACGTAAAACTTCTTTCATTAATCTCATGAAAGTGCTAGGTGCATTAGTTAACCCAAAAGGTATGACTAACCACTCATATAATCCAAATTTAGTTTTAAATCATGTTTTCCTTTCATATCCTAGTTTCATATGAATTTGATGGTATCCACTACGCAAATCAACTTTGGAGAAAATGGCAGGGCCGCTTTGTAGCGACCCGACCCAAATGGATCGGTGCCTCTGTGCTTTCTGTGCTATCCCTGGATCAGTTTGATCGCGCACACAGTACATCAATGAAATATCATAACATCCCATGTTGAAAAGATAACATAGATCCAGATAATATGTCAAATAAAATAGTGGAAAACAATCATAAGGGTTTGGAGTCCCATCAATGCCAACGACAACTTAAGTGTAGACCGTAACCCTACAACGTAACTCTTACCGGTCATAGAAATTCCTGCTACATGATAAGTTGCATCCGTGTAGGTAAGTACATTGAATGTACTCACAAGATCACAGAGAAAGACAGATGGAAAATAACTCTATCACTATATGCAATTTTGGCTGTGGTGGCTCTATTTTTAAGTTTTTGCATAAAAGCTGGCTTTTCCTACATCAAAGGAATCCGATTAATTATTACAAATTAATGTCATTAATGAGATGGTTCCACCAACCAAAATCTCATATCCCAAAGTCATCATTAAATCCAATAATCAAATTATAGTGTGGTGTTGAGAGTTCCATGATAGATCCAATTCCAGAGGCTTAAGTTGTCTGTAACCGGGGACACAACTAATCGATTAGGTTAATACTCTTTAGAGTTTTGGCACTTTACCCGAAAGATTCAATCCCTTCTTTTATGTCCTCGCACTGTCGAGTGTTTGAGAACAAGATGACCAAAACATGGTCTTTCAGAGAGTTTCCCTAACCACTGATAGTGCCCATCCAATCCGATCGTCCGTCTACATCCCATAGCACTATCCAGTCGGAGTCACAACTAAGATCAATAAAGACAGAGCCAATAATGATGTGTGGTTGCATAGGTAAGCTTCTGGTCTTGAAGTGTCCTTCCGTCTCTTGCATCCTGGCTGGAGCTTTCCTCATGATAACTGGCCTACTCAAGCTCACATAGGCTGACCTCTGGTTTCTCCAGGGTGCCCTTCATCCATTCCACCCACTGGTACTTTGAAATATTGGCTTGAGTCTTGAAGTCTTGAAGTTGCCTTCATTAATTAAGTGTCATCACTCTCACTTCTTTCATGAACACTCATACCAATTCCCATCTACTAAAGCTTAGCATTGAAATAAATAATGTTTCCCGGGGCTCAGTAACAAGGGTATGGGTTCCTACCTCGTGATACTTCTCATTAACCAAGTTTCCAAAATTACCTACTTAAATGCATGGTGGAAAAGGTTGAACCTAATGCAAAGAAAACACGGGTATCAACAATATGATCAAATGTGACTTTCCTGGTACTTGTTGGTGAATGTAACGCCCAAGATGTGGTACTATCCGGATCCTCATCCGGGCCCAAAGCCTTGATAGGCATAGAAGTGCATCTCGTCATTTTGCAAGAATAGATATCGTTGCGAATACATGTAATAGAAGAGGAGAGAATATGAGTAGGCTTACACTCACCACGTGCTACATTACCTAATCCATACAGTCATCCATACAAACATCTAGAAGTGCAGGGTTCGACTACGGATGAAATCAAATGATAAAAGCAAATCACATCTATCTCGCTATCCTAGGCTGTTGACCAAGAATGCCTCCTACTCGTCTGGATAGGTGATGTACATGCGCCCATGCTCCTCATCATACTCCCACAGGAGCTGGGAAGCATCAGCTGGATCAATCTCATCTGTACCTATACCTGTGGTGTTGTAGTAATCTTTGAGCCACAGGGACTCAGCAATCTCATTAACCCGGGTACCAAGACTATCTAAGCTTCTGGGTAAGGCATGGTTAAGCGGGGAGGTTGCAACAGCACTAAGCATATATTTGAGTGTCTAACTTACGAGTACAAGATTAAGATGAGAATCTACGCATGTCGGACGAGTACTAGTTATGATCAAGAAGTGATCCTGAACACCTACTTATGAGTCAAACATAACCCCACTGTGTTCTCTTCCCGAACTCCCTAAAAAAGAGACGATCATGGTTACGCACGCGGTTGGTGTATTCTAATTGAGTTTACTTCAAGTTTGCCATAACCGGTTGTTAAAGAATTTCCCAGTTGCCACATAACCGTGGGCATGACTCTCAGAAAAAGATTTAACCCTACAGGAGTGCTCCAACTCATCCATCACAAACTAGCCACAAGCTGCGGTGGAAAACCTCAACCTCGAGATAGCCCAAGGTATCCTCGGAGTCCCGGTGCACAAGACATTCGAGAAGGGGAAAACAAATCCAACAAGACCACCCGGCACGCCAGATCCCAATAGGAGTAGCGCATATCTCTTTCTCGGGGCACTACCAGATAAGCGACGCGTACGATGGCCGGATAAACTTGCCCTGGGGTGGCCCTACACAATACTCTAGTTTGGACCAACACTCATGAGGAGCACTGGCTTGGGTTGTTGATTAATCCGCAGGGTAGATAAGCCCTATGCAGTTTTAATTAGGTTGTTAATCAAATGTAGTACCAATGTTGGGCCTTACCGGAAGAGTTTTATCCCAAAACAAATAATCAAGGGGGTCCCCATAACAACCCCAAGCATGTTTGGAGCGCTCAATATGGAACATAACACCGGTAAACGGAAACTAGGACGGCAAAAGTGGAACAAATCACCGAGCAAAAGGCCAAGCCTTCCACCTTTACCAAGTAATATATGTGCATTAAATTAAATAGCAATAATAATGTGATATCCCAAGATATCCATGTTGTCACATGGAACCAACCTGCACTTGCAACTAGCAACGCTATAAGAAGGCTGAGCAAATGGTAACTTAGCCAAACAATGGTTTGCTAGGATGTGGAGGGGTTATAGGCTTTTCATGGCAATGTTGGGAGGCGACATTCAAGTGGTAGGTAACGAGACATAACTATAGAAGTGAGACAACTAGAATAGTATAAATGGTATCGGGATCCGGGTAAGGATCATCTTGCATGTAGGGTCTTCAGTGGGATAAAGAGGTGGCTCCTCATAAGAGTTCTCGACAAGATCCTCGAACTCAGTCTCGTCACTCGAAACTACCAACAAGAAGAAATAACATCCAATAAACATACAACCAAGGGCATGATGCACAACCAAGGATGATGTATAACCAATTTAATGTATTTAGCATGGCAAACATATTCTAGTCATATTAAATGAAGTCTTGATCCATGTGGGGCATGGATCAAGTAACACTTCATATGCAAATTATTAGTTCTTAGCAATCTAGATAGAACATAAACCTGATTTATATTGATATGCATGAACATGGAAAAAATGGAATCTATGCATGAAATCAATGCAAATGCATATAAAGGTCGTTGCAATCAGAGTTACGGATCTCCCGGGACACTCACGACAAGATACGGAAGGAAACGATGACAAAACAGAATTTGTGAGAGGCTATGGGCAATTCCTTGGTATCCCAAGTATGCCACTAGATTGGAAATGGAATTCTAGATGAAATGGATATAAAGATCATGAAAATCCAATGTATAGAACTCACACAAAGTCCAAAAAAATTTGCAATGCAATCTGTCCAAAACCACAAGCTACAGGAGCTTAAAATTCACAAACAAAGCATGGAGCAGTAGCATGTAACATACAATTCATTTCATCAAATGGAATCATACTTAAAAGGGTCATGGATCAATTGGTAGGAAGCTCACAACATGACTATAAAATATAGCATTTAGGGACTTTGTGAAAATAACAGGTTTTCGCAAACAGTTTTAACTTGAAGGCATATTGACAACGAGAAATATATATATGCCATAAAACTTATCATGGCATAAAAATTCACAGCATTGTAGTGGACATGATGGATTTCATTCCATTCAACATGAGAATGGTCTAAATATGCACAGAAACATGGCTAGCATCAACACAAAAAGGCTATCTGAAATAAACAGATTCTCTGACTTAATGAAAATAACATGGTGCCAGCGGCTGGAGAAGGTCACATGGTCATCGCTGATGCTACCAGCGCTACCGTTGCTGCTACTGGTAGCTCTTCCGGCAAGTCACCGCCTTGTCAATGGTAATCTCAATCTCACATTATTAGTTCTGTATGAGAGTTTTTACAAATACATCAATTTATTTTTCACGTAGTCCTCATCTAATTTGGTAGAAACTATAGCACATTGTTGTATCAATTTGTCATAAAGTCCATCAATTCTGAGTCTTTCTATTCTCTGATAGAAACTACAGTCCATCATTTTCTTTTGTACATCGCGCCCATCTAATTTGATTGTTGCCGAATGTACTAGTTGATTTTACTCTAAACTAGACAGCCTCTATCACCATTTGATTTTATTCCACGCAATTGGCAGGGATGTGGTCTACACAGTAGTAGTTTCTTAGAAGTATCATCGAGTGAAAGACTACTGCACATCGATGAGTCTATAGCAGACTAATTTATAAAATGAAACTGAGTTCAAGTAGTCCTCAGTCCTGACAAAGAGGACACTGTATTTGTTAAGCGATGTCTTTTTTACAGATTATATTTGTGAAGTGATAAAAATATTCTTTTACATGATAGGCCCCATTTAGAGTTTGGCACAGGGCCTCCGATTTTGTCGTCGCAGCCCTGCCCATATGATCAACAGGGTAAAAGTTCTAGCCTCTGGAAAACAGGTAAAGTAATCAAACTGCGGCTTTTTGAGACTTTAACATAAAATTCAGTTTCTGAGAGAAAAAACTAGATTTCATGAGGGCTTCGGGATCTGCACCTTGGACCTCCTAGGCACACGATTTAGGTGCAAAACCATGGTATGAACATGGGGCTAGGACTAGGACAAGATTTGGCCGAAGGAAAACACACGGAGAGGCGCGGATCTGAGCTAGAGCGCGATGGGAGGGCGCTCTGGAGGTTCAGAGTTCACCGGGAGCATGTTGTTGGCATGAAGATTGCGGCGCGTACGGGGCACTAGAGTGCGAGGGATTTGACAGAGATGGAGAGGGGTATACTATACCTAGGACATGAAGGCGTTCTCGGGGACAAAGCGGAGCGACGGTAGCGAGTTGAGGAACTTGGCGATCTTGTTGTTCCATGAAGAAGACGTCGAAGGGGACGGCGATCTTGAGCGAGTCTTGGTGCCAAAATGGGTCCGGGGCAGCATTAGGGTTCCGGTAGACGTTGTGGACGAGGCTGGAGGTGCCTGCTACGCAGGCAGTGATCTCGAATCCAAGCCGGCCATGAATCTTGGCATCGAGAAAGCAGGGGCGTGGGAGGAGAGGAAGAGCGGCGGCGATGTGGATGAGAGGGGGAGAGGAAGGTGAAACCCTAGGACATCCCACGAGGGTCGTTTTATAGGAGTAGGAGGGCAGCCATCATGGCCATGTTCCCAAGCTCCTCTCTCTCTCTCTCCGTACGTGAGAGAGAGAAGGAACGAGGGAGGAAGAAAAAGGAGAGTCCCTGGCAAGCGGGCCCTAGGAAGAAAAGGAGGGAGGAGAGTCCCTGGCAAGCAGGCCCTACGGGTGGTCCCCGTGGATAGGAGGAGGATGAGGCTTGTTGCCTACGCTACTGTTGCTCGCTGCGCTGCTGGCAGCAGGCTCCAGCGAGCGGTAGGCTGCTGGCGCTTGGTCGGCCCAGGGTGGCCAGCCTAGGTAAGGCTCTTTCCTTTTTTAACTATGTCTATATAATAAACAGACCGAGAAAGAAAATCACCAGGGGTTTTTGGAGAGGGGTTTGGGGGAGACAAAAATATATCTGGAAACCTGGAATTTTGTACTATTTAACACAATTGGTTTCGGTATTTTTAGAGACTGGAATTTAAACCATGTTTGAATTTATTTCAAACTTGCATAATTCCTTAGCCCAACCAAACCCACTCCAAATGAGCTAAAATTTGACAAAGAGGTTATAGATAGGTTCTAATATTTGTAGGAAAAGAATGAACATTTTTCTGAACCAGAAAATGTCACTTGAGATAATGGCCAAAAATGAAGAAGAGGAAGATGGGGATGGGGTTTTTGGTTGAAAAAGGATTGAGGTTGTTTCAAACAAGATCATACCACAAGATGCAAAGCACATAACCACAACACACTCACACTCAACATATCATGATGCAACAAAATGAAATATATGTCAAGATGCCATGATGCACAAATGGATGTCATGAAGCAAAACTTTATTAACTCAAGTCAAATCATGGCATGGCATACAAGCTTGGGGCCATGGAATGGTTACAAGATTGGAAAGTTGCACTTGGGCTGTTACAACTCTCCCCCACTACAAGATCTTGTCCCGATATCTAGGAACGGAAGAACTCAAGATATTCGGAACAGAGAAGGTCCTCATGTTCCCAAGTAGCTTCTTTATCGGAATGATGTGACTACTTCCCTTTGAGCAACTTGATAGACTTGTCGCGAGATTTTCGCTCGGTCTCTTCAAGGATGGTAACTGGATGCTCACGATAGGATAAGTCTTCTTGGAGATCAATGTCCTGGAAATACAATATGCACTCAGGAATCTTGAAACACTTGCGGAGCTGAGAGACGCGAAAGACGTCATGCACATTTGAGAAAATGGAAGGAATCTTGAGTTGGCAGGCAAGGTCGCCTCTCTTGCCAACAATCTTGAATGGACCCACCAAACATGGTGCAAGCTTGCCCTTGATACCGAAGCGTTGAGTGCCCTTCATGGGAGACACTCGAAAATAGACAAAGTCATCTATTTGAAAGGCCATGTCATGATGCTTGCTATCATAATAGCTCTTCTGACGGGATTGAGCACCTTTGAGATTATCACGAATGACATGACACATCTCTTCAGCTTCAGTGATCATGTCAATGCCAAGGATTCGGCGTTCACCAGTCTCAGACCAATTGAGAGGGGTACAACACTTTCTGCCATAGAGAATCTCGAATGGGGCCTTGCCCAAACTTGCTTGGAAACTATTGTTGTAGGAGAACTCGGCACACGATAGGCAATTTTCCCACTTCATGTCGAAGGAGATAACACATGCCTTAACATGCCTTCCAAAATTTGATTGACTATCTCTACTTGACCACTTGTCTTAGGGTGGAAAGTTGTGCTGAAACGAATCTTGGAACCTATGGCTGACTGAAAGGAATCCCAAAACCTGGAAGTGAAGATGCTTCCACGGTCTGAAGTGATCAGCTGAGGAATACTGTGCAAAGAAACTATCCTTGATGTGTAGAACTCTGCCAGCTGAGCTGTCGTGATAGATTCTTTGACCGGAAGGAAGTGAGCGACTTTAGTGAGCTTGTCGATGACCACAAAGATGGCATCATTACCTCTCTTGGACTTAGGAAACCCAGTGACAAATTCCATCTCACTATGATCGAATTTCCACTAGGGGATAGGCAAAGGCTGAAGGAGCCCTGCTGGACGTTGATGTTCCGCCTTCACTCTGCGGCACAAATCACACTCATTCACGAACTCAGCGATTTCACGCTTCATGTACATCCACCAAAAGGTTTGCTTGAGATCCTGATACATCTTGGAACTCCCTGGGTGAATCGAGAGGAGGGAATTGTGGGCTTCGTCCATAATGACTTTTCTGAGCTCTCCCTTTGGGACCACAACACGCTCCTCAAAGAACAAAGTGTCTTTGTCATCAACACGGAAGCACTTATATTTGGGAATACTCTTGGCCAAGCCTATTTTCACCTTCTTCACCATAGCATCGAGAAGTTGAGCTTCGCGAACTTGATCTTCCAAAGTTGGAGAAACTTGAAGATTGGCAAGAAACCTTGAGGAATGAGCTGAAGGTTGAGTTTCCTGAATGACTCACAAAGATCAGGCTGGAATAGCATAAGAATAAGATTGTTGCAGTAAGCCTTTCTGCTTAGAGCGTCTGCAATCACATTTGCTTTGCCTGGAGTATAGTCAATGCTTGGATTGTAATCTTGGATCATCTCCACCCAACGTGTTTGACGAAGATTGAGGTTCGGTTGAGTGAAGATATATTTGAAACTCTTATGGTCGGTGTAGACTTCAACTTATGTTCCCAACAAGAGATGCCTCCAAGTAAAATAAGCATGGACAACAGCCGCCAACTCAAGATCGTGAGTAGGGTAGTTCTTCACACTTGGCTTCAACTGACGAGAGGTATAAGCTACCACTTTCTTGTCTTGCATAAGAACTCCGCCAAGTCCTTGCAAAGAAGCATCACACAAAACTTGGAATGGCTTGGAATCATCGGGAGGAGTTAGAACCGGAGCTGAAGTGAGCTGCTCCTTGAGTGTATTGAACGCAATGTCGCACTCAGGAGTCCAGACATATTGGACATTTTTCTGGAGGTTATTAGACAAAGACTTAGCAATCTTGGAGAAGTTCTCCATGAATCGTTTGCAGTAGCTTGCAAGCCCGAGAAAGCTTTCAAGTTGCTTGACATTCTGAGGAGGCTCCCACTTCACAATGGCCTCAACCTTTTCAGGATTTACTTTGATTCCCTCGCGAGAGATGATGTGACCAAGATACAACACCTCATTGAGCCAGAATTCACACTTGGAGAACTTTGCATAGAACTGATGCTCTCTTAACTTGTCAAGCACAAGCCGGAGATGCTTTGCATGTTCTTCTTCGGTCTCGGAGAAGACTAGAATGTCATCAAGATACACCAAGACGAACACATTCTTAAACGAAGAGAAGATCAAGTTCATCATGCAGGAGAATGTTGGAGGAGCATTTTCAAGACCAAAGGACATCACGGTGTACTCATAAGAGCCAAAACTTGTCCTAAAAGAAGTCTTTGGAATATCTTCTTCACGGATGCGGATTTGATGATAGCCCATTCGAAGATCGAGCTTTCAGAAAACCTTGGCCCCTTTCAATTGTTCAAACAATTCGTTGTTGTTGGGAAGTGGATACTTGTTATTGATTGTCTTCTTATTCAATGGACGGTAATCGACACATGGTTTTTCCATGCCATCCTTATTCTTGACAAATAGAACACCGCAACCCCAAGGCGAAGAACTCGGTCTGATCAAACCAAGACGTTCTTGTTCATCGAGCTGCTTCTTCAATTCTTTCATCTCTTTACGGCCAAGTTTATAAGGACGCTTGCATACCGGTTCAGTTCCAGGTTCGAGTTCAATCACAAACTCCACTGGCCGGTGAGGGGGCATTCCTGCCAATTCTTCTGGAAATACATCTTCATACTCACAAACGACGGGAACTTGAGATATAGCTGAGATTTCACCCTTCTCATTGAGAGAAAAGAGACGTATAGTGTCATCGTGAGCAGCGAAAATGATCACGACTTCAAAAGGATGAGTCGATTTGACTTCCTTGGCTGCACAATCGATATGAGCCTTGTTCATCTTGAGAAAATCCATGCGCGGAATTAGAATAATATCGGAAATGCCGAGAACCACTTGAGAGGCTCGAAAGGAATGTTTGCCCACCTTGATAGAGACATCTGGAATCACCTTGTTAGGGCTCATGAGAGTGCCAGGTGAAACAACATGCAATGCTTTGCTCAAATATTCGGAATTGAAGTCATTCCTGGTAAAGAATGTCCTTGACATGAAAGAATGCGATGCACCAGTATCAAACAAAACTCTAGCAGGAATAGAATTAACCAAGAGATTACCTATTATCACTTCAGGAGATTCTTCTGCTTGAGCTGAGTTAACCATGTTCACTCTGACTGCCTTGGAATTGTTGTTCACCATAGCATTTCCCGGAGGCCTGAAGGGAGGAGGAGGCGGAAGACGCCACTGGTTGGTGCACTTGTTAGAATAGTGGCCCTTCTGACCACACTTGTGACGAGTAACCTCTGAGAGCGGACGGAAGTTGGATGGAGGAGGAGCACCTCCTGGCCTGGGAGCCTGAGGTCTCTGTTGGAATCCTGGTTTGGGTGGGTGGGAAGAACCATGACCAATGTGTTCCTTCTGCTGCTGAGGAGGATGGACCGAAGGAGGGTTTGGTACCTAGAAATTTTGCTGCTTAGGAACAATCTGAGAGGAGGACGAAGAAGGGTGAGAGTCTTTGAACCACTTTTTGGAAGTCTCGGCCTTGAATTGACTTGCTTCAAACTTTAGAGCCATGTTACAGAATTGATCAAACTCAGTGGGCTCTGCAAGGACGAGAGCAAGATGAAGATCTTCCCTAAGGCCACCTCTGAACTAGTAAATCTTGCTCTTATCGTCGGGCACATCCTGCTTGCCATAACGTGCAAGATTCTGGAACTCAGTATTGTACTGATCGACAGTCATACTTCCTTGCTTCAGGTTCCTAAACTTCTCACACATCCCCTCGACAACACTCGTCGGGATGTGATGAGCTCTGAAGTCCCGACAGAACTCGTCCCACGTAACCACACGACCATCTCTAGAATCTTTATACTACTGCCACCACTCTGTTGCCTAGCTCTTGAGCTGGAACGTTGCAAACTTGAAATAGTCCTCAAGACTGATATTGCTGCACTCGAAATGCTTGTTGATATCGACGAGCCAATCATCAGCGTCGAGAGCCTGAACAAAGTTGCTAAAGGACTTGAGTTGATTGGCAAGGAACTGATTCAGAGTTGCGAATTGAGGTTGATTGTTGAAATTTCCTTGATGGCGTTGATACCCCTGATTCCTTTCTTGCATTATCTGAAGCAAAATCTGAGTATTCACATTAGTCGCAGGCATCAGAGCTTTCCAAGCCTTCGGACGTGGAGGTGGGGGTGGTGGAGGGTTAGCATCATCCCCATCATCACGACCCGGGTTTCCATGAGTTGCTGGAGCCATCCTGAAGATGGACATGAATATTAGATAACAATTGACAAGATGAAGCTTATAAGCTGAATCAAAGGCTCGAAATATTGCAACATGTAGCCTTGGCAATTTGCATTCAACTAGAATTAGTTAGAACTAGAAGGGATATGCGCACTTTGCCACGCCGTTTACTCCCTATCTTTTTTTATTGAAACCCAACAATGATTCAATAGTGCTAATGCTTTTCCTTAAAACCATGTTGTAGAGAAAGTTAAAAAAATTACCCTTCTCACCATATATCAATTAGAGGTCATATGTTGAACATATTAAGTATATCTAATGTTAAAAGACATGTAGAAGAAAATTTTCTTGCAAATCACACTCCGAAGAGCCCCTCCGCCATTTCTTCCATGCGTGGAGTACGCAGTGTGCATCCATACTAATAAGGATGAAAAAATAAAAAATACATAAAAGATAGTAAGAGCGCATGCCAAATGGATCTTACAAGGCTATCGTTTTACCGGAAGAGAAACATGATGCCCACCCATATCACCCTGCCTTCAACATACACATTTCAAGTAGCATGTTCGACTTGCTTATTCTACAAAAAGCTAGCTGATATAATCAATAATCAAAGCCCATCTAGATTGAAAATGTTGGACAATCTATTCACCTGAGCTTTGGTCAACGACTTACTGAGAGACGTGTAGTTTTCAACCAGGATACCATTAGCCCAACTTTGTTTGTGATTGTCCCTTCGCCAAACACCATCAGACCAACTACCATATAATTCCCCAAACTATCAACGCTTTGAGTAGCCAAAGAACATACAGTTTCTAGTACAATACACACAAACATAGTATCCAACTTAGAAAAAGAATAAGTGACTAAATAGTTCTACATAGTAAAGAAAGAATCAGAATGATAAAATAAATAAATGATTTGCAACGAATAGATCCAGGGATAAAGATCGAGAGGGTTTCACCAGCAAATGTTGCCCATAACTCGCAACCAACTTATCAGAGGGTCCCATAGTGAAGACCTAGTCAAAATCGGACGAATGATCTAAAATCGACTGCCTCAATTGGCTGAGAGTGGTTTCATCCCTGTGGAGCTTAGTGATATAGTACATACAGCAAGACTTGAAGGTCACTGACAATGCTTGCCCAATGGTAGGTACTCGATTGAAAAGTAATAAAAATACACCCAAAACACTATTTAACAAATTGTAGCGAAGTAGGGCCATGCCTTATCGGATATGATATAGATGAGTTTTTGTAATAAAATAAACTACTTATAATATGTTAAATTATGAATGTCTTAACTTGGATGAAGTGAAATTGCTTGCCCTTAGAAAAGCTTGGAACGCCATTCCTTTTCTTGAGCAGTGTGATAAATTACAGGAATACGGAGAGCAGCATGATGATTCCATAATATCTACATGACTACGCCTAGTTGTTATCCTCCAGGACAAGCATAAAGAAATTGATCCTTTCTTAATTGTACAACTACTGATAAAAATAACTTTATGCTTCCTTGGGTAAATAGGATTACATATAAAAACAAAAAGGTAAGTACTCAAAGAATTAACTTCTAGCAGATCAAAGAGTTCATGATTAAATTATGTTGTCAGACCTCCAAACAGGTTCTCACATATCAGAGGGTCTTGTGGTTGGTCCTGTCAACCGGCCTATCGCAACTGCAGCAGGTGCTGCATCAACAGGATTTTTGTGTGTGTGGTGCAAGGATAATATTTACTTAATAATCATGCTGGATGTCACTTTATTTTCTGCTGATTACAAATAAATAATATTTTCTCACTTCTTAGAAGTTGCATCGCTAATTGCCAAAATATGTTTAAAATACTTGTTAAACATTTTGTCGAGCACTTGACCGGCATACATGCATAAGTTGCAACAATAATCAATAGCCCAACAAAGTACAAAGTAGGTGGTCGTGAGAAACAAGAAAAATGAACAGAGGTGTGGCTTCAGGCAACAAGGCCACGAATGAAATCGTTCGTGAAAAAAAACATCAACAAGAGGAGCCACATGCTAGGATGTTGTGTGTGAGTTTGATAGAGCTGGGGGCTGGGGCGAACATATATACAGATCGACATAAATGAGAAAAGAGGCACACATGACGCAAACATGTCTTAAGGGTGGATCAACGCCAACGTTTGCTATAGGGCGGCACCGGAGTTCAACATGTTTTGGGCAGTTCACCATGTTCTAGGCGCTCCCTCAACCAGGCCCCGTCGTGCACCATTCTAATGAGAGGACTACGAAGAGCAGGTTCAGGGAGAGAGAGAGTGGGGCACCGCTATCTGATTCTGTGCCACCGCTGAGGATGCGTTCGCCCGCCGCCGCCACTTCAGAGAGAGAGGAGCTGATCCCCATCGCCGATGAGGATGTCTTTGTCCACATCTGTCGTTACAGCGCTCCACCCACCTACACCGCCCTTCATACAGACCTACGTCGCGCATCCAGCAAGAACACCGTCGCCCTCCTCTGCAAATCGAAGAAAAGATCACGCCCCCACAGCCGCCTCCACCTATACCATCGCCAGAGTGAACGCCAGAAAAGAGGCACCTATGGATGCATGCTAAAACAGGCTTCACACACACCATGAAGCACCTGAACAAGCCCATTTAGAACCGACCATCCCAAAACCAGGCCCATTTACCGCCAACAAGTTGCTAAAAAAAGTTACCGCCAGCCAACGTAGCCCCGATGCACCAAATGCTCTCATTTCCTGGGAGCTTAGTATCGATAGTGATGCTTCCACAGATTAGCGACAACATCATAAGATTAGAAGCCACTTGCAATTCAACAAAGTATTGAGCTAAGAATTGCTCAGAACAAATGTACAACCCATCATACATCTATAGGAAGAATTTTCTAGGTGACTACTGGAATTCCCACCTGAAAACTCCCAAATTCTTGTGGTTATGCAATCGGGTCCACGGATACAAGGAGCAAAACTTCACACAACTCCTAACATGATACTGCGCTTTGATGTAACACATCCGTCAACACATAACCAGAGGTCTCGGAAACTCATCTACCTCAGACCCTCGTAATCACAACGATACTAATTATGGCAGTACATCTCGATACTCTCCCCGGTACTGGGCAACGCCAAAGTCCTCTCGCCACAAAGAGTATTGCAGAAATTTCGAACATCCTCGCCCTAAGATACTAAGGAAACTGAAAGATAACGATGTGTCAAGAATCCCTGGAGCTCTACTCCCCAGAATAAAGTCAATTCAGACAGGAGGCACCAAGTATAGAATTCTGTCACATCAACATCATAGAGGCTCCAAAATACCCGTGTGATCCTAAAAAAATTGAGTGACAAGAGGGGTAGAATTAAAATTCCTACGTCAGGATTCCTCACCAGAGCAGGGAAGAGGAGTAAAAAGAATCGTACTCCCCAATATATAATAAGACTCAAAATAGTTCTTCACTAGACCCGACTCGGCCAAGTTCGATCAAGAAAGGGGGCTCCTATGGTCGGTACAACTCTGATACCAACTTGTAACGCCCAAGATGTGGCACTATCCTCATCCGGGCCCAAAGTCTTGATAGGGATAGAAGCGCATCTCGTAGTTTCACAAGAATAGATATCATTGCAAATACATGTAATAGAAGAGGAGAGCATATGAGTTGGCTTACACTCGCCACATGCTACATTACATAATCCATACAGTCATCCAAACAAACATCCAGAAGTGCAGGGTCCTACTACGGACAAAATCAAACGATAAAAGCAAATGACATCTATCTCGCTATCCCAGGCTGCCGACTAAGTATCCCTCCTACTCATCTAGATAGGTGACGTACATGCGCCCACGCTCCTCGTCATACTCCCACTAGAGTTGGGAAACATCAGCTAGATCAATCTCATTTGTACATGTACATGTGGTGTTGTAGTAACCTGTGAGCCACGGGGACTCAGCAATCTCATTAACCCGAGTACCGAGACTATCTAAGCTTATGGGTGAGCCATGGTTAAGTGGTGAGGTTGCAGCAGAACTAAGCATATATTTGAGTGGCTAACTTACGAGTACAAGATTAAGATGAGAATCTACGCATGTCGTACGAGTACTAGTTATGATCAAGAAGTGATCCTAAACACCTACTTAAGAGTCAAACATAACCCCACCATGTTCACTTCCTGAATTCCCTCGAAAAGTGACGATCAAGGTTACGCACACAGTTGGTGTATTTTAATTGAGTTTACTTCAAGTTTGCGATAACCGGGTGTTAAACAATTTCCAAGTTGCCACATAACCGTGGGCACGGCTCTCAGAAAGATTTAACCCCATAGGGGTGCTCCAACTCATCACAAACTAGCCACAAGCTGCAGTGGAAAACCTCAACTTCGAGGTATCCAAAGGTATCTTCGGAGTCCCGGTGCACAATACATTCGATAAGGGGAAAACAAATCCAGCAAGACCGCCCGGCACGCCAGTTCCCAATAGGAGTCGCGCGTATCTGTTTCTCGGGTCACTACCAGATAAGCGACGCGTATGATGGCCGGATAAAAATCACCCCACTTGCCCTGGGATGGCCTCGCATAGTGCTCTAGTTTGGACCAACACTTATGAGGAGCACTGGCCCGGGTTGTCGATTAATCCGCGGGGTAGCTAAGCCCTATGTAATATTAATTAGGTTGT
Organism: Elymus sibiricus; assembly: GCA_039707655.1. Classification (NCBI taxonomy): domain Eukaryota; kingdom Viridiplantae; phylum Streptophyta; class Magnoliopsida; order Poales; family Poaceae; genus Elymus; species Elymus sibiricus. The sequence continues at coordinate 244,272,224 of CM077667.1, read as the reverse complement.
TAAGCAAATGCAATACCAATGTTGGGCCTTGCTGGAAGAGTTTTATCCCAGAACGAATAATGAAGGGGGTGCTCATATCAACCCCAAGCATGTTAGGAGCGCTCAATATGGATCACAACACCGGTAAACGGAAACTAGGGCAGCCAAAGTAAAACAAACCACTGACCAAAAGGCCAAGCCTTCCACCTTTACCAAGTATATATGTGCATTAAATTAAACAGCAATAATAATGTGATATCCCAAGATATCCATGGTTTCACATGGAAACAACCTGCACCTGCAACTAGAAACGCTATAAGAAGGGTTGAGCAAGCAGTAACTTTGCCAAACAATGGTTTGCTAGGATGTGGAGGGGTTAGAGGCTTTTCATGGCAATGTTGGGAGGCTTGACATTCAAGTGGTAGGTAACGAGACATAATGATAGAAGCAAGACAACTAGCATATCAAAAATAGTATCGGGATCCGGGTAATGATCATCTTGCCTGGAGGGTCTTAAGTGGGATAAAGAGCTGGCTCCTCGTAAGCGTTCTCGACAGGATCCTCGAACTCAGTCTCGTCACTCGGAACTACCCACAAGAAGAAATAACAACCAATGAACATACAACCAAGGCATGATGCACAACCAAGGATGATGCATGACCAATTTAATGTATTTAGCGTGGCAATCATATTCTAGTCATGTTAAATGAAGTCTTGATCCATGTGGGGCATGGATCAAGTGACACTTCGTATGCAAATTAGTAGTTCTTAGCAATCTGTACAAAACAGCAACATGAGTTATTTTGATATGCATGAACATGGAAAAAATGGTAGAAGCAAGACAACTAGCATATCAAAAATAGTATCGGGATCCGGGTAATGATCATCTTGCCTGGAGGGTCTTAAGTGGGATAAAGAGTTGGCTCCTCGTAAGCATTCTCGGTAGGATCCTCGAACTCAGTCTCGTCACTCAGAACTACCCATAAGAAGAAATAACAACCAATGAACATACAACCAAGGCATGATGCACAACCAAGGATGATGCATGACCAATTTAATGTATTTAGCATGGCAATCCTATTCTAGCCATGTTAAATGAAGTCTTGATCCAAGTGGGGCATGGATGAAGTGACACTTCGTATGAAAATTATTAGTTCATAGCAATCTATACATAACAACAACATGAGTTAGTTTGATATGCATAAACTTGGAAAAATGGTATGTATGCATGCAATCGATGCAAATGCATATAAAGATCGTTGCAATCGGAGTTACGGATCTCCCGGGTCACTCACGACAAGATACGGAAGGAAACGATGACAAAATTGAATTTGAGAGAGGCTATGGGCAATTCCTTGGTATCCCAAGTATGCCACAGGATTGGAAATGGAATTCGAGATGAAATAGATATAAATATCATGAAAATGCAATGTATAGAACTCACAACAAGTCCAAAACAAATATGCAATGCAATCTGCCAAAAACAACAACATAGCATTTTGCACACATCAAAACCACAAGCTAAAGGAACTTAAAATGCACAAACAAAGCATGGGGCATTACCATGTAACATACACTTCATTTTATAAAAATGAATCATACTTAAAAGAGTCACGGGTCAATTGGTAGAAAGCTCGCCACATAACTATAAAACATAGCATTTAGGGACTTAGTGCAAATAACAGGTTTTCACAAACTGTTTTAACCTGAAGGCATATTCACAGCAAGAAGTATAGATGTTACAGAACTTATCATGGCATGAAAATGCACAACATGGTAGTGGACACGATGTACTTCATTGCATTCAACATGATAATGGACTAAATATGCACAGAAACATGGCTAGCATCAACACAGAAAGGCCATCTGAAATAAACAGATTCTTAGACTTAGTGAAAATAATAGGGTGCAAGAGCAGCAGTCTTTTAACAGATTGGCAAGTTTGACAACAGAAATAACTATAATGCAAATCCTATACATGGCAACTCATAGCACAATATGATAGCTCATAACATGCTTTACAAAACACTCCAAGTGGGCAAGAATAAAGGAGTTGTAGATCAATACAATTCACATGGGAAATAAAGCAAAAAATATAACAGTTCCAGACTTGGAAAAAATTTAACATATCAAAATAGTAACCTTTTTGTAGCACGTTGGCTCCAAGAAATAAATATGAAGCAAAGTTCTTTCCTGGCATCAAAAGGCACAGCAAGGTAGAACATAATATGCATCTAAATCATCCCACATGAGAATTTGCAAAAGAGCTATGAATCCATGGCAACCATCAAGACAAAAAGTTTTGTTCACAAACAATTTTCAGACTTAGTGAAAAACAGGGGTTTCTATAGCAGCAGGTTTTTTCATAGGATGCACTTTTCAATCAATGATTATTTCAAGTAACGGAACTCTATCATGGATGCAAGTTGTACTGGCATGTAGACCACAGAAAGTACTCCAGCAATGGTATTATGCGCAACCCATATGATCAACAGGGTAAAATTTCTAGCCTGTGGAAAACTAGGTAAAAGTAATAAACTGTAGTTTTTTCAGACTTATGAGAAAATTCATTTTCTGACAGAAAAATTCAGATTTCGTGAGGGCTTCGGGATCTGCTCCCTGGACCTCCTAGGCACAAGATTTCGGTCCAAAACTGTGGTATGAACATGGGGCTAGGTCTAGGACATGATTTGGCCGAAGGAAAACACAGAGAGGTGCAGATCTGATCTCAAGCGCGATAGGAGCGCGCTCTCGAGGTTCAGAGTTCACCGGGAGCGTGATGTTGGTGTGAAGATTGCGACGTGTACGGGGCACTAGAGCGCGAGGGATTTTGTAGAGAGGGAGAGGGGTATACCTAGTATAGCTTGGACATGAAGGCGATGTCGAGGACGAAGCGGAGCGAAGGCAGCGTGTCGAGGAACTTTGTGATCTTGTTGTTTCGTGAAGAAGAGGAAGAAGAGGTCGAAGGGGACGGCAATCTTGACCGATTCTAAGCGTCAGAATGGGTCTGGGGCGACGTCAGGGTTGTGGTAGACGTCGTGGAGGAGGCTGGAGGTGCTTTCTACGCTGGCGACGAACTCGAATCCGAGCCGGTCATGGATCTTGGCATCGAGCAAGCAGCGGCGTGGGAGGAGAGGACAAGCGGCGGCGGCGTGGATGAGTGGGAGGAGAGGAAGGAGAAACCCTAGCTAATCCCACGGGGGGTCGTTTTATAGGAGAAGGAGGGATGCCCTCGTGGCCATGTGCCCGAGCTCCTCTATCTCTCTGTACGTGAGAGAGAGAGAGAGAGATGGAACGAGGGAGGAAGAAAAGGAGGGAGGAGTGTCCATGGAAAGCGGGCCCTACTGGTGGTCCACGTGGAAAGGAGGACGAGGAGGCTCGCTGCCTGCGCTGCTACTGCTGGCCGCGGCGGCTGCTGCTGCTGCTGGCTGTGGCAGCTGCTGCTGCTCGCTGCGTTGCTGGTGGCTGGCTCCAATGAGCAGGAGGCTGTTGGCGCTAGGTCGTCCCAGGTAGGCCGGCCCAGGTAAGGCTCTTTCCTTTTTTTTCTATAACTCTGTTTATATAATAAACAAACCAAGAAATAAAATTACCACGGGGTTTTGGAGAGGGATTTGGGGGGAGACAAAAATATATCTGGAAACCTGGATTTTTGTACTATTTAACAAAATTGGATTGGGTATTTTATAGACTGGAATTTAAACCACGTATGAATTTATTTCAAACTTGCATAATTCCTTAGCCCAACCAAACCCACTCGAAATGAGCTGAAATTTGACAAAGAGGTTATAGATAGGTTCTAAGATTTATTGGAAAAGAATGAACATTTTTTAACCAGAAAATGTCACTTGATATAATGGCCGAAAATGAAGAAGCGGAAGATGGGGATGGGGTTTTTGGTTGAAAAGGTTTGAGGTTGTTTCAAACAAGATCATACCACAAGATGCAAAGCACATAACCACAACACACTCACACTCAACATATCATGATGCAACAAAATGAAATGCATGTCATGATGCCATGATGGACAAATGGATGTCATGAAGCAAAAAATTATTAACTCAAGTGAAACCATGTCATCTCATACAAGCTTGGGGTAATGGAATGGTTACAAGATTGGAAATTTGCACTTGGGCCTTTATAGTAAAGTTAACCAAACAATTACATTCATATAAGCAATCACACTAACAATCAATAAAAGAAATAACAATAAAATCTATAAAGAAACAAAGAGTAATCCAAAAGAAGAATCAAAGGAAACATGAAAAGAAACTTCATTAAAACCAAAAGAAAAACTCAAGTTTCTTAGTAATTAAATCTGAAAAACTTCTGTGATAATAATAAATTTAAGAAAAAATGTAAATCTAAAAGTTTAGTTAAATAGAAAGTATTTTATAATATCTTTCACTAGCAAAACGAATCAATTAAAAACCTTCTATAAAAGCAAAGTTATGATTAAAACAAGTTTTGACCTAGAATTAAACCAAAAACAATTTCAACTATTGATACAAATTATTTCTGATCTAAATTAAGATTAACAGAAAATAAAATAAATCCAACTTAATTTTACATAAAGTATTTTCATTAAAAATTATTAATAGAAGAACAAATTGAAAACTATTATGAAACACAAATTAAGATCATAACAAAACTCAACATAAATTTGATCTAAACAAAAATTAAATATTTTTGTGGAAAGCTATTGGTGTTATATTGAAAACCTACTAGATTTAATTTTAAGTGGCAAAAATAATTACTTTTTAAATAAAATAAAACAAATTAATTTTCATTAAAACCAAGCCTAATAGGTTCATATTTAAGTCGGATTTAAACAGAACTAAAATAGTTATGAAAATTTAATTTTATCATTTCTCTCGATAAAACGAACAAAAACAAAACAGTAGGAAAAATAATTAATTAAAAACTTGTTTTTAAATAAATGTTATTAGTAATTTTTTGTTTGAAATAAATCTGTTTAAATTCAAATTTCGATTTTTTGAATAATTTGAAAAATTTCGCATAAATACTAGGGCATATATTGGCCGCTGTGCACATTTTGTTTTGACAAAATAAAATCTAGAAAAAAATATAAAAATCGAGAAGTATTTATGTTGCAATAAAATTGGTAAAAAAAATCATTTTTATCAATTTAGCCTCATTTCCCTATATTTAATTTTAGGAGAAAAATAATTTGAATAAAACCATAAAATGGAAATGTATTTAAATTTCAAATCTTTTCCAACTCTCTTTCATATAGGTTGAAAAAATCATTGAGTTGCATAAAGTTTCTGGTTTGAATTGTTTTCAAATGAAATTTTATTGTCATTAAAGGAAGAATTGGGACAGTTCTTGTATTCCCTCTCATTTGACTTTCAAAAAGTTTCAAATTCCACTCAAATTCAAACAATAATCACTCAAGCAATCATAATTACTTAATTAGTATAACATTCCAAAATTTAGAATTTTGGGATGTTACGAACCTACCACCTTTAAAATGAATCTCGCCCTCGAGATTCGGAGAGGTTAGAAAGTAAAAGGTTAGGGTTGGGGGTCTTCTTCGAAATCCATTGATCGTCACAAAGGTCTGGGGTGCTACCACCCTTAGAATCAAAATTACGGTTCCACCAGAACTCTTATACTTCCTCCTTAGTGTTCACAATGTCGGCATTCTCACATTTTGGGGATAACTCCTCTACTGATGCTCTTCGGGTATAGGTATAACGCTTTCCTCAAAATCTTGAGTCCTTCCATCAAAATAAGATTCTTCCAAGACAGGGTCTACTTTGTGGACATGCTCCAATACCAAACAACTATCGAAAATCTCATGGTGGTCAACCAATAAGGGTTCCTGCATAGAAATATATCTTGGCTTTATTCTCACTGTATAACCTACGAATTGGCAACATCTGCCATGTCAAGATTTTCTTGTCATACCATTCTAAGGTTTAAACAGGCTTTAACAATTTTCGTCACTTTAATATGGATAAGTCACTCTAGATTTACCATTCCAAATAGCAAGAGTGAATGATAAGAGTAGTCATCATGGTGATCAGTCCATTCCGCACCCAAATCATCATCGTGTATAAGGTTTAGCGAATCTCGCAGCCTAACACTCCGGGATCCGCACAAGCATTGCAGAATATCTTGTTGGGCCTCCAAGCGTAGAGTTTTGTAGGACAGTAGCAATTTTCCTCAAGTGGATGACCTAAGGTGATAGAGGCGAGGGTCTCGATCTATCGATGAGATGATAACTATCGACTTGGTGGAGACGACTTCGACGATCCAACTACAAACGTGCACAATGTTGCGCCTTAGCAATCGCTAAACCAACTCCAAGACGGTTATTGACCACGTCAGAGCACGATCAAACTGACCACGAAGGTCTATTCCTGCAAACAATCGAAGAACAAGCAAGAATATGATAATGGAATCTGAATATTGCGAATATAGATGAAGTATTGGTAAAGGTGGGGTTCCGAAAGTGGTCTTGATCTCGCCGTTGGACACAAATGAAGTACACGAAGTTGCAATGGCTAACTTTTAACTAAACAAAACCAAAGTTTAAATGGTGCCCTAAGGGTTGTATGTATGGGGGAATAGAGGGGGATTTCGTGGCCCCTTGGAGGAGGGGTCCGAAACCAACCCTAACTCAGTTTCCCCACACATATGGACTCTAAAAACAGCCTATGATATGGTATTTCGAAATTACATGGGCGTGGCCCAAAAATAAGGAGGCGCGGCACCTATAATAGCCTATGGACGAAATTTATAAAGTGGCGTCTTGAATATTTCATCCAAGCCTTCATGCTGTCATTATGGTGGCTTCAAAGTGCAAAAATCACCACTCAAAAGTCCATTGTACCTTCCCGTGCGCGCACCTCCTTCTCCATGCTTGATCCCGCTCAAGTGGCCATACTTATTGTCCATGCTAGGTCCTTCATTCATAAGTAAAATAAAAGTATCTAATTTAGGCAGCATCATATGTTCGTGAGCATTAGAAGGATTTCTAAGAAACGAAAGTACCTGGTAATTCAATTGGCGTGCGCGAGCTCTAATAACTGGTCCAGTATGTATAGCAGCAGGGTATGTGGGTGTAACAATGGTATTGATGTCCTCAACATCCTCCCCTTCTTGAACTGAAGTCGTCCTCGATGGAAGCTCATCTTCCTCACCCAAATAAGGCTTCAAATCTGCAATGTTAAAAGTAGGACTAACCCCAAAATCTGAAGGCAGCTCAAGTTTATATGCATTATCATTTATTTTCTCTAACACCTTAAAAGGACCATCAGCACGTGGCATTAGCTTCGACTTGCACAAATCAGGAAACCTATCCTTACGCAAATGTAACCAAACAAGATCTCCAGGTGCAAAGACAACATATTTTCTACCCTTGTCTCCAGCAAGTTTATATTTAGCATTCATACGCTCAATGTTTTCCATAGTTAACTCATGCATCTTTAATATCAATTCAGCACGTTCCTTAGCATCAAAATTAACCTCTCTGAAGATGGAAGAGGAAACAAATCAATAGGTGCACGAGGTAAGAAACCATACACAACTTCAAAAGGGCACATCTTAGTAGTAGAATGTAGTGAACGATTATAAGCAAATTCAATATGAGGCAAGCATTCTTCCCATATTTTCATGTTATTCTTCAAAACAGCCCTTAGCATAGTAGACAATGATCTATTAACTATTTCAGTTTGTCCATCAGTTTGGGGGTGACATGTAGTACTAAAAAGCAGTTTAGTCCCCAACTTAGTCCATAAACATCTCCAAAACAGGCTAAGAAATTTAGCATCACGATCTGAAACAATCGTAATTGGCACACCTTGCAAGCGAATAATTTCACGAAAGAACAAATCAGCAACATTAGGAGCATCGTCACTTTATGACATGGTATAAAGTATGTCATTTTCAAAAATCTATCCACGACAACAAATATGCTATCCCTCCCCTTCTTTGTTCGAGGTAAACCTAAAACAAAGTCCATAGAGATATGTTCCCTAGGAACACTAGGTACAGGCAAGGTCATATATAAACCATGAGGATTGAGTCGTGACTTAGCTTTTTGACATGTAGTGCAGCGAACAACAAAACTCTCAACATCCCGTCTCATCTTTGGCTAAAAGAAATGCATAGCAAGTACGTCCTCCATCTTCTTCACGCCAAAGTGTCTCATTAATACTCCTCCATGCACCTCCTGCAACAACAAAAGATGAACGGAGCTAGCTGGAATGGATTGCTTGTTAGCACGGAACACAAATCCATCATTGATGACAAACTTGTTCCATGTTCTCCCTTCTTTACAATTCTCCAACACATCTTTAAATTCAGCATCATGCACATATTGATCTTTGATGGTCTCCAAAGCAAATATTTGAAAGTCAAGTTGTGAAAGCATAGTATAACGACGAGACAATGCATCAACAATAACATTTTCCTTACCCTTCTTGTGTTTAATGACATAAGGTAAAGTCTCAATGAATTCAACTCATTTAGCATGTCTATGGTTCAATTTTGCTTGACTTTTAATATGTTTCAAAGATTCATGATCAGAATGTATGACAAACTCTTTAGGCCATAAATAATGTTGCCTTGTTTCCAAAGTCCGAACAAGAGCATATAATTCCTTATCATAAGTAGAATAATTCAGACTAGGCCCACTCAATTTTTTCAGAAAAGTATGCAACAGGTTTCCCATCTTGTAATAACATACCACCTAATGCAATTCCACTAGCATCCCATTCAAGCTCAAAAGTCTTATTAAAATCAGGAAGTTGGAGTAAAGGAGCATGCCTTAACTTATCTTTCAATACCGTGAAGGCTTCTTCCTGTGCGGTACCCCAAATAAAAGGCACATCCTTCTTTGTAAGCTCATTGAGAGGTGCATCAATGGTGCTGAAATCCCTCACAAAACGCCTATAAAAAACAGCGAGTCCAAGAAAACTCCTCACTTGTGTGACCGTTTTGGGCTCCGGCCAACTCTCAATAGCTTCAATCTTGGCTTTATCAACTTCTATTCCCTATGGAGTAACAAAATAGCAAAGAAAAGATACTCGGTCGCTGCAAAAGGTGCACTTCCCAAGGTTACCAAAAAAACGTCCATCACGTGGAGCAATAAAAACAACACGGAAATGATCCAAGTGTTCCTCCAAAGATCTACTATAAATCAGTATATTATCAAAGTAGACTACCAGAAATCGTCCAATGAAAGCACGTAAAACCTCGTTCATTAATCTCATGAAAGTGCTAGGTGCATTAGTTAACCCAAAAGGCACGACTAACCACTCATATAATCCAAACTTAGTTTTAAATGTTGTTTTCCATTCATATCCCAATTTCATATGATTCGGGGTTGCGACGACCAAAAATTACGACAAAAAAACACTATGGTGGTGAGTGTCTCAAAACGCTCTGCGATGCCTAAAAACAGGATAGGGAAAAAATTCACCCACCGAATTTTGGCCTAAAAACTGTCCGGGGGTCTCCACACCCTTTTTTTTCTTTCGAAACCTACTCAGGCAAGGAAACGCGAAACTGAAAATAGAAGGATCTCGAAAGCAATCCGAATATCTGAGGAATTCGGATTAAAGGCATATATGGGGTGGTGATATATGGCAGTGGAGATGATGATGGTGGGTGATGATATATGACAGAGGTGACGATGATGGTTAGTGATGATATATGGCAGCGGTGATGATGGTAGTGGCCGATGGTACATGGCAGCGGTGAAGATTATGGTGGATGGCAGCGAATTTGAAGATGGTGCAGTGGCGATGTGACAACTTGTGAACAGAACTCGAAAATCTAAAGGACTAGACCGTAAGACCAGTAACTTGACACGACGATGCAACCGAAAATTCAACAAAGCAAAACCCCGAACAGAAAATTGCAAAGGCTCGGATTGGTTCGGATATGATGATCTAACCCGATATTTTTTTGTGGCTTTTTCGTGGACTATAGGCATGAAGCACATATGCAATCTAAACTACGAAAAACTGGTAAAATCTCACCGAGCAACATGGAAATCTGATACCACTTTATAGAGGCGAGGGTCCCGATCTTTGAATGAGATGATAAGTATCGATTTGCTGGAGACGACTTTGATGATCCAACTACAAACGTGCACAACGTTGCGCCTTAGCAATCGCTAAACCAACTTCAAGAAGGTTATTGACCACGCCGGAGCACGATCAACATGACCACGAAGGTCTATTCCTGCAAGCAATCGAAGAACAAGCAAGAATATGATAATGCAATCTAAATATTGTGAATATAGATGAAGTATTGATAAAGGTGGGGTTCCGAAAGTGGTCTTGATCTGGTTGTTCGACACAAACGAAGTACATGAAGTTCCAATGGCTAACTTTTAACTAAACAAAACCCAAGTCTAAAAGGCGCCCTAAGGGCTCTATATATGGGGAAATAGAGGGTGATTTTGTGGCCCCTTGGCGGAGGGGTCTAAAACCAACCCTAACTCAGTTTCCCTACACATACAGACTCTAAAAACAGCCTATGATATGGTATTTCGAAATTACATGGGTCTGGCCCAACAATAAGGTGGTGCAGCACCTATAATAGCCATTGGACGAAATTTATAAAGTGGTGTTTTGAATATTTCGTCCAAGCCTTCACACTCTCATTATGGTGGCTTCAAAGTGCGAAAATCACCACTGGAAGCTCCATTGTTCTTTCCCGCGCGTGCACCCTCTTCTCCATGCTTGTTACCGCTCCAATGGACATCCTTCTTGTCCATGCTAGGTCCTTCATTCATAAGTAAAACAAAAGTATCTAATTTAGGTAGCATCATATGTTCATGCACATTCGAAGAATTTCCAAGAAATGAAAGTACTTGGTAATTCAATTGGCGTGCGCGAGCTCTAGTAACTCGTCTAGTATGTATAGCAGCAGGGGATGTGGGTGTAACAATGGTATTGATGTCCTCATCATAAGGTTTATCATTCCGTGGGAGGTATAGGATGAAGATGGTATCTCTCAAACAACCCTGCAATCAAATACAAGAAATCTCTTGTGTCCCCAACACACCCAATACAATGATAAATTGTATAGGTGCACTAGTTCGGCGAAGAGATTGTGATACAAGTGCAATATGGATGGTAGATATATGTTTTTGTAATCCGAAAATATAAAAACAGCAAGGTAGCAAGTGGCAAATAGCGAGCAAAACATTGTATAAATGCTTGGAAATAAGGCCTAGGGCTCATACTTTCACTAGTGCAATCTCTCAACAATGCTAACATAATAGAATCATATGATCATCCCTCAACGTCCAACAAAGAATCACTCCAAAGTTCATAAGTAGCGGAGAACATAAGATGAAATTGGCGTAGGTAGTAGAACCACCTTAGAGTTGCCCTTTCCGATCAATCTACTTAGCTATTCCTATAGGTTTCACAAACAACTCTAGAGTTCTTACTAAAATAACACCAATGATACATATCAATCAACCCTAATGTCACGTAGATACTCCAATGTCACCTCAAGTATCTGTGGGTTAATTATTCGATATGCATCAAACAATTTCAGATTCATCATATTCAATCCAACACAAAGAACTTCAAAGAGTACCCCAAAATTTCTAGCGCATAAAGTAGGTCAAGAATGTGTATCAACCCCTATGCATAGATTACCCCATTGTCACCACGGGAATCTGTAAGTTGAGTACCAAGACATATATCAAGTGATCTCAAATCCAATATTCAATCTGACATAACAAAATCACAAAGGGAAATATTCAATTCATCACAACAAGATAACAAGGGACAAACACCATATGATCCACCTATATTAATAAAGTCCGTGATACATCACGATCGTGATATCTCAAGAACACGAGAGAGAGAGAGAGAGAGAGATCAAACACATAGCTACATGTACATTCCCTCAGCCACGAGGGTGAACTACTCCCTCCTTATCATGGCCTCCGTCGGATGATGAATATGGCCACCGGCATGATTTTCCCCCTCTGGCAGGGTACTGGAAAGGCTCCAGATGGGTTTTCTTCGATAAAGAGAGTTGCGGCGGCGGAGCGGAAGTTCTAGGTTAACTTTCGGGGGTTTCTGGATTTATAGGTTTTTTCAGCGTTGGAATCACGTCAACCGGAGCCACGTGGGCCCCACAAGCTAACATGGCGCACCCAGGGGGTGGGCGTGCCCTGTTGGCTTGTGGCCCATAGGTGTCTCCCCTCCGGTGGTTCTTCCATCCGGTATTTCTTATTTTCTCTAGAAAAATCATAAAAAAGTTTCGGGCGATTCCGAGAACTTTTATTTTCTGCACAAAAACAACACCACAGTAATTCTGCTGAAAATTGCTTCAGTCCAGGTTAGTTCTAAATAAATCATATAAAGTGCATCAAAACCATATAAAAATATTGTAAACATAAGCAAGTATGGCATGAATACTTCATAAATTATCGATACGTTGGAGACGTATCAGCATCCCCAAGCTTAATTCCTACCCGTCCTCGAGTAGGTAAATGATAAAAGAAGTAATTTATGAAGTGTGAATGCTAGCATAGTAAATAAGTTTGATCAATGATAATTCCAGTCACCTTTTCTAGCATCATAAACAACAACTCTTTTCTCATAAAACTTCTCATGGTCAAGTAGCAAGTTATTCACATGTTAAAGTATAGACCATAAACTTTCTTGAAAACCAACAAACTATGTTCTCAGTCATAAAACAATTATAATTCATCTTATTTTCAGGAAGGGTCTATGTAAGAGCTTTGGTTTAGCAAATTACACATACTCAACTATCATTTAGTCTTCCATGATTGCTGACACTCAAAGCATATTTTTAGAACAAATAGTTTCCGTCAAACATGTAGGAAGATAGGGGCTTAATGTTCCGCCTCTCAACTTATTTATCTCAGGGATAATGTCAAAAATAATGAATCATGATCACCCATATCCAGCTGGATATATGTGCCTAGATCTTTTCCCACCACATGATGCTTGCCATCTAAAGAATTAATAGATTGGAATAGGGATGAACATTATTTACTCTTTCATAAAAGTATATAGAAAAGTAAATACATAAAAGTAAAAGATAGGCCCTTCATCGAGGGAAGCAGAGGTTGTCATGCGCTTTTTATTTTTGGATGTGCAAACTCTTAATGGAAAGGACTGTCATTTTATATTGTCCCTTGTGATAGCAACCTTTATTATGCAGTTCGTCGCTTTTATTTCTTCACCATCACAAGTTCGTACAAAGCTTTTTTTTCTTCCAATAAAAGATAATACATATTTAGGAGAAATTTTTATTGCTTTTTGCACCGATGACAATTTACTTGAAGGATCTTATTCAGTCCATAGGTTGATATGGTGGACTCTCATGGCAAGAAACTGGTTTAAGGGTTTTTGGATGTACGAGTAGTATCTCTACTTAGTACGAATTTTTGGCTAGCAAAAGATCCTAAGCAAGCACCACATGTTAGAGGATCCATGACAATATAACTTATATGTGAATATAAACAAAAATAACCATTACTTTGTCTTCCTTGTCCAACATCAACTACTTGATCAAGTTTGAAAATAATTAATGGGGGCTCACAATCATAGAAGATATCCAAGATAGTATATTTATATGTGAAATCTCTCTTCCTGCAATATTCTTTCATGGATTGTTCAAGGGACCAATGCTATGTTTGTTAACTTCCAATAAATTTTTACCGCTTATACTTCTTATGTGTGAAGTCACTACTCCCCATGGGACAAGCATATGAAGCATATATAATTTCATATTTATGGCATTCAATTCATTCAACTTTTTCTCTTAGGATATAAGTGAAGCGCAAGAGTGAACATCAAACTACTCTCAAAAAGATATAAGTGAAGATCAATGAGTAGTCAAACAATTAAGTAGCTATGTGAGGACTCTCTCTCAATAGATATTTTCAGATCTGAGATTTATTTAAAACATCAAACTAAACAAAAATTCACTCCAAGAATAGCACATATCATGTGGAAAAACTTAGGCTCAACATAGGCTAACCGATAATTGTTGATGAAGCGAGGTGGGATGCGTAACATCCCCAAGCTTAGATGCTTGAGACTTCTTGTAATATTTACTTGGGGTGCCTTGGGCATCCCCAAGCTTGAGCTTTTGTGTCTCATTAATTCCTCTCATATAACGGTTTCACCTAGGTTTCAAAAACTTCATCCACACAAAACTTGAAAAGAACTCGTGAGATAGGTTAGTGCACATAAGAATAAATCAACTCTTTATGTACTGCCAAGACAAGTTGCATAATGATGTTCAAACATGATCTACTCTTATACTATCATTTCCACAATTTATATCTACCAATATAAGTCATGAAAACTATAGGAGAAGTAGATAACAAAACTATGACAACAATTTGTCTAAACAGGACAGTCTCTAGCAATTAATTTAAAAAACTGCACTTCTGTAACTCCAACAATTCTGAAACTTTAGGAAATGATAAAACAATTATATAAAAATATTGTGTCAAAATTTCAGAAACTTTCCACGTTCCAGTAAAATATGAAAATTTCAACACTTCGGCAAAAGTTTCTGGTTTTACACAACACACATCAAATATGCAAATCTGCATCCTAAAAGGAAATTCTTGGAAGCTTTTATTGAAAAATAGATTATAAATAACAGCGAGCAAATTTTAACAAAATAAAATGATTCTCCAAGGAAAACTCATGTTATGTGATGAATAAAAATATAGCTCGAAAAAAAGATATACTGATAGTGTTGAAGACGAAAAGAGGGGATGCCTTCCGGGGCATCCCCAAGCTTTGACGCTTGAGTCTTCCTTGGATATTACCTTGGGGGTACCTTGGGCATCCCCAAGCTTAGGTTCTTACCACTCCTTATTCTCCTCATATCGGTGTCTTACCCAAAACTTGAAAACTTCAATCACACAAAACATAACGAAACTTCATGAGATGGGTTAGTATAATAAAGATAGACCATTCACTTAAGTACTGTCAAGACAAGATTCGTAATTGTTCCCACATAATAAAAATTGTATTCTATCAGTCCCATAATTTATACCACTAAACATAACCAATGGAAGCACCAAAACAAGCAAACTATGCATGCAAAACAGAATCTGTCAAAAACAGAACAGTCTGTGAATATCTGAATGAAATCCATATTTCCCTATATCTAAAAATTATGAAAAATTAGGAAAACACAGAGAATTTGCATAGAAAAACTTTGCGAAAAAATCATAATTTTTTAACTCTCCAGTAAAATCAGATAAATTCTACACTGGACGTAAAAGTTTCTGTTTTTGCAAAGAATCAAACTAACAAGTATCCACACTATCCCAAAGGCTTTACTCGGCACTTTATTGAAACAAAAAAAGACAAAAAATGATTGCTACAGTATATTAATCATGTTAACACACAAAAAAATAAAGGAAAAGTGTTGGGTTGTCTCCCAACAAGCGCTTTTCTTTAAATCCTTTTAGCTAGGCATGATGATTTCAATGATGCTCACATAGGAATAGTAATTGAAACATGCAAGAGAGCATCATGAATCACATGTCAAGCACATTTAAGTCTAACCCACTTCCTATGCATAGCGATTTTGTGAGCAAACAATTTATGGGAGCAAGAATCAACTAGCATAGGAAGGCAAAACATGCGTAAACTTTCAACACAATAAGAGGAAACTTATTGAGATATGTAGAAGCATATGTTCCTCCCTCATAATAATTTTTAGTAGCAGCATGAAGCAAGTCAACAATATAACTATCAGATAAAGCATTCTTTCCATGATCCACAATCATAGAAAATTTATTACTCTCCCCATGTCGGGGCACGATGCACACGATCACCTATGGGGCCACGGGCCCCTTTGTGGTTCGGCAGGGGTGAGGTCACGTTGCACAAAGAGCAGAGGTAATGAGGTAGCACGACGACGAGACACTGGTATTTTACCTAGGGTCGGGCCGCTGAGAAGCGTAAAACCCTACTCCTGCTTTGGTGGATTGATCAGAGGAACACGAAGCACACGCGGCGCTCAAACCCGGCAAGGTCGCCTTCGGGGGAGCTGCTACGTGAGTACAAGTGTCCAAAGGTCCGAATCTTGAGCTAGGTTGCCTTGGGCCTCCTTTTATAGGTCAAGGGGCAATCACAGTGGCAAAACAAATATTATCTAGTGATTAGATAGCTAACCGTGCTATCATACCTAACTCTGGCACTTATGACAAAATGCCATAAATGCTAGCCTAGGTGGCGTGCGGGGATGCATCCCCGGCAAGCTTTTACCATCGCTTGGCTGGCTGTTGCTTAGTATCTCGACACGCCTCTGGACGGGTGACAAATGGGCATAATCTGCCTTCCAGCGAGCCACCACGTCCTTAGCGAGAGACAATTAGCCACCTGAGGGCTCGACACCGCATCGACAAATGACTGGCGTTGCGATGCGGTGGAGCGGTGGCCGATCGGCTTGCGCCTGCCGGGGGATGGCTTGCCAGGTCTTCATGAAGATGTGCGTGAATCGGTCCTCGGCAGGCACCGGGGACGGGACTGGCACGGCTCGGGCATGTTCTAGGCCGTTGCATCGACCTTGCCGGAGTTACTTAGCCAGCGTAGGTTGCTTCTGTCGGGTTCTTGGTCTTGGATGTCTGTTTCGTCTTATTGATGTGCTCCTTGATCTCTCGTAGAGTGGCTTCTCTGGTTTGGACTAGGTTTTATGTTGATGGGTTCTGCTACTACTGCATGTGCATAAGCGAGGGGCACTGGGTACCCCCATCCTAGTGCAGCGACAGGAGCCACCGGGTTTGGCCTAAACGCGCTCGCCCAACGCTGTTGGGTCAGGCCCAAAATTTATGCACAGGCTCGCAATATGAGGGAGTAACTACCAACTTTTAAGCCAGCACTTACTTGTTACCTCAGGCCGTTTCCGCCACGTGCGCCGCATGCATTGCGGGGAGTTTGCGGTGGATGCACATGGCTCAAAGGCGTGGGAGTGGCAGAAACTGCAGCGCCAGGGATTGGAGCAATGGGGCAGTTACCTGTTCGCCCGTGACCATGGATAGTGGGATTGTTGGAGATGGGCGGCCACCTTGGAGCGGAGGAGAGCCAGCCCCCGTGCCCTTCCCTATAAATTGGGGGGCCACAACGGGCGATGCTCATCCATTCCCTTCTCCTCCTCAATCTCAAGTTCACATTGCTTGCCCTTCTTCTCCGTCTTTGGATGCACTAGTCACCACCATGACAAGGGGGCGAGGATGATTCCCAGCTTCCGCCGCGGTGACGAGAGCTTCCCTTTGGGATCATGTCGCTGCTTAAGCCACGGTGACTGGAGGCGGTTCCAGCGTGCGCGGTGGGAGCGCTGGAAGTGGCCGGGGCCGGCGCGGGGCTCGCGGTCGGGGGAGGCGGAGCGCCGCACCCGATCCTCCTCCATCGGCGGTTCCTTCCCCAACAATGGGACATACTGAAGGCACGGCGCTGGAGTTCGTCATCAGGCTGCGTGGCCCTCCCAGTAGCCGTTTACGACTCCCTCACCCTTTGCTACTTCTTGAGCTTGCGTTGGTTTTCCCTTGAAGAGGAAATGGTGATGCAGCAAAGTAGATAAGTATTTCCCTCAGTTATTGAGAACCAAGGTATCAATCCAGTAGGAGATACAAGCAAGTCCCCAATAGATTTACCTACACAAATAATCAAACACTTGCACCCAACGCTATAAAGGGGTTGTCAATCCCTTCACGGTTACTTGCAAGGATGAGATCTGATAGAGATAGATATAGAAGATTACTAAAACGAAAAGTAAAACAAAAGTAAAAAAGATTGCAGCAAAGTATTTTTGGTATTTTTGGTTTATAGAACTGAAAATATAATATGGAAAATAGACCCGGGGGCCATAGGTTTCACTAGAGGCTTCTCTCTTGAAGGCAAATAATACGGTGGGTGAACAAATTACTGTCGAGCAATTGATAGAAAAGCGCATAGTTATGACGATATCCAAGGCAATGATTATGCATATAGGCATCACGTCCGTGTCAAGTAGACCGAAATGATTCTGCATCTACTACTATTACTCCACACATCGACCGACTCCTGCCTGCATCTAGAGTATTAAGTTCATGAAGAACAGAGTAACGCATTAAGTAAGATGACATGATGTAGAGGGATAAACTCAAGCAATATGATGAAAACCCCATCTTTTTATCCTTGATGGCAACAATACAAATACGTGCCTCGCTACCCCTACTTTGTCACTGGGTGAGGACACCGCAAGATTGAAACCAAAACCAAGCACTTCTCCCATTGCAAGAATTACCAATCTAGTTGGCCAAACCAAACCAATAACTCGAAGAGACTTGCAAAGATATGAAATCATGCATATAAGAATTCAGAGAAGATTCAAATAATATCCATAGATAATCTGATCATAAACCCACAATTCATCGGATCTCGACAAACACACCGCAAAAGAGTATTACATCGGATAGATCTCCATGAAGATCATGAAGAACATGGTATTGAAGAACATAGAGAGAGAAGAAGCCATCTAGCTACTAGCTATGGACCTGAAGGTCTGTGGTGAACTACTCAAGCATCATCGGAGGGGCAATGGAGTTGATGTAGATGCCCTCCGTGATCGAATCCCCCTCCGGTAGATTACCGAAAAAGGCTCCAAGATGGGATCTCACGGGAACAGAGGCTTCCGGCATCGGAAAAGTATTTTCGTGGCTCTCTCTGGTATTGGGGAATATTTGGGAATTTATAGGCCGAAGAATAGGGTTAGGAGGCCTGCTGGGGGGCCACAAGCCAAGGGGCGCGCCCCCCCTAGGGCGCGCCCAGGTGGCTTGTCGCCTCCCGGCAGGTCTCCTGCCTTCATCTCCAAGTCTGGCAGGTTTCTTCTGGTCCAAGAAAAATCATTCCGAAGATTTTATTCCGTTTGGAATCCGTTTAATATTCCTTATCTGCAATACTCAAAAACAAGGAAAAAATAGAAACTGGCACTAGGCACTAGGTTAATAGGTTAGTCCCAAAAATAATATAAAATAGCATATTAATGCATATAAAACATCCAAAACAGATAATATAATAGCATGGAACAATCAAAAATTATAGATACGTTGGAGACGTATCAAGCATCCCTAAGCTTAATTCCTGCTCGTCCTCGAGTAGGTAAATTATAAAAACAGAATTTTTGATGTGGAATGCTACCTAACATATTTATCCATGTAATATTCTTTATTGTGGCATGAATGTTCAGATCCATAAGATTCAAAACAAAAGCTCAATATTGACATAAAAACAGTAATACTTCAAGCATACTAACAAGCAATTGTGTCCTTTCAAAATAACATGGCCTTAGAAAGTTATCCCTACAAAATCATATGGTCTGGCTATGCTCCATCTTCCACACACAAAGTATCTAAATCATGCACACCCCCGATGACAAGTCAAGCAATTGTTTCACACCTTTTATGTTCTCAAACCTTTTCAACTTTCACTCAATACATGAGCGTGAGCCATGGATATAGCACTATAGGTGGAATAGAATATGGTGGAGGTTGTATGGAAAAGGAGTAGATAGTCTCGCATCAACTAGGCGTATCAATGGGCTATGGAGATGCCCATCAATAGATTTCAATGTGAGTGAGTAGGGATTGCCATGCAACGGATGCACTAGAGCTACAAGTGTATGAAAGCTCAAAAAGAAACTAAGTGGGTGTGCATCCAACTTGCTTGCTCACGAAGACCTAGGGCAATTTGAGGAAGCCCATCATTGGAATATACAAGCCAAGTTATATAATGAAAAATTCCCACTAGTATATGAAAGTGACAAAAAATAGGAGACTCTCTATCATGAAGATCAAGGTGCTACTTTGAAGCACAAGTGTGGAAAAAAGATAGTAACATTGTCCCTTCTCTCTTTTCTCTCATTTTTTTTATTTTGGTGGGCATCTTTGGCCTTTTTTTTATTTGGGCTTCATTGGCCTCTTTTATTATTTGTAAAGTCCGGAGACTCATCCCTACTTGTGAGGGAATCATAGCTTCCATCATCCTTTCCTCTCATGGGACAATGCTCTAATAATGATGACCATCACACTTTTATTTACTTACAACTCGATACCTACAACAAGATATGACTCTATATGAATGCTTCTGGTGGTGTATCGGGATGTACAACGATCTAGCATAGCAAATGACATCAAAAAACGGACAAGCCATGAAAACATCATGCTAGCTGTCTTACGATCATGCAAAGACAATGATGGTGCATGTCATAAAAAAATGGAATGGTGGAAGTTGCATGGCAATATATCTCGGAATGGCTATGGAAATGCCATAATAGGTAGGTATGGTGGCTGTTTTGAGGAATGTGTATGGTGGCTGTTTTGAGGAAGGTGGGTTTAATGCACCGGCGAAAGTTGCGCGGTACTAGAGAGGCTAGCAATGGTGGAAGGGTGAGAGTGCGTATAATCCATGGACTCACATTAGTCATAAAGAACTCACATACTTATTGCAAAAATCTATTAGTTATCGAAGCAAAGTATTAGACGCATGCTCCTAGGGGAGAGGTTGGCAGGAGTTAACCATCGCGCGCTCCCGACCCTCACACAAAGGATGACAATCATTAAACAAATCATGCTCCGACTTCGTTACATAACGGTTCACCATACGTGCATGCTACGGGAGTCACAAACTTTAACACAAGTATTTTTACCATTCCACAATTACTCACTAGCATGACTCTAACATCACCATCTTTATATCTCAAAACTATATGCAAGGAATCCAACTTCTCATAGTATTCAATGCACTTTATATGAAAGTTTTTATTATATCCCTCTTGGATGCCCATTATATTAGGACTAAATTCATAACCTAAACCAATTACCATGCTGTTTAAAGACTCTCAAAATAATATAAGTGAGGTACAAGATTTCAATTATTTCTGTAAAATAAAGACACCACCGTGCTCTAAAAAGATATAAGTGAAGCACTAGAGCATCATTGCCTAGCTCAAAAGATATAAGTGAAGCACATAGAGTATTCTAATAAATTCACGATTAATGCGTGTCCCTCTCAAAAGATGTGTGCAGCAAGGATGATTGTGGCAAACTAAAAGGCAAAGACTCATATCATACAAGACGCTCCAAGCAAAACACATATCATGTGGTGAATAAAAATATAGTCTCAAGTAAATTTACCGATGGATTGAAGACGAAAGAGGGGATGCCTTCCGGGGCATCCCCAAGCTTAGGCTCTTTGGTATCCTTGAATATGGCTTGGGGTGCCTTGGTAATCCCCAAGCTTAGGCTCTTGCCACTCCTTATTCCATAGTCCATCAAATCTTTACCCAAAACTTGAAAACTTCACAACACAAAACTCAACAGAAAACTCATGAGATCCGTTAATATAAGAAAAATAAATCACCACTTTAGGTACTGTTGTGAACTCATTCTTTATTTATATTGGTGTAATATCTACTGTATTCTAACTTCTCCATGGTTCATACCCCCCGATACAACCCATAGATACATCAAAATAAGCAAACAACACAAAGAAAACAGAATCTGTCAAAAACAGAACAGTCTGTAGCAATCTGTAAACTTCGAATACTTCTGTAACTCCAAAAATTCTGAAAAATTAGGACAATCAGGGAAATTTGTATATAAATCTTGTTTAAAAAAATTCATATCCAATTTACGCTCTGGTGAATTTATAAAATTCCTAGACTGAGCGCAAAAGTTTCTGTTTTTCAGCAAAACCAAATCAACAATCACCGTAAACCTTCCCAAAGGTCTTACTTGGCACAAACACTAATTAAAACAATAAAACACAATTACTACAGAGGTAATAATGTGCAAAACACTCAAGAACAGAAGCAAAAAACAGAAACAGAAAATAAAATTGGGTTGCCTCCCAACAAGCGCTATTGTTTAACGCCCTTAGCTAGGCATAACGCAATAGATCTAGGTGTTGTCATAATAGTAAGGGAGATCATCCATGCTCATATCATACTACCTTCTTTCAGCAGAAAGTTTCCTTTGTGGCAAGCAAAAATAATCAAAAGGGCTAAATTTAATAGGATAAGGATCCTTAAGATCAAGTGCGGGAGTGATAGGTTCCTCCTTTGGCCCCCTATAGTGTATAATCAATTCATCATTGTAAGCTTTCATTTGGTGGAAAGTCATAAGCCTATCTCTTAATATGAACTCTAATCCATTGTTTTGTATAGCAAAGTTATCGTTGAGTTCGGAAATCTTATCAAGCAAAACCTCGGTAGGAACCCTTTTTCTCAAATTTTCATTATAAGCCACATAATCGGGAGATTGCAATCTCATTATTTCTTCTTGATTAAAAAGGATCTCCTCTATAGGGGGGCATCCACCATTAATTTTATAATGAGCAAAAATTTCGCTAGCCTCTTTCATGATGAATCTAAACTCGTGGGCTAGAAATATAGTGGCGGCACGCTGAACGGAAGAATGCTGAATATTAGAGAACTCTGGAAAAATCCTTTGTATGCAAGGATGCATATGAACGAATTGCCTCTCAAGTTCAATTATTAACAGTGTTATTGCATCCGCAAGACTATTAGTTTTATTGAGAATAGACCCTCCTAAAGTAGGTAGCGTACCAGCACAAGTAAAGAAATCTTGAATAACACCTTTTCCAATAATATTACCGCTACCTATGCGGAATTTTTTTGTATGTGTGATAGTAGGTTCTTCATGAGGGTCGTTAAAATTCCCCTCAAGATTATTACTATCTTTTTCAATAAAAACTTCCTTAGATTCATACATGATGGCAACGAATCGAGCTAGCACACAAGCAAACAAAAGGCAAATGAAAAGACGAACGGAAGAAGGGCGAAAAAAAGGCAAATCTTTTTGGTATTTTTCTGAAAATTGTTTTAGAAGTGGGGGAGAGGAAAACGAGAGGCAAATGGAAAATAATGTAAATGCAAGAGATGAGTTTGTGATGGGTACTTGGTAGGCTTGATGTAGATCTCCCCGGCAACGGCGCCAGAAATCCTTCTTGCTACTTCTTGAGCTTGCGTTGGTTTTCCCTTGAAGAGGAAAGGGTGATGCAGCAAAGTAGATAAGTATTTCCCTCAGTTGTTGAGAACCAAGGTATCAATCCAGTAGGAGATACAAGCAAGTCCCCAATAGATGTACCTACACAAATAATCAAACACTTGCACCCAACGCTATAAAGGGGTTGTCAATCCCTTCACGGTTACTTGCAAGGATGAGATCTGATAGAGATAGATATAGAAGATTACTAAAACAAAAAGTAAAAAGATTGCAGCAAAGTATTTTTGGTAATTTTGGTTTATAGAACTAAAAATATAATATGGAAAATAGACCCGGGGGGCATAGGTTTCACTAGAGGCTTCTCTCTTGAAGGCAAATAATACGGTGGGTGAACAAATTACTGTCGAGCAATTGATAGAAAAGCGCATAGTTATGACGATATCCAAGGCAATGATTTTGCATATAGGCATCAAATCCGTGTCAAGTAGACCGAAACGATTCTGCATCTACTACTATTACTCCACACATCGACCGACTCCTGCCTGCATCTAGAGTATTAAGTTCATGAAGAACAGAGTAACGCATTAAGTAAGATGACATGATGTAGAGGGATAAACTCAAGCAATATGATGAAAACCCCATCTTTTTATCCTTGATGGCAACAATACAAATACGTGCCTCGCTACCCCTACTTTGTCACTGGGTGAGGACACCGCAAGATTGAACCCAAAACCAAGCACTTCTCCCATTGCAAGAATTACTAATCTAGTTGGCCAAACCAAACCAATAACTCGAAGAGACTTGCAAAGATATGAAATCAAGCATATAAGAATTCAGAGAAGATTCAAATAATATTCATAGATAATCAAATCATAAACCCACAATTCATCGGATCTCGACAAACACACCGCAAAAGAGTATTACATCGGATAGATCTCCATGAAGATCATGAAGAACATGGTATTGAAGAACAAAGAGAGAGAAGAAGCCATCTAGATACTAGCTATAGACCCGAAGGTATGTGGTGAACTACTCACGCATCATCTGAGGGGCAATGGAGTTGATGTAGATGCCCTCCGTGATCGAATCCCCCTCCGGCAGATTACCGGAAAAGGCTCCGAGATGGGATCTCACGGGAACAGAGGCTTCCGGCGAGGGAAAAGTATTTTCGTTGCTCTCTTTGGTATTGGGGGAATATTTGGGAATTTATAGGCCGAAGAATAGGGTTAGGAGGCCTGCTGGGGGGCCACATGCCAGGGGGGCGCGCCCCCCCCTAGGGCGCGCCCAGGTGGTTTGTCGCCTCCCGGCAGGTCTCCTGCCTTCATCTCCAAGTCTGGCAGGTTTCTTCTGGTCCAAGAAAAATCATTCCGAAGATTTTATTCCGTTTGGACTCCGTTTAATATTCCTTATCTGCAATACTCAAAAACAAGGAAAAAACATAAACTGGCACTAGGCACTAGGTTAATAGGTTAGTCCCAAAAATAATATAAAATAGCATATTAATGCATATAAAACATCCAAAACAGATAATATAATAGCATGGAACAATCAAAAATTATAGATACGTTGGAGACGTATCACCCTTTCGCTAGGGTGATGGAGGGCGACAAGCCGCACGCGATGTGGTTGCGCGTGCACGGCTGCTGTAATGGCGCCGTGCGGGCCGACGTCGAGTTTCCGGCGCCCCGCGTCATGTTCCTCAAGCGCGGGTGGAAAACCTTCGCACGTGCCCATAACTTAATGGGTGGGTACGTCCTCCACTTCAAGCTAGTGGAGGCCGACACGCTCTCCAAGACCTATTGGCATTCAGCGCTCGCCTTGGCTGCTGTGAAGAGAGCTCGAGCGACAACGAAAGCTCCTCCTCGAGCGATAGCGACGAGGAGGACAGTGTCGGTGAAGATGGCGACAGCGAGCCCCAGGCCGTGAAGTCGGAGTACGACGACCAAGACTCCAGCTGACCATCGGTGGCACCATCACCGTCAGCCAGCCCCCCCCCCCCCCCGGCAGAGCGATTTGCCGGGGGTTCTTGACTTGGGCGCCGCCTCCTCCCCTAGCTGGATCCTGGCAGGCTCGTGGACTTCGGCTTCGTCTTCCCTGCCGATGGTCCTGACGGGGTCAGGCTGGGCTTCTGCTTAGGCCCTCCTTTCGTTCTTTCTCGTTTTTGTAGCTTGTTCCTAGGGGAGAAAGTCAAATAAAGAGTTGTTAAAGGGGCGTCCCCTAATGTATCTCCATCCATTTTGTACCGAAAATGAATGAAAGAATGATATTTCGCTTCCTTAAGTACCATCCTTTTTTTCCTTGTTAATACTGTGTCAGCATGTTTGTCCTTGCTGCACGGAACCATTTGTTGGGTCAGTAATAACGGCGAGCGCCAAAGGGGGAGCGAGCCCCCGGCAGCAGGCTGCTATCATTTCCCGGCAAGGCTCCTTGTCGGTATCGGCGTGGCCCCCCAGAGCTAATAAGCGACAGGAGCTGGGGGACGGCTCGTCCCGACAAGGGTTTCAATTGCGTGAAGGACTCTTTATTTTCCTGGCGGTAAAACACGTAAGGCAAGAGGCCTCTGTCCTCTGGGAGAAAGAACACAGTAACAAGGATCACAGGCTCATCAAGTACTCTAGCAAATTTCTAAAACTTAAAAGCGATAACATTGGAACATAAAAAATGCATAGTAAACATGCAGTTCGATGGTATGATACAATGCGTAGCTTTATTATTGCATGCACAGGGTCTGCGCCTGGCTTTGTACAGAGGGTTACATGCACTGCGGCAAGGCTTGTACAAAAGGTGGTTGCCGGGGACTGGTCCCGGCAACCGCGCCTTACGGGTAGAACTTACGAAGATGCTCAATATTCCATGAGTTAAGAACTTTGATGCCATCTTCGGTCTCCAGACGGACTGCGCCGGGTCTGGTGACTCGTGCTACCCGGTAAGGGCCTTCCCACTTCGGCGTCAACTTGTTGGTACCCTTGGCGGACTGGACGCGCCTAAGGACAAGGTTGCCTTCCTCAAGGCTCCGGGCGTGGACCCTGCGGCTATGATATCGGCGCAGGGCTTGCTGGTAGCGTGCAGCACGCACAGCAGCCCGGAGACGATCTTCCTCGAGGAGCATGGCATCGTCATGCCGTAGCTGCTCTTGCTCTACTTCATCGTAGGCAAGTACTCGAGGTGACCCGTATATGAGTTCCATGGGGAGAACTACTTCCGCCCCATACACTAGGGAGAAGATCGTCTGGCCGGTAGCTCGATTCGGTGTAGTTTTGAGGGACCAAAGAACCACCGGCAGCTCATCTATCCAGCGCTTGCCGCTTTTTCGTACTCTATCGAAAGT
The DNA here is from genome assembly GCA_039707655.1 of Elymus sibiricus. NCBI lineage: Eukaryota > Viridiplantae > Streptophyta > Magnoliopsida > Poales > Poaceae > Elymus > Elymus sibiricus. The sequence continues at coordinate 244,245,906 of CM077667.1, read as the reverse complement.
TCTTGTCTTGAGCCCGCGCAACACTTCAACATTCATCCTCTCAACTTGCCCGTTGCTTCTCGGGTGGGCAACAGAGGCGAGGGAGACCTTGCTTTCAAGGCTTTGGATGTATTGCATAAAGGTGTGGCTCGTGAACTGGGTGCCATTATCAGTGATCACCCTGTTGGGCACTCCAAAACGGCACACCAGTCCTTTCAGGAACTTGACAGCTGACTGCGTGGTCACCTTCCTCACTTTGTAAACTTGTCGATTGCTACGAACAAGAATTCAAAGCCCCCGACGGCGCGGGGAAAGGGGCCCAAAATATCGAGCCCCCAGACCGAGAATGGCCAGGATAAAGGGATCATCTGGAGAGCTTGCGCTGGTTGATGAATGTTCTTGGAATGGAGCTGGCAGGCTTCACACTTGGTGACTAGCTCAGCTGCATCTTGGAGGGCAGTGGGCCAATAGAAACCCTGCCGGAAGGCTTTTCCGGCAAGGGCCCTTGATCCAATGTGAGACCCACACATGCCTCCGTGAATCTCTGCCAACAGCTTCAGTCCATCTTCCCGGCAAATGCACCTTAATTTCACACCGTTTGGTCTTTTTTCAGTACAGAGTGTCATCGACAAACTGGAACATACTTGACTGGCGGTTTACTTTTTTGGCTTCTTCTTGTTCTTTGGGAAGTTCTCCTATTTGAAGGAAGTGGACTATGTGTTGTGCCCAAGCTGGAGCCTGTCGATCGACAACGAGGACTAAAGGCATCTACTCGTTCATGGGAGCGCTTACCTCGACCGCGAGAACCTGGTGTTCTGCAGGAGGGAGCAGCTCACCAACCGAAACGAGGCTGTCCCCGGTAGTTTCTCTACCAGAGGCTTCAGGAAGCTCTGCTGGGAAATGCTTGTCGGAGTTTAGCTTTCTTCTTTTCCTGGTCACTGTTGATGGGGATACTAATGGCTGAGTGAGGTGGAGGACAAAAGTTCCTGGTTCCACAGGGAGCTTTTGCGCGGCGCACTTCGATAGATGATCAGCGATGTTGTTTTCTGCACGTGGCACATGTTCTGCTTGCAATCCATCAAAGTGCTCCTCTAGCTTCCTCACCTCTTCCATGTATGCTTTCTTCAACGGACTCTGATAATCTTTGTTGACTTGTCTCACCACGAGTTGAGAATCTCCTCGGGTGATCTATTTCTTGATTCCCAACTCCACTGCGATCCTTAGCCCGGCAAGGAGCCCCTCATACTCAGCGGTGTTGTTGGTGGCCTCCTCTCGGTGAAAGTGCATTTGAACCACATATTTGAGATGCTCTCCGGTAGGGGCGATGAGGAGCACGCCTGCTCCGGCGCCCTGAAGCGAGAAAGCACCGTCAAAATACATGATCCATTCTTTAGGCGCTTCCTTGCCGGGGAGAATTGTCTCTGGAACCTCTTCGTCTGGTGTAGGTGTCCATTCCGCAATGAATTCTGCCAACGCCCTGCTCTGGATAGTGGAAGTGCTCTCATACTTCAAACCAAAACTTGACAGCTCTAGCGCCCACTCAACTATCCTGCAAGTGGCTTCGGGGTTCCTCAATATACGCTGCAGCGGAAAGCGGGTGACAACTGTGATCTCGTGGCCTTGGAAGTAGTGGCGCAGATTCCTCGAGACCATGAGAAGGCCGAAGATCAGCTTTTGCACTCCAGAGTACCTTGACCTAGCTCCTTGTAACAAGGAGATGACAAAGTATACTGGTCGCTGCACAACTTTCTTCATCGGCACTTCCTTGAAACTGCCTTCGTTTGCTTGCTCAGGTTCCCCTTGGTTTGTATCAGGTCCTGCCGTGGGTGCTTCGGTTCCACCCCCAGTGAAATCAGTTGCTGTAGCTGCACCTTCATCCACTTCTCGCTGCGCCACCAGCGCTGCGCTAACCACTTGATTCGTTGCCGCCAAGTATAGCAGCAACGGTTATTGCGGTTTAGGCGCGACCAAGGTGGGAGCAGAGGAAAGGTAAGGTTTCAGATCTTGCAACACTGCGTCTTCTTCCGGGTTCCACTTCATCGGGCCGGCCTTTTTCAGAATCTTGAAAAACGGCAAGGCGCGTTCAACGGATTTGGAGATGAACCTACTCAACGCGGCAATGCATCCGGCCAAGCGTCTTACGTCCTTGACGGACTTGGGTGCTTGTATCTGCTCGATTGCTTTGATCCTGTTGGGATTGGCTTCTATTCCTCGCTGAGACACAAAGAACCCAAGCAGCTTGTCGGATGGGACACCAAACACACACTTCTCAGGGTTGAGCTTCAAATTGATCTTGCGCAAGTTCATAAAAGTTTCTTCCAAGTCTTGTATGAGGGTTGCTTCATCTTTGGTTTTGACTACTATGTCATCCATGTAAGCTTCCACGTTTCTCTGCAATTGAGGTTCAAATCCAATCTGCACGGACCTAGCAAAGGTAAAACCAGCGCTTTTTAACCCGAAGGGCATACGTACAAAGCAGTACGTGCCACACGGAGTTATGAACGCGGTCTTTTCCTCATCTTCCTTGGCCATGAATATCTGGTGATATCCGGAGTATGCGTCCAAGAAGGAAAGCAAGTCACACCCTTAGCGAGAGACACTTAGCCACCTGAGGGCTAGACACCGCATCGACAAATGACTAGCGTTGCGATGCGGTGGAGCGGTGGCCGATCGGCTTGTGCCTGCCGGGGGATGGCTTGCCGGGTCTTCCTGAAGATGTGCGCGCCTCGGTCCCTGGCAGGCACCAGGGACGGGACTAGCGCGGCTCAGGCTTGTTATGGGTCGTTGCATCGACCTTGCTGACGTTGCTTAGCCAGCGTAGGTTGCTTCTATCGGGGTCTTGGTCTTGGATGTTGGTTTCGTCTTCTTGATGTGCTCGTTGATCTCTCGTAGAGCGGCTTCTCTGGTTTGGACTGGGTTTTATGTTGATGGGTTCTGCTACTACTGCCTGTGCATAAGTCAGGGGCACTGGGTACCCCCATCCTAGTGCACCGACACCCCACAAGCAAAATTCTCGTACATAATAGTGGGAGTATCATAGGAGACTCGAATGTTATAAATTGTTTCCACATTAAAAGAGTGGTGTTCAGGAAAATGTTATTCATAATTGTGACAAGTTTTATAATAATAGTCATCACTAATTTTTATAACATAAGTGTCATCACAATAATCATCATAAGTAGCAACTTGGTTCTCATCATAATCAAATGAAACCTCTTCCAAAATAGTGCAATCATTACTAATTAAAGTCATGACCTCTCCAAATCCACTTTTGTCATTATAATAAGATTCAACACCCTCCAATAGTGGGATAATAATCATCTAAAGTTGACACTCTTCCAAACGCACTTTCATAAAAATTGCAATCATCATAACAAATTTGATAATTGAAAGTAGGGGAACTAAAGAGATCATATTCATATAACATTGCTTCCCCAAGCTTGGGATAAACATTATTTTCAGCAAATAAATTCTCAAACATGTCATTTTCATCAAACATAGCATCCCCAAGCTTGTGGGTTAATCATCAATAACATGAATCGCACCAATAGTATAATAATTATAATCATCATATTTTCCGAAGTTAGTGCCAAAAAATTCAATATTATAAGGAGTATCATTATCTTCCCAATCATCCTCATCACAACAAGTAGTAGGCATCACAAAATAATCTCAAGTATATCATCGTCCATACTACTTTCGGATTCATTCTCAACAATGATAGGAGCAACATTATTTGAGAAGGATACCTTTTTACCTCTACTTTTCCTTCTTTTCTTCTTCTTCGCCACCTTATGTGTGGGTTTAAGTAATTTTTTCGAGCTTCTTATCGAAGAGATGGGAAGCTCCTCCTTGCAACTATATAAAAGTATTGTAAACATAGGCAAATATGCCATGAATACTTCATAAATTATCGATACGTTGGATACGTATCATATCTGTTGTCCATCAACTAAGTTCAGATAAATCCATCGATTCCGCAAGCCAAACAAAACATCTATCGTTTCTTCACAACTCTCGGGTTTTCGTAACCTCTTATGAAATGTGTGCCGATGAAGTCGTAGCTTCTTCCATATTTCATCATTCAAGAAGATTGTGCTTGCTTCTTGTTGGATCCCGGGGTCTGTGGTTAAGCTTGAATTCATCACTAGCATCCATCTTCATTCCAATATCGACATTTGCAACGAATGTGGTAAATCCTTCGGTGAAGCTCTTGGTGTTTAGGGGAAGCAAGAATTTAGAGGGAGAGGTAGATACCCATACAAACAATATGTTTTAAAAATTAGTTTTTTTATATGTTGTTGCCAGAAAAACCATAAAATGACAGCTCACAAATCACCGAACTAGCGTATATATAATATAGGGTTTGGTCTTCTGAAGGTCATATGAATCTTGGAATTTTCAGAGTCTTCAAATTCTTCGAGACTTCAGAGTCTTCAATACTTGTAGTTTTTTTTCTCTGAAATGCACAGTGTAATCATCTTTACACTGAATTGGTCATCAGTTGTCTGATGTCTTATCCTTATCGAAATGGCATAACTTGGTCATCCATGTGGTCCAAAGGGAATGGGTATTATCTAACTATTTGAGGTGAGAGGGGATATTTGATAAAGCTCAGGAAAGATGAGAAGTATAGGATCCTTTTGAGAATAAAGTTATAGAGAGATCCTTTCCTAGGGCTTTCCAGTTTCTAGGGTCACGTCCTACAGTCGACCTGTGCTCTAATACCATCTCTATAGCGACCCGGACCAAATGGATCGGTTCCTCTGTGCTTTATGTGCTATCCCTGGATCAGATTGCTAGCACACACAATATATCGATGAGACGACATAACATCACATGTTAAAATGATAACGTATATCCAAATAATACCTCAAATAACACAGCAGAAAACAATCATAAGGGTGTGGAGTCCCATCAACGACAATGAAATGTTGACTGTAGACCATAACCGTACAACTCTTACATCATGAAAGAATAGTTGTTATGTATAACACGATGGGGGCACAAATTGAGCATGCAAGTATATGGCACATCAATAGCATTTTTCTCATGCTGAGCATATGGTGCACATAATTATTGGGATCATGCAATTCGAAGGATGGGTTAAAATCTCCTAATATGGATGAGGAAACTATGGGGGTCTCCTCATGTGCAATAGCGGAAGCATAATATGGAGAAAATTGACAACATGGCAAACAATGCATGTCCGAAGCTAGGTGGTCATGGGATTGCATATGTGAATTGTGCAAATGATGCAAAGGAAGCTTGGCGATATCATCACAAGAAAAGCAAATGCCAATAACCATGGGCTTGTCATCAATGCGAAGTTCACAAATCAAGTTGAATTTAATGGGCATGGCATATTCACTACGGTGAGATTGTAAAGATTTGAATTTAGATATCTCATGCATAGCATATGACAAGTGAAGCAGATTGTCAAACATGATGTGACCTATAGAATTATCACAAGATATCCTATGCAACATGGCATCACAACTAATAGACTCCACATGATAATCATTGAACTCATAAAAAATGGGTAATAAATCATCGCTTGGAGAAATCATACTACTATGGTGCATGGCAATAGGCACGGTTAATCAACATCATGCAAGCAATCAATGTCCACTAGTGGGACAAGAGCATCACCTATGTTACCTTTTTCATTCCACTCATCTGGTGTAGGTGAGGTGGTAAAGACTAACTCGTGGTCATCTTCATAGTGATGGAACCATGGCCATCGTTTTGTCCAAAGTAAGGATGAAGTCATCGTTGATCGACGCGTCATCATGTATGGAACCTTGCACCAAATGAGAATACACAATAGAGGTAGAGGTTAACTTGTTAGAAATCGAAATGGCCTTACAAGACCTATCAACTACAACACTCTCTCTATGTAGTGGTGGATCACTCACTCCCTCAAGGTAGGTGCACTCAGAGTGACATATGGTGGTATCACTCATATCAGTCAAGTGGTGGTGGGCGTGGCTCTCCTCACATGGGAATTAAGGCATCTCATCATATATGGGGCTAGTGGTGAAGTCACTCTCACTCTTAATATGGTGGCAGAAGTCTCTCGACTCATCTCGAAATGCCATCATAGTTGAAGGGAAACTCAGATGCTCAACCATCTCGCCACCGTCGTCGTGGATGAATGTCGAAGATGGCACATCATCACTTTCCTCCATGACCGAAGGGAATATCCCATGCTCGATCATCTCACTCTCTCCTGCAAAGATGGAAGCATCATCCTTGATCATCCAAAGCATGTTCCTTGAGTGGCTCCATAGTCATAGTCGTCGTCGCCCTGTCTTCAAAAAGAGTCATGGTAGACTCATCATCGTCAATGCTACAAAGAGGAATGGAGGTGAAGTGGAACATTGGAGTGTCGTCTTGGAGTTCGTCGGGCTTGGACATCTTGGTGGTACTATCCTCATGCTCACCGCCTTGGAGCGTGGTCATCGCGAAATGCGCTCGGGGTGGAGAATCCTTGGCCTTCATGAGTTCTTGTTCCACCTTGAGAGCACCAATGTAGAGGACGCCGAGGGACTTGTAGTTGTTGAGGAAGATAGTCTTGGTGATGTCCTTGTTTAATCCCATCATGAAGTGGGACATCATCCAAATGGGGTCATCCACTCCGGCTCGTCGCAAGGCTTTCTTCATCCCTCTGAAGTACTCGTCGAGGATCTTGGATCCTTGTATGGTGTTCTTCAATTAGCTTTTAAGATGTCCCGTGAAGGTGAAAGGCATGAACTGTCGCCGCATAGCTTTCTTTGTCTTGGGCCATGCTACTTGTGAGCTATGTTGGGATTTTCCCCAAAGAGGAGAGGAGATGCAGCACAGTAGAGATAAATATTTCCCTCAGTGAGAACCAAGGTAATCAAACCAATACGAGAACCAAGAAAACTCCTTTCAACAGCACCTACACACACAAAACCAAACACTTGCACCAACACGAGCAAGAGGGTTTGTCAAGCCCCTTGAACTCGTTACTTGCAAGGATTCAATCTTGATAGAGATAGATGATATAAAAGGAAAATAAAATACTCCCTCCTTTCCTAAATATAAGGTGTATTATATTTTCAAAAAGTCAAAGTTCTCTTACTTTGACCAAATTTATAGACAAAAATATCAATATCTAGAATACCAAATCATTATCACTAGATTCACCATGAAATGTATTTTCCTATTTTATATATTTGATACTGTAATTATTTATTTATTTTGTTATACAGTTGGTCAAACATAGACATCGTTTGACTTTTTGAAAAACTAATACACCTTATATTTAGAAATGGAGGGAGTAACAGTAAATAAATTGCAGCAAAGTATTTTCAGGGTTTTAGTATTTATGATTAAGTAGACCCGGGGGCCATAGTTTTCGCTAGAGGCTCCTTTCTTGAACATAGCATACGGTCGGTAGACACATTACTGTTGGGCAATTGACAGAATAGCGCATAGTTATGACATGTTATTCACGACAATGATCATGTATATAGGTATCATGTCCATAAACAAGTAGACCGAAATGATCCTGCATCTACTACTGTTACTCCACTTCGAGAGCGCGTCTATGCTTGCCTCTCTAGGTATTAAGTTCATGACAAACAGAGTAATGCTTGGAGCAAGGTGACATGATGTAGACAAACTAAGACAAGCAACATGTTCAGACCCCATCATTTTATCCTTAATGGCAACAATCCAAATATGTGTCTTCTCCCTTTCTGTCACTGGGATATAGAACACCGGAAGATTGAACCCATTACAGTGCTCCACCCCCGCTGAAGATAAATCAATCTAGTTGGCCAAACCAAACCGATAGATCGGAGAGAAATACAAAGCTATAATAATCATGCATAATAGATTTAAGAAAAAACTCAATTACTTTCAATGAATAATCTGATCATAAACCCACAATTCATTGGATCCCAACAAACACACCGCAAAAGAGGGTCACATCGGATAGATCACCGCGAGGATCGCGGTGAACATGGTATTGAAGATAAAAGATAGAGAGAGAAAGCCATCTAGGTACTAACTATGGACCCATAGGTCTGCGGTGGACTAATCACACATCATCATGGAGGCAGCAATGTTGATGAAGAAGGCCTCCGTGATCGATTCCCCCTCCAACAGAGTATCGGAAAAGGTCTCCAGATGGGCTCCCGTCGGAATAGAGACTTGCGGCGGCGAAAAAAAGTGGTTCGGGTGGCTCTCTGTTGGTTTCCTGATTTAGAGAATTTATGGAGGTGGAACTAGGTCAGACGGAGCCATGAGGGGCCCACAAGGTAACACGGCGCGCCTACTAATATGGCTTGAGACTGCGTCGGTATTTACCCAAAGAGGAAGGGATGATGCAGCACAGCGACGGTAAGTATTCCCCTCAGTTATGAAACCAAGGTATCGAACCAGTAGGAGGATCACGCAACACTATGTAAACAGCACCTGCACACAAAGAACAAATACTTGCAACCCGACGCGAAAGAGAGGTTGTCAATCTCTCCACGATAAAAAGATAGATTAGGTTGTGATAGATTGGATATATAGATCTCGCAAGAACACAAAATAAAAGAGGCAAATAAAAAGTGCAGCAAGGTATTTTTGTGTTTTTGGAATAATATATCTGAAAACAAAAGCGGCAAAAAGATAGATCGAAAAGCAATATGTTGGAAAAGTAGACCCGGGGGTCGTTGGTTTCACTAGTGGCTTCTCTCATGAGTATAGCACACGGTGGGTGAACAAATTACTGTTGGGCAATTGATCGAAGATCAAATAATCATGACGATATCCAAGGCGATGATCATTATATAGGCATCACGTCCAAGATTAGTAGACCGAAACGATTCTGTATCTACTACTATTACTCCACACGTCGACCGCTATCCAGCATGCATCTAGTGTATTAAGTTCATGGAAAAATGGAGTAATGCAATAAGAACGGTGACATGATGTAGACAAGACCTATTCATGTAGGAATAGACCCCATCTTGTTATCCTTAATAGCAGCGATGCATGCGTGCCTCGCTGCCCCTTCTGTCACTGGGAGAGGACACCGCAAGATTCAACCCATGAGAAAGCACCTCTTCCCATGGCAAGAAAAATCCATCTAGTTTGCCTAACTAAACCAATTATTCGAAGAAGAAATAAGAGGCTATAAGTAATCATGCATATAAGGGATCAAAGAAGACTCAAATAATATTCTTGGATAGAAACTGATCATGAACTCAAAATTCATCGGATCCCAACAAACACACCGAAAAAGTTTACATCAAATAGATCTCCAAGAGACCATTGTATTGAGAATCAAAAGAGAGAGAGGAAGCCATCTAGCTACAGCCTACGGACCCATAGGTCTATGGTGGACTACTCACGTATAATCGGAGAGGCACCAATGAGGATGATGAACCCCTCCGTGATGGTGTTAGATTGGATCTCGCGGTTCTTGAACTTGCGGCGGCTGGATGTATTTTTCCTCGACTCCTCTAGGGTTTCTGGAATATTTGGGTATTTATAGAGCTCAGAGGCGGTGGAGGGGACTCCCGAGGCGGCCACTGATGGGGATATGTACCTAGGGTAGGGTCATAGGCCTGACCTACATGCCCTACCTAAGGACACTACCCCAGAAAGCTTAAGAGCTACAAGGAAGTCTCCGACTGAAATCACCAAGACATACAAGTCACTCGACAATATACACTCGGAGGTACCTTTCACTCGACGCTTACCTTTCACTCGGAAGGACCAGAAGACAGTCGATCGCAGAAGCCCAGAAGTCACCCCAGGGAGGCTAACGGGCAGGCATTCATCAAGATCATTAATAGCATTTATGTTGTACGTTACCAGTAACGTACATCTTTATAACCACGATCTGACCCTTAAACGCCGGTCACTGGTGAGGGGCAGCGCACTCTATATAAGCCACCCCTCCCCTCTGGCACAAGGGTTGGTTCGCCCCCCCTGTAGCGATACTCCAATTACACTCGACAAAGAGCTCCCGAGCACCTGAGACGTAGGGCTATTACCTCCACGAGAGGGGCCTGAACTCATACATCCGTGTGTACACCCTCGCCGTAGCTAGGACTCTGCCCTCTCCTTACGTACCCCTACCTTCTACTGTCAGACTCGTTCCCACGACAGTTGGCGCCCACCGTGGGGGCAGGCGTCTAAGCGACTTCCGGCGAGGTTGCATTTGTTTTCCTTCGTCATGGCATCCGACGGTGATATGTTCCTGGGTCGCGAGATCCGTCTCGGAGCGCTCACCTTCATCGCCGACGATTCGGCATGGCTCCGGGAGGCGCCTCTGGACGTTGAGGCGCTCCCGAGTCATGGGGCGGCGCACTTTTGCGCAAGCTCCTCCGTGTTCTCCCCTCCCCTCTGGCACAAGGGTTGGTTCGCACCCCCTGTAGCGATACTCCAATTACACTCGACAAAGAGCTCCCGAGCACCTGAGACGTACGGCTATTACCTCCACAAGAGGGGCCTGAACTCATACATCCGTGTGTACACCCTCGCCGTAGCTAGGACTCTACCCTCTCCTTACGTACCCCTACCTTCTACTGTCAGACTCGTTCCCACGACAGTTGGCGCCCACCGTGGGGCAGGCGTGTAAGCGACTTCCGGCGAGGTTGCATTTGTTTTCCTTCGTCATGGCATCCGGCGGTGATTTGTTCCTGGGCCGCGAGATCCGTCTCGGAGCGCTCACCTTCATCGCCGACGATTCAGCATGGCTCCGGGAGGCGCCTCTGGACGTTGAGGCGCTCCCGAGTCGTGGGGCGACGCACTTTTGCGCAAGCTCCTGCGGTGTTCTTCTCCTTCAGCCGTCGACTCCGTACGTGTCGGCCCTCCATGCTGTTCATCGCGGCAAGCGATCCGGTTGTTCGCGGCTACAGCGTTGGGTTCGACATGCGGCGGCCTGCCAGGCTTCGTCCCCGCAGATTGCGGCCATCGAGCCCGTCGAGTCACCTCTCGGCGTGTTCGACTCGGCGTCAGATCGGTCTGGCTTTCCCTCCGAGTGCGAGAGCTGCGATCCTGCGGCTGAAGTTTTTATGGCTGGCTCTCATCAGAGTCCGCCGCCTGGCTTCAGCCACGCCAGGCGCGAGATTGGTGGAACGTCGAATGAACAGCAGCACCGGGATGAGGATGTTCTCCGTACTCCCATCGTCGGCATGACTGCTGAGGCCCAGGCCATGGAGGCGACTCGCCTGCGACTCAAAGAGATGCAGAAGGCACTCGACGAGCGTGCTCGACAGCGTCCGCCACGTCCCAATCGACATCAGCGACAGTTGTTTCCGAGTGGATCGCGAAATAACGTCGAGGTATTCCGTACTCCAGTGTTGAATGTTGCGGCTGCTGCTAGGATTGCAGATTCTATACAACCATCACGGTCGGAAGCTGGTAGAGGTTTGCAACAGATCAGAACGCTGCTCAAAGCAGCACAACAGCAGAATGCGGCTGTTTCTCAGTCGCAGAACAGATTACATAACAATTCACCCAGGGCGGAAACAGTTCAATTGGCCCACAGTCCTGGGTCGCCCCTGCGCCACAGAGGCGGAGACTTCCGTGAAGATCGGTACAGAGATCAGGGGCGAGATCAGTTTGCTCCCCGTTATCACCGCGATGACCGCCGTCGAGTGCTTTCTCCTCCGTGGAGTGGTTCCTATGTGCCCCGGCACAATGATGATAGGCGCCCGTTCGGTGATGAGCGGAATCCTGGATTTGACGCAAGGGATTTTCTCGCTCAAAGACGGGTCGACAGAGGCAGAGCCCACAGAGATGGTTATAACAGAGACTATCCGAGTGGAAGTGGGGCTGTTGTGTCTGGTCCCGAGTGTTTTAGCAGAGCCATTCGCTCTGTAGAGATTCCCCCCAACTTCAGGTTGGCGGCTGGAATTGGCAAGTTTTCTGGCGAGACGAAGCCCGAGACATGGTTAGATGATTACCGAGTGGCCGTGCAGATTGGTGGAGGAAACGACAACATAGCCATGAAGCATTTGTCCCTGATGTTAGATGGTTCGGCCAGAGCTTGGTTGAATCATTTGGCTCCCTCTAGTATCTATTGCTGGGAAGATTTGGCCCGAGTGTTCATCAGAACCTTTGAAGGCACTTGCAAACGTCCGGCTGGTTTGATTGATTTGCAGCACTGTGTTCAAAAGCCCAATGAGACTTTGCGAGACTACATTCAGCGCTGGTCCACCCTGCATCACACGGTGGAGAATGTTTCCGAACACCAGGCTGTTTGTGCTTTCAAGGCTGGTGTTAGATACAGAGAGCTCTATCTGAAATTTGGTCGCACTGGTGATATTTCTCTGAGCAAGATGATGGAGATTGCCACTCGGTACGCCAATGGTGAAGAAGAGGACCGCCTCCGAAGCGGAAAAGGAAAAGCAGTCGACAATGATGCAGGCGGAAGTTCCAATCGGAAGCAGAAGCGCAAGGCTGATCCCCCTGCTCCGGCAGAAGCGGCCGCTCTGGCGGCACAGGCCAAAAATAAAGGTAAATCCAAAGCTAAGTTCACCCCCAAGAAGTCAAAGAATCAATCGGGTACAGATGTTATGGATTTACCGTGTGCAATCCACACGAGGAAAGATGAAGAGGGCAATTTAATATTGCCAAAGCATACCACCCGACAGTGCCGTTTGCTGATCGAACAGTTCAAAGAGAGCCAGTCGAGTGAAAAAGACCCTGAAAAGGGAGATGACAAAGATAAAGAAGAGTTTCCTGAGATCAATGCCACTCTGTTGATTTTTGCTGATGTTGAGAGCAAGAGTCGACTGAAAGTTATCAACAGGGAGGTTAACATGGCAGTTCCCTCTACCCCCACATATCTCAAGTGGTCTCAGACTGCTATCACGTTTGATCAGTCAGATCACCCTGCGCATATTGCTACCCCCGGGAGGCAAGCGCTAGTGGTGGACCCAGTTGTGGGGGGCACTCGACTCCACAAGGTTTTGATGGACGGTGGAAGCGGTCTGAACATCCTATATGCAGATACCCTCAAGGGGATGGGCATTCCGATGTCCCGACTCAGTGAAAGCAACATGCAGTTCCATGGCGTCATCCCTGGGAAAAAGGCCCGTTCACTCGGTCAAATAGCGTTGGATGTTGTGTTTGGTGACAATAAGCATTTTCGCAAGGAAAAATTGACATTTGAAGTGGTGGACTTCCAGAGTGCATACCACGCCATCCTTTGTCGTCCGGCTTATGCCCGTTTCATGGCCCGTCCATGTTACGTGTATCTCAAGCTGAAGATGCCTGGACCCAAGGGTGTGATCACAGTCACTGGCAATCGACAGAGGGCTGAGGAGTGCCTTCAGCAGGGCTCCAAGATCGCCGATCATCAGATGGCCATGGTCGAATTGGAAGAATACAAGAAAAATGCTGATCCTTCCGACCTGTTGCGCGCTAAGAAGCCCGCTTCTGAGTCAGCTTTTCAATCGGCAGGAGAAGTGAAGAAAGTGAACATTCACCCGACAGATCCGACAGCTGCCCCGACCAACATCTCGACGACACTCGACAGCAAATAGGAAGCCGAGCTCATCCAGTTCCTCCGTGAGAACTGGGACATCTTCGCATGGAAGCCTGCTGACATGCCTGGTGTACCCAGGGAACTGGCTGAGCACCGGTTGAGAGTTGACCCGAAGGCGAAGCCTGTGAAGGAGCATTTGCGTCGGTCGGCAACGGAGAAGCGAAAAGCAATCGGCGAGGAGGTGGCTCGTCTCTTGGCGGCTAAGTTCATACATGAGATTTACCACTCCGAGTGGTTATCGAACATCGTTATGGTCCCTAAGAAGGACAAGTCACTCCGCATGTGTATTGATTTCAAACATATCAATCGGGTCTGCCCGAAAGATCATTTTCCACTCCCCCGCATTGATCAGATTGTCGACTCAACTGCGGGGTGTGAGCGCTATCTTTTCTGGATGCTTACTCTGGTTACCATCAGATCCGTCTGTTTGGTCCGGATGAAATAAAGACAGCCTTCATCACCCCTTTCGGGTGTTTCTGTTATATCACCATGCCTTTTGGCTTGAAGAACGCCGGCGCTACTTTCATGCGCATGATTCAAAAATGTTTACTCGATCAGATTCCTCGGAATGTTGAAGCCTACATGGATGACATTGTCGTCAAGTCTCGCAAAGGTTCCGACCTGTTGTCTGACTTAGCTAAAACATTCGCCAATCTGAGGAGATATGATATCAAGCTAAATCTGACTAAGTGCACTTTCGGTGTTCCTGGCGGCAAATTACTCGGTTTTCTCGTTTCTGAAAAGGGAATCGACGTTAATCCTGAAAAGATCGGTGCCATCACCCGAATGAAAAGCCCTGAGCATGTGCACGATGTCCAGAAGCTCACAGGTTGCTTGGCAGCATTGAGTCGATTCATTTCTCGTCTCGGTGAAAAGGCATTGCCTTTATACTGACTGATGAAGAAGTCTGATACATTCGATTGGACTTCTGAAGCTGAAGCAGCGTTTGTCGAGCTCAAAGCTCTGCTTTCCACCCAGCCGGTGCTTGCTGCTCCACGCAGTAAGGAGCCATTGCTATTGTACATAGCGGCTACTAATCAGGTTGTCAGTACAGTTCTCACTGTCGAGAGGGAAGAGGAAGGTAAAGCTTACAAAGTCCAGCGTCCTGTTTATTATGTCTCTGAAGTGTTGACTCCTTCAAAGCAAAGATATCCACATTACCAGAAGCTTGTTTACGGTATATATCTGTCAGCTAAGAAGGTGGCACATTATTTTCAAGATCACTCAATTTCAGTCGTCAGTGATGCTCCATTGTCTGAAATTCTCCACAATCGAGATGCGTCTGGTCGAGTGGCCAAATGGGCTATTGAGCTCCTCTATTTTGACATCAAGTTTGAAGCAAAGAAAGCAATCAAGTCTCAAGCCCTCGCTGATTTCCTGGCCGAGTGGACTGAACAGCAGCAACCGATCCAAGTTTACTCGGCACACTGGACCATGTTCTTTGATGGCTCAAAGATGCTGAATGGGTCTGGTGCTGGCGTAGTACTGGTGTCCCCAAAAGGCGACAAACTCAGTTATGTCTTGCAGATTCACTTTGATTCCTCCAACAATGAAGCTGAATATGAAGCACTCTTGTATGGGTTGCGTATGGCCATTTCACTCGGCGTCCGGCGCCTGATGGTATATGGCGACTCTGATTTGGTGGTCAATCAAGTGATGAAAGAGTGGGATGTCAGGAACCCCGCTATGACAGGATACTGCAATGCAGTAAGGAAACTTGAGAAGAAATTCGAAGGCTTGGAACTCCATCATGTTCCCCGAGTGAAGAATCAAGCAGCTGATGAGCTGGCAAAGATTGGATCCACTCGGAAACCTGTCCCCAGCAATATATTTCTCGAGCACCTTCATTCTCCTTCGGTACAGGAAGATCCTTTCACTGAAGAGCCCCCGCAAGCAAAGAGCGCCTCAGATCTGACTGAAGTCGACGTCCCAGCAGTTATTGATCTGGTTATGGAGGTTTTAGTGATCATCCCCGACTGGACTGTTCCTTATATTGCGTATATTCTGAGGCGAGAACTCCCAGATGATGAAGATGAAGCTCGACAGATAGTCCGCAGATCCAAGGCTTTTACTGTTATGGATGGACAACTCTACAGAGAAAGTGTGATTGGCGTGATTCAGCGGTGTATTTCTCCTGAAGAAGGTCGACTAATTTTGGAGGAGATTCACTCGGGAACATGTGGTCATCATGCGTCCTCTAGGACGATTGTTGCCAAAGCTTACCGAGCGGGTTTCTTTTGTCCACGTGCCAATGAGATGGCCAAAGATATAGTCGATCACTACGAAGGATGCCAGTTTTATTCGAACCTGTCACACAAACCTGCGTCTGCCTTGAAGACTATTCCACTCGTCTGGCCGTTTGCTGTATGGGGCTTGGATATGGTTGGACCCCTTAGAATAGGCCAGAGTGGATTCACTCACTTACTGGTTGCAGTCGACAAGTTCACTAAGTGGATTGAAGCTAAACCCATCAAGAAGCCGAACGCCCCCACTGCTATCAAATTCATGAAAGAAATAACCTTCAGATATGGAGTCCCCCACAGTATCATTACAGACAATGGCTCTAACTTTGACTCGAAAGAGTTCAGACACTTTTGCTCCTCTCAAGGCACTCGGGTGGACTACGTATCCGTTGCGCACCCCCAGTCTAACGGTCAAGCTGAGCGAGCGAATGGTCTTATCCTCCAAGGACTGAAGCCTCGGCTCATGCGAGATCTTGATCATGCTGCTGGAGCTTGGGTCACTGAATTGCCGTCTGTTCTGTGGGGCTTGAGGACGACTCCTAACCGGGCGACTGGACGCACTCCTTTCTTCCTTGTGTATGGAGCTGAAGCCGTTCTGCCAAGTGACGTCCTTCACAATTCCCCCCGAGTGGATCTATACTCTGAAGACGAAGCTAAGCAAGCTAGACAAGATGGTGTGGATCTCCTAGAGGAAGAACGAGAGATGGCCCTGATCCGGTCGACTGTATATCAACAAGACCTTCGCCACTTCCATGCGAGACACGTCAAGAGCCGTTCATTCCACGAAGGTGATCTGGTGCTCCGAGTGGATCAGCAGCGGCCCCACAAGTTGGCCCCAGCGTGGGAAGGCCCATTCGTCGTCACCAAGGTGCTGAACAACGGAGCGTACCATCTTTTCAACTTGAAGAAGAATATTGATGAGCCACGCGCCTGGAACGCGGATTTGCTTCGACGCTTTTATACTTGACGACTGAGTTGTTTTGATGTAATAAGAGTACTCCAGACGATGTCGTTTGTTAAGTTATGACTTCCGCAGTCTATTGGCGATTCCGATCGCACAATTTCACATTCAAAGACTTCTCCGAGTGAAGAGCAACCCTCTTGCTCGGGGGCTTAGCTGCGCATCCGTTTCGCCTAAGTTAAAAACCCTTCCGAGTGTATAACATTCAATACATTCGGAGACTTAGCCGCGAACCAGTCTTCGCCTAAGTTCAAAAACTTCTCCGAGTGAAGAGCAACCCTCTTGCTCGGGGGCTTAGCTGCGAATCCGTTTCGCCTAAGTGAAAAACCCTTCCGAGTGTATAACATTCAATACACTCGGAGACTTAGCCGCGAACCAGTCTTCGCCTAAGTTCAAAAACTTCTCCGAGTGAAGAGCAACCCTCTTGCTCGGGGGCTTAGCTGCGAATCCGTTTCGCCTAAGTGAAAAACCCTTCCGAGTGTATAACATTCAATACACTCGGAGACTTAGCCGCGAACCAGTCTTCGCCTAAGTTCAGAAAACTTCTCCGAGTGAAGAGCAATCCGCTCGCTCGGG
Organism: Elymus sibiricus; assembly: GCA_039707655.1. Taxonomy (NCBI): domain Eukaryota; kingdom Viridiplantae; phylum Streptophyta; class Magnoliopsida; order Poales; family Poaceae; genus Elymus; species Elymus sibiricus. The sequence continues at coordinate 244,228,622 of CM077667.1, read as the reverse complement.
GGCTTAGCTGCGAATCCGTTTCGCCTAAGTGAAAAACCTTTCCGAGTGTATAACATTCAATACACTCGGAGACTTAGCCGCGAACCGGTCTTCGCCTAAGTTCAAAGACTTCTCCGAGTGAAGAGCAACCCTCTTGCTCGGGGGCTTAGCTGCGAATCCATTTCGCCTAAGTGAAAAACCCTTCCGAGTGTATAACATTCAATACACTCGGAGACTTAGCCGCGAACCAGTCTTCGCCTAAGTTCCAAAACTTCTCCGAGTGAAGAGCAACCCTCTCTCTCAGGAGCTTAGCTGCGAATCCGTTTTGCATAAGTGAAAAACCCTTCCGAGTGTATAACATTCAATACACTCGGAGACTTAGCCGCGAACCGGTCTTCGCCTAAGTTCAAAAACTTCTCTGAGTGAAGAGCAACCCTCTCTCTCGGGGGCTTAGCTGCGAATCCATTTCGCCTAAGTGAAAAACCCTTCCGAGTGTATAACATTCAATACACTCGGAGACTTAGCCGCGAACCAGTCTTCGCCTAAGTTCAAAAACTTCTCCGAGTGAAGAGCAACCCTCTCTCTCGGGGGCTTAGCTGCGAATCCGTTTCGCCTAAGTGAAAAACCCTTCCGAGTGTATAACATTCAACACACTCGGAGACTTAGCCGCGAACCAGTCTTCGCCTAAGTTCAAAACCGTCTCCGAGTGAAGAGCAACCCTCTCTCTCGGGGGCTTAGCTGCAAATCCGTTTCGCCTAAGTGAAAAACCCTTCCGAGTGTATAACATTCAATACACTCGGAGACTTAGCCGCTAACCAGTCTTCGCCTAAGTTCAAAAACTTCTCCGAGTGAAGAGCAACCCTCTCTCTCGGGGGCTTAGCTGCGAATCCGTTTCGCCTAAGTGAAAAACCCTTCCGAGTGTATAACATTCAATACACTCGGAGACTTAGCCGCGAACCAGTCTTCCCCTAAGTTCAGAAAACTTCTCCGAGTGAAGAGCAATCCTCTCGCTCGGGGGGCTTAGCTATGAACCAGTTTTCGCCTAAGTTATAAAATCCTGTCGAGTGTAAGGTATTCCTAACACTCGGAACTTAGCTGCGAACCAGTCTTCGCCTAAGTCCTAAATTCAACCAAGCAAAATGTCAGAAAGCAAAAATGCGAGTAAGACTAGAATCTCTAGCGTAGCAAAAACTTGTTCGCGCAAAGGGAAGTTCTCAGACTTAAGGCCTGAACGAAGTTTTAATCGGTTACACCATCACTCGGCATACCGAGGCAAATAAAGTTTTAACTGAAAGCAAAGCACTTGTTCAAGCTCCAGTAGGGCTTGAGGGCTCGACAAATGTGTCCAGGTCAATTCCGTCGGCGATCCGAGTGGCTGCTTCGATGAAAGTCTCCATGAAATCTTCAAACTGCAGTTTCTTTGTGTTGATCACTCGGAGAGCCTTCAGTTTGTCCTCCCTGGCCTCCTTGCAATGGACCCTGATGAGTGAAAGTGTCACATCGGCACCGCAACGGGCAGCAGACTTCTTCCACGCCTGCACTCGACTTGGAATTTCATTGAGGGGAGTCATCATATACTCGAGGTCAGTCTGGAGGGGGTCTTCAGGCCACATTTCTTTGTCGACTTTCTCGAATGCAGCCCTCAGCCGAGAGACATGTCCCTGGACATTCTTAAGACGAGCTTCGAGTCGAAACATATCCATGGCCACGGCGTCTCCGACGAGTGACTTCGTGGGGTCCAGATTGGGCTCGATTTCTTCGGTTTCCTTCTCAAAGTCTTGACAGAATTCTGCGTGAAGAGAAAGGGAAAAGGTGATCACAATGCCGTTCTGAGGAAATCAAGGAAATTCATTCGACAGAAGAAAGTCACCTTCAAGCATGCTGAACATTTTCTTCGCAAAGTCGCCTAAGTGTTTTTCCATAGCACTCTTTCCCTTGGTCTGCACTTCAAGTTTCTTGATCCAGTCGGATCGTTCCTGCTTGAGTTTGGCGTTCTCCTCTTCCAGTTTACTGGCTGCAGCAAGTTTCTTCTCAGCAGCTTCAGTTTTCTCCTTCGCTTCCTTCTGAGCATCAGCAAGTGATTTGTCCTTGTCCTCGAGCGCCTTCTTCATGGTATCTAAAGAAATAACATTGTTGAGTCGCGCTCGGAGACGACGGTTCTCGTCACGTACGTCTGTTCAAGTGGATTCACTCGGTTCAAAGGATGGGAGATGAAAGTGATAATGCAATTGATCGACAAAGATTACCTCCCAAAGTCTTCAATTCGGTCTGTGCACGGTCCAGGTTGTTGTTCGTCAGCTCCAGATCCAGCAGAAGTCGATTCTTTTCCTTCTCCAGCTCGACGTACTTGGTCCCGAGCCCACAGGCTTTATGAAATCAGCAAAGAAGGGGTTCAGTCGACATGGATATTTCTCTACTCCCGAGTGGAAAAGTTCAAGTGCAGTCGACTGAAATCATGGTTGATGGAAATGATGTCCATGAAACCTGCAGAATGGTTCTTAAGACTACTGCCCATAGTCAACGATCGACAGTAGTCTCGGGGACTACACCCAGTGGGTGCACTCAGCGTGCCCCCACTGGATACAAAGACACTCGACCAGGTCTGGCCTGTGAGTATAAAAGAAGCAAGCAAGCGAACTTTGTTTCTATCAGACCCCCGCCGATGCACGCACTCGACGGCGGTCTCGGGGACTACACCCAGTGGGTGCACTCAGCGTGCCCCCACTGGACTAGAGACTACCTGATCTACTTGCGAAGAAAACACCCAGTGGGTGTAAAATCAAGATGGACAGGAATTCAATCGGAAATGAACTTACAGTAGCACTTACTCGGACGTTGGCTTGAAGCGCTGAGCTGGCATCATAGGCTAACTTGCTGGCTTCATACGCCTCCTTTGTTCGCAGCATCATCTGCCCAGCCTGAATCATGGCTTCCTTGGCAGCTCCGGTTTGGTCCTCCGGGACGCGATACAAAGGATATGCGGGCGTCGAATGAGTTGGTGCTGTAACTGAGGCGGCAGGTGGTGCTTCAAGTTGTCCAATAGGTGCTGAAGCCACCCGAATTGAAGTGGTTGGCGGAGCACTCGACAGCGGGGCCACGAGGGCTGGAGGCATCGCAACAGTCGGCCCATGGGGCGTCTGTCCTGATGATGTTCTCCGAGTGTGTACGTGTGGAGCCTCCAGAGGCACAGCTTCATCTTGCGTTCCTCGCTGCACCTCCTCGTCATCTTCCAGTTCGATGACTTCGTCAGCTATCAATCGGCAATTTTAATCAAGTCACTCGACGATTATTCTTCAAAAAACAGAGTAGAGTATGGGTTTGTTATACCTCGTTGGGAGGTGGCCGCATCAGGAGTGTCCACTTCCATATGGTCCCCATCATTACGCTGGGGCGACGTCACAGAGGTAGCAGCCCTGGCGGATAAACTCCACTCGGTCAGCAGGGACATGAAGTGCCACAATCACAATTGCGGGAAAATAAACACTCACGTTGAGGCAACAGGCACAGCAATCTTGATACGAGGCAGGGCCTTCCGAGGTTTTGGCACGTCCGGCTTGAGTTGTTTCGCAAGTTTTTCAGTCGACCCTGATGTTGCGGTACGGTCACGCTTTGGGTTCCTTGTGCTCGACGCCACAGTTTTGCTCGGAGTAAACTCTGGGTCTTCTTGCTGCTTGGTGCGACGCCCGGCGCGCAGAGGGACCTGAGCTTCCACCTCGCCTTCCTCCAGGTCGTCATCGCTGCTCTCGCTGTCGTTGGCATAATCGCCGTCTGCGCTGTCATCTACGCTCCCTTCTTCTTCGTCAGACTGTTCTCCGTTTGGCACGGGCGAGTACATGTTTGTAAATTCCTGCAAGATACAAGCTTCAAAGTCAGTCGAATGAAGATCCAGTTACTCGACAGATATTAAAACAATCGACGGAGGTATAACTCACCAGATTCTTTGGTGGGTTCAAAGCAGAAAAGGGCGGAATTCGCTTCGCTCCTTCGGGATTGTCGCAGGCTCCGGTGATGCTCCTGAGCCACTGGGAGACAGTCTCGTCGGAAACTTCTTCAGGATGAGTCCGAGTGGTATCCTCAGGGCCCGAGTAATGCCACATGGTGTGATCCCGGGCCTGGAGAGGCTGGATCCGTCGACTGAGAAACGTTTCAAGGAGATCCAAGCCAGTCACTCCGCCGCGGATGAGATCAGATACAGCGTTCACTAGGATCCCTACCTGGATTTTCTCTACCTTTGTCACGTACAGTGGTTTGGGAGTGGTAGGTCGATCCAAGGTGAAAGGAGGAAGTCCAGTCGACATATTTGGTGATGCAACATCCTTGCAATAGAACCATGTCGACTGCCAACCCCGGACAGAATCAGGAAAGGTCATAGAGGGAAATGCACTCCTACCTCTCTTTTGGATCCCTAAGCCACCACACAGTTGGATTACATTGGTTTTGCTATCACTAGGATTGGCTTTCTTGAAGGATTGCGATCTAACAGAGAATATGTGTTTAAACAAACCCCAATGCGGAGGACAGCCCAAGAAGCATTCGCACAGGGTTATGAAACAGGAAAGATAGGCAATCGCATTCGGAGGAAAATGGTGGAGCTGCGCCCCGAAATAGTTCAGGAAACTACGGATGAATGGGTGGGGTGGCATGGAGAAACCTCGTTCGATGTGACTGAGAAGCAGAACTCGCTCGCCGTCGCATGGCTCTGGTTCGGTCTCGCCCTTCGGCAATCTCCAGGACTCCGCAGCTATCAACCCGTCAACGACGAGATTTTGCACATCCTCCGCCGTGACCGTCGATTGGAGGAAATCCCCCTGGATCCACCCCGGCGGCACCGTCGACCGGGCGCCCGACGGCTTCTTCGCCTTGGTTCCTCCCTTCTTGGCGCGCTCGAGCTTCTCCGTCTTGCCCTTCGTCATGGCGGCGGCGGTCGTCAGAGCGGAGCTGAGCAGAGGAAGGGGAGGAGAAGAGCAGATTTGGGGGAAGAATACTGTACAAGCACCGGCGTCGTCGCCCCTTATATCCGCCCGTGTGGGTCACTGACCTGCGGGCCCGTCAGATCTCTGGGTATCCCGAATCCAGAGGAGGCGCGGTACGTGGCGATTTTGGCGGCGCGGTAATCAAGGCGTCGTGCCCTCACTTGCCTTTGCGGTTGCGTCATCCCCGCTCGGCGCGCGTTTATCCAATTTTCGAATCCCGTAAAATCCGGACCCGACGGAGCGAACCGTCACATCAGAAGACTCTGCAGACAACTCGAACCTGATTTCGAGCTCAGTTTCACTCGGACCTGATTTCGAGCTCAGTTTCACTCGGATATACTTCAAGACAGAATCGATCAGGGCGAACGATAAAGATTCCAATCGACGCAGATTTCTAAGAAGCCTCAAAATGTACTCGGAATTTTTGTGTCTTGTCAGAACCTGCATTGACACTTTTTACACTCGAACCCCGATCCATTCGGGGGCTAATGATGGGGATATGTACCTAGGGTAGGGTCATCGGCCTGACCTACATGCCCTACCTAAGGACACTACCCCAGAAAGCTTAAGAGCTACAAGGAAGTCTCCGACTGAAATCACCAAGACATACAAGTCACTCGACAATATACACTCGGAGGTACCTTTCACTCGACGCTTACCTTTCACTCGGAAGGACCAGAAGAGAGTCGACCGCAGAAGCCCAGAAGTCACCCCAGGGAGGCTAACGGGCAGGCATTCATCAAGATCATTAATAGCATTTATGTTGTACTGGTGAGGGGCAGCGCACTCTATATAAGCCACCCCACCCCTCTGGCACAAGGGTTGGTTCGCACCCCCTGTAGCGATACTCCAATTACACTCGACAAAGAGCTCCCGAGCACCTGAGACGTAGGGCTATTACCTCCACGAGAGGGGCCTGAACTCATACATCCGTGTGTACACCCTCGCCGTAGCTAGGACTCTGCCCACTCCTTACGTACCCCTACCTTCTACTGTCAGACTCGTTCCCACGACAGCCACAACCCATCAGGATGCGCCCGGGGCCCCTGGCGCGCCCTGGTGGGTTGTGGGCGGCATGGGCTCCCTCGTGGTTACTTCTTTGGCCCACTGGCCTTCTTCTGGTCCAAAACAATTCTCCAAAAAAAGCAACTGGCACTTGGCACTGTTTTGTGAGGGATTTCAGCACCATTGCTGCACCTCTCAATGAGCTTACAAAGAAGGATGTGCCTTTTGTTTGGGGTACCGCACAGGAAGAAGCCTTCACGGTATTGAAAGATAAGTTAACACATGCTCCTTTACACCAACTTCCTGATTTTAATAAAACTTTTGAGCTTGAATGTGATGCTAGTGGAATTGAATTAGGAGGTGTGCTATCACAAGATGGTAAACCTGTTGCATACTTTTCTGAAAAATTGAGTGGGCCTAGTCTGAATTATTCTACTTATGATAAGGAATTATATGCTCTTGTTCGGACTTTGGAAACATGGCAACATTATTTATGGCCCAAAGAGTTTGTTATACATTCTGATCATGAATCTTTGAAACATATTAAAAGTCAAGAAGAACTGAACTGTAGACATGCTAAATGGGTTGAATTCATTGAGACTCTCCCTTATGTCATTAAACACAAGAATGGTAAAGAAAATGTTATTGCTGATGCATTGTCTCATCGTTATACTATGCTTTCACAACTTGACTTTAAAATATTTGGTTTGGAGACCATCAAAGATCAATATATGCATGATGCTGAATTTAAAGATGTGTTGGAGAATTGTAAAGAAGGGAGAACTGTTGGAAATATGCCCTAGAGGCAATAATAAATTAGTTATTATTATATTTCCTTGTTCATGATAATCGTTTATTATCCATGCTATAATTGTATTGATTGGAAACTCAAATACATGTGTGGGTACATAGACAACACTGTGTCCCTAGTAAGCCTCTAGTTGACTAGCTCATTGATCAAAGATGGTTAAGGTTTCCTAGCCATTGACATGAGATGTCATTTGATAACGGGATCACATCATTAGGAGAATGATGTAATGGACAAGACCCAAACTATGAACGTAGCATATGATCGTGTCAGTTTATTGCTATTGTTTTCTGCATGTCAAGTATCTGTTCCTATGACCATGAGATCATGCAACTCCCTGACATCGGAGGAGTACCTTGTGTGTATCAAACGTCGCAACGTAACTGGGTGACTATAAAGGTGCTCTACAGGTATCTCCGAGGGTGTCTGTTGGGTTGGTATGGATCAAGACTGGGATTTGTTACTCCATATGACGGAGAGGTATCTCAGGGCCCACTCGGTAATACAACATCACAATGAGCCTTGCAAGCAATGTGACTAAAGTGTTAGCCACGAGATCTTGTATTATGGAACGAGTAAAGAGACTTGCTAGTAACGAGATTGAACTAGGTATAGAGATACCGACGATCGAATCTCGGGCAAGTAACATACCGAAGAACAAAGGGAACAGTATACGGGATTAACTGAATCCTTGACATAGAGGTTCGACCGATAAAAGATCTTCGTAGAATATGTAGGAGCCAATATGGGCATCCAGGTCCCGCTATTGGTTATTGACCGTAGAGGTGTCTCGGTCATGTCTACATAGTTCTCGAACCCGCAGGGTCTACACACTTAACGTTTGGTGACGATTAGTATAGTTGAGTTATTTTGTTGGTGACCGAAAGTTGTTCGGAGTCCCGGATAAGATCCCGGACATGACGAGGATCTCCGGAATAGTCCGGAGGTAAAGATTGATATATGTGATAATAGTGTTTTGATCTCCGGAAGGGTTCCGGAATTCGCCGGAAGAAGTTTCGGATGTTTACCGAAGTGTTCGGGTGCGAGAACACTTTATATGGGCCAAGGGATAAAAGCCCACGAGGTATTTGAAAGTGCAAAAGTAGTTTTGCTGCCGCGTAAGCGGTACTACCGCTTGTTGAAGCGGTACTACCGCCCGAGCGGTACTACCGCTTGTGTGAAGCGGTACTACCGCCCAAGCGGTACTACCGCTTGTGTGAAGCGGTACTACCGCTTGTGCACGGTACTGTAGGGATCCGAGTTGGACTCTTTCCCTGCGGGCCAAACCGACCTTGTGCGGGCAAAACCGACCTGGAGGAGGCTTTTACTCCAAGTTTAGACCCCAAGGCTCAACATATAAATAGAGGGGCAGGGCTAGCACACGAGAACATCAGGATTTCCCCAAGCCGTGTGCGGCAACCCTAACCCTCTAGTTCCTCCGTCATAATCTCCGTAGCACTTGGCGAAGCCCTGCAGAGATTGTTCCTCACCACCATCACCACGCCGTCGTGCTGCTGGAACTCAACCACTACTTCATCATCGCTCGCTGGATCGAGGAGGTGAAGGCGTCATCAAGCCGTACGTGTGTTGAACGCGAAGGTGCCGTCCGTTCGGCGCTAGTTCGTGATCGGATCGAGGGACGACTTGCGATTTGGATCGCGGAGACGTTCGACTACATCAACCGCGTTTCTTAAACGCTTCCGCTTAGCGATCTACAAGGGTATGTAGATTCACTCTCCCTCTCGTAGATGCTCATCACCATGGATAGATCTTGTGTGTGCGTAGGAAAATTTTTGTTTCCCATGCAACGTTCCCCTACAGTGGCATCATGAGCCAGGTCTATGCGTAGATGAGATCTCGAGTAGAACACAAACGAGTTGTGGGCGTGGGTGTATACATATTGCTTGCCGTTACTAGTTGATATTTGATTCGGCGGTACTGTGAGATGAAGCGGCCCGGACCGACATTACGCGTACACTTACGCGAGACAGGTTCCTTCAACTGACATGTAACTTCGTTGCATAAAGATGGCTAGCGGGTGTCTGTCTCTCTCACTTTAGTTGAATCGATTTCAATGAAGAGGGTTCTTTTAGAAGATCAAAAAGCAATCACTACACCACGTTGTGGTTTTGCGTAGGTAAGAACGGTTCTTGCAAACCCGTAGCAGCCACGTAAAATTTGCAACAACAATTAGAGGACGTCTAACTTGTTTTTGCAGGGTATGTTGTGATGTGATATGGCCAATTACATGATGAGATATATGTGATGTATGAGATGATCATGTGTTGTATAGAATATCACGACTTGCATGTCGATGAGTACGGCAACTGGCAGGAGCCATAGAGTTGTCTTTAATTATTGTATGACCTGCGTGTCTATCATTAAGCGCTATGTAATGCTTTACTTTATCGCTAAACGTTAGCAATAGTCGTGGAAGCAACAGTCGGCGCGACAACCTTATGGCGACATGTTGATGGAGATCAAGATGATGGAGATCATGGTGTCATGCCGGTGACGATGGAGATCATGCCGGTGCTTTGGAGATGGAGATCAAAAGCACAAGTTCATGGCCATATCATGTCACTTATGATTTGCATGTGATGTTAATCCTTTTATGCATCTTATTTTGCTTAGGTCGACGGTAGCATTATAAGGTGATCCCTCACTTAAATTTCAAGATAAATTGTGTTCTCCCCGAGTGTGCACCGTTCTCGACGGTAATCATGTTACACTCGAATGACCGGAGGGATGTCAATTTGAGTGGGAGTTTTTTAGTAATATGATTAACTAAACTCATTATCTTGAACAATAGTCTAAAGTTGTCTTTGCTATATTTATGTTGTAGATCATGGCTCGCGCAGTAGCACCCCTGAATTTTAATGCGTTCCTAGAGAAAGCTAAGTTGAAAGATGATGGAAGTAACTTTGTGGACTGGGCCCGTAATCTAAGGATTATCCTTACGGCTTCCCAGAAGGCTTATGTCCTTGATGCACCGCTTGGTGATCCACCCGCTCCAGTTGAGTCTCTAGACGTTGTGAACGCCTGGCAGGCTCGTTCTGATGATTACTCAATAGTTCAATGTGCAATGTTGTATGGCTTAGAATCGGGACTTCAAAGACGTTTTGAACGTCATGGAGCATATGAGATGTTCCAGGAGTTGAAGTTTATCTTTCAGAAGAATGCCCGGATCGAGAGATATGAGATCTCCGATAAGTTCTATACTTGCAAGATGGAGGAGAACGGGTCTATCAGTGATCACGTACTCAGAATGTCTGGGTACTCCACCCGTCTGGCTGAATTGGGGATGCCCCTTCCGCCAGAGGCTATCACTGACAGAGTTCTTCAATCATTGCCACCTAGCTACAAGAGCTTCGTGTTGAACTATAACATGCACGGGATGAACAAATCAGTCGCCCAGCTGTTTGCGATGCTGAAAGCCGCTGAGTCTGAAATTCAGAAGGAGCATCAAGTGTTGATGGTCAATAAAACCACTAGTTTCAAGAAAAATGGCAAGGGTAAGAAGGGTAAATCCAAGAAGGGTGGCAAAGCAGTTGCTACTCCCGTGAAGAAACCCAAGACTGGACCCAAACCAGAAACTGAGTGCTTTCATTGCAAGGGAACTGGACACTGGAAGCGGAACTGCCCCAAGTATTTGGCTGACAAGAAGGCGGTCAACAACAAACAAGGTATATATGATATACATGTTATTGATATGTTCCTTACCAACCCTCGTTGTAGTGCCTGGGTATTTGATACCGGTGCGGTTGCTCATATTTGCAACTCTAAACAGGAACTGCGGAATAGACGGAGGCTGGCAAAGGATGAAGTGACGATGCGCGTGGGAAATGGTTCCAAGGTTGATGTGATCGCCGTCGGCACGCTGGCTCTTCGATTACCATCGGGATTAGTGATGAACCTGAATAATTGTTATTTAGTGCCTGCGTTAAGCATGAACATTATATCTGGATCTTGTTTATTGCGAGACGGTTACTCATTTAAATCAGAGAATAATGGTTGTTCTATTTATATGAGTAATATCTTTTATGGTCATGCACCCAATGTGAGGGGTTTATTCTTATTGAATCTCGATAGTAATGATACACATGTTCATAACATTGATGCCAAAAGATGTAGAATTGATAATGATAATACCACTTTCTTGTGGCACTGCCGTTTAGGTCATATTGGCATAAAACGCATGAGGAAGCTCCATGCTGATGGACTTTTGGAGTCACTTGATTTTGAATCACTTGACACATGTGAGCCATGCCTCATGGGCAAGATGACTAAAACGCCGTTCTCTGGAACAATGGAACGGGCAATTGACTTGTTGGAAATCATACATACTGATGTGTGCGGTCCGATGAGTATTGAGACGCGCGGTGGTTATCGTTACTTTCTCACCTTCACTGATGACTTAAGTAGATATGGGTATATTTACTTAATGAAACACAAGTCTGAAACATTTGAAAAGTTCAAACAATTTCAGAGTGAAGTTGAGAATCATCGTAACAAGAAGATTAAATTCCTACGATCTGATCGAGGAGGAGAATATCTGAGTTATGAGTTTGGCAGTCACTTAAGACAGTGTGGAATTGTTTCACAATTGACACCGCCTGGAACACCACAGCGTAATGGTGTGTCCGAACGTCGTAATCGAACCTTATTGGATATGGTGCGATCTATGATGTCTCTTGCCGATTTGCCACTATCGTTTTGGGGTTATGCATTAGAGACAGCTGCATTCACTTTAAATAGGGCACCTTCGAAATCCGTTGAGACGACGCCATATGAACTTTGGTTTGGCAAGAAGCCAAAGCTGTCGTTTCTTAAAGTTTGGGGATGTGATGCTTATGTCAAAAAGCTTCAGCCTGAAAAGCTGGAACCCAAAGCGGAGAAATGCGTCTTCATAGGATACCCAAAAGAGACAGTTGGGTATACCTTCTACCTCAGATCCGAAGGCAAAGTGTTTGTCGCTAAAAACGGAACATTTCTTGAGAAAGAGTTTCTCTCGAAAGAATTGAGTGGGAGGAAGATAGAACTTGATGAGGTTGTTGAACCTTTACTTCAACCTGAGAGTAGCGCAGCGCAGAAAGTTGTTTCTGTGGAGCCTACATTAGCTGAAGAGGAAGTTAATGATGATGATCATGAAGCTTTGGATCAAGTTGCTATCAAACCTCGTAGGTCGACAAGGACGCGTACTGCTCCCGAGTGGTACGGCAACCCTGTCTTAGAGGTCATGTTGTTAGACAACGATGAACCTACGAGCTATGGAGAAGCGATGATGGGCCCGGATTCCGAGAAGTGGTTAGAGGCCATGAAATCCGAGATGGGATCCATGTATGAAAACAAAGTATGGACTTTGGAAGTATTACCTGAAGGGCGTAAGGCCATTCAGAACAAATGGATCTTTAAGAGGAAGACGGACGCGGACGGTAATGTCACCGTCTATAAAGCTCGACTTGTGGCAAAGGGTTTTTCACAAGTTCAAGGAGTTGACTACGATGAGACCTTCTCACCCGTAGCGATGCTTAAGTCCGTCAGAATCATGTTAGCAATAGCTGCCTTTTTCGATTATGAAATTTGGCAGATGGATGTCAAAACAGCATTCCTTAACGGTTTCCTTAAGGAAGAGTTGTATATGATGCAACCAGAAGGTTTTGTCGATCCAGAGAATGCTGACAAAGTTTGCAAACTCCAGCGATCCATTTATGGACTGGTGCAAGCATCTCGGAGTTGGAATCTTCGCTTTGATGAAGTGATCAAAGCGTTCGAGTTTATACAAGTTTACGGAGAAGCTTGTATTTACAAGAAAGTGAGTGGGAGCTCTATAGCGTTTCTAATATTATATGTGGATGACATATTGCTGATTGGAAACAATATAGAAATGTTGGAAAGCGTGAAGGAATATTTGAACAGGAGTTTTTCAATGAAGGACCTAGGAGAAGCTGCTTTCATATTAGGCATCAAGATCTATAGAGATAGATCAAGACGCTTAATAGGACTTTCACAAAGCACATACCTTGATAAGATTTTGAAGAAGTTCAAAATGGATCAGTCCAAGAAGGGGTTCTTGCCTGTATTGCAAGGTATGAAGTTGAGTAAGACTCAATGCCCAGTGACTGCAGAAGATAGAGAAAAGATGAGTGTCATCCCCTATGCTTCGGCCATAGGCTCTATCATGTATGCAATGCTGTGCACAAGACCCGATGTCAGCCTTGCCATAAGTATGGTCGGAAGGTTTCAAAGTGATCCAGGAATGGAACACTGGACGGCGGTCAAGAATATCCTGAAGTACCTGAAAAGGACTAAGGACATGTTTCTCGTTTATGGAGGTGATCAAGAGCTCGTCGTAAAGGGTTACGTCGATGCAAGCTTTGACACTGATCCGGATGACTCTAAGTCGCAAACCGGATACGTATTTATTCTTAATTGGGGTGCGGTTAGCTGGTGCAGTTCCAAGCAAAGCGTGGTAGCAGATTCTACATGCGAAGCGGAGTACATCGCTGCCTCGGAGGCGGCGAAAGAAGCTGTCTGGATGAAGGAGTTCAGGACAGATCTTGGAATAGTGCCTAGTGCGCTTAACCCAATGACTCTGTTTTGTGATAACACTGGTGCCATTGCTCTAGCCAAGGAACCAAGATTTCACAAGAGGACCAGACACATAAAGCGACGCTTCAATTCCATCCGCGATTACATCAAGGAGGACGACATAAATATTTGCAAAGTACACACGGATCTGAATGTTGCAGATCCGATGACTAAACCTCTTCCAAGGGCTAAACATGAACAACACCAGAACTGCATGGGTGTTCGATTCATTACAATGTAAATCACATAGTGATGTGAACTAGATTATTGACTCTAGTGCAAGTGGGAGACTGTTGGAAATATGCCCTAGAGGCAATAATAAATTAGTTATTATTATATTTCCTTGTTCATGATAATCGTTTATTATCCATGCTATAATTGTATTGATTGGAAACTCAAATACATGTGTGGGTACATAGACAACACTGTGTCCCTAGTAAGCCTCTAGTTGACTAGCTCATTGATCAAAGATGGTTAAGGTTTCCTAGCCATTGACATGAGATGTCATTTGATAACGGGATCACATCATTAGGAGAATGATGTAATGGACAAGACCCAAACTATGAACGTAGCATATGATCGTGTCAGTTTATTGCTATTGTTTTCTGCATGTCAAGTATCTGTTCCTATGACCATGAGATCATGCAACTCCCTGACATCGGAGGAGTACCTTGTGTGTATCAAACGTCGCAACGTAACTGGGTGACTATAAAGGTGCTCTACAGGTATCTCCGAGGGTGTCTGTTGGGTTGGTATGGATCAAGACTGGGATTTGTTACTCCGTATGACGGAGAGGTATCTCAGGGCCCACTCGGTAATACAACATCATAATGAGCCTTGCAAGCAATGTGACTAAAGTGTTAGCCACGAGATCTTGTATTACGGAACGAGTAAAGAGACTTGCCAGTAACGAGATTGAACTAGGTATAGAGATACCGACGATCGAATCTCGGGCAAGTAACATACCGAAGAACAAAGGGAACAGTATACGGGATTAACTGAATCCTTGACATAGAGGTTCGACCGATAAAAGATCTTCGTAGAATATGTAGGAGCCAATATGGGCATCCAGGTCCCGCTATTGGTTATTGACCGTAGAGGTGTCTCGGTCATGTCTACATAGTTCTCGAACCCGCAGGGTCTACACACTTAACGTTTGGTGACGATTAGTATAGTTGAGTTATTTTGTTGGTGACCGAAAGTTGTTCGGAGTCCCGGATAAGATCCCGGACATGACGAGGATCTCCGGAATAGTCCGGAGGTAAAGATTGATATATGTGATAATAGTGTTTTGATCTCCGGAAGGGTTCCGGAATTCGCCGGAAGAAGTTTCGGATGTTTACCGAAGTGTTCGGGTGCGAGAACACTTTATATGGGCCAAGGGATAAAAGCCCACGAGGTATTTGAAAGTGCAAAAGTAGTTTTGCTGCCGCGTAAGCGGTACTACCGCTTGTTGAAGCGGTACTACCGCCCGAGCGGTACTACCGCTTGTGTGAAGCGGTACTACCGCCCAAGCGGTACTACCGCTTGTGTGAAGTGGTACTACCGCTTGTGCACGGTACTGTAGGGATCCGAGTTGGACTCTTTCCCTGCGGGCCAAACCGACCTTGTGCGGGCAAAATCGACCTGGAGGAGGCTTTTACTCCAAGTTTAGACCCCAAGGCTCAACATATAAATAGAGGGGCAGGGCTAGCACACGAGAACATCAGGATTTCCCCAAGCCGTGTGCGGCAACCCTAACCCTCTAGTTCCTCCGTCATAATCTCCGTAGCACTTGGCGAAGCCCTGCAGAGATTGTTCCTCACCACCATCACCACGCCGTCGTGCTGCTGGAACTCAACCACTACTTCATCATCGCTCGCTGGATCGAGGAGGTGAAGGCGTCATCAAGCCGTACGTGTGTTGAACGCGGAGGTGCCGTCCGTTCGGCGCTAGTTCGTGATCGGATCGAGGGACGACTTGCGATTTGGATCGCGGAGACGTTCGACTACATCAACCGCGTTTCTTAAACGCTTCCGCTTAGCGATCTACAAGGGTATGTAGATTCACTCTCCCTCTCGTAGATGCTCATCACCATGGATAGATCTTGTGTGTGCGTAGGAAATTTTTTGTTTCCCATGCAACGTTCCCCAACAAGAACATGGAACAAGTTCGTCATTATTGATGGACTTGTGTTCTGTGCTAACAAGCTGTGCATTCCAGCTAGCTCCGTTCGTCTTTTGTTGTTACAGGAGGCGCATGGGGGAGGATTAATGGGACACTTTGGCGTGAAGAAGACGGAGGACGTACTCGCTACACATTTCTTTTGGCCAAAGATGAGACGGGATGTTGAGCGTTTTGTTGCCCGCTGCACTACATGTCAAAAAGCTAAGTCATGACTCAATCCTCATGGTTTATATATGCCTTTGCGTGTACCTAGTGTTCCTTGGGAGGATAGATCTATGGATTTTGTTTTAGGTTTACCTCGAACAAAGAAGGGGGGAATAGCATATTTGTTGTCGTGGATAGATTTTTGAAAATGGCACACTTTATACCATGTCATAAAAGTGATGATGCAGCTAATGTTGCTGATTTTTTCTTTCGTGAAATTATTCGCTTGCATGGTGTGCCAAATACAATTGTTTCAGATCGTGATGCTAAATTTCTTAGCCACTTTTGGAGATGTTTATGGTCTAAGTTGATGAGGACATCCCTACTAATGTTACACCCACATCCCCACCAACTACACATATTGGACCAGTTACTAGAGCCCGCGCATGCCAACTAAATTATCAGGTACTTTTGTTTCTGGGAAATCTTTCTAATGTTCATGAACATATGATGCTGCCTAAGTCAGATACTTTTGTTTTACTTATGAATGAAGGACCTAGCATGGACAAGAAGGATGACCATTGGAGCGGGATCAAGCATGGAGAAGAAGGTGCGCGCGCAGGAAGGAACAATGGACTTTTCCAGTGGTGATTTTCGCACTTTGAAGCCACCATAAGGAGTGCTTGAAGGCTTGGACGAAATATACATGATGCCACTTTATAAATTTCGTCCATTGGCTATTATAGGTGTTGCGCCACCTTATATTTGGGACAGGCCCATGTAATTTCGAAATACCACTTATTAGGCTGTTTTTAGAGTCCGTATGTGTGGGGAAACGGAGTTAGGGTTGGTTTCGGACCCCTCCTCCAAGGGGCCACGAAATCCCCCTCTATCCCCCCATATATATAGCCCTTAGGGCTTCGTTTCAGACTTGGGTTTTGTTTAGATTAAAAGTTCGTCATAGCTGCAACTTCGCGTTCTTCGTTTGTGTTCCACGACCAGACAAAGGCGTCACAGAACCCCACCTTCATCAATAAAGCTTTCCTCTTATGTTCGCAATATCCAGATTGCAAATTCAGTTTCTTGCTTGTTCTTCGTTTGCTGGCAGGAAATAAACCCTCGTGGTCAGGTTGATCATGCTCCAGCATGGTCAATAACCTCTCGGAGTTGGTTTAGCGATTGCTAAGGCGCGACGTCCTCACACGTTCGTAGTCAGATCGTCAAAGTCTACTCCACCATAAACGATACTCACATCTCATCGAAAGACAGGGACAACTTCGCCTCTA
This sequence comes from Elymus sibiricus, assembly GCA_039707655.1. Classification (NCBI taxonomy): domain Eukaryota; kingdom Viridiplantae; phylum Streptophyta; class Magnoliopsida; order Poales; family Poaceae; genus Elymus; species Elymus sibiricus. The sequence goes on along the minus strand of CM077667.1, from coordinate 244,211,670 downwards.
TCATAAGTTGGGGACAAAACTGCTTTTTAGTACTACATGTCACCCCCAAACTGATGGACAAAGTGAAGTAGTGAATAAATCATTGTCTACTATGCTTAGGGCTGTTTTGAAGAATAACCTAAAAATGTGGGAAGAATGCTTGCCTCATATTGAATTTTCTTATAACCGTTCGCTGCATTCTACTACTAAGATGTGCCCTATTGAAGTTGTGTATGGTTTCTTACCTCGTGCACCTATTGATTTGTTGCCTCTTCCATCTTCGGAGAAGGTTAGTTTTGATGGTAAAGAATGTGCTGAATTGATATTAAAGATGCATGAGTTAACTAAGGAGAACATTGAGCGTATGAATGCTAAATATAAACTTGCTGGAGATAAGGGTAGAAAACATGTTGTCTTTGCACCTGGAGATCTTGTTTGGTTACATTTGCGTAAGGATAGGTTTCCTGAATTGCGCAAGTCAAAGCTAATGCCATGTGCTGATGGTCCTTTTAAGGTGTTAGAGAAAATAAATGATAATGCATATAAACTTGAGCTGCCTGTAGATTTTGGGGTTAGTCCCACTTTTAGCATTGCAGATTTGAAGCCTTATTTGGGTGAGGAAGATGAGCTTCCGTCGAGGATGACTTCATTTCAAGAAGGGGAGGATGATGAAGACATCAATACCATTGTTACACCCACAGCCCCTGCTGTTATACAAACTGGACCAATTACTAGAGCTCGCGCACGTCAATTGAATTACCAGTACTTTTGTGATACGGGGCAAGCCCGTGTGCGTCGATCTTTCACGAATTGGAGGTGGATTTTTGAATGAACACGAAGAACATGAGGGGGAAATCACAAGAGAAACACTCAAAACAAGTCCAATCACACATCCACTATGCTCACATCCACACAAGATCCACAAGGGTACAAGAACAACAAAGGGAAAGAGGATACATGGTAGAGTTCATCCCAAATCCCATGGGGAGATGGGGCCTTGAATCCACTAGGGATCTTCCCACGCATGGGGGCCTTGACATCAACTAGGGGTCTTCTCTCATAGAGGCATCTACTCCATGGGAGAGGTAGTGGAAGGAGCAAAGGCTCATCTATCTATGAGCTAAATCATTGCTACCCTAGTTAGAGGTGGGGGGTGGAGTATATATAGTCTTGGCCACGAAGGGGTAAGTGAGGGAGAGATACAAGGCCAAAGGCCGCGGCTGCGCACAGGCAGTGCTGGACGTCCGGAGGACGTTGGTCGTCCGGAGGCTCGGGAAGGTCCGGACGTCCGAGGCTCGGTCGTCCGGAGGTCTTCGGACTTCCGTAGATTCGGCGCGGGTAGCTTGTCTCCGGATTTCCGTAGGGCGTCGGCCGTCCGGGCGCTGGAGGTGGTCGGACGTCCGGAAGGTGTCGGTCGTCTGGACGCTGGGCTTCTGCTCGTCTTCTGGCTAGGCTGGACTCCAGGCGTCGGACGTCCGGAAGATGTCGGACGTCCGGAAGACGTCGGACGTCCGGAGGCTGTAGACTCCGCAGCTCCGTCTTCTTCAGTCTTCGCTTCCATGCTTCCCTCGCGGATGGTGTAGGTGTACACTTGCGCTCGCACTCCTCCTCGTCCTCCATGAAGCTTCGACAATACCTATGCATGCACACGAGAGGAATGTCAAGTAGTATACCATCCTTGAAGGGGTCAAGTGAACACGTGTAAAGGAGATGATTCACCTTTATGTATGTGAAGTACTCGTGGCACGTGGCACTTGCCAAACAGACTCTTGTCATGGTGATGTCCGTAGGATACTCCGCATCATACCCTCCCCCTTGAGAAAGATCCGTCCTCGGATCAAAATCCAAATCATCAAGGGAAGGAAATGGCGTCACCGTGTAGGAGTGGACGGTCACCAAATGCTCATCATCATCAAACTCGAAATGGGCACTCTCCAATGTCGCACCGTCAAGTAATTCCTTCAAAGGGAGCAAACACGACAAACACTTGGAAAAACAAATCTGGTTAGCGTTAGTGCAAAACCAAGCATTCAAGCGGTTATTCACCGAACAAGTGTTGTCATCATGCATAACATATGGTGTGACAAGGGATTGTGTCATGGCATGTAAGCATATGGATTGAGCACAATCTAAGGCATCATGGAGACAAGCATGAAAATGTGAGGTAGTGATGCAAATATGTGTGACAATATAACAAGCATCTACCTCATGGTCATAGCAATCATGCACAAAGCAATCAACGAAAGGTCTATGGTAGGCATGTTAATCATTCACAACACCAAGTAAAATGATGTGTCTATACACATGGGGCAATCCAAAGGGCAAGGCAATCCTAGCATAATGTGCATATGGTGTAGTGAAGATAGTGTGGCACTCAACACAATAGAAAGAACAATTGGTCATCATGTGTGAGGCAATCAAGTCAAGCATGTAGCAAGCAATCGGGCATGGCATATGTGAAGGAATGATATGGGTGCAACCAAACATATGAGAAGAGCAAGTAATCCACAAGTTGGATGCAACACACAAGGTATATATGTCATGAGGCATGGAAAGATGGCAATCAAGAATGGGAGCAATATCCCTAACATGTGTGCAAGTATGTGGTCCAAGGTGACCCATATATGTCATAGTACAAGCAACACAAGTAGGGTGTCACCTCAAAAGCGTGACCTTGTGCGTCCGTCACAATGCCGATGCGCAAGCAAGTGCGATGTAGAATCGCGTCGGTGTAGCATGTCTCGCTCTCAAGAGCTCGAATCGTCAACTCACGTGAAGTGGAAGTTGACATGTAGTCGAAGTATCCTACTCCTCGGGGTCTTGACTCCCATAGAAAGGAATCTCGTGGTCGATGCCGAGGTCGTAGTAGCTCGTGGAAGTCGCGGACTTGAGCTCGGGGAGCTTCTCTTGAAGTGCTTGTTGGCGAAGATGCCGCATATCCAAAGGCGAAGATGCCTTGAAGTCACTTGGCGAAGATGCCAAGGTAGTTGGTGAAGTCATCGAGCGGTGGTTGGTGTCGAGCTCGTGACCTTCACGCTTGTTCTTTATTGGATGCCTTGATGTTGGCGTCGTTATTTCTTCATGTCGTAGATGGTGTCGATGTCGAGGTGATCTTGCTGAAGATGGTAGCTCGGGAGCATGTGCATTTGAGCGTCTTCTCGAAGATGAGGAAGACCTCTTGCGGTTCTTGATGAGGACCTTGAGCTCCTCCATTTGAGCATCCAACTTGGCGTCGATGGTTTCTTCATGGCATCGAACTCGTCGTGGTTGTTGTAGACCGAAGAAGATGTGCTTTGCCTAGCCATCACAAGACTCGAGCAAAGGTTAGTGGGAAATGAGATAAACAATACCAAAATACCGTTTCCCAAAGTTGAGGATGTATCCCGTTTCACTCAATGTGAAATGCAAGAATAGGGGAATTGGTACCGGACTTGTTCACTCACACCTACAAATAAAGCTTATCGAGTGGCTCGGTTAGGACAAGTGGCACAAAATTCAAGCAATTGTTAATCCAAGATATCGAAAATGTTGAGAAAGATTCACAAAATTGCAATGCAAAGCAAATAGATCAATAGCTATGGTGGCACTAGGAACACACACACGGATAGATAAATGGGATCCGCGCAACCAAGGAATGAGCACAAAATGTGAGAGACCCGGGAACAGCTCGTGTTGCACGGATACTAGAGAGACACTAGCTCGATTGCTCAAATGGGCTAGATACGCGCTTGTGCACCAACCTAAAAGAGTAAATGTGCCGTCTTCAATCCCAAGTATGCTATGTATGTATGATCCAAGTGTATGAACTATGCAAAATGGCTCAATGCTATTGCTATTGCTTATAAGCTCTTTTGTTTCTCCTCTTTTGCTTAAAAGTTTTTTCTTCTTCTTTTTTCTTGTTTTATGCTTGATGCTCGAACCAAGATATGAGACAAGTATGATGGATATGCATGGGAGAGACTTATGGCACAATGTAGATGACAAGATATTTGCATGCTAAAGCTAGCTATGCGGCATAAGAGTATCACTACGGTGCACAAGTAACGTGGCCCGGCAATTCTCAACTCGCTAGTCTCAATGGGTAAGGTACGCAATAGGGTCGGAGCGATCAATGCAATGGCAAGGAAATGGACAATGATGTCGTCGAGGTTACCGTCCTTGCTTACGGTAGGGGTGTCAAAAGGCAAAGTGGCCAATGTCGATGTCGAGGCCGAGGCGATGATGAGCGACGGTGTTGTCGATATAGAACCGTCCCTAATTAGCAGAAACACCTTAGGAAACAGAAACCAGAACTCAAAATCTCAAACAAATTTGGGTTAGGGTTGCGGAAGTGTATCGTGGGAAAACTATGCGGAAGTTTTGGTGGAGGCCTAGGCAAACTTGCCAAAATTCCAAAACTATGATGGAGTCAAATGATTATGAATCTATTTTTGTGGGATGGAGGGTGTCAATAGCTACAAAACGAGCTAAAGAACGTTAAAATCGGACTCCGGATGAATTAGTTGTGATCAAAATGGTGAAACACGAAAGGCTGAGTTCCCAGGGGCCGGACATCCGGGGGTTAGGCCGGAAATCCGGGACCTGAATGTCCAGAGACGCCCGAAAGTGAGCTCCAGGAGTCGAATGTCCGGCTGGGGGGCCCGGATGTCCGGCCGACAAATCCAGATCGAGATTTGGGGCTCGGGAGGTCAATTTGGGCGGAAATTTCGAGCTCGGGGGTCAAAATTGATGGGGAAAAAGAAAAATTATGGTGGATTGGGCGGTGGGAAAGCTAGATCTACTTGCCAAGCACGAAATCCATGGATCAAAATCAACAAAATCTCACAAGAACCAACAAATCACAAAAAATTTGGTGAGGCTATTTTTGGTGGGGATTTTCGAATTGGGACGAAATAAAGCAAAATTAGGCTAGAAAACGGTGGGGGAGGCTCCAAATTCGTGATCAACGTGGCTCATGATACCAATATGATACGGGGCACGCCCGTGTGCGTCGATCTTTCACGAATTGGAGGTGGATTTGTGAATGAACACGAAGAACACGAGGGAGAAATCACAAGAGAAACACTCAAAACAACTCCAATCACACATCCACTATGCTCACATCCACACAAGATCCACAAGGGCACAAGAACAACAAAGGGAAAGATGATACATGGTAGAGTTCATCCCAAATCCCATGGGGAGATGGGGCCTTGAATCCATTAGGGATCTTCCCTAGATAGGGGCCTTGACATCCATAAGATCTTCTCACACGTGGAGGTCGCAATCTCCTAGGAGAAGTATATGGAAGGAGCAATGCTCAACTAATCTATGAGCTAAACCATTGCTAACCCTAGAGAGAGGGGGAGGAGGTCCTTATATAGTCCAAGGCGAGATGGGGGGTAAGAGAGAGAGATACATGGGCTTTTGGCCCGGTGGTGCACGCGCAGGCGCCGGATGTCCGGGCTGGGGGCCGGATGTCCGGCCCTTCATGGGGTGCTGGATGTCCGGGGCTCGGGCCGGATGTCCGGGGCTCGGGCGTCAGTTCTGATGCTCTCTGGATACGGGTGCGCCGAATTTCCGGGGATGGGGCCCGGATGTCCGGGAGCTCGCGAGGTGCCGGATGTCCGGGCTGGGTGGCCGGATGTCTGGGCCTGGGTGTCTGGCTCCGCTCGGTTCGGGTGAGGAGGCGTCGGATTTCCAGGGGAAGCGCCGGATGTCCGGCCGGTCTTGTGGCGCCAGATGTCCGGGGGTCGGCCGGATGTCCGGGCCCTGTAGCTTTGGCTGCAGCTTGCCCTTGGCGCTAGAGGGATCTCCAGGGGCCGGATGTCCGGGCCAAGGGCCGGATGTCCGGGGCCTGGGAGCTGCCCTTGTTCTTCTTACTTCTTCGGGACTCCGTCTTCTTCCGTCTCCGCTTCCAAGCTTCCCTCGCGGTTGGTGTAGTCGTACGTAGGTGCTGGCACTCCTCATCATCATCCGTGAAGCTCCGACAATACCTATGCATGCACACGAGAGGAGTGTCAAGTAGTATACCATCCTCGAAGGGGTCAAGTGAACACGTGTAAAGGAGATGATTCACCTTAATGTATGTGAAGTAGTTGTGGAACGTGTAACTTGCCAAACGGACTCTTGCCATGGTGATGTCCGTAGGATGCTCCGCATCACTTAATTTGGGAAAATTCTGTGAAAGACATTTTTTAAGGATGGCCTGGATACCTAAAAGTTATTATGTCCTTGCCACGGAAGAGGTAGTTATGGAGGAGTTTCCGGGCAAACTTTGTTTTCGGCTCCTGTATGGTAGGTTTTACGGCAAATTCTCTACCACATGTCGTATATGGGGACCTAATTTGGGAAAATTCTATGAATGACATTTTTTAAGGATGGAGTGGATAGCTAAAATTTATTTTGTCCTTGCCACGGAAGAGGTTGTTATCGAGGAGTTTTGGGGCAAACTTTGTTTCGGACTCCTGTATGATAGGTTTTAGGAAACATTCTCTACCAGATGTCGTTTATGGCGACCTAATTTGCGAAAATTATTGGAACGACATTTCTTAAGGATGGTCTATATAGCAAAAAAGTTATTTTGGCCTTGCCACGGAAGATATATGACGGAACCGCTACGGTCGACCGTTCGGGTATCAAACGACCTCTGATTGCGACGAAATTTGGCAGGCGGTCTACCTACAATATAATAAGACCGCACGCCAAGTTTTGACCCAATCTGAGAATATTTTTCGCGCGCTTTTAAAAACTTTTTTTAAACGATGCCGCGGGCGCGTGTGTGTGTGGTTGGTCTCAAAACGGTCACCGACGAGATCGGAGAGAACCGGCAACTACGAACGGATGCAAGTTTTCGAAAACGAGGGACGATGCTATGCAGATGATGCGAATGATGCAATGATGAATGCGACAACCAAATAAATCACACGACGATGATGAAATAAGAGGGGAATCTTCTGGAGCGTCGGTCTCGGGCTGTTATAAAATAAGTTACCCAAATTAGGTCGCCATAAACGACATCTGGTAGAGAATGTTTCCTAAAACCTATCATACAGGAGTCGGAAACAAAGTTTGCCCCAAAACTCCTCGATAACTACCTCTTCCGTGGAAAGGACAATAAATTTTAGCTATCCACTCCATCCTTAAAAAAATGTCGTTCATAGAATTTTCCCATATTAGTTCCCCATATACGACATCTGGTAGAGAATTTGCCGTAAAACCTACCGTACAGGAGTCGGAAATAAAGTTTGCCCAAAAACTCCTCGATAACTACCTCTTTCGTGGCAAGGACATGGTAACTTTTAGGTATCCAGACCATCCTTAAAAAATGTCTTTGATAGAATTTTCCAAAATTAAGTCTCCATATACGACATCTGGTAGACAATTTTCCCTAACACGAACCATACACGAGTCGGATACAAAGTTTGCCTGAAAACTCCTCGATCACTACCTCTTCCGTGGCAAGGCCAAAATAACTTTTTTGCTATATAGACCATCCTTAAAAAATGTTGTTCAAAAAAGTTTCCCAAATTAGGTACCCATATACGACATCTGGTAGAGAATTTGACCTGAAATCTACCATACAGGAGTCGGAAATACAGTTTGCCCGAAGACTCCTCGATAACTACCTCTTTCGTGGCAAGGACATCATTGCTTTTAGCTATCCAAACCATCATTCAAAAATGTCGTTCATAGATTCTTCGCAAATTAGGTCCCTATATACGCCATCTGGTAGACAATTTTCCCTAAAACCAACCATACATGAGTCGGATACAAAGTTTGCCCGACAACTCCTCGATAACTACCTCTTCCGTGGCAAGGCCAAAATAATTTTTTCTATATACACCTTCCTCAAAAAAAATTATTGAAATAATTTTCCCAAATTAGGTCGCCATAAACGGCATCTGGTAGAGAATTTTTCCAAAAACCTATCATACAGGAGTCGAAAACAAAGTTTGCATCAAAACTTCTCGATAACTACCTCATCCGTGGCAAGGACAAAATAAATATTAGCTAACCACTCCATCCTTCAAAAATGTCGTTCATAGAATTTTCCCAAATTAGTTCCCCATATACGACATCTGGTAGAGAATTTGCCGTAAAACCTACTATACAGAAGTCGGAAACAAAGTTTACCCGAAAACTCCTCGATAACTACCGCTTCCGTGGCAAGGACCCAATAACTTTTCGTTATCCAGACCATCCTTAAAAATGTCTTTCACGGATTTTTCCCAAATTAAGTACCCATATACGACATCTAGTAGAGAATTTCCCATAAAACCAACCATACATGAGTCGAAAACAAAGTTTGCACGAATACTCCTCGATAACTACCTCTTCCATGGCATGGCCAAAATAAATTTTTGCTATATAGACCGTCTTTAAAAAATGTTGTTCACAGAAATTTCCCAAATTACGTCCCCATATACGACATCTGGTAGAGAATTTGACCTAATACCTACCATACAGGAGTCGGAAACAAAGTTTGCCCCAAAACTTCTCGATAACTACCTCTTCCGTGGCAAGGACAAAATAAATTTTAGCTATCCACTTCATCCTTAAAAAATGCCGTTATTATAATTTTCCCAAATTCGATCCCCGTATAAGACATCTGGTAGATAATTTTCCCTAAAACCTACCATACACGAGTCGAAAACAAATTTTGCCCCAATACTCCTCGATAACTACCTCTTCCGTGGCATGGCCAAAATAAAATTTTGCTATATAAACCATCCTTGAAAAATGTTGTTCACTGAAGTTTCCCAAATTAGGTCCCCATATGCGACATCTGGTGGAGAATTTGAACTAAAACCTACCATACAGGAGTAAGAAACAAAGTTTGCCCGAAAACTCCTCGATAACTACCTCTTCCGTGGCAAGGACATAATTACTTTTAGCTATCCAAACCATCATTCAAAAATGTTGTTCATAGAATTTTCCCAAATTAGGTCCCATATACGCCATGTGGTAGACAATTTTCCCTAAAACAACCATACACGAGTCGGATACCAAGTTTGCCCGAGAACTCCTCGATAACTACCTCTTTCGTGGCAAGGGCAAAATAACATTTTGGCTATATAGACCATCCTTAAAAAACGTCGTTCAAATAATTTTCCCAAATTAGGTCACCATAAACGACATCTGGTAGACAATTTTCCCTAAACCAACCATACAGGAGTCGGAAACAAAGTTTGCGCCAAAACTCCTCGATAACTACTTCTTCCGTGGCAAGGACAAAATAAATTTTAGCTATCCACTCCATCCTTAAAAATGTCGTTAATAGAATTTTCCCATATTAGTTCCCCATATACGACATCTGCTAGAGAATTTGCCGTAAAACCTACCATGCGGGAGTCGGAAACAAAGTTGGCCCGAAAACTCGTCGATAACTACCTCTTCCGTGGAAAGGACATAATAACTCTTAGGTATCCAGACCATCCTTAAAAATGTCTTTCATAGAATTTTCCCAAATTAAGTCCCCATATACGAAATCTAGTAGACAATTTTCCCTAAAACCTACCAAACATGAGTCGAAAACAAAGTTCGCCTCAAAACTCCTCGATAACTACCTCTTTCGTGGCCTAGCCAAAATAATTTCTTTCTAAATAGACCATCCTTAAAAAATGTTGTTCACAGAAGTTTCCCAAATTAGGTCCCCATATACGACATCTGGTAAAGAATTTGACCTAAAACCTACCATACAGGAGTCGGAAACAAAGTTTGCCCGAAAAGTCCTCGATAACTACCTCTTGCGTGGCAAGGACATAATTACTTTTAGCTATCCAAACCATCATTCAAAAATGTCGTTCGTAGAATTTTCCCAAATTAGGTCAAAATATACGCCATCTGGTAGACAATTTTCCCTAAACTAACCATACACGAGTCGGATACAAAGTTTGCCTGAGAACTCCTCGATAACTACCTCTTCCCTGGCAAGCCCAAATAACTTTTTTTCTATAAAGACCATCCTTAAAAAATGTCGTTCAAATAATTTTCCCATAATAGGTCCCCATATACGACATCTGGTTGAGAATTTGACCTGAAACCTACCATACAGGAGTCGGACACACAGTTTGCCCGAAGATTCCTCGATAACTACCTCTTCCGCGGCAAGGACATAATTGCTTTTAGCTATCCAAACCATCATTCAAAAATGTCGTTCATTGATTTTTCGCAAATTAGGTCCCCATATACGCCATTTGGTAGACAATTTTCCCTCAAACCAACCATACACTAGTCGGATACAAAGTTTGCCCGAGAACTCCTCGATAACTACCTCTTCCGTGGCAAGGGCAAAATAACATTTTTGCTATATAGACCATTCTTAAAAAACGTCGTTCAAATAGTTTTCCCAAATTAGGTCGCCATAAACGACATCTGGAAGACAATTTTCCCTAAACCAACCATACAAGAGTCGGAAACAAAGTTTGCCCCAAAACTCCTCGATAGCTACCTCTTCCGTGGCAAGGACAAAATAAATTTTAGCTATCGACTTCATCCTAAAAAAATGTCGTTCATAGAATTTTCCCATATTAGTTCCCATATACGACATCTGCTAGAGAATTTGCCGTAAAACCTACCATACAGGAGTCGGAAACAAAGTTTGCCCGACAACTCCTCCATAACTACCTCTTCCGTGGCAAGGACATAATAACTTTGAAGTATCTAGACCATCCTTAAAAAATGTCTTTCACAGAATTTTCCCAAATTAAGTCCCCATATACGACATCTAGTCGACAATTTCCCCGAAAACCAACCATACACGAGTCAAAAACAAAGTTTGCCCGAATACTCCTCGATAACTACCTCTTCCGTGGCATGGCCAAAATAAAATTTTGCTATATAGAACATCCTCAAAAATTGTGGTTCATAGAAATTTCCCAAATTACGTCCCCATATACGACATCTGGTAGGGAATTTGACCTAAAACCTACCATACAGGAGTCGGAAACAAAGTTTGCCCGAAAACTCCTCGATAACTACCTCTTCCGTGGCAAGGACATAATTACTTTTAGATGTACAAACCATCATTCAAAAATGTCGTTCGTAGAATTTTCCCAAATTAGGTCCCAAAATACGCCATCTGGTAGACAATTTTCCCTAAACCAACCATACACGAGTCGGATACAAAGTTTGCCCGAGAACTCCTCGATAACTACCTCTTCTGTGGCAAGGGCAAAATAACATTTTTGCTATATAGACCATCCTTAAAAAACGTCGTTCAAATAATTTTCCCAAATTAGGTCGCCATAAATGACATCTGGTAGACAATTTTCGCTAAACCAACCATACAGGAGTCGGAAACAAAGTTTGCCCAAAAACTCCTCGATAACTACCTCTTCCGTGGCAAGGACAAAATAAATTTTAGCTGTCCACTCCATCCTTAAAAAATGTCGTTCATAGAATTTTCCCATATTAGTTCCCCATATACGACATCTGCTAGATAATTTTCCGTAAAACCTACCATGCCGGAGTCGGAAACAAAGTTTGCCCGAAAACTCCTCGATAACTACCTCTTCCGTGGCAAGTAGATAATAACTTTTAGGTATCCAGACCATCCTTAAAAAATGTCTTTCATTGAATTTTCCCAAATTAAGTCCCCATATATGAAATCTAGTAGACAATTTTCCCTAAAACCTACCAAACATGAGTCGAAAACAAAGATTGCCTGAAAACTCCTCGATAACTACCTCTTTCGTGGCCTAGCCAAAATAATTTTTTTCTATATAGACCATCCTTAAAAAATGTCTTTCATAGAAGTTTCCCAAATTAGGTCCCCATATACGCCTTCTGGTAGACAATTTTCCCTAAACCAACCATACACGAGTCAGATACAAAGTTTGCCCGAGAACTCCTCGATAACTACCTCTTCCATGGCAAGGGCAAAATAACATTTTTTGCTATATAGACCATCCTTAAAAAACGTCATTCAAATAATTTTCCCAAATTAGGTCGCCATAAACGACATCTGGTAGACAGTTTTCCCTAAACCAACCATACACGAGTCAGAAACAAAGTTTGCCCCAAAACTCCTCGATAACTACCTCTTCCGTGGCAAGGACAAAAAAAATTTAGCTATCCACTCCATCCTTAAAAAATGTCGTCCATAGAATTTTCCCAAATTAGGTCCCCATATACGACATCTGGTAGACAATTTTCCCTAAAACCAACCATACACAAGTCGGATACAAAGTTTGCCTGAGAACTCCTCGATAACTACCTCTTTCGTGGCAACGCCAATTTTTTTTTTTGCTATATAGACCATCCTTAAAAAATAACGTTCAAATAATTTTCCCAAACTAGGTCCCCATATACGACATCTAGTAGAGAATTTGACATAAAACCTACCATACAAGAGTCGGAAACAAATTTTGCTCGAAAACTCCTCGATAACTACCTCTTCCGTGTTAAGGACGTAATAACTTTTAGGTATCCAGGCCATCGTTAAAAAATGTCTTTCACAGAATTTTCCCAAATTAAGTCCCCATATACGACATCTAGTAGACAATTTTCCCTAAAACCGACCATACACGAGTCGGATACAAAGTTTGCCCGAGAACTCCTTTATAACTACCTCTTCCATGGCAAGGCCAAAATAACTTTTTTGCTATATAGACCCTCCTTAAAAAATGTCATTCAAATAATTTTCCCAAATTAGGTCCCCATATACGACACCGGGTAGAGAATTTTACCTAAAACCTACCATACAGGAGTCGGAAACAAAGTTTGCCCGAAAACTCCTCGATAACTACCTCTTCCTTGGGAAGGACATAATAACTTTTAGCTATCTAGATCATCATTAATAAATGTATTTCACAGAATTTTCCCAAATTAAGTCCCCATATACGACATCTAGTAGACAATTTTCCCTAAAACCAACCATACACGAGTCGAAAACAAAGTTTGCCCGAAAAATCCTCGATAAGTACCTCTTCCGTGGAATGGCCAAAATAAAATTTTGCTATATAGACCATCCTTACAAAATGATGTTCACAGAAGTTTCCCAAATTAGGTCCCCATATACGACATCTGGTAGTGAATTTGACCTGAAACCTACCATACAGGAGTGGGAAACAAAGTTTGCCCGAAAACTCCTTGATAACTACCTCTTTCGTGGCAAGGACATAATTACTTTTTGCTATCCAAACCATCATTCAAAAATGTCGTTCATAGAATTTTCCCAAATTAGGTCCCCATATACGCCATCTGGTAGACAATTTTCCCTAAATCCAACCATACATGAGTTAGATACAATAATTGCCTGAGAACTGCTCGATAACTAACTCTTTTGTGGCAAGGCCAAAATAACATTTTTCCTATATAGACCATCCTTAAAATATGTCGTTCAAATAATTTTCCCAAATGAACGACATCTGATAGAGATTTGTTTCCTAAAACCAAACATACACGAGTCAGATACAAAGTTTGTCCGAGAAATCCTTAAGAACTACCTCTTCCGTGGCAAGGCCAAAATAACTTTTTGCTATATATACCATCCTTAAAAAATGTCGTTCAAATAATATTCCCAAATAAGGTCGCTATAAACGACATCTGGTAGAGAATTTCTCCTAAAACCTATCATACACCAGTCGGAAACAATGTTTGCCCCAAAACTTCTTGATAACTACCTCTTCTGTAACAAGGACAAAATAAATTTTAGCTATCCACTCCATCCTTAAAAAAATCCGTTCATAGAATTTTCCCAAATTAGTTCCCTATATACGACATCTGGTACAGAATTTGCCGTAAAACCATACAGGAGTCGGAAACAATGTTTGCCCGAAAACTCCTCGTTAACAACCTCTTCCATGGCAAGGACATAATAAATTTTAGGTATCCAGACCATCCTTACAAAATGTCTTTCACAGAATTTTCCCAAATTAAGTCCCCATATACGACATCTACCAGACAATTTTCCCTAAAACCAACCATACACGAGTGGAAAACAAAGTTTGCCCCAGAACTCCTCGATAACTACCTATTTCGTTGCTTGGCGAAAATAAAATTTTGCTACATAGACCATCCTTAAAAAAATGTTGTTCACAGAAGTTTCCCAAACTAAGTCACCATATACGACATCTGGTAGAGAATTTGACCTAAAACCTACCATACCAGAGTCGGAAACAAAGTTTGTCCAAAAACTCCTCGATAACTACCTCTTCCGTGGCAAGGACATAATTACTTTCAGCTATCCAAACCATCATTCAAAAATGTCGTTCATTGAATTTTCCCAAATTAGGTCCCCATATACGCCATCTGGTAGATAATTTCCCTAAAACAAACCATACACGAGTCGGATACAAAGTTTGTCCGAGAACTCCTTGATAACTACCTTTTCCGTGGCAAGGCCAAAATAACTTTTTTGCAATATAGACCATCCTTAAAAAATGTTGTTCAAATAATGTTCCCAAATTAGGTCGCTATAAACGACATCTGGTAGAGAATTTTTCCTAAAACCTACCATACAGGAGTCGGAAACAAAGTTTGCCCGAAAACTCCCTCGATAACTACCTCTTCCGTCGCAAGGACATAATAACTTCTAGGTATCCAGACCATCCTTAAAAAATGTCTTTCACAGAATTTTCCAAAATTAAATCCCCATATATGACATCTAGTAGACAATTTTCCCTAAAACCAACCATACACGAGTCGTAAACAAAGTTTGCCCGAAAAATCCTCGATACCTACCTCTTCCGTGGCTTGGCCAAAATAATATTTTGCTATAGACCATGCTTAAAAAATGTTGTTCACAGAAATTTCCCAAATTAGGTCCCCATATACAACATCTGGTAGAGAATTTGACCTAAAATCTACCATACAGGAGTCGAAAACAAAGTTTGCCTGAAAACTCCTCGATAACTACCTCGGCAAGGACATAATTACTTTCAGCTATCCAAACCATCATTCAAAACTGTCGTCCATAGAATTTTCCCAAATTAGTTCCCCATATACGACATCTGGTAGAGAATTTGCCGTAAAACCTACCACACAAGAGGCGGAAACAAAGTTTGCCCGAAAACTCCTCGATAACTACCTCTTCCATGGCAATGACATAATAAATTTTAGGTATCTAGACCATCCTTAAAAAATTTCTTTCACAGAATTTTCCCAAATTAAGTCCCATATACGACATCTAGTAGACAATTTTCCATAATACTAACCATACACGAGCCGAAAACAAATTTTGCCTGAAAACTCCTCGATAAGTACCTAATAAGTACTATATAGTCCATCCTTAAAAAAAATTGTTCACAGAAGTTTCCCAAGTTAAGTCCCCATATACGTCATCTGGTAGAGAATTTGACCTAAAACCTACTATACAAGAGTCGGAAAGAAAGTTTGCCCGAAAACTCCTCGATAACTACCTCTTCCGTGGCAAGGACAAAATAACTTTTTTGCTATATAGACCATCCTTAAAAAATGTCATTCAAATAATTTTCTCAAATTAGATCGCCATAACATACATCTGGTAGAGATTTTTTCCTAAAACCTATCATACAGGAGTAGGAAACAAAGTTTACCCAAAAACTCCTCGATAACTACCTCTTCTGTGGCAAGGACAAAATAAATTTTAGCTATCAAATCCATCCTTAAAAAATGCCGTTCATAGAATTTTCCCAAATTAGTTCCCCATATACGACATCTGGTAGAGAATTTGCCGTAAAACCTAAATGTCGTTCATAGAATTTTCTCAAATTAGGTCCCCATATACGCCATCTGGTAGACAATTTTCCCTAAAACCAACCATAGACAAGTCGGAAACGAAGTTTGCTCAAAAAGTCCTCTATAACTACCTCTTCCGTGGCAAGGACATAATAACTTTTAGGTATCCAGACCATCCTTAAAAAAATTCTTTCACAGGATTTTCCCAAATTGAGTCCCCATATACGACATCTAGTAGACAATTTTAACTAAAACCAACCATACACGAGTCAAAAACAAATTTTGCCCGAAAACTCCTCGATAACTACCTCTTCCGTGGCATGGTAAAAATAAAATTTTACTATATAGACCATCCTAAAACAATGGAGTTCACAGAAGTTTCCCAAATTAGGTCCCCATATACGTCATCTGGTAGAGAATTTGACCTAAAACCTACCATATCGGAGTCGGAAATAAAGTTTGCCTGAAAACTCCTCTATAACTACCTCTTCCGTGGCAAGGACATAATTACTTTTAGCTATCCAAACCATCATTCAAAAAGTCGTTCATAAAATTTTCACAAATTAGGTCCCCATATACGCTATCTGGTAGACAATTTTCCCTAAAACCAACCATACACAAGTCGGATACAAAGTTTGCACGGGAACTCCTCGATAGCTACCTCTTCCGTGGCAAGGCCAAAATAACTTTTTTGCTATATAGACCATCCTTAAAAAATGTCGTTCAAATAATTTTCCCACATTAGGTCACCACAAATGACGCCTGGTAGAGAATTTTTCCTAAAACCTATCATACAGGAGTCGGAAACAAAGTTTGCCCCAAAACTCCTCGATAACTACCTCTTCCGTGGCAAGGAGAAAATAAATTTTAGCTATCCACTCCATCCTTAAAAAATATCGTTCATAGAATTTTCCCATATTAGTTCCCCATATACGACACCTGGTAGAGAATTTGCCGTAAAACCTACCATACAGGAGCCGGAAACAAACTTTGCCCGAAAACTCCTCGATAACTACCTCTTCCATGGCAAGGACATAATAAATTTTAGGTATCTAGACCATCCTTAAAAAATGTTTTTCACAGAATTTTCCCAAATTAAGTCCCCATATACGACATCTAGTAGACAATTTTCCCTAAAACCAAGCATACACGAGTCGAAAACAAAGTTTGCCCGAAAACTCCTCGATAACTACATCTTCCGTGCCATGGCGAAAATAAAATTTTGCTACATAGACTATCCTTAAAAAATCTTGTTCACAGAAGTTTCCCAAATTAGGTCCCCATATATGACATTTGGTAGAGAATTTGACCTAAAACCTACCTTACAGGAGTTGGAAACAAAGTTTGCCCGAAAACTCCTCGATAACTACCTCTTCCGTGGCAAGGACATAATTACTTTTAGCTATCCAAACCATCATTCAAAAATGTCGGTCATACAATTTTCCCAAACTAGGTCCCCATATACGCCATCCGCTAGACAATTTTCCCTAAAACCAACCATACACGAGTCAGATACAAAGTTTGCCCGAGAACTCCTCGATAACTACCTCTTCCGTGGCAAGGCCGAAATAACTTTTTTGCTATATAGACCATCCTTAAAAAATGTTGTTCCGCTAATTTTCCCAAATTAGGTCGCCATAAACGACATCCGGTAGAGAATTTGACCTAAAACCTACCATACAGGAGTCGGAAACAAAGTTTGTCCGAAAATTTTTCGATAACTACGTCTTCGGTGGAAAGGACATAATTACTTTCAGCTATCCAAACCATCATTCAAAAATGTCTTCCCAAATTAGTTCCCCATATAAGACATCTGGCAGAGAATTTGCCGTAAAAGCTACCACACAGGAGGTGGAAACAAAGTTTGCCCAAAAACTCCTCGATAACTACCTCTTCCATGGCAAGGACATAATAAATTTTAGGTATCTAGACCATCCTTAAAAAAAGCCTTTCACAGAATTTTCCCGAACTAAGTCCCCATATCCGACATCTAGTAGACAATTTTCCCTAATACCAACCATACACGAGTCCAAAACAAAGTTTGCCTGAAAACTCCTCGATAACTACCTCTTCCGTACTATATAGACCATCCTTAAAAAAATTGTTCACAGAAGTTTCCCAAATTGGGTCCCCATATACGTCATCTGGTAGAGAATTTGACCTAAAGCCTACCATATAGGAGTCGGAAACAAAGTTTGCCCGAAAACTCCTCGATAACTACCTCTTCCGTGGCAAGGACATAATTACTTTTAGCTATCCAAACCATTATTCAAAAATGTTGTTCTTAAAATTTTCCCAAATTAAGTCCCCATATACGCCATCTGGTAGACAATTTTCCCTAAAACCAACAATACACGAGTCGGATACCAAGTTTGCCCGAGAACTCCTCGATAACTACCTCTTCCGTGGCAAGGCCAAAATAATTTTTTTGCTATATAGACCATCCTTCAAAAATGTCATTCAAATAATTTTCTCAAATTAGATCGCCATAAAATACATCTAGTAGAGAATTTTTCCTAAAACCAATCATACAGGAGTAGGAAACAAAGTTTGCCCAAAAACTCCTCGATAACTATCTCTTCTGTGGCAAGGACAAAATACATTTTAGCTATCAAATCCATCCTTAAAAAATGTCGTTCATAGAATTTTCCCAAATTAGTTCCCCATATACGACATCTTGTAGAGAATTTGCCGTAACACCTAAATGTCGTTCATAGATTTTTCTCAAATTAGTTCCCCATATACGACACCTTGTAGAGAATTTGCCGTAAAACCTACCATAGAGGAGCCGGAAACAAACTTTGCCCGAAAACTCCTCGATAACTACCTCTTCCATGGCAAGGACATAATAAATTTTATGTATCTAGACCATCCTTAAAAAATGTCTTTCACAGAATTTTGCCAAATTAAGTCCCCATATACGACATCTAGTAGACAATTTTCCCTAAAACCAAGCATACACGAGTCGAAAACAAAGTTTGCCCGAAAACTCCTCGATAACTACCTCTTCCGTGCCATGGCCAAAATATAATTTTGCTATATAGACCATCCTTAAAAAATGTTGTTCACAGAAGTTTCCCAAATTAGGTCCCCATATACGACATCTGGTAGAGAATTTGACCTAAAATCTACCATACAGGAGTCGGAAACAAAGTTTGTCCAAAAACTCCTCGATAACTACCTCTTCCGTGGCAAGGACATAATTACTTTTAGTTATCCAAACCATCATTCAAAAATGTCGTTCATAGAATTTTCCCAAATTAGGTCCCCATATACGCCATCCGGTAGACAATTTTCCCTAAAACCAACCATACACGAGTCGGATACAAAGTTTACCCGAGAACTCCTCGATAACTACCTCTTCCGTGGCAAGGCCAAAATAACTTTTTTGGTATATAGACCATCCTTAAAAAATGTTGTTCCAATTTTTTTCCCAAATTAGGTCGCCATAAACGACATCTGGTTGAGAATCTTTCCTAAAACCTATCATACAGGAGTCGGATACAAAGTTTGCCCCAGAACTCCTCGATAATTACATCTTCCGTGGCAAGGACAAAATAAATTTTAGCTATCCACTCCATCCTTAAAAAATGTCAGTCATAGAATTTTCCCAAATTAGTTCCCGATATACGACATCCGCTATAGAATTTGCTGTGAAACCTACCATATAGGAGTCGGAAACAAAGTTTGCCCGAAAGCTCCTCGATAACTACCTCTTCCGTGGCAAGGATATAATAACTTTTAGGTATCCAGGCCATCCTTAAAAAATGTCTTTCACAGAATTTTCCCAAATTAAGTGATACGGGGCAAGCCCGTGTGTGTCGACCTTTTCACACTTGGAGGGGGAAGAAGGGAGAAAATTACAAAAGAGAAAAGAAACACAAGGAAGATCTTCGATCACACATCCGCTAAATCCATTCAAGCACACAAGATACAAATATCCAAAGTCAAACAAGCGATACACGGTAACCGGTAGTCGTCTCACTCCGTGGAGATGAGGTCTTGATATCCCGTGGGATCTTCCCTGGATGGGGCCTTGGCATCCGCTTCGGATCTTCTCACATAGAGGTGTCTTGCTCCACGAGGGAAGGAAGTAGATGGAGCTATGCTCAACAATATCCAATGCGAAACATAAGCTAACCCTAGATAGAAGAGGGGAAGGTGTTTATATAGTCTTAGGCGAAAGAGGGGGTACATGGGCCAAGGCCCGCGAGCATGTGCGTGGACAGCGTCCAGTCGTCCGAAGGATGTCTGACGTCCGGCGGCTCAAGACGGTCCGGACGTTCGGAGGAGGCTGGTCGTCCGAGAATTCGGTGCGGGTGCGCCTTGGCCGGATTTACGGAGTTTGTCGGACGTCCGGGGCTCGGTCGTCCGGAGGCTCCGGTCTTCCGATGATTCGATGCGGGTGCCTTGGCACCGGATTTTCGGACAGACCCAGACGTCCGTGCGCTGGGGCGTGTCAGTCGTCCAGGCGGTGTCGGTCATCCGAGCGCTGAAGAACCCTGCTGGTCTTTGGGCGGGGTCGGACTCTAGGCGTCGGACGTCCGAGGCCAGCCGGACGTCTGGGAGCTGTGACTTGTTCGTAGCTCCTCCTTTGTCCTCCCAAGCTTGACATCCTTCATGCTTCCATCCATGTTCTTCGTCCGAACACCTGAGTATACAAAAGACTTCCGCTTGAGGTAGTGATCATGTCTTGAGTGGATCAAACGGTGATTGAGCAAGGAGAGATGTCACCTCGGATTCAATGACACGTGCACGGGCTGTTGTCATGGGATACTTGGGGGTTGGTTTGATGGTGTAGTTTCATGGGGATGATGGTGGGATGCTCCGCATCATTTCCCACCCCCCTTGGGGAAGATCCGTCCTCGGATCAAGATCTTCATCACCATGAAAAGGGGATAGATCCTTGACGTTGAAGGTGTCACTCACGTTGTACTTGTCGCAGGGGATGTCAATCTTGTAGGCATTGTTTTTGTAGCGTGCCAACACCTTGAAGGGTCCGTCGGCTCGAGGAAGTAGCTTTGACTTGCGTTCGTTGGGGAAGCGGTCCTTGCGAAGGTGTAGCCACACAAGATCACCGGTCTTGAACACCATGGGGGTGCTTGTTGAGGTTGCGCTTGTTGGTGACGCGTTCCACTTGACGTTTGATCGTGCGTCTTGTATCGTCATGCCTCCACTTGATGTAGCTTGCCCTTGCACTTGCGTCCATGTTAACGTGCTCTTGGAGTGGTAGAGGAAGGATATCCAATGGGGACAAAGGGTTGAAGCCGTAGACCACTTCGAAAGGAGACTTGCCGGTGGTGGAGTGTTGCGCGCGATTGTAGGCGTACTCGACGATGGGGAGGCATTCTTCCCATTCCTTGATGTTCTTCTTGATCGACATGTGATGCGGAGCATCCTACGGACATCACCATGTCAAGAGTCCGTTTGTCAAGTGACACGTGCGACCTCTACTTCACATACATAAAGGTGAATCATCTCCTTTACACGTGTTCTTTGACCCCTTCGAGGATGGTATACTACTTGACACTCCTCTCATGTGCATGCATATGTACTATCAGAGAAGCACGGATGATGAGGAGGAGCGCAAGCGCAAGTGTAAGCCTACACCATCCACGAGGGAAGCTTGGACGAGAAGGAAGAAGAAGCGAGGAGAAGCTTCAGGAAAACCCGGAACTTCCGGCCACCAGCCCGGAACTTCCGGCCCCCGGAACGTCCGGCCGTCCCGGAACTTCCAGCCTCTAGCGCCCAGCAGAGCCGAGAGTGTGCCAACTCTCTGTGTAGCCCGGAACCAGCCCGGAACCTCCGGAGCCCGGAACTTCCGGCCCTCACCGGAACTTCCGGCCCTGTCTGTGAGCAGACACTTGGGCCGCTGCCCGTGTACCTATTTTGCCCCTCACTTACCCCTTCGTGGCTTGCACTATATATACTCTTCTCCCACCTCCATTCTAGGGTTAGCAAAGGGATAGCTCATTCATAGTTGAGCTTTGCTCCTTCCTCTACCTCTCCCATGGAGATCGAGACCTCCACCGAAGAAGATCCATAGAGGATGTCAAGGCCCCTTGTGAGGGAAGATCCCTAGTGAATTCAAGGCCCATCTCTCCAAGTGATTTGGATGAACTACCCATGTACCTTTATTTCCATTGTTGTTCTTGGATCTTGATGCACCTCTTGTATTGCTTGTGATTTGAGGACTACTTGGTGTGAATCTTGTCAAATAGAATGTTTTCCCTTTGATTTTCTCCATGTTTTCCCCTCGTGTTCTTCGTGTTCATCGTGTTCTTCCTCAAATCCACCTCCAATTTGTGAAGATCGGGCCACCCTCGGGTTTTCCTTGTATCATATTGGTATCATGAGCCACGTTGCCACGAATTTGGAGCCCTACCCCCCACTTTTCTTGCTTTAGTTCGAATTTTTCTCCCCAATTTCGAAAATACCACACAAAAATAGCCCCAAAATTTTTTCTTGTGATTTGTTGTTCTTGTGAGTTTTTGTTGATTTTGATCCGTGGATCTAGTGTTTGGCAAGTGGATCTACCTTCATTGGCGTTCCCTAGCCCCAATTTCACCTTTTACCCCTTCAATTTCGCCCTGGAAATCGAGTTTTTCCGCCCCCGTTCTTAGATCCGAAAATTAGGGTTCGTCCTGAATGTATTTCCACGACCCCCGGAACTTCCGGGCTAAACAGAAAGTTTCCACCAAAAAATCCCCGGTCACCCCTATACTTTCCCGCGACTCTCGGAACTTCCGGTAAACCCTCGGAACTTCTGGAGCCCGGAACTTCCGGTCTAACCTAAGAGTTTACCTGAAATTTCAGCATTATCCCCATTCACCGTTTTGGTCATAACTAATTCATCCGGAGTCCGATTTTCGCGTTCTTTAGCTCTTTGGATAGCTATTAAGATCCTCCATCCCAAAAAATTAGTTCCATCATCATTTGACTCCATCAAAAATTTCAAATTTTGGCAAGTTTGCCTAGGCCCTCCACTATATAACCCGCAATACCACCATAGCATTCCGCAACCTAACCCATTTTGGTTCCCTTTGCATTTGTGGTTGCTTGAGTTGTGATTTGAGTCTCCTAAGGTGTTTCAGCTACTTAGGGATGGTTACTTCTTCATCAACCACCGGTTATCGGTGTCAAAACCGGCGGATCTCGGGTAGGGGGTCCCGAGCTGTGAGTCTAGGATCAATGGTAATAGGGGACGAAGGAGACGATGTTTACCCAGGTTCGGGCCCTCCTATGGAGGTAATACCCTACGTCCTGCTTGATTATATTGATGTGTATGAAGGTTACAGAGTTGATCTACCTCGAGATCGACTAACTAAAACCCTAGATGAGTTTCTCTGTCCTACAATCTAAAACCTCCCCGGTTTATATAGACACCGGGGGGTACCTAGGGTTTACTCATGATAGGTCTCCTGCCGGGGATGGAGATGCCGATTTCCTCATCTTGACTTGGAGTGCACGACGCGCATTCGAGACTTCCTTCTAGAACACGGGGTCGTGGCATATCCGGCCCTTCCTACGATAGTCAGAGAGCGGCCCACCAAGCCGGCCTATTGGGAGATAGGCCAGCGGCCCGAGGACCCCTTAGTCCAGGACTCCCTCAGTAGCCCCCGAACTAGCCCCCAACGCCAAGGGTCATAGCACCGGCAGCTCCACGCGATCGGAGTCTTCGGCTTGCGAGGTGAGTTCTTCTTCCTATTAATGATCGGCTGAGACTAGTCCGGCTTCCGATGACGCGTAATTTTTCCGATCATACGATCGTCCGGACGCCATGAGTCGCTTAGCCCCAAAGGCCAAACGTTAAAGTGTAAATAGTGTTTCCTGTCAGCCCTTTTGACGAAGGGTCGCGGCCTATCACGACCATTGAACCAGTTATGGAAACTTGATTCGTGGTTCGAGGCCGTTTTTACATTGGCACGACTCATCAATGTACAGATCGTCGCCATGAGTCGCTTAGCCCCAAAGGCCAAACGTTAAAGTGTAAACAGTGTTTCCTGTCAGCCCTTTTGACGAAGGGTCGCGGCCTATCACGACCACTGAACCAGTTATGGAAACTTGATTCGTGGTTCGAGGCCGTTTTTACATTGGCACGAATCATCAATGTACAGATCGTGCTCCGTTTCACACGGGATATGATTAACGCCCTAGGTTTTCTCACACATGCGTAACGGCATGGATATCTCGGGAAGCGGAGAGGCTTGCGGCGCAGTAGAGGGAAGCTCATCGGCGTCACGCCTCATAAAAGGAAAAAAACCCGAGGCCTATTCACACTTCCCATTCGCATCCCTCGCTTCCTCAATCTTCCCAAGCTCCAAAAGCCCAGATCCGGTTCTCCATCAATCTCTCCTCCGAGCTTAGCCATGGCGGGTTCAGGCTCTATGGGCAAGTGGGAGGCCTCCACGGTCACCGACAAGGACATCCGGGAGTTAAAGCTCGCCGGCTACCTCCCCGCCAACGTCTTCCACCGCGCCCCAGAGGCGAACCAGGTGGTCCCCACCCCTAAGCCAGGCGAGAGGGTGGTGTTCGTCCCCCACTTCCTCCGAGGACTAGGCTTTCCGCTCCACCCCTTTGTTAGGGGCCTCATGTTCTTCTACGGGCTGGATTTCCACGATCTTCCCCCGAACTCCTTCATGCATATTTTGGCATTCATCATTATCTGCGAAGCCTTCCTGCGGGTCGAGCCGCACTTCGGCCTGTGTCTCAAGGTTTTCAATGTCAAGCCGAAGATAGTCGCGGGTGAGCACGCAGACTACGGAGGGGCGGTAATCAGTAAGCTCCCTCGCGTCGAGTGGCCGGCCGGTACCTTCATCGATACAATCAAGATCTGGCAGAAGGAATGGTTCTACATCACCGAACCAAGGGACGAGGGCTGGGCGGCACCTGCCGAGTTCAGATCTGGACCTCCTGCGAGGTTAACCTCGTGGCTCAAGAAGGGCCTTGACTGGGGGTCGGACGCAGAGGTAAAATCGCTACGGAAGCGCATTTCCTTGGTGATCGCGGCCAAGGTCGAGCTGGTCTATGTTGTCCAGGTCATGCTCCACCGCCGTCTTCTTCCCTGCCAGCGCCGGGCCTCCCCAATGTGGGCCTATCAACTCGAGGACCAGCCTACGGTGCAAGGATTCTTCCACACTACCCACCAGAAGTTGTGGAAGGCATTATTCAAACCCCAGAAGAGCTGGCCAGCCGAGGAGGAGGACTCGGGCCTAAGCGCCGATAACCCTCCTACCTAGGTATGATATTATTTTGATACTCCGGCCCTGTTGTCTGACAAAGAGCTGAACAACCTCCCTCTCATCTTTACAGAAGTGGCTAAGCAAGGCCGTCAAAATGGACTGCCCGGCCCCACAGCCCGAAAGCCCCGGGTCAGATCTGCTGACCTCGATGCTTGTCGTTGTGCCGTACACAGCGCCGGAGAAGAAGGAAAAGAAGAAAAGCCGAGAAGGCCTCCGCATAAGGGACCTACCGGACACTATGACCGAGGAAACCCATGCCTCCTCTACTCATGAGGAAGAGCACGAGGACGGGGGGAAAGGCGATTCCCCCCTCACAAGAAAGAGGGCGGCGTCACCGGACGCCGCGGAGGATCTACCTCCTCTGGCCCCGAAGAGGGCGTGTCGGCCGAGGTTAATCCTGGCCGACGACAGCTCGGACTCCAACGCTGAGTCCGAGGACTTTGAGAGGGTTCCCCGAAGGAACCTAAGGGTCAAGCCCCCAGCCCAAAGGTACGAATCCGAAGACCCCCTGGGTCATTCATGTGAAGTTTTTAATGGACGAATGCCTTTTAATCTGCAGCCCACCACGCGTTCTCCCCACCGACCAAACATCGGACGGGAAGTCTCCACCCACCGAGCTGGCGGAGAGTGGGACTGCATCGCAACCCACACCTTCGGGGGCTCCGAAAGAGCCGCGGAGGTGTCGTCGCACCAGGCTCCTTCGGAGCCAAACATAGGTGGTGGGGGCGATGATGTTATGGCCAAGGTCAATGCCTCGACCGCCGAAGACCAGGGGGAGGAAACTCTCCTGACCACTGAGGAGGGAGGACGGAGGAATGTCCAGTCCCCTCTGAGGACATCTCCGGAGCGCATTGTGCCTTCGGAGCTACCGGCTCAATCCCCCGTCAGAGATCGGGTTGACCGGTCACCACCGGTGCCACCCATGACTGGGTGGCCGGTCATGATGGAGGAGGCTTTATCAAGCGCCTCCATCTCCGAGGATCACCGCACTCTTATGGGTGCGGTTTTGCAAGGCATTCAGTCCGTTGATAGCGGACTGAAAGAGGCCTTCAATGGTCTCTTGACGGGCTTCAAGGTGAGCCACGTAATACCCTTTTCCGAAAAATTTAATTTTATTAAGTTTGTGCTATCTTTATATATGTAGTAGCCCCCGAGCCCTGGGTGGGTTTGAAAAATTCACCCGGGGGTCAAATACCCACGCAAGGCACCATTAGTCCCGTACTGTTTGTAAAAGCCCTTAAGAGGAACGAGCACAGGGTCATATTCTTGACAGTTCGGGGGTTTGAACGCACATAACTTGATATTTATTTATTTATTTGTACGCCTCGTCATCGGCAGCGGCCGTCAATGCCGCGGAGCTTGACGAGCTAAATCGGAAGCTCAAGAGATCCGAAGAGGAGCTTGATTTCCTGAACAAGAGGTTCAATGAGGCGCAAGGTAAGCCGAATTGTAATATCCGGGCTGTCTATCATTAGTGATCCACACTGGTAACCCAGTGTATGTATTTATTTATTGCTTCCACAGCTTGGGCTACGGAGGTCGAGAACCTCAAGGCCGAGCTAAAAAAGATGAAGCAGGATGCCGCGGATGAGAAGGCGGCAGTCGAACAAGCAGCAGCCACACTATCCGTATTGAAAACTGCGAGCGATAAGCATGAGGCCCGGGTGGAGGAGGTGCAGCAGGAGATCAAGGATGCCAGCACGAAGTGCGAGGCCCTTGAGCAGAAAGGCAAAGAGCAAGCCACCGAGCTATCAGCGCTGAAATCCGAGCTCCAAAAGGAGCGGGTGGACAGGCGGTTCTTTGAAGAAGAAATCCGCCAAGTCAAGGCTGTCACAGATGGTAAGCCGTATTTACTACAGTGTGCCTTTGGTGGTAGCAGGTTTGCGTTGCTCACCCAGGTGTAGCGTTCCTCAGGCGCCTTTACGGACCTTCAAAAGAGTGTAGCGGATGCGAACAAGTTTTATGCTTCGCGGGAGGAGGATGATGAGGCTCGGCTATTCTGGGCACAGTTTGAGTCCCCCGAGCGCTCTCCTCTTCTGATCGAGCAGATGAAGCAACTGATGGAGCTGCACAGGATGGCGGAGCCGGCCATGAAGGATCTCTGCATCCGGCTGTGGCCTGAAGTGCCGTTGCTGAGCAGCTACTTCGGCTTGGTGCGGAAACTGTGGGATGCTGCACCTCGGATTGACGCGCTAAAGCGTTCTATATGCATCGAGGGAGCTCGGATGGCCTTTGCAAGGACCATGGTGCACTGGCCGAAGCTCAAGCCGACTGAGATGGCCACCGCACCTCCGCCCCCTGGAAAGGGGCATAGGCGCCCCGAGCTATACTTCTCCGTAGTGATGGAGGGTGCTCGGGCGATAGAGGCCCAATGCTCTAAGGATGTTTTTTATGAATGAGTGCGCTGTAATATGTCCTAAGACTGTTAACGCTTTATAATGAGGCTGCATGGTTTATCATGTCTTTTGAGTTTTGTATTTATTGTGACTCCTGTGTGGCCGTTTTATCTGAAAGTTGCGAGTCGTCGGCTTCAGCCCCCACGTAGATACTACGCGAGGTGTTTCTGCCTTCGCACTGTGACCCTTAGCGGAGGTATCGGTGCCCGAAGGTGGTAGTGCGAGGGGAACAAGGCAATCGGACTATGATGCTTTATTGCTTTCACTTAGCCGTAGGAAAAAAATACGGGGGCTGATGACTAGCCCCCAGTGTTTTGTGATGTTCGGATGTACCGAGGCTAAAGCTGGCATCACATGGTTCGTATAAGTACGAAACCCATCGTATGACACGGAATAACCTCTATCGATTTTTTCGTATGACACTTATGCTCGGATTTGCAGACCGGTTCTCGCTTACTATGACAGTCAGTTTTCGGCTTTCTCCCCTGAGATGCTTGACCAGGCGAGCTGGAAGCACAATCGCAGTGGTTCTCCCTTTGCCCTTTTAGCCGAACGAGCGGAACGTAAGAGGGCAAACACAGGAGCCGGGCAACCCAACTAATTACCCAAGACATAGTTCGGATCCAATGCATATAAAGCAAAATCCAAGACGCCGAACACACGATCAATTGTGTCGGGGTCATGCTTAGGGTGATATTTTAAATTCAATCCCCCGGTCTATTAGTCGGTTGCATCGTAATGTATACCGAACAGTTTCACAAGAAGCGTTGATGAGGGAAGAACAGAGTATGTAGCATAAAATACAGCGAAGAAGCCATGTACAATGGTCTATTATTTGCTCATTAATTCTTATAACTCAAATTGCTGAAGCCACTGTTTACAGGTATTTGACGAGGAAATATAAAGTTTACAGAGGAGAGGTTGTACCAGGGGTCTTCGATGGGTGGCTTGACGACCTCGATGTGCCCAGTCGCATGTCCGCTCCTGCACCTCCTAGGGAGTTGTATTCCTTTAAGGGTGATGGTGTCGGCGAGTGGACCTTGGGAAGAAGATCTTGAGAAGTCGCCGAAGTATGGATGAGCTTTACACTTTAGCAGGTCCTTGATGGTACATGTGGTATGTCCGAGGACATGTACTGGCAGTAGTTCGGTCCAGCCGAACACTTTCCCTTTGATAGTTGTTCCCCACTGCTGCCCATGGAATCTTAAGTGCAAAGTTGTACCGTCTTGGCACATGTTTGACGGGCACTAGGGCTGTGCGGTGAGGAGCGTGTCCCTATTTCTGGGGAGAATAAGATTCTGGGAGTTCAGACTGAGACCGAGTTCGTTTGTCAGCCTTACGTGCCCTTCTGGCAGATTTCGGTGTTGGCCGATCGTCATCGTAATGGAATTCGGCCGCCAGGGCCAATGCATGTTCCTCAATTCGGAGGGAACGCTCTGTGTTTCCGTTGACAGTAATGACCCCCTTGGGTCCGGGCATCTTGAGCTTGAGGTATGCGTAGTGTGGGACGGCATTAAAGCGAGCGAACGCTGTGCGGCCCAGCAGGGCGTGATAACCGCTGCGGAAGGGGACAATGTCGAAGATCAAGTCCTCGCTGCGGAAGTTGTCGGGCGAACCGAACACTACTTCCAGGCTCACAGAGCCCGTGCACCGGGCTTCGACGCCTGGGATCACTCCTTTAAAGGTAGTGTTGCTAGGCTTGATCCTTGATGGATCTATACCCATCTTTTTCACCGTGTCTGAGTAAATCAGATTGAGGCTACTTCCTCCGTCCATTAGGACTTTAGTGAGGTGATACCCATCGATAATGGGGTCTAGGACGAGGGCCGCCAAACCCCCAAGACGGATACTGGTCGGATGGTATCGTCGATCAAAGGTGATCGGGTACGCCGACCATGGGTTAAACTTCGGGGCTACAGGCTCTACGACGTAGACCTCTCGAAGGGCGCACTTCCTCTCCTTTTTAGGTATATGAGTGGCGTATATCATGTTCACAGTTTTTACCTCTCGAGGGAACTGCTTCTGTCCTCCATTGCTCGGACCGCGGGGCTCGTCATTGTCCTCGCTACGTGGGCCCTCGCCTTGCTCTTAGGCTGCAAGTTTGCCGGCTTGTTTGAACACCCAACAGTTACGGTTGGTGTGAGTGGCGGGCTTGTCTTGAGTGTCGTGGATCTGGCAGGGCCTATCCATGATCTTGTCTAGCGGGGTAGGTCCATCACGATTGCCTTTAGAAGGATTCTCCCGCTACCCGGATCGGGGGTTGCAGAAACCGGCATTAATGGCCGTGTCGTCGGCATCACCGTTGTTGTGCCGGCGTTTACTTTTGTTGCGTCGTGGTTTACCGTTTCCATCCCGGACTTCGGAGGTGCCGGGGTCTTCGGGGTTGTGTCTTCGTCTAGCTAGCCAGTTATCCTCGCCCGCGCAAAAGCGGGTCATGAGTGATGTAAGAGCAGACATGGTCCTAGGCTTGTCCTGACCGAGCTGGCGAGCCAGCCATTCGTCCCGAATATTGTGCCGGAAGGAGGCTATTGCCTCGGCGTCTGGGCAATCGACAATCTCGTTCTTCTTGGTCAAGAACCGATTCCAGAATTGTCGAGCCGATTCGCCTGCCTTCTGGACAACATTGCTTAGGTCGGAGGAGTCCGGCGGCCGTACATAGGTGCCCTGGAAGTTAGATCGGAAAGTGTCCTTGAGATCCTCCCAACTCCCGATAGAATTTTCGGGAAGGCTGTTTAACTAGTGCCGAGCTGGCCCCTTAAGTTTTAGGGGCAGATACTTGATGGCGTGGAGATCTTCTCCTCGTGCCATATGAATGCGGAGGAGGAAATCCTCGATCCACACTGCTGGGTCAGTTGTCCCGTCGTATTGTTCTATGTTCACAGGTTTAAACCCTTCCGGGAACTGATGCTGCATCACCTCGTCGGTGAAGCACAGTGGGTGGGCAGCGCCTCTGACCCGGGCTATGTCACGCCGGTAGTCGGCGCCTGATCTGGCCCGGTTTTGTTCCCGGCCTCTGTTGTTGCGGTCGAGCCAAGGCTGGTACCCATTCCGTCTATCGGGGGAGTACCCTCTAGATCCGTAGATGGATCTCGTGCGGCCTGTTCTATAATCCAGGTCATGTCACAGGTCGTACCTGTCCTCGGGCTCTATTGGCTCTTTTCCCCTTCTGCGGGGTATCGTCGGCCTATAACCGGCGTCGGCAGCCGTCCTATCTCGTCCTCGGGGAGGGCGGTCCGGCTGGTCGTATGGAGTGTGTTTGGGCGACGGTGTATTGGAGACCTCGTCGTCGAACGGCGGTAGCAGCCGTCGGCGTGGATAGCTCTTGGGATGGTCCAATAGATCGGTACCGTACCCCTTCTCGGCTGATAGGACCCTTGTCCATCTATCATTGAGGGTGTCCTATTCGGCCTTAAGCTGCCATTATTTTGCCTTCAGGCTTCAGGCAGTGGCTATAAGCTGTTGCCTAAACCGTTCCTGATCCTTAAGGTTTTCGGGGACGGTGAAGTCTTCGGCTTCCAGGCTGTCCTCCTCCTCGACAGGGGGGAGGTAGTTGTCATCCTCGGAATCGTTTAGATCCTCGGGGTCGCGTTGATCTTCCGGCCTCTCCTGGTCCTCTAGCAGATGCTCGGGGATATCGGGATCGCCGAGGTCTTCCGGGGTGTTATCCCCGGTGTCAGCAATGGCTTCCCTTCCCTTTTTTGCCTTTGACCGTTTGCGCAGTTTCCGGCGCCTTGACGGCTCCTCGCTAGATTTATCGCCATTGCTTTTGGGTGTGTGCTCACCCTTATCGGCTGGAGTATCCACCATGTAGACGTCGTAGGTGGAGGTGGCAGTCCATCGCCCGGTGTTGACGGGGGCGGGAGCGCAATCCTGTTCATCCATGTCTTCTGCCTCCTCGGAGGCGTAGTCCAACATATCGATTAAGTCTTCGACAGTGGCTACTAAGTGGGTGGTGGGTGGGATGAAAAATTCCTCTTGACCCGCCTTCGGACCGATCTGAGCGTGGATCGGGGTTGGGTCGTTAGTGATTTTCATCGATAGGATCCGATCTAGAGCCTCGTTGAGTGTCGAGAGCTCGATCGGGTCAATCTGCCCAGAGCTTTCGGAGTTAACCTCCGATGCGTCTGAACAAGGGGTGTGTTCGGCAGGAGCTGACCCCCGACCATCCGGTACTATGACCGGATCCGGACTAGAAGCCAGATCATCGTCGGGGTTGATCCCGTGGGCGGGGTTGAGAGCGAAATCCGAAGTCAAGGCCTCGGAGTCCTCGGGCGCATCAGATGAGACTGCAAGCCCGGTGAGCAAAAGATCGCCCCGAGAGTCTACGGAGAACTCTAGGTTCCCGAATCTGACCTCTTGATCAGGGGCGAAAGTCCCGACCCGGCCAAGATGACCGGTCGGGTCGGCGTGCAGCACGACGCTGCCGAAAGCGAAGATCTGTCCAGGGACAAAGGAGTCCATGTTGCGGACTTCCTCGCTAATGACTATGCGAGCCATTGATTCCTTTGGCGATCACAACGGAACTCTCAATGAAAGCACCAATGTCGGTGTCAAAACCGGCGGATCTCGGGTAGGGGGTCCCGAGCTGTGAGTCTAGGATCAATGGTAATAGGGGACGAAGGAGACGATGTTTACCCAGGTTCGGGCCCTCCTATGGAGGTAATACCCTACGTCCTTCTTGATTATATTGATGTGTATGAAGGTTACAGAGTTGATCTACCTTGAGATCGACTAACTAAAACCCTAGATGAGTTTCTTTGTCCTACAATCTAAAACCTCCCCGGTTTATATAGACACCGGGGGGTACCTAGGGTTTACTCATGATAGGTCTCCTGCCGGGGATGGAGATGCCGATTTCCTCATCTTGACTTGGAGTGCACGACGCGCCTTCGAGACTTCCTTCTAGAACACAGGGTCGTGGCATATCCGGCCCTTCCTGCGATAGTCAGAGAGCGGCCCACCAAGCCGGCCTATTGGGAGATTGGTTAGCGGCCCGAGGACCCCTTAGTCCAGGACTCCCTCACTGGTGACTTGTATCGGTCCATCATCTACATCGACCACCGACGTTCGACATCGACGGCGACCATCCATCCTTTGAGACCATCTTCAACCGGAAGCAAGGCCGGTTACTCCCGACTTCGTGAAAGGTTAAGTGTGACGAAGGTATCCATTCCGTGACATCCTTTTCCTTCCTTGCCATTATATCTTGATAGCCCCACCATCTTTGTGTTTATCTTCATACGTATCGAGACTAGCTATCCGAGTATTGCCGGGCTTCGCAAAAACTTGTGCACCATAGTGATACGATATAATATTGTTGCATCATGTGCAATATCATATAGTGCAATTGTGTGCTCCTGTCCATATGTTGTGATACTTATCTCATATATTTGGTTGAGGCTCAATAAGAATAGTGGAAAGGAAGAGAAGAGTCAAAAAAAGCTTCTAAGCAAGAAAAAGAAAGATCATAAGTTTATAAGCAAAGAGTTGAGCATGAAAAGAGATACTTGTGCATGAGGATACATGGAATAGGAAACGTTTTGCTTCCATAAATAGGATTGGTGCCAAGTGGTGAATCGTGCCCAAACGTGCAATCAAGCTAGCGTCTCTTCTTGTGTTTGTGCAACACGAGCGTTGTCTTCGTTAGGCAATTTTGTATTGCTCATCCCTATAGTTGCATAAACCCCATTATCCCACCGTGTGTGTTTCTTTATTGACTTCCTCTATATTTGTGATCACTTGCTTTGCATTTTGAGTCCTTTGGATTTATTTCAACATTTACAATATCTTGGACTTCAATTTGCATGAATTTGTGCCACTAACCCTACCGAGCTCCACTATAAGCCATTTGTGTAGGTTGTGAGAATTGGACAAGGTTTTTCACCGAGTGCACTCTTTTCCTTGCTTACATTGTGGTCTTTTGAGATCCATCTATAACTTCGGAAAGAGGTAACTTTGGTATGTTCATTCCATCTCGTTCTCACGCCTTCTCGAGTGCTTCCATGGATAGGGACGGCACATCTCCTTCGGTCTACAACAACAATGACGATTTCGATGCCCTGAAGAAAACCATCGACGCCAAGTTGGATGCTCAAATGGAGGAGCTCATGGTCCTCATCAACATTGGCAAGAGGTCTTCCTCATCTTCGAGAAGACGCTCAAGTGCACATGCTTCCGAGCTACCATCTCCGGCAAGATCACCTCGGCATCGACACCATCAACGACATGAAGAAATAACGACGCCAACATCAAGGCGTCCAATAAAGAACAAGTGTGAGGGTCACGAGCTCGACACTAACCACTGCTCGATGACTTCACCACCTACCTTGGCATCTTCGCCAAGCGACTTCAAGGTATCTTCGCCTTTGGATATGCGGCATCTTTGCCGACACGCACCTCAAGAGAAGCTCCCCAAGTTCAAGACTCCGACTTCCACAAGCTACTACGACTTCAACATTCCATTCTATGGGACTCATGACCACGAAGAGTACCTCGAGTGGGAGCGCAACATGGACACCTACCTCAAGCTACTTCAAGTCCCTTCCGAAGACCAAGTGAAGTGCGCCACAAGAAACTTCCATGACTACGCGTCAACATGGTGGCTTCACACACCTTCGAAGAGCTTAGACATGAGTTGGTCCAAGACGAAGAAAGCTATGAGGAGAGAGTTTGTGCATTCTACATACATGGAACATCTTCAACGCCAATTGGAGGACACCATACAAGGATCCAAGTCCCTCGATGAGTACTTCATGAAGATCAAGAAAGCCTTGCGACGAGCCGGTGTGGACGACCCCATTTGGATGAAGTTCCACTTCATGATGGGATTGAACAACGACATTGCCAAGACCATCTTCCACAACAACTACGAGTCTCTCGACGACATCTATGTTGATGCTCTCAAGGCGGAACAAGAACTCAAGGCCAAGGCTACTCGACTCCGAGCACACCGCGTGACGACCATGCTCCATGGCGACAAGCACGAGGATGGTACCACCAAGATGTCCAAGCCCGACGAGCTCCAAGACGACGCTCCCAAGTCCGACTTCACTGCCATCTCTCTTTGTGGCATTGACGAAGCCGAGTCTACCGCGACTCTTTTTGAAAACGGCGCGGCGACGACCACGACTATGGAGCCACTCAAGGAACATGCTTTGGAGACGAGTGACAAGGTGGCGAGCAAGGATGATGCTTCCATATTTGGAGGCGAGAGTGATGTTGAGTGATACGAGGCACGCCCGTGTGCGTCGATCTTTCACGAATTGGAGGTGGATTTGTGAATGAACACGAAGAACACGAGGTGGAAATCACAAGAGAAACACTCAAAACAAGTCCAATCACACATCCACTATGCTCACATCCACACAAGATCCACAAGGGTACAAGAACAACAAAGGGAAAGAGGATACATGGTAGAGTTCATCCCAAATCCCATAGGGAGATGAGGCCTTCAATCCATGAGGGATCTTCCCTAGATAGGGGCCTTGACATCCATAAGATCTTCTCACACGTGGAGGTCGCAATCTCCTAGGAGAAGTATATGGAAGGAGCAATGCTCAACTAATCTATGAGCTAAACCATTGTTAACCCTAGGAAGGAGGGAGTGGGAGAGTATATATAGTCTTGGCCACGAAGGGGTTAGTGGAGAAGGGATACAAGGCCCACGGTTGCACACAGGCAAGTGTTGGACGTCCGGAGGGCGTCGGGCGTCCGGAGGCTCATGGAGGGTCCGGACGTCCGGAGCATGTCGGACATCCGTGGCTCGGTCGTCCGGAGGTCTTCGGACTTCCGTCATTTCGGCGCGGATGACTTGGCGCCGGATTTCCAGATGGGCTCGGACGTCCGGGCGCTGGAGTCTGTCGGACGTTCGGAAGGTGTCGGTCGTCCGGTCGCTGTACATTCTCCTCGTCCTCTGGCTGGGATGGACTCCAGGCGTCGGACATTCGGAAGACGTCGAACGTCCGGAGGCTATCGGACGTCCGGCTGCTGTAGACTCCGCAGCTCCATCTTCTTTCGTCTCCGCTTCCAAGCTTCCCTTGAGGATGGTGTAGTCGTTCCTTGGCGCTTGCACTCCTCCTTGTCATCCGTGAAGGTCCGACAATACCTATGTATGCACACGGAAGGAGTGTCAAGTAGTATGCCATCCTCGAAGGGGTCAAGTGGACACATGTAAAGGAGATGATTCACCTTTATGTATGTGAGGTAGAGGTCGCACGTGTCACTTGCCAAACGGACTCTTGACATGGTGATGTCCGTAGGATGCTCCGCATCATCCCCTCCCCCTTGGGAAAGATCCGTCCTCGGATCAAAATCCAACCACCATGGAAAGGTGATGGCATCGCCGAGTAGAAGTGGATGATCACCAAGCACTCATCATCATCAAACTTGAAAGGGGCACTCTCCAATGTCGCACCGTCAAGTAATTCCTTCAAAAGGAGCAAATACGACAAACACCTGGAAAAACAAATGTGGTTAGCGTTAGTGCAAAACCAAGCATTCAAGCGGTTATTCACCAAACAAGTGTCGTCATCATGCATAACATATGGTGTGACAAGGGATTGTGTCATGACATGTAAGCATATGGATTGAGCACAATCTAAGGCATCATGGAGACAAGCATGAAAATGTGAGGTAGTGATGCAAATATGTGTGACGATAGAATGAGCATCTACCTCAAGGTCATAGCACGCATGCTCAAAGTAATCAACAAAGGGTCTATGATAGGCATAGGAATCATTCACAACACCAAATAATATGGAGTGTCTAAACACATTGTGCAAGTGCAAGACCATCCAAGCATAATGTGCACATGGTGTAGTGAAGATAGTGTGGCACTCAACACAATAGAAAGAGCAATTGTTCATCATGTGTGAGGCAATCAAGTCAAGCGTGTAGCAAGCAATGTGGCATGACAAATGTGAAGGATGGACATTGTTGCAACCAAGCATATGATAAGAGCAAATAATCTGCAAGTTGGGTGCAACACACAAGGTATATGGGTCATGACTCATGAGGCATGGAAAGATGGCAATCAAGAATTGAAGCAATATCCCTAACATGTGTGCAAGTAAGTGGTCCAAGATAACCCATATATGCCATGGTACAAGCAACACAAGTAGGGTGAGCCATAATATCCATGCTCAAGAAGGATGTCACCTCAAAAGCGTGACCTTGTGCGTCCGTCACAATGCCGATGCGCAAGCAAGTGCGATGTAGAATCGCGTCGGTGTAGCATGGCTCGCTCTCAAGAGCTCGAATCGTCAACTCACGTGAAGTGGAAGTTGACATGTGGTCGAAGTAAGCTACACAAACACACAACAAAGGAAATAATGTATGTGCATGGTAGACAAACACATCATCCATCATGATGGTTCTCTTCTCTTGCACATAACAATTAGAAGCAAAAGTGCATGAATAATATGATGCAATAATGTCTATATTCATGGCACTAGGCATATGGTGCAAAGAAGGAAGGCAAGCATGCTTCACATGAAAGATGTCAAAAGCTCCAATAATATGAGAGAAAGCTATGGGGGCAATCTCATTAGCAAAATGAATGGCATTGTTGCACTCAATACATGGCAAATCATCTAACAAGAGAGAGGCAACACATGGAGACATATGACAACAAGCAATAGCAATCATGTGCGAAGTATGGCAATGGTTGTCATCAACCGCATAAAAGGAGCACATCGGTGATGCAACATAAGCAAGCATAGTGATCATGTCGTGCAAGCTAGTAGTGCGAAGATGCAACATACTAGGGAAAATCATGGCAGTCATGTCATATGAACAAATAGTGGACATAACTAATGCACATGACATATTGCGAGCACGAACACAAAGCAAGATCAATGTGTCATAATAGGCATGGAGCACAAAGCAAACATGGCAATGGCAAGTAATATCTCCACCAAGCTTGCAAATACACATCCAAGTCATATAATCAGGTGTCATGTGAGATGCAAGGCATGGGTCACAAATGCATGGCAAGGGCATAGAAATGAGCATATCATGCAAAGTGAACATGGCAATATGGGCATAATACATGTAATGAGCAAGAAGCCATAGCCATGTGAGAACCATGTAGAAGAAACGCGCGAAGTATTTGCACAAAGAGGGAGGGTGGAGGGTAAGCACTCCATGGTGGCGCACGTCTTCATTGCTCTCTAGAGCTCGTTTCGTCAACTCGTGGACTTGCGAGGTTGACGAAGAATCATGTGTACCTACACAAGAAGGAGACACACGAAACAAAGTGTGTGCGTGGTAAATGTATACATCATCCGTTAGGATGTGCATATGCTTGTGTTCGTTAGGACAAAATATCCAATGCTCAAATAAATGAGATGCATGATATAAGAACATGTCATCCATCATGAAAGGTTTGTTTTTATGTATAGAATAATGGAGACTAGAAATATGTAGTGCATCATGTGAATTATCGGGAGCATTGTTATTCATGATATGCGGATGGTGCACACAATAATTGGGATCATGCAATGGATGGGATGGGACAAAATCTCCTAATAGATATGAGGAAACTATGGTGGTCTCATGCGCAATAGCGGAAGCATAATATGGAGAAGATGGACAACATCCAAAACAATGCATATCCGAAGTTAGGTGGTCATGGCATGTCATATGTGAGCAATTGCGCAAATGATGCAAATGGAGCATGGCAATATCATCACAAGAAAAGCAAATGCCAATAACCATGGGTTTGTCGTCTATGTCATATGAGCAAATGGGATTAATTTTTATGGTATATGCATAGTCGCTACGGTGAGATTGCAAAGATGAAATATGGGAAATTTCACGCATAGCATATGACAAGTTTAGCGGGTTGTCGAACATGATGTGACCAATAGAATTTTCACATGATATCCTATGGAGTATAGCATCACAACTAGGAAAGTCAACATGCTCATCATCATATTCATCAAAAATTTGTGGCATATCTAAGCATGAAGAAGACATAGCATATGGTGTGTCCATAAGGTGATCATCATCATGTAAGCAATCAATGGCACGATAGTCCACTAGTGGGACAAGCAAAGAACCTTCACCTATGTTACCTTTAGAGCTCCGCTCATGTGATGTAGGTGAGGTGGGAAGTACCAACTCGTGGTCAACATCATGATGGAACCATGTGGGGGTGCATCATCGTCCACCATGGCCATCGTCATTCCCATTGGAGGGATGGAATCGTCGAGGGTAGGCATGTCGTCATGTAGGAGACCTAGCACCAAATAAGAAGACACCATAGGAGTAGAGGTTAAGTTGTTAGAAATCATAGTGGCCTCACATGTCCTCTCAACTACCTCACTCTCTCTATGTGGTGGTAGCTCACTCACTCCCTCTAGGTAGTTGCACTCATACTCACATATGGTGGAGTCACTCATCTCACTCAAGTGGTGGGGGTTGTGGCTCTCCTCACATGGGAATTGGGGCAACTCATCATATATGGGGCTAGTGGTGAAGGCACTCTCGCTCTCAATATGATGGCTTAAGTATTCATGTGCAACTCCTTGCGCCGCCATGGTTGAAGGGATAGTCCCATGCTCAACCGTCTCGTTGTCGTCGCCGTGGATGAAGGCCGAAGATGGCACCTCATCACGCGCCTCCATGACCGAAGGGAGATTCCCATGCTCGGCCATCTTCCTTGGGATGCTTCCGAAGATGGAAGTGTCATCCATGCGTGTAGTCGATCGCCTTGATCTTGGCGTCGAAGCTTGTAGTTGATGGCGTTCTCCGTCGTTGCGCACTTGTTTCTTGGAGGTGGCTTGCCCTTCGCGATGATGGAGATCACGAACGTGATGGTTGTCGTGGCGGCCGTCTCGAAGATAAGGACGTGGCTGACTTGTGCTTGCATCGGATGGGCGCTCCGAAGATGTGCGACTTGGGTGTCTTCGCCTTGAATATGCCGAAGGGGAAGAAGACTTGTAGTTGGCCAACACATGTCGAAGTTGCTCCATGTGTGCATCCAACTTGTTGTCGATGTAGTCTCTTTTCCGAGCTCCGGAGTGTCGTATGTCGGTGGCGAGTCGCTCGAGTTTTTGGTTGATGTAGTTGTTCATGTTGATGTAGTCATCAACGACCAGAGATAATGTGCTTTGCCTATCCATCACAAGACTCGAGCAAAGGTGAGTGGAAAATGAGATAAACAATACCAAAATACCGTTTCCCAAAGTTGAGGATGTATCCCGTTTCACTCAATGTGAAATGCAAGAATAGGGGAATTGATACCGGACTTGTTCACTCACACCTACACATAAAGCTTATGGAGTGGCTCGGTTAGGACAAGTGGCACAAAATTCAAGCAATTGTTAATCCAAGATATCGAAAATGTTGAGGAAGATTCACAAAATTGCAATGCAAAGCAAATAGATCAATAGCTATGGTGGCACTAGGAACACACACACGGATAGATAAATGGGATCCGCGCAACCACGGAATGAGCACAAAATGTGAGAGACCCGGGAAAAGCTCGTGTTGCACGGATACAAGAAGAGACAATAGCTCGATTGCTCAAATGGGCTAGATACGCGCTTGTGCACCAACCTAAAAGAGTAAACGTGCCGTCTTCAATCCCAAGTATGCTATGTATGTATGATCCAAGAGTATGAACTATGCAAAATGGCTGAATGCTATTGCTATTGCTTATAAGCTCTTATGTATCTCCTCTTTTGCTTAAAAGCTTTTTGCTCTTTCTTTTCTTCTCCTTTTTTTCCTCTTATATGCTTGATGCTCAAACCAAGATATGAGACAAGTATGATGGATATGCACGGGAGAGATTTATGGCACAATGTAGATAGCAAGATGTTTGCACGCTAAATGTAGCTATGCGGCATAAAAGTATCACTACGATGCACAAGTAACGTGGCCCGGCAATTCTCAACTCGCTAGTCTCAATGGGTAGGGTACGCAATAGGCTCGAAGCGATCAATGCAATGGCAAGGTAATGGACAATGATGTCGTCGAGATTACCGTCCTTGCTTACGGTTGGGGTGCCAAAAGGCAAAGTGGCCGATGTCGATGTCGAGGCCAAGGCGATGATGAGTAGCGGCGTTGTTGATGTAGAACCGTCCCTAATTAGCCGAAACACCTTAGGAAACGGAAACCACAACTCAAAATCTCAAACAAAATTGGGTTAGGGTGGCGGAAGTTTATGGTGGAAAGGTTATGCGGAAGTTGTGGTGGAGGCCTAGGCAAAAGTGCCAAAATGTCAAAAATATGATGGAGTCAAATGGTTTTGGAAGTATTTTTGTGGGATGGGGGTGTCAATAGCTACAAAACGAGCTAAAGAACGTCAAAATCAGAGTTCGGATGAATTAGTTATGGCCGAAACAAGAATCAACCGATGTCAGTTTCTACAGGATACGGACGTCCGGAAAGAGACGGACGACCGGGGCTCGGACGTCCGGAAGGTCCAGAAATCCGTGATTTCGGGTCTGTTTAGGGGTTTCGGACGTCCGGAAATGGTCGGACGTCCGGTGATTCGGACGGGTCCGGACGTCCGTGAAGGGCCGGACGTCCGTAGGGTCTGGGTCAGCTTGGGATTTCATATGTGGGACGCGTTTTGGGGCGGAAAATTCGATTTTCGGGTTCAAAATTGATGGGGAAAAAGAAAAATTTGGGGGATTTGGTGGTGGGGAAGTTAAATCTACTTGCCAAACACGACATCCATGGATCAAAATCAACAAAATCTCACAAGAACCAACAAATCACAAAAAAAATTGGTGAGGCTATTTTTGGTGGGGATTTTCTAATTGGGACAAAAACACACAAAATTGAGGCTAGAAAACGGTGGGGGAGACTCCCAATTCATGATCAACGTGGCTCTTAATACCAATATGATACGGGGCACGCCCGTGTGCGTCGATCTTTCATGAATTGGAGGTGGATTTGTGAATGAACACGAAGAACACGAGGTGGAAATCACAAGAGAAACACTCAAAACAAGTCCAATCACACATCCACTATGCTCACATCCACACAAGATCCACAAGGGTACAAGAACAACAAAGGGAAAGAGGATACATGGTAGAGTTCATCCCAAATCCCATAGAGAGATGAGGCCTTGAATCCACGAGGGATCTTCCCTAGATAGGGGCCTTGACATCCATAAGATCTTCTCACACGTGGAGGTCGCAATCTCCTAGGAGAAGTATATAGAAGGAGCAATGCTCAACTAATCTATGAGCTAAACCATTGCTAACCCTAGGAAGGAGGGAGTGGGAGAGTATATATAGGTTGTGTTTGTTTGGGCTTCAGTTTCGACAGATTCAGCTGTGAACTTATTGTGCTGGCAAAACTGCTGTGCTGAGGAAACAACTGCAGTGAAGGTTAGCTGTTTGGCAACGTAGCTGTGGAAACGACCGTGGGCTGGTGAAAACGCTATGTTTCAGGAGGAGGGGCGAAGTGAGAGATAGGTCGTGCCTGCGGTGACATTTATGACATAATTACGACCAAACGCCAAAAGCAGAGGGCTAGGGAAACAACTTTGGTTATGAAGTACCCCAAGACGTGCTTTGGGCTGTTACACTGAAAATAGGCCGAAACAGTTTTGGGTTGTGGTTCCACAACTGTTCTAAAATAGCTGTTTGTTTCAGTTTCAGCTTTTTCCAGTCCAAAAACTGCTCCCAAAGCATAAACAAACAGGGCCATAGTCTTGGCCACGAAGGGGTAAGTGGAGAAGGGATACAAGGCCCAAGGCCCATGGTTGCACACAGGCAAGTGTCGGACGTCCGGTGGGCGTCGGTCGTCCGGAGGCTCGGGAGGGTCCGGACGTCCGGAGCATGTCGGACATCCGTGGCTCGGTCGTCCGGAGGTCTTCGGACTTCCGTCATTTCGGCTTCTTGGCGCCGGATTTTCGGATGGGCTCGGACGTCCGGGCGCTGGAGTCT
Organism: Elymus sibiricus; assembly: GCA_039707655.1. Lineage (NCBI taxonomy): Eukaryota > Viridiplantae > Streptophyta > Magnoliopsida > Poales > Poaceae > Elymus > Elymus sibiricus. The sequence continues at coordinate 244,169,505 of CM077667.1, read as the reverse complement.
GTCGGACATCCGGAAGGTGTCGGTCGTCCGGTCGCTGTACATTCTCCTCGTCCTCTGGCTGGGATGGACTCCAGGCGTCGGACGTTCGAAAGACGTCGAACGTCCGGAGGCTGTCGGACGTCCGGCTGCTGTAGACTCCGCAGCTCCATCTTCTTCCGTCTCCGCTTCCAAGCTTCCCTTGAGGATGGTGTAGTCGTTCCTTGGCGCTTGCACTCCTCCTTGTCATCCGTGAAGGTCCGACAATACCTATGTATGCACACGGAAGGAGTGTCAAGTAGTATGCCATCCTCGAAGGTGTCAAGTGGACACATGTAAAGGAGATGATTCACCTTTATGTATGTGAGGTAGAGGTCGCACGTGTCACTTGCCAAACGGACTCTTGACATGGTGATGTCCGTAGGATCCTCCGCATCATTGAGCCATCTCGGCATTCATCCACGGCGACGGTGACGAGTTGGTTGAGCATGGAATTTTCCCTTCGGCCACAGCGGCGTTTGGTGATGAGTTGACAGACTTAGGCCACCATATTGAGAGTGAGAGTGACTTCACCACTAGCTCCATATATGCTGAGTTGCCTCAATTCCCATGTGAGGAGAGCCACAAACCCCACCACTTGAGTGAGATGAGTGACTCCACCATATGTGAGTTTGAGTGCACCTACCTTGAGGGAGTGAGTGAGCCACAACACTTAGTGAGTGAGGTAGTTGAGAGGGCACGTGAGGCCACTATGATTTCTAACAACTTAACCTCTACTCCTATTGTGTCTTCTTATTTGGTGCTAGGTCTCCTACATGACGACGCGCCTACCCTCGATGATTCCATCCCTCCAATGGGAATGACGATGGCCATGGTGGACGATGATGCCCCACGCACATGGTTCCATCATGATGTTGACCACGAGTTGGTCCTTCCTACCTCACCTACATCACATGAGCGGAGCTCTAAATGTAGCATAGGTGAAGGTTCTTCGCTTGTCCCACTAGTGGACTATCTTGCCATTGATTGCTTGCATGATGTTGATCACCTTATGGACACACCACATGCTATGTCTTCTTCATGCTTTGATGTGCCACCTATTTTTGATGAATATGATGATGAGCATGTTGAATTACCTAGTTGTGATGCTATACTCCATAGGATAATATGTGAAAACTCTATTGGTCACATCATGTTTGATACACCGCTAAACTTGTTACATATGCGTGAAATTTCCCATATTGCATCTTTGCAATCTCACCGTAGCAACTATGCATATCCCATCAAAATTAATCCCATTTGCTCATATGGCATAGACGACAAGCCCATGATTATTGCCATTTGCTTTTCTTGTGATGATATTGCCATGCTTCCTTTGCATCATTTGTGCAATAATTCTCATATGCCATGCCATGATTTCCATGATTTGGAAACGCATTGTTTTGGATGTTGTCCATATTCTCCATATTATGCTTCCGCTATTGCACATGAGGAGACCCCCATAGTTTCCTCATATCTATTAGGAGATTTTGATCCATCCTACACTTTGCATGATCCCCATAAATGTGTGCACAATATGCTTCCCATGAATAAAAATGCTATTGTTGAGTCATATATTTGCATGCTCTATTTGTGTCCCCATCGTGTTATACACAATAACTATTCTTTCATGATGGATGACATGTTCCTATACCATGCATCGAATTTGTTTGAGCATTGCTTATCTTGTGCTAACTCTAACGTGCACATACACATCATGATGGATGATGTGTACATTTACCACGCACACACTTTGTTTCGTGTGTCTCCTTGTGTAGGAACACATGATTCTTCGTCAACCTCGCAAGCGCACGAGTTGACGAAAAGAGCTCTAAAGAGCAACAAAGACGTTCGCCACTATGGAGTGCTTACCCTTTACCCACCCTCTTTGCGCAAATACTTCGCGCATTTCTTCTACATGGCTCTCACATGGCTATGGCTTATTTCCCATTACACTTATTATGTCCATATTGCCATGTTCACTTTGTATGATATGTTCATTTCTATGAGTTTGCCATGCATTTGTGACTCATGCCTTGCATCTCACATGTCACTTGATTCTCATATTCGTATGTGTATTTGCAAGCTTGGTGGAGGATTTACTTGCTATTGCCATGTTTGCTTGTTGACCCATGTCTATGATGATACTTTGCTCTTGCTTCATGCTCGCGATATGTCATGGGCATTATTGATGTCCACTATTTGTTCACATGACATGATTGCCATGATTTCCTCTAGTATGTTGCATCTTCGCACTACTAGTTTGCACGACATGATCACTATGCTTGCACCGATGTGCTCCTTTTATGCGGTTGATGACAACCATTGCCATGCTTTGCACATGAGTGATATTGCTTATTGTCATATATCTCAATATGTTGCCTCTCTCATGCTCGATGTTTTGCCATGTATTGAGTGCAACAATGCTTTTGATCTTGCTAATGAGATTGCCCCCATAGCTTTCTCTCATATTATTGGAGCTTTTGACATCTTCCATGTGAAGCATGCTTTCTTTCCTTCTTTGCACCATATGCCTAGTGCCATGAATGTTGCCATTATTGCATCATATTATTCATGCACTTTCGCTTCTAATTGTTATGTGCAAGAGAAGAGAACCATCATGATGGATGATGTGTTTGTCTACCATGCACATACATTGTTTCCTTTGTTGTGTGTATGTGTATGATACTTCGACTACATGTCAACTTCAACTTCACGTGAGTTGACCATCCGAGCTCTTGAGAGCGAGCCTTGCTACTCCGACGCGTTTCTCCATCGCACTTGCTTGCGCATCGACATTGTGAAGGACGCACAAGGACATGTTTTCAAGGTGACATCCTTCTTGAGCATGGATATTGTGGATCATCCTACTTGTGTTGCTTGTACCATGACATATATAGGTCATCTTGGACCACTTATTTGCACACATGTTAGAGATATTGCTTCCCATCATGATTGCCACTATTCCATGCCTCATGCCATATATACCTTGTGTGTTGCATCCAACTTGTGGATTAATAGCTCCTATCATATGTTTGTTTGCAACAATGTCACCTCTTCACATTTGCCATGCCCAATTGCTTGCTACATGCATAACTTGCTTGCCTCACACATGATGACCAATTGCTCTTTCTATTGTGTTGAGTGCCACACTATCTTCACTACACCATATGCACATTATGTTTGGATTGCCTTTCACTTTGGATTGCCCCATGTGTTTAGACACTTCATATTATTTGGTGTTGTGAATGATTCCTATGCATACCATAGACCTTTCATTGATTGCTTTGTGCATGCTTGCCATGACCTTGAGGTAGATGCGTGTTATATTGTCACACATATTTGCATCCCTACCTCGCCTTTGTGTACTTGCTTCCATGATAGCATTGCTTGTGCTCAATTTGTATGCTTACATGCCATGACACAATCCCTTGTCACACCATATGTTATGCATGATGACAACACTTGTGCGGTGATCCACCACTTGAATGCTTGGTTTTGCATTAACGCTAACCACATTTGTTTTTCCAAGTGTTTGTCGTCTTTGCTCCTTTTGCAGGAATTACTAGACGGTGCGACATTGGAGAGTGCCCCTTTCGAGTTTGATGAGGATGAGTGCTTGGTGATCGTCCACTTTTACACGGCGACGCCATCTCTTTCGCATGGTGATTTGGATTTTGATCCGAGGACAGATCTTTCCCAAGGGGGAGGGGTGATGCGGAGCATCCTACGGACATCACCATGTCAAGAGTCCGTTTGTCAAGTGACACGTGCAACCTCTACTTCACATACATAAAGGTGAATCATCTCCTTTACACGTGTTCTTTTGACCCCTTCGAGGATGGTATACTACTTGACACTCTTCTCGTGTGCATGCATAGGTACTATCGGAGCACCACGGATGACGAGGAGGAGCGAAAGCGCAAGTGTATGCCTACACCATTCGCGAGGGAAGCTTGGAAGAGAAGGAAGAAGAAGCGAGGAGAAGCTTCAGGAAAACCCGGAACTTCCAGCCACCAGCCCGGAACTTCCGGCCCCCGGAACGTCCGGCCGTCCCGGAACTTCCCACCCTCGAAACGTCCGGCCGTCCCGGAACTTCCGGCCTCCGGCGCCCAGCACAGCCGAGAGTGTGCCAACTCTCTGTGTAGCCCGGACCTTGCCAGGAACCTCCGGAACCCAGAACTTCCGGCCCTCCCCGGAACTTCCGGCCCTGTCTGCACGCAGACACTTGGGCCGCTGCCCGTGTACCTATTTTGCCCCTCACTTACCCCTTCGTGGCTTGCACTATATGTACTCTTCTCCCACCTCCATTCTAGGGTTAGCAGAGGGATAGCTCATTCATAGTTGAGCTTTGCTCCTTCCTCTACCACTCCCACGGAGATCGAGACCTCCACCGGAGAAGATCCATAGAGGATGTCAAGGCCCCTTGCGAGGGAAGATCCCTAGTGGATTCAAGGCCCATCTCTCCTAGAGATTTGGATGAACTACCCATGTACCTTTATTTCCATTGTTGTTCTTGGATCTTGATGCACCTCTTGTATTGCTTGTGATTTGAGGAGTACTTGGTGTGAATCTTGTCCAATAGAGTGTTTTCCCTTTGATTTTCTCCACGTTTTCCCCTCGTGTTCTTCGTGTTCATCGTGTTCTTCCTCAAATCCACCTCCACTTCGTGAAGATCGGGCCACCCTCGGGTTTTCCCTGTATCAACACGTGTAGGAGAGTTGATAGCGTCCGGTTCGTCGCCTCCGTTTGGCCATTGGTTTGCGGATGATAGGCCAAAGAGAATAGAAGCTTGATGTTGAGGTTGGCGCATAGGGTCTTCCAAAAGTAGCTTAGGAACTTGACGTCGCGATCAGAGACAGTGGTCTTGGGAACGCCATGTAGTAGCAAGATGTCCCTACAAAAGATATTTGCAACATGTGAAGCATCATCTATCTTGTGACATGGAATGAAAAACAGGTCCACAACGACAGAAACGGAGTCATGTCCATTTTTAGTTCTTGGCAAACCAATCACAAAATCCATACTAATGTCTTGCCAAGGTTGGAAAGGTATAGGAAGAGGCATGTAAAGACCATGGGATTGAGCTTTAGACTTAGCTTTGCGGCATGTAGAGGATCGGTTGGTGAAGCGTGGAACATCACAAAGCATCTTGGGCCAATAGTACTTGTTGGATAGTGTGGCATATGTCTTGTCGCGTCCAAAGTGACCCATAAGTCCTCCACCGTGAGCCTCTTGCAAAAGCAATAAACGAAGATAAGACTCGGGTATACAAAGTTTGTTAGCACGCATAAGATAGCCATCTTTCATATAATAGTTCTCCCAACAAGGTCTCACTTGGGACATGGCGTAAGGATTAGCAAAAGAAACATCATGCTCATACAAGTCTTTGATGTGCTCAAAACCAATAACATTCAATTCAAGTTGAGTAACTAGCATGCATTTCCGGGAAAGAGCATCCGTCAAAACGTTTTCTTTACCCTTAATGTATTTGATGACATAAGGGAAAGACTTTGTAAATTCACTCCATTTAGCATGCCGTTTGTTCAACTTAGTTTGACCCTTAAGGTACTTTAGAGTTTCGTGGTCGGTATGAATGACAAACTCATGAGGTCGCAAATAATGTTCCCACACATGTAAAACTCTAACCAAAGCATACAATTCTTTGTCATAGATGGGATAGTTTAGTTGAGCGCCGGAAAGGTTCTCGCTAAAATAGGCAATTGGGCGCTTCTCTTGCATAAGCACACCACCTATTCCATTACCACTAGCGTCACAATGCACTTCAAATGTTTTATCAAAGTTGGGCAAAGCAAGCAAAGGTGCATGAGTGAGCAAATTTTTAAGTTCATGGAATGCGGTGTCTTGGGAAGAACCCCAAATAAATGGTGCATTCTTCTTGCTCAAAGCATGGAGAGGGGATGCAATAGTGCTAAAGTCTTCGACAAAACGGTGATAGAAACCGGCTAGTCCTAGGAAACTACGCACTTGTTGCAAATTAGTAGGTGTAGGCCAAGTTTTAATAGCATCGATCTTAGTTTCATCTACATGAACACCCTTAGAAGATATTACAAATCCTAGGAAAACTACCTTGTCAACACCAAAGGTGCATTTCTCCATGTTTGCATAAAGTTGTTCTTTCCTAAGAATTTGCAAAACATCACGAATGTGGGTAGCATGCTCCTCAAGAGACTTGCTAAAGACAAGAAAGTCATCAAAATAGACAACAACACAATATCCTATGAGGGGTCGCAAAACATAATGCATGACGCGCATGAATGTACCCGGTGCTTTAGATAAGCCCATGGGCATCACTAACCATTCATAGAGACCAAACTTAATCTTGAATGTCATTTTCCACTTGTCACCCTCTTGTATGCGTATTTGGTAGTAACCACTTTTTAAGTCAATCTTAGAAAATATAGTGGCACCACTAAGTTCATCTAGCTTATCATCTAGGCGAGGAATTGTGATGAGGACAAGACGACCTTGGATACGACCAAAAATATTGCATACGTGCATATTTGTGAGGTGATTTCTTATAAGAATTATGCAATAATTTATTTATGTTATCCGAAACACATATACTTCACCTATTTTTATTTTATGCCTAAATGCAGAATGGCCGAACACTTGTATGAACCACGTGTGATGACAAAGGAAGAGGAAATGGTTGGGTGCTATTCAAGAGGTCCTCTCACGTCAAAGGAAATAATTAGGTGATGTTCAATAAGTTCTCTCACGTCACTTTTAGGCCAAGAGAAGATAGAGTCCAAGTCTCTCACGTCGTGGACTCAGATTCGGACTGCATAGACACACCTGTCTCAAAACGCCAAGAACTTTTTCATACAGACTCCAAATTGGGTGATTCATTTTTTGCTGGAAAGTAGATTTCATATGCGTTCCGGTACAATTGGAATCACCTCAAAATTCGTCCGGAGCGTGGAGATAGCGACGAAACAATCGGATGTTGCAGCAGAATCCGAGTCAAACTACAAGTCCAAAGGTGTTGCATCACCTCCACTTGGGCCGATAGGCCTTGTACGACCTAGGGTTAGTTTTAGGCTGCCTTGGGACGTCATCCCACCTCCTTGGCCGCCACCCCTTTCTCCTATATAAGTAGATCAATCTAGTAGCTTTTTCTTTGGGTTTTGTTTAGTTAAAAGTTAGCCATTGCAACTTCGTGTACTTCGTTTGTGTCCAACGACTAGACCAAGACCGCTTTCGGAACCCCACCCTTATCAATACTTCATCTATATTCGCAATATTCAGATTGCATTATCATATTCTTGCTTGTTCTTCGATTGCTTGCAGGAATAGACCTTCGTGGTCAGGTTGATCGTGCTCCGGCGTGGTTAATAACCCCTTGGAGATTGGTTTAGCGATTGCTAAGGCGCAACGTCCTGCACGTTTGTAGTCGGATCGTCAAAGTCGTCTCCACCAAATCGATAGTTATCATCTCATCGAAAGATCGGGACACCCTCGCCTCTATCAAGTGGTATCAGTTTTCAGGTTGCTCGGTGAGAATTTCCAGTTATCCATAGATTAGATTTATTTTTCTTACCTATTGCCTAAGAAAAAGCCACCAAAAAAAGTTAGATCTATTCATCCTTTGTCCAAGCCAGTATGAGCCTTTGCAATTTTTCTTTTCAGTACTTGCATAGTTGAATTATCGGTTGCATCGTCGTGTCGAGTTGCTGGTCTTAGTGTCTAGTTCCTTTAGAGTTTCGAGTCCTGTTCACACTAGTCACGCCACCGTTTCATCATCATCCCTTCCGTTGTCGCCCACCATCATCCATCAATTTCCATCACGTGCTTCCCATCGTTCATTGTCATAGTCATACTTGAGGTCCTGCACATCTAGACTTGATCCAATATGCATCTTATCTGTTGGAAAAAAAGTGAGAGAAAAAAAAGAGAAAAAAATAAAAAAAAGTGAGGGAAAAATAGAGAGAAGAAAAAAAAGTACAAAAAAAGCGAGACAACAAATAGAGAGAAGAGAAAAAACAAATTTCGGATCTACCTAGTCTCAATCTCATATCTGATTTCGTATTGAAATCTGTTTTGCGCAGTGTTCACTAAAACAGGCGTATCTTCCTCATACGAAGTCCGTTTTGGCTCCGCGACTACTGAAATTTGAGCTATCGACGAGCCGCATCTGAGTAGTTTATAAAGCTATTTAATTATTGTCACCTCCAAATCGGCTTCTAAATAGGATTTTTTTGCCCTCCGAAGGTCACGAACACAGCTTTTCAATATTTTCCAGGTCCGTTCCTGAATGTTTTGACTCCTCATACGAACTCGGAATTGAGTGATTCTTTTTGCATCGGAAAGCTTGAGTCAGTAGCATTCTTGAGGAAAAATATCAGAAATTTGACATAATATTTTCTATAGGAAAGTTGCAGAGAGAGTTTTGGTATATCCTGCTTGGCGGTCATTTATCATCATTGTCTTTACTGTAATTGTGATCTTCACTTATATCTTGCTATCCAGAGCTAATTCATATCATCCGTTGCTGCTATTTGTCCTATGCTGTGACTCCATTAGTGTTCTAGGCTCGCGTCTCTAGTACGGTATAGCCTAGGACCAGCACAGTACCGTCGTTGAGCGTTTATTCAACATTGCATCTCTGAATTGATTATTGCTAATCTTTTGCTACCATATATTAAGCCTTCCAAGCTCCACATATTTCTACACCGTGTATACATACGTTCACCTGGTAATCGCTTTACTCAATCTTCGGAGATATTGACACCCTCGGTTGCTGGTCACCACCTGTTGCATGGTAAGAATTTGTAAGACATTGATATTTGCTTTACTGTGAGTGGTTTGCCACCACATCCTAGTAGTTCATAGGAACAATATTCTTGGATTTTGTTTCTTGTTTCTACTAATCATGAAAGGATCCAGAGTTGTTAGTTTGTGGGCTTCGTCGATCGTGGGAGAGGTGCCACCACCTAAGCAAATGCCACAACCGTCACGAGAAGTGCAAAGACATCCCAATACACACGATCAGGTTAATGTTTCTATACCACCATTTCATGGACGTTTTAGGCCTGCTTTATATATTGAATGGGAGTTTGAAATAAATGATATATTTGCTTCCCATAATTTTGCTAAACATAAGAAAGTTAAGGTCGCAGTTGGTTCTTTCACTGGTTATGCTTCAGTTTGGTGGAGTGAATATTGTCGGTTACACCCTGATTATATACCTACTACTTGGAATGATTTGAAACTTGCCATGAGACACACATTCGTCCCTGCTTATTATACTCGTGACATGATTAAAAAGTTACAACACTTAAAACAAGGTAGTGACACTGTAACGAAATATTATGATGATTTACAAACGACCTTGTTGCATTCCTCATTAGAAGAAAGTGAAGAAGATTTTATGGATAGATTTTGGGGAGGATTAAACCGTGATATTCAGGAGATACTAATTCATGAAAAGTGTTATCCTATGGATCGTTTGTTTTGTCTTGCTTGCAAAGCTAAACAGGAAATAAAACAACGTGTTGCCCACAAGGAGAACGAGCGCAAGGTGCACATTCCAAGAGTTGATACGGTTGTTCCTTCAACTACTAGGCATACTATGCCAACCACATCAACTATTGTGAGGGTTACATCACCTTCACCATGTGACACGTCACCACCGAGAGTGCCTACATCATCTAAGTTGATCATAAGAGGTAATGACAACGTTACTGATCTTCCACCTCCAGAGGAGTATGACGAATGCCTTGTCAATTCCAATGTACCATGTGATGAGCTACCCATTACTTTGATCACACCACCTATTTTAGAGGACTATGTTCATGATTTGACTTTGCCATGTGATCATATATCAACAATTTTGACTGCACCCATTGAATTAACTGTTGATCAGAAAGAACCATGTGAATCAGGAAATAAATCAAATTTGGATCAAATATGTTTGAAAATAATTCTGCCACTGTTTAATCATTTTGATACGACCTCCAATTTTGGTGATAATTCTGTGTCAAATGACATGTTGCATGTTTGCTTATTTAAGCATGTTGTAGCATCTAAATTTGGAATAATTCAAGTTTATTTACCAATGTTGGGATGGTTTAATGATGAACATTGTCATTCTTTTGATATGAATAAGGACTTCACTTATATGTGCAAACTGAGTTGCAATATTTTCATGCCTTCTACTTCTTATGATAATATTTTGGCTTTATATTTCATGACATTTGAAGTGTGCTATTGTATAAATGTGTCACATTTGCCACAACTGAGATCAATAAAAATAGATGGCATATACATATACAACATGCACACCTTGTCTCTTTTGTTAGCCACATTTCAGACTAAGCAACGCCGAGGACGGCTTTGTTTTCAAGAAATGGGAGGATGATGAGGACATGACTACCTTGGATACGACCAAAAATATTGCATACGTGCATATTTATGAGGTGATTTCTTATAAGAATTATGCAATAATTTATTTATGTTATCAGGAACAAATATACTTCACCTATTTTTATTTTATGCCTAAATGCAGAATGACCGAACACTTGTATGAACCACGTGTGATGACAAAGGAAGAGGAAATGGTTGGGTGCTATTCAAGAGGTCCTCTCACGTCAAAGGAAATAATTAGGTGATGTTCAAGAAGTTCTCTCACGTCACTTTTAGGCCAAGAGAAGATAGAGTCCAAGTCTCTCACGTCGTGGACTCAGATTCGGACTGCATAGACACACCTGTCTCAAAACGCGAAGAACTTTTTCATACAGACTCCAAATTGGGTGATTCATTTTTTGCTGGAAAGTAGATTTCATATGCGTTCCGGTACAATTGGAATCACCTCAAAATTCGTCCTGAGCGTGGAGATAGCGACGAAACAATCGGATGTTGCAGCAGAATCCGAGTCAAACTACAAGTCCAAAGGTGTTGCATCACCTCCACTTGGGCCGATAGGCCTTGTACGACCTAGGGTTAGTTTTAGGCTGCCTTGGGACGTCCTCCCACCTCCTTGGCCGCCACCCCTTTCTCTTATATAAGTAGATCAATCTAGTAGCTTTTTCTTTGGGTTTTGTTTAGTTAAAAGTTAGCCATTGCAACTTTGTGTACTTCGTTTGTGTCCAACGACTAGACCAAGACCGCTTTCGGAACCCCACCCTTATCAATACTTCATCTATATTCGCAATATTCAGATTGCATTATCATATTCTTGCTTGTTCTTCGATTGCTTGCAGGAATAGACCTTCGTGGTCAGGTTGATCGTGCTCCGGCGTGGTTAATAACCTCTTGGAGATTGGTTTAGCGATTGCTAAGGCGCAACGTCCTGCACGTTTGTAGTCAGATCGTCAAAGTCACCTCCACCAAATCGATAGTTATCATCTCATCGAAAGATCGGGACACCCTCGCCTCTATCAAATTGGACGACGATAATGAATAGTTATAGCATTGATAGGACGGCAATCGGAACACATCCGCATACTACCATCTTGCTTAGTTACTAGAATCACCGGAACCGCACAAGGACTCTAACTCTCACGTACATGCCCTTTATCTAGGAGTTTTTGGACTTGCCTTTGTATTTCCTTTGTTTCTTCGGGGTTGACGCGGTAGGGTGCCTTGTTAGGAAGCGGTGCTCCGGGGATAAGGTCGATGCGGTGTTCGATCCCGCGTTTTGGTAGTAGTCCCGGGAGGTAGCTCATCGGGGAAAACATCTTGGAATTCCTGCAAAAATTTAGATAATACAAGAGGAAGATGTTGTGAAGGGTTAGTCCAAACGACGTCATCTTTGCACACAAGTACATAGTGAAGAACGGTCGATGGGCTCTCACTCACATCCCTCAAATCTCTTTTGGTGGCTAAAAGAACTATATCACTCATGTCCCTCATCGTGGAGTCACTGAAGTTTGGCTTGTGGCGCTCACTCTCTTTTAGGTGGATCGCTCTCTCACTTTTATCTCCACGATGGGATGAAGCGTGTTTGTCGGCAATGACTTGACTTGGAGTCATAGGTCGACGTACATATTGCTTGCCCTTCATTTTGAAGCTATAGTGATTTGTCCGACCGTTGTGGATGACGCCACGGTCGAATTGCCAAGGTCTACCAAGTAGAAGGTGGCAAACGGACATTGGAAACACATCACACTCCAAAGTGTCTTCATAAGCGCCTATCTTGAAGGAAACTTCCACGGTATGTTCAACTTGGAGGGTGCCGGAATCACTTAGCCATTGGACCTTGTACGGGAGAGGGTGCTTCTTCTTGACCAATTGTAACTTGGAACAAAGGTCCTCACTTGCAAAATTGTGGCAACTTCCGCCGTCGATGATGACCTTGACGGATTTTCCTTGCTCGTTTCCAAGCTCGGGTTCATCACGATGAGCTTGAGGATGGCGACGAGGTGCACGCACACGATGTCGCCTTTCTTGGTGCTCCTCTTGGCGATTGGCTTCTTCTTGTCGTTGTCGATGAAGTTCTTCTTGTCGTTCTTGGCGAAGTGCTTCTTTGATAGAGGTGAAGTTGTCCCAGTCTTTCGATGAGATGTGGTTATCGTTTATGGTAGAGTCGACTTTGACGATCCGACCACGAACGTGCGAGGACGTCGCGCCTTAGCAGTCGCTAAACCAACTCTGAGAGGTTATTTACCACGCCGGAGCACGATCAACCTGACCACGAGGGTATGTTTCCTGCAAGCAAACGAAGAACAAGCAAGAAATTAAGATTGCAATCTGGATATTGCGAATATAAGAGGAAAGCTTTATTGATGAAAGTGGGGTTCTGTGACGCCTTTGTCTGGTCGTGGAACACAAACGAAGAACGCGAAGTTGCAGCTATGACGAACTTTTAATCTAAACAAAACCCAAGTCTAAACGATGCACTAATGGCTGTATATATGGGGGAATAGAGGGGGAATTTTGTGACCCCTTGGAGGAGGGCTCCGAAACCAACCCTAACTTTGTTTCCCCACACATACGGACTCTAAAAACAACCTAATAAGTGGTATTTCGAAATTACATGGGCTTGGCCCAAAAATAAGGTGACGCAGCACCTATATTAGCCTATGGACGAAACTTATGAAGTGGCATCTTGTATATTTCGTCCAAGCCTTCATACTCTCCTTATGGTGGCTTCAAAGTGCGAAAATCACCACTGGAAACTCCATTGTTCCTTCCCGCACGCGCACCTTCTCCTCCATGCTTGATCCCGCTCCAATGGCCATCCTTCTTGTCCAAGCTAGGTCCTTCATTCATAAGTACAACAAAACTATCTAATTTAGGCAGCATCATATGTTCATGAACATTAGAAGGATTTCCAAGAAACGAAAGTACCTGATAATTTAGTTGGCGTGCGCGGGCTCTAGTAACTGGTCCAATATGGGTAGCTGGTGGGGATGTGGGTGTAACATTAGCAGGGATGTCCTCATTATCCTCCCCTTCTTGAACTGAAGTCATCCTCGACGGAAGCTCATCGTCCTCACCCAAATAACGCTTCAAATCTGCAATGTTAAAAGTGGGACTAACCCAAAAATCTGCAGGTAGCTCAAGTTTATATGCATTATCATTTATTTTCTCTAACACCTTGAAAGGACCATCAGCACGTGGCATTAGCTTCGACTTGCGCAATTTAGGAAACCTATCCTTACACAAATGTAACCAAACAAGATCTCCAGGTGCAAAGACAACATGTTTTCTACCCTTATCTCCAGCAAGTTTATATTTAGCATTCATACGCTCAATGTTCTCCTTAGTTAACTCATGCATCTTTAATATCAATTCAGCACTTTCTTTCGCATCAAAATTAACCTTCTCCAAAGATGGAAGAGGCAACAAATCAATAGGTGCACGAGGTAAGAAACCATACACAACTTCAAAAGGGCACATCTTAGTAGTAGAATGCAGCGAACGATTATAAGCAAATTCAATATGAGGAAAGCATTCTTCCCACATTTTCAGGTTATTCTTCAAAACAGTCCTAAGCATAGTAGACAATGATCTATTCACTACTTCAGTTTGTCCATCAGTTTGGGGGTGACATGTAGTACTAAAAAGCAGTTTAGTCCCCAACTTAGCCCATAAACATTTCCAAAAAGTGGCTAAGAAATTTAGCATCATGATCTGAAACAAATGTATTTGGCACACCATGCAAGCGAATAATTTCACGAAAGAACAAATCAGCAACATTAGCAGCAGCATCACTTTTATGACATGGTATGAAGTGTGCCATTATCGAAAATCTATCCACGACAACAAATATGCTATCCCTCCCCTTCTTTGTTCGAGATAAACCTAAAACAATGTCCATAGATATATCCTCCAAGGAACACTAGGTACATGCAAAGGCATATATAAACCATGAGGATTGAGTCGTGACTTAGCTTTTTGACATGTAGTGCAGCGAGCAACAAAATGCTCAACATCCCGTCTCATCTTTGGCCAAAAGAAATGTGTAGCAAGTACGTCCTCCGTCTTCTTCACGCCAAAGTGTCCCATTAATCCTCCTCCATGCGCCTCCTGTAACAACAAAAGACGAACAGAGCCAGCTAGAATGCATACTTGTTAGCACGGAACACAAGTCCATCATTAATGACGAACTTCTTCCATGTTCTCCCTTCTTTACATTTCTCCAACACATCTTTAAATTCAGCATCATGCATATATTGATCTTTGATGGTCTCCAAACCAAATATTTTAAAGTCAAGTTGTGAAAGCATAGTATAACGACGAGACAATGCATCAGCAATAACATTTTCTTTACCCTTCTTGTGTTTAATGACATAAGGGAAAGTCTCAATGAATTCAACCCATTTAGCATGTCTACGGTTCAGTTTTGCTTCACTTTTAATATGTTTCAAAGATTCATGATCAGAATGTATAACAAATTCTTTGGGCCATAAATAATGTTGACATGTTTCCAAAGTCCGAACAAGAGCCTATAATTCCTTATCATAAGTAGAATAATTCAGACTAGGCCCACTCAATTTTTCAGAAAAATATGCAACAAGTTTACCATCTTGTAATAACACAACTCCTAATCCAATTCCACTAGCATCACATTCAAGCTCGAAAGTCTTATTAAAATCAGGAAGTTGGAGTAATGGAGCATGTGTTAACTTATCTTTCAATACCGTGAAGGCTTCTTCCTGTGCGGTACCCCAAACAAAAGGCACATCCTTCTTTGTAAGCTCATTTAGAGGTGCAGCAATGGTGCTGAAATCCCTCACAAAATGCCTATAGAAACCAGCGAGTCCAAGAAAACTCCTCACTTGTGTGACCGTTTTGGGCTGCGGCCAACTCTCAATAGCTTCAACTTGGCTTTATCAACTTCAATTCCCCGTGGAGTAACAACATAGCCAAGAAAAGATACTCGGTCGGTGCAAAAGGTGCACTTCCCAAGGTTACCAAACAAACGTGCATCACGTAGAGCAATAAAAACAACACGTAAATGTTCCAAATGTTCCTCCAAAGATCTACTATAAATCAGTATATCATCAAAGTAGACTACCACAAATCGTCCAATGAAAGCACGTAAAACCTCGTTCATTAATCTCATGAAAGTGCTAGGTGCATTAGTTAAGCCAAAAGGAATGACTAACCAATCATATAATCCAAACTTAGTTTTAAATAGTGTTTTGCATTCATCCCCCAATTTCAAACGAATTTGATGGTATCCACTATGCAAATCAACTTTGGAGAAAATTGTAGAGCCACTTAATTCATCAAGCATATCATCTAGCCTAGGAATAGGATGACGATATCGAATAGTAATATTATTAATGCCTCTACAATAACCACACATACGAGATGTACCATCCTTTTTTGGTACTAGAATAATAGGAACAACACAAGGACTAAGAGATTCGCGTATATAACCTTTGTCGAGCAACTCCTGTACTTGACACATAATCTCCTTCGTCTCCTATGGATTGGTACGGTATGGTGCACGGTTGGGTAGCGATGCACCGGGAATTAAGTCAATCTGATGCTCAATCCCTCGAATAGGTGGTAATCCCTATGGCACGTCTTGTGGAAAGACGTCAGCGAACTCCTGCAAAATGTTAGCGACAGCAGGAGACAAAGAGGGAGGCATGTCCTCGAATGAATATAATACCTCTTTGCATACAAAATCATAGCAAACAGATGTAGTAACATCCAAATTAGTAATATCAGATTTAGTGGCAAGTAAACAACCACTCTTCAGTTTTATTTCAGATGCAACACTAGATGATTGTTTATTAGGCTTATTATGTTGCTCAAATTCCTTTGCCACAATATGATTTTCACTCTCACTTTGCTTCTATTTTGCTTTACTAGCTCTAGCAATGTCATCTTTCATAATATGTTTGGGAGACATAGGAAGCAAAGTTATATTTTTATCCATATGAACAAGAGTATGCTGATTTGTCCTACCATGGTGTACAGAATTTTTATCAAATTGCCATGGTCTACCAAGTAAAACGGAGCATGCTTGCATGGGTACCACATCACAATCAACATAATCAGAATATGTAGCAATGCTAAAGTGCACACGAACAGTACGTGTTACCTTAACCATGCCACTGTTGTTGAACCATTGGATGTAATAAGGATGAGGATGTGGTCTGGTGGTTAGAGACAGCTTCTCCACCATCTCCATGCTAGCCAAGTTGTTGCAACTCCCTCCATCGATGATGACGCGAACAGAACGCTCCTTCACAACTCCCTTTGTATGGAACAAGTTGTGCCTCTGATTTTGCTCAGCCTGTGTAACCTACACACTCAGAACACGTTGAGCAACTAAACATTCATACCTGTCAGCGTAGTCAGCAGCCATGTAGTGTGTCTCTTGTTCAGTCTCCTCTACACCTTGTTCTTCACTCGCAATAAGAGCCAGGGTCTCCTCATCATAATCACTAGCGGAGTCATATCCACCATCCTCAGTAATAATCGTCACACGCTTGGAAGGACATTCTCTCGCATAGTGACCTCCACCCTTGCAACGACGACAAATAACCTCATGTGTTTGCCCTGTAGATGCCATGGATGAAGAAGAGCTCTGTGCAGGCCCCGAAGGTTTGCCCTTGCTGGAGGCTGGTGGCGGTGCATGTTTCCTTGTATCTCTGTTGGAGTTGGCGGCTGAAGTAAGTGGTGTTGTAGTAGGACGTGTGGAAGTAGATGATATACGTGGTGTCCATGATGAAGCGCGACCTGCAGAAAAATTAGTTCTCGGCATTGCCTGTCGATCCTGCACTTCACGTTCAGCTTTGCAAGCAAGATGGAATAAACGAGTGATAGTGTTATACTCCTTATACTCTAGAATAGTCTGAATCTCTCTATTTAATCCACCCATAAAACGTGCAAGCATAGCTTCATTCTCCTCAACAATACCACATCTAATCATGCCAGTTTGTAATTCCTGATAATATTCCTCTACAGAATTTTTTTCCTTGTCTTAAACGCTGCAAATTTTGAAGCAATTCACGTTGATAATATGGTGGAACCCAACGATTACGCATAGCAGTTTTCAAAGCAGCCCAAGTAGTAGGGATATTATCATGATGTATTCTACAATGTTCAGACCACCAAACACAAGCAAAACTAGTAAAAGCAGAAACAGCAGCAGCAACACGTCTATCCTCAGAAAATTGTAAGCATGTAAAACGTTGTTCTGTTTCTAACTCCCAAGTAAGATATATATCAGGAACATATCTACCCTCAAATGTCGGAATATTCAATTTTATCTTAGGGAGATGATCATGATCCCGTACCTGAGGTGGTGGTGCAGCCCTACCGTTGCGATGGTAAACATGCGGACGACTCGGTGCTTGTGGTGGTGGTTGCCCCTGGGGCTGATCGTGCGCAACCTCTCCCTCATCATCGTAATCACCATCATAATCCTCATTCTGCTCAACGACAGTAGCAGGAGCAGCAGCCACAGAAGCTTCACCAGTAGCAGCAGTAGCAATGGCACCTGAATATTGGCCTTGGTCGAGAGGCACACGTTGCGCTCGTCCCGGGCGTTGTTGGTGTTGTTGTGGCCGAGGTACGACAAGTACAGCTGGTGGACGTAGACGTGCAAGCACCTCATTGAACTTAGCATCTAGCTTGGTGTCGAATGTCTTCTCCAAAGCACCTAGCTTCTCCATGGCCTCTCCAAGGCTGGTCACGACGTCTTGTACCTGGTCAGCCATCATTTGCTGAAATTTATCATGGAGCTCCTTGTTCGTCATGCCGTCCCAATTGATCTCGTCGGCTTGTGATCCTGTCATGGTTAGCAGCAATAGGAACACACAAGAATATGAACCTACAGACTACTAGGAAGTGGTGGTGGTGGTGGTGGTGGTGGTGGTGTGTCAAAAATCCGTCAAGCGAATCTCAAATCCTTACCAGTTCTTACCCAGCAGCAGGCGGTGATCGGCAACCGTTGTAGTCAAAAACCCTCAAAGCTTGGATAGAGCGATTGCTAGGTGGTGTCAAGACACGACGTAGATGTATGTGTAGCTGGGATGGCTTATATATGGTAGCAAAAGGGGTCAGCAATAATCAGTTCATAGATGCAAAGTTGAATAAACGCTCAATGACGGTACTGTGCTGGTCCTAGGCTAGACCGTGCTAGAGACGCGAGCCTAGAACACCAACAAAATCATGACGCTACACGTAATCAAGGGAAGAGCACACTTTGAACTTTTTTTTCGCCTCTTTTTTTTTTGGCGCCTCATTTTTTTGCTCAGAAAATCACTATAATGGCGAGTGTCTCAAAACTCTTCTGAAGGTCTAAAAACAGGATAGGCACGAAATTTTTTTGAATAATTTTTTTTTCTGGAGCGATTCGAGGCAGCGACAACCAAAAATTGCGACAAAAATCACTATGATGACGAGTGTCTCAAAACGCTCCAAAAAGCCTAAAAATAGGAAAGAGAAAAAATATTTTCACCCGCCGAAATTTTGGCCTAGAAAGTGCTATGAAAAGCGTGCCAGACTTTTTTTCCGAGACCTACTCAGTCAAGAAAACGCGAAAATAAAATCAAAGGGATCTCGAAAACAACCCTAATATGGAATCGACTCGGATTGGTGGTGGATATATGGTGGTATATATGGATACAGATTGATGGCAGATATATGGCGGTGGTATATGATGGTGGGTATGGCAGCGGTGATGATGATGGTGGGTATGGCAGCGGTGCTGATGATGATGGTGGGTATGACAGCGGTGATGATAATGGTGGGTATGGCAGCGGTGCTGATGATGATGGTGGGTATGGCAGCGGTGATGATTATGGTGGGTATGGCGGCGTGACAACTTATGAACAGAACTCGAAACTCTAAAGGACTAGATGCTAAGACCAGCAACTTGACACGACGATGCAACCGCAAATTCAACAAAGCAAACACCGAACTGAAAATTGCAGAGGCTCAGATTGGTTCGGAGATTATGATCTAACCCTATTTTTTTTTGTGCCTTTTTCGTGGACTGTAGGTATGAGAAACAGATGCGATCTAAACTACGAAAAACTGGTAAAATCTCACCGAGCAACCTGGAAATCTGATACCATTTTATAGAGGCGAAGTTGTCCCTATCTTTCGATGAGATGTGGTTATCGTTTATGGTAGAGTCGACTTTGACGATCCAACTACGAACATGCGAGGACGTCGCGCCTTAGCAACCGCTAAACCAACTCCGAGAGGTTATTGACCACGCCGGAGCATGATGAACCTGACCACGAGGGTCTGTTTCCTGCAAGCAAACGAAGAACAAGGAAGAAACTAAGATTGCAATCTGGATATTGCGAATATAAGAGGAAAGCTTTATTGATAAAAGTGGGGTTCTGTGACGCCTTTGTCTGGTCGTGGAACACAAACGAAGAACGCGAAGTTGCAGCTATGGCGAACTTTCAATCTAAACAAAACCCCAGTCTAAACGGCGCCCTAATGGCTGTATATATTGGGGAATAGAGGGGGAATTTCGTGACCCCTTGGAGGAGGGGTCCAAAACCAACCCTAACTCCGTTTACCCACACATACGGACTCTAAAAACAGCCTAATAAGTGGTATTTCGAAATTACATGGGCCTGACCCAAAAATAAGGTGGCACAGCACCTATATTAGCCTATGGACGAAATTTATGAAGTGGCATCTTGTATATTTCGTCCAAGCCTTCATACTCTCATTATGGTGGCTTCAAAGTGCGAAAATCACCAATGGAAACTCCATTGTTCCTTCCCGCGCGCGCACCTTCTCCTCCATGCTTGATCCCGCTCCAATGGCCATCGTTATTGTCCGTGCTAGGTCCTTCATTCATAAGTACAACAAAAGTATCTAATTTAGGCAGCATCACATGTTCATGAACATTAGAAGGATTTCCAAGAAACGAAAGTACCTGATAATTTAGTTGGAGTGCGCGGGCTCTAGTAACTGGTCCAATAAGGGTAGCTGGTGGGGATGTGGGTGTAACATTTGCAGGGATGTCCTCATCATTCTTGCTCAAGACGTGCTTGACAGTTTCGTTCCTCCAACGCACGAGTCGAATCACGGAGTGCATGTTGGGCTTCTAGCGCTTGTTCTTCGCGTTGACGTAGTTCTTCTTCGCGACGTTGTTGTTGGCGTTGTTGTTCCAATGCTTCTTGTTCTTGTTGTTGACATTGAGCGCGCTCACGGATTCAATCTTGTAGTCCATTGCCATGGAATGGGTTCTCCGAACCTTGACGTTGGAAGTCTAAACGGTGCCCTAAGGGCTGTATATATGGGGGAATAGAGGGGGAATTTTGTGACCCCATGGAGGAGGGGTCCGAAACCAACCATAACTCTGTTTCCCCACACATACGGACTCTAAAAACAGCCTAATAAGTGGTATTTCGAAATTACATGGGCCTGGCCCAAAAATAAGGTGACGCAGCACCTATAATAGCCTATGGACGAAATTTATGAAGTGGCATGATGTACATTTCGTCCAAGCCTCCAAGCACTCCTTATGGTGGCTTCAAAGTGCGAAAATCTCCACCGGAAAGTCCATTGTTCCTTCCCGCGCGCACACCTTCTTCTCCATGGTTGATTCCGCTCCAATGGCCGTCCTTCTTGTCCATGCTAGCTCCTTCAAAGTGAGGTACAGGCAAAGGCATATATAAACCATGAGGATTGAGTTTTGACTTAGCTTTTTGACATGTAGTGCAGCGAGCAATAAAACGCTCAACATCCCGTCTCATCTTTGGCCAAAATAAATGTGTAGCAAGTACGTCCTCCGTCTTCTTCACGCCAAAGTGTCCCATTAATCCCCCTCCATGCGCCTCCTGACCACAAAAAATGCCGTTCATAGATTTTTCGCAAATAAGGTCCCCATATACGCCATCTGGTAGACAATTTTCCCTAAAACCAACCATACACGAGTCGGATACAAAGTTTGCCCGAGAACTCCTCGATAACTACCTCTTCCGTGGCAAGGCCAAAATAACTTTTTTTGCTATAAAGACCTTCCTTAAAAATTGTCGTTGATATAATTTTCCCAAATTAGGTCGCCATAAACGACATCTGGTAGAGAATTTTTCCTAAAACCTATCATACAGGAGTCGGAAACAACGTTTGCCCCAAAACTTCTCGATAACTACCTCTTCCATGGCAAGGACAAAATAAATTTTAGCTGTCCACTCCATCCTTAAAAAATGTCGTTCATAGAATTTCCCAAATTAGTTCCCCATATACGACATCTGGTAGAGAATTTGTCGTAAAACCTACCATACAGGAGTCGGAAACAAAGTTTGCCCGAAAACTCCTCGATAACTACCTCTTCCGTGGCAAGCACATAATAACTTTTAGGTATCCAGACCATCCTTAAAAAATGTCTTTCACAGAATTTTCCCAAATTAAATCCCCATATACGACATCTAGTAGACAAGTTTCCCTAAGACCTACCATACACGAGTCGAAAACAAAGTTTGCCCGAATACTCCTCGATAACTACCTCGTCCGTGGCATGGCCAAAATAAAATTGCGATGGGTGGTAGTATAAGGACTCTGATTGGTGTGGCGGATCTTTTTTTTTGTGACTATAAAGACTCTTTTTTTTCCGACACCTACTCAGGCAAGGGAACTCGAAAATAAAAACAAAGGGATCTCAAAATCAATCCGAATACCTAAGGAACTCGGATTAGAGGCGGATATGGGTGGTAGTATAAGGACTCTGATTGGTGTGGCGGATCTGTGGTGGAGGTATATGGCAGCGATGAAGATGATGCGGTGGCGGCGTGACAATCTGTGACTAGAACTCGAAACTCTAAAAGACTAGACGCTAAGACCAGCAACTCGACACGACGATGCACCCGCAATTTCAACAAAGCAAAACACTGAAAAGACTATGCAAAGGCTCAGATTGGTTCGGATATGATGATCTAACCCTAATTTTTTTTGTGGCTTTTTTTTTGTGGACGGTAGGTATGAAGAACAAATGCAATCTATACTACGAAAAACTGGTAAATCTCACCGAGCAACCTGGAAATCTGATACCACTTGATAGAGGCGAAGGTGTCCCGTCTTTCGATGAGATGGTGGCTATCGTTTTGGTGGAAGTCGACTTTCACGATCCGACTACGAACGTGCGAAGACGTCGCGCCTTAGCAATCGCTAAACCAACTCCGAGAGGTTATTGACCACGCCGGAGCACGATCAACCTGACCACGAAGGTCTATTTCCTGCACGCAAACGAAGAACAAGCAAGAAACTAAGATTGCAATCTAGATATTGCGTATTAAAGAGGAAAGCTTTATTGATGAAGTGGGGTTCTGTGACGTCTTGGTCTGGTCGTGGAACACAAACGAAGGACGCGAAGTTGCAGCTATGGCGAACTTGTAATCTAAACAAAACCCAAATCTAAAACGATGCCCTAAGGGCTGTATATATGAGGTAATAGAAGGGGATTTCGTGGCCCCTTGGAGGAGGGGTCCGAAACCAGCCCTAACTCCGTTTCCCTACACATACGGACTCTAAAAATAGCCTAATAAGTGGTATTTCGAAATTACATGGGCCTGGCCCAAAAATAAGGTGACGCAGCACCTATATTAGCCTATGGACGAAATTTATGAAGTGGCCTCTTGTATATTTCGTCCAAGCCTCCAAGCACTCCTTATGGTGGCTTCAAAGTGCGAAAATCACCACTGGAAACTCCGTTGTTCCTTCCCGTGCGCGCACCTTCTCCCCCATGCTTGATCCTGCTCCAATGGCCATCCTTCTTCTCCATGCTAGGTCCTTCGTTCATAAGTAAAACAAAAGTATCTAATTTAGGCAGCATCATATGTTCATGAACATTAGAAGGATTTCCAAGAAACGAAAGTACCTGATAATTTAGTTGGCGTGCGCGGGCTCTAGTAATTGGTCCAATCTGTGTAGCTGGTGGTGATGTGGGTGTAACATTAGTAGGGATGTCCTCATCAAAGTCCATAGATATATCCTCCCAAGGAACACTAGGTACAGGCAAAGGCATATATAAACCATGAGGATTGAGTCGTGACTTAGCTTTTTGACATGTAGTGCAGCGAGCAACAAAACGCTCAACATCCCGTCTCATCTTTGGCCAAAATAAATGTGTAGCAAGTACGTCCTCCGTCTTCTTCACGCCAAAGTGTCCCATTAATCCCCCTCCATGCGCCTCCTGTAACAACAAAAGACGAACGGAGCTAGCTGGAATGCATAGCTTGTTAGCACGGAACACAAATCCATCATTAATGACGAACTTGTTCCGATGAAACTAAGATTGATGATATTAAAACTTGGCCCACACCAACGAATTTGCAACAAGTGCGTAGCTTCCTAGGACTAGCCGGTTTCTATCGCCATTTTGTGAAAGACTTTAGCACTATTGCATCACCTCTCCATGCTCTGAGCAAGAAGAATGAACTATTGATTTGGGGTCCTACACAAGACACCGCTTTCCATGAACTTCAAAATTTGCTCACTCATGCACCTTTGCTTGCTTTGCCCAACTTTGATAAAACATTTGAAGTGCATTGTGATGCTAGTGGTAATGGAATAGGTGGTGTGCTTATGCAAGAGAAGCGCCCAATTGCGTAGTTTAGCGAGAAACTTTCCGGCGCACAACTTAACTACCCCATATATGACAAAGAATGTATGCTTTGGTGAGAGTTTTACATGTGTGGGAACACTATTTGCGACCACATGAGTTTGTTATCCATACCGACCATGAAACGCTTAAGTACTTGAAAGGTCAAACGAAGTTGAACAAACGGCATGCTAAATGGAGTGAATTTATTGAGTCCTTCCCTTATGTCATCAAATACATCAAGGGTAAGGAAAACGTTGTGGCGGATGCTCTTTCCCGCAAATGCATGCTAGTTACTCAACTTGAATTGAATGTTCTTGGTTCAAAGACTTGTATGAGAATGATGCCTATTTTGCTAATCCTTACGCTATGTGCCAAGTGAAAACTTGTTGGGAGAACTATTATATGAAAGATGGCTATCTTATGCGTGCTAACAAATTGTCTTCTCTTCGTTTGTTGCTTTTGCAAGAGGCTCGCGGTGGAGGACTTATGGGTCACTTTGGACGCGACAGGATGTATGCCACGCTATCCAACAAGTACTTTTGGCCCAAGATGTTTCGTGATGTTGCACGCTTCACCAACCGATGCTCTACATGCCGCAAAGCTAAGTCAAAAGCTCAATCCCATGGTCTTTATATGCCTCTACCTATACCTTTCCAATCTTGGGAAGACATTAGTATGGATTTTGTGCTTGGTTTCCCACGAACAAAAAATGGCCATGATTCCGTTTTTGTCGTTGTGGACCGCTTTTCCAAGATGGCTCATTTCATTCCATGTCACAAGATAGACGATGCTTCACATATTGCGAATCTCTTTTGTAGGGTCATCTTCCGACTACATGGCGTCCCCAAGACCATTGTCTTGGATCGCGACGTCAAGTTTTTGAGCTACTTTTGGAAGACCATATGCGCCAAGCTCGGAATCAAGCTTCTTTTCTCTTTGGCATACCATCCTCAAACCGATGGACAAACGGAAGTGACGAACCGGACACTTTCTACCCTACTTCGCGTGTTGATCAAGAAGAACATCAAGGAATGGGAAGATTTCCTACCCATCGCCGAGTACGCCTACAACCGCGCAAGTCACTCCACCACCGGCAAGTCTCCGTTTGAAGTGGTTTACGGCTTCAATCCTTTGTCCCCGTTGGACATCCTACCTCTACCTCTACAAGAACGCGTCAACATGGACGCAAGTGCAAGGGCAAGCTACATCAAGAGGATGCATGAAGATACAAGGCGGACGATTGAACGACAAGTGGAACGCGTCACCAACAAGCGCAACCTCAACAAGCATCCCATGGTCTTCAAGCCCGGTGATCTTGTGTGGCTACACCTTCGCAAGGACCGCTTCCCCAACGAACGCAAATCGAAGCTACTACCTCGCGCCGACGGCCCCTTCAAGGTGTTGGCACGCTACAACAACAATGCCTACAAGATCGACATACCATGCGACACGTACAACGTGAGTGACACATTCAACATCACGGATCTATCCCCTTTCCATGGTGATGAAGATCTTGATCCGAGGACGGATCTTCCCCAAGGGGGGGAGATGATGGGGGAGCATCCCACCATCATCCCCATGGACTCTACATCATCACATCAAGCCACAAAGGGACCCATGACTAGAGCCCGGGCACGTGCTATTGAACACGATGTGACATCTCTCCTATATGATTCTCTCCTTGATATTCATGGAACTTGGATGCTACCTCAATCGGAGATCCTTTGCATGATCAGGTACAATGGGAATGGAGAAGATGCTCAGAGCGGAGGACGTCAAGCTTGGAAGGAAAAGGGAGAAGCTGCGGACAAGGCCCAGCCCTCGGACGCCCGGACAGCCTCGGACGTCCGGACAACCTCGGACGTCCGACGCCTGATGACCGACCTCGCGAGGAAACTCCAAGACGTTCGGCACGCTCCAGCACCCGGACGACCGGACCCGTCCGGAAAATCCGACACCCTGGCACCCGCACCAAATCCTCGGAAGACCGAAGACCCCCGGACGTCCGACGCGCCACGGAAATCCAAGAACTCCCATCCAGAGCCGAATCCTCGTACGACCGGCCACCTCCGGACGTCCGAACTGCCGTGAAGCGTCGGACGTCCGACCGCGTCCGGACGTCCGGACCCTGTCTGCGCACAGGCCCGCGGGCTTTGGCCCATGTACCCCTTCATTTCGCCTAGGACTATATAAACTCCTTCCCCTCCTCTTCCTAGGGTTAGCTTATGTTTAGCAAAGACACTTGTTGAGCATAGCTCCATTATCTCCCTTCCCTCCTGGAGCGATACACCTCTACGTGAGAAGATCCGGAGTGATGCCAAGGCCCCTCTAAGGGAAGATCCCCTCGGGATTCAAGACCTCCTCCTCCGGAGTGAGAAGACTACCGTTACTTGTATCCTTTTGTTGTTCGTGGACCATGATACTCAGTACTCGTGTGATTCTAGTGGATGTGTGATCGGAGTTTGTCCTTGAGTGTTTTCCTCTTGTGATTTCCCCCTCGTGTTCTTCGTGTTCTTCGTGTTCAATCACAAATCCACCTCCAATTCGTGAAAGATCGACGCACACGGGCGTGCCCCGTATCATATTGTCGAAGCTTCATGAAGGACGAGGAGGAGTACGAGCGCAAGTGTACACCTACACCATCCACGAGGGAAGCTTGGAAACGGAGACGGAAGAAGACAGAGTTGCGGAGTCTACAGCGGCCGGACGTCTGACAGCTTCCGGACGACCGACCTCTGGAGTCCTGCCCAGCCAGAGGACGGGCAGAACTCGACTGCGGCCGGACGACCGACGCCGCCCGGACGTCCGACACATCCCAGCCTCCGGAAATCCGGAGCCAAGCTACCCGCACCAAAATCTCGGATTTCCGAAGCCTCCGGACGACCGAGCCTCGGACGACCGACGCCCTCCGGACGTCCGGTCCTTCGTGAGCCGTCGGACGTCCGACAACCTCCGGATGTCCGGCACTGCGTGTGCGCAGACGTGGGCCTTTGGTCTTGTATCTCTCTCTCACTTACCCCTTCGTGGCTAAGACTATATATACTCTTCCCCACCCTACTTCCTTGGGTAAGCAATGATTTAGCTCATAGACAGATGAGCCTTTGCTCCTTCCACTACCTCTCCCATGGAGTAGATGCCTCTATGAGAGAAGACCCCTAGTGGATGTCAAGGCCACTTGCGAGGGAAGATCCCTAGTGGATTCAAGGCCCCATCTCCCCATGGGATTTGGGATGAACTCTACCATGTATCCTCTTTCCCTTTGTTGTTTTTGTACCCTTGTGGATCTTGTGTGTATGTGAGCATAGTGGATGTGTGATTAGACTTGTTCTTGAGTGTTTCTCTTGTGATTTCCCCCTCGTGTTCTGCGTGTTCATTCACAAATCCACCTCCAATTCTTGAAAGATCGACACACACGGGTGTGCCCCGTATCAAGGTAGTTATCGAGGAGTTTTCGGGCAAACTTTATTTCTGACTCCTGTATGGTAGGTTTTAGGTCAAATTCTCTACCAGATGTCGTATATGGGGACCTAATTTGGGAAACTTCTGTGAACAACATTTTTTAAGGATGGTCTATATAGCAAAATTTTGTTTTGGCCATGCCACGGGAGAGGTAGTTATCGAGGAGTTTTCGGGCAAACTTTGTTTCCAACTCTTGTACGATAGGTTTTATGAAAAATTCTCTACTAGATGTCGTTTATGGCGACCAAATTTGGGAAAATTATTTGAATGACATATTTTAAGGATGGTCTATATAGCCAAAAAAGTTATTTTGGCCTTGCCACTAAAGAGGTAGTTATCGAGGAGTTCTCAGGCAAACTTTGTATCCGGCTCGTGTATGGTTGGTTTTAGGGAAATTGTCTACCTAATTTGGGAAAATTCTATGAATGACATTTTTGAATGATGGTTTGGAGCTAAAAGTAATTATGTCCTTGCCACGGAAGAGGTAGTTATCGAGGAGTTTTCGGGCAAACTTTGGTTCCGACTCCTGTATGGTAGGTGTTAGGTCAAATTCTCTACCAAATGTCGCATATGGGGACCTAATTTGGGAAACTTCTGTGAACAACATTTTTTAAGGATGGTCTATATAGCAAAATTTTATTTTGGCCATGCCACGGAAGAGGTAGTTATCGAGGAGTTTTCGGGCAAACTTTGTTTTCGACTCATGTATGGTTGGTTTTTGGGAAAATTGTCTACTAGATGTCGTATAGGGGGCTTAATTTTGGAAAATTCTGTGAAAGACATTTTCTAAGGATGGTCTGGATACCAAAAAGTTATTATGTCCTTGCCACGGAAGAGGTAGTTATCGAGGAGTTTTGGGGCAAACTTTGTTTTCGACTCATGTATGGTTGGTTTTTGGGAAAATTGTCTACTAGATGTCGTATAGGGGGGCTTAATTTTGGAAAATTCTGTGAAAGACATTTTCTAAGGATGGTCTGGATACCAAAAATTTATTATGTCCTTGCCACGGAAGAGGTAGTTATCGAGGAGTTTTTGGGCAAACTTTGTTTCCGACTCTTGTATGGTACGTTTGAGGGCGAATTCTCTACCAGATGTCGTTTATGGGGACCTAATTTGGCAAAATTCTTTGAACGACATTTTTTAAGGATGGTCTATATAGAATAAAGTTACTTTGGCCTTGCCACAGAAGAGATAGTTATCGTGCAGTTTGGGCCAAACATTGTTTCCGACTCGTGTATGTTAGGTTTTAGGACAAATTCTCTATGAGATGTCGTATATTGGGACCTATTTGGGGAAAATTCTATGAAAGAATTTTTAAGTATGGTCTAGATAGCTAAAAGTAATTTTGTCCATGCCACGGAGGAGTTTTGGGGCAAACTTTGTTTCTGACTCCTGTATGGTAGGTTTTATTTCAAATTCTGTACCAGATGTCGTATATAGGGACCTAATTTGGGAAACTTCTGTGAACGACATTTTTTAAGGATGGTCTATATAGCAAAATTTTATTTTGCCGTACCACGGAACAAGTAGTTATTGAGGAGTTCTCGGGCAAACTTTGTATCCGACTCGTGTATGGTTGGTTTTAGGGAAAATTGTCTACCAGATGGCGTATATGGGGACCTAATTTGGGAAAATTCTATGAATGACATTTTGAATGATGGTTCGGATAGCTAAAAGTAATTATGTCCTTGCCACAAAAGAGGTAGTTATTGAGGAGTTTACGGGCAAACTTTGTTTCCGACTCTTGTATGGTAGGTTTTAGGTCAAATTCTCTACCAGATATTGTATATGGGGACGTAATTTGGGAAACTTCTGTGAACAACAGTTTTTAAGGATGGTCTATATAAATTTTTTTATTTTGGCCATGCTGGTAGAGGTAGTTATCGAGTAGTTTTCGGGCAAACTTGTTTTCGATTCGTGTATGGTTGGTTTTAGGGAAAATTGTCTACTAGATGTCGTATATGGGGACTTAGTTTGGGAAAATTATCTGAAAGTCATTTTTTAAGGATGGCCTTGATACCTAAAAGTTAGTATGTCCTTGCCACGAAAGAGGTAGCTATCGAGGAGTTTCGGGGCAAACTTTGTTTCCGACTCTTGTATGGTACATTTTAGGGCGAATTCTCTACCAGATGTCGTTTATGGGGACCTAATTTGGCAAAATTTGTTCAACGATATTTTAGGATGATCTATATAGCGAAAAGTTATTTTGGCCTTGCCACAAAAGAGGTAGTTATCGTGCAGTTTGGGCCAAACATTGTTTCCGACTCGTGTATGTTAGTTTTAGGACAAATTCTCTACCAGATGTCGTATATTGGGACCTATTTTTGGAAAATTCTATGAAAGAATTTTTTAAGGATGGTCTGTGATGCGGAGCATCCCACCATCATCCCCATGAAGGCTACACCATCAAGCCAGCCCCCAAGTGGCCCTATGACAAGAGCACGTGCACGCGACATTGAAGCTAAGGTGAACTCACTCCTCTTCGAGTATGACTTCGATGGCAAAGGAACTTGGATGCTACCTCACAATCAAACCCTGTGTATCCTTAGGTACGAGGAAGAAGACCGCGAAGGGCCAAGGAAGCAGCCCCAAGACCAAGGCCGAGGAGGAGAAGGAGCTAGCACCAAGGTCAAGTCTCTAGACAGCCCGGAACTTCCGGCCTGCCCAGAACTTCCGGCCCTCCGACGACCCAGGACAAGACCCAGAGGAGCAAACTCTCTGGATAGCCCGGAAGCAGCCCGGACCCTCGCCCGGAACCTCCGGGACCCGGAACTTCCGGCCAGCCCGGAACTTCCAGCCCCTCCTGAAGCCATCCGCCGAAGCCTGCGCCAACTCTCTGTTTAGCCTGGACCCAGCCCGGAACCAGCCCGGAACTTCCGGCCTTCACAGAGCGATGCCACTCGGGCCCGAGTCCCATGTACCTTTTCCTCTTACCCCTTCGTCTCAAACTATAAGTACTCCCCTCCTAGCTCCGTATTAGGGTTAGCTTATGTTTAGCAAAGACACTTGTCAAGACATCCTCCTCCGGAGCGAGAAGACTACCTCTACTTGTATCCTTTTGTTGATTGTGGACCGTGATACTCGTGTACTCGTGTGATTCTAGCGGATGTGTGATCTAAGGTCGTCCTTGAGTGTTTGATTCCCTCTCGTGTTTCTCTTGTGTTCTTCGTGTTCCACGTGAGATCCCCTCCAAATCGTGAAAGATCGACGCACACGGGCGTGCCCCGTATCATATTGGTAGCAAGAGCCAAGGTTTCTCACGAATTTGGAGTCCCCTCCCCCGATTTCTAGCCAATTTTGTTTTGTTTTGACCTAATTTTGAAAATCCCCACAAAAATAGCCCTACCAAATTTCTTGGATTCATTGGATTTGAGGAGATTTTGTTGATTTTGATCCGTGGATTTCGTTGTGAACGTGTGGATCTACCTTTCTATCCATCCAATTCCCCCCAAAATTTTCTTTTTCCCCGTCAAATTTGGGTTTTTCCTCTTGGTTTTCCGCCCAAGTCCAAGATCTGGAAATTAGGGTTCGTCCCAATTTTCCCGACCCCCGGAACCTCCGGCCTCACCCAGACCTTCCGGCCTCCGGACCCTCCGGCCAACCCGGACCTTCCGGCCCCCGGAACATCCGGCCGGCCCGGACCTTCCGGCCTTTGCAGAAACTTTGCAATTGCCAATTTGGCATTTTCTCGCGTTTTTCCACCACAGTTTTTCCGCAAACCTCCACCATTTCTTCCGCAACCCATTTGCATTTGAGATTTTGAGTCGCGAGCATCGCCACTTCCTAAGGTGTTTCGGCTAATTAGGAGTGGTTCTTTATCGACATCGCCGCTCATCATCGCCCCGGATCGTCGCCAACCAACTCTTCATTGACACCTCACCGTAAGCAAGGACGGTAATCGTGACGACACTCTTGCCTATACCCTTGCCATTACATTGTTACCCCGAGCCTATTTGCGTTACTTACCTATCGAGACTAGCCATTGAGTATTGCCGGGCTACGCTACTTGTGCACTTTAGTGATACATACTCCGCATAGCTTCATTTGCATGCATATATCTTAGTATTATCTTTTGTGTTACAACATAGTACCCGCATACATAATTGCTATCTTGGTGTGCACGTCCCGCATTGTGACCATACAAAATATCATTGCAAAAGGAAAGAGAAGCAAAGCTTTTAAGCAAAAGAGCAAAAAGAGCAATAGCGTCGCAAGATTCGTATAGCATACTTGATCATCTTGGATCACTTGAGCGAGTGACACGTGCCGCATACACACATAGCAAGTCGGGAATAGGAAGACGACACTTTTGGTTCTTTTAGGGTGTGCACAAGTGCGTATCATGCCCATTGGAGCAATCGTGCTACCGTCACTCTAGTGTTGTGCAACGAGAGCATTTTCCGTGGATTCCACAATTTGGCTCATCCTTGGTTGCATAACCCCAATTTTCTTACGTGCGTGTGTTTCCGTGTATACTCATTGCTATTGATCTACATTGTCCCATTTGCGAATTCTACGAATCTCTTTCAACATTATTGAATCTTATCGTTCGAATTGCTTGAAATTTGTGCCACTATCCTAACCAAGCTACTCCATAAGCCTTATTTGTGTAGGTGTGAGAAGGACGATCTTCGGTACCAATTCTACTATTTTCATACTTGCACATTGAGTAATCTTGATCTACTTTCAAATTTTTGAACGGTAATTGGTATTGTTTTCTCACTCTTCCACCTATACTTGTTTTGAGTTCTATGGATAGGAACATCATGTTGAATCCGGCCTTCGAGGAAAATGAAGACGACGTGAACACCCACGTCACCAAGTTGCACTTCTTCAGCGCACACAAGGCAATTACTCAAGCTCAAGATGTCTTGAATGACCGCATCGACCATTTCGCCTCCAACTTGTGTGAATCCAAATTGCGCACAAGGGAATACCTCGACACCAAGCTCTCAAGAAAAATGGAGGAGCTCCGGTCCTTGATGGTCACTCGCGCACCTTCCTCATCTACATCAACAAGGAGTCGTCACACAAGTCGCAACTCAACGACGTACTCTTCCGACGCAAGTCCACAAGCGCGTCATCATCATCGTGACGAACACTCCGGTAGTCCACGCTCGAGAACGCCGCCGCCAACAAGATCAAGATGCCTTGGAGCAAGAACAACATCGCCGTCATGAACGCTCGCTTGAAGCGCATCGCGCTTTACAAGAAGCTACTCGTGCCTTGGAGGAGCGCAACCGCCAAGCTCCTCACGAGCAAGAAGTACTTCGCCAAGCACACCAAGAAGAACTTCGCCGACAACGACAAGAAGAAGCCAATCGCCAAGAGGAGCACCAAGAAAGGTGCAACCGCGTGCGTCCACCTCGTCGCCGCCCTCAAGATCATCGCGACGACCCCGACCATCACGATGAGCAAGGACAAGATCAACGTCAACACGCTCAAGGCAATGACAATGAGGATCCACCCCCACGCCAAGGGTTTCGGCATCACAACCACAATGATGAACAACGCTTCGGCAAGCTCAAGTTCACAATGCCAAAGTTTTCTGGAAGCAATGATCCCGAAGACTACTTGTCATGGGCCCTCAAGGTTAACAAGATCTTTCGCCTACACAACTATGATGAAGAGAAGAAGATAGCCACGGTGATAGAGGCGAAGTTCTCCCTGTC
Organism: Elymus sibiricus; assembly: GCA_039707655.1. Taxonomy (NCBI): domain Eukaryota; kingdom Viridiplantae; phylum Streptophyta; class Magnoliopsida; order Poales; family Poaceae; genus Elymus; species Elymus sibiricus. Next base: position 244,136,352 of record CM077667.1, on the reverse strand, counting down.
TTTAGATGAGATGTGAGTATCATTTATGGTGGAGTAGACTTTGACGATCCGACTACGAACGTGTGAGGACGTCGTGCCTTAGCAATCGCTAAACCAACTCCGAGAGGTTATTGACCGCGCCAGGGCACGATCAACCTGACCAGGAGGGTCTATTTCCTGCAAGCAAACGAAGAACAAGCAAGAAACTAAAATTGCAATCTGGATATTGCGAATATAAGAGGTAAGCTTTATTGATGAAGGTGGGGTTCTGTGACGCCTTTGTCTGGTCGTGGAACACAAACGAAGAACGCGAAGTTGCAGCTATGACGAACTTTTAATCTAAACAAAACCCAAGTCTAAAACGACGCCCTAAGGGCTGTATATATGGGGGAATAGAGGGGGATTTCGTGGCCCCTTGGAGGAGGGGTCCGAAACCAACCCTAACTCCGTTTCCCCGCACATACGGACTCTAAAAACAGCCTAATGAGAGGTATTTCGAAATTACATGGGCCTGGCCCAAAAATAAGGTGGCGCAGCACCTATAATAGCCAATGGACTAAATTTATAAAGTGGCATCATGTATATTTCGTCCAAGCCTCCAAGCACTCCTTATGGTGGCTTCAAAGTGCGAAAATCACCACTGAAAAGTCCATTGTTCCTTCCCGCGCGCGCACCTTCTTCTCCATGCTTGATCCCGCTCCAATGGCCATCCTTCTTGTCCATGCTAGGTGCTAGAGGCGAAGGTGTCCCGTCTTTCGATGAGATGGTGGCTATCGTTTGGTGGAAGTCGACTTTCACGATCCGACTACGAACGTGCGAAGACGTCGCGCCTTAGCAATCGCTAAACCAACTCCGAGAGGTTATTGACCACGCCGGAGCACGATCAACCTGACCACGAAGGTCTATTTCCTGCACGCAAACGAAGAACAAGCAAGAAACTAAGATTGCAATCTGGATATTGCGTATTAAAGAGGAAAGCTTTATTGATGAAGTGGGGTTCTGTGACGTCTTGGTCTGGTCGTGGAACACAAACGAAGGACGCGAAGTTGCAGCTATGGCGAACTTGTAATCTAAACAAAACCCAAATCTAAAACGATGCCCTAAGGGCTGTATATATGAGGTAATAGAAGGGGATTTCGTGGCCCCTTGGAGGAGGGGTCCGAAACCAGCCCTAACTCCGTTTCCCCACACATACGGACTCTAAAAATAGCCTAATAAGTGGTATTTCGAAATTACATGGGCCTGGCCCAAAAATAAGGTGACGCAGCACCTATATTAGCCTATGGACGAAATTTCTGAAGTGGCCTCTTGTATATTTCGTCCAAGCCTCCAAGCACTCCTTATGGTGGCTTCAAAGTGCGAAAATCACCACTGGAAACTCCGTTGTTCCTTCCCGTGCGCGCACCTTCTCCCCCATGCTTGATCCTGCTCCAATGGCCATCCTTCTTGTCCATGCTAGGTCCTTCGTTCATAAGTAAAACAAAAGTATCTAATTTAGGCAGCATCATATCTTCATGAACATTAGAAGGATTTCCAAGAAACGAAAGTACCTGATAATTTAGTTGGCGTGCGCGGGCTCTAGTAATTGGTCCAATCTGTGTAGCTGGTGGTGATGTGGGTGTAACATTAGTAGGGATGTCCTCATCATCCTCCCCTTCTTGAACTGAAGTCGTCCTCGACGGAAGCTCATCAACCTCACCCAAATAAGGCTTCAAATCTGCAATGTTAAAAGTGGGACTAACCCCAAAATCTGCAGGCAGCTCAAGTTTATATGCATTATCATTTATTTTCTCTAACACCTTAAAAGGACATCAGCACGTGGCATTAGTTTTGACTTGCGTAAATCAGGAAACCTATCCTTACGAAATGTAACCAAACAAGATCTCCAGGTGCAAAGACAACATGTTTTCTACCCTTATCTCCAGCAAGTTTATATTTAGCATTCATACTCTCAATGTTTTCCCTAGTTAACTCATGCATCTTTAATATCAATTCAGCACGTTCTTTAGCATCAAAATTAACCTTCTCTGAAGATGGAAGAGGCAACAAATCAATAGGTGCACGATGTAAGAAACCATACACAACTTCAAAAGGGCACATCTTAGTAGTAGAGTGCAGCGAACGATTATAAGCAAATTCAATATGAGGCAAGCATTCTTCCCACATTTTCAGGTTTTTCTTCAAAATAGCCCTAAGCATAGTAGACAATGATCTATTGACTACTTCAGTTTGTCCATCAGTCTGGGGGTGACATGTAGTACTAAAAAGCAGTTTAGTCCCCAACTTAGCCCATAAACATCTCCAAAAGTGGCTAAGAAATTTGGCATCATGATCTGAAACGATTGTATTTGGCACACCATGCAAGCGAACAATTTCACGAAAGAACAAATCAGCAACATTAGCAGCATCATCACTTTTATGACATGGTATAAAGTGTGCCATTTTCGAAAATCTATCCACGACAACAAATATGCTATCCCTCCCCTTCTTTGATCGAGGTAAACCTAAAACAAAGTCCATAGATATATCCTCCCAAGGAACACTAGGTACAGGCAAAGGCATATATAAACCATGAGGATTGAGTCGTGACTTAGCTTTTTGACATGTAGTGCAGCGAGCAACAAAACGCTCAACATCCCGTCTCATCTTTGGCCAAAAGAAATGTGTAGCAAGTACGTCCTCCGTCTTCTTCACGCCAAAGTGTCCCATTAATCCCCCTCCATGCGCCTCCTGTAACAACAAAAGACGAACGGAGCTAGCTGGAATGCATAGCTTGTTAGCACGAAACACAAATCCATCATTAATGACGAACTTGTTCTATGTTCTCCCTTCTTTACAATTCTGCAACACATCTTGAAATTCGGCATCATGCATATATTGATCTTTGATGGTCTCTAAACCAAATATTTTAAAGTCAAGTTGTGAAAGCATAGTATAACGATGAGACAATGCATCAGCAATAACATTTTCTTTACCCTTCTTGTGTTTAATGACATAAGGGAAAGTCTCAATGAATTCAACCCATTTAGCATGCCTACGGTTCAGTTTTGCTTGACTTTTAATATGTTTCAAAGATTCATGATCAGAATGTATAACAAATTCTTTGGGCCATAAATAATGTTGCCATGTTTCCAAAGTCCGAACAAGAGCATATAATTCCTTATCATAAGTAGAATAATTCAGACTAGGCCCACTCAATTTTTCAGAAAAGTATGCAACAGGTTTACCATCTTGTAATAACACACCTCCTAATCCAATTCCACTAGCATCACATTCAAGCTCAAAAGTCTTATTAAAATCAGGAAGTTGGAGTAATGGAGCATGTGTTAACTTATCTTTCAATACCGTGAAGGCTTCTTCCTGTGCGGTACCCCAAATAAAAGGCACATCCTTCTTTGTAAGCTCATTTAGAGGTGCAGCAATGGTGCTGAAATCCCTCACAAGACACCTATAGAAACCAGCGAGTCCAAGAAAACTCCTCACTTGTGTGACCGTTTTGGGCTGCGGCCAACTCTCAATAGCTTCAATCTTGGCTTTATCAACTTCAATTCCCTGTGGAGTAACAACATAGCCAAGAAAAGAAACTCGGTCGGTGCAAAAGGTGCACTTCCCAAGGTTACCAAACAAACGTGCATCACGTAGAGCGAGAAAAACAGCACGTAAATGTTCCAAATGTTCCTCCAAAGATCTACTATAAATCAGTATATCATCAAAATAGACTACCACAAATCGTCCAATGAAAGCACGTAAAACCTCGTTCATTAATCTCATGAAAGTGCTAGGTGCATTAGTTAACCCAAAAGGCATGACTAACCACTCATATAATCCAAACTTAGTTTTAAATGTTGTTTTCCATTCATCTCCCAATTTCATACGAATTTGATGGTATCCACTACGCAAATCAACTTTGGAGAAAATTGTAGAGCCACTTAATTCATGAAGCATATCATCTAGCCTAGGAATAGGATGACGATAACGAATAGTAATATTATTAATGCCTCTACAATCAACACACATACGCGATGTACCATCCTTTTTAGGCACTAGAATAATAGGAACAGCACAAGGACTAAGAGATTCACGTATATAACCTTTGTCGAGCAGCTCCTGTACTTGACGCATAATCTCCTTCGTCTCCTCTGGATTGGTACGGTATGGCGCACGGTTGGGGCAGCGATGCACCGGGAATTAAGTCAATCTGATGCTCAATCCCTCGAATAGGTGGTAATCCCGGTGGCACGTCTTGTGGAAAGACGTCAGCGAACTCCTGCAAAATGTTAGTGACAGCAGGAGGCAAAGAGGGAGGCATGTCCTCGAATGAAAATAATACATCTTTGCATAAAAAAACATAGCAAACAGATGTAGTGACATCCAAATCAGTAATATCAGATTTAGTGGCAAGTAAACAACCACTCTTCAGTTTTATTTCAGATATAACACTAGATGATTGTTTATGAGGCTTATTATGTTGCTCAAATTCCTTTGCCACAATCTGATTTTCACTCTCACTTTGCTTCTGTTTTGCTTTACTAGCTCTAGCAATGTCATCTTTCATAATATGTTCAGGAGACATAGGAAGCAAAGTTATATTTTTATCCTTATGAACAAGAGTATACTGATTTGTCCTACCATGGTGTACAGAATTTTTATCAAATTGCCATGGTCTACCAAGTAAAACGGAGCATGCTTGCATGGGTACCACATCACAATCAACATAATCAGAATATGTAGCAATGCTAAAGTGCACACGAACAGTAGGTGTTACCTTAACCTTGCCACTATTGTTGAACCATCGGATGTAATAAGGATGAGGATGTGGTCTGGTGGTTAGAGAAAGCTTCTCCACCATCTCCATGCTAGCCAAGTTGTTGCAACTCCCTCCATCGATGATGACGCGAACAGAACGCTCCTTCACAACTCCCTTTGTATGGAACAAGTTGTGCCTCTGATTTTGCTCAGCCTGTGTAACCTGCACACTCAAAACACGTTGAGCAACTAAACTTTCATACCTGTCAGCGTAGTCAGCAGCCATGTAGTGTGTCTCTTGTTCAGTCTCCTCTACACCTTGTTCTTCACTCGCAATAAGAGCCAGGGTCTCCTCATCATAATCGCTAGCGGAGTCATATCCACCATCCTTAGTAACTATCATCACACGCTTGGAAGGACATTCTCTCGCATAGTGACCTCCACCCTTGCAACGACGACATATAACCTCATGTGTTTGCCCTGTGGATGCAATGGAAGAAGAAGAGCTTTGTGCTGGCCCGGAAGGTGGAACAGAGGCCTGTTTCCTGGTATCTCGGTTGGAGTTGGAGGCTGACGTAGGCGGTGCTGCAGCCGGACGTGTGGAAGTAGAAGAGGTACGTGGAGTCCATGATGAAGTGCGACCCGCAGAAAAATTAGTTCTTGCCAATGCCTGTCGATCCTGCACTTCACGTGCAAGCATAGCTTCATTCTCCTCAACAATACCACATCTAATCATGCCAGTTTGTGACTCCTGATAATATTCCTCTACAGAATTTTTTCCTTGTCTTAAACGCTGCAAATTTTGAAGCAATTCACGTTGATAATATGGTGGAACCCAACGATTACGCATAGCGGTTTTCAAAGCAGCCCAAGTAGGTGGGATATTAGCATGATGTATTCTACAATGTTCAGACCACCAAACACAAGCAAAACTAGTGAACGAACAAACAGCAGCAGTAACACGTCTATCCTCAGGATATTGTAAGCATGTAAATCGTTGTTCTGTTTCTAACTCCCAAGTAAGATATATATCCGGAACATATCGACCATCAAATGTAGGAATATTCAATTTAAGTTTAGGGAGATGGTCATGAGTTTGTACCTGAGGGGGTGGTGCAGCCCTACCATTGCGATCGTAGGCACGTGGACGACCTGGTGCGTGTGGTGGTGGTTGTCCTTGGGGCTGAGCTGGAGCAACCTCTCCCTCATCGTCGTAATCACCATCGTAGTCAGTGTTCTGATCAAAAGTAGTAGCAGCAGCAGTAGCCACAGAAGCCACAGCAGTAGGAACGGCACCAGAATGTTGGCCTTCCTCTAGGGGCACACGTTGTGCGCGCCCCGCAAAATTCGGCCGACGTTGTTGTTGTTGCTGAGTTAAGACCGGTGCAGCTGGTGGTAGACGTGCAAGCACCTCATTGAACTTAGCGTCCTACTTCGTCTCGAACGTCTTCTCCAATCCATCTAGCTTCTCCATAGCCTCTCCAAGGCTGGTTACGAAGTCTTGTACCTGGTCAGCCATCATTTGCTGGAATTTATCATGGAGCTCCTTGTTGGTCATAACCTCCCATTCGACCTCGTCAGCTTGTGATCCTGGTATGGTTAGCAGTAATAGGAACACACAAGAATATGAACCTACAGACTACTAGGAAGTGGTGGTGGTGTGTCACAAATCCGTCAAGCAAATCTCAAATTCTTACCAGTTCTTACCCAGCAGCAGGTGGTGATTGGCAACCGGTGTAGTCAAAAACTCCCAAAGCTTGGATAGAGCGATTGCCAGGTGGTGTCAAACACACGGCGTAGATATATGTGGAGCTGGGAAGGCTTAAAATATGGTAGCAAAAAGGGGTCAGCAATAATCAGTTCAGAGATGCAAAGTTGAAAAAACGCTCAACGACGGTACGATGCTGGTCCTAGGCTAGACCGTGCTAGAGACGCGAGCCTAAAACACCAACAAAATCACGACGTTACACGTAATCAAGGGAAGAGCACACTCTGATTTATTTATTTTTTGGCGCCTCTTTTTTTTTTTTTTTTGCGCTCTTTTTTTTTTTTTTTTTTTTGCTCAGAAAATCACTATAATGGCGAGTGTCTCAAAACTCTTCCCGAGACGTATAAATAGGATAGGCACGAAAAAAAATTGAGTAATTTTTTTTTTCTGGAGCGATTCGGGGCTGCGACGACCAAAAATTGCGAAAAAAAATCACTATGATGGCGAGGGTCTCAAAACGCTCCGAAAGGCCTAAAATGATGATAGGAAAAAAATATTTTCACCCACCGAAATTTTGGCCTAGAAAGTGCTCTGAAAAGCGTGCCACTCTTTTTTTTTTTTTCGACACCTACTCAGGCAAGGGAACTCGAAAATAAAAACAAAGGGATCTCAAAATCAATCCGAATACCTAAGGAACTCGGATTAGAGGCGGATATGGGTGGTAGTATAAGGACTCGGATTGGTGTGGCGGATCTGTGGTGGAGGTATATGGCAGCGATGAAGATGATGCGGTGGTGGCGTGACAATCTGTGACTAGAACTCGAAACTCTAAAAGACTAGACGCTAAGACCAGCAACTCGACACGACGATGCACCCGCAATTTCAACAAAGCAAAACACTGAAAAGACTATGCAAAGGCTCAGATTGGTTCGGATATGATGATCTAACCCTAATTTTTTTTTGGCTTTTTTTTTGTGGACGGTAGGTATGAAGAACAGATGCAATCTATACTACGAAAAACTGGTAAATCTCACCGAGCAACCTGGAACTCTGATACCACTTGATAGAGGCGAAGGTGTCCCGTCTTTCGATGAGATGGTGGCTATCGTTTTGGTGGAAGTCGACTTTCACGATCCGACTACGAACGTGCGAAGACGTCGCGCCTTAGCAATCGCTAAACCAACTCCGAGAGGTTATTGACCACGCCAGAGCACGATCAACCTGACCACGAAGGTCTATTTCCTGCACGCAAACGAAGAACAAGCAAGAAACTAAGATTGCAATCTGGATATTGCGTATTAAAGAGGAAAGCTTTATTGATGAAGTGGGGTTCTGTGACGTCTTGGTCTGGTCGTGGAACACAAACGAAGGACGCGAAGTTGCAGCTATGGCGAACTTGTAATCTAAACAAAACCCAAATCTAAAACGATGCCCTAAGGGCTGTATATATGAGGTAATAGAAGGGGATTTCGTGGCCCCTTGGAGGAGGGGTCCGAAACCAGCCCTAACTCCGTTTCCCCACACATACGGACTCTAAAAATAGCCTAATAAGTGGTATTTCGAAATTACATGGGCCTGGCCCAAAAATAAGGTGACGCAGCACCTATATTAGCCTATGGACGAAATTTATGAAGTGGCCTCTTGTATATTTCGTCCAAGCCTCCAAGCACTCCTTATGGTGGCTTCAAAGTGCGAAAATCACCACTGGAAACTCCGTTGTTCCTTCCCGTGCGCGCACCTTCTCCCCCATGCTTGATCCTGCTCCAATGGCCATCCTTCTTGTCCATGCTAGGTCCTTCGTTCATAAGTAAAATAAAAGTATCTAATTTAGGCAGCATCATATGTTCATGAACATTAGAAGGATTTCCATGAAACGAAAGTACCTGATAATTTAGTTGGCGTGCGCGGGCTCTAGTAATTGGTCCAATCTGTGTAGCTGGTGGTGATGTGGGTGTAACATTAGTAGGGATGTCCTCATCACTAGGTCCTTCATTCATAAGTACAACAAAAGTATCTAATTTAGGCAGCATCATATGTTCATGAACACATAGAAGGATTTCCAAGAAACGAAAGTACCTAATAATTTAGTTGGCGTGCGCGGGCTCTAGTAACTGGTCCAATATGTGTAGTTGGTGGGGATGTGGGTGTAACATTAGTAGGGATGTCCTCATCATCCTCCCCTTCTTGAACTGAAGTCGTCCTCGACGGAAGCTCATCAACCTCACCCAAATAAGGCTTCAAATCTGCAATGTTAAAAGTGGGACTAACCCCAAAATCTGCAGGCAGCTCAAGTTTATATGCATTATCATTTATTTTCTCTAACACCTTAAAAGGACATCAGCACGTGGCATTAGTTTTGACTTGCGTAAATCAGGAAACCTATCCTTACGAAATGTAACCAAACAAGATCTCCAGGTGCAAAGACAACATGTTTTCTACCCTTATCTCCAGCAAGTTTATATTTAGCATTCATACTCTCAATGTTTTCCCTAGTTAACTCATGCATCTTTAATATCAATTCAGCACGTTCTTTAGCATCAAAATTAACCTTCTCTGAAGATGGAAGAGGCAACAAATCAATAGGTGCACGATGTAAGAAACCATACACAACTTCAAAAGGGCACATCTTAGTAGTAGAATGCAGCGAACGATTATAAGCAAATTCAATATGCGGCAAGCATTCTTCCCACATTTTCAGGTTTTTCTTCAAAATAGCCCTAAGCATAGTAGACAATGATCTATTGACTACTTCAGTTTGTCCATCAGTCTGGGGGTGACATGTAGTACTAAAAAGCAGTTTAGTCCCCAACTTAGCCCATAAACATCTCCAAAAGTGGCTAAGAAATTTGGCATCATGATCTGAAACGATTGTATTTGGCACACCATGCAAGCGAACAATTTCACGAAAGAACAAATCAGCAACATTAGCAGCATCATCACTTTTATGACATGGTATAAAGTGTGCCATTTTCGAAAATCTATCCACGACAACAAATATGCTATCCCTCCCCTTCTTTGATCGAGGTAAACCTAAAACAAAGTCCATAGATATATCCTCCCAAGGAACACTAGGTACAGGCAAAGGCATATATAAACCATGAGGATTGAGTCGTGACTTAGCTTTTTGACATGTAGTGCAGCGAGCAACAAAACGCTCAACATCCCGTCTCATCTTTGGCCAAAAGAAATGTGTAGCAAGTACGTCCTCCGTCTTCTTCACGCCAAAGTGTCCCATTAATCCCCCTCCATGCGCCTCCTGTAACAACAAAAGACGAACGGAGCTAGCTGGAATGCATAGCTTGTTAGCACGAAACACAAATCCATCATTAATGACGAACTTGTTCCATGTTCTCCCTTCTTTACAATTCTGCAACACATCTTGAAATTCGGCATCATGCATATATTGATCTTTGATGGTCTCCAAACCAAATATTTTAAAGTCAAGTTGTGAAAGCATAGTATAACGACGAGACAATGCATCAGCAATAATATTTTCTTTACCCTTCTTGTGTTTAATGACATAAGGGAAAGTCTCAATGAATTCAACCCATTTAGCATGCCTACGGTTCAGTTTTGCTTGACTTTTAATATGTTTCAAAGATTCATGATCAGAATGTATAACAAATTCTTTGGGCCATAAATAATGTTGCCATGTTTCCAAAGTCCGAACAAGAGCATATAATTCCTTATCATAAGTAGAATAATTCAGACTAGGCCCACTCAATTTTTCAGAAAAGTATGCAACAGGTTTACCATCTTGTAATAACACACCTCCTAATCCAATTCCACTAGCATCACATTCAAGCTCAAAAGTCTTATTAAAATCAGGAAGTTGGAGTAATGGAGCATGTGTTAACTTATCTTTCAATACCGTGAAGGCTTCTTCCTGTGCGGTACCCCAAATAAAAGGCACATCCTTCTTTGTAAGCTCATTTAGAGGTGCAGCAATGGTGCTGAAATCCCTCACAAAACGCCTATAGAAACCAGCGAGTCCAAGAAAACTCCTCACTTGTGTGACCGTTTTGGGCTGCGGCCAACTCTCAATAGCTTCAATCTTGGCTTTATCAACTTCCATTCCCTGTGGAGTAACAATATAGCCAAGAAAAGATACTCGGTCGGTGCAAAAGGTGCACTTCCCAAGGTTACCAAACAAACGTGCATCACGTAGAGCAATAAAAACAGCACGTAAATGTTCCAAATGTTCCTCCAAAGATGATGAGGACATCCCTACTATGGTTCCATCCCTACCGTATGAAGATGAACAACCTGTTGCTGCAACGAAGACGTCCAATGATGAACTCAGGATTGGACCAACTACAAGAGCTCGTGCTAAATTACTAGAACAACAGGTGAATTCTCTCTTAGTTGATAATGCTATTCCTTTTGATGAGAGCTTTATACTGCCTAAATCCTTGTGTGTATGTATTGTTAGGTACATTGGAGAGGAAGGCATGGCACAAGGGAGCAAGGAGGCATTGCAGCAAGGAAAGGAGGAAGGCCTGGAAGTGAAGACCCTGCAGAGTTCCCAGGGCGGTAGTACCGCTTCCATCGCGGTAGTACCGCTTCCATCGCGGAAAGCCAGCCCGGCAAGCCCGGCAAGCTCGTCACCGGCAAGCCCGGCAAGCTCATCGCGGTAGTACCGCTTATCACGGTAGTACCGGCCACCGACTACCGCACTACTGCCGCTTATGAAATCGGTACTGGTATCTCCTGGACACCAAACGGAACAAGGACGGCACTTGACATTTGTACAAGCGGTAGTACCGCTTGCCATAAGCGGTAGTACCGGTCTGCCTGCGCGCAGGTTTTGGGCTGTCCAGCCCGTGTACCCCTTCGATCTCGTTTTAGACTATAAATACCCGTCCCCTAGAGTTAGTTAAGGTTAGACCACGTTTAAGATAAACCCTAGTTCTTGAGATTGCTTGTAAGCATTCATCTTGAATCCTCATCTCCAATTCGTATCGATCTGGAGATCATATACTGCAAGTTGAGTGTAATCTGCTGTTCCATTGGGAATTAGTATATTGCAATTATACCGTTTCGTGGTCGACGGCTACGTGCGCAAGTGTGTGACGTTGTGAATATCCAAAGGGTTGAGACCTTTTGGATTGGCATCAGGGATCAAGCGAGGGAGAGTTCATCGGCGACATACAAGTTATCTATCATCTTCATCATCACCACCGCCGCTTACTGAGAAGATCGGGACACCCCATATCATCTTGGTATCAGATTTCCAGTGTTGCCTCGGTAAGCATCCACCAAATCATCCATAGATTAGTTGTGTTTTTACTCCTATCCAGAAAAAGCCTCACAAAAAGATTAGGGTTAGGGTTTTTGCCATCACCTAGATAACATCGTTTCCAAGTCTTAGTTGCTGGTCGTAGTCTTTTCTTTGCGTACCTTAGCTTCACCCCGATCAGATCTGTTCCTACAGTTTGTTTTCTATAGTTTTAGTTGCTTCGATTACTGATCTGAATCTGTTTGATAACCATAGTCAGCCTTTCTTCTTTTGCGTAGCACCTTCCTATTGAGACTAGCATATCCTTGTGCTCTACGGGCTGCTCAGTTAGGATTTTTGGTAAGTGCATCTGAGATTGGCAAGATCAGATTCGTTGTTGCTCAAGTCTGGGCTGAAAAAAAACAGAGAGAAAGAAAGAAAAGAGAGAAACAGTGGCCGGAAGTTGCTGCTATCTATTGCAGTGTTGGATTTGTATTATCTTGCTGTTTGCACTTGTAGAATTGAGCAATCTTGTGCCCTGTTTTTGAGCTTTTTGCTAGCGTCTCTCCCTGTGCATTGCAACACGAGCATTACTCCGACACATACATCAAATTTGAGCTCATTTTCAGAGTTGCAATTGCCCCATTTATCTCCACCGTGTGAGTTTCCGTGGGTCTTTTTGTATCACACGATCAGCACTAGGTTTTGTGAATTGGTGTTGTTAGGTATCCCAACCAAGCTCCACCATATACCCTGGTTTGTCGTGTGATTGTTCTTATACCCTGATATTCACCTCATCACATCCGTGCACTAGTCATACATCCGAACGGGTACGCATTCCTATTCACTTTGGAATGGTAAGATTTCCTTTTCTTGTCAGTTTTTGAGTGAGTTGTGAGTGTGCCACCAAACAGATTTTGATTTTTGCACTAACCTACTAATCATGTCTTCTAGTGATGTTGATGTGATGCAGAAAAAGACTGGTGATGCTACTGTTACATGGAGGGAATATGAAGCTCTCCGCGATCATTTGACAGGGGTTATCAATAGATCCACTGACAATATTGATGCTGATGTTCAAGCTATACAAATGAAAGTGGATGCCACTGACACTACCGTCAATGCTATGCAAACACAAGTCAATGATCTCCAAACAAGCATACAGCAATTGACAACTTTAGTCAATGGGCTGCGTATGGCTATTGAGCAACGCCGACATGATGGCCATGAAGATGCTGATAGTGTTCATGGAGACAATGACAACATGGTGGGCAATAATGGCCGTGGGCGTGGCTTTCACGGGCATGGTCGTCCACCACCACCTGGTGCTCGGCGTGTACCACTTCAGGAGGATGATGGCTTGGGCAAGCCTAAGTTCACAATTCCCAGATTTGAAGGCTCCACTGATGTCGAGGAGTACCTCACTTGGGAGCTCAAGATGGAGAAATTATGGCGTTTGCATGACTACACTGAAGATAGGAAGATCAAGCTTGCTTCCTCAGAATTTGATGATTATGCTTTGCGTTGGTGGGATAGCATTGTGCGCGAATGACGAGAAGACAATGAGTTACCTGTTCTTACATGGCGCAATATGAAGGAGATCATGCGAGCTCGTTTTGTTCCCACTAATTACTTGCGGACAGTTTTTGATAAATTGACACAATTGAAGCAAGGTTCCATGACAGTTGATGCATATTACATGGAGATGGAGATGTTGATGCAGCGTGCTCGAGTTCGAGAATCTGTTGAGATGACTATGCAATGTTTTCTCCATGGGCTGAAATATAACATCAAGGGTATTGTTAGGCATCACCAATACAATACAATGAACGAGCTGCTCCATCATGCAAGAGAAGCTGAGTCCCAGTTGGCCGAAGAAGCTCAAATTAAAGGCCGTTATGCTACAGCTGGGCGGTTCTCCAACAGAACACAGCCGCCCCCTTACACACCTAGTGAGGGCGCTGCCAACCGCCCCTCTTCTTTTGCAACCAAACCAGCCCCCACTGTTTCACAATCAAGGCAACCTGCTGCTCCTGCTGCTTGCTCAGGTTCCAATATGTCTACAGCCCGTAATAGAGATATGCTATGTCATACATGTGGAGGCAAGGGACACTTCAAGAGAGAGTGCCCAAACAGAAAAGTGATGATTGTGACCGATGACAATGAATATGAGACTGGAGATGACGCTGATCCATATGCTTCCGATGGCGATGGGTACACACGTGAAGACGGCATAGATGCTTTTGCCTCGTCCGCGCCTACTCTTGTTGTCTCGCAGCGTGCTCTTAGTGTGCAGCCACACGTTGAGTCACAGCACTGCAATCTGTTCCAAACAAAAGCACTAGTTGGCCCCAACAAAGCTTGCAAGGTGATCATTGATGGAGGTAGCTGCCGCAATCTTGCAAGCAAGGAGTTATGTGCCAAGCTAAATCTGAAATATTTCCCTCACCCCAATCCATATTACGTACAATGGTTGAGTGACAATGGTGAGATGAAGGTGAGTCATATGGTGAGCGTAAATTTTGAGATAGGACCATACAAGGATTCCATTGAATTTGATGTGGTGCCTATGACAGTTTGCCATCTTTTATTGGGTCGGCCATGGCTCTATGACCGCCATGTGCACCACAATGGCCGTGCCTATACTTATCACTTGGAGTTCAAGGGCAAGAAAATAAATCTACAGCCTATGTCACCGCAACAAATTGTGAATGAGTCTTGTTAGAAAACAGACGTGAATATCGAACAGCCACCTGCACGAGAGAACAATGTAATAGCCGTGAGTGACAATATAACGAAAAGTGCGAGAGTGCCTAGTTTGCTTTTGTTAGCCACCAAAGAAGACATGAGAGAATTTCGAGCGGATCCTACAGCCCTGCCTCTTGTGCTTATGTACAAAGGCGAGGTTTTAGTTTCTCATGATACGCAACCTGTTTCTCTTGGTGTGTCTATTGTTTTGCAGGAATATGGCGATGTGTTTCCGGAGGAGGTACCAGCGGGGCTGCCACCATTGCGTGGAATTGAGCACCAAATTGATCTCATACCAGGCGCCACCCTCCCCAACCGAGCGCCATACAGGACCAACCCCGAAGAAACGAAGGAAATACAGAAGCAAGTGCAAGCACTACTAGACAAAGGGTATATTCGTGTTTCTCTTAGTCCTTGTGTCGTTCCTGTTATTTTGGTGCCTAAGAAAGATGGTACATGGCGCTTGTGCGTAGATTGTAGAGCTATTAACAACATCACTATTCGATATCGTCATCCTATTCCACGCTTAGAGGATATGCTAGATGAATTGAGTGGTGCTGCTGTTTTCTCTAAGATTGATTTACGTAGTGGTTACCATCAAATTCGGATGAAGGAAGGGGATGAATGGAAAACTGCTTTCAAAACTAAATTTGGTTTATATGAGTGGTTAGTTATGCCATTTGGTCTTACTAATGCACCTAGTACCTTCATGAGATTAATGAATCATGTTTTGAGAAAGTTTATTGGTCGTTTTGTGGTTGTATATTTTGATGATATACTTATTTACAGCCGCAATGAATCTGAACATTGTGATCATATTAGACAGGTTTTGCAAGTGTTGCGTGATCATAAATTGTATGCTAATCTTGAGAAGTGCACATTTGCAAAAGATAAAGTGATATTTCTGGGATACGTTGTATCTAAGCAAGGGGTAGAAGTAGATTCATCTAAGATTGACGCAATTCAAAATTGGCCTACTCCCATGAATGTTAGTCAAGTACGAAGTTTTCACGGTCTTGCTGGTTTCTATCGCCGTTTTGTGAAAGACTTTAGTACTATTGCTGCACCATTGAATGAATTAACGAAGAAAGGTGTGTCTTTTGTGTGGGGTGCAGCCCAAGATCATGCTTTTGATGAGCTGAAACGTTTGCTTACTTCTGCACCATTACTTGCACTACCAGATTTTTCCAAACAATTTGAAGTTGAATGTGATGCTAGTGGTATAGGTATTGGTGGTGTGTTGATGCAAGAAGGTCGACCTATTGCTTATTTCAGCGAGAAACTTTCTGGTGCTAGACTGAATTATCCTGTTTATGATAAAGAATTGTATGCGCTTGTTAGAGTTCTTGAGGTTTGGCAACATTATTTATGGCCAAAAGAATTTATCATACATTCTGATCATGAAGCATTGAAATATTTGAAAGCTCAATCAAATCTGCATCGGCGCTTAGCTAAATGGGTTGAGTTTATTGAGTCTTTTCCGTATATCATTAAGCATAAGAAGGGAAAAGATAACATTGTTGCTGATGCTCTATCTAGGAAGAACATGCTCTTGACACATCTCGATGTTCAAATTCCTGGTTTAGAGAGTTTGTGTGATTTGTATGCAACTGATCATGATTTTGCTGAACCATATCGTTTGTGTTTGCTTCGAAATGCATGGGAGAAATACCACATCCATGATAGATACTTGTTTCGAGCTAACAAACTTTGTGTTCCAGAATCGTCCGTCCGTTTGCTATTGTTGCAGGAATCACATGCAGGAGGATTGATGGGTCACTTTGGGCGTGAAAAGACATTGCTCATGCTCGCTGATCATTTTTATTGGCCCAAGATGAGGCGTGATGTGTACAGGTTTGTTCGGCGCTGCATTACATGTAACAAGTCCAAGTCAAAACTGAAGCCTCACGGTTTGTATACGCCACTACCTACACCTACCACACCATGGGAGGATATAAGTATGGATTTTGTGTTAGGTTTGCCACGCACTAACCGAGGTCATGATTCTATATTTGTGGTCGTGGATCGATTTTCTAAGATGGCACATTTTATTGCATGCCACAAAAGCGACGATGCGTCGCATATTGCTAACCTGTTTTTCAGGGACATTGTACGCTTGCATGGAGTGCCAAAGACAATTGTTTCTGACAGGGACGTGAAGTTTATGAGCTACTTCTGGAAGACATTGTGGGGAAAGCTCGGAACGAAGTTGCTGTTCAGTACTACATGTCACCCACAAACTGATGGTCAAACGGAGGTGGTGAATCGAACATTGTCCCAATTGCTGCGAGTTATGATCAAGAAAAATCTGCGTGAGTGGGAGGAGTGTTTGCCACATGTTGAGTTTGCCTATAACAGGGCTGTGCACACTACCACCCAGTTTTGTCCTTTTGAGGTGGTGTATGGCTTCAAACCAATTACACCACTAGATTTGCTGCCTCTTCCGTTGCATGAGAGGATTAATATGGAGGCATCAAACAGAGCAGATTATGTGAAGAAGATTCATGAGAAGACACGAGAGGCTATTGAGAAGACAGGCAAGAACATTGCTGCTGCACGAAACCAATCAAGGAAGAAAGTTTTGTTCCAGCCTGGAGATATGGTTTGGGTGCATCTTCGCAAGGACATGTTTCCACAGCTGAGACGTTCTAAACTTAGGCCGCGTGGTGCTGGTCCTTACAAGGTGTTAGCCAAGATAAATGACAATGCCTACTCGATTGATCTTCCAATTGCTGACTTTGGTGGCGTTAGCAACAGTTTCAACGTTGCTGATTTGTCCCCATGTGATGTCGATGACCTTGGAGCGTCGGGGTCGACGCCTTTTGAAGGGGGGGAGGATGATGAGGACATCCCTACTATGGTTCCATCCCTACCGTATGAAGATGAACAACCTGTTGCTGCAACGAAGACGTCCAATGATGAACTCAGGATTGGACCAACTACAAGAGCTCGTGCTAAGTTACTAGAACAACAGGTGAATTCTCTCTTAGTTGATAATGCTATTCATTTTTATGAGAGCTTTATACTGCCTAAATCCTTGTGTGTATGTATTGTTAGGTACATTGGAGAGGAAGGCATGGCACAAGGGAGCAAGGAGGCATTGCAGCAAGGAAAGGAGGAAGGCCTGGAAGTGAAGACCCTGCAGAGTTCCCAGGGCGGTAGTACCGCTTCCATCGCGGTAGTACCGCTTCCATCGCGGCAAGCCAGCCGGCAAGCCCGGCAAGCTCGTCACCGGCAAGCACGGCAAGCTCATCGCGGTAGTACCGCGCGTCCATCGCGGTAGTACCGCTTATCACGGTAGTACCGGCCACCGACTACCGCACTACTGCCGCTTACGAAATCGGTACTGGTATCTCCTGGACACCAAACGGAACAAGGACGGCACTTGACATTTGTACAAGCGGTAGTACCGCTTATCACGGTAATACCGCTTGCCATAAGCGGTAGTACCGCTCTGCCTGCGCACAGGTTTTGGGCTGTCCAGCCCGTGTATCCCTTCGATCTCGTTTTAGACTATAAATACCCGTCCCCTAGAGTTAGTTAAGGTTAGACCACGTTTAAGATAAACCCTAGTTCTTGAGATGGCTTGTAAGCATTCATCTTGAATCCTCATCTCCAATTCGTATCGATCTGGAGATCATATACTGCAAGTTGACTGTAATCTGCTATTCCATTGGGAATTAGTATATTGCAATTATACCGTTTCGTGGTCGATGGCTACGTGCGCAAGTGTGTGACGTTGTGAATATCCAAAGGGTTGAGACCTTTTGCATTGGCATCAGGGATCAAGCGAGGGAGAGTTCATCGGCGACATACAAGTTATCTATCATCTTCATCATCACCACCGCCGCTTACTGAGAAGATCGGGACACCCCATATCAAAAGATCTACTAAAAATCAGTATATCATCAAAATAGACTACCACAAATCGTCCAATGAAAGCACGTAAAACCTCGTTCATTAATCTCATGAAAGTGCTAGGTGCATTAGTTAACCCAAAAGGCATTACTAACCACTCATATAATCCAAACTTCATTTTAAATGCTGTTTTCCATTCATCTCCCAATTTCATACGAATTTGATGGTATCCACTACGCAAATCAACTTTGGAAAAAATTGTAGAGCCACTTAATTCATCAAGCATATCATCTAGCCTAGGAATAGGATGACGATAACGAATAGTAATATTATTAATGCCTCTACAATCAACACACATAGGCGATGTACCATCCTTTTTAGGCACTAGAATAATAGGAACAGCACAAGGACTAAGAGATTCGCGTATATAACCTTTGTCGAGCAGCTCCTGTACTTGACGCATAATCTCCTTCGTCTCCTTTGGATTGGTACGGTATGGCGCATGGTTGGGCAACGATGCACCGGGAATTAAGTCAATTTGATGCTCAATCCCTCTAATAGGTGGTAATCCCGGTGGCACGTCTTGTGGAAAGACGTCAGCGAACTCCTGCAAAATGTTAGCGACAGCAGGAGGCAAAGAGGGAGGCATGTCCTCGAATGAAAATAATACCTCTTTGCATACAAAAGCATAGCAAACAGATGTAGTAACATCCAAATTAGTAATATCAGATTTAGTGGCAAGTAAACAACCACTCTTCAGTTTTATTTCAGATGCAACACTAGATGATTGTTTTTTAGGCTTATTATGTTGCTCAAATTCCTTTGCCACAATCTGATTTTCACTCTCACTTTGCTTCTGTTTTGCTTTACTAGCTCTAGCAATGTCATCTTTCATAATATGTTCAGGAGACATAGGAAGCAAAGTTATATTCTTATCCTTATGAACAAGAGTATACTGATTTGTCCTACCATGGTGTACAGAATTTTTATCAAATTGCCCTGGTCTACCAAGTAAAATGGAGCATGCTTGCATGGGTACCACATCACAATCAACATAATCAGAACATGTAGCAATGCTAAAGTGCACACGAACAGTACGTGTTACCTTAACCTTGCCACTATTGTTGAACCATTGGATGTAATAAGGATGAGGATGTGGTCTGGTGGTTAGAGACAGCTTCTCCACCATCTCCATGCTAGCCAAGTTGTTACAACTCCCTCCATCGATGATGACGCGAACAGAACGCTCCTTCACAACTCCCTTTGTATGGAACACGTTGTGCCTCTGATTTTGCTCAGCTTGTGTAACCTGCACACTCAGAACACGTTGAGCATCTAAACTTTCATACCTGTCAGCGTAGTCAGCAGGCATGTAGTGTGTCTCTTGTTCTGTCTCCTCTACACCTTGTTCTTCACTCGCAATAAGAGCCAGGGTCTCCTCATCATAATCACTAGCGGAGTCATATCCACCATCCTCTGTCACAATCATCACACGCTTGGATGGGCATTCCCTCGCATAGTGACCTCCACCCTTGCAATGATGACATATAACCTCATGTGTTTGCCCTGTGGATGCAATGGATGAAGAAGAGCTCTGTGTAGGCCCGGAAGGTGTGCTCTTCGCGGAGGGTGGAGCAGGGGCCTGTTTCCTGGTATCTCGGTTAACGTTGGATGATGAAGTAGGCGGTGGTGCAGCAGGACGTGTGGAAGTAGATGGGGTACGTGGCGTCCATGATGAAGTGCGACCTGCAGAAAAATTAGTTCTTGCCAATGCCTGTCGATCCTGCACTTCACGTTCAGCTTTGCAAGCAAGATGGAATAAACGAGTGATAGTATTATACTCCTTATACTCTAATATAGTCTGAATATCTTTATTTAATCCACCCATAAAACGTGCAAGCATAGCTCTTTCATTCTCCTCAACAATACCACATCTAATCATGCCAGTTTGTAATTCCTGATAATATTCCTCTACAGAATTTTTTCCTTGTCTTAAACGTTGCAAATTTTGAAGCAATTCACGTTGATAATATGGTGGAACCCAATGATTACGGATAGCAGTTTTCAAAGCAGCCCAAATAGTTTGAATATTAGCATGATGTATTCTACAATGTTCAGACCACCAAACACAAGCAAAACTAGTGAATGAACAAACAGCAGCAGTAACACGTCTACAATGTTCTGTTTCTAACTCCCAAGTAAGATATATATCAGGAACATATCTACCATCAAATGTAGGAATATTTAATTTAAGTTTAGGGAGATGGTCATGATTTTGTACCTGAGGGGGTGGTGCAGCCCTACCATTGCGATCGTAGGCGCGTGGACGACCTGGTGCGTGCGGTGGTGGTTGCCCTTGGGGCTGATCTGGAGCAACCTCTCCCTCATCGTCGTGATCACCATCATAATCATCATTCTGCTCAACGACAGTAGTAGCAGCAGCAGCCACAGAAGCTTGAGCAGTAGCAGCAGCATCAATGGCACCAGAATATTGGACTTGGTCGATAGGCACACGTCGTGCTCGTCCCGCGAAATTCTGGTGTTGTTGGTGGTGTTGTTGCCTAGGTACGACAGGTACAATTGGTGGTGGTAGACGTGCAAGCACCTCATTGAACTTAGCGTCCAGCTTGGTGTCGAATGTCTTCTCCAAAGCACCTAGCTTCTCCATGGCCTCTCCAAGGCTGGTGACGACGTCTTGTACCTGGTCAGCCATCATTTGCTGAAATTTATCATGGAGCTCCTTGTTCGTCATGCCGTCCCAGTTGATCTCGTCGGCTTGTGATCCTGTCATGGTTAGCAGCAATAGGAACACACAAGAATATGAACCTACAGACTACTAGGAAGTGGTGGTGGTGGTGGTGTGTCACAAATCCGTCAAGCGAATCTCAAATCCTTACCGGTTCTTACCCAGCAGCAGGCGGTGATCGGCAACCGTTGTAGTCAAAAACTCTCAAAGCTTGTATAAGGCGATTGCCAGGGGGTATCAAACACACGATGTAGATGTACGTGGAGCTGGGATGGCTTATATATGGTAGCAAAAGGGGTCAGCAATAATCAGTTCATAGATGCAAAGTTGAATAAACGCTCAATGACGGTACTGTGCTGGTCCTAGGCTAGACCGTGCTAGAGACGCGAGCCTAGAACACCAACAAAATCATGACGCTACCCGTAATCAAGGGAAGAGCACACTTTAAACTTTTTTTTCGCCTCTTTTTTTTGGCACCTCATTTTTTTGCGCTTTTTTTTTGCTCAGAAAATCACTATAATGGCGAGTGTCTCAAAACTCTTCCGAAGGTCTAAAAACAGGATAGGCACGAATTTTTTTTGAATAATTTTTTTTTCTGGAGTGATTCGAGGCAGCGACGACCAAAAATTGCGACAAAAATCACTATGATGGCGAGTGTCTCAAAACGCTCCAAAAAGCCAAAAAATAGGAAAGGGAAAAAATATTTTCACCCGCCGAAATTTTGGACTAGAAAGTGCTATGAAAAGCGTGCCAGACTTTTTTTCCCGAGACCTACTCAGTCAAGAAAACATGAAAATAAAATCAAAGGGATCTCGAAAACAACCCTAATATGGAATCGACTCGGATTGGTGGTGGATATATGGTGGTATATATGGATACAGATTGATGGCAGATATATGGCGGTGGTATATGATGGTGGGTATGGCAGCGGTGATGATGATGGTGGGTATGGCAGCGGTGCTGATGATGATGGTGGGTATGACAGCGGTGATGATAATGGTGGGTATGGCAGCGGTGCTGATGATGATGGTGGGTATGGCAGCGGTGATGATTATGGTGGGTATGGCGGCGTGACAACTTATGAACAGAACTCGAAACTCTAAAGGACTAGATGCTAAGACCAGCAACTTGACACGACGATGCATCCGCAAATTCAACAAAGCAAACACCGAACCGAAAATTGCAAAGGCTCAGATTGGTTCGGAGATTATGATCTAACCCTTTTTTTGTGTGCCTTTTTCGTGGACTGTAGGTATGAGAAACAGATGCGATCTAAACGACGAAAAACTGGTAAAATCTCACCGAGCAACCCTGAAATCTGATACCATTTGATAGAGGCGAAGTTGTCCCTATCTTTCGATCAGATGTGGTTATCGTTTATGGTAGAGTCGACTTTGACGATCCAACTACGAACATGCGAGGACGTCGCGCCTTAGCAATCGCTAAACCAACTCCGAGAGGTTATTGACCACGCCGGAGCATGATGAACCTGACCACGAGGGTCTGTTTCCTGCAAGCAAATGAAGAACAAGGAAGAAACTAAGATTGCAATCTGGATATTGCGAATATAAGAGGAAAGCTTTATTAATGAAAGTGGGGTTCTGTGACGCCTTTGTCTGGTCGTGGAACACAAACGAAGAACGCGAAGTTGCAGCTATGGCGAACTTTCAATCTAAACAAAACCCCAGTCTAAATGGCGCCCTAATGGCTGTATATATGGGGGAATAGAGGGGGAATTTCGTGACCCCTTGGAGGAGGGGTCCAAAACCAGCCCTAACTCCGTTTCCGTACGGACTCTAAAAACAGCCTAATAAGTGGTAATTCGAAATTACATGGGCCTGGCCCAAAAATAAGGTGACGCAGCACCTATATTAGCCTATGGACGAAATTTATGAAGTGGCATCTTGTATATTTCGTCCAAGCCTTCATACTCTCATTATGGTGGCTTCAAAGTGCAAAAATCACCAATGGAAACTCCATTGTTCCTTCCCGCGCACGCACCTTCTCCTCCATGCTTGATCCCGCTCCAATGGCCATCCTTATTGTCCGTGCTAGGTCCTTCATTCATAAGTACAACAAAAGTATCTAATTTAGGGAGCATCACATGTTCATGAACATTACAAGGATTTCCAAGAAACGAAAGTACCTGATAATTTAGTTGGCGTGCGCGGGCTCTAGTAACTGGTCCAATATGGGTAGCTGGTGGGGATGTGGGTGTAACATTAGCAGGGATGTCCTCATCATTCTTGCTCAAGACGTGCTTGACGGTTTCGTTCCTCCAACGCACGAGTCGAATCACGGAGTGCATGTTGGGCTTCAAGCGCTTGTTCTTCGCGTTGACGTAGTTCTTCTTCGCGATGTTGTTGTTGGCGTTGTTGTTCCAATGCTTCTTGTTCTTGTTGTTGACATTGAGCGCGCTTGCGAAGTCGATCTTGTAGTCCATTGCCATGGAATGGGTTCTCCGAACCTTGACGTTGGAAGTCTAAACGACGCCCTAAGGGCTGTATATATGGGGGAATAGAGGGGGAATTTTGTGACCCCTTGGAGGAGGGGTCCGAAACCAACCATAACTCTGTTTCCCCACACATACGGACTCTAAAAACAGCCTAATAAGTGGTATTTCGAAATTACATGGGCCTGGCCCAAAAATAAGGTGACGCAGCACCTATAATAGCCTATGGACGATATTTATGAAGTGGCATGTTGTATATTTCGTCCAAGCCTCCAAGCACTCCTTATGGTGGCTTCAAAGTGCGAAAATCTCCACCGGAAAGTTCATTGTTCCTTCCCGCGCGCGCACCTTCTTCTCCATGGTTGATCCCGCTCCAATGGCCGTCCTTCTTGTCCATGCTAGCTCCTTCATTCATAAGAAAATCAAAAGTATCTCATTTAGGCAGCATCATATGTTCATGAACATTAGAAGGATTTCCAAGAAAACGAAAGTACCTATTAATTTAGTTGACGTGTGCGGGCTCTAGTAACTGGTCCAATATGTGTAGCTGGTGGGGATGTGGGTGTAACATTAGTAGGCATGTCCCCATCATACCTCTTCTGATACGGGGTTGCCCGATCTTCACGGAGGATCTGCTTGAGGAACGGATCAACGCCACCTGAAGGGTACGAAGGAAACCCTCGATCCCAGCCAACAACGCTGTCGGGTAAAGGATAACTAGTGCAACCTGACGAGACCGAAGCTAGCTACTGCATATGCAACAACCAGCAACAAGTATTCGCCCAACCACACTCTTAGGATTCCAATCCACGCAACCACGCACGAAGTTGGAAGCACGAACTGGTCGCCGCCTCAACGGCTACTGTTGTAAAATCACAAAGTGAGTTTACCCTCTCACAAGGCAAGATTACAAGAGCTAAGGAGGAAGTGAACTCTCAAACAAGATTCTGGTTGCACTTAGCTAACCTATGCTGAAATCAAATTGCCAAAGAGTTGTGGCTGAAGTGAGGGAAGGGGTATTTATACTAGGAACAACCCTCCTAGCTTAGGTGTGAAACCAGTCCAAAAGAGAGGCTCAAATTCGTGGTAACCAGCTGGTCAAGGGAGCAAACACATGGAGCCTCGCGCAGCAATTAATGCTCTGGACAGCTTGCATTGGAACTCTCATATCCTTTGACTCAGGACTCCAAAGGTTGCACCGTTTGATTTTCCTGAAAGTAGACTTCAAATGCTGTCCAATTTGTACTCTCACACGTGCTGGAACCTCATATATTTGTGTTGCATGATGCAGCAAGTTCTGAGACGAATTCTGGAACTATGCATGCAACAATAGATTGTTGAGATGGCTTGCTATTGTTCCTTGAGGTGTAATTAGTTGCCCTTGTCACCAAAACATGGTTTACATCAGAGTTGAAACTTGTTCTCTTCAAACTTGTTGTATGGGCTTCAGAACTTGTTTCTTCATGAGCTGAATTTGTTTCTTCATGTGCTGAAAGTTGTTGGTTGTCCTCAACATTGTACCTGAGTAAAATCAGCACAGATGATTTAGGCAGTATAAAGTTCTCATGGATAGTTGAAGTATGATCAGCTAGGAGCGCGTTCACCTCTTGTTCTATATGTTTGGCACGGCTCCTTGTCATGGGACCCAAATAGGTCTTCTTTGTAGCAGCTTCATTTGAGAGCTGAGTTTTATCATGAGGAGAGGATGACAAACGAGGTGAACCTGGGATGTCCTCATCATCCTCCCCCTCTTCAAAAGGAGTCGTCCTCGACTCTTGACCCTCTTGATCGAAGCATGGAGACAAATCAGCAACGTTGAATGTTGGACTCACAGCATAGTCTCCAGGAAGCTCGATCTTGTAAGCATTGTCATTGATCTTTGCCAAGACTTTGAATGGTCCGTCTCCACGAGGCATTAGCTTGGATTTGCGCTTCTCAGGAAAACGATCTTTGCGCAAATGTATCCAAACCAGATCTCCGGGCTCAAAAGTCACCCTCTTGCGGTTTTTGTTTGCCTTAGCTGCATAGTACTTGGATTTCCTTTCTATCTCTTCTCTGGTCTTCTCATGAATCTTCTTCACATATGCAGCACGCTTTGAAGCCTCCATGTTACATCTCTCTTGTAATGGAAGAGGCAACAAGTCAATTGGTGCAAGTGGTTTGAATCCATATACCACCTCAAATGGGCACATGCTCGTGGTAGAGTGAACTGCTCTGTTGTAAGCAAACTCCACGTGTGGCAAACACTCTTCCCACTCCTTCAAATTCTTCTTGATCATTGTACGCAGCAAGGCTGAGAGTGTGCGGTTCACCACCTCTGTTTGCCCATCAGTTTGTGGGTGACATGTCGTTGAAAACAGCAGCTTGGTTCCCAACTTTGCCCATAATGTTTTCCAAAAATAGCTCATGAACTTCACATCACGATCTGAAACAATGCTCCTCGGCATTCCATGCAAGCGAACAACTTCCCTGAAAAACAAATCAGCAACATGTGAAGCATCGTCGTTCTTGTGGCACGGAATGAAGTGTGCCATTTTTGAGAACCTATCAACTACAACAAAAACTGAATCCCTCCCCCTCTTAGTCCTAGGTAGTCCTAAAACAAAATCCATGCTAATATCTTCCCAAGGAGCATTTGGAACTGGTAGGGGAGTATATAAACCATGGGGGTTCAGTTTAGACTTAGCTTTGTGGCATGTGATGCATCGCTGAACAAATCTCTCAACGTCCTTCCTCATCTTTGACCAATAAAAATGATCAGCCAACAGCTCATATGTCTTCTCACGACCAAAGTGTCCCATTAATCCTCCTGCATGTGATTCCTGCAACAACAAGGGCCTAACAGAGGAATCTGGAACACACAGTTTGTTAGCCCTAAAAAGGAACCCATCATGCACATGGTATTTATCCCAACCTTTGCCATCTTTACATTTTGCATATGGTTCTGAAAATATATGATCAGTGCAATACAGTTCTTTTAGGCTCTCAAGTCCCGGTACCTTCACTTCTAATTGTGTCAAAAGAACATGCCTACGGGACAAAGCATCAGCAACCATGTTTTCCTTTCCTTTCTTGTACTTCACAACATATGGGAAAGTTTCAATGAATTCAACCCACTTAGCATGCCTACGATTCAGTTTAGCTTGGCCTTTCAAATGTTTCAAAGCCTCATGATCAGAATGTACAATAAATTCCTTAGGCCATAAGTAATGTTGCCAAGTTTCAAGCACTCTAACCAAAGCATACAACTCTTTATCATAAACAGAATAATTCAGTTGCGCACCACTCAGCTTCTCACTAAAATATGCTACTGGTTTTCTTTCTTGCATTAAGACACCTCCAATACCTATTCCACTAGCATCACATTCTATTTCAAAAGTTTTAGTGAAATCAGGTAGAATCAGCAAAGGTGCTTCAGTTAATTGTTTCTTAAGCTCAAGAAATGCTTCTTCTTGTGGTGCACCCCATTTGAAAGGAATACCTTTCTTTGTCAATTCATTCAAAGGTGCAGCAATTGTACTAAAATCTTTAACAAACCTCCTGTAGAAACCAGCAAGGCCATGAAAACTTCTCACTTGGCTTACATTCACTGGAGTTGGCCAATTCTTGATTGCATCCACCTTAGATTCATCCACTTCAATTCCCTGTCCTGAAACAACATAGCCAAGAAAAACAACCTTGTTTGTGCAAAAGGAGCACTTCTCAACGTTAGCATATAATTTTTCTGTCCTTAGCACATTCAGCACTTGTTTTAGATGTTCAATATGTTCCTCAATGGATCTGCTATAGATTAGAATGTCATCAAAGTACACAACAACAAATTTGCCAATGTAAGCTCTCAAAACATGGTTCATCAATCTCATGAAAGTACTTGGTGCATTAGTTAACCCAAAAGGCATGACTAACCACTCATACAACCCAAATTTTGTTTTGAAAGCAGTTTTCCATTCATCTCCTTCTTTCATCCTAATCTGATGGTATCCACTTCTCAAATCAATTTTAGAGAAAACAGTAGAGCCACTCAATTCATCAAGCATATCATCTAACCTAGGAATAGGATGACGATACCTAATGGTTATAATATTGATGGGCCTACAGTCCATTACCATTCGCCATGTTGCATCTTTCTTAGGCACCAAAATCACAGGTACAGCACAAGGACTTAAACTTTCACGAACATAACCTTTCCTTAAAAGTTCTTGTACCTGCCTTTCTATCTCCTTTGTTTCTTCAGGATTGGTGCGGTAGGGAGCTCGATTTGGAAGTGATGCTCCTGGAATGAGGTCAATCTGATGTTCTATGCCGCGCAAGGGAGGTAGACCAGCGGGTACTTCCTCCGGAAAAACATCCTCGAAATCCTGCAAGACATCACAAACAGCACTAGGGAGACAAGTTAGGTCGTTAGCTGAAAGCAAAACGTCTTTGTACACAAGTACAACGACCATTTGATTTGGGTTGAGCCTCACATCTCTCAATTCTGATTTGGTGGCTAACATTACTAAGTTCTCTCCCTCTCTTTTATTTTTCTCTCTCAAATTTGGCTTGTGGCGCTCACTCACAGATTTGTGGATCTCTCTCTCACTCTTTTTCTCTCCCTCTTTCTTACTCACTACTTTTACTTCAGAAACTTTTTGCATGTGCTCAGCCATAATTTGTTGGGGAGTCATGGGCCTTAGCACCAAGTCTTTGCCCTTCCACTTGAGGGTGTATTGATTGGTTCTGCCACAATGTTTTGCTGAAAGATCATATTGCCACGGTCTGCCTAACAGCAAGTGACACACCTTCATGGGCACCACATCACACTCAACGGTGTCATTATAATCTCCAATCTTGAATTGCACCTGTACCATGTGTGTGACCTTAATCTCTCCACATTCACTCAACCATTGGATATGATATGGGTGGGGGTGTTGCAGCAGCTTCAGCCCAAGCTTATCACACATTTCTTTACTTGCAAGATTGTGACAACTCCCACCATCAACAATTACTTTGCATACCTTGTCTTGCACTTTGGCTCTAGTTTGAAACAGATTATGTCGTTGTCCATTCTCAGCTTCTTTGATCTGCACACTCAAAACTTTAGTGACAACAAGAGAAGCACCTTGCTCATAATCACAATAGGTATGCTCATCACCATCTGAATTTTCACCATTTTCAATTTCTTCCTCAGGTTCGCTACAAGACTCATATTCTCCATTCTCTGTGATCAGCATGGTACGCTTGTTGGGACAATCTTTCTTCATATGGCCACGTCCCTTACATGTAAAGCACTCTATATCACTAGTTTTCCCAGTGGAGCCAATGGACGATGAACTTGGGGCTGCAAATTTGCTCTTTTCTTTTGCATTTGATACCTCATTCCTGCTCGTGGCTGCACGTGCATGGGACTGATTTCCACCTCCAGAACTAGTCATGATGCCTCGACCAACATTGAATTGAGGTACAAACTTACTCCCACTTGATGTAGCTCTAGCTGTGAAGGATGTAGTTCTGTTTTGCCTGGAGTCTTCTTGCAATTGACGTTCAGCCTTAGAAGCAAGATGTACAAGTTCTACCACATTACGATATGGCTGCAGATCAACCACTCGTTTGACATTAGGATTCAGCCCATAGAGAAACCTTGCCATGGACTGCTCCTCATCTTCATGTATGTTGGCTCTTATCATTGCCTTCTCCATCTCCTTATGATACTCCTCAACAGATAACTTTCCTTGCCTCAAATTCTGGAGCTTATCAAAGGTATCACGCCTATAATGCCTTGGGACAAATCTTGCCCTCATCTCTCTTTTCATTTCTGCCCATGTAGCAACAGCAGGTTCTCCTTCTTCTTCTCGCTGAATCTGAACTTGCTCCCACCATATTAGAGCATAATCTTCAAACTCAAGTGAGGCCATTGCTAACTTCTTCTCTTCAGAGTAGTTGTGCATGCGGAAAATCTTGTCAACCTTCAATTCCCATGTGAGATAAATTTCTGGATCAGATCCACCATCAAACTTGGGCATGGTAAATTTCAGCTTTCCAAACCTCTCCTCTTCCTCTCGTTCACGACCATTGTTTCTTCGACGATGAAATCTAACATTCTGGTGCATGCCATCTTCATCTTCGTCAAACTCATCTTCACTACCTTCATGGTGCAGTTTTGCTCTCCGGTGGCCTCCTCTAAGACCACGACCAGTAGCAGCTTCATGATGAGCACGTCCATTAGCATGAGCATTTCCACGTCCGGGACCGGGAGATCGCATGGCATGGGGAGCAGCAGCACGGTTTCTTCTAGCTTGTGCATTGGAGGCAGCACCTTCCCCATCAGTTGCATTATGTTCATCACCATGGACACTTGCTTCTTCTCGGTTTTGACGAAGCTCTCGCACAATATCAGCAACAATATCAGCCCTCATGGCTGCCATGTTTTGAGTGAGCTGCTCATTAACATTACCCATAAGTTGCTGCAAATCTCTTGACAACTTCTCTTGCTTCTCTTCAATTGGATCAAGGCTGTTTCTGAATTCTCGGCGTAGATGATCACGTAATGCATTGAAGTGAAACCGTGTGACAGGCTGATTGAGATGCCCATGTCCTTCAACATCATATTCGTCTTCATCACCTGCCATGGTTAGTTTTCCAAAATCCCTATAGTACTAGAAGCATATATGTGGGTAACAACTCAAGCTCACCTCACTTACCAACCGAAGCTCATGTAACTTCCAAGTGAGGGCAGAATCGTGCTCAACCGTGGTGCCGGTAGTTGGTATACAAAGAGTGATGAATCAAGCGAATACAAGTCTAGGGTTGCACATGCGGGGCTGTTTGGTGGGGCTTGGGTGGGATATATATGTAGCAAAAGATTGACTAATCTGTAATCTAGATATTGTTGAACCAAGTAATCATCCACACAAGATTCTAATGCCCTTCGTTGCTGAATGAGATATAAGTGAGGTACATGCAACTCATACCAAGGAATCAGATTTGCTAGAAAGCAAGGATTGAAGATGTTGCACACTTGACAAGTTTCAGCTCACAATACAAACTGGGATTTCTCAAGATATAAGTGAAGAACAGTCCCAAATTTCTCTCTTTTGTATCTTGCACACACTTTCTTTCTTTGGGCAGATCTCTTTTTTTTTGTTGCCTCTTTTTTTTTTTTTGCTTTTTTTTTGACAAACTTCAACAAGGGACTTGGATCTGAACACACACTTTGGGGGATCCACGAAAATTACAATGGATGAGCTCAAACAACAAGAACATGCAACTGAAACTTTGGCAGAAAACACACACGAACTGATCTGATTTTTCTGGATGGAAAACACGATGGGAATCAGATCTAACAAGGATGGATGGAAAGTACACGGTGTGGGCTTTCCAAAATGCACAAAAACACCCAAAACGGACTCCGGATGACAAAGATACACAAGATTTGGTGGAGGATGCAGATCTGAAATCTGTGCACGAAAATGAACACAAACACACAAGAATGGATGGGGGGAAAACTCAGCAACTAAAAACAAAGATCTAGTGGACAAGAACTTGATAAAACTCACCAAATAACAGATTAAGGGCTGCAACGGGCTAGGTAAAGGTATTTTTTTTGTGGGGCTATTTTCTGGACTTTAGGATGAACAAGAACACGAACTGAACTAGGGATACAAGATCCTACCGTGTCAACCGAAGCTCTGATACCAAGATGATACGGGGTTGCCCGATCTTCACGGAGGATCTGCTTGAGGAACGGATCAACGCCACCTGAAGGGTACGAAGGAAACCCTCGATCCCAGCCAACAACGCTGTCGGGTAAAGGATAACTAGTGCAACCTGACGAGACCGAAGCTAGCTACTGCATATGCAACAACCAGCAACAAGTATTCGCCCAACCACACTCTTAGGATTCCAATCCACGCAACCACGCACGAAGTTGGAAGCACGAACTGGTCGCCGCCTCAACGGCTACTGTTGTAAAATCACAAAGTGAGTTTACCCTCTCACAAGGCAAGATTACAAGAGCTAAGGAGGAAGTGAACTCTCAAACAAGATTCTGGTTGCACTTAGCTAACCTATGCTGAAATCAAATTGCCAAAGAGTTGTGGCTG
Source organism: Elymus sibiricus (assembly GCA_039707655.1). Lineage (NCBI taxonomy): Eukaryota > Viridiplantae > Streptophyta > Magnoliopsida > Poales > Poaceae > Elymus > Elymus sibiricus. Next base: position 244,104,816 of record CM077667.1, on the reverse strand, counting down.
AAGTGAGGGAAGGGGTATTTATACTAGGAACAACCCTCCTAGCTTAGGTGTGAAACCAGTCCAAAAGAGAGGCTCAAATTCGTGGTAACCAGCTGGTCAAGGGAGCAAACACATGGAGCCTCGCGCAGCAATTAATGCTCTGGACAGCTTGCATTGGAACTCTCATATCCTTTGACTCAGGACTCCAAAGGTTGCACCGTTTGATTTTCCTGAAAGTAGACTTCAAATGCTGTCCAATTTGTACTCTCACACGTGCTGGAACCTCATATATTTGTGTTGCATGATGCAGCAAGTTCTGAGACGAATTCTGGAACTATGCATGCAACAATAGATTGTTGAGATGGCTTGCTATTGTTCCTTGAGGTGTAATTAGTTGCCCTTGTCACCAAAACATGGTTTACATCAGAGTTGAAACTTGTTCTCTTCAAACTTGTTGTATGGGCTTCAGAACTTGTTTCTTCATGAGCTGAATTTGTTTCTTCATGTGCTGAAAGTTGTTGGTTGTCCTCAACATTGTACCTGAGTAAAATCAGCACAGATGATTTAGGCAGTATAAAGTTCTCATGGATAGTTGAAGTATGATCAGCTAGGAGCGCGTTCACCTCTTGTTCTATATGTTTGGCACGGCTCCTTGTCATGGGACCCAAATAGGTCTTCTTTGTAGCAGCTTCATTTGAGAGCTGAGTTTTATCATGAGGAGAGGATGACAAACGAGGTGAACCTGGGATGTCCTCATCATCTTCCGTGGCAAGGACATAATTACTTTTAGCTATCCAAACCATCATTCAAAAATGTCGTTCATAGAATTTTCCCAAATTAGGTCCCCATATACGCCATGTGGTAGATAATTTTCCCTAAAACTAACCATGCACGAGTCAGATACAAAGTTTGCCCGAAAACTCCTTGATAACTACCTCTTGTGTGGTAAGGCCAAAATAACTTTTTACTATATAGACCATTCTTAAAAAAAATCGTTCAAATAATTTTCCCAAATTAGGTTGCATAAACGACATTTGGTAGAGAAATTTTCCCCAAATTAGGTTGCATACAGGAGTCGGAAACAAAGTTTGCCCCAAAACTCCTCGATAACTACCTCTTCCGTGGCCAGGACAAAATAAATTTTTGCTATCCACTCCATACTTAAAACTGTCATACATAGAATTTTCCCAAATTAGTTCCCCATATACGACATCTGGTAGAGAATTTACCGTAAAACCTACCATACAGGAGTCGGAAACAAAGTTTGCCCAAAAACTCCTCGATAACTACCTCTTCCGTGGCAAGGACATAGTAATTTTTAGGTATCCAGACCATCCTTAAATAATGTCTTTCACAAAATTTTCCAAAATTAAGTCCTCATATACGACATCTGGTAGACAATTTTCCCGAAAATCAACCAGACACGAGTCGGATACAAAGTTTGCCTGAGAACTCATCGATAACTACCTCTTCCCTGGTAAGGCCAAAATAACTTTTTTGCTATATAGACCATCCTTCAAAAATGTCGTTCAAATAAGTTTCCCAAATTAGGTCCCCATATACGACATCTGGTAGAGAATTTGACCTGAAAATTACCATACAGGAGTCGGAAACACAGTTTGCCCGAAGACTCCTTGATAACTACCTCTTCCGTGGCAAGGATAGAATTGCTTTTAGCTATCCAAACCATCATTCAAAAATACCGTTCATAGATTTTTCGCAAATTAGGTCCCCATATATGCCATCTGGTAGACAATTTTCCCTAAAACCAACCATACACGAGTCGGATACAAAGTTTGCCCGAGAACTCCTCGATAACTACCTCTTCCGTGCCAAGGCCAAAATAACTTTTTTGCTATATAGACCTTCCTCACAAAAATTCGTTGAAATAATTTTCCCAAATTAGGTCACCATAAACAACATCTGGTAGAGAATTTTTCCTAAAACCTATCATACAAGAGTCGGAAACAAAGTTTGCCCCAAAACTTCTCGATAACTACCTCTTCCGTGGCAAGGACAAAATAAATTTTAGCTATCCACTCCATCCTTAAAAAATGTCGTTCATAGAATTTTCCCAAATTAGTTCCCCATATACGGCATCTGGTAGAGAATTTGCCGTAAAACCTACCATAGAGGAGTCGGAAACAAAGTTGGCCCAAAAACTACTCGATAACTACCTCTTCTGTGGCAAGGACATAATAACTTTTAGGTATCCAGACCATCCTTAAAAAATGTCTTTCACATAATTTTCCCAAATTAAGTCCCCATATATGACATCTTGTAGACAATTTTCCCTAAAACCTACCATACACGAGTCAAAAACAAAGTTTGCCCGAATACTTCTCGATAACTACATCTTCCGTGGCATGGCCAAAATAAAATTTTGCTATGTAGACCATCCTTAAAAAATGTTGTTCACAGAAGTTTCCAAAATTAGGTCCCCATATACGACATCTGGTAGAGAATTTGACCTAAAACCTACCATACAGGAGTTAGAAACAACTCCTCAATAACTACCTCTTCCGTGGCAAGGACATAATTACTTTTAGCTATCCAAACCATCATTCAAAAATGTCGTTCATAGAATTTTCCCAAATTAGGTCCCCGTAAACGCCACGTGGTAGACAATTTTCCCTAAAGCTAAGCATGCACGACTCAGATACAAAGTTTGCCCGAGAACTCCTTGAAAACTACCTCATCTGTGGCAAGGCCAAAATGACTTTTTTATATATAGACCATCCTTAAAAAATGTCGTTCAAATAATTTTCCCAAATTAGGTCGCCTTAAACGACATTTGGTAGAGAATTTTTCCTAAAACCCATCATACAGAGTCGGAAACAAAGTTTGCCCCAAAACTCCTCGATAACTACCTCTTCCGTGGCAAGGACAAAATATTTTTTTGCTATCCACTCCATACTTAAAAACTGTCGTTCATAGAATTTTCCCAAATTAGTTCCCCATATACGACATCTGGTAGAGAATTTGCCGTAAAACCTACCATACAGGAGTCGGAAACAAAGTTTGCCCAAAAACTCCTTGATAACTACCTCTTCCGTGGCAAGGACATAGTAATTTTTAAGTATCCAGACCATCCTTAAATAATGTCTTTCACAGAATTTTCCAAAATTAAGTCCTCATATACGATATCTGGTAGACAATTTTCCCGAAAATCAACCATACACGACTCGGATACAAAGTTTGCCTGAGAACTCCTCGATAACTACCTCTTCCGTGGTAAGGCCAAAATAACTTTTTTGCTATACAGACCATCCTTAAAAAATGTCGTTCAAATAAGTTTCCCAAATTAGGTCCCCATATACGACATCTGGTAGAGAATTTGACCTGAAACCTACCATACAGGAGTCGGAAACACAGTTTGCCCGAAGACTCCTTGATAACACCTCTTCCGTGGCACGGACAAAATTGCTTTTAGCTATCCAAACCATCATTCAAAAATGTCGTTCATAGATTTTTCGCAAATAAGGTCCCCATATACGCCATCTGGTAGACAATTTTCCCTAAAACCAACCATACACGAGTCGGATACAAAGTTTGCCCGAGAACTCCTCGATAACTACCTCTTCCGTGGCAAGGCCAAAATAACTTTTTTTGCTATATAGACCTTCCTTCAAAATTGCCGTTGATATAATTTTCCCAAATTTGGTCGCCATAAACGACATCTGGTAGAGAATGTTTCCTAAAACCTATCATACAGGAGTCGGAAACAACGTTTGCCCCAAAACTTCTCGATAACTACCTCTTCCGTGGCAAGGACAAAATAAATTTTAGCTATCCAGTCCATCCTTAAAAAATGCCGTTCATAGAATTTCCCAAATTAGTTCCCCATATACGACATCTGGTAGAGAATTTGCCGTAAAACCTACCATACAGGAGTCGGAAACAAAGTTTGCCCGAAAACTCCTCGATAACTACCTCTTCCGTGGCAAGCACATAATAACTTTTAGGTATCCAGACCATCCTTAAAAAATGTCTTTCACAGAATTTTCCCAAATTAAGTCCCCATATACGACATCTAGTAGACAAGTTTCCCTAAGACCTACCATACACGAGTCGAAAACAAAGTTTGCCGGAATACTCCTCGATAACTACCTCGTCCGTGGCATGGCCAAAATAAAAGTTTGCTATATAGACCATCCTTAAAAAATGTTGTTCACAGAAGTTTCCAAAATTAGGTCCCCATATACGACATCTGCTAGAGAATTTGACATAAACCTACCATACAGGAGTCGGAAAAAAAGTTTTCCCGAAAACTCCTCGATAACTACCTCTTCCGTGGTAAGGACATAATTACTTTTAGCTATAAAAACCATCATTCAAAAATGTCGTTCATAGAATTTTCGCAAACTAGGTCCCCATACACGCCATCTGGTAGACAATTTTCCCTAAAACCAACCATACACGAGTCGGAAAAAAGTTTGCCCGAGAACTCCTCGATAACTACCTCTTTCGTGGCAAGGCCAAAATAACTTTTTTGCTATATAGACCATCCTTAAAAAATGTCGCTCAAATAATTTTCCCAAATTAGGTCGCCATAAACGACATCTGGTGGAGAATTTTTCCTAAAACCTATCATACAGGAGTCGGAAAAAAAGTTTGCCCGAAAACTCCTCGATAACTACCTCTTCCGTGGCAAGGACATAATTACTTTTAGCTATCCAAACCATCATTCAAAACTGTCGTTCATAGAATTTTCCCAAATTAGGTCCCCATATACGACATCTGGTAGACAATTTTCCCTAAAACCAACCATACATGAGTCAGATATAAAGTTTGCCTGAGAACTCCTCGATAACTACCTCTTCCGTGGCAAGGCCAAAATAACTTTTTTGCTATATAGACCATCCTTAAAAAATGTCGTTTAAATAAGTTTCCCAAATTAGGTCCCCATATACGACATCTGGTAGACAATTTGACCTGAAACCTACCATACAGGAGTCGAAAACACAGTTTGCCCGAAGATTCCTTGATAACTACCTCTTCCGTGGCAAGGACATAATTGCTTTTAGCTATCCAAACCATCATTCAAAAATACCGTTCATAGATTTTTCGCAAATTAGGCCCCCATATACGCCATCTGGTATAGCAAAAAAGTTATTTTGGGCTTGCCACGGAAGAGGTAGTTATCGAGGTGTTCTCGGGCATACTTTGTATCCGACTCGTGTATGGTTGGTTTTAGGGAAAATTGTCTACCAGATGGTGTGTATGGGGACCTAGTTTGGGAAAATTCTATGAACGACATTTTTGAATGATGCTTTGGATAGCTAAAAGTAATTATGTCCTTGCCACGGAAGAGGTAGTTAGCGAGGAGTTTTCGGGCAAACTTTGTTTCCGACTCCTGTAAGGTATGTGGGGACCTAATTTGGGAAACTTCTGTGAACAACATTATTTAAGGATGGTCTATATAGCAAAATTTTATTTTGTCCAGGCCACGAAAGAGGTAGTTATCGAGGAGTATTCGGGCAAACTTTGTTTTCGACTCGTGTATGGTTGGTTTTAGGGACAATTGTCTACTGGATGTCGTATATGGGGACTTAATTTGGGAAAATTCTGTGAAAGACATTTTTTAAGGATGGTCTAGTTACCTAAAAGTTATTATGTCCTTGCCACGGAAGAGGTAGTTAACGAGGACTTTTCGGGAAACTTTGTTTCCGACTCCTGTATGGTAGGTTTTACGGCAAATTCTCTACCAGATGTCGTATATGGGTGATACGTCTCCAACGTATCTATAATTTATGAAGTATTCATGCCATGTTTACAATAATTCTATATGATTTTGGTATGATTTTATTAGAACTTACCCGGACTGACGCTGTTTTCAGCAGAACTACCATGGTGTCCTTTTTTTTGTGCAGAAATAAAAGTTCTCGGAATGGGCTGAAAATTTACGGAGGATATTTTTGGAAAATATAAAAAATACTGGAGCAAAAAGATACCGGAGAGGAGTCCCGAGGCAGTCACAAGCCTAGGGGCGCCCCCCTGGCTTGTGGGTCCCTCGGGAGTCCCCCTGACTTGATTCCAACGTCAAGTATTCCTATAAATAGCAAAACCCCCAGAAAGAAACCTAGATCGGGAGTTTCGCCGCCACAAGCCTCTGTAGCCACGAAAAATCAATCGGGAGCCCGTTCCGGCACCCTGTCGGAGGGGGAAACCATCACCGGAGGCCATCTTCATCATCCCGGCGGTCTCCATGACGAGGAGGGAGTAGTTCACCCTCGGGGCTGAGGGTATGTACCAGTAGCTATGTGTTTGATCTCTCTCTCTCGTGTTCTTGAGATGACACGATCTTGATGTACCGCGAGCTTTATTAATATAGATGAATCATATGGAGTTTTCCCCTCTCTATCTTCTTGTGATGAATTGAGTTTTCCCTTTGAAGTTTTCTTATCGGATTGAGTCTTTAAAGTATTTGAGAACACTTGATGTATGTCTTGCGATGGGATATCTATGGTGACAATGGGATGTTCTATTGATCCACTTGATGTATGTTTTGGTGATCAACTTGTGGGTTCCGTGACCTTGGGAATCTATGCATAGGGGTTGGCACATGTTTTCGTCTTGACTCTCCGGTAGAAACTTTGGGGCACTCTTTGAAGTTCTTTGTGTTGGATTGAACATGATGAATCTGAAATTGTGTGATGCATATCGTATAATCAAGCCCATGGGTACTCGTGGTGACATTGGAGTATCTAGGTGATATTAGGGTTTTGGTTGATGTGTATCTTAAGGTGTTATTTTAGTACGAACTCTAGGGCTGTTCGTGACACTTATAGGGATAGCTCATAAGATTGATCGGAAAAGATAACTTTGAGGTGGTTTCGTACCCTACAATAATTTCTTCATTTGTTCTCCGCTATTTGTGACTTTGGAGTGAACTCTTTGTCGCACGTGAGGGATTTACATATGATTCAACTATGTCAGTATTGTTGAGAGAACTTGCACTAGTGAAAGTATGAACCCTAGGCCTTGTTTCTAAGCATTGCAATACTATTTTTGCTCACTTTTGTTACTTGCTACCTTGCTGTTTTTATATTTTCAGATTACAAAAACCTATATCTACTATCCATATTACACTTGTATCACCATCTCTTCGCCGAACTAGTGCACCTATACAATTTACCATTGTATTGGGTGTGTTGGGGACACAAGAGACTTTTTGTTATTTGGTTGCACGGTTGTTTGAGAGAGACCATCTTCATCCTATGCCTCCCACGGATTGATAAACCTTAGGTCATCCACTTGAGGGAAATTTGCTACTGTCCTACAAAACTCTGCGCTTGGAGGCCCAACACGAGTATACAAGAAGAAGGTTGCGTAGTAGACATCAAGCTCTTTTCTGGCGCCGTTACCGGGGAGGTGAGTGCTTGAAGGTATATCTTTAGATCTTGCAATTAAATCTTTTAGTTTCTTGTTTTTCACTAGTTTGGTTTTATAAAAGAAAACTACAAAAAAATGGAGTTTAGATTGCATCAATTGGATCGTCTTTTTAATGTCTTTCGTAAAAATGATGGTTTGGAAAATTGTGCTCAATTGGTAGAGGAAGAGTTTATGAAAATACTTAATGAGAATTCCTTGAATGATGAGCATGATTGCAATATTGCTAGTATGAATTCTCTGAATATTCATGATGCTAATGATATGCAAAGCTACAAGCTTGGGGATGCTATGTTTGATGAAGATGATATGTTTAGTCCCCCAAGTTTTGATGAGCAAATTTATTATGATGAAAGCATGCCTCCTATTTATGATGATTATTGTGATGACATGTATGCTATAAAGAATAATGATAACCTTGAAACTTGTCATCATGATTTTAATTTTCAATTGGATTATGCTTCACATGATAGTTATTTTGTTGAGTTTGCTCCCACTACTATTGATGAGAATAAATTTGCTTATGTGGTGAGTAGTAAAATTTCTATGCTTATGAATCATGAAAAGAATGCTTTATGTGATAGTTATATTGTTGAATTCATTCATGATGCTACTGAAAATTATTATGAGGGAGGAGCATATGCTTGTAGGAATTGCAACAATATCAAGTTTCCTCTCTATGTGTTGAAAGTTTTGAAGTCATGCTTGTTTTGCCTTCCTATGCTAGTTGATTCTTGTTCCCATAAGTAGTTTGCTCACAAAATCCCTATGCATAGGAATTGGGTTAGGCTTAAATGTGCTTGTCATGAGATTCATGATGCTCTCTTGCATGTTTCAAATACTATTCCTATGTGAGCATTATTGAAATCATCATGCCTAGCTAAAAGGCTTTAAAGAAAAGCGCTTGTTGGGAGACAACCCAACACTTTTCCTTTCTTTTTTAGTGTGTTCACATGATTAAGCTACTGTAGTAATCATGTTTTATAGCTTTTGTTTCAATAAAGTGCCAAGTAAAGCCTTTGGGATAGTGTGGATGATAGTTGACTTGATTCTGTGCCAAAACAGAAACTTTTTCTCTCACTCTAGGAATTTTGTAAATTCCCTGGAATGTGATTTTGATCTGAATTTTTGACACATGATTGATATACAAATTTCCTAGATTTTCCTAATTTGTCAGAATTTTTAGAGACAGGGAAGTATGGTTACCGTACAGATCTTCACAGACTGTTCTATTTTTGACAGATTCTGTTTTGCATGCATAGTTTACTTGTTTTAGTGTTTCTATAGCTTATATTGAGTGATATAAATTATCGGAATGATAGAATACAGTAGGTATGATGTGGGAACAATTATGAATCTTGTCTTGACAGTACCTAAGTGAATGATTTATCTTTACTACACTAACCCTTCTCACGAAGTTCTGTTAAGTTTTGTGTGATTGAAGTTTTCAAGTTTTGGGTGAGATACCGATATGAGGAGAATAAGGAGTGACAAGAATCTAAGCTTGGGGATGCCCAAGGCACCCCCAAGATAATATCCATGGAAGACTCAAGCGCCTAAGCTTGGGGATGCCCCGGAAGGCATCCCCTCTTTCGTCTTCAACACTACCAGTATATCTTACTTGGAGCTATATTTTTATTCGTCACATAATATGAGTTTTGCTTGGAGCGTCATTTTATTTTCTTGTTTTCTGTTAGGTGTTATTTATAATCTTGTTTTTCAATAAAAAGTTCCAAGAATTGCCTTTTAGGATGCTTGAATTGCATGTTTGATGTGTGCTGTATATAAACAAAAACTTTTGCTGTAGTGTTTGTAATACAGGCGAGGGTCCCGATCTTTCGATGACATGATAACTATCGATTTGGTGGAGACGACTTTGACGATCCGACTTCGAACGTGCACGACGTTGCGCCTTAGCAATCGCTAAACCAATCTCCAAGAGGTTATTGACCACGCCGGAGCACGATCAACCTGACCACGAAGGTCTATTCCTGCAAGCAATCGAAGAACAAGCAAGAATATGATAATGCAATCTGAATATTGCGAATATAGATGAAGTATTGATAATGGTGGGGTTTCGAAAGCGGTCTTGGTCTGGTCGTTGGACACAAACGAAGTACACGAAGTTGCAGCTATGGCGAACTTGTAATCTAAACAAAACCCAAAGGAAAAGCTACTAGATTGATCTACTTATATAGGAGCAAGGGGTGGCGGCCAAGGAGGTGGGAGGACGTCCCAAGGCAGCCTAAAACTAACCCTAGGTCGTACAAGGCCTATGGGCCCAAGTGGAGGTGATGCAACACCTTTGGACTTGTAGTTTGATTCGGATTCTGGTGCAATGTCATATTGTTTCGTCAATATCTCCATGCTACGGACGAATTTGAAGGTAATTCCAATTGTTACGGAAAGCAGATAAAATCCACTTTTCAGCAAAAAAAGAATCACCCAATTCGGAGTCCGGATGAAAAAGTTATTGCCGTTTTGGTACAGGTATGTCTGTGCAGTCCGAATCTGAGTCCAGAACGTGAGAGACTTGGACTCTATCTTCTCTTGGCCAAAAATTGACGTGAGAGAACTTGTTGAATAGCACCTAATTGTTTCCGTTGACATGAGAGGACCTCTTGAATAGCACCCAACCATTTCCTCTTCTTTTGTCATCACACGTGGTTCATACAAGTGTTCGTCCATCCTGCATTTAGGCATAACATAAAAATAGGTGAAGTATTTTTGTTCCGGATAACATAAATAAATTATTGCATAACTCTTATAAGAAATCACCTCACAAATATGCATGTATGCAATATTTTTTGTCGTATCCAAGGTAGTCATGTCCTCATCATCCTCCCTTTCTTGAAAACAAAGCCGTCCTCGGCGTTGCTTAGTCTGAAATATGGCTAACAAAAGAGACAAGGTGTACATGTTGTATATGTATATGTCATCTATTTTTCTGGATCTCAGTTGTGGCACATGTGAGACATTTATACAAGAGCACACTTCAAATGTCATGAAATATAAAGCCAAAATATTATCAGAAGAAGTAGAAGGCATTAAAATATTGCAACACGGTTTGCATATATAAGTGAAGTCCTTATTCATATCAAAAGATTGACAATGTTCATCATTAAACCATCACAACATTGGTAAATAAACTTGAATTATTCCAAATTTTGATGCTACAACATGCTTAAATAAGCAAATATGCAACATGTCATTTGGCACAGAATCATCACCAAAATTGGAGGTCATATCAAAATGATTAAACAATGGCAAAATTATTTTCAAACATATTTGATCCATATTTGATTTATTTCCTGATTCACATGGTTCTTTCTCATCAACAGTTAATTCAATAGGTGCACTCAAAATTGTTGATATTTGATCACATGGCAAAGTCAAATCATGAACATATTCCTCTAAAATAGGTGGTGTGATCAAAGTAATGGGTAGCTCATCACATGGTACATTGGAATTGACAAGGCATTCATCATACTCATGTGGAGGTGGAAGATCAGTACCTTTGTCATTACCTCTTATGATCAACTCACATGATGTAGGCACTCTCGGTGGTGACGTGTCACATGGTGAAGGTGATGTAGCCCTCACAACAATTGATGTGGTTGTCATACTATGCCTAGTAGTTGAAGGAACAACCGTATCAACTCTTGAAATGTGCACCTTGCGCTCGTTCTCCTTGTGGGCAACACGTTGCTTTATTACCTGTTCAGCTTTGCAAGCAAGACAAAACAAACGATGCATAGAATAACACTTTTCATGAATTAGTATCTCCTGAATATCACGGTTTAATCCTCCCCAAAATCTATCCATAAAATCTTCTTCACTTTCTTCTAATGAGGAATGCAACAAGGTCGTTTGTAAATCGTCATAATATTTCGTTACGGTGTCACTACCTTGTTTTAAATTTTCGAACTTTTTAATCATGTCACGAGTGTAATAAGTAGGAACGAATGTGTGTCTCATGGCAAGTTTTAAATCATCCCAAGTAATATGTATATAATCAGGGTGTAAACGACAATATTCACTCCACCAAACTGAAGCATAACCAGTGAATGAATCAATCGCGACCTTAACTTTTTTATGTTCAGCAAAATTATGAGAAGCAAATATATCATTTATTTCGAACTCCCATTCAATATATAAAGCAGGTCTAAAATGGCCATTAAATGGTGGTATAGAAACATTAACCTGATCATGTGTATTGGAATGTCTTTGCACTTCTCGTGACGGTTGTGGTATTTGCTTAGGTGGTGGCACGTCTCCCACGATTGACGAAGCCCACAAACTGACAACTCTGGATCCTTTCATGATTAGTAGAAACAAGAAATAAAATCCAAGAATATTGTTCCTATGAACTACTGGGATGTGGTGGTAAGACGCTCACAGTAAAGCAAATATCAATGTCTTACAAATTCTTACCATGCAGCAGGTGGTGACCGGCAACCGATGGTGTCAATATCTCCGAAGATTGAGTAAAGCGATTACCAGGTGAACGTATGCATACACGGTGTAGAAATATATGGAGCTTGGAAGGCTTAATATATGGTAGCAAAAGATTAGCAATAATCAATTCAGAGATGCAATGTTGAATAAACGCTCAACGACGGTACTGTGCTGGTCCTAGGCTAGACCGTACTAGAGACGCGAGCCTAGAACACTAATGAAGTCACGGCGTAGGACAAATAGCAGCAACGGATGATAGGAATTAGCTCTGGACAGCAAGATATAAGTGAAGATCACAATGGCAGTAAAGACAATGATGATAAATGACCGCCAAGCAGGATATACCGAAACTCTCTCTACAATTTTCCTATGAAAGATAATATGTCAAATTTCTGATATTTTTTCTCAAGAATGCTACTGACTCAAGCTTTCGTATGCAAAAAGAATCACTCAATTCCGAGTTCGTATGAGGAGTCAAATAATTCAGAAACGAACCTGAAAAATAATGACAAACTGTGTTCACGACCTTCGGAGGGCAAAAAGTCCTATTTAGAAGCCGATTTGGAGGTGACAATAATGAACTAGCTTGATGAACTATTCAGATGCGGCTCGTCGATAGCTCGAATTTGAATACTCGTGGAACCAAAACGGAGTTCGTATGAGGAAGATACGCCTGTTTTACTGAACACTGCGCAAAACAGATTTCAATCCGAATTCAGATAAGAGATTGAGTCTAGATAGATCCGAAATTTGTGTTTTTTTTCTCTTCTCTTTTTTTTTCACTGACTTTTTTTTTGTCTTTTTTTTTTCTCTCTCTCTCACTTTTTTTTCCCAACAAAATCAGATAAGATGCAGATTGGATCAAGCGTAGATGTGAACGACCTCAAGTATGATAATGACAATGACCGAAACAGGCGGTGGAAATTGATGTGGGCAACAACGGAAGGGATGACGGCTGTGTGCTGGTGGTATATGGCAGCAGCGATGAAGATGGTGCGGCGGTGGCGTGACAATCTGTGGACAAAACTCGAAACTCTAAGGCACTAGATGCTAAGACCAGCAACTCGACACGACGATGCAACCGATAATTCAACTATGCAAGCACTGAAAAGAAAATTGCAAAGGCTCAGACTGGCTTGGACAAAGGATGAATAGATCTAACTTTTTTTTGTATGGCTTTTTCTTGGGTAATAGGTAAGAAAAATAAATCTAATCTAGGGATAACGGGAAATTCTCACCGAGCAACCTGAAAACTGATACCACTTAATAGAGGAGAGGGTCCCGATCTTTCGATGAGATGATAACTATCGATTTGGTGGAGACGACTTTGACGATCCGACTTCGAACGTGCACGACGTTGCGCCTTAGCAATCGCTAAACCAATCTCCAAGAGGTTATTGACCACGCCGGAGCACGATCAACCTGACCACGAAGGTCTATTCCTGCAAGCAATCGAAGAACAAGCAAGAATATGATAATGCAATCTGAATATTGCGAATATAGATGAAGTATTGATAATGGTGGGGTTCCGAAAGAGGTCTTGGTCTGGTCGTTGGACACAAACGAAGTACACGAAGTTGCAATGGCTAACTTTTAACTAAACAAAACCCAAAGGAAAAGCTACTAGATTGATCTACTTATATAGGAGCAAGGGCTGGCGGCCAAGGAGGTGGGAGGACGTCCCAAGGCAGCCTAAAACTAACCCTAGGTCGTACAAGGCCTATGGGCCCAAGTGGAGGTGATGCAACACATTTGGACTTGTAGTTTGATTCGGATTCTGGTGCAACGTCATATTGTTTCGTCAATATCTCCACGCTACGGACGAATTTGAAGGTGATTCACATTGGTACGGAAAGCAGATAAAATCTACTTTTCAGCAAAAAAAGAATCACCCAATTCGGAGTCCGGATGAAAAAGTTATTGCCGTTTTGGTACAGGTATGTCTGTGCAGTCCGAATCTGAGTCCAGAACGTGAGAGCCTTGGACTCTATCTTCTCTTGGCCAAAAAGTGACGTGAGAGAACTTGTTGAATAACACCTAATTGTTTCCTTTGACATGAGAGGACCTCTTGAATAGCACCCAACCATTTCCTCTTCTTTTGTCATCACACGTGGTTCATACAAGTGTTCGTCCATCCTGCATTTAGGCATAACATAAAAATAGGTGAAGTATTTTTGTTCCGGATAACATAAATAAATTATTGCATAACTCTTATAAGAAATCACCTCACAAATATGCATGTATGCAATATTTTTGGTCGTATCCAAGGTAGTCATGTCCTCATCAGTTTGAATTTTCATATTTTACTGGAACGTGGAAAGTTTCTGAAATTTTTACACAGTATTTTCATATAAATTTTATAGCATGTCTTAAATGTTCATAATTTTTTGAGTTACAGAAGTACACTGGTTTAATAGATTGCTACAGACTGTTCTGTTTGGACAGATTGCTGTCATAGTTTTGTTATCTACTTATCCTATGGTTTTCATAGCCTATATTGGTAGATATAAATTGTGGAAACGATAGTAAATAGTAAATGATGTTTGAAAATTATTGTGCAACATGTCTTGGCAGTACATGAAGTGTTGATTTGTTCTTATGTGTACTAACCTATCTCACGAGTTCTTTTCAAGTTTTGTGTGGAAGATGTTTTTGAGAATAGGTGAAACCATGATATGAGAGGATTGAACGAGATACAAAAGCTCAAGCTTGGGGATGCCCAAGGCACCCCAAGTAAATATTTCAAGAAGTCTCAAGCATCTAAGCTTGGGGATGCTACGCATCCCACCTCTCTTCATCAACAATTATCGGTTAGCCTATGTTGAGCCTAAATTTTTATTCGTTCACATGATGCGTGCTATTCTTGAAGTGATATTTTTCTTTTGCTTGCTGTTTAATAAAATACTTAAGATCTGAAATTCTTAGATGAGAGAGTCTTCACATAGTTATTTAATTGTTGGCTACTCATTGATCTTCACTTATATCTTTTTGGAGTAGTTTGACATTCACTCTCGTGCTTCACTTATATCATATGAGTAAATGGTTGAATGAATTGAATATCATAAATCTGAAATAAAATATGCTTCATATACTTATCCCATGGGGAGTAATGACTTCACACATAATAAGTATAGGTGGTAAAATTTATTGAAAATTAGCAAACACCGCATTGGTCACTTGAACAATTCATGAAAGAATATTGAAGGAAGAGAGATTCCACATATAAATATACTATCTTGGACATCTTCTATGATTGTGAGCACATTAATTATTTTCAAACTCGAGCAAATTAGTTAAAATTGGACAAGGAAGACAACTTAATGAGTTATGTTTGGGTATATGTGTATAGAAGTTATATTGTTATGGATCCTCCAACATGTGGTGCTTGCTTCCACCTCATACCAGCCAAAACTTCCGCACCAAGTAGAAATACTACTTGTGCATCCAAACACCCTTAAACCAGTTTTGCCATGAGAGTCCACTATACCTACCTATGGATTGAGTAAGATCCTTCAAGTAAGTTGTCATCGGTGCAAAAAGCAATAAAAATTGCTCCTAAATATGTATGATCTTTTATTGTGATGGGAAATAAGCGTTGTACGAACTTGTGATGGTAAAGAAATAAAAGCGACGGACTGCATAATAAAGGTTGCTATCACAAAGGGCAATACAACGTGACGTTCCTTTGCATTAAGGGTTTGCACATCCAAAAACAAAAAGCGCATGACAACCTCTACTTCCCTCTGCGAAGGGCCTATCTTTTACTTTCTAGTACTTACCTTTATGCAAGAGTCATGGTGATCTTCACCACTTCCTATATTTCGCCTTTTTCTCTTGGCAAGCGTCATGTGTTGGGGAATGATCTTGACATATATATCCACACAAATATATTTGATCATGAATTATTATTGTTGACAATTATCTATATGATAAATAAGTTGGGAGGCGAAACATTAAGCCCCTATCTTTCTCTGTGTTTGATGGATGCTATTTGTTCTAAAAATACGCTTTGAGTGACAAATAATCATGGAAGACTATATGATAGTTGAGTATGTGGAATTTGCTAAATCAAAGCTCTTACATAGACCCTTCCTGAAAATAAGATGAATTACAATTGTTCGATGACTAGGAATATGGTTTGTTAGTTTTCCAGAAACTTTCTGGTCTATACTTTAACATGTGAATAGCTTGTTACTTGATCATGAGAAGTTTTATGAGATGAGCTACAGTTGATGGTTTATATTGATGCTAGAAAAAGTGATTGGAATTATCATTGATCAAACTTGTGCACTTGCTAGCATTCACACTTCATAAATTATTTCTTTTATCATTTACCTACTCGAGGACGAGCAAGAATTAAGCTTGGGGATGCTGATACATCTCCAACGTATCTATAATTTATGAAGTATTCATGCCATGTTTACAATAATTCTATATGATTTTGGTATGATTTTATTAGAACTAACCCGGACTGACGCTGTTTTCAGCAGAACTACCATGGTGTCGTTTTTTTGTGCAGAAATAAAAGTTCTCGGAATGGGCTGAAAATTTACGGAGAATATTTTTGGAAAATATAAAAAATACTGGAGCAAAAAGATACCGGAGAGGAGTCCCGAGGCAGTCACAAGCCTAGGGGGCGCCCCCCTAGGGCGCGCCCCCCTGGCTTGTGGGTCCCTCGGGAGTCCCCCTGACTTGATTCCAACGCCAAGTATTCCTATAAATACCAAAACCACCAGAAAGAAACCTAGATCGGGAGTTCCGCCGCCGCAAGCCTCTGTAGCCACGAAAAACCAATCGGTAGCCCGTTCCAGCACCCTGCCGGAGGGGGAAACCATCACCGGAGGCCATCTTCATATCTCGACGGCCTCCATGATGAGGAGGGAGTAGTTCACCCTCGGGGCTGAGGGTATGTACCAGTAGCTATGTGTTTCATCTCTCTCTCTCGTGTTCTTGAGATGACACGATCTTGATGTACCGCAAGCTTTATTAATATAGATGAATCATATGGAGTTTTCCCTCCTCTATCTTCTTGTGATGAATTGAGTTTTCCCTTTGAAGTTTTCTTATCGGATTGAGTCTTTAAAGGATTTGAGAACACTTGATGTATGTCTTGCGATGGGATATCCGTGGTGACAATGGGATGTTCTATTGATCCACTTGATGTATGTGTTGGATTGAATATGATGAATCTGAAATTGTGTGATGCATATCGTATAATCAAGCCCATGGGTACTCGTGGTGACATTGGAGTATCTAGGTGACATTAGGGTTTTGGTTGATGTGTATCTTAAGGTGTTATTTTAGTACGAACTCTAGGGCTGTTCATGACACTTATAAGGATAGCTCATATGATTGATCGGAAAAGATAACTTTGAGGTGGTTTCGTACCCTACAATAATTTCTTCGTTTGTTCTCCGCTATTTGTGACTTTGGAGTGAAGTCTTTGTCGCACATGAGGGATTTACATATGATTCAACTATGTCAGTATTGTTGAGAGAACTTGCACTAGTGAAAGTATGAACCCTAGGCCTTGTTTCTAAGCATTGCAATACTGTTTTTGCTCACTTTTGTTACTTGCTACCTTGTTGTTTTTATATTTTCAGATTACAAAAACCTATATCTACTATCCATATTACACTTGTATCACCATCTCTTCGCCGAACTAGTGCACCTATACAATTTACCATTGTATTGGGTGTGTTGGGGACACAAGAGACTTTTTGTTATTTGGTTGCACGGTTGTTTGAGAGAGACCATCTTCATCCTACGCCTCCCACGGATTGATAAACCTTAGGTCATCCACTTGAGGGAAATTTGCTACTGTCCTACAAAACTCTGCGCTTGGAGGCCCAACACGAGTCTACAAGAAGAAGGTTGCGTAGTAGACATCAATGGGGAACTAATTTGGGAAAATTCTATGAACGACATTTTTTAAGGATGGAGTGGATAGCTAAAATTTATTTTGTCCTTGCCACGATAGAGGTAGTTATCGAGGAGTTTTTGGGCAAGCTTTGTTTTCGACTCCTGTATGATAGGTTTTAGGAAAAAATCTCTACCAAATGTCGTTTATGGCGACCTAATTTGGGTAAATTATTTGAATGAAATTTTTGAAGGATGGTCTATATAGCAAAAATGTTATTTTGGCCGTGACACGGAAGAGGTAGTTATCGAGGAGTACTTGGGAAAACTTTGTATCCGACTCGTGTATGGTTGGTTTTAGGGAAAATTGTCTACCAGATGGCGTATATGGGGACCTAATTTGGGAAAATTCTATGAACGACAATTTTGAATGATGGTTTCGATAGCTAAAAGTAATTATGTCCTTGCCACAGAAGAGGTAGTTATCGAGGAGTTTTCGGGCAAAATTTGTTTCCGACTCGTGTATGGTATGTTTTAGGTCAAATTCTCTACCAGATGTCGTATATGGGGATCTAATTAGGGAAACTTCAGTGAACAACATTTTTTAAGGATGGTCTATATAGCAAAATTTTATTTTGGCCATGCCACGAAAGAGTTAGTTATCGAGGAGTTTTCGGGCAAACTTTGTTTTCGACTCGTATATGGTTGGTTTTAGGGAAAATTGTCTACTAGATGTCGTATATGGGGACTTAATATTGGAAAATTCTGTCAAAGACATTTTTTAAGGATGGTCTGGTTACCTAAAAGTTATTATGTCCTTGCCACGGAAGAGGTAGTTATCGAGGAGTTTTCGGGCAAACTTTGTTTCCGACTCCTGTATGGTAGGTTTTACGGCAAATTCTCTACCAAATGTCGTATATGGGGAAGTAATTTTGTAAAATTCTATGAACGACATTTTTTAAGGAGGGAGTGGATAGCTAAAATTTATTTTGTCCTTGCCACGATAGAGGTAGATATCGAGGAGTTTTGGGGCAAACTTTGTTTCTGACTCCTTTATGATAGGTTTTAGGAAAAATCCTCTACCAAATGTCGTTTATGGCGACCTAATTTGGGAAAATTATTTGAATAATTTTTTTAAGGATGGTCTATATAGCAAAAAGGTTATTTTGGCCGTGCCACGGAAGAGGTAGTTATCGAGGAGTTCTCGGGCAAACTTTGATAGAGGCGAAGGTGTCCCGTCTTTCGATGAGATGGTGGCTATCGTTTTGGTGGAAGTCGACTTTCACGATCCGACTACGAACGTGCGAAGACGTCGCGCCTTAGCAATCGCAAACCAACTCCGAGAGTTTGTTGACCACGCCGGAGCATGATCAACCTGACCACGAAGGTCTATTTCCTGCACGCAAACGAAGAACAAGCAAGAAACTAAGATTGCAATCTGGATATTGCGAATAAAAGAGGAAAGCTTTATTGATGAAGTGGGGTTCTGTGACGTCTTGGTCTGGTCGTGGAACACAAACGAAGGACGCGAAGTTGCAGCTATGGCGAACTTGTAATCTAAACAAAACCCAAGTCTAAAATGATGCCCTAAGGGCTGTATATATGGGCAAAGCAAGCAAAGGTGCATGAGTGAGCAAATTTTTAAGTTCATGGAAAGCGGTGTCTTGTGTAGGACCCCAAATGAATGGTGCGTTCTTTTTGCTCAAAGCATGAAGAGGTGAGGCAATAGTGCTAAAGTCTTTCACGAAACGGCGATAGAATCCGGCTAGTCCTAGAAAACTGCGCACTTGTTGCAAATTAGATGGTGTGGGCCAAGTTTTAATAGCATCAATCTTAGTTTCATCTACATGAACGCCCTTAGAAGATACTACAAAACCTAGGAAAACTACCTTCTCCACACCAAATGTGCATTTCTCCATGTTTGCATAGAGTTGTTCTTTTCGAAGGATTTGCAAAACATCACGAACATGTGTAGCATGCTCCTCAAGAGACTTGCTAAAGACAAGAATGTCATCAAAGTAGACCACAACACAATATCCTATGAGGGGTTGCAAAACATAGTGCATAACAGGCATGAAAGTGCCCGGTGCTTCGGATAAGCCCGTGGGCATCACTAACCATTCATAGAGACCAAATTTTGTCTTAAAAGCAGTTTTCCACTCGTCACCCTCTTGCATGCGGATTTGGTAGTAACTACTTCTTAAGTCAATTTTAGAAAATATAGTGGCACCACTAAAGTTCATCAAGCATATCATCTAAACGAGGAATGGGGTGACGGTATTGAATGGTGATAGCATTGATAGGACGGCAATCGGAACACATGCGCATAGTACCATCATGCTTAGGCACTAGAATGACCGGAACCGCACAAGGACTCAAACTCTCACGTACATGCCCTTTATCTAGGAGTTTTTGGACTTGCCTTTGTATTTCCTTTGTTTCGTCGAGGTTGACGCGGTAGGGAGCCTTGTTAGGAAGTGGTGCTCCGGGGATGAGGTCGATGCGGTGTTCAATCCCTCGTTTTGATGGTAGTCCCGGAGGTAGCTCATCGTGGAACACATCCTTGAATTCCTGCAACCACTTAGATAACACAAGAGGAAGATGTTGTGAAGGGTTACTCCGAACGACGTCATCTTTGCACACAAGTACATAGTGAAGAACGGTCGATGGGCTCTCACTCACATCCCTCAAATCTCTTTTGGTGGCTAAAAGAACTATATCTCCCATGTCCCTCATCGTGGAGTCGCTCATTTTTGGCTTGTGGCACTCACTCTCTTTGAGGTGGATCACTCTCTCATTTTTATCTCCACGAGGTGATGAAGCTTGTTTTGTCGGCGATGACTTTACTTGGAGTCATGGGTCTGAGCACATATTGCTTGCCCTTCATCTTGAAGCTATATTGATTTGTCCGACCATTGTGTGTGACGCCACGGTTGAATTGCCATGGTCTACCAAGTAGGAGGTGGCAAACGGACATTGGAACCACATCACACTCCAAAGTGTCTTCATAAGCGCCTATCTTGAAGGAAACTTCCACGGTGTGGTCAACTTGGAGGGTTCCGGAATCACTAAGCCATTGGACCTTGTAGGGACGAGGGTGCTTTTTCTTGACCAGTTGTAGCTTGGAACAAAGGTCTTCACTTGCCAAGTTGTGGCAACTCCCTCCGTCGATGATGACCTTGACGGACTTTCCTTGGATGCCCGCCTTTGTGTGGAAGATGTGACAACGTTGGTCCTCGTCTTCTTGTTGTTGGAGCGTCAAAACTCTGGAGACAACGAGAGCGGGGCTCGAATCGTTGTCGCAAAAGATTTGCGAATCTTCATCTTCATTCACTTGGCGGTGTATGGCCACTTGCTCCAAAGCTAGCATCTCGTCGTCACTCATAGAGTCGTAGGTGCCATCGTCGAGGAGGATCATGTTGCGTTTGGTTGGACATTCGAAGGTCTTGTGGCCTCGGCCCTGGCACGTGAAGCACTTGATGGAACTTGTCTTGGCAGTAGCATCCCGTGTTGGGGTAGAGGATGAAGCCCTCGGCGTGTAGGTTCTTGAGGTTGGACGGCTTGACGAAGTCGTCTTGTCCTTGTAGCTTGACTTGTCGCCGGTAGGTGTTGTAGATTGTGTAGTTGGAGGAGTCGGTGTCGTAGTAGGTTGAGCACTTGAGCCGTAGGTCTTGGAGGAGAACTTGGAGTACTTGTAGTCATCTTGCACTTGCCGTTCCGCCTTGGTTGCTTGATGCACGAGCTCAAGTAGGTTTGAGTAAGGTTGGAAGTTGGCTATCTTCTTGACTTGGTAGTTGAGACCATTCAAGAAGCGTGCCATTGTTTGCTCGTCATCTTCCTTGACATTGGCTCAGATCATAGCGATGTCCATCTCTTGGTAGTACTCTTCTACCGACTTGGTGACTTGCTTGAGTTGTTGGAGCTTCTTGAAAAGATCCGGGTTGTAGTGTGTAGGCACAAAACGAGCTCGCATGAGGTCCTTAATTTGGGCCCAAGTGGTGATAGGAGGTTCACCTCTCTCCCTTCTTCGCTCGATCACTTGTTCCCACCAAATGAGGACATAGTCTTGGAACTCAAGGGAAGCCATGGCTATCTTCTTCTCTTCATCATAGTTGTGTAGGCGAAAGATCTTGTCAACCTTGAGTGCCCATGACAAGTAATCTTCGGGATCATTGCTTCCGGAAAACTTTGGCATTGTGAACTTGAGCTTGCCGAAGCGTTGTTCATCATTGTGGTGGGGATGGCGAAATCTTTGTCTTGGAGGTGGATCCTCATTGTCATTGCCTTGAGCGTGTTGACGTTGATCTTGTTCTTATTCATCTTCATGGTCGGGATCAACGCGATGATCTTGAGGACGGCGACGAGGTGGACGCACTCGATTGCGCCTTTCTTGATGCTCCTCTTGGCGATCAGCTTCTTCTTGTTGTTGTCGGCGAAGTTCTTCTTGTTGTGCTTGGCGAAATGCTTCTTGCTCGTGATGAGCTTGGCGGTTGCGCTCCTCCAAGGCGCGAGTAGCTTCTTGTAAAGCGCGATGTGCCTCAAGCGCTCGTTCATGACGGCGATGTTGTTCCTCTTCTTGGCGTCATTGTTCTTGATCTTGGCGTTGTCGTTCTTGCTCCAACGCATCCTGCTCTTGTTGGCGGCGACGTTCTCGAGCGCGGACGCGATCTTGCAATCTATTGCCATGAAATGGATTGTCTTGACGGTGACGACCTTGTGGAGAACTTGGGCCGAAGTGTTCGTTGCGACGGTGATGACGCGCTTGTGGACTTGCGTCGGAAGAGTACGTCGTTGAGTTGGGACTTGTGTGACGACTCCGTGTCGATGTAGATGAGGAAGGTGCTCGAGTGACCATCAAGGATCGGAGCTCCTCCAGTTGGCTTGAGAGCTTGGTGTCGAGGTATTCTCTTGTGCGCGTCTCGGATTCACGCAAGTTGGAGGCGAGTTGGTCGATGCGGTCATTCAAGACATCTTGAGCTTGCGTAATTGCCTTACTCTATCCTATTGTGGCAATTACTCAAGCTCAAGATGTCTTGAATGACCGCATCGACCAACTCGCCTTCAACTTGCGTGAATCCGAGACGCGCACAAGAGAATACCTCGACACCAAGCTCTCAAGCCATATGGAGGAGCTTCGGTCCTTGATGGTCACTCGAGCACCTTCCTCATCTACATCGACACGGAGTCGTCACACAAGTCGCAACTCAACGACGTACTCTTCCGACGCAAGTCCACAAGCGCGTCATCACCGTCGCGACGAACACTCCGGCCCAAGTTCTCCACAAGGTCGTCACCGTCAAGACAATCCATTTCATGGCAATAGATTGCAAGATCGCGTCTGCGCTCGAGAACATCGCCGCCAACAAGAGCAAGACGTGTTGGAGCAAGAACGACAACGCCAAGATCAAGAACAACGACGCCAAGAAGAGGAACAACATCGCCGTCATGAACGAGTGCTTGAGGCACATCGCGCTTTACAAGAAGCTACTCATGCCTTGGAGGAGCGCAACCGCCAAGCTCATCTCGAGCAAGAAGCACTTCGCCAAGCACACCAAGAAGAACTTTGTCGATAACGACAAGAAGAAGCCAATCGCCAAGAGGAGCACCAAGAAAGGCGCAACCGAGTGCGTCCACCTCGTCGCCGTCCTCAAGATCATCGCGATGACCCCGACCATCACGGTGAGCAAGGACAAGATCAACGTCAACAAGCTCAAGGCAATGACAATGAGGATCCACCTCCAAGACAAAGATTTCGGCATCACAACAACAATGATGAACAACGCTTCGGCAAGCTCAAGTTCACAATGCCAAAGTTTTCCGGAAGCAATGATCCCGAAGACTACTTGTCATGGGCACTCAAAGTTGACAAGATCTTTCGCCTACACAACTATGATGAAGAGAAGAAGATCACCATGGCTTCACTTGAGTTCCAAGACTATGTCCTTATTTGGTGGGAACAAGTTATTGAGCGGAGGAGAGAAAGAGGTGAACCTCTTATCACCACTTGGGCCCAAATTAAGGATCTCATGTGAGCTCGTTTTGTGCCTACACACTACAATCGGGATCTCTTCAAGAAGCTCCAACAACTCAAGCAAGGAACCAAGTCCGTAGAAGAATACTATCAAGAGATGGAGATTGCTATGATCCGAGCCAATGTCAAGGAAGATGACTAGCAAACAATAGCACGTTTCTTGAATGGCCTCAACTACCAAGTCAAGAAGATAGCCGACTTCCAACCATAGTCCAACCTATTTGAGCTCGTGCACCAAGCAACCAAGGCGGAACGGCAAGTGCAAGATGACTACAAGTACTCCAAGTTCTCCTCCAAGACCTACGGCTCAAGTGCTCAAGCTACTACGACAATGACACCTTCAACTACGAAATCTACAACACCTACCGCCAACAAGTCAAGCTACAAGGACAAGACGACTTCGTCAAGCCGACCAACCTCAAGCACCTACAAGCCGACGGCTTCATCCTCTACACCAACACCGGATGCTTCCGCCAAGACAAGCTCTATCAAGTGTTTCACGTGCCAAGGGCGAGGCCACAAGACCCTCGAATGCCCAACCAAATGCAACATGATCCTCCTCGACGATGGCACTTATGACTCTTTGAGCGACGACGAGATGCAAGCTTTGGAGCAAGTGGCCATACACCGCCAAGTGAATTACGATGAAGATTCACAAATCTTTTGCGACAACGATTCGAGCCCCTCTCTCGTTGTCTCCAAAGTTTTGACGCTCCAACAACAAGAAGACGAGGACCAATGTTGCCACATCTTCCACACCAAGGCAGTCATTCAAGGAAAGTCCGTCAAGGTCATCATCGACGGAGGGAGTTACCACAACTTGGCAAGTGAAGACCTTTGTTCCAAGCTACAATTGGTCAAGAAAAAACACCCTCGTCCCTACAAGGTCCAATGGCTTAGTGATTCCGGAACCCTCCAAGTTGACCACACCGTGGAAGTTTCCTTCAGGATAGGCGCTTATGAAGACACTTTGGAGTGTGATGTGGTTCCAATGTCCGTTTGCCACCTCCTACTTGGTAGACCTTGGCAATTCGACCGTGGCGTCACACACAACGGTCGGACGAATCAATATGTGCTCCGCCCAATGACTCCAAGTCAAGTCATCGCCGACAAGAAGCTTCATACCATCGTGGAGATAAAAGTGAGAGAGTGATCCACCTCAAAGAGAGTGAGTGCCACAAGCCAAAACTGAGCGACTCCATGATGAGGGACATGAGAGACATAGTTCTTTTAGCCACCAAAAGAGATTTGAGGGATGTGAGTGAGAGCCCATCGATCGTTCTTCACTATGTACTTGTGTGCAAAGATGACGTCGTTCGGACTAACCCTTCACAACATCTTCCTCTTGTGCTATCTAAGTTGTTGCAGGAATTCAAGGATGTATTCCCCGATGAGCTGCCTCCGGGACTACCGCCAAAACGAGGGATCGAACACCGCATCGACCTCATCCCCGGAGCATCGCTTCCTAACAAGGCTCCCTACCGCGTCAACCCCGAAGAAACAAAGGAAATACAAAGGCAAGTCCAAAAACTCCTAGATAAAGGGCATGTATGCGAGAGCTTGAGTCCTTGTGCGGTTTCGATAATTCTAGTGCCTAAGCAAGATGGTAGTGTGCGCATGTGTTCCGATTGCCGTCCTATCAATGTTATCACCATTCGATACCGTCACCCCATTCCTCGTTTAGATGATATGCTAGATGAACTTAGTGGTGCCACTATATTTTCTAAAATTGACTTAAAAAGTGGTTACTACCAAATTCGCATACAAGAGGGTGACAAGTGGAAAACTGCTTTTAAGACAAAATTTGGTCTCTATGAATAGTTGGTCATGCCTAAGGGCTTATCCGAAGCACGGGGTACTTTCATGCGTGTTATGCACTATGTTTTGCGACCCCTCATAGGATATTGTGTTGTGGTCTACTTTGATGACATCCTTGTCTTTAGCAAGTCTCTTGAGGAGCATGCTACACATGTTCGTGATGTTTTGCAAATTCTTAGGAAGGAACAACTCTATACAAACATGGATAAATGCACATTTGGTGTTGAGAAGGTAGTTTTCTTGGGCTTTGTAGTATCTTCTAAGGGCGTTCATGTAGATGAAACTAAGATTAATGCTATTAAAACTTGGCCCGCACCAACGAGTTTGCAACAAGTGCGTAGCTTCCTAGGACTAGCCGGTTTCTATCGCCGTTTTGTGAAAGACTTTAGCACTATTGCATCACCTCTCCATGCTTTGAGCAAGAAGAATGCACCATTCATTTGAGGTCCAACACAAGACACCGCATTCCATGAAATTAAAAATTTGCTCACTCATGCACCTTTGCTTGCTTTGCCCAACTTTGATCAAACATTTGAAGTGCATTGTGATGCTAGTGGTAATGGAATAGGTGGTGTGCTTATGCAAGAGAAGCGTCCAATTGCGTACTTTAGCGAGAAACTTTCCGGCGCACAGCTTAACTACCCCATATATGACAAAAATATATATGCTTTGGTGAGAGTCTTACATGTGTGGGAACACTATTTGCGACCACATGAGTTTGTTATCCATACCGACCATGAAACGCTTAAGTACTTAAAGGGTCAAACTAAATTGAACAAACGGCATGCTAAATGGAGTGAATTTATTGAGTCCTTCCCTTTTGTCATCAAATACATCAAGGGTAAGGAAAACGTTGTGGCGGATGCGCTTTCCCGCAAATGCATGCTAGTTACTCAACTTGAATTGAATGTTATTGGTTTTGAGCACATCAAAGACTTGTATGAGCATGATGCCTATTTTGCTAATCCTTACGCTAAATGCCAAGTAAAAACTTGTTGGGAGAACTGTTGTATGAAAGATGGCTATCTTATGCGTGCTAACAAATTGTGTATACCCGAGTCTTCTCTTCGTTTGTTGCTTTTGCAAGAGGCTCACGGTGGAGGACTTATGGGTCACTTTGGACGCGACAAGACGTATGCCATGCTATCCAACAAGTACTTTTGGCCCAAGATGTTTCGCGATGTGGCACGCTTTACCAACCGATGTCTACATGCCGCAAAGCTAAGTCAAAAGCTCAATCACATGGTCTTTATATGCCTCTACCTATACCTTTCCAACCTTGGGAAGACATTAGTATGGATTTTGTGCTTGGTTTGCCACGGAAAAAAAATGGCCATTATTCCGTTTTTGTCGTTGTGGACCGCTTTTCCAAGATGGCTCATTCATTCCATGTCACAAGATAGACGATGCTTCACATATTGCGAATCTCTTTTGTAGGTAAATCTTGCGTCTACATGGCGTCCCCAAGACCATTGTCTCGGATCGCGACGTCAAGTTTTTGAGCTACTTTTGGAAGACCCTATGCGCCAAGCTCGGAATCAAGCTTTTTTTCTCTTCGACATACCATCCTCAAACCGATGGACAGACGGAGGTGACGAACAGGACGCTTTCTACCCTACTTCACCTGTTGATCAAGAAGAACATCAAGGATTGGGAAGATTGCATACCCATCGCCGAGTACGCCTACAACCGCGCAAGTCACTCCACCACCGGCAAGTCTCCGTTCGAAGTGGTTTACGGCTTCAATCCATTGTCCCCATTGGACATCCTACCTCTACCTCTGCAAGAGCGCGTCAACATGGACGCAAGTGCAAGGGCAAGCTACATCAAGTGATAAGGGGTGTCCCGATCTTCTTGTTGAGCTCGATGTAGGTGGATGATAACTTGTGGGACGCTGACGAATCTCTGGCTGTTCCCCCCGTTGCCAATGCAACAGTTCTCAACCCTATTCGATATTCGCAACTTCACACACTTGCGCACGTAGCCGCCGACCACGAAGCGGTTTGCAATCTACCAATTCCCAATGGAACAGCAGAAGACACTTGAATCTTGCAGTAGGATAAACACCAGATCGCAACAAAGTGGTGAAGGTAGAATACTCCTGATCGAATCAAAGAGGAATATTGATTACAGAGGAATGCTTAAAGCAATTCAATCTGAAAATAGGTTTAATCAAAACGTGGTCTCCCTCTAACTAACCCTAAGGAAGGGTATTTATATCCTAAGATAGTTGGAAGGGGTACACGGCCCGTCAGCCCAAAAGCCTGCGTGCAGGCAGCACGGTAGTACCGCTTATAGCATGCGGTACTACCGCTCCAAGCGGTACTACCGCTCTAGTACCGGTTAGGTTGCTTGGATGCCAGAAATATTTTGCTAAGCGGTACTGAGTACGGTAGCACGGGGCGGTACTACCGCTTTAAGCGGTACTACCGCTGGTGTGGGGCGGTACTACCACCCTGGAAACTGCAGGGTCCTCCTCCCTGCCCAGCTGCACTGCCTCCTTGCTCTCCTCCTTGCTCCCTTGTGCTATGCCTTCCTCTCCAATGTACCTAATGACACACACACACACACAAGGATTTAGGCAGTATAAAGCTCTCATTAAAATAAATAGCATTATCAACTAAGAGAGAATCCACCTGTTGTTCTAGTAGTTTAGCACGAGCTCTTGTAATGGGTCCAATCCTGATTTCATCATTGGACATCTTCTTTGTAGCAACAGGTTGTTCATGAGGTAGAGATGGAGTCATAGTATAGATGTCCTCATCATCCTCCCCCCCTTGAAAAGGCGTCGACCTCGACGCGTCAAGGTCATCTCCAAGATAGGGCGTCAAATCAGCAACATTAAAAGAATTACTGACACCAAACTCCTCAGCAGGAAGATCAATCGTGTATGCATTATCATTTATTTTTGTAAGAACTTTATAAGGACCAGCACCACGTGGCATCAACTTGGACTTGCACAGATTAGGGAACCTATCCTTGCGGAAGTGTACCCACACCATGTCACCCGGCTGGAACAACACCTCCTTGCGCTTCTTGTTAACACGATCAGCTGTGTGCTTGCCCTTCTTCTCAATGGCTGCCTTTGTTTTCTCATGAATCTTTTTCACAAAATCTGCATGCTGCGAGGCCTCCATGTTCACCCTTTCTTGCGTTGGCAGCGGTAGCAAGTCAAATGGTGCAATGGGTTTGAAACCATAGACCACCTCAAATGGACAAAGTTGCTTGGTAGAGTGCACCGCTCTGTTGTAAGCAAACTCCACATGCGGCAAGCATTCCTCCCACTCACGCAGATTCTTCTTGATCATGGTTCTCAGCAATGTGGAAAGTGTACGATTCACCACCTCCGTTTGACCATCAGTTTGGGGATGACAAGTAGTACTGAACAGTAGCTTCGTTCCCAGCTTGCCCCAAAGTGTCTTCCAGAAGTAGCTCATGAATTTCACATCACGGTCAGAAACAATCGTCCTTGGTACGCCATGTAAACGCACGATGTCCCTGAAAAACAGATTAGCAATATGCGACGCATCGTCGCTTTTGTGGCAGGCAATAAAATGTGACATCTTTGAAAATCTGTCTACTACCACAAAAATAGAATCATGTCCTCTCCTGGTTCTAGGCAATCCTAAAACAAAATCCATGCTGATATCTTCCCATGGAGAATTAGGTGCAGGAAGAGGGGTATACAGACCGTGAGGTTTCAGCTTGGACTTTGCCTGATTGCAAGCGATGCAACGCTTCACATACCTGTCCACATCACGCCTCATCTTTGGCCAGTAAAAATGATCTGCGAGCATAAGGAACGTCTTCTCACGTCCAAAGTGGCCCATCAAACCGCCAGCATGAGATTCCTGCAACAAGAGCAAACGCACGGACGATTCTGGCACACACAGTTTGTTAGCGCGAAACAAGTACCCATCATGTATATGGTATTTTTCCCACGCTTTCACAGCAGAACATTGAGCAAATGGCGTCACAAAATCAGTATCCAAAGCATATAAAGCACGCAAACTCTCTAAACCAGGAACTTGAACATCAAGTCGTGTCAATAACATGCTTTTCCGAGAGAGTGCATCAGCAACAACATTGTCTTTTCCTTTCTTATACTTAATGATGTATGGGAAGGATTCAATGAACTCAACCCATTTAGCATGTCGTTTATTCAGATTTGACTGGCTTTTTAAAAACTTCAAAGCCTCATGGTCAGAATGTATGATAAATTCTTTTGGCCACAAATAATGTTGCCAAACCTCAAGAACTCTAACGAGAGCATACAATTCTTTATCATAAACAGGATAGTTCAATTGTGCACCATTCAGTTTCTCAGAAAAATATGCAATTGGTTTACCCTCTTGCATTAGCACACCTCCGATTCCAATGCCACTAGCATCACATTCGATCTCAAATCGCTTATGAAAATCAGGAAGTACAAGCAACGGTGCAGTAATTAAACGACGTTTCAGCTCATCAAATGCAGAATCTTGGGCTGTGCCCCACACAAACTCAACACCTTTTTTGGTAAGGTCATTCAAAGGTGCAGCAATAGTACTGAAATCTTTCACAAAACGTCTATAAAAACCAGCAAGACCATGAAAGCTTCGTACTTGACTAACATTCAAAGGAGTAGGCCAATTTTTAATAGCTTCAATTTTAGATTCATCGACCTCAACACCATGAGCAGAAACAACATAACCCAGAAATATGACCTTATCTTTGCAAAATGTGCATTTATCCAGATTACCATAAAGCTTAGCATCACGCAACACTTGCAAAACTTGGCGAATATGATCAGAATGTTCAGATGCATTGCGGCTGTAAATAAGTATATCATCAAAATAGACAACCACAAATTTACCAATAAAGTGCCTCAAAACATGGTTCATTAATCTCATGAAAGTACTAGGTGCATTAGTTAACCCAAAAGGCATGACTAACCACTCATATAAACCAAACTTTGTTTTAAAGGCTGTCTTCCATTCATCCCCTTGTTTCATCCTAATTTGATGATAACCACTACGCAAGTCAATTTTAGAGAAAATAACAGCACCACTCAATTCATCTAGCATATCTTCCAAACGTGGAATAGGGTGACGATATCGAATAGTGATGTTATTTATAGCTCGACAATCTACGCACATGCGCCATGTACCATCTTTCTTAGGAACTAAAATTACAGGAACAGCACAAGGACTTAAGCTCGCGCGAATATAACCTTTGTCGAGAAGCTCTTGTACTTGTTTCTGAATTTCCTTAGTTTCCTCGGGGTTGGTGCGGTATGGGGCCCGATTGGGCAGCGACGCTCCTGGTATCAAATCAATTTGATGCTCGATACCCCGCAATGGTGGCAAACCAGCAGGGACCTCCGCCGGAAACACGTCACCAAATTCCTGTAACACATTAGAAACACCAAGAGAGAGAGGAGTCATATAGTTAGAAATCAAAATTTCACCCCTGCACAGAAGCACAAGAGGAACAGCAGTGGGATCCTCACGGAACTCTCTCAAATCAGATTTGGTGGCTAACATGACTAAGGAATTCACTCCCTCACATTTACTTTTACCGCTCAAATTTGGCTTGTGGCTCTCACTCACCGGAAGTGTAGTCTCTCGCCTATCTAATCTCTCGCTCTCTTTCTCAAGATTCACTTCAATTTTTTGACGAGATTCAGTTACAATTTGCTGCGGAGTCATGGGTCGCAAAATAATGTCCTTGCCATGCCAAGTCAACTGGTATGTGCTGGCTCTCCCATTGTGAAGAACGTTTCTATCATATTGCCATGGGCGGCCCAACAACAAGTGACAAACAGTCATAGGAACCACATCAAACTCAATGGAGTCTTTATATGGTCCAATCTGAAAGTCCACACGCACCATGTGGCTGACCTTCATCTCTCCAGTATCGCTCAACCACTGAATATAATAAGGGTGTGGGTGCGGTAAATATTTCAGCTTTAGTTTGGCACAGAGCTCTTTACTAGCCAAATTGTGACAACTACCACCATCAATGATCACTTTGCACACCTTGCCAGGACCAATAATAGCCTTTGTTTGAAACAAATTACACCGCTGATTATCAGCACTAGGCTGAACACTTAACACTCGTTCCGAGCAAACGATAGTAGGAAAGCGTGTTGCATAAGCATCGAGAGCCCCATCAGTGGTATCCTCATTCTCCCAATCTTCAGAAGTAGGATCAGCATCATCACCGGTCTCATACTCTAAATCCTCATTAATCAACATGACCTTCTTATTGGGACAATCCTTCTTGAAGTGACCTTTGCCTCCACATGTATGACAATGCATATCCCTATTTCTTGCTGTAGACATAGATGAACCAGTAGCACTCGCAGCAGGGTGCACCGGTTTCTTTGCAGTAGAAACAGCAGAATCTGACTTGTTACTGGAAGGAACAGGAAAACCAGACGTATCACTTTGTGGGGGCGCCCCACCAGTAGGTCGTGGGGTGAAACGACCACGAGCAGAAGCAGAACGAGATGTAAACTTGGCTTCTTCGGCCAACTGAATTTCTGCTTCACGGGCTTGATGTAACAAATCTGACATGTCTTAATATTGGTGATGCCGAACAATACGCTTGATATTGTATGTCAAACCAGAAAGAAATCGCTGCATGGTCTGTTCGGGCTATTCACGGACTCGGGCACGCTGCATAATCAACTCCATCTCCTGAAAATAATCATCCACAGACATTGTACCTTGCCGCAAATTCTGCAACTTATCATAGAGAGAACGAATATAGTTGCGTGGAACAAACCGGGCACGCATCACTTCCTTCATATTGCGCCATGTAAGAATTGGAGGATCTCGATCCTCCCGTCTTGTACGCACAAGATGATCCCACCAACGCAAAGCATAACCATCAAATTCAGAAGATGCCAACTTGATTTTTTTGTCCTCGGTGTACTCATGTAAACGCCACAATCTCTCTATCTTGAGCTCCCAACTAAGATATTCTTCCACATCAGTAGAGCCCTCAAATGTGGGAATAGAGAATTTCGGCTTACCCAGCCCATCCTCATCACGGTGAGGTTGCTGAATATCAGTATCACGGCGTGCACCCAAAACAGCAAACCCACGGCCACCCCCACGGCCGCCATTACCACGGCCACCATGACCACGGCCACCATGAACCATAATATTGGCAGCATGAGCAGCGTTTGCAGCTGCGTCAGCTACATGACCACCATGAACACTTGCCTCACCATCATCATCAAGATCATCATCTTGCTCCCGAATGCGCCGTTGACCCACGGAAGCTTGCAACGCAGCTACGGCATGCGTCAAATCCGTAACGGACTGCTGAAGTGTAGTCATAGTTTCACGAGTTGTATTCATGGTATCTTGAGTGTCAGCAAGCTTTAAGTCAATAGCACGCACATCCTCTTGTATACCATCACAAGCAGAATTAAATTGGTTCGTCAAATGATCACGAAGTGCCGCATATTCATTCCAATGCACCACGGATTTAGGATCCTTTCGCTGCTGGACATCAAAAGACTCTTCGGACATGATGAGGGAATTAGTACGCACAGAAAGAAAAATATAGTGGGTGTATGTGGAAAACTCTCAACTCACTCAAAACTGAAAGAAACAAGGTATCTTACCGTTCCAAAGTGAATTAGAATCGCTTACCAACTTGGATAGGCAGAACTTGCACGGATGTGAGGAAGCGAATACCGAGGGAAAAACTATCACACGACAAACCAGGGTATATAGTGGAGCTTGGTTGGGATACCTAACAACACCGAAGATAAAGCCTAGTGCTGATCGTGTGAGTCACACCCAAGGAAACACAAACGGTGGAGAGAAACTTGGCAAAGCAACTCTCGCACGGTACGCAGCTCCACAACTGCGAAAGATAATAACAAGGAACTGCCCTCGATTCTTCTCTTTCTTTCTTTCTTTCTTCTTCTTCTTTTTTTTTTTGTTTTTTTTTTCAAATGTCACGTGAACAGTGCCGTGAACAGTAACGCGGATTTTTTTTTAACTACTTGGAAACAAATCTGGAAATCTAAACTCCAATGGAAATAGATCGGATCACAAGGATAAAACCAACGACCAGCAACTAAAACCAATCTACGATGCAATCTAGGCTATGGCAAACTATGAAGAACCCTAATATTTTTGTGAGGCTTTTTCTGGATAGGAGGAAAACAACACTAATCGAAGGGATTGATGGATGCTCACCGAGTAAACACTGGATATCTGATACCAAGATGATAAGGGGTGTCTCGATCTTCTCGTTGAGCTCGATGTAGGTGGATGATAACTTGTGGGACGCTGACGAATCTCTGGCTGGTCCCCCCGTTGCCAATGCAACAGTTCTCAACCCTATTCGATATTCGCAACTTCACACACTTGCGCACGTAGCCGCCGACCACGAAGCGGTTTGCAATCTACCAATTCCCAATGGAACAGCAGAAGACACTTGAATCTTGCAGTAGGATAAACACCAGATCGCAACAAAGTGGTGAAGGTAGAATACTCCTGATCGAATCAAAGAGGAATATTGATTACAGAGGAATGCTTAAAGCAATTCAATCTGAAAAGAGGTTTAATCAAAACGTGGTCTCCCTCTAACTAACCCTAAGGAAGGGTATTTATATCCTAAGATAGTTGGAAGGGGTACACGGCCCGTCAGCCCAAAAGCCTGCGTGCAGGCAGCACGGTAGTACCGCTTATAGCATGCGGTACTACCGCTCCAAGCGGTACTACCGCTTAAGTACCGCTCTAGTACCGGTTAGGTTGCTTGGATGCCAGAAATATTTTGCTAAGCGGTACTGAGTACGGTAGCACGGGGCGGTACTACCGCTTTAAGCGGTACTACCGCTGGTGTGGGGCGGTACTACTGCCCTGGAAACTGCAGGGTCCTCCTCCCTGCCCAACTGCACTGCCTCCTTGCTCTCCTCCTTGCTCCCTTTTGCTATGCCTTCCTCTCCAATGTACCTAATGACACACACACACAAGGATTTAGGCAGTATAAAGCTCTCATTAAAATAAATAGCATTATCAACTAAGAGAGAATCCACCTGTTGTTCTAGTAGTTTAGCACGAGCTCTTGTAATGGGTCCAATCCTGATTTCATCATTGGACATCTTCTTTGTAGCAACAGGTTGTTCATGAGGTATAGATGGAGTCATAGTATAGATGTCCTCATTATCAAGAGGATGCATGAAGATACCAGGCACACGATTGAATGTTAGGTGGAACGCGTCACCAACAAGCGCAACGTCAACAAACACCCCATGGTGTTCAAGCCCGGTGATCTTGTTTGGCTACACCTTCGCAAGGACCGCTTCCCCAACGAATGCAAATCGAAGCTACTTCCTCGAGCCGACGGGCCCTTCAAGGTGTTGGCACGCTATAACAACAATGCCTACAAGATCGACATACCACTCGACAAGTACAACGTGAGTGACACCTTCAACGTCACGGATCTATCCCCTTACCATGGTGATGAAGATCTTGATCCGAGGACGGATCTTCCCCAAGGGGGGGAGATGATGCGGAGCATCCCACCATCATCCCCATGAAGACTACTCCATCAAGCCAACCACCAAGTGGCCCCATGACGAGAGCCCGTGCACGTGCCATTACAACAGAGGTGACATCTCTCCTATGTGATTTCCCCTTTGATGTCCTTGGAACTTGGATGCTACCTCAAGCAGAGTCTCTTTGCATGATCAAGTACGATGGAGTTGGCCTAGAGGGTCCTCGGAGGGAGGTACAAGCTTGATGCGGAGCATCCCACCATCATCCCCATGAAGACTACCCCATCATGCCAACCACCAAGTGGCCCCATGACGAGAGCCCATGCACGTGCCATTACAAACGAGGTGACATCTCTCCTATACGATTTCCCCTTCGATGTTCTTGGAACTTGGATGCTACCTCAAGTAGAGACCCTTTGCATGATCAGGTACGATGGAGATGGCCTAGATGGTGCTTGGAGGGAAGTACAAGCTCCCTTGGGAATGGACACGGAGAGGAACGGACAAGAGCAGCAAAGGAGGGCAAGTCCACCCTCCAGGCCCCGCACATCCGGTCCCTGGAGACTCCACCAGCGCCAAGGCCAGTCCCCAGGCGCCGGACATCCGGCCCGCAGCCCCGGACATCCGGCGACCCACCTCTAGCGCCCGGACATACGGCTCACCGCCCTGGAAATCTGACCCCTGCACAACAGAACCGAATGAAGACGGCGGCGTCAGCCCGGACATCCGGCCCCTGGCCCGGACATCCGACGACTTCCGAAGCCCCGGACGTCCAGCCTCCGGCCCAGACATCCGGCGTGGGGCACCCACGCCCACAGCTCTCTGACCAGCACCAGGCAGGACATCCGGCCCGTGCCCCGGACATCCGGCGGCTCCTGAAGACCCGAACATCCGGCCCCTGGCCGGACATCCGGCGCATGCCTGCGCGCACGGAAGGGCCCGAGGCCCATGTATCTCTCTCCCTCTCGCCCCTTTTCCACTAGCACTATATAAAGGACCCATTTCCCTCTTTCTAGGGTTAGCTTAGGTTTAGCGAATAAACTTGTTGAGCCTAGCTCCATTATCTCCCTTCCCTCGTGGAGTGATTCCCCTCTACGTGAGAAGATCCGGAGTGATGCCAAGGCCCCTCTAAGGGAAGATCCCCTCGGGATTCAAGACCTCCTCCTCCGGAGCGAGGAGACTACCGTTACGTGTATCCTTTGGTTGTTTGTGGATCGTGATTCTCATGTACTCGGGTGATTCTAGTGGATGTGTGATCGTGGATCGTTCTTGAGTGTTTTCCTCTTGTAATTTCCCCCTCGTGTTCTTCGTGTTCACTCACAAATCTACCTCCAATTCATGAAAGATCGTCGCACACGGGCGTGCCCCGTATCATATTGGTATCAAGAGCCAAGGTTTCTCAGGAATTTGGAGTCCCCTCCCCGGATTTTCTAGCCAATTTTGTTTTCTTTTGACCTAATTTCGAGAATCCCACAAAAATAGCCCTACCAAAGTTCTTTGATTCGTTTGATTTGAGGAGATTTTGTTGATTTTGATCCGTGGATTTCGTTGTGGACAGGTAGATCTAGCTTTTCCCCACCATCCCCATCATTTTCGTGTTCATCCTCTAGTTCTTAGGGATCCTGAGATTGGATCCGGATTCGGGAGGCCCGGACATCCGGCCCGTACCCCCGGACATCCGGCCCGCCGGACATCCGACCCAGGCAGCCCGGACATCCGGCCCCTGGAGAACAACAAAGCTGTTTTGCCTCCGGTTTCGACAGATTTTGTTCTTTTCCGCCATTTCTTCCGCAACCCATTTGCACTTGAGATTTTGAGTCGCGAGCTTCGCCACTTCCTACGGTGTTTCGGCTAAGTAGGAGTGGTTCTACATCGACATTGCCGCTCATCATCGCCCCGGTTCATCGCCAACCAACTCTTCATTGTCACCAACCGTAAGCAAGGACGGTAACCGCGACGACACTCTTGTCTATACCCTTGCCATTGCATTATTACCCCGAGCCTATTTGCGTTACTTGCCTATCGAGACTAGCCATTGAGTATTGCCGGGCTACGCTACTTGATGCGGAGCATCCCAACATCATCCCCATGGACTCTACACCATCACATCAAGCCACAAAGGGACCCATGACTAGAGCCCAGGCATGTGCTATAGAACACGAGGTGACATCTCTCCTATATGATTCTCTCTTTGATGTTCACGGAACTTGGATGCTACCTCAATCGGACATCCTATGCATGCTCAGGTACCACGAAGAAGGCCTAGAAGACGCTCGTGGTGAAGGACAAGTCCCCATGGAAACGGACATGAAGACAGAGAGACAAGAGCTTACAAAGGAGGCAGACCAACTCCCAGGTCCCGGACATCCGGCCATGACCCAGACATCCGGCCCCTGGAGAATGCACCAGCATCGAGAGCCAGCAGCAGAAGCGACAGGCGCCGGACATCCGGCCCCAGCCCGAACATCCGGCCCCACCCCGGACATCCGGCCCATGGCCCCGGAAATCCAGCCCCTGCACATCAGAACCGGATGGAAACGGCAACAACCGCCCGGACATCCGGCCTCCGCCCCGGACATCCGGCGTGGGGCCCCCGCGCCCACGGCTCTCTGACCAGCACCCGGCCGGACATCCGGCGACTCCCGAAGCCCCGGACAACCGGGCCCTGGCCGGACATCCGGCGCCTGCCTGCGCGCACGGAAGGGCCCGAGGCCCATGTATCCCTCTCTCGCCCCTTTTCCACTAGCACTATATAAAGGACCCCTCTCCCTCTTTCTAGGGTTAGCTTAGGTTTAGCGAATACACTTGCTAAGCCTAGCTCCATTATCTCCCTTCCCTCGTGGAACGACTTCCCTCTACGTGAGAAGATCCGGAGTGATGCCAAGGCCCCTCTAAGGGAAGATCCCCTCGGGATACAAGACCTCCTCCTTCGGAGCGAGGAGACTACCGTTACATGTATCATTTGGTTGTTTGTGGACCGTGATTCTCATGTACTCGGGTGATTCTAATGGATGTGTGATCTTGGATCGTTCTTGAGTGTTTTCCTCTTGTGATTTTATCCTCGTGTTCTTCGCGCTCCCTCACAAATCCACCTCCAATTCGTGAAAGATCGACGCACACGGGTGTGCCCCGCATCATATTGGTATCAAGAGCCAAGGTTTCTCACGAATTTGGAGTCCCCTCCCCCGATTTCTAGCCAATTTTGTTTTGTTTTGACCTAATTTCGAAAATCCCCACAAAATAAACCATACCCAAATTTCTTGGATTTGTTTGATTTGAGGAGATTTTGTTGATTTGGATCCGTGGATTTCGTTGTGGACAGGTAGATCTAGAATTTCCCCACCATCCCCATCATTTTCCACCGTCAAATCACCCCAATTTTGCTGAAATTTTTTCGTGTTCATCCTCTAGTTCTAGGGGATCCTCAGATTGGATCCGGATTGGGAGGCCCGGACATCCGGCCCGACCCCCGGACATCCGACCCGCCGGATATCCGGCCAGGCAGCCCGGACATCCGGCTCCTGGAGACCAGCAAAGCTGTTTTAGCCTCCGGTTTCGAGAGTTCTTGTTTCTTTTCCGCCATTTCTTCCGCAACCCATTTGCAATTGAGATTTTGAGTTGCGAGCCTCGTCACTTCCTACGGTGTTTCGGCTAAGTAGGAGGGGTTCTTCATCGACATCGCCGCTCATCATCGCCCCGGATCGTCGCCAACCAACTCTTCATTGACACCAACCGTAAGCAAGGACGGTAACCGCGACGACACTCTTGTCTTTACCCTTGCCATT
This sequence comes from Elymus sibiricus, assembly GCA_039707655.1. Classification (NCBI taxonomy): domain Eukaryota; kingdom Viridiplantae; phylum Streptophyta; class Magnoliopsida; order Poales; family Poaceae; genus Elymus; species Elymus sibiricus. Next base: position 244,065,986 of record CM077667.1, on the reverse strand, counting down.
GCATTGTTACCCCGAGCCTTTTTGCGTTACTTGCCTATCGAGACTAGCCATTGAGTATTGCCGGGCTACGCTACTTGTGCACGTTAGTGATACATACTCCGCATAGCTTCAATTGCGTGCATATATCTTAGTATCATCTTTTGTGTTACAACATAGTACCCGCATACATAATTGCTATCTTGGTGTGCACGTCCCGCATTGTGACCATACAAATCATCATTGCAAAAGAAAAGAGAAGCAAAGCTTTTAAGCAAGAGCAAAAGAGCAATAGCATCGCAAGTTTCGCATAGCATGCTTGATCATCTTGGATCACTTGAGCGAGTGACACGTGCCGCATACACATATAGCAAGTCGGGAATAGGAAGACGACACTTTTGGTTCATAGTAGGGTGTGCACAAGTGCGTATCGTGGCCATTGGAGCAATCGTGCTACCGTCTCTCTAGTGTTGTGCAACAAGAGCATTTTCCGTGTATTCCACATTTTGGCTCATCCTTGGTTGCATGACCCCAATTGTCTACCGTGTGTGTGTTTCCGTGTATACTCATTGCTATTAATCTACATTGTCTCACTTGCGAAGTTTTCGAATCTCTTTCAACGTTATTGAATCTTATCTTTCGAATTGCTTGAAATTTGTGCCACTATCCTAACCAAGCTACTCCATAAGCCTTATTTCTGTAGGTGTGAGAAGGACGATCTTCGGTACCAATTCTACTATTTTCATACTTGTACATTCAGTAATCTTGATTCACTCTCAACTTTTGGATTGGTAATTGGTATTGTCTTCTCACTCTTCCACTTATATCTTCTTGAGTGCTACGGATAGGAACATCATGTCGAACCCGACATTCGAGGAGCATGACGACGACGCGAACACCCACATCACCAAGTTGCACTTCTTCGGCGCAAACAAGGCAATTACTCAAGCGGACCGCATCGACAACCTCGCCACCGACTTGCGCGAATCTGAGGCGCGCACACGGGACTACCTCGACACCAAGTTATCAAGCCAAATGGAGGAACTTCGGTCCTTGATGGTCAACCGCGCTCCCTCTACTTCGACTACGTCAAGATGGCTATCACGCCAACACTCATCGGAGTACTCTTCCGACGCAAGCCCCCGGCGAGCACGTGTTCATCACCTAGACGAACACTCCGGCCCAAGTTCTCCACAAGGTCGTCACCGTCAAGACAATCCATTTCATGGCAATGGATTGCACGATCGCGTCCGCGCTCGAGAACGTCGCCGCCAACAAGAACAAGACGCATTGGAGCAAGAATATCAACGCCGAGAAGAAGAACAACATCACCGTCATGAACGAGCGCTTGAAGCACATCGCGCTTTACAAGAAGCTACTCGTGCCTTGGAGGAGCGCAATCGCCAAGCTCATCTCGAGCAACAAGCATTTCGCCAAGCACAACAAGAAGACCTTCGTCGACAACGACAAGAAGAGGCCAATCGCCAAGAGGAGCTCCAAGAAAGGCGCAACCGAGTGCGTCCACCTCGTCGCCGTCCTCATGAAGATGAGCAAGAACAAGATCAACGTCAACACGCTCAAGGCAATGACAATGAGGATCCACCTCCAAGACAAGGATTTCGGCATCAAAACCACAATGATGAACAACGCTTCGGCAAGCTCAAGTTCACAATGCCAAAGTTTTACGGAAGCAATGATCCCGAAGACTACTTGTCATGGGCTCTCAAGGTTGACAAGATCTTTCGCCTCCACAACTATGATGAAGAGAAGAAGATAGCCATGGCTTCCCTTGAGTTCCAAGACTATGTCCTTATTTGGTGGGAACAAGTGATTGAGCGAAGAAGGGAGAGAGGTGAACCTCCTATCACCACTTGGGCCCAAATGAAGGATCTCATGCGAGCTCGTTTTGTGCCTACACAGTACAACCGGGATCTCTTCAAGAAGCTCCAACAACTCAAGCAAGGAACCAAGTCTGTAGAAGAGTACTATAAAGAGATGGAGATTGCTATGATCCGAGCCAATGTCAAGGAAGATGACGAGCAAACAATGGCACGCTTCTTGAATGGCCTCAACTACCAAGTCAAGAAAATTGCCGACTTCCAACCATACTCCAACCTTCTAGAACTTGTGCATCAAGCAACCAAGGCGGAACGACAAGTGCAAGATGACTACAAGTACTCCAAGTTCTCCTCCAAGACCTACGGCTCAAGTGCTCAAGCTACTACAACAACGACAACTTCAACTACGAAATCTACAACACCTACCGGCGACAAGTCAAGCTACAAGGACAAGACGACTTCGTCAAGCCGACCAACCTCAAGCACCTACAAGCCAAGGGCTTCATCCTCTACTCCAACACCGGATGCTTCCGCCAAGACAAGCTCTATAAAGTGTTTCACGTGCCAAGGGCGAGGCCACAAGACCTTCGAATGTCCAACCAAACGCAACATGATCCTCCTCGACGATGGCACCTATGACTCTATGAGCGATGACGAGATGCAAGCTTTGGAGCAAGTGGCCACACATCGCCAAGTGAATGAAGATGAAGATTCACAAATCTTTTGCGACAACGATTCGAGCCCCGCTCTCGTTGTCTCCAAAGTTTTGACACTACAACAATAAGAAGACGAGGACCAACGTTGTCACATTTTCCACACCAAGGCGGGCATCCAAGGAAAATCCGTCAAGGTCATCATCGACGGAGGGAGTTGCCACAACTTGGCAAGTGAAGACCTTTGTTCCAAGCTACAATTGGTCAAGAAAAAGCACCCTCGTCCCTACAAGGTCCAATGGCTTAGTGATTTCGGAACGCTCCAAGTCGACCACACCGTGGAAGTTTCTTTCAAGATAGGCGCTTATGAAGACACCTTGGAGTGTGATGTGGTTCCAATGTCCGTTTGCCATCTCCTACTTGGTAGACCCTGGCAATTCGACCGTGGCGTCACACACAACGGTCGGACGAATCAATATAGCATCAAGATGAAGGGCAAGCAATATGTGCTCCGCCCAATGACCCCAAGCCAAGTCATCGCCGACAAACAAGCTTCATCCCATCGTGGAGATAAAATTGAGAGAGTGATCCACCTCAAAGAGAGTGAGTGCCACAAGCCAAAAATGAGCGACTCCACGATGAGGGACATGAGAGATATAATTCAAACGAGATTTGAGGGATGTGAGTGAGAGCCCATCGACCGTTCTTCACTATGTACTTGTGTGCAAAGATGAAGTCGTTCGGACTAACCCTTCACAACATCTTCCTCTTGTGTTATCTAAGTTGTTGCAGGAATTCAAGGATGTTTTTCCCGATGAGCTACCTCCGGGACTACCACCAAAACGAGGGATCGAACACCGCATCGACCTCATCCCCGGAGCACCGCTACCTAACAAGGCTCCCTACCGCGTCAACCCCGAAGAAACAAAGGAAATACAAAGGAAAGTCCAAAAATTCCTAGATAAAGGGCATGTACGCGAGAGCTTGAGTCCTTGTGCGGTTCCGGTCATACTTGTGCCTAAGCAAGATGGTAGTATGCGTATGTGTTCCGATTGCCGTCCTATCAACGCTATCACAATTCGAGACCGTCACCCCATTCCTCGTTTAGATGATATGCTAGATGAACTTAGTGATGCCACTATATTTTCTAAGATTGACTTAAAAAGTGGTTACTACCAAATTCGCATACAAGGGGGTGACGAGTGGAAAACCGCATTCAAGACTAAATTTGGTCTCTATGAATGGTTGGTTATGCCCATGGGCTTATCCGAAGCACCGGGTACTTTCATGCGTGTTATGCACTATGTTTTGCGACCCCTCATAGCATATTGTGTTGTGGTCTACTTTGATGATATTCTTGTCTTTAGCAAGTCTCTTGAGGAGCATTCTACACATGTTCGTGATGTTTTGCAAATCCTTAGGAAAGAGCAACTCTATGCAAACATAGAGAAATGCACATTTGGTGTTGAGAAGGTAGTTTTCTTGGGTTTTGTAGTATCTTCCAAGGGCGTTCATGTAGATGAAACTAAGATTGATGCTATTAAAACTTGGCCCACACCAACGAATTTGCAACAAGTGCGTAGCTTCCTAGGACTAGCCGGTTTCTATCGTCGCTTTGTGAAAGACTTTAGCACTATTGCATCCCCTCTTCATGCTTTGAGCAAGAAGAATGCACCATTTATATGGGGTCCCTCACAAGACATCGCTTTCCATGAACTTAAAATTTTGCTCACTCATGCACCTTTGCTTGCTTTGCCAAACTTTGATAAAACATTGGAAGTGCATTGTGATGCTAGTGGTAGTGGAATAGGTGATGTGCTTATGCAAGAGAAGCGCCCAATTGCGTACTTTAGCGAGAAACTTTCCGGCGCATAACTTAACTACCCCATATATGACAAAGAATTGTATGCTTTGGTGAAAGTTTTACATGTGTGGGACCATTATTTGCGCCCTCATGAGTTTGTTATCCATACCGACCATGAAACACTTAAGTACTTAAAGGGTCAAACTAAGTTAAACAAACGGCATGCTAAATGGAGTGAATTTATTGAGTCCTTCCCTTATGTCATCAAATACATTAAGGGTAAGGAAAACGTCGTGGTGGATGCTCTTTCCCGCAAATGCATGCTAGTTACTCAACTTGAATTGAATGTTATTGGTTTTGAGCACATCAAAGACTTGTATGAGCATGATGCCTATTTTGCTCATCCTTACGCTATGTGCCAAGTAAAAACTTGTTGGGAGAACTATTATATGAAAGATGGCTATCTTATGCGTGCTAACAAATTGTGTATACCCGAGTCTTCTCTTCGTTTGTTGCTTTTGCAAGAGGCTCACGGTGGAAGACTTATGGGTCACTTTGGACGTGACAAGACGTATGCCACGCTATCCAACAAGTACTTTTGGCCAAAGATGTTTCGCGATGTGGCATGCTTCACCAACCGATGCTCTACATGCCGCAAAGCTAAGTCAAAAGCTCAATCCCATGGCCTTTATATGCCTCTACCTATACCTTTCCAACCTTGGGAAGACATTAGTATGGATTTTGTGCTTGGTTTGCCACTAACAAAAAATGGCCATGATTCCGTTTTTGTCGTTGTGTACCGCTTTTCCAAGATGGCTCATTTCATTCCATGTCACAAGATAGACGATGCTTCACATATTGCGAATCTCTTTTGTAGGGACATCTTACGCCTACATGGCATCCCCAAGACCATTGTCTCGGATCGTGACGTCAAGTTTTTGAGCTACTTTTGGAAGACCCTATGCGCCAAGCTCGGAATCAAGCTTCTTTTCTCTTCGGCATACCATCCTCAAACCGATGGCCAAACGGAAGTGACGAACCGGACGCTATCCACTCTACTCCGCGTGTTGATCAAGAAGAACATCAAGGAATGGGAAGATTGCCTCCCCATCGCCGAGTACGCCTACAACCGCGCAAGCCACTCCACCACCGGCAAGTCTCCGTTCGAAGTGGCTTACGGCTTCAACCCGTTGTCCCCATTGGACATCCTACCTCTACCTCTCCAAGAGCGCGTCAACATGGATGCAAGTGCAAGGGAAAGCTACATCAAGAGGTTGCATGAAGATACTAGGCGCACGATGGAACGTCAAGTGGAACGCGTCACCAACAAATGCAACGTCAACAAACACCCCATGGTGTTCAAACCCGGTGATCTTGTTTGGCTACACCTTCGCAAGGACCGCTTCCCCAACGAACACAAATCGAAGCTACTTCCTCGAGCCGACGGCCCCTTCAAGGTGTTGGCACGCTACAACAACAATGCCTACAAGATCGACATACCACGCGACAAGTACAACGTGAGTGACACCTTCAACGTCACGGATCTATCCCCTTACCATGGTGATGAAGATCTTGATCCGAGGACGGATCTTCCCCAAGGGGGGGGGGGAGATGATGCGGAGCATCCCAACATCATCCCCATGGACTCTACACCATCACATCATTCCCATGGACTAGAGCCCGGGCACGTGCTATAGAACATGAGGTGACATCTCTCCTATATGATTCTCTCTTTGATGTTCACGGAACTTGGATGCTACCTCAATCGGAGACTCTTTGCATGATTAGGTACAACGGAGAGGGCCTAGGAGATGCTCGGAGTGAAGACCAAGTCCCCACGGAGACGGACACGGAGAAGGATGGACAAGGGCAACAAGGGAAGGCTAGAACACCCTCCAAGCCCCGCACATCCGGCCAGGAGCCCGGACATCCGGCCCCTGGAGACTGCACCAGCACCGAGAGCCAGCAGCAGAAGCTACAGGCGCCGGACATCCGGCCCCAGCCCGGACATCGGCCCTGCCCCGGACATCCAGCCCATGGCCCCGGAAATCCGGCCCCTGCACATCAGAACCGGATGGAAACGGCAGCAACCGCCCAGACATCCGGCCCCTGGCCCGGACATCCGGCGCATCTCGAAGCCCCGGACATCCGGCCTCCGCCCCGGACATTCGGCGTGGGGCCCCCGCGCCCACGGCTCTCTCACCAGCACCCGGCCGGACATCCGGCTCGTGCCCCGGACGTCCGGCGACTCCCGAAGCCCCGGACATCCAGGCCCTGGCCGGACATCCCGCGCCTGCCTGCGCGCACGGAAGGGCCCGAGGCCCATGTATCCCTCTCTCTCGCCCCTTTTCCACTGGCACTATATAAAGGACCCCTCTCCCTCTTTCTAGGGTTAGCTTAGGTTTAGCGAATACACTTGTTGAGCCTAGCTCCATTATCTCCCTTCCCTCGTGGAGCGACTTCCCTCTACGTGAGAAGATCCGGAGTGATGCCAAGGCCCCTCTAAGGGAAGATCCCCTCGGGATACAAGACCTCCTCCTTCGGAGCGAGGAGACTACCGTTACATGTATCCTTTGGTTGTTTGTGGACCGTGATTCTCATGTACTCGGGTGATTCTAGTGGATGTGTGATCGTGGATCGTTCTTGAGTGTTTTCCTCTTGTGATTTTATCCTCGTGTTCTTCGTGTTCTTCGCGCTCCCTCACAAATCCACCTCCAATTCGTGAAAGATCGACGCACACGGGCGTGCCCCGTATCACTACTTGTGCACGTTAGTGATACATACTCCGCATAGCTTCATTTGCGTGCATATATCTTAGTATCATCTTTTGTGTTACAACATAGTACCCGCATACATAATTGCTATCTTGGTGTGCACGTCCTGCATTGTGACCATACAAAACATCATTGCAAAAGAAAAGAGAAGCAAAGCTTTTAAGCAAGAGCAAAAGAGCAATAGCATCGCAAGATTCGCATATCATACTTGATCATCTTGGATCACTTGAGCGAGTGACACGTGCCGCATACACATATAGCAAGTCGGGAATAGGAAGACGACACTTTTGATTCATTGTAGGGTGTGCACAAGTGCGTATCGTGCCCATTGGAGCAATCGTGCTACCGTCTCTCTAGTGTTGTGCAACGAGAGCATTTTTCGTGGATTCCACATTTTGGCTCATTTTTGGTTGCATGACCCCAATTTTCTTCCGTGTGTGTGTTTCCGTGTCACATTGCTATTGATCTACATTGTCTCACTTGCGACAATTAAGAATCTGTTTCAACATTATTGAATCTTCTCTTTTGAATTGCTTGAAATTTGTGCCATTCTCCTAACCAAGCTACTCCATAAGCCTTATTTGTGTAGGTGTGAGAAGGACGATCTTCGGTACCAATTCTACTATTTTTATACTTGAACATTGAGTAATCTTGATCCACTTTCAACTTTTGGAACGATAATTAGTATTGCTATGGATAGGAACATCATGTCAAACCCGGCCTTCGAGGAGAATGAAGACGACGTGAACAACCACGTCACCAAGTTGCACTTCTTCGGCGCACACAAGGCAATTACCCAAGCTCAAGATGTCTTGAATGACCGCATCGACCAACTCGCCTACAACTTGGGTGAATCTGAGACGCGCACAAGAGACTACTTCGACACCAAGCTCTCAAGCCAAATGGAGGAGCTACGGTCCTTGATGGTCACTCGCGCACCTTCCTCATCTACATCGACAAGGAGTCGTCACGCAAGTCGCAACTCATCGACGTACTCTTCCGACGCAAGTCCACAAGCGCGTCATCACCATCGTGGCGAACACTCCGGTCCAAGTTCTCCACAAGGTCGTCACCGTCAAGAAAATCCATTTCATGGCAATGGATTGCAAGATCGCGTCCGCACATGAGAACGCCGCCGCCAACAAGATCAAGATGCGTTGGAGCAAGAATGACGCCGAGAAGAAGAACAACATCGTTGTCATGAACGAGCGCTTGAGGCACATCGTGCTTTGCAAGAAGCTACTCGTGCCTTGGAGGAGCGCAACCGCCAAGCTCATCACGAGCAAGAAGCACTTCGTCGACAACGACAAGAAGAAGCCAATCACCAAGAAGAGCTTCACGAAAGGCGCAACCGAGTGCGTCCACCTCGTCACCGTCCTCAAGATCATCGCGTTGAACCCGACCATGACGAGGAGCAAGGACATGATCAACGTCAACAAGCTCAAGGCAATGACAATGAGGATCCACCTCCAAGGCAAGGATTTCGGCATCATAACCACAATGATGAACAACACTTCGGCAAGCTCAAGTTCACAATGCCAAAGTTTTCCGGAAGCAATGATCCCGAAGACTACTTCTCATGGGCCCTCAAAGTTGACAAGATCTTTCGCCTCCACAACTATGATGAAGAGAAGAAGATCGCCATGGCTTCACTTGAGTTCTAAGACTATGTTCTTATTTGGTGGGAACAAGTTATTAAGCGGAGGAGAGAAAGAGGCGAACCTCCTATCAACACTTGTGATACGGGGCACGCCCGTGTGCGTCGATCTTTCACGAATTGGAGGTGGATTTGTGAATGAACACGAAGAACACGAGGGGGAAATCACAAGAGAAACACTCAAAACAAGTCCAAGCACACATCCACTATACTCACATCCACACGAAATCCACAAGGGTACAAGAACAACAAAGGGAAAGAGGATACATGGTAGAGTTCATCCCAAATCCCATGGGGAGATGGTGCCTTGAATCCGCTAGGGATCTTCCCGTGCAAGGGGTCTTGACATCACTCCGGATCTTCTCACGTAGAGGGGAACCACACCACGAGGGAAGGGAGATAATGGAGCTAGGCTCAACAAGTGTATTCGCTAAACCTAAGCTAACCCTAGAAATGAGGAGGGGGTGGAGTATATATAGTTCTAGCCACGAAGGGGTAAGTGAGAGAGGGATACATGGGTCTCGGGCCCGTCCTGCGCATAGGCCGTCGGGCGGTTGTACCGCCAGGGTGGCCGGTTGTAACGGTCAAGAAGGAATAACCGGAACAACCGGTCTAGTACCGGCCTTGCACCGCTTCATAACAGAAGCTCGGCCGGAGGTGGTCCGGTGGTGGACCGGTTGTACCGCCCACCGGTTGATGGCCGGTTGCTAGCCGGTTGTACCGGCAGCTCCTCTTCTTCCTTCTTCTCTTCCAAGCTTCCCTCGCGGATGGTGTAGTTGTACGTAGGTGCTCGCACTCCTCCTTGTCATCCGTGAAGCTCCGGCAGTACCTATGCATGCACACGAGAGGAATGTCAAGTAGTATACCATCCTCGAAGGGGTCAAGTGAACACGTGTAAAGGAGATGATTCACCTTTATGTATGTGAAGTAGATGTCGCACGTGTCACTTGCCAAACGGGCTCTTGTCATGGTGATGTCCATAGGATGCTCCACATCAACTTGGGCCCAAATGAAGGATCTCATGCGAGCCCGTTTTGTGCCTACACACTACAACCGAGATCTCTTCAAGAAGCTCCAACAACTCAAGCAAGGAACCAAGTCCGTAGAAGAGTACTATCAAGAGATGGAGATTGCTATGATCCAAGCCAATGTCAAGGAAGATGACGAGCAAACAATGGCACGCTTCTTGAATGGCCTCAACTACCAAGTCAAGAAAATTGCCGACTTCCAACCATACGCCAACCTTCTTGAACTTGTGCATCAAGCAACCAAGGCGGAACGACAAGTGCAAGATGACTACAAGTACTCCAAGTTCTCCTCCAAGACCTACGGTTCAAGTGCTCAATCTACTACTACAACGACACCTTCAACTACGAAATCTACAACACCTACCGGTTACAAGGACAAGACGACTTCGTCAAGCCGACCAACCTCAAGCACCTACAAGACGAGAGCTACATCCTCTACCCCGACACCGGATGCTACCGCCAAGACAAGCTCCATCAAGTGTTTCACGTGCCAAGGGCGAGGCCACAAGACTTTCGAATGCCCAACCAAACGCAACATGATCCTCCTCGACGATGGAACATATGACTCTATGAGCGACGATGAGATGCAAGCTTTGGAGCAAGTGGCCATACACCGCCAAGTGAATGAAGATGAAGATTCACAAATCTTTTGCGACAATGATTCGAGCCCCGCTCTCGTTGTCTCTAAAGTTTTGATGCTCCAACAACAAGAAGACGAGGACCAACGGTGTCACATCTTCCACACCAAGGCGGGTATCAAAGGAAAGTTCGTCAAGGTCATCATCGACGGAGGGAGTTACCACAACTTAGCAAGTGAAGACCTTTGTTCCAAGCTACAATTGGTCAAGAAAAAGCACCCTCGTCCCTACAAGGTCCAATTGCTTAGTGATTCCGGAACACTACAAGTTGATCACACCGTTGAAGTTTCCTTCAAGATAGGCGCTTATGAAGACACTTTGGAGTGTGATGTGGTTCCAATGTCCGTTTGCCACCTCCTACTTGGTAGACCTTGGCAATTCGACCGTGGCATCACACACAACGGTTGGACAAATCAATATAGCTTCAAGATGAAGGGCAAGCAATATGTGCTCCGCCCAATGACTCCAAGTCAAGTCATCGCCGACAAACAAGCTTCCCACCATCGTGGAGATAAAAGTGAGAGAGTGATCCACCTCAAAGAGAGTGAGTGCCACAAGCCAAAAATGAGCGACTCCACGATGAGGGACATGAGAGATATAGTTCTTTTAGCCACCAAAAGAGATTTGCGGGATGTGAGTGAGAGCCCATCGACCGTTCTTCACTATGTAGTTGTGTGCAAACATGAAGTCGTTCGGACTAACCCTTCACAACATCTTCCTCTTGTGTTATCTAAGTTGTTGCAGGAATTCCATTATGTTTTCCCCGATGAACTACCTCCGGGACTACCACCAAAACGAGGGATCGAACACCGCATCGACCTTATCCCCGGAGCACCGCTTCCTAACAAGGCTCCATACCGCGTCAACCCCGAAGAAACAAAGGAAATACAAAGGCAAGTCCAAACACTCCTAGACAAAGGGCATGTACGTGAGAGTTTGAGTCCTTGTGCGGTCCCGGTCATCCTTGTGCCTAAGCATGATGGTAGTATGCGCATGTGTTCCGATTGTCATCCTATCAATGCTATAACCATTTGATATCGTCACCCCATTCCACGCTTAGATGATATGCTAGATGAACTTAGTGGTGCCACTATATTTTCTAAAATTGACTTAAAAAGTGGTTACTACCAAATTCGCATACAAGAGGGCGACGAGTGGAAAACCGGTTTCAAGACTAAATTTGGTATTTATGAATGGTTGGTTATGCCCATGGGATTATCCGAAGCACCGGGTACTTTCATGCGTGTTATGCACTATGTTTTGCGACCACTCATAGGATATTGCGTTGTGGTCGACTTTGATGACATCCTTGTCTTTAGCAAGTCTCTTGAGGAGCATGCCACACATGTTCATGATGTTTTGCAAATTCTTAGGAAGGAAAAACTCTATGAAAACATGGAGAAATGCACATTTGGTGTTGAGAAGGTAGTTTTCTTGGGCTTTGTAGTGTCTTCTAAGGGCATTCATGTAGATGAAACTAAGATTGATGCTATTAAAAACTGGCCCACACCAACGAATTTGCAACAAGTGCGTAACATCCTAGGACTAGCCGGTTTCTATCGCCGCTTTGTGAAAGACTTTAGCACTATTGCATCTCCTATTCATGCTTTGAGCAAGAAGAATGCACCATTTATATGGGGTCCCTCCCAAGACATCGCTTTCCATGAACTTAAAAATTTGCTCACTCATGCACCTTTCCTTGCTTTGCCAAACTTTGATAAAACATTGGAAGTGCATTGTGATGCTAGTGGTAGTGGAATAGGTGGTGTGCTTGTGCAAGAGAAGCGCCCAATTGCGTACTTTAGTGAGAAACTTTCCGGCGCACAACTTAACTACCCCATATATGACAAAGAATTATATGCTTTGGTGAGAGTTTTACATGTGTGGGAACACTATTTGCGACCTCATGAGTTTGTTATCCATACCGACCATGAAACGCTAAGTACTTGAAAGGTCAAACCAAGTTGAACAAACGGCATGCTAAATGGAGTGAATTTATTGAGTCCTTCCCTTATGTCATCAAATATATCAAGGGTAAGGAGAACGTTGTGGCGGGTGCTCTTTCCCGCAAATGCATGCTAGTTACCCAACTAGAATTGAATGTTGGTGGTTTTGAGCACATAAAAGACTTGTATGAGCATGATGCCTATTTTGCTAATGCTTACGCTATGTGCCAAGTGAAAACTTGTTGGGAGAACTATTATATGAAAGATGGCTATCTTATGTGTGCTAACAAATTGTGTATACCCGAGTCTTCTCTTCGTTTGTTGCTTTTGCAAGAGGCTCACGGTGGAGGACTTATGGGTCACTTTGGACGTGACAAGACGTATGCCACGCTATCCAACAAGTACTTTAGGCCCAAGATGTTTCGTGATGTTGCACGCTTCACCAACCGATGCTCTACATGCCGCAAAGCTAAGTCAAAAGCTCAATCCCATGGTCTTTATATGCCTCTACCTATACCTTTCCAACCTTGGGAAGACATTAGTATGGATTTTGTGCTTGGTTTGCGACGAACAAAAAATGGCCATGATTCTGTTTTTGTCGTTGTGGACTGCTTTTCCAAGATGGCTCATTTCATTCCATGTCACAAGATAGACGATGCTTCACATATTACGAATCTGTAACGCCCCAAAAATTTGACCATGTTTTATTAATTAAAATTTTGCCAGGAATTTTTTTTTCTGGATCATATTTTTATTTCAGGATCACTCCTTTCTTCTGAATTGTGGAGTTTTCCCTCCAAGTAGAAACTTTTCAAAAATAATTGTTGGACTTGAATACCTTCTCAAGAACAATTCTTTTCATTCTGTATGATCAGTGGAAATATTTTTAAAATTATTCTTCTGAGCTTTATTCTTTTTTTAAATGGTTTCTCATAACTTTTGGAGCCTCATTTGCACTACAACCATTTGGTAACTTCACTTAAAAAAATTCTACAAAAATTTGTAGAAGACATGTGAGGTTCCTACATCATTTTTATGCAAAGGAACAACTTTGTGTTTTGAAAAATTTGAGCAAACCATCCTCATCTTCATTCTGGTCCAGTTTGGTAGTTTGTACTGCAACCCAATTTTATCTTGCCCTATTACCCATGAGATTTCTCCTGCTTGTTATTTACCCTACCAAACTCTTAAGTCCAGGAGATTAGAGCCAATAGAAGATTTTAAGCACATGCAATAATAGCCTTTATATTCTGTCCAGAACTGTAGATTTGCAAAACTTAAACTAGCAAGTTTTTGGTTTTCTCAATATAACCTTGCCATCATCACCTACGCATAGAGAGACCCCAACCTGGAAATTTTGGCCATCAGAAGAGTTGCGTTGATGCCAATGGCATTCTGTCGAGCATCTTGTGTGCATGGACAGAATTGGCATGCTTATGAACTTGCATTGTCGACTTGCTCCAGCGGCCAGACTAGCATGTCCACTGAGCCTCTAGGACACCCACTCATGACCCTGTTAAGTTTAGGCGTAAGCTAGGACCTGTAGACTGCCCTGGCAAATCGTCGAACACCCTGTGTGCATGCCCGGAGCGCGAGCAGAGCGCGCGTTTTGCACGTGCGGTCTCCCGAGTCACCGCGACCAGTTGCCGCCTCCCCCGCTCGTTCCAATCCTCTCCCTGTCCCCTAGTACTGCCCCGACGCGCCCTGCTCCTCTCAGAGTGGCAGCAATGGCCCTTTGGCGGCACACCGGCGCCCGTGACCGTCTCTGCTGTGGCCAGCGCCGCCCAACCCACCTCAGCTCGACAGCTCGCCCGCGGAAGCAGTAGCCAGCCCGTCCGCTAGCCTCTGGCGTCAGCCGGTCTTCGCCAAGTCGCTCTGGCAACAGGCCGGCGATCTTATCCTCGGCCGCCGCCGTTCTTATCCTCGGAGCCACGGAACCGACCTCGATTCACCTATAAATAGGAGTCCCCAAGCCCCCAGCCGAGGCATGAGCTCTTCCCTAACCCTCGAGATCCCTCTGGGATAGCTAATTGACCGGAAGTTGCCATCTCCGTCGCCTCCGGCCGAGACGCTCGCCGCCTCCCTTCGGTCAAATCCGACGCAAACCAGAGCTTCCCCTCCCCCTCCTCTTCACCATTAGCTCCACCTCGACCCCGCAAGCCCATTCCCATATCCTTTTCCATCTGAGCAAGCCCGTGGGCGGAAGCCCCCTCCATGGCCGAAGCCTCTTCCGCCATTGATGAAGCTCCGCTCATCCTCGAGCTCCCCAGCACCCCTTCCTCCACCAACCGACGCGGCAGATCCCCCTGATCACATGGATACGCCGGACGTCGAAAACGATGGCCTGTAGCGCCGGCAATCGTCGCCGGGACCGGCCCTCTGCTTTCTGTCCAGGCGCGCGTAGGGAGGGAGACGAACCCGACAGGTGGTCCCCACCTGTCGGTGACCCAGCCAGACGCCCCAGTGGCGCAGCCCCTCGCGTGCGCGTTTCCTCGGGGAAGGCGTACTCCTGAAAATACGCTTTCGCTTAAGGTACGCGTAATAAACCCGAAGCGTTTTCTTTTATCTGTTTTTTTTTCCAAACAGGACTTTGACTACTCTTTGACTGGCTATAACTTTTAAAATAAATCTCCAAATGATTTGATTCTTTTTCCTATCTCTCTCAAATTCCATCTAGTTTATTTTAGGATTTATTTGAAAATTTTCCAAAACAACTTTTTGTACTGTTTTGAGTTGTGTGTTAATTCGAACATTTTCAAAATAGGAATGGAGAGAGAAGATAACTTTCAAAGGTTTTGGAGTGTTCATCACCTACCTACACATGGAAGGCAAGCATTCTGAACCCTGGCATAATATTTGCTGTGTGTTGTTTGATGTGATTACAACACCAAATTGACACGAAGTATTCGTTATTTATCTGATGATATGATCATGCTCATGAGTGCATGATGAAGATTCCTTGCTGTTGGAATTGATATACTTGTGACAGTATTCATCCTCGTATGCCTTTCATGCCTACCGGGAGGAATCCGGAAAAGTCTCTGTCTTGGGTAGACACGAGCTTGATACTGATATTTCGTTGAAACGAGTATATTCAGTAAGGCATGGTGTGGTATGATGAGTGGTGATTCTGACTGTTGGTGTGGTATATTTTTGTTATGCTAGTCATGCAGGAAACATTTTAACCTCCTGAGTCGACCGTAGATCGAGTCTTGTGCCAGTAACCCCCATACTTGCTTCGTGCTACCACTTGTCCCTGCCTCGGGTAGGGTACGGTTCAGTAAGTTGTCAACCCCTTTCTTAGCACACACCGTACAGAGAGGCCATGGTGGAAGATACCGGCTGCATCCGGTAGGCACGCCACCTGGTCCGGGGGCATGGGTGTTTCCGGTTGGAGCCGAGGGGGTAGCTCCCCTAGTTTGCGCGCGTTATAAATTTTGTGATCCCATGCTAGTCAAGGTTGTAGCCTCCCCACTTAGAGTTTTGCTTAACGAGTGTCGTGGGTGATTCCAGGCACCGGTAAGTTAAGCTGGTGTGTGCGGGTCAGGTGTGTTTTCAATTAAAAGACCGTAAGCGGAATTAGTCCCGGTGGACTAAAGAAATCCGTTACTTATGGGTAAAGAGTACACCCTCTGCAGAGTTTATATCTATTCGAATAGCCGTGTCCGCGGTTAAGGACTACAGTCTGGGATGGGTCAAGTGTCGGTCTTAGTGTCGGTCTTCGGAGGAAAACTTATAAACCGGAACATTGATCATGACGTGTGACAAATGATGATTATGATTATTTTATTTGTGGACTAACCAATTATATTATTTGAATTATTGAGTATACCTGGGATGGTTCTACCTCCTGGTTACTCGTTGTGATAATTCTTTTATAAGCCCTTTATGTGGTGTCGCTTAGACGCCCGACTGTGGCATGCTTGTTATTTATTTTCCTTATAAGCCCTTTATGTGGTGTCGCTCAGACGCCCGACTGTGGCATGCTTGTTATTTATTTTCCTTATAAGCCCTTTATGTGGTGTCGCTCAGACGCCCGACTGGGGCATGCTTGTTATTTATTTTCCTTATAAGCCCTTTATGTGGTGTCGCTCAGACGCCCGACTGCGGCATGCTTGTTATTTATTTTCCTTATAAAGCCCTTTATGTGGTGTCGCTCAGACGCCCGACTGTGGCATGCTTTTTATTCATTTTCTTTATAAGCCCTTTATGTGGCGTCTCTCAGACGCCCGACTGAGGCATGTCTTTTATCCCTTCGAGGCGTCGCTTCAGACACCCGATCGGTGCATACTATTTTTTTTATTCTCTGATTACTTATTCATGCTTCATGGGAATAACCTGCTTGCGTGCGTCATGAATTTTATTTCGTAACTGACTAAGTGATTATGGAATATTTCAATGCATGATTATCATCTGATATATTATACTTGTGTTCATAATGTTTGCGAGTACATTCAAAGTACTCACTGGCTTGTCCCTGGCTATTGTCTTGGCCAGATTCCTTGCTTGGAGAGGAACGCAGCGACGACAGCCCAGAACCTAGGCATCGAAGATAGCAGATACGCGAAGATAGGAATTAACCAGGTCAGCTGTTCCTGTGGGAAATGGAGTCCCATGGACGCTGATGATCCGCAAACCGCTTCCGCCTTCTACCATTAGAAGCCTTTTGTTGTACTCATAGACCAGAATGGTCTTGTACTACATATTTTCTATTTTGCTTGGAATTTCTGCATCAAGATTGTGTCTCATCAGCTAACAGTAATCCTGGGGCTGGTGAGCACAAGGGCCATTTACTGGGAAATTAATATCCTGGAAAACCGGTCCTGGCAGAATCTATTTTGTAGGGACATCTTGCGTCTACATGGCGTCCCCAAGACCATTGTCTCAGATCGCGACGTCAAGTTTTTGAGCTACTTTTGGAAGACCCTATGCGCCAAGCTCGGCATCAAGCTTCTTTTCTCTTCGGCATACCATCCTCAAACCGATGGACAAACGGAAGTGACGAACCAGACGCTTTCTACCCTACTTCGCGTGTTCATCAAGAAGAACATCAAGGAATGGGAAGATTGCCTTCCCATCGCCGAGTACGCCTACAACCGCGCAAGCCACTCCACCACCGGCAAGTCTCCGTTCGAAGTGGTTTACGGCTTCAATCCATTGTCCCCATTGGACATCCTACCTCTACCTCTACAAGAGCGCGTCAACATGGACGCAAGTGCAAGGGCAAGCTACATCAAGAGGATGCATGAAGATACCCGGCGCACGATTGAACGACAAGTGGAACGCGTCACCAACAAGCGCAACCTCAACAAGCATCCCATGGTCTTCAAGCCCGGTGATCTTGTTTGGCTACACCTTCGCAAGGACCGCTTCCCCAATGAATGCAAATCGAAGCTACTTCCTCAAGCCGACGGTCCCTTCAAGGTGTTAACACGCTACAACAACAATGCCTACAAGATCGACATACCACGCGACAAGTACAATGTGAGTGACACCTTCAACGTCATGGATCTATCCCCTTACCATGGTGATGAAGATCTTGATCCGAGGACGGATCTTCCCCAAGGGGGGGGAGATGATGCGGAGCATCACACCATCATCCCCATGAAGACTACCCCATCAAGCCAACCACCAAGTGGCCCCATGACGAGAGCCCGTGCACGTGCCAGTACAAACGAGGTGATATCTCTCCTATACGATTTCCCCTTCGATGTTCTTGGAACTTGGATGCTACCTCAAGTAGAGACCCTTTGCATGATCAGGTACGATGGAGATGGCCTAGAGGGTGATCGGAGGGAAGTACAAGCTCCCTTGGGAATGGACACGGAGAGGAACGGACAAGAGCAGCAAAGGAGGGCAAGTCCACCCTCCAGGCCCCGGACATCCGGCCCCTGGAGACTCCACCAGCGCCAAGGCCAGGCCCCAGGCGCCGGACATCCGGCCCGGAGCCCCGGACATCCGGCGACCCACCTCCAGCACCCGGACATCCGGCTCACCGCCCCGGAATTCCGGCCCCTGCGCAACAGAACCGAATGAAGACGGCGGCGTCAGCCCGGACATCCGGCGAATTCCGAAGCCCCGGGCGTCCGGCCTCCGCCCAAACATCTGGCGTGGGGCACCCGCGCCCACAGCTCTCTGACCAGCACCAGGCCGGACATCCGGCCCGTGCCCCGGACATCCGGTGGCTCCCGAAGCCCCGGACATCCGGCGCCTGCCTGCGCGCACGGAAGGGCCCGAGGCCCATGTATCCCTCTCCCTCTCGCCCCTTTTCCACTAGCACTATATAAAGGACCCCTCTCCCTCTTTCTAGGGTTAGGTTAGGTTTAGCGAATACACTTGTTGAGCCTAGCTCCATTATCTTCCTTCCCTCGTGGAGTGATTCCCCTCTAAGTGAGAAGATCCGGAGTGATGCCAAGGCCCTCTAAGGGAAGATCCCCTCGGGATTCAAGACCTCCTCATCTGGAGCGAGGAGACTACCGTTACGTGTATCCTTTGGTTGTTTGTGAATCGTGATTCTCATGTACTCGGGTGATTCTAGTGGATGTGTGATCGTGGATCGTTTTTGAGTGTTTTCCTCTTGTGATTTCCCCCTCGTGTTCTTCGTGTTCACTCACAAATCCACCTCCAATTCGGGAAAGATCGACGCACACGGGCGTGCCCCGTATCAAAGCTCCCATGGGAATGGACACGAAGAAGGATGGACAAGAGCAACAAAGGAAGGCAAGTCCACTCTCTAGGCCCCGGACATCTGGCCCCTGGAGGCTCCACCAGCGCCAAGGCCAGGCTCCAGGCGCCGGACATCCGGCCCACATCCCCGGACATCCGGCCCACAGCCCTGGACATCCGGCGTCCCCTCCCCAGTGCCCGGACATCCGGCCCACAGCCCCGGAAATCCGGCCCCTGCGCAACAGAACCGAACGAAGACGGCGGCGTCAGCCCGAACATCCGGCCCCTGGCCTGGACATCCGGCGCACCCTGAAGCCCCGGACTTCCGGCCCCCTGGCTCGGACGTCCGGCCCCTGTGTGGACAGACGTGGGCTGGAGGCCCATGTACCCTTTCTCTCGCCCCCTTTTCCACTAGCACTATATAAAGGACCCCTTTCCCTCTTTCTTGGGTTAGCTTAGGTTTAGCGAATACACTTGTTGAGCCTACCTCCATTATCTCCCTTCCCTCGTGGAGTGACTTCCCTCTACGTGAGAAGATCCGGAGTGATGCCAAGGCCCCTCTAAGGGAAGATCCCCTCGGGATTCAAAACCTCCTCCTCCGGAGCGAGGAGACTATCGTTACGTGTATCCTTTGGTTGTTTGTGGACCGTGATTCCCATGTACTCGGGTGATTCTAGTGGATGTGTGATCGTGGATCGTTCTTGAGTGTTTTCCTTTTGTGATTTTCCCCCTCGTGTTCTTCGTGTTCTTCGCGCTCCCTCACAAATCCACCTCCGATTCGTGAAAGATCGATGCACACGGGCGTGCCCCGTATCAGGAGGGGCCGGAAGTTCCGGGCCTGCCGGAAGATCCGGGCCGGCCGGAAGTTCCGAGGCCCGGAGGTTCCGGGCGAGGGTCCGGGATGGTTCCGGGCTATCCAGAGAGTTTACACCTCTGGATCTTGTCCTAGGTCATCGGAGGGCCGGAAGTTCCGGGCTGTCCAGAGACTTGCCCTTGGTGCTAGCTCCTTCTCCTCCTCTTCCTTGGTCTTGGGGCTGCTTCCTGGGTCCTTCGCGGTCGTCTTCCTCGTACCTAAGGATACACAGGGTTTCACTATGAGGTAGCATCCAAGTTCCTTTGCCATCGAAGTCATACTCAAAGAGGAGTGAGTTCACCTTAGCTCCAATGTCGCGTGCGCGTCCTCTTGTCATGGGGCCACTTGGGGGCGGGCTTGATGGTGTAGTCTTCATGGGGATGATGGTGGGATGCTCCGCATCACTTGGTGTCGAGGTATTCCCTTGTTCGCATTTCGAATTCACGCAAGTTGGAGGCGAGTTGGTCGATGCGGTCATGCAAGACATCTTGAGCTTGAGTAATTGCCTTGTGTGCGCCAAAGAAGTGCAACTTGGTGACGTGGTTGTTCGCGTCGTCGTCATTCTCCTCGAAGGCCGGGTTCGACATGATGTTCCTATCCATAGCACTCAAAGAGATATAAGTGGAAGAGTGAGAAGACAATACCAATTACCGTTCGAAAAGTTGAAAGTGGATCTAGATCACTCAATGTGCAAGTATGGAAATAGTAGAATTGGTACTGAAGATCGTCCTTTTCACAAGTACACAAATAAGGCTAATGGAGTAGCCTTGTTAGGATAGTAGCACAAATTTCAAGCAATCCAAAAGATAAGATTCGATAAAGTTGAAAGAGATTAGTAAAATTCGCAAATGAGACAATGTAGATCAATAGCAGTGAGTATACACGGAAACACACACACAGAAGAAAATTGGGGTCGTGCAACCAAGGATGAGCCAAAATGTGGAATCCACGGAAAATGCTCTCGTTGCACAACACTAGAGAGATGGTAGCACGATTGCTCCAATGGGCATGATACGCACTTGTGCACAACCTAAAAGGAACTAAACGTGTCGTCTTCCTATGCCCGACTTGCCATGTGTGTATGTGGCACGTGTCACTCGCTCAAGTGATCCAAGATGATCAAATATGCTATGCGTAGCTTTCGATGCTATTGCTCTTTTGCTTCTCTTTTTCTTTGCAATGATGTTTTATATGGACACGATGCGGGACGTGCACACCAAGATAGCAATTATGTATGCAGGTACTATTTGTAACACAAAAGATGATACTAAGATATATGCACGCAATTTTAGCTATGCGGAGTATGTATCACTATAGTGCACAAGTAGCGTAGCCTGGCAATACTCAATGGCTAGTCTCGATAGGCAAGTAACGCAAATAGGCTTGGGGGAACAATGCAATGGCAAGGGTATAGTCAAGAGTGTCGTCCTGGTTACCGCCCTTGCTTACGGTGAGGTTTCAACGAAGAGTTGGTCGGCGATGATCCGGGGCGATGATGAGTGGCGATGTCGATGAAGAACCACTCCTAATTAGCCGAAACACCCTAGGAAGTGGCGAAGCTCGCGACTCAAAATCTCAAATGCAAATGGGTTGCGGAAGAAAAATGGTGGAGGTTTGCGGAAAACTGTGGTGTGAAAACCCGAGAAAATGGAAAATTGGCGAGGGGAAAGTTTCTGCAAAGGCCGGAAGGTCCAGGCCGGCCGGAAGGTCCGGGGTGGCCGGAGGGTCCGGGGGCCGGAAGGTCCGGGTTAGGCCGGAGGTTCCGGGGGTCGGGAAAATTGCGACGAACCCTAATTTCCAGATCTTGGACTTGGGTGGAAAACCGAGAGGAAAAACCCAAATCTGACGGGGAAAAAGAAAAATTGGGGGGGATTGGATGGATAGAAAGGTAGATCCACTCGTCCACAACGAAATCCACAGATCAAAATCAACAAAATCTACTCAAATCAAACGAATCCAAGAAATTTGGTAGGGCTATTTTTGTGGGGATTTTCGAAATTAGGTCAAAACGAAACAAAATTGGCTAGAAAACGAAGGGGGGGGGACTCCAAATTCGTGAGAAACATGGATCTTGATACCAATATGATACGGGGCACACCCGTGTGTGTCAATCTTTCACGAATTGGAGGGGGATTTCACGAAGAACACGAAGAACACAAGAGGAAATCACAAACTCAAGGACGATCTTCGATTACACATCCACTAGAAATAGACGAGTACACGAGACACAAGATCCACAATTAACAAAAGGATACACGTAACCGGTAGTCTCCTCACTCCAATGGAGGAGGTCTTGAATCCCTAAGGATCTTCCTTTAGAGGGGCCTTGGCATCACTTGGATCTTCTCTCAATGGAGGGCAATCTCCGTGGGAGAAGGAAGTAATGGAGCTATGCTCAACAAAAAGTATTTGCTAAAACAAAGCTAACCCTAATTCGAGGTGGAAGAAGAGTATATATAGCCCTAGGAGCGAAGGGGTAAGTGGGAGAGGTACATGGGCCCGAGTGGTATCATTCTGTAGAGGCCGGAAGTTCCGGGCGCCGAAAATTCCGGGCAACTTCCGGGCCGGGTCCGGGCTTTCCCGAGTGTTGGCGCAGGCTTCGGGGACAGGCTTCTGGTGGAGCCGGAAGTTCCGGGCCGTCCGAAAGTTCCGGGGGCCGAAGGTTCCGGGCTAGGGTCCGGGCCGGTTCCGGGCTAACCAGAAAGTTTGCACTCCTGGACTCAGACCCGTGTCGACGGTGGGCCGGAAGTTCCGGGCTGGCCGGAAGTTCCGGGTTGTCCAGAGAGTTGCCCTTGGTGCTTGACTCCTTTTCCTCTTGGCCTTGGTCTTGGGGATGCTTCCTTGGTCCTTCGTGGTCGTCTTCCTCATACCTAAGGATGCACAGGGTTTCATTGTGAGGTAGCATCCATGTCCCTTTGCCATCCAAGTCAAACTCGAAGTGGAGTGAGTTCACCTTAGCTCCCATGTCGCGTGTGCGTGCTCTTGTCATAGGGCCACTTGGGGGTTGGCTTGATGTAGTAATCTTCATGGGGATGATGGTGGGATCACTAGTGCAGAAAAGGCTAGCCACAACTCTTGTTCGTGGCGCGTCATTTCTGACAAACGCCAGCACTAATATTTTCAAATAGTGTTGTCGTTGGCCAAATTGAAATGCCATAGCTATTCGATTAGTGTTGGCGTTGCATATTAGCCCCAGCGTTTCAAATTAGGCCCAATAGGCCCACGCCAGCACTAATCTATCTAATCCCCACCTCGCGCCCGGCCTACTCCCCACTCTCTGGAACCCCCAACTCCTTCGTCCTCCTCTCGATCCCCGTCGCCGCCCGTCGTAGCCCCGCCCGAAGCCGCGCGTTGCCGCCCCGTCCGACGCCGCCCCGCCTGACGCCCCGCTCGATCACGCGCCCGACGCATCCCGTCGCCGCCCCGCCGGCCGACCACGCGCCCGAGGTATATATTCACCTCACCCCAAGCACAATCTTTCTAATCTTTCTTAGTTTCCTCTAGTTTGACCTATATATTATTGGATCCTAGAGATAGCTAGGTGAACCTAACTCGGCTACACCGATTATTACGATCTCACCATCTTGTGAACCTAACTAAAGTTTTGGAGATACTACGGTTTTGTAAACCAAAGTATTTGTTAATGCCAAACACATCAAAGTCTTTAAAACCATGGCTTTTTTAGAAAACCATGGTATTCCCACAAAACTTCAAAAATACATTGGTGCCAAACGCAGCCTTAATTATATGTTGCCGCTATGTTGTATTGTTTACTTGTTGGTCTGTTGCAATGTTTGCTAGTTCCATATATCTTCAAACTGCCATGTTGTATTGCTATGTTTCTCCATCTAGTTCATTTTATAACTGCTATATTGTATTGTTGTTGTTCTTCTTCTTAACTAGTTATGCATGTATGGCTCCTAGAAAAAAAATTAGATGTTTAATTTCTGGTATATATTTGGAGAAGGGCCACGCTATTTTAGATGCTTAATTTCTGTAATATATTTGGAGAAGCGCCACGCTATTTTAGATAGCGCTATTTTTTTTGTTGTGTATGACACAACCTGTGTCCATTTTGGTAGGCTCATTCATTTCATTATTTATGCATTAAACACTCTTTTCATTCTTTAGCCAAATAGCATGGCCGACTCAAGCCTGTGGGTAGGTTCTTGTGATCATTGGTCGGGGTTTTCTGAAGATAAAGGCGACGTGAGCACCAACCAGGTAATTAAGGTTACAAAAACATGCATTAGCATTGCAAACATCCATATATATATATATACGTATCTAACCACTAATTAATTGTTCATGATTTGAAACCCTTGGCAGGCCTACTTAGGAGGTCCGTCTTCGCCGGCGCCTGTCGTTGTGCAGTCTTCAGGTGACGTCGAAGTGCTCAGTCACGAGCTGATCGCGTCACGTCAGAGCAACCTCAAGGCCCTGCATGCGTTGGATGACTCCCTGATGAAGGAGAAGGACAAAATTATCGATGACAATGCTATTGTCTACGATAAGATTTTCAGTCTCGAAGGTCAGATCACGGCACTGAACCTCGAGATAGCTGAGATCAATAAGGACATAGAAGTCCTGAAGGCCCAGAAGCATCAGCTGAAGACGGAGAAAGCGCATTACATCAAGGAGGGGCAGACGAATAGGAATAAGCTTCGTGAGATGAAGTTAGTCCTTAGGAAAAACTAGCTAGCTATAGGTAGTGTCGATCAGAGGTGAAGATCGATATATATATATATACATTGTCAAAAGTAATTGGTACTTTCCTTTTGTGAATGAAATGTTTGGTATCTTTTGTGAATCAAATGTTTAGTATCTTTTGTGAAGCCGGTATTATTTTTTATTAGCTAAATATGACAGTGCCGGCGTGCAGATCTATCCAACGCCAGCGGGTGTTCAAGATACTGCTGGCGTCGTCCCCAACGCCACCAGTATATTTAAACTATGGCGCCTTATTGCTGGCGTAGGGTGTCTACGCCAGCAAGGCCATTTTGGCCACGCCATAGCTAGGCTTTTCTGGACTAGTGGATGCTCCGCATCACTTACCCTTTATGTATTTGATGACATAAGGGAAGGACTCAATAAATTCACTCCATTTAGCATGTCGTTTGTTCAACTTAGTTTGACCTTTTAAGTACCTGGGCCTTTCATGGTCGGTATGGATAACAAACTCATGAGGTCGCAAGTAATGTCCCACACATGTAAAACTCTCACCAAAGCATACAATTCTTTGTCATAGATGGGGTAGTTAAGTTGAGCGCCGGATAGTTTCTCGCTAAAGTGTGCGATAGTATGCTTCTCTTGCATAAGCACACCACCTATCCCATTACCACTAGCATCACAATGCACTACAAATGTTTTATCAAAGTTGGGCAAAGCAAGCAAAGGTGCATGAGTGAGCAAATTTTTAAGTTCATGGAAAGCGGTGTCTTGTGTAGGACCCCAAATGAATGGTGCATTCTTCTTGCTCAAAGCATGGAGAGGAGATGCAATAGTGCTAAAGTCTTTGACAAAACGGCGATAGAAACCGGCTAGTCCTAGGAAACTACGCACTTGTTGCAAATTCGTTGGTGTGGACCAAGTTTTAATAGCGTCAATCTTAGTTTCATCTATATGAACGCCCTTACAAGATACTACAAAACCTAGGAAAACTACCTTCTCAACACCAAATGTGCATTTCTCCATGTTTGCATAGAGTTGTTCTTTCCTAAGGATTTCCAAAACATCATGAACATGTGTAGCATGCTCCTCAAGAGACTTGCTAAAGGCAAGAATGTCATCAAAATAGACCACAACACAATATCCTATGAGTGGTCGCAAAACATAATGCATGACACGCATGAAAGTACCCGGTGCTTCGGATAAGCCCATGGGCATAACCAACCATTCATAGAGACCAAATTTAGTCTTAAAAGCAGTTTTTCCACTCGTTACCCTCTTGTATGCGAATTTGGTAGTAACCACTTTTTAAGTCAATCTTAGAAAATATAGTGGCACCAATAAGTTCATCTAGCATATCATCTAAGCGAGGAATGGGATGGCGGTATCGAATGGTGATAGCATTGATAGGACGGCAATCGAAACACATGCGTATACTACCATCTTGCTTAGGCAATAGTATCACCAGAACCGCACAAGGACTCAAACTCTCACGTACATGCCCTTTATCTAGGAGTTTTTGGACTTGCCTTTGTATTTCCTATTTTTGTTCGGGGTTCACCCGGTAGGGAGCCATGTTAGGAAGCGGTGCTCCGGGGATGAGGTCGATGAGGTGTTCGATCCCTCATTTTGGTGGTAGTCCCGGAGGTAGCTCATCGGGGAAAACATCTTGGAATTCCTGCAACAACTTAGATAGCACAAGAGGAAGATGTTGTGAAGGGTTAGTCCGAACGACGTCATCCTTGCACACACGTACATAGTGAAGAACGCTCGATGGGCTCTCACTCACATCCCTCAAATCTCGTTTGGTGGCTAAAAGAACTTTATCTCTCATGTCCCTCATCGTGGAGTCGCTCATTTTTGGCTTGTGGCACTCACTCTCTTTGAGGTGGATCACTCTCTCACTTTTGATGCGGAGCATCCCACCATCATCCCCATGAAGACTACACAACCAAGAAAACTCCCAAGTGGTCCTATGACAAGAGCACGCGCATGCGACATTGGAGCTAAGGTGAACTCACTCCTCTTCGAGTATGACGTCGATGGCAAAGGAACTTGGATGCTACCTCACAATGAAACCCTGTGTATCCTTAGATACGAGGAAGACGACCACGAAGGATCAAGGAGGCGGCCCCAAGATCAAGGCCAAGAGGAAGAAGGAGCAAGGAGAAGGGCCAGCCTGCAGATGGCCGAATCATCCGGACCCCGGTCCGGATCATCCGGGTAATCCTCAAACAGAACCGGACAAAGTGTCCCCGAAGCCGGATCATCCGGACCGGCGTCCGGATCGTCCGGGTAATCAGTGACCGAATAGGAGGGAGGAACTCCAAAGCCGGATCATCCGGACCCCGATCCGGATCATCCGGCCTTTGCCCGTGCGCAGCCACTTGGGCCGAGGCCCATGTACCCTTTCATGTCCCGTTTCATCTCAGACTATAAGTACTCCCCTCCTAGCTTCGTTTTAGGGTTAGCTACTCGTGTACTTCTCCCTAGGAGATTACCCTCCGTTGAGAGAAGATCCAAGCGATGGCAAGGCCCCTCTAAGGGAAGATCCCACAGGATTCAAGACCTCGTCCTCCGGAGCGAGAAGACTATCGTTACTTGTATCCTTTTGTTGATTGTGGATCATGCTACTCGTGCACTCGTGTGATTCTAGTGGATGTGTGATCGAAGGTTGTCCTTGAGTGTTTGATTTTCCTCTCATATCTCTCTCGTGTTCTTCGTGAGATCCCCTCCAATTCGTGAAAGACCGGCGCACACGGGCGTGCCCCGTATCATATTGGTATCAAGGGCCACGTTGATCATGAATTTGGAGTCTCCCCCACCGTTTTCTAGCCTAATTTTGTTTTATTTCGTCCCAATTTGAAAATCCCCACCAAAAATAGCGATACCCAAAATTTCTTGGATTTGTTGGATTGGAGGAGATCTAGCTTTCCCCCTTCATTCCCATCATTTTCCACCATCAAATCGCCCAATTTTCGCCAAAAAAATTTCGCGAGTTCTTCCCAGATTGGATCGGATTCGAGACCCCCGGATCATCCAGACAGACACCCGGATCATCCGAACGACCGCCAGCCCGGATCATCCGGACCCCCACCCGGACATCCGGCCTCCCATCAGCCCGGACATCCGAACCAACTCCCGGACATCCGGACAGGGCCTGGCAGCAGGGCATCTTCGCCTTGTTGCGTGCTTTTTCAACATGTTCTTCCACCATTTTTCCGCAAAATTCTTCGATTTTTTCCGCACCATTTGCAATTGAGATCTTGAGTTGCGAGCATCGCCACTTCCTAATGTGTTTCGGCTAATTAGGAGTGGTTCTTCATCGACATCGCCGCTCATCATCGCCCCGGATCGTCGCCGACCAACTCTTTGTTAATACTACATCGTAAGCAAGGACGGTAACCACGGCGACACTTTTCACTATTCCCTTACCATTGCATTGTTACCCCGAGCCTATTTGCGTTACTTGCCTATCGAGACTAGCCATTGAGTATTGCCGAGCTACGCTACTTGTGCACTTTAGTGATACATACTCCGCATTGCTTCATTTGCGTGCATATATCTTAGTATCATCTTTTGTGTTATAACATAGTACCCGCATAAATAATTGCTATCTTGGTGTGCACGTCCCAAATTGTGACCATACAAAACATCATTGCAAAAGAAAAGAGAAGCAACGCTTTTAAGCAAGAGCAAAAGAGCAAAAGAGCAATAGCATCGCAAGTTTCGCATAGCATACTTGATCATCTTGGATCACTTGCGCGAGTGGCACGTGCCGCATACACATATAGCAAGTCGGGAATAGGAAGATGACACGTTTGGTTCATTTTAGGGTGTGCACAACTGCGTATCGTGCCCATTGGAGCAATCGTGCTACTCTTTTCGTAGAATCTTTCAGTTGTGCCATTGGCGTCGGTCACGCATTCAATCGTCACCCCTGAGTTCTTGTAATCACTGTCCATGTCTTTGGCCTCTGTGTAGAACGTGTACCCATTGATATCGTATGCCTGATAGGACGCGAGTTTGGGCGCGGGGCCATGTGCTAAGGCGTGTATGAGCAATCCGTCCGAACTGCCCTCTTCAGGGGGATTAGCAAGAATTTGCTCTTTGAACCAACAGAAGAAAGTGGCATTGTGCTCTACCGTAACTTCGTCATCCGTCTTGCGCATCCCCTGATCACGGTACTTCTTTGCGATGGTTTCTTTGTGCAGTGTCACATAATCATCTACCACATCTAGGTGTTGTAGCACTACTAAGTTAGCCCTGTTAAAGTCGTCCCGTCGATCCGAGTAGTCCACGTGCAATTCCCTCCGGCCGTTGCTGTGACCTTCTCCTCCGAGCCTCCCATGGTGCTTATTGACGGGCAAACCAACAACAGGGTCTCCACCGCCTATATAATTCTCGCAAAAGGAGATGCACTCTTGGGTCAGATAACCCTGGACGATGCTCCCATCAGGACGGGACATGTTACGAATGAATCCTTTGATGACCCCATTCATCCTCTCGAACGGCATCATGCTGTGAAGGAATGTCGGCCCGAGGTCGATGATGTCATCCACGATGTGGACACACAGATGCACCATAACGTCAAAGAACGTGGGCGGGAAGTACATCTCAATCTCACATAGTATGACAAAGATCTCTTCTTGTAGCCTTCGGAGCTGCTTCACACTGATGGACTTTCGAGAGATAACGTCGAAGAAGTTGCAGAGACCAGTAAGCGTGTCATGAGCGTGCTTGTCCATTATCCCTCTAATGGCAACCGGGAGTATCTGCGTCGTCATCACGTGACACTCATGAGACTTCATCCCGCTGAACCTTTTCTTCTTGGTGTCTAGAAATCTGCTTATCTTCCCACAGTAACCGGAATTGACTTTGATCTCCAAATCTTCCAAGTCTTTCCTTGCCTTCGCCCCATCCTTGGTCTTGTCCGGCATGTTCATCAGTGTGCCAAGCAAGCTCTCGAGGACATTCTTCGTGATATGCATTTGATCAAGGCAATGAGGCGTGTCGTGATTGTGCCAGTACTCCAAGTCCCAGAAAACATATCTCGTTTTCCATACCTTCAGCAGCGGCTCCGGCGCCTTTTCCATCTTTCCCGGCACTGGGCACTGTTCCCAGTTATTCAATAGCTCGTTGATTTCAGCGCCGCTCCTCTTACGTGGAGGTCCTTGATGCTCAGCCAAACCATTGAATCCATGTTTTCTCCACGGGCCATCCTTCTCGAGCCATCTACGATGCCCCATGTACACGATTTTCCCAGACCCGCCATCTTTCGTTGACGTAAGCTGCTGAGACGTTGTATCATCCATGCACCTCGTGCATCCGTAGTATCCGTGGCACACCTGGCCTGAAGTTTACCTGTAACCGAGATAGTCGTGCACCGTCGTCATCAGCACGGCTCTCATATAGAAATAATCTCCTGTGCTGGCGTCCCATGTCTTGACCGGCAATTTCCATAACGTGTCAAACTCCTCTTTCAGAAGCCCCATATACAGGTTAATGTTATTTCCCGGTTGTTTCGGCCCTTGAATCAGCATGCTCATGTGTATGTACTTTGTCTTCATGCACAACCATGGGGGGGGGGGTTGTACATCCATACAAAGACGGGCCATGTGGTGTGGTTGGTGTTCTGGTTTCCAAACGGATTCATGCCATCGGTACTCGCACCAAGCACGATGTTCCTTGCATCTTCTCCGAAAAATCGATATTCGGCGTTGAATGATCTCCACTGGCTAGCATCTGCGAGGTGTCTCAGCTTCGGATCATCTCCATCGTCGGGTTTCTTCCTCTCCGCGTGCCAGCGCATGAGCTTTGCTTCCTTAGGATCTACGAAATACCGCTGTAGACGGGGAGTGATCAGAAAGTACCATACAACTTTCTGAGGAGCTTTCTTTCCTGCCTTCTTGTATCGAGAAGCATTGCACACTGGACAGCTGGATTTTTCCGCGTGCTCCCCCCGATAAATGATGCAATCGTTGATGCATGCGTGGTATCTAATGTGCGGCAGATCAAGAGGGCAAACGATTTTCTTGGCCTCCTCAACACTAGTAGGACACAAGTTTCCCGTGGGAAGACCTTTATTATGTAGATACTTCAAATGCTCATCGAGGCTTTTGTCTGTCCATTTGTTTTTGGCCTTCGTCTTTAGAAGTTCGAGCGTGAAACTCAAGCGGGTCACCTCGGGATCGCAACCGTCATACAATGGAGTCGAGTCTACTTCAAGTTGCGCCAGCTTGGCCTCCTCTCTAGAAGCAGCTCTGTCGCTAGTCGTACTCTTGCGAAGGAGGTCTCGAACATGAGGGTCCTGCATGACTGAACTTAGTAGCGTTGAAGACTGCGGCGTGTCCGTTGCCTCTTCTCCGCCATGTCCGGACTCTTCTTCGCCATGTCTGGAATCTTCTCCGCCGCCATGTCCGAACTCTTCTTCACTGTGTCTGGAATTTTCTCCGCCGCCATGTCCGGACTCTTGCCCGCCGCCATGTCCGGCGCCATCGTCTTCGTGTCGATCGATCATCTCTTCGTCTAGCCCCATGTCGTTATTCCCTCCCATGTGGATGCCCTCATCATCATCTTCACTTATCCACCGAGTATAGCCATCCATGAAACCATACATCAGCAGGTGCGCCTTCAAACTGCCACGATCAGAAGGGTCCAAAATGAGTCCTTCTTTGCATCTTGTACACGGACATCTAATCCCAGTCCGATTATTTGCATACATGTCCATCACCGCGGATTGCAAGTATCGCTCCACCTTCCTTCCACACACCTTCATGAGTGCACGGTATAACAAGCAAAAGGGTCATAAACAAAATGCATGCATGCATCAAAGTCATATAAAAATTTGGCATGACCTTGCCTAAAAATAGGACATATAGAGTTTGCTCGAAATTCGCCGAAACGGAAATAAATCGACATTTCGGCAAAACATAAGCAACTCACGGGGCATGTCACTCACACAAATCCCTTCATATCGCAAACACACATATTCCCATTCTTGAAATGCACAACTTTTTACTCACCTATACCCCGAGAGAGATTGTGCACGGTTAGATCATTAGGCCTTCGCGACCTATAGGGATCTAAAGTGGATGGCTAAATAGCTAGCTATATCTAGTTGTTGGGAGGAGAGATGACTCTAGCTAACTAATGGAGAGGGAGAGAGATGATCTAGCTAGATCTATATGTATGGAAGGAGGGAGAGCCAAATAAATGTGGAAGATAGAGCTAGAAGAGGCCATTGATGGAGAAGAATTATGGTGGAGGGGGCATTAATGGGGAGACAAGAGAGGTGTAGAAGGAAGAGAGAAGAAGGGCAATAATGGTGGAGAAGTAACTTAGAGAGGGGAGAGGGGAAAGGAGGGGAGAGGGCAAAGGGGGGAGGAAGGGGGAGAGAGGGGGTGTGTGGGTGAAAAGGTGGCACCAGCCACGATTAGTAGTAGCGCTGTAATACACGCAGCGCTACTGGTATAGGCATCAGTAGTAGCGTTTGTTTGGAGCAGCGCTACTACTAAGTGGGGCCCTGTAGCAGTAGCGTTTTCCACGCAGCGAGCGCTACTGCTAATATTTTAGCAGTAGCGCTTTATTATGGGCAGCGCTGCTACTACAGCTAGCGTCGGTGGGCTCGTTGGGTCCCACTTAGCAGTAGCGCCGCTTATATTTCCAGCGCTACTGCAAAGGCTTCACTTATAGCGCTGCCAAAAGCCAGGGCTACTGATAATTAGCAGCAGCGGTTGCTATTTTCCAGCGCTACTAATGATGTCCTACCTATAACGTTTTTCCTAGTAGTGCCAAGTTGTGGCAACTCCCGCCGTCGGTGATGACCTTGACGGATTTTCCTTGGATGCCCGCCTTGGTGTGGAAGATGTGGCAACGTTGGTCCTCGTCTTCTTGTTATTGGAGCGTCAAAACTTTGGAGACAACGAGACCGGGGCTCG
Organism: Elymus sibiricus; assembly: GCA_039707655.1. Taxonomy (NCBI): domain Eukaryota; kingdom Viridiplantae; phylum Streptophyta; class Magnoliopsida; order Poales; family Poaceae; genus Elymus; species Elymus sibiricus. The sequence continues at coordinate 244,033,545 of CM077667.1, read as the reverse complement.
AATCGTTGTCGCAAAAGATTTGTGAATCTTCATCTTCGTTCACTTGGCGGTGTATGGCCACTTGCTCCAAAGCTTGCATCTTGTCGTCACTCATAGAGTCATATGTGCCATCGTCGAGTAGAATGATATTGCGTTTGGTTGGACGTTCGAAGGTCTTGTGGCCTCGGCCTTGGCACGTGAAACACTTGATGGAGCTTGTCTTGGCGGTAGCATCCGGTGTTGGAGAAGAGGATGAAGCTCTCGGCTTGTAGGTGCTTGAGGTTGGTCGGCTTGATGAAGTCGTCCTGTCCTTGTAGCTTGACTTGTCGCCAGTAGGTGTTGTAGATTTCGTAGTCAAAGTTTTTGTTGTCATAGTAGCACGAGCACTTGAGCCGTAGGTCTTGGAGGAGAACTTGGAGTACTTGTGTTCATCTTGCACTTGTCGTTCCGCCTTGGTTGTTTGATGCACAAGTTCGAGAAGGCTGGAGTATGGTTGGAAGTCGGCAATTTTCTTGACTTGGTAGTTAAGGCCATTCAAGAAGCGTGCCATTGTTTGCTCGTCATCGTCCTTGACATTGGCTCGGATCATAGCTATTTCCATCTCTTGGTAGTACTCTTCTTCCGACTTGGTGCCTTGCTTTAGTTGTTGTAGCTTCTTGAAGAAATCCCGGTTGTAGTGTGTAGACACAAAACAAGCTCGCATGAGATCCTTCATTTGGGCCCAAGTGTTGATAGGTGGCTCGTCTCTGTCTCTTCTCCACTCAATCACTTGTTCCCACCAAATAAGGACGTAGTCTTGGAACTCGAGTGAAGCCATGGCGATCTTCTTCTCTTCATGATAGTTGTGGAGGCGAAAGATTTTGTCAACCTTGAGGGCCCATGATAAGTAGTCTTCGGGATCATTGCTTCCGGAAAACATTGGCATTGTGAACTTGAGCTTGCCGAAGCGTTGTTCATCATTGTGGTGGTGATGCCGAAATCCTTGTCTTGGATGCGGATCCTCGTTGTCATTGCCTTGAGCGTGTTGACGTTGATCATGTCCTTGCTCGTTAATATGGCGAAGGTGTCCCGATCTTTTGATGAGATGATAACTATCGATTTGGTGGAGACGACTATGACGATCCGACTACAAACGTGCATGACATTGCGCCTTAGCAATCGCTAAACCAATCTCCAAGAGGTTATTGACCACGCTGGAGCACGATCAACCTGACCACGAAGGTCTATTCCTGCAAGCAATCGAAGAACAAGCAAGAATATGATAATGCAATCTGAATATTGCGAGTATAGATGAAGTATTGATAAGGGTGGTGATACGGGGCATGCCCGTGTGCGTCGATCTTTAACGAATTGGAGGGCATCTCACGAGGAACACGAAGAACACAAGAGAAACACAAGAGGAAAATCAAACACTCAAGGACAACCTTCGATCACACATCCACTAGAATCACACGACTACACGAGTAGCACGGTCCACAATCAACAAAAGGAGTAACGATAGTCTTCTCGCTCCGGAGGACGAGGTCTTGAATCCCGTGGGGATCTTCCCTTAGAGGGGCCTTGGCATTGCTTGGATCTTCTCTCAACGGAGGGTAATCTCCTAGGGAGAAGGAAGTGATGGAGCTATGCTCAACAAAGTCTTTTGCCAAACAATAGCAAACCCTAGAAAGAGGGGGAGATGAGTTTATATAGTGCTAGTGGAAAAAGGGGGCGAAGGGAAAGGTACATGGCCACTCGGGCCCGAGGCTGCCCACACAGGGGCCGAATGTCCGGGCTTGAGGGGCCGGATGTCCGGGGCTTCAGCAGGGGGTCGGATGTCCGGGGATCCGGGCCGGAAGTCCGAGGCAGGGGTGCCGGATGTTCGGGGCTGGAGCGCCGGTTTTGATGCTCTCTGTATAGGTGATGCCGGATTTCCGGGGCCGTTGGCCGGATGTCCGGGGCAGGGGGTCCGGATGTCCGGCGCCTGTAGCTTTGCGGTAACTTGGTCTTGGCGCATGTGAAGCTTCCAGGGGCCGGATGTCCGGGACCTGGGAGTTGGTCTGCCTCCTTTGTAAGCTCTTGTCTCTTCGTCTTCATGTCCGTTTCCATGGGGACTTGTCCTTCACCACGAGCGTCTCCTAGGCCTTCTTCATGGTACCTGAGCATGCATAGGGATTCCGCTTGAGGTAGCATCCACGTTCCATGTGTATCAAGACATGAGTTGAGAAGGAGAGAAGTCACCTCGTCTTGGACTGCACGTGCACGGGCTCTTGTCATAGGACCACTTGGGGGTTTGTTCGGATGTGTAGTCTTCATGGGGATGATGGTGGGATGCTCCGCATCATCTCCCCCCCCCCTTCGGGAAGATCCGTCCTCGGATCAAGATCTTCATCACCATGAAAAGGGGATAGATCCGTGCCGTTGAATGTGTCACTCACGTTGTACTTGTCGCGGGGGATGTCGATCTTGTAGGCATTGTTGTTGTAGCGTGCCAACACCTTGAAGGGCCCGTCGGCTCGAGGGAGTAGCTTGGACTTGCGTTCGTTGGGGAAGCGGTCCTTGCGGAGGTGTAACCACACAAGATCGCCGGGCTTGAACACCATGGGGTGCTTGTTGAGGTTGCGCTTGTTGGTGACGCGTTCCACTTGACGTTCAATAGTGCGCCTTGTATCTTCATGCATTTTCTTGATGTAGCTTGGCCTTGCACTTGCGCCCATGTTGACACGCTCTTGGAGTGGTAGAGGAAGGATGTCCAATGGGGACAACGGGTTGAAGCCGTAGACCACTTCGAACGGAGACTTGCCGGTGGTGGAGTGACTTGCGCGATTGTAGGCGTACTCGGCGATGGGGAGGCATTCTTCCCATTCCTTGATGTTCTTCTTGATCAACACGCGAAGTAGAGTAGATAGCGTCTGGTTCGTCACCTCCGTTTGTCCATCGGTTTGTGGGTGGTATGCCGAAGAGAATAGAAGCTTGATTCCGAGTTTTGCGCATAGGGTCTTCCATAAGTAGCTTAAGAACTTGACGTCGCGATCCGAGACAATGGTCTTGGGGACGCCATGTAGTCGCAAGATATCCCTACAAAAGAGATTTGCAATATGTGAAGCATCGTCTATTTTGTGACATGGAATGAAATGAGCCATTTTGGAAAAGCGGTCCACAACGACAAAAACGGAATCATGGCCATGTTTAGTTCGTGGCAAACTAAGCACAAAATCCATACTAATGTCGTCCCAAGGTTGGAAAGGTATAGGGAGAGGCATATAAAGACCATGGGATTGAGCTTTGGACTTAGCTTTGCGGCATGTAGAGCATAAGTTGGTGAAGCGTGCAACATCACGAAACATCTTGGGCCAAAATTACTTGTTGGATATTGTGGCGCACGTCTTGTCGTGTCCAAAGTGACCCATAAGTCCTCCACCGCGAGCCTCTTGCAAAAGCAACAAACGAAGAGAAGACTCGGGTATACATAGTTTGCTAGCACGCATAAGATAGCCATCTTTCATATAGTAGTTCTCCCAACAAGTCTTTACTTGACATTTAGCGAATGGAGTAGCAAAATAAACATCATGCTCATACAAGTCTTTTATATGCTCAAAACCAACAACATTCAACTCAAGTTGAGTAACTAACATGCATTATCGAGAAAGAGCATCCGCCACAACGTTTTCCTTACCCTTGATGTATTTGATGACATAAGGGAAGGACTCAATAAATTCACTCCATTTAGCATGCCGTTTGTTCAACTTGGTTTGACCCTTTAAGTACTTGAGCGTTTCATGGTCGGTATGGATAACAAACTCATGAGGTCGCAAATAGTGTTCCCACACATGTAAAACTCTCACCAAAGCATATAATTCTTTGTCATATATGGGGTAGTTAAGTTGAGCGCCGGATAGTTTCTCGCTAAAGTACGTGATAGGACGCTTCACTTGCATAAGGACACCACCTATCCCATTACCACTAGCATCACAATGCACTTCAAATGTTTTATCAAAGTTGGGCAAAGCAAGCAAAGGTGCATGAGTGAGCAAATTTTGAAGTTCATGGAAAGCGGTGTCTTGTGTAGGACCCCAAATGAATGGTGCATTCTTCTTGCTCAAAGCATGGAGAGGAGATGCAATAGTGCTAAAGAAAACGTTGATAGAAACCGGCTAGCCCTAAAAAACTACGCACTTGTTGCAAATTCGTTGGTGTGGGCCAAGTTTTAATAGCATCAATCTTAGTTTCATCTACATGAACGCCCTTAGAAGATACTACAAAACCTAGGAAGACTACCTTCTCAACACCAAATGTGCATTTCTCTATGTTGGCATAGAGTTGTTGTTTCTGAAGGATTTGCAAAACATCACGAACATGTGTAGCATGCTCCTCAAGAGACTTGCTAAAGACAAGAATATCGTCAAAATAGACCACAACATAATATCCTATGAGTGGTCGCAAGACATAGTGCATGACACGCATGAAAGTACCCGGTGCTTCGGATAAGCCCATGGGCATAACCAACCATTCATAGAGACCAAATTTAGTTTTGAATGCGGTTTTCCACTCGTCACCCTCTTGTATGCGAATTTGGTAGTAACCACTTTTTAAGTCAATCTTAGAAAATATAGTGGCACCACTAAGTTCATCTAGCATATCATCTAAGCAAGGAATGGGATGACGGTAGCGAATGGTGATAGCATTGATAGGACGACAATCGGAACACATGCGCATACTACCATCATGCTTAGGTACTAGTATTACCGGAACCGCACAAGGACTCAAGCTCTCGCGTACATGCCCTTTATCTAGGAGTTTTTGGACTTGCCTTTGTTTCTTCGGGGTTTACGCGGTAGGGAGCATTGTTAGGAAGCGGTGCTCCGGGGATGAGGTCGATGCGGTGTTCGATCCCTCGTTTAGGTGGTAGTCCCGGAGGTAGCTCATCGGGGAAAACATCTTGGAATTTCTGCAACAACTTAGACAACACAAGAGGAAGATGTTGTGAAGGGTTAGTCCGAACGACGTCATCTTTGCACACAAGTACATAGTGAAGAACTGTCCATGGGCTCTCACTCACAACCCTCAAATCTCGTTTGGTGGCTAAAAGAACTATATCTCTCATGTCCCTCATCGTGGAGTCGCTCATTTTTGGCTTGTGGCACTCACTATCTTTGAGGTGGATCCCTCTCTCACTTTTATCTCCGCGATGGGATGAAGCTTGTTTGTCGGCGATGACTTGACTTGGAGTCATTGGTCGGAGGACATATTGCTTGCCCTTCATCTTGAAGCTATATTGATTTGTCCGACCATTGTGTTTGACGCCACGATCGAATTGCCACGGTCTACCAAGTAGGAGGTAGCAAACGGACATTGGAACCACATCACACTCCAAAGTGTCTTCATAAGCGCCTATCTTGAAGGAAACTTCCACGGTGTGGTCAACTTGGAGGGTTCCGAAATCACTAAGCCATTGGACCTTGTAGGGACGAGGGTGCTTTTTCTTGACCAATTGTAACTTGGAACAAAGGTCTTCACTTGCCAAGTTGTGGCAACTCCCGCCGTCTATGATGACCTTGACGGATTTTCCTTGGATGCCCGCCTTGGTATGGAAGATGTGGCAACGTTGGTCCTCGTCTTCTTGTTGTTGGAGCGTCAAAAATTTGGAGACAACGAGAGCGGGGCTCGAATCGTTATCGCAAAAGATTTGCGAATCTTCATCTTCGTTCACTTGGCGGTGTATGGCCACTTGCTCCAAAGCTTGCATCTCGTCGTCACTCATAGAGTCATAGGTGCCATCGTCGAGGAGGATCATGTTGCGTTTGGTTGGACATTAGAAGGTCTTGTGGCCTTGGCCTTGGCACGTGAAACATTTGATGGAGCTTTTCTTGGCGGTAGCATCCGGTGTTGGGGTAGAGGATGAAGCTCTCAGCTTGTAGGTGCTTGATGCTGGTCGGCTTGACGAAGTCGTCTTGTCCTTGTAACTTGACTTGTCGCTGGTCGGTGTTGTAGATTTCGTAGTTGAAGGGGTTGTTGTCGTATTAGCTTGGGCACTTGAGCCGTAGGTCTTGGAGGAGAACTTTGAGTACATGTAGTCATCTTGCACTTGTCGTTCCGCCTTGGTTGATGAGGACATCCCTAGTACTTTACCATCTTTTCCTATTGATGATGTTACTCTTCAAGACAAGCCCAATGAAGTGAGGATTGGACCAATGACAAGAGCTCGTGCAAAGTTACTTGAGCAACAGGTGAATTCTCTCTTAGTTGATAATGCTATTCATTTTGATGAGAGCTTTATACTGCCTAAATCCTTGTGTGTATGTATTGTTAGGTACATTGGAGAGGAAGGCCTGGCACAAGGGAGCAAGGAGGCATGGCAGCAAGGAAAGGAGGAAGGCCTGGAAGTGAAGACCCTGCAGAGTTCCCAGGGCGGTAGTACCGCTTCCATCGCGGTAGTACCGCTTCCATCGCGGCAAGCCAGCCCGGCACGCCCGGCAAGCTCGTCACCGTCAAGCTCATCGCGGTAGTACCGCGCGTCCATCGCGGTAGTACCGCTTATCACGGTAGTACCGCCACCGACTACAGCACTACTGCCGCTTACGAAATCGGTACTGGTATCTCCTGGACACAAACGGAACAAGGACGGCACTTGACATTTGTACAAGCGGTAGTACCGCTTATCACGGTAGTACCGCTTGTCATAAGCGGTAGTACCGCTCTGCCTGCGCGCAGGTTTTGGGCTGTCCAGCCCGTGTACCCCTTCGATCTCGTTTTGAGACTATAAATACCCGTCCCCTAGAGTTAGTTAAGGTCAGACTACGATAAAACATAAACCCTAGAACCTCTTGTTGAACTGCGAGAAGCATTCATCTTGAAGTATTACCTTTGCAAATTCTGCGTGTTATCTGCTGTTCCACTGGGAATAAGAAGATACAGGACCACTTGTAGTTGGTGGCTACTTGTGCACGTGTGTGGAGTTGAGAATATCCAAGGGGTTGCTAGCTGTTGCATTGGCAACAGGGATCGGCCAGGAGAGTTTTCAGCAAGACACAAGTTATCAGATTCATCCATCCACGATTTCACCAAGTGCTCATTGAGAAGATCGGGCCACCCCTTATCATCTTGGTATCAGATTACTGGGTTTACTCGGTGAGCAATTTCCATCCCATAGATTAGTTTGAGTGTTTATCATCCTATCCAGAAAAAGCCCCACAAAAAGAGTTGCTTCAGTTCGTGCCATAGACTAGATCAATCCAATTTGCAAATCTTAGTTGTTGTTTGTGTTGATCTTGGCGTCCCTTTTTCTGTTTTTAGTTTCGAGTGTCTAGGTTTAGGGTTAGGGTTCTTGCTAGTTCGAGTTGTTCTTATTGTGTTTAGGTTTTCAATCCGAGTTCCCCTCGAAATTCTGGCCGGCACAGAATCGTCTAAATTTCTGCTGCGGTACAGTTTGGGTTCAGTTCGGTTTCAAGTCTGTTTTCGTTGCCAATTTCTCTCAGTTTCCACTCCGTTTCTTTGTGAGCCATAGACATAGCCTTTCTACTTCTATATCTAGGACCTTACCTATAAGACTAGCTCTTTTTCTTGCTCACAGGCTGCTCAATAGGTTGTTGCACGGCATTGTGTTTCTCTGAAAAAATTTGCTCCGCGGTGCGACATATTGTGGCCGAGATAGAAGGAGAGAGAAAAGGTTTGTTTTACTGTTGCTACAGTACGTCAGATATATATATCAAAATACAAAAAGAGAGAAAAGAGTGAAAAAAAAAAGAGAAAACAAGCCCGGAAATTGGTGATAGTTGCTACACGTTTGGAGCTTTTTCATGTTGCTGCTTGCCCTAGTATTTTGAGCAATCTTGTGCCTGTTTTCTTTGAGCTCATTGCTAGTGTCTTTCTAGTGCATTGTAACAAATTCCTCCATATAGTTGCTTGCCACATTTGTCTCCATAATTGTGTGTGTTTCCTTGGTGAGTTTTGGTATCACACAAACAGCAAATAGGTTTTGTAAATTGGTGTTGTTAGGTATTCCAACCAAGCTCCACCATATACCCTGTTTTTGTCTTGTGATAGCTAAAACCCCCGGTATTCTCTTCTTCACATCAAGTCACACTAGTTGCTGCTACTAGGTGGGTAAGTATTTCTATTCACTTTGGAGCGGTAAGATACACCCTTTATTTGCTGTTTTTGAGTGAGTTGTGAGCGAACACCACCTACACTTATTGTTATTTCACTAACCTATTAATCATGGAGTTTTCTAGTGTTTCTTTTGATGTGCAGCAAAAGAAGAGCCATGATGAGGTGGTGAAGTGGAATGAGTATGAAGCTTTGCGTGATCATTTGAAGCGACAAATTGATAAATCAGATGAGGATTGGAGAGCTGAGTTGCACCGTGTGGACTTGAAATTAGATGCTACTGCTACGCAAGAATCTGTGACAACTATGCAAGAGTCTTTAACAGCCCTCACAAACCAAATTGCAGAATTGTCTACTTTCGTGCAACAAAGAGTCCCTCAAGTCAATAATAATGTTGATCTTGATGGTGGCCGAGGACCTGCTGTCCCTGGCCGTGGGTTTCCTGCAAGGAGAGTGCCACTTCCTGAAAATAATCGTGAGGATGATGGTTTGGGCAAACCAAAATTCTCTATTCCTGTTTTCACCCATGATAATGAAGATGTCGAAGAATATCTTATGTGGGAGCTGAAAATTGAGAAGCTATGGAGATTACATGAATATACAGAGGATAGGAAAATTAAACTTGCTTCTTCTGGCTTTGATGGATATGCTCTTCTTTGGTGGGATAATATTACACACACGAGAGAACAAGATGGTGATCCAGAAATTGTTACATGGAGAACTATGAAGCAAGTCATGCGGGACAGATTTGTGCCCAAAAATTATATTCGTACTCTCTATGATCAATTGCAGCAATTGAAGCAAGGTATTATGTCTGTTGATGCTTATTACAAGGAGATGGAGTTGATTCTACAACGTGCTCGTGTGAGAGAGGAACCTGAGCAAACTATGCAGCGTTTCCTTTCAGGTTTGCAATTTAAAATCAAGAGCATTGTGAGGCATCTCCAATATGCTGATATGAATGAGTTATTACATCATGCACGTGAGGCTGAAGCACAGTTAGCCGAAGAGGCACGGATGGCAGCCAGAAATTCCGCTAGGAGTCGGTTCCCTCCCAGAACATCTCCTACTACACCTCCACCAGCCCAAAATTCCTCCATTCGTGGTACATCTTCTAGTCAACCAGATTCAAGTATTTCCAATAAAAAGAAGTCACCACAACCAGCAGCAAGTACCAATAGTTCTAGTATGTCTACAGCACGAAATAGAGACATGAGCTGCCATACATGTGGAGGAAGAGGCCACTTTAAGAGAGATTGTCCTAACACAAAAGTTATGCTTATTAATGAGGACAATGAGTATGAGACAGGTGATGATGCTGATCCTAATGATGATGATGCGTATGATGATGATGATGGTCCACTTGATGCATATGCTACCCACTATCCATCTATTGTTTGTACACAAAAATCTTTGAGTGTTACTCCAAGTCCTGAAAATCAGAGATGCAATTTATTTCAAACCAAGGCTGTTGTTGGTCCTCAAATGGCTTGCAAGGTTATTATTGATGGAGGGAGTTGCAGAAATTTAGCAAGCAAAGATTTATGTGCAAAGCTGAAACTGAAATATATACCACACCCTCATCCTTATTACATACAGTGGCTGAGTGATAATGGAGAGATGAAGGTGAGCCACATGGTGAGAGTTGAATTTCAGATTGGACCATACAAGGATACCATTGAGTGTGATGTGGTTCCTATGACTGTTTGCCACATGTTGCTGGGAAGACCATGGCAATTCGACAGGAGTGCTATACATAATGGAAGAGCAAATACATACCAATTGAATTGGCATGGGAAGGACATAATTTTGCGGCCTATGACACCACAGCAAATTGTAAATGAGTCTCGTCAAAAAACTGAAGTAAATCTTGAGAAGGAGAGTGAGAGAGTAGATAGACGAGAGAATAATATTTCTGTGAGTGAGAGTAGCAAAAACAAACCGAGTGGTAAAACTAAAAGTGAGGGAATGAACCTACTATGCATGTTAGCCACCAAAGAGGACTTGAGAGAATTTAGTGAGGATCCTAGTTTAGTTCCTATTGTGCTTATGCACAAGGGAGAAATTTTGGTTTCTAATGACATGACCCCTCTCTCTATTGGTGTTTCTAATGTGTTGCAGGATTTTGATGATGTGTTTCCGGAGGAGGTACCCGCAGGTTTACCACCATTGCGTGGGATAGAGCATCAAATTGACTTGATTCCGGGAGCTACATTGCCAAACCGAGCCCCCTATAGGACAAATCCCCAAGAGACAAAAGAAATTCAGAAACAAGTACAAGAGCTTCTTGATAAAGGGTATATTCGACTCAACTTAAGCCCTTGTGCTGTTCCTGTTATTTTAGTTCCTAAGAAAGATGGTACTTGGCGCATGTGTGTCGATTGTAGAGCAATTAACAACATCACTATTCGTTATCGTCATCCTATACCACGTTTGGAAGACATGTTAGATGAATTAAGTGGTGCTGCTGTTTTCTCTAAAATTGATTTGCGTAGTGGTTATCATCAAATTAGGATGAAAGAGGGGGATGAGTGGAAAACAGCCTTTAAAACAAAATTTGGTTTATATGAGTGGTTAGTAATGCCCTTTGGTTTAACTAATGCACCTAGTACTTTCATGAGATTAATGAACCATGTTTTGCGAGATTTTATTGGCAAGTTTGTGGTTGTGTACTTTGATGATATACTAATTTACAGCCGCAATGAATCTGAACATATTGAACATATTAGACAAGTTTTGCATGTGCTACGTGACAATAAACTTTATGGTAATCTTGCTAAGTGCACATTTTGCAAAGATAAGGTCATATTTCTGGGATATGTTGTTTCTAAGCATGGAATTGAAGTAGATGAAACTAAAATTGAAGCTATTAAACATTGGCCAATTCCCATGAATGTTAGTCAAGTAAGAAGTTTTAATGGATTGGCTGGTTTCTATAGACGTTTTGTGAAAGATTTTAGTACTCTTGCTGCACCTTTGAATGATCTTACTAAAAAAGGTGTTGAATTCGAATGGGGGGCAACACAAGATATTGCATTTGATGAGCTGAAAAAACGTTTGATTTCTGCCCCATTGTTAATACTTCCTGATTTCAATAAGCAATTCGAAATTGAGTGTGATGCTAGTGGTATTGGAATTGGAGGAGTGCTCATGCAAGAGAATAAACCCGTGGCATATTTTTCTGAAAAATTGAGTGGTGCCCAATTGAATTATTCTGTTTATGATAAAGAATTGTATGCGCTTGTTAGAGTTCTTGAGGTTTGGAAACATTATTTGTGGCCAAAAGAATTTATCATACATTCTGATCATGAGGCATTGAAATTTTTAAAGAGCCAATCTAATCTTAATAAACGTCATGCTAAGTGGGTTGAATTTATTGAATCGTTCCCATACATAATTAAGTATAAGAAAGGTAAAGATAATGTCGTTGCTGATGCTCTCTCTAGGAAAAACATGTTATTGACACAATTAGATGTGCAAGTTCCTGGGTTGGAGAGTTTGCGTGATTTGTATGCTCAAGATAATGATTTTTCAATGCCATATGCCAAATGTACTGCTATGAAAGCATGGGATAAATTTCATTTGCATGATGGATATTTGTTTAGAGCTAACAAATTATGTGTGCCCGAGTCGTCCGTGCGTTTGTTATTATTGCAGGAATCACATAGCGGTGGATTGATGGGACACTTTGGGCGTGAGAAGACATTACTCATGTTGGCTGATCACTTCTATTGGCCACGCATGAGAAGAGACGTGGACAGATTTGTGAGGCGTTGCATCACTTGCCACAAGGCTAAATCAAAATTAAAGCCTCATGGTTTGTATACTCCTCTTCCTGCACCTACTACTCCATGGGAGGATATTAGTATGGATTTTGTGCTAGGATTACCAAGAACAAGAAGAGGACATGATTCTATATTTGTCGTAGTGGATAGATTCTCTAAAATGTCACACTTTATTGCATGCCACAAGAGCGACGATGCGTCGCATATTGCTAATCTGTTTTTCAGGGACATAGTACGCTTACATGGAGTACCAAGGACAATTGTTTCTGATCGTGACGTGAAGTTTATGAGCTATTTCTGGAAGACATTGTGGGGGAAGCTGGGAACAAAGCTGTTGTTTAGTACTACTTGTCACCCCCAAACTGATGGACAAACGGAGGTGGTGAATCGCACATTATCCACCTTGTTGAGAGCTATGATCAAGAAAAATCTGCGAGAGTGGGAAGATTGCTTACCGCATGTGGAGTTTGCTTACAATAGAGCGGTGCATTCTACTACTCAATTGTGCCCGTTTGAGGTGGTGTATGGTTTCAAACCCATCACACCATTTGATTTGCTGCCGCTTCCAATACAAGAAAGAGTGAACATGGAGGCCTCGAAGCGTGCAGATTTTGTGAGGCAGATACATGAGACGACCAAGCAAGCAATTGAGAAGCAAGGGAAATATGTAGTTGATCGTGTTAACAAGAAGCGCAAGGAGGTGATATTTCAGCCCGGAGATATGGTGTGGGTGCATTTTCGCAAGGATAGATTTCCCACATTGCGCAAGTCCAAGTTGATGCCACGAGGAGCTGGTCCATATAAAGTGCTTGCACGGATAAATAATATTGCATACAAGATAGATCTTCCTAGTGATGAGTTTGGTGTTAGTAATTCATTCAATGTTGCTGATTTGACACCATACTTTGGAGATGACCTTGCTGCGTCGGGGACGACGCCTTTTCAAGGGGGGAGGATGATGAGGACATCCCTAGTACTTTACCATCTTTTCCTATTGATGATGTTACTCTTCAAGACAAGCCCAATGAAGTGAGGATTGGACCAATGACAAGAGCTCGTGCAAAGTTACTTGAGCAACAGGTGAATTCTCTCTTAGTTGATAATGCTATTCATTTTGATGAGAGCTTTATACTGCCTAAATCCTTGTGTGTATGTATTGTTAGGTACATTGGAGAGGAAGGCCTGGCACAAGGGAGCAAGGAGGCATGGCAGCAAGGAAAGGAGGAAGGCCTGGAAGTGAAGACCCTGCAGAGTTCCCAGGGCGGTAGTACCGCTTCCATCGCGGTAGTACCGCTTCCATCGCGGCAAGCCAGCCCGGCACGCCCGGCAAGCTCGTCACCGTCAAGCTCATCGCGGTAGTACCGCGCGTCCATCGCGGTAGTACCGCTTATCACGGTAGTACCGCCACCGACTACCGCACTACTGCCGCTTATGAAATCGGTACTGGTATCTCCTGGACACAAACGGAACAAGGACGGCACTTGACATTTGTACAAGCGGTAGTACCGCTTATCACGGTAGTACCGCTTGTCATAAGCGGTAGTACCGCTCTGCCTGCGCGCAGGTTTTGGGCTGTCCAGCCCGTGTACCCCTTCGATCTCGTTTTGAGACTATAAATACCCGTCCCCTAGAGTTAGTTAAGGTCAGACTACGATAAAACATAAACCCTAGAACCTCTTGTTGAACTGCGAGAAGCATTCATCTTGAAGTATTACCTTTGCAAATTCTGCGTGTTATCTGCTGTTCCACTGGGAATAAGAAGATACAGGACCACTTGTAGTCGGTGGCTACTTGTGCACGTGTGTGGAGTTGAGAATATCCAAGGGGTTGCTAGCTGCTGCATTGGCAACAGGGGTCGGCCAGGAGAGTTTTCAGCAAGACACAAGTTATCAGATTCATCCATCCACGATTTCACCAAGTGCTCATTGAGAAGATCGGGCCACCCCTTATCATTGGTTGTTGGATGTACACGTTCGAGAAGGTTGGAGTATGGTTGGAAGTCGGCAATTTTCTTGACTTGGTAGTTGAGGCCATTCAAGAAGCGTGCCATTGTTTGCTCATCATCTTCTTGGACATTGGCTCGGATCATAGCAATCTCCATCTCTTGGTAGTACTCTTCTACCAACTTGGATCCTTGCTTGAGTTGTTGGAGCTTCTTGAAGAGATCCCGGTTGTAGTGTGTAGGCACAAAACGAGCTCGCATGAGATCCTTCATTTGGGCCCAAGTGGTGATTGGAGGTTCACCTCTCTCCCTTCTTTGCTCAATCACTTGTTCCCACAAATATGGACATAGTCTTGGAACTCAAGGGAAGCCATGGCTATCTTCTTCTCTTCATCATAGTTGTGTAGGCGAAAGATCTTGTCAACTTTGAGGGCCCTTGACAAGTAGTCTTCTGAATCATTGCTTCCGGAAAATTTTGGCATTGTGAACTTGAGCTTGCCGAAGCGTTGTTCATCATTGTTGTGGTGATGCCGAAATCCTTGTCTTGGAGGTGGTTCCTTATTGTCATTGCCTTGAGTGTGTCGACGTTGATCTTGTCGTTGCCCATCTTCATGTTCGGGTTCGTCGCGATGATCTTGAGGACGGCAACGAGGTGTACGCATTCGGCTTCGTCTTTCTTGGTGCTCCTCTTGGCGATTGGCTTCTTCTTGTCGTTGTCGACGAAGGTCTTCTTGTTGTGCTTGGCAAAGTGCTTCTTGCTCATGATGAGCTTGGCGGTTTCGCTCCTCCAAGGGAAGAGTAGCTTCTTGGAAAGTGCGATGTGCTTCAAGCGCGCGTTCATGACGTCGATGTTGTTCTTGTTCTTGGCGTTGTCGTTCTTGCTCCAACGCATCTTGATCTTGTTGGCGGCGGAGTTCTCGAGCGCGGACGCGATCTTGTAATCCATTGCCATGAAATGGATTGTCTTGACGGTGATGACCTTGTGGAGAACTTGGGCCGGAGTGTTCGTCATGATGATGATGACGCGCTGTGGACTTGCGTCGGAAGAGTACGTCGTTGAGTTTTGACTTGTGTGACGACTCCTTGTCGATGTAGATGAGGAAGGCGCGCGGTTGACCATCAAGGACCGGAGCTCCTCCATTTGGCTTGAGAGCTTGGTGTCGAGGTATTCCCTTGTGCGCATTTCGGATTCGCGCAAGTTGGAGGCGAGTTGGTCGATGCGGTCATGCAAGACATCTTGAGCTTGAGTAATTGCCTTGTGTGCACCGAAGAAGTGCAACTTGGTGACGTGGTTATTCACGTCGTCTTCATTCTCCTCGAAGGCCGGGTTCGACATGATGTTCCTATCCATAGCACTCAAAGAGATATAAGTGGAAGAGTGAGAAGACAATACCAATTACTGTTCCAAAAGTTGAATGTGGATAAAGATCACTCAATGTACAAGTATGGAAATAGTAGAATTGGTACCGAAGATCGTCCTTCTCACACCTAGACAAATAAGGCTTATGGAGTAGCTTGGTTAGGATAGTGGCACAAAGTTCAAGCAATTCGAAAGATAAGATTCAATAATGTTGAAAGAGATTCGTAAAATCCGCAAATGAGACAATGTAGATCAATAGCAATGGGTATACACGGAAACACACACACGGAAGAAAATTGGGGTCATGCAACCAAGGATGAGCCAAAATGTGGAATCCACGGAAAATGCTCTCGTTGCACGACACTAGAGAGACGGTAGCACGATTGCTCCAATGGGCATGATACGCACTTGTGCACACCCTAAAATGAACCAAACGTGTCGTCTTCCTATGCCCGACTTGCTATATGTTTATATGTCATGTGTCACTCGCTCAAGTGATCCAAGATGATCAAGTAAGCAATGCGAAGTTGGCGATGCTATTGCTCTTTTGCTCTTGCTTAAAAGCTTTGCTTCTCTTTTCTTTTGCAATGATGTTTTGTATGGTCACAATGCAGGACATGCACACCAAGATAGCAATTATGTATGCGGGTACTATTTGAACACAAAAGATACCAATATGATACCGAAATGATACTAAGATATATGCACGCAATTATAGCTATGCGGCGTATGTATCATTAAAGTGCACAAGTAGCATAACCCGACAATAATCAACGGCTAGTCTCGATAGGCAAGTAACGCAAAGAGGCTCGGGGTAACAATGCAATGGCAAGGGGAAATGGTCAAGAGTGTCGTCGCGGTTACCGTCCTTGCTACTGGTGAGGTGTCAATGAAGAGTTGGTTGGCGATGATCCGGAGCGATGATGAGCGGCGATGTCGATGAAGAACCACTCCTAATTAGCCGAAACACCTTAGGAAGTGGCGATGCTCGCGACTCAAAATCTCAAATGCAAATGGGTTGCGGAAGAAATGGCGGAAAGTTGCGGAAGAAAAGGTGGAAAAGCATAAAATCTGTCAAAATCGGGGCAAAACAGCTTTGCTATTCTCGAGGGGCCGGATGTCCGGCGGGCCGGATATCCGGGGTACAGGCCGGATGTCCGGGCCTCCCGAATCCATATCCAATCTCAGGATCCCTACGAACTAGAGGATGAACACGAAAAAATTTCGGCAAAATTGGGGCGATTTGACGGAGGAAAATGATGGGGATGGTGGGGGAAAGCTAGATCTACCTGTCCACAACGAAATCCACGAATCCAAATCAACAAAATCTCCTCAAATCAAACGAATCCAAGAAATTTGGGTATGGCTATTTTTGTGGGAATTTTTGAAATTAGGTCAAAACAAAACAAAATTGGCTAGAAAAGGGTGGGGGAGACTCCAAATTCATGAGAAACCTTGGCTCTTGATACCAATATGATACGGGGCACGCCCGTGTGCATCGATCTTTCACGAATTGGAGGGGATCTCACGAGGAACACGAAGAACACTAGAGAAACACAAGAGAAAAATCAAACACTCAAGGACAACCTTCGATCACACATCCACAAGAATCACACGAGTACACGAGTATCACGGTCCACAATCAACAAAACGATACAAGTAACGATAGTTTTCTCGCTCCGGAGGACGAGGTCTTGAATCCCGTGGGGATCTTCCCTTAGAGGGGCCTTGGCATCGCTTGGATCTTCTCTCAACGGAGGGTAATCTCCTAGGGAGAAGGAAGTGATGGAGCTATGCTCAACAAAGTCTTTTGCCAAACAATAGCTAACCCTAGAAAGAGGGGGAGATGAGTTTATATAGTGCTAGTGGAAAAAGGCGGCAAAGGGAAAGGTACATGGCCACTCGGGCCCGAGGCTACCCACACATGGGCCGGATGTCCGGGCTTGAGGGGCCGGATGTCCGGGGCTTCAACAGGGGGTCGGATGTCCGGGGCTCCGGGCCTGGAGCTGGCTGCGAAAGCTCTCTAGATAAGAGGCGCCGGAAGTCCGAGGCTGGGGTGCCGGATGTCCGGGGCTGGAGCGCTGGTTTTGATGCTCTCTGTATAGGTGATGCCAGATTTCCGGGGCTGTTGGCCGGACGTCCGGGGCAGGGGGTCCGGATGTCCGGCGCCTGTAGCTTTGCGGTAGCTTGGCCTTGGCGCCTGTGAAGCTTCCAGGGGCCGGATGTCCGGGGCATGGCCGGATGTCCGGGACCTGGGAGTTGGTCTGCCTCCTTTGCAAGCTCTTGTCTCTCCGTCTTCATGTCTGTTTCCATG
Source organism: Elymus sibiricus (assembly GCA_039707655.1). Classification (NCBI taxonomy): domain Eukaryota; kingdom Viridiplantae; phylum Streptophyta; class Magnoliopsida; order Poales; family Poaceae; genus Elymus; species Elymus sibiricus. The sequence goes on along the minus strand of CM077667.1, from coordinate 244,016,080 downwards.
GAGACTTTGATGCGGAGCATCCTACGGACATCACCATGACAAGAGTCCGTTCAGCAAGTGACACGTGCCACAACTACTTCACATACATAAAGGTGAATCATCTCCTTTACACGTGTTCACTTGACCCCTTCGAGGATGGTATACTACTTGACACTCCTCTCATGTGCATGCACAGGTATTGTCGGAGCTTCACGGATGATGAGGAGGAGTGCCAGCACCTACGTACATCTACACCATCCGCGAGGGAAGCTTGGAAGAGAAGAAGGAAGAAGAGGAGCTGCCGGTACAACCGGCCAGCCACCGGCCATCAACCGGTGGGCGGTACAACCGGTCCACCACCGGACCACCTTCGGCCGAGCTTCTGTTATGAAGCGGTGCAAGGCCGGTACTAGACCGGTTGTTCCGTTTATTCGTTCTTGACCGGTACAACCGGCCATCCTGGCGGTACAACCGCCCGACTGCCTGTGCGCACGACGGGCCCGAGGCCCATGTATCCCTCTCTCACTTACCCCTTCGTGGCTAGCACTATATATACTCCACCCCCTCCTCATTTCTAGGGTTAGCAAAGTGATAGCTCATTCATACATGAGCTTTGCTCCTTCCTCTACTTCTCTCATGGAGACCGAGGCCTCCACCCGAGAAGATCCCTAGAGGATGTCAAGGACCCTATCAAGGGAAGATCCCTAGTGGATTCAAGGCCCATCTCTCCTAGAGATTTGGATGAACTACCCATGTATCTTTATTTCCGTTGTTGTTCTTGGATCTTGATGCACCTCTTGTATTGCTTGTGATTTGAGGAGTACTTGGTGTGGATCTTGTCCAATAGAGTGTTTTCCCTTTGATTCTCTCCACGTTTTCCCCTCGTGTTCTTCGTGTTCATCGTGTTCTTCCTCGAATCCACCTCCAATTCGTGAAGATCGGGCCACCCTCGGGTTTGCCCCGTATCATATTGGTATCAAGAGCCACGTTGCCACGAATTTGGAGCCCTACCCCCCACTTTTCTTGCATTAGTACGAATTTTTCTCCCCAATTTCGAAAATTCCCCACAAAAATAGCCCCAAAAACTTTCTTGTGATTTGTTGTTCTTGTGAGTTTTTGTTGATTTTGATCCGTGGATCTAGTGTTTGGCAAGTGGATCTAGTTCCCTTGGCGTTCCCTAGCCCCAATTTTTCTTTTTCCCCTTCAATTTCGAGCCCAAAATCATCAATTTCTGCCCAAAATCGCATCTCGGATCTGAAATCCCGATACTAGCGGTACAACCGCCCCATCAAGCGGTACAACCGCCCCTCGAAGCGGTACAACCCCTAATCCCCCAAAAACACCCCCAGGACGCTCCAGAAGCGGTACAACCGCCCCACCAAGCGGTACAACCGCTAATTCCCGGGTCCATCACTTCCGCAACCTCCAGGACGCTCCAGGAGCAGTACAACCACCCCTCCCAAGCGGTACAACCGCCCCTCCCAGTTTCAGCCTCGGCTGATTCACCGTTTCGACCATAACTTCCGCTCCCGAACTCCAATTTGAGTGTTCTTTGGCTCGTTTGGAAGCTATCGACGTGCCGGAGCTGCTCATCTTGGTTTCACCACCATTTGACTTCATCATATTTTTCAAATTTTGGCAAGTTTGCCTAGGCCCTCCACCAAATCATCCACATTACCACCATAGCATTCCGCAACCTAACCCATTTTGGTTTCCGTTGTTTTTGTGGTTGCTTGAGTTGTGATTTGAGTCTCCTAAGGTGTTTCGGCTACTTAGGGACGGTTACATCTTCATCCACCACCGGTGACTTGTATCGCGCCATCGACTACATCGACCACCGACGTTCGACATCGACGACGACCATCCATCCTTTGAGAACAAGTTCAACCGGAAGCAAGGCCGGTTACTCCCGACTTCGTGAAAGGTTAAGTGTGACGAAGGAATACATTCCGTCATGCACTTTTCCTTCCTTGCCATTACATCTTAATAGCCACACCATCTTTGCGATTACCTTCATACCTATTGAGACTAGCTATCCGAGTATTGCCGGGCTTCGCGAAAACTTGTGCGCCATAGTGGTACGATATCATATTGTTACATCATTTGAAATATCATATAGTGCAATTGCTTGCTCCCGTGCATATGTTGTGATACTTGTGTCATATATTTGGTTGAGGCTCAATAAGAATAGTGGAAAGGAAGAGAAAAAAAAAAGAGAACAACAAAAAAAAAGCTTCTAAGCAAGAAAGAAAGATCATAAGCTTATAAGCAAAGAGTTGAGCATGAAAAGAGATACTTGTGCATGAGGATACATGGAATAGAAACGTTTTGCTTGCATAAATAGGATTGGTGCCAAGTGGTGAATCGTGCCCAAACGTGCAATCAAGCTAGCGTCTCTCCTTGTGTTTGTGCAACAAGAGCTTAGTCTTCGTTAGGCAATTTTGTATTGCTCATCCCTATAGTTGCACAAGCCCCATTATCCCACCGCATGTGTTTCTCTATTGCCCTCCTCTATATATTGTGATCTCTTGCTTTGCATTTTTTTAGTCCATTGGATTGATTTCAACATTTGCAATATCTTGGACTTCATTTTGCTTGATATTTTGTGCCACTAACCCCACCGAGCTCCACTATAAGCCATTTGTGTAGGTTGTGAGAATTGGACAAGGTTTTTCACCAAGTGCACTCTTTTCCTTGCTTACATTGTGGTCTTTGAGATCCATCCACAACTTCGGAAAGAGGTAACTTTGGTATGTTCATTCCATCTCGTTCTCACGCCTTCTCGAGTGCTTCCATGGATAGGGACGGCACATCTCCTTCGGTCTACAACAACAACGACGAGTTCGATGCCATGAAGAAAACCATCGACGCCAAGATGGATGCTCATTTGGAGGAGCTCAAGGTCCTCATCAACAACCGCACGAGATCTTCATCATCTTCGAGAAGACGCTCAAGTGCACATGCTTTTGAGCTACCATCTACGGCAAGACCACACCGGCATCGACACCATCAACGACATGAAGAAATAACGACGCCAACATCAAGGCGTCCAACAAAGAACAAGTGTGAAGGTCTCGAGCTCGACACCAACCACCGCTCGATGACTTCACCACTTACCTTGGCATCTTTGCCAAGCGACTTCAAGGCATCTTCGCCTTTGGATATGCGGCATCTTCACCGACAAGCACTTCAAGAGAAGCTCCCCAAGCTCAAGTCCGTGACTTCCACGAGCTACTACGACCTTGACATCGACCACGAGATTCCTTTCTTTGGGAGTCACGACCCCGAGGAGTATCTCGATTGGGAGCGCAAGATGGACTACTACCTCAAGCTACTTCAAGTCCCTTCCGAAGATCAAGTGAAGTGCGCCACACGAAACTTCCACGGCGACGCGTCGACATGGTGGCTTCACACATCTTCGACGAGCATCGACATGAGTTGGTCCAAGTTGAAGAAAGCGTTGCGGCGAGAGTTTGTGCCTTCTACATACATGGAACATCTTCACCGCCACTTGGAGAACACCATACAAGGATCCATGTCTCTCGATGAGTACTTCATGAAGATGAAGAAAGCCTTGCGACGAGCTGGTGTGGATGACCCCATTTGGATGAAGTTCTACTTCATGATGGGATTGAACAACGACATCGCCAAGACTATCTTCCACAACAACTACGAGTCTCTCGACGACATCTACGTTGGTGCTCTCAAGGCGGAACAAGAACTCAAGGCCAAGGCTACTCGACCCCGAGCACACTTCGCGACGACCAAGCTCCACGACAACGAGCATGAGGATGGTACCACCAAGATGTCCAAGCCCGACGACGCTCCAACGTCTGACTTCACCGCCATCCCTCTTTGTGGCATTGACGATGCCGAGTCTACCTCGACTCTTTTTGAAGACGGCGCGGCGACGACCATGACTACGGAGCCACTCAAGGAACATGCTTTGGAGGCGAGCGACAAGGTGACGAGCAAGGATAACGCTTCCATCTTTGGAGGCGAGAGTGATGATGTGCCCGAGGCCCATGTATCCCTCTCTCACTTACCCCTTCGTGGCTAGCACTATATATACTCCACCCCCTCCTCATTTCTAGGGTTAGCAAAGTGATAGCTCATTCATACATGAGCTTTGCTCCTTCCTCTACTTCGCTCATGGAGACCGAGGCCTCCACCCGAGAAGATCCCTAGAGGATGTCAAGGCCCCTATCAAGGGAAGATCCCTAGTGGATTCAAGGCCCATCTCTCCTAGAGATTTGGATGAACTACCCATGTATCTTTATTTCCGTTGTTGTTCTTGGATCTTGATGCACCTCTTGTATTGCTTGTGATTTGAGGAGTACTTGGTATGGATCTTGTCCAATAGAGTGTTTTCCCTTTGATTCTCTCCACGTTTTCCCCTCATGTTCTTCGTGTTCATCGTGTTCTTCCTCGAATCCACCGCCAATTCGTGAAGATCGGGCCACCCTCGGGTTTGCCCCGTATAACCGGAACAATCGGTCTAGTACCGGCCTTGCACCGCTTCATAACAGAAGCTCGGCCGGAGGTGGTCCGGTGGTGGACCGGTTGTACCGCCCACCGGTTGATGGCCGGTGGCTGGCCGGTTGTACCGGCAGCTCCTCTTGTTCCTTCTTCTCTTCCAAGCTTCCCTCGCGGATGGTGTAGATGTAAGTAGGTGCTGGCACTCCTTCTCATCATCCGTGAAGCTCCGAGAATACCTGTGCATGCACATGAGAGGAGTGTCAAGTAGTATACCATCCTCGAAGGGGTCAAGTGAACACGTGTAAAGGAGATGATTCACCTTTATGTATGTGAAGTAGTTGTGGCACGTGTCACTTGCCGAACGGACTCTTGTCATGGTGATGTCCGTAGGATGCTCCGCATCAGACTTGTCCTTCACCACGAGCGTCTCCTAGGCCTTCTTCATGGTACCTGAGCATGCATAGGGTTTCCGCCTGAGGTAGCATCCACGTTTCATGTGTATCAAGAGATGAGTCAATAAGGAGAGAAGTCACATCGTCTTGGACTGCACGTGCACGGGCTCTTGTCATAGGACCACTTGGGGGTTTGTTCGGATGTGTAGTCTTCATGGGGATGATGGTGGGATGCTCCGCATCAGGTGGGGTTCCGAAAGCGGTCTTGGTCTGGTCGTTGGACACAAACGAAGTACACCAAGTTGCAATGACTAACTTTTAACTAAACAAAACCCAAAGAATAAGCTACTAGATTGATCTACTTATATAGGAGCAAGGGGTGGAAGCCAAGGAGGTGGGAGGACGTCCCAAGGCAGCCTAAAACTAACCCTAGGTCGTACAAGGCCCATGGGCCCAAGTGGAGGTGATGCAACACCTTTGGACTTGTAGTTTGACTCGTATTCTCCTGCAACGTCAGATTGTTTCGTCAATATCTCCACGCTCCCGACGAATGTTAAGGTGATTCCAATTGAGCTGGAACGCATATGAACTCTACTTTCCAACAAAAAAAGAACCACCCAATTCGAAGTCTGGATGAAAAAGTTCTTGGCGTTTGCGACAGGTGTGTCTGTGCAGTCCGAATCTGAGTCCAGAACGTGAGAGACTTGGACTCTATCTTCTCTTGGGCTAAAAGTGACGTGAGAGAACTTCTTGAACAACACCTAATTATTTCTTTTGACGTGAGAGGACCTCTTGAATAGCACCCAAGCATTTCACCTTCCTTTGTCATCACACGTGGTTCATACAAGTGTTCGACCATTCTGCATTTAGGCATAAAATAAAAATAGGTGAAGTATTATTGTTCCGGATAACATAAATAAAATATTGCATAATTCTTATAAGAAATCACCTCACAAATATGCATGTATGCAATATTTTTGGTCCTATCCAAGGTAGTCATGTCCTCATCATCCTCCCCTTCTTGAAAACAAAGCCGTCCTCGGCGTTGCTTAGTCTGAAATGTGGCTAACAAAAGAGACAAGGTGTACATGTTGTGTATGTATATGTCATCTATTTTTATTGATCTCAGTGTTGGCACATGTGACATATTTATACAAGAGCACACTTCAAATGTCATGAAATATAAAGCCAAAATATTATCACAAGAAGTAGAAGGCATGAAAATATTGCAACTCAGTTTGCACATATAAGTGAAGTCCTTGTTCATATCAAAAGATTGACAATGTTCATCATTAAACCATCCCAACATTGGTAAATAAACTTGAATTATTCCAAATTTAGATGCTACAACATGCTTAAATAAGCAAACATGCAACATGTCATTTGACACAGAATCATCACCAAAATTGGAGGTCATATCAAAATGATTAAACAGTGGCAGAATTATTTTCAAACATATTTGATCCAAATTTGATTTATTTCCTGATTCACATGGTTCTTCATCAACAGTTAATTCAATGGGTGCACTCAAAATTGTTGATATATGATCACATGGCAAAGTCAAATCATGAACATAGTCCTCTAAAATAGGTGGTGTGATCAAAGTAATGGGTAGCTCATCACATGGTACATTGGAATTGACAAGGCATTCGTCATACTCCTCTGGAGTTGGAAGATCAGTACCTTTGTCATTACCTCTTATGATCAACTCAGATGATGTAGGCACTCTCAGTGGTGACAAGTCACATGGTGACGGTGATGTAACCCTTACAACAATTGATGTGGTTGTCATAGTACGCCTAGTAGTTGAAGGAACAACCGTATCAACTCTTGGAATGTGCACCTTGCGCTCGTTCTCCTTGTAGACAACACGTTGTTTGATTTCCTGTTCAGCTTTGCAAGCAAGACGAAACAAACGATCCATAGGATAACACTTTTCATGAATTAGTATCTCCAGAATATCACGGTTTAATCCTCCCCAAAATCTATCCATAAAATCTTCTTCACTTTCTTCTAATGAGGAATGCAACAAGGTAGTTTGTAAATTATCATAATATTTCGTTACGGTGTCACTACCTTGTTTTAAATGTTGTAACTTTTTAATCATGTCACGAGTATAATAAGCAAGAAAGAATGTGTGTCTCATGGCAAGTTTCAAATCAGCCCAAGCAGTAGGTATAATATCATGGTGTAACCGACAATATTCGCTCCACCAAACTGAAGCATAACCAGTGAAAGAACCTACTGCGACCTTAACTTTCTTATGTTCAACAAAATTATGGGAAGCAGATATATCATTTATTTCAAACTCCCATTCGATATATAAAGCAGGTCTAAAACGACCATTAAATGGTGGTATAGAAACATTAACCTGATCGTGTGTATTGGTATGTCTTTTCACTTCTCGTGACGGTTGTGGCATTTGCTTAGGTGGTGGCAAGTCTCCCACGACCGACGAAGCCCATAAACTGACAACTCTGGATCCTGTCATGATTAGTAGAAACAAGAAACAAAATCCAGGAATATTGTTCCTATGAACTACTAGGATGTTGTGGTAAAACGCTCACAGTAAAGCAAATATCAATGTCTTACAAATTCTTACCCTGCAGCAGGTGGTGACCGGCAACCGACGATGTCAATATCTTCGAAGATTGAGTAAAGCGATTACCAGGTGAACATATGTATACACGATGTAGAAATATGTGGAGCTTGGAAGGCTTAATATATGGTAGCAAAAGACTAGCAATAATCAATTCAGAGATGCAATGTTGAATAAACGCTCAACAACGGTACTGTGATGGTCCTAGGCTAGACCGTACTAGAGACGCGAGCCTAGAACACTAATGGAGTCATCACGTACCACAAATATCAGCAACGGATGATATGAAGTAGCTCTGGATAGCAAGATATAAGTAAAGATCACAATGGCAGTAAAGACGATGATGAGAAATACCCGCCAAGCAGGATATAACAAAATCTCTCTACAACTTTTCTATCGAAATTATTATGCCAATTTTTTGATATTTTTTCTCAAGATTGCTACTGACTCAAACTTTCCAATGCAAAAAGAATCACTCAATTCCGAGTTCGTACGAGGAGCCAAAACATTCGGGAACGAACCTGAAAAATATTAACAAACCGTGTTCGCGACCTTTGGAGGGCAAAAAGTCCTATTAAGAAGTCGATTTGGAGGTGACAATAATGAACTTTCTTGATGAACTATTAAGATGCGGCTCGTCGATAGCTCGAATTTGAATACTCGTGGATCCAAAACGGACTTCGTATGAGGAAGATATGCCTGTTTTACTGAACACTGCGCAAAACATATTTCAATCCGAATTCAGATACGAGATTGAGTCTAGGTAGATCCGAAATTTGTTTTTTTTCTTCTCTCTATTTTTTTTCTCACTTTTTTTTACTTTTTTTTCTCTATTTTTCTCTCACTTTTTTTTACTTTTCTCTTTTTTTTTCTCTCACTTTTTTTCTTCTCTCCAACAAGTCAGATAAGATGCAGATTAGATCAAGTGTAGATGCAAATGACCTCAAGTGTGATAATGACAATGACCAATGGGAGCAGGTGGTGGAAATTGATGGATGGTGGTGGGTGGCAACGGAAGGGATGACGGCGGCGCGGTGGTGGTATATGGCAGCAGCGATGAAGATGGTGCTACGGCGGCGTGACAACTTATGAACAGAACTCGAAACTCTAAAAGACTAGACGCAAAGACCAGCAACTCGACACGATGATGCAACCGCAAATTCAACAAAGCAAAACACTGATTTTTTTTTTGCAAAAAGGCTTAGATTGGTTCGGATATAGGATGAATGGATCTAACTTTTTTTGTGGCTTTTTCTTGGGTAATAGGTAAGAAAAATAAATCTAATCTAAGGATAACTGGAAATTCTCACCGAGCAACCTGAAAACTGATACCACTTGATAGAGGCGAGCGTGTCCCGATCTTTCGATGAGATGGTAACTATCGATTTGGTGGAGACGACTATGACGATCCGACTACAAACGTGCACGACGTTGCGCCTTAGCAATCGCTAAACCAATCTCCAAGAGGTTATTAACCACGCCGGAGCACGATCAACCTGACCACGAAGGTTCCTGCAAGCAATCGAAGAACAAGCAAGAATATGATAATGCAATCTGAATATTGTGAATATAGATGAAGAATTGATAAGGGTGGGGTTCCGAAAGCGGTCTTGGTCTGGTCGTTGGACACAAACGAAGTACACGAAGTTGCAATGGCTAACATTTAACTAAACAGAACCAAAAGAATAAGCTACTAGATTGATCTACTTATATAGGAGCAAGGGGTGGCGGCCAAGGAGGTGGGAGGACGTCCCAAGGCAGCCTAAAACTAACCCTAGGTCATACAAGGCCCATGGGCCCAAGTGGAGGTGATGCAACACCTTTGGACTTGTAGTTTGACTCGTAATCCGCTGTAATGTCAGATTGTTTCATTAATATCTCCACGCTCCAGACGAATTTTAAGGTAATTCCAATTGGAATGGAACGCATACAAAATCTACTTTCTAACAAAAAACGAATCACCCAATTCGAAGTCTGGATGAAAACTTTCTTGGCGTTTTGAGACAGGTGATTCTGTGCAGTCCGAATCTGAGTCCAGAACATGAGAGACTTGGACTCTATCTTCTCTTGGGCTAAAAGTGACGTGAGAGAACTTCTTGAACAGCACCTAATTATTTCTTTTGACGTGAGAGGACCTCTTGAATACCACCCAAGCATTTTCTCTTCCTTTGTCATCACACGTGGTTCATACAAGTGTTCGGCCATTCTGCATTTAGGCATAAAATAAAAATAGGTGAAGTATTTTTGTTCCGGATAACATAAATAAAATATTGCATAATTCTTATAAGAAATCACCTCACAAATATGCACGTATGCAATATTTTTGGTCGTATCCAAGGCAGTCATGTCCTCATCACTCGTCTTCATGGTCGGGTTCGTCGCGATGATCTTGAGGACGGCGACGAGGTGGACGCACTCGGTTGCGCCTTTCTTGGTGCTCCTCTTGGTGATTGGCTTCTTCTTGTCATAGTCGACGAAGTTCATCTTGTTGTTCTTGGCGAAGGGCTTCTTGCTCGTGGTGAGCTTGGCAGTTACGCTCCTCCAAGGCGCGAGTAGATTCTTGCAAATCGCGATGTGCTTCAAGCGCTCGTTCATGACGGTGATGTTGTTCTTGTTCTCGATGTTGTTGTTCTTGCTCCAACGCATCTTGATCTTGTTGGCGGCGAAGGTCTCGAGCGCGAACGCGATCTTGCAATCCATTGCCATGAACCGCGAGCGCGAACACGACCTTGTGGAGAACTTGGGCCGGAGTGTTCGTCGCGATGGTGATGACGCGCTTGTGGACTTGCATCGGAAGAGTACGTCATTGAGTTGCGACTTGTGTGACGAATCCTTGTCATGTAGATGTGGAAGGCGCGCGGTTGACCATCAAGTACCGGAGCTCCTCCATTTGGCTTGATAGCTTGGTGTCGAGGTATTCCCTTGTGCGCATTTCGGATGCATGCAATTTGGAGGCGAGTTGGTCGATGCGGTCATGCAAGACATCTTGAGCTTGAGTAATTGCCCTGTGTGCGCCGAAGAAGTGCAACTTGGTGACGTGGTTGTTCGCGTCATCGTCATGCTCCTCGAAGGCCGGGTTCGACATGATGTTCCTATCCATAGTACTCAAAGAGATATAAGTGGAAGAGTGAGAAGACAATACCAATTACCGTTTCAAAAGTTGAAAGTGGATCAAGATCACTCAATGTGCAAGTATGGAGATGATAGAATTGGTACCGAAGATCGTCCTTCTCACACCTCCACAAATAAGGCTTATGGAGTAGCTTGGTTAGAATAGTGACACAAATTTCAAGCAATTCGAAAGATAAGATTCAATAAAGTTGAAAGTGATTCGTAAACTTCGCAAATGAGACTATGTAGATCAATAGCAATGGGTATACACGGAAACACACACACGGAAGAAAATTGGGGTCATGCAACCAAGGATGAGCCTAAATGTGGAATCCACGGAAAATGCTCTCGTTGCACAACACTAGAGAGACGCTAGCACGATTGCTCCAATGGGCGTGATACGCACTTGTGCACAACCTAAAAGGAACCAACGTGTCGTCTTCCTATGCCCAACTTGCTAGGTGTGTATGTGGCACGTGTTACTCGCTCAAGTGATCCAAGATGATCGAATATAGTATGCGAAGCTTGCGATGCTATTGCTCTTTTGCTCTTAATTAAAAGCTTTACTTCTCTTTTCTTTTGCAATGATGCTTTGTATGGACACAATGCGGGACGTGCACACTAAGATAGCAATTATGTATGTGGGTACTATTCATAACACAAAAGATGATTCTATGAGATGCATGCAATTAAAGCTATGCGGAGTATGTATCACTAACGTGCACAAGTAGCGTGACCCGGCAATACTCAATGGCTAGTCTCGATAGGGAAGTAACGCAAAGACGCTCCGGGTAACAATGCAATGGCAATGGTAAATGTTCAAGAGTGTCGTCGCGGTTACTGTCCTTGCTTACGGTGAGGTGTCAATGTAGAGGTGGTTGGCGATGATCTAGAGCGATGATGAACGGCGATGTCGATGAAGAACCACTCCTAATTAGCCGAAACACCTTAGGAAGTGGCGATGCTCGCGACTCAAAATCTCGAATGCAAATGGGTTGCGGAAGAAATGGCGGAGGGTTTGGAAGAAATGGTGGAAAAGAATAAAATCTGTCAAAATTGGAGGCAAAACAGCTTTGCAGTTCTCCAGGGACCGGATGTCCGAGCTGCCTGGGCCGGATGTCCGGGCCTCCCGAAACCGGATCCGATCTGAGGATCCCTATGAACTAGAGGATGAACACGAAAAAATTTCAGCAAAATCTGGGCGATTTGGCGGAGGAAAAATGATGGGGAAAGAGGGGAAAAGCTAGATCTACCTGTCCACAATGAAATCCACGGATCAAAATCAACAAAATCTCCTCAAATCAAACGAATCCAAGAAATTTGGTATGGCTATTTTTGTGGGAATTTTCGAAATTAGGTCAAAACAAAACAAAATTGGCTAGAAAACGAAGGGGGAGACTCCAAATTCGTGAGAAACGTGGCTCTTGATACCAATATGATACGGGGCACGCCCGTGTGTGTCGATCTTTCACGAATTGGAGCGGGATTTCACGAGGAACACGAAGAACACGAGAGAAAATCACAAACTCGAGGACAATCTTCGATTACACATCCGCTAGAAACACACGAGTACACCAAATACAAGATCCACAATCAACAAAAGGATACACGTAACGATAGTCTCCTCACTCCAAAGGAGGAGGTCTTGATTCCCTTAGGATCTTCCCTTAGAGGGGCCTTGGCATCTCTTGGATCTTCTCTCAATGGAGGACAATCCCCGTGGGAGAAGGAAGTAATGGAGCAAAGCTCAACAAAAAGGTATTTGCTAAACCAAGCTAAACCCTAGAGAGAGGAGGGGGAAGGTGTTTATATAGTGCTAGCCCACGAGGGTCGAAAGAGAGAGGGAGGTACATGGGCCTCGGGCCCGTCTATGCGCGCAGGCAGGCGCCGGATGTCCGGGCAGTCGCGGGGGTGCCGGATGTCTGGGACACGGGCCGGATGTCCGGCCTGGAGCTAGTCAGAGGGCCGAGGATGCGGGAGCCTTGCGCCGGATGTCTGGGGCAGAGGCCGGATGTCCGGAGCTTCGGGAGTCGTCGGATGTCCGGGCTGGAGGCGTCGGTTTTCTCTTGGTTCTGGTCTTGGGTCGCCGGATTTTCGGGGGCGTGTGCCGGATATCCGGGCGGGGCTGGATGTCCGGGCCAGGGTCGGATGTCCGGTGCCTGTAGCTTTGTGGCAGCTTGGCCTTGGCGCCGGGGTAGCTTCTAGGGACCGGATGTCCGGGATATGGCCGGATGTCCGGGGCTTGGGAGTTGGTCTGCCTCCTTTGTAAGCTCTTGTTCCTCCATCTTCGCGGTTGGCTTCTTGGCAACTTGTTCTTCAACCCGAGACTCTTCATCGTACCTAAGCATGCATAGGATCTCCGCTTGAGGTAGCATCCAAGTTCCATGACTATCAAGAGGAGAGTTGTATAGGAGAGAAATCACCTCGTCTTGAATCGCACGGGTACGGGCTCTTGTCATAGGACCACTTTGGGGTTTGTTTGATGGTGTAGTCTTCATGGGGATGATGGTGGGATGCTCCGCATCATTTTCTTTACCCTTCTTGTGTTTAATAACATAAGGGAAAGTCTCAATGAATTCAACCCATTTAGCATGTCTACTGTTCAGTTTTGCTTGACTTTTAATACGTTTCAAAGATTCATGATCAGAATGTATACAAATTCTTTGGGCCATAAATAATGTTGCCATGTTTCCAAAGTCCGAACAAGAACATATAATTCCTTATCATAAGTAGAATAATTCAGACTAGGCCCACTCAAATTTTCAGAAAAGTATGCAACAGGTTTACAATCTTGTAATAACACACCTCCTAATCCAATCCCACTAGCATCATATTCAAGCTCAACAGTCTTATTAAAATCAGAAGTTGGAGTAAAGGAGCATGTGTTAACTTATCTTTCAATACCGTGAAGGATTCTTTATGTGCGGTGCCCCAAACGAAAGGCACATCCTTCTTTGTAAGCTCATTGAGAGGTGCAGCAATGGTGCTGAAATCCCTCACAAAACGCCTATAGAAACGAGTGAGTCTAAGAAAACTCCTCACTTGTGTGACCGTTTTGGGCCGCGGCCAACTCTCAATAGCTTCAATCTTGGCTTTATCAACTTCAATTGCCTGTGGAGTAACAAAATAGCCAAGAAAAGATACTCGGCCGGTGCAAAAGGTGCACTTCCCAAGGTTACCAAACAAACGTGCATCACGTAGAGCAATAAAAACAGCACGCAAATGATCCAAGTGTTCCTCCAAAGATCTAATATAAATCAGTATATCATCAAAGTAGACAACCACAAATCGTCCAATGAAAGCACGTAAAACCTCGTTCATTAATCTCATGAAAGTGCTAGGTGCATTAGTTAACCCAAAAGGCATGACTAACCACTCATATAATCCAAACTTAGTTTTAAATGCTGTTTTCCATTCATCTCCCAATTTCATACGAATTTGATGGTATCCACTACGCCAATCAACTTTGGACAACATTGTAGAGCCACTTAATTCATCAAGCATATCATCTAGCCTAGGAATAGGATGACGATAACGAATAGTAATATTATTAATGCCTCTACAATCAACACACATACGAGATGTACCATCCTTTTTTGGTACTAGAATAATAGGAACAACACAAGGACTAAGAGATTCGCGTATATAACCTTTGTCGAGCCGCTCCTGTACTTGACGCATAATCTCCTTCGTCTCCTTTGTATTGGTACGGTATGGTGCACGGTTGGGTAGCGATGCACAGGGAATTAAGTCAATCTGATCCTCAATCCCTCGAATAGGTGGTAATCCTGGTGGCACGTCTTGTGGAAAGACGTCAGCGAACTCCTGCAAAATGTTAGTGACAGCAGGAGGCAAAGAGTGGGGCATGTCCTCGAATGAAAATAATACCTCTTTGCATACAAAAGCATAATAAACACATGTAGTAACATCCAAATCAGGTATATCAAATTTAGTGGCAAGTAAACAACCACTCTTCAGTTTTATTTCAGATGCAACACTAGATGATTGTTTATTAGGCTTATTATGTTGTTCAAATTCCTGTGCCACAATCTGATTTTCACTCTCACTTTGCTTCTGTTTTGCTTTACTAGCTCTAGCAATGTCATCTTTCATAATATGTTCGGGAGACATAGGAAAGCAAAGTTATATTTTTATCCTTATGAACAAGACTATACTGATTTGGCCTACCATGGTACAGAATGTTTATCAAATTGCCATGGTCTACCAAGTAAAATGGAGCATGCTTGCATGGGTACCACATCACTGATGAGGACATCCCTACTAATGTTAAACCCACATCCCCACCAGCTACACATATTGGACTAGTTACTAGAGCCCGCGCATGCCAACTAAATTATCAGGTACTTTCGTTTCTTGGAAATCCTTCTAATGTTCATGAACATATGATGCTGCCTAAATTAGATACTTTTGTTTTACTTATGAATGAAGGACCTTGCATGGACAAGAAGGATGGCCATTGGAGCTGGATCAAGCATGGAGAAGAAGGTGCGCGCGCGGGAAGGAACAATGGGCTTTCCGGTGGTGATTTTCGCACTTTGAAGCCACCATAAGGAGTGCTTGGAGGCTTGAACGAAATATACAACATGCCACTTCATAAATTTCGTCCATAGGCTATTATAGGTGTTGCGTCACCTTATTTTTGGGCCAGGCCCATGTAATTTCGAAATACGATATTATAGGCAGTTTTTAGAGTCCGTATGTGTGGGGAAACTGAGTTAGGCTTGGTTTTGGACCCGTCCTCCAAGGGGCCACGAAATCCCCCTCTATTCCCTCATATATACAGCCCTTAGGGCGTTGTTTTAGACTTGGGTTTTGTTTAGATTGAAAGTTCGCCATAGCTGCAACTTCCCGTTCTTCGTTTGTGTTCGACGACCAGACAAAGGCGTCACAGAACCCCACTTTCATCAATAAAGCTTTCCTCTTATATTCGCAATATCCAGATTGCAATCTTAGTTTCTTGCTTGTTCTTCGTTTGCTTGCAGGAAACAGACCCTCGTGGTCAGGTTGATCGTGTTCCGGCGTGGTTAATAACCTCTCGGAGTTGGTTTAGCGATCGCTAAGGTGCGACGTCCTTGCACGTTCGTAGTCGGATCGTCAAACTTGACTCTACCATAAACGATAACCACATCTCATCGAAAGACAGGGAAAACTTTGCCTCTATCAAGTGGTATCAATCACAATCAACATAATCAGAATATGTAGCAATACTAAAGTGCACACGAACAGTACATGTTACCTTAACCTTGCCACTGTTGTTGAACCATTGGATTTAATAAGGATGAGGATGTGGTCTGGTGGTTAGAGACAACTTCTCCACCATCTCCATGCTAGCCAAGTTGTTGCAACTCCCTCCATAGATGATGACGCGAACAGAACGCTCCTTCACAACTCCCTTTGTATGGAACAAGTTGTGCCTCTGGTTTTACTCAGCCTATGTAACCTGCATACTCAGAACACGTTGAGCAACTAAACTTTCATACATGTCAGCGTAGTCAGCAGCCATGTAGTGTGTCTCTTCTTCAGCATCCTCGACACCATGTTCTTCACTTGCAATAAGAGCCAAAGTCTCCTCATCATAATCACTAGCGGACACATATCCACCATCCTCAGTAACAATCATCACACGCTTGGAAGGGCATTCTCTCGCATAGTGACCTCCACCCTTGCAACGACGACAAATAACCTCATGTGTTTGCCCTGTAGATGCCACGGATGAAGAAGAGCTCTGTGCAGGCCCCGAAGGTGTGCCCTTGCTGGAGGCTGGTGGCGGTGCCTGTTTCCTTGTATCTTTGTTGGAGTTGGCGGCTGAAGTAAGTGGTGCTGTGGTAGGACGTGTGGAAGTAGATGATGTACGTGGTGTCCATGATGAAGCTCGACCTACAGAAAAATTAGTTCGCGCCATTGCCTGTCGATCCTGTACTTCACGATCAGCTTTGCAAGCAAGATGGAATAAACGAGTGATAGTGTTATACTCCTTATATTCTAGAATAGTCTGAATCTCTCTATTTAACCCATCCATAAAACATTCAAGCATAGCTTCATTGTCCTCAACAATACCACATCTAATCATGCCAGTTTGTAATTCCTGATAATATTCCTCTACAGAATTTTTGCCTTGTCTTAAACGCTGCAAATTTTGAAGCAATTCACGTTGATAATATGGTGGAACCCAACGATTATGCATAGCAGTTTTCAAAGCAGCCCAAGTAGTAGGGATATTATCATGATGCATTCTACAATGTTCAGACCACCAAACACAAGCAAAACTAGTGAATGCAGAAACAGCAGCAGCAACACGTCTATCCTCAGGAAATTGTAAGCATGTAAAACGTTGTTCAGTTTCTAATTCCCAAGTAATATATATATCAGGAACATATCTACCCTCAAATATCGGAATATTGAATTTAAGTTTAGGGAGATGATCATGATCCCGTACCTGAGGGGGTGGTGGAGCCCTACCGTTGAAATGTAACCATGTGGACGACCTGGTGCGTGTGGTGGTGGTTGGCCTTGTGGCTGATCTGGCGCAACCTCTCCCTCATCATCATAATCACCATCATAATCCTCATTCTGCTCAATGACAGTAGCAGCAGCAACATCAGCCACCGAAGCTGCAGCAGTAGCAATGGCACAAGAATTTTGGACTTGGTCGATAGGCACACGTTGCGCTCGTCCCACGAAATTTGGGCGTTGTTGGTGTTGTTGTTGCCGAGGTACGACAGGTATAGCTGGTGATCTCGTCGGCTTGTGATCCTGTCATGGTTAGAAGTAATAGGAACACACAATATGAACCTACAGACTACTAGGAAGTGGTGGTGGTGGTGTGTCACAAATCCGTCAAGCAAATCTCAAATTCTTACCACTTCTTACCCAACAGAAGGAGGTGATCGGCAACCGGTGTAGTCAAAAACTCTCAAAGCTTGGATAGAGCAATTGCCAGGTGGTGTCAACACACAACGTAGATGTATGTGTAGCTGGGATGGCTTATAATATGGTAGCAAAAGGGGTCAGCAATAATCAATTCAGAGATGCAAAGTTGAATAAACGCTCAACGATGGTACTGTGCTAGTCCTAGGCTAGACCGTGCTATAGACGCGAGCCTAGAACACTAACAAAATCACGACGCAACACGTAAGCAAGGGAAGAGCACACTCTGAATTTCTTTTTCGTTTTTTTGGCGCCTCTTTTTTTGCGCTCTTTTTTTTCTTAGAAAATCACTATAATGGCTAGTGTCTCAAAACTCTTCCCGGGACGTATAAACAGGATAGGCACACAAAAAAATTGACAATTTTTTTTGTCGGGAGGGATTCGGGGATGCGACGACGAAAAATTGCGACGAAAAATCACTATGATGGCGAGTGTCTCAAAACGCTCCGAAAAGCCTAAAAATAGGATAGGGAAAAAATATTTTCACCCGCCGAAATTTTGGCCTAATTTTTTTTCCCCGAAACCAACTTTGGAAAGGAAACACGAAACCGAAAACAAGAAGATCGCGAAACTAACCCTAATATGTGATGGACTCAGACTAGGATTGGTGGGATATGAATCTGGTGGAACTCGGACTAGTAGCGTATGTATGTATGGGTGGTGGAACATGGACTGGTGGTGAATCTGTGATGGAGGTGACTCGGATATGTGGTGGTATATGGTAGCGGCGATGTATCTGGTGTGGTGGTGGAATATGGCAGCGGTGATGATGATGCGGCGGCGGCATGACAAACTATGAACAGAACTCCAAACTCTAAAGGACTAGACGCTAAGAACAACAACTTGACACGACGATGCAACCGCGAATTCAAATAAGCAAATATCGAACAGAAAATTGCAAAGGCTCAGATTGGTTCGGATATGATGATCTAACCCTAATTTTTTTTCCTGGCTTTTTCGTGGACACTAGGTATGAAGAACAGATGCAATCTAAACTATGAATAAGTGGTAAAATCTCACCGAGCAACCTGGAAATATGATGCCACTTGATAGAGGCGAAGTTGTCCCTGTCTTTCGATGAGATGTGGCTATCGTTTATGGTAGACTCGACTTTGACGATCTGACTACTAACGTGCAAGGACGTCGCGCCTTAGCAATCGCTAATCCAACTCCGAGATGATACGGGGCACATCCGTGTGTGTCAATCTTTCATGAATTGGAGGTGGATTTGTGAATGAACACGAAGAACACGAGGGGAAAATCACAAGAGAAACACTCCAGAACAAGTCTAATCACACATCCACTATCCTCACATACACACAAGATCCACAAGGATACAAGAACAACAAAGGAAAAGAGGATACATGGTAGAGTTCATCCCAAATCCCATGGGGAGATGGGGCCTTGAATCCACTAGGGATCATCCCTCGCAAGGGGCCTTGACATCCACTAGGGGTCTTCTCTCATAGAGGCATCTACTACATAGGAGAGGTAGTGGAAGGAGCAAAGGCTCATCTATCTATGAGCTAAATCATTGCTAACCCTAAAATGGAGGAGGTGGAGGAGTATATATAGTCTAGGGAGAAGTGGGGGGTGAGAAAGTGGTACATGGGCCTCGGGCCCGAGTGGCTGCCCGCACGCAGGCCGGAAGTTCCGGGCTGGGCCGAAGGTTCTGGGCGCCGGAAGTTCCGGACAGGTTCCGGCCGGATTCCGGGCTACCCAGAGAGTTGGCACGCCTAGGGTGCGCTGAGGCCGGAAGTTCCGGGCAGGCCGGAAGGTTCGGGGTCCGGAGGTTCCGGGCGAGCTCCGGACAGGGTCTGGGCTATCCAGAGAGTTGTCACATGTGGGAGCTGCTCTGGTCGCCGGAGGCCGAAAGGTCCGGGAAGGCCAGAAGGTCGGGATCCAGAGGTTCCGGGCAGGCCAGAAGGTCCGGGCCTTCCAGAAGCTGTCCTTGCTTCTTCTTCCTTCTCTTCCTTCTCTTCCCTCGCGGATGGTGTAGTCGTACGTAGGTGCTGGCACTCCTCCTCGTCATCCGTGGAACTCCAACAATACCTATGCATACACACGAGAGGAGTGTCAAGTAGTATACCATCCTCGAAGGGGTCAAGTGAGCACGTGTAAAGGAGATGATTCGCCTTTATGTATGTGGAGTAGACATGGCACGTGTCACTTGCCAAACGGACTCTTGTCATGGTGATGTCCGTAGGATGCTCCGCATCATCCCCTCCCCCTTGGGAAAGATCCATCCTCGGATCAAAATCCAAATCACCATGGAAAGGGGACGACGTCGCCGAGTAAAAGTGGACGATCACCAAGCACTCATCATCATTAAGCTCGAAAGGGGCACTCTCCAATGTGTCACCGCTTAGGACTTCCTTCAAAAGAAGCAAATACGACAAACACTTGGAAAAACAAATGTGGTTAGCGTTAGTGCAAAACCAAACATTCAAGTGGTGAATCACCGCTCAAGTGTCGTCATCATGCATAACATATGGTGTGACAAGGGATTGTGATGCAGAGCATCCCACCATCATCCCCATGAAGTCTACACCATCAAACCAACCCCCAAGTGGTCCTATGACAAGAGCACGCGCACGCGACATTGGAGCTAAGGTGAACTCTCTCCTCTTCGAGCTAGACTTGAATATCAATGGGACTTGGATGTTACCTCACAATGAAACCCTGTGCATCATCACGTTCGAGGGAGACGACCACAAAGGATCAACGAAGCATCCCCAAGACCAAGGCCGAGGAGGAGAAGGAGCAAACACCAAGGGTAACTCTCTGGACAGCGCGGAAGTTCCGGCCTGCTCGGAACTTCCGTCCCACCATCGACCCAGGGCCGAGTCCAGGAGTGCAAACTAACTGGATAGCTCGGAACCGGCCCGGACCCTCGCCCGGAACCTCCGGCCCACGAAACTTCCGGCCGGCCCGGAACTTCCGCCCCCCTGTGCAGCCAGCCTCCGAAGACGGTGGCAACTCTCTGTTCAGCCCGGACGCTGCCCGGAAGCCGCCCGGAACTTCCGGCCTAGCCCGAAACTTCCGGCCTTTCCAGAGCAACTCCACTCGGGCCCGAGGCCCATGTATCTCTCCCACTTACCCCTTCGTCCCTAGCACTATATATACTCCTCCTATGCCTCTGAATTAGGGTTAGCTTATGTTTAGCATTGGATATTGTTGAGCATAGCTCCATTCACTCCCTTCCCTCATGGAGAGACGCCTCTACGTGAGAAGATCCGAAGCGGATGTCAAGGCCCCTTCTAGGGAAGATCCTACGGGATATCAAGACCTCACCTCCACGGAGTGAGACGACTACCGACTACCGTGTATCGCTTGTTTGACTTTGGATCCGTGTATCTTGCGTATGCTTAAGTGGATTTAGCGGATGTGTGATCGGAGATCTTCCTTGTGTTCTTGTTTTCTCTTGTGATTTCTCCCTTCTTCCCCCTCCAACTGTGAAAAGGTCGACCACACGGGTGTGCCCCGTATCATATTGGTATCATGAGCCAGGTTGATTCACACCTTGGAGTCCATCCCCCCACTTTCTAGCCAATTTTGTTTCATTTTTGACCTAATTTCAAAATCCCGACAAAAAAAGACATACCAAATTTCTTGGATTCGTTTGATTTGAGGAGATTTTGTTGATTTTGATTAGTGGATTTCGTTGTGGACGAGTGGATCTACCTTTCTATCCATCCAATTTTCACCATTTTTTCTTTCCCCCCCTCAGATTTGGGTTTTTCCTCTCAGTTTTCCGCCCAAGTTCAAGATCTGGAAATTAGGGTTCGTCCCAATTTTCCTCACCCCCGGAACCTCCGGCCTCGGCCTCGCCCGGACCTTCCGGCCTCCGGACCCTCCGGTCAGCCCGGACCCTCCGGCCTCAGGAACTTCCGGCCAGCCTGGACCTTCCGGCCTTAGCAGAAAGTTGCTGAACCCATTGACAGTTTCTTTTCACATCAGTTTTCGGCCATTTCTTCCGCTCTCTCCGCCATTTCTTCCTCAACTCATTTGCACTTGAGATTATGAGTCGCGAGCATCGCTACTTCCTAAGGTGTTTCGGCTAATTAGGAGTGGTTCTTCATCGACATCGCCACGCATCATCGCCCCGGATCGTCGCCGACCAACTCTTTGTTGAAACCACACCGTAAGCAAGCATGGTAACCGCGACGACACTCTTGACTCTATCCCTTTCCATTGCATTGTTACCCCTAGCCCATTTGCATTACTTTCCTATCGAGACTAGCCATTGAGTATTGCCAGGCTACGCTACTTGTGCACTTTAGTGATACATACTCCGCATAGCTTCAATTGCGTGCATATATCTTAGTATCATTTCGGTATCATATTGGTATCTTTTGTGTTCAAGTAGTACCCACATACATAATTGCTATCTTGGTGTGCACGTCCCGCATTGTGACCACACAAAACATCATTACAAAAGAAAATGATACGGGGCACACCCGTGTGAGTCAATCTTTCACGAATTGGAGGTGGATTTGTGAATGATCACGAAGACATGAAGAACACGAGGGGGAAATCACAAGAGAAACACTCAAAAACAAGTCCAATCACACATCCACTATGCTCACATCCACACAAGATCCACAATGGTACAAGAACAACAAAGGGAAAGAGGATACATGGCAGAGTTCATCCCAAATCCCATAGGGAGATGAGGCCTTGAAATCCCGGAGGATCTTCCCGTGCAAGGGGCCTTGACATCCACTAGGGGTCTTCTCTCATAGAGGCATCTACTCCATGGGAGAGGTAGTGGAAGGAGCAAAGGCTCATCTATCTATGAGCTAAATCATTGCTATCCCTAAAATGGAGGAGGGGTGGAGTATATATAGTCTAGGGCAAAGTGGGTGTGAGAAATGGGTAAATGGGCCTCGGGCCCGAGTGGCTGCCCGCACGCAGGCCGGAAGTTCCGGGCTAGGCCGGAGGTTCCGGGCGCCGGAAGTTCCAGGTAGGTTCCGGCCGGGTTCAGGGCTAGTCCGAAAGTCTGCACGCCTGGTGTCGGCTATAGTCGAGGAGGCCGGAAGGTCCGGGCTCCGGAGGTTCCGGGCGGGTCCCATGCTGCTTCCGGGCTATCCAGAGAGTTGGCACGCCTGTAGTCGGCTATGGTCGAGGAGGCCGGAAGTTCCGGGCAGGCCGGAAAGTCCGGGGCCCGGAGGTTCTGGGCCGGCCGGAAGGTCCAGGCCTTCCAGAAGCTGTCCTTGCTTCTTCTTGCTTCTCTTCCAAGCTTCCCTCGCGGATGGTGTAGTCGTACATAGGTGCTGGCACTCCTCCTCGTCATCCGTGAAGCTCCGACAATACCTATGCATACACACGAGAGGAGTATCAAGTAGTATACCATCCTCGAAGGGGTCAAGTGAGCACGTCTAAAGGAGATGATTCACATTTATGTATGTGGAGTAGACGAGGCATGTGTCACTTGCCAAACGTACTCTTGTCATGGTGATGTCCGTAGGATGCTCCGCATCATCCCCTCCCCCTTGGGAAAGATCCGTCCTCGGATCAAAATCCAAATCATCATGGAAAGGAGATGGCGTCGCGAAGTAGAAGTGGACGATCACCAAGCATTCATCATCATTAAGCTCGAAAGGGGCACTCTCCAATGTCTCACCGCCTAGGGAGTCCTTCTAAAGGAGCAAATACAACAAACACTTGGAAAAACAAATGTGGTTAGCATTAGTGCAAAACCAAGCATTCAAGTGGTGAATCACCGCACCACCGTCGTCATCATGCATAACATTGCTGTGACAAGGGATAGTGTCATGGCATGTAAGCATACAAATTGAGCACAAGCAATGCTATCATGGAAACAAGTATGCAAAGTTGAGGTTGGGATGCCATTATGTGTGACAATAGAACAAGCATCTACCTCATGGTCATAGCAATCATGCGCAAAGCAATCACCGAAAGGTCTATGGTAGGCATAGGAATCATTCACAACACCAAACAAAATGAAGTGTCTAAACACATGTGGCAAGTTCAAGACAATCCAAGCACAATGTGCATAAGGTGTAGTGAACATAGTGAGGCCCTCAACACAATAGAAAGAGCAATTGGTCATCATGTGTGAGGCAATCAAGTCAAGCATGTAGCAAGCAATGTGGCATGACAAATGTGAAGGATGGACATTGTTGCAACCAAGCAAATGATACGAGCAAGTAATCCACAAGTTGGATGCAACACACAAGGTATATATGTCACGAGGCATGGCAATGTGGCAATCATGAGTGGAAACAATATCTCTATCATGTGTGCAAATATGTGGTCCAAGATAACCAATATATGGCATGGTACAAGCAACACAAGTAGGATGATCCACAATATCCATGCTCAAGAAGGATGCCACCTTGAAATCTTGTCCTTGTGCGTCTGTCACAATGCCGGTGCGCAAGCAAGTGCGATGTAGAAACGCGTCGCTCCAAAGTGGATCGCTCTCAAGAGCTCGAATCGTCAACTCACGTGAAGTGGAAGTTGACATGTAGTCGAAGTATCCTACACATACACACAACAAAGGAAACAATGTATGTGCATGGTAGACAAACATATCATCCCTCATGATGGTTCTCTTCTCTTGCACATAAGCGTTAGGATCACAAGTACATGAATAAAAGGATGTGATACGGGGTTGCCCGATCTTCACGGAGGATCTGCTTGAGGAACGAATCAACGCCACTTGAAGGGTACGAAGGAAACCCTCGATCCCAGCCAACAATGCTGTCGGGTAAAGGATAACTAGTGCAACCTGACGAGACCGAAGCTAGCTACTGCATATGCAACAACCAGCAACAAGTATTCGCCCAACCACACTCTTAGGATTCCAATCCACGCAACCACGCACGAAGTTGGAAGCACGAACTGGTCGCCGCCTCAACGGCTGTTGTTGTAAAATCACAAAGTGAGTTTACCCTCTCACAAGGCAAGATTACAAGAGCTAAGGAGGAAGTGAACTCTCAAACAAGATTCTGGTTGCACTTAGCTAACCTATGCTGAAATCCAATTGCCAAAGAGTTGTGGCTGAAGTGAGGGAACGGGTATTTATACTAGGAACAGCCCTCCTAGCTTAGGTGTGAAACCAGTCCAAAAGAGAGGCTCAAATTCGTGGTAACCAGCTGGTCAAGGGAGCAAACACATGGAGCCTCGCGCAGCAATTAATGCTCTGGACAGCTTGCATTGGAACTCTCATATCCTTTGACTCAGGACTCCAAATGTTGCACCGTTTGATTTTCCTGAAAGTAGACTTCAAATGCTGTCCAATTTGTACTCTCACACGTGCTGGAACCTCATATATTTGTGTTGCAGGATGCAGCAAGTTCTGAGACGAATTCTAGAACTATGCATGCAACAATAGATTGTTGAGATGGCTTGCTATTCTTCCTTGAGGTGTAATTAGTTGCCCTTGTCACCAAAACATGGTTTACATCAGAGTTGAAACTTGTTCTCTTCAAACTTGTTGTATGGGCTTCAGAACTTGTTTCTTCATGAGCTGAATTTGTTTCTTCATGTGCTGAAAGTTGTTGGTTGTCCTCAACATTGTACCTGAGTAAAATCAGCACATATGATTTAGGCAGTATAAAGTTCTCATGGATAGTTGAAGTATGATCAGCTAGGAGCGCGTTCACCTCTTGTTCTATATGTTTGGCACGGCTCCTTGTCATGGGACCCAAATAGGTCTTCTTTGTAGCAGCTTCATTTGAGAGCTGAGTTTTATCATGAGGAGAGGATGACAAACGAGGTGAACCTGGGATGTCCTCATCATCCTCCCCCTCTTCAAAAGGAGTCGTCCTCGACTCTTGACCCTCTTGATCGAAGCATGGAGACAAATCAGCAACGTTGAATGTTGGACTCACAGCATAGTCTCCAGGAAGCTCGATGTTGTAAGCATTGTCATTGATCTTTGCCAAGACTTTGAATGGTCCATCTCCACGAGGCATTAGCTTGGATTTGCGCTTCTCAGGAAAACAATCTTTGCGCAAATGTATCCAAACCAGATCTCCGGGCTCAAAAGTCACCCTCTTGCGGTTTTTGTTTGCCTTAGCTGCATAGTACTTGGATTTCCTTTCTATCTCTTCTCTGGTCTTCTCATGAATCTGCTTCACATATGCAGTACGCTTTGAAGCCTCCATGTTACATCTCTCTTGTAATGGAAGAGGCAACAAGTCAATTGGTGCAAGTGGTTTGAATCCATATACCACCTCAAATGGGCACATGCTTGTGGTAGAGTGAACTGCTCTGTTGTAAGCAAACTCCACGTGTGGCAAACACTCTTCCCACTCCTTCAAATTCTTCTTGATCATTGTACGCAGCAAGGCTGAGAGTGTGCGGTTCACCACCTCTGTTTGCCCATCAGTTTGTGGGTGACATGTCGTTGAAAACAGCAGCTTGGTTCCCAACTTTGCCCATAATGTTTTCCAAAAATAGCTCATGAACTTCACATCACGATCTGAAACAATGCTCCTCGGCATTCCATGCAAGCGAACAACTTCCCTAAAAAACAAATCAGCAACATGTGAAGCATCGTCGTTCTTGTGGCACGGAATGAAGTGTGCCATTTTTGAGAACCTATCAACTACAACAAAAATTGAATCCCTCCCCCTCTTAGTCCTAGGTAGTCCTAAAACAAAATCCATGCTAATATCTTCCCAAGGAGCATTTGGAACTGGTAGGGGAGTATATAAACCATGGGGGTTCAGTTTAGACTTAGCTTTGTGGCATGTGATGCATCGCTGAACAAATCTCTCAACGTCCTTCCTCATCTTTGGCCAATAAAAATGATCAGCCAACAGCTCATATGTCTTCTCACGACCAAAGTGTCCCATTAATCCTCCTGCATGTGATTCCTGCAACAACAAGGGCCTAACAGAGGAATCTGGAACACACAGTTTGTTAGCCCTAAAAAGGAACCCATCATGCACATGGTATTTATCCCAACCTTTGCCATCTTTACATTTTGCATATGGTTCTGAAAATATATGATCAGTGCAATATAGTTCTTTTAGGCTCTCAAGTCCCGGTACCTTCACTTCTAATTGTGTCAAAAGAACATGCCTACGGGACAAAGCATCAGCAACCATGTTTTCCTTTCCTTTCTTGTACTTCACAACATATGGGAAAGTTTCAATGAATTCAACCCACTTAGCATGCCTACGATTCAGTTTAGCTTGGCCTTTCAAATGTTTCAAAGCCTCATGATCAGAATGTACAATAAATTCCTTAGGCCATAAGTAATGTTGCCAAGTTTCAAGCACTCTAACCAAAGCATACAACTCTTTATCATAAACAGAATAATTCAGTTGCGCACCACTCAGCTTCTCACTAAAATATGCTACTGGTTTTCTTTCTTGCATTAAGACACCTCCAATACCTATTCCACTAGCATCACATTCTATTTCAAAAGTTTTAGTGAAATCAGGTAGAATCAGCAAAGGTGCTTCAGTTAATTGTTTCTTAAGCTCAAGAAATGCTTCTTCTTGTGGTGCACCCCATTTGAAAGGAATACCTTTCTTTGTCAATTCATTCAAAGGTGCGGCAATTGTACTAAAATCTTTAACAAACCTCCTGTAGAAACCATCAAGGCCATGAAAACTTCTCACTTGGCTTACATTCACTGGAGTTGGCCAATTCTTGATTGCATCCACCTTAGATTCATCCACTTCAATTCCCTGTCCTGAAACAACATAGCCAAGAAAAACAACCTTGTTTGTGCAAAAGGAGCACTTCTCAACGTTAGCATATAATTTTTCTGTCCTTAGCACATTCAGCACTTGTTTTAGATGTTCAATATCTTCAATGGATATGCTATAGATTAGAATGTCATCAAAGTACACAACAACAAATTTGCCAATGTAAGCTCTCAAAACATGGTTCATCAATCTCATGAAAGTACTTGGTGCATTAGTTAACCCAAAAGGCATGACTAACCACTCATACAACCCAAATTTTGTTTTGAAAGCAGTTTTCCATTCATCTCCTTCTTTCATCCTAATCTGATGGTATCCACTTCTCAAATCAATTTTAGAGAAAACAGTAGAGCCACTCAATTCATCAAGCATATCATCTAACCTAGGAATAGGATGACGATACCTAATGGTTATAATATTGATGGGCCTACAGTCCATTACCATTCGCCATGTTGCATCTTTCTTAGGCACCAAAATCACAGGTACAGCACAAGGACTTAAACTTTCACGAACATAACCTTTCCTTAAAAGTTCTTGTACCTGCCTTTCTATCTCCTTTGTTTCTTCAGGATTGGTGCGGTAGGGAGCTCGATTTGGAAGTGATGCTCCTGGAATGAGGTCAATCTGATGTTCTATGCCGCGCAAGGGAGGTAGACCAGCGGGTACTTCCTCCGGAAAAACATCCTCGAAATCCTGCAAGACATCACAAACAGCACTAGGGAGACAAGTTAGGTCGTTAGCTGAAAGCAAAACGTCTTTGTACACAAGTACAACGACCACTTGATTTGGGTTGAGCCTCACATCTCTCAATTCTGATTTGGTGGCTAACATTACTAAGTTCTCTCCCTCTCTTTTATTTTTCTCTCTCAAATTTGGCTTGTGGCGCTCACTCACAGATTTGTGGATCTCTCTCTCACTCTTTTTCTCTCCCTCTTTCTTACTCACTACTTTTACTTCAGAATTTTTTTGCATGTGCTCAGCCATAATTTGTTGGGGAGTCATGGGCCTTAGCACCAAGTCTTTGCCTTTCCACTTGAGGGTGTATTGATTGGTTCTGCCACAATGTTTTGCTGAAAGATCATATTGCCACGGTCTGCCCAACAGCAAGTGACACACCTTCATGGGCACCACATCACACTCAACGGTGTCATTATAATCTCCAATCTTGAATTGCACCTGTACCATGTGTGTGACCTTAATCTCTCCACATTCACTCAACCATTGGATATGATATGGGTGGGGGTGTTGCAGCAGCTTCAGCCCAAGCTTATCACACATTTCTTTACTTGCAAGATTGTGACAACTCCCACCATCAACAATTACTTTGCATACCTTGTCTTGCACTTTGGCTCTAGTTTGAAACAGATTATGTCGTTGTCCATTCTCAGCTTCTTTGATCTGCACACTCAAAACTTTAGTGACAACAAGAGAAGCACCTTGCTCATAATCACAATAGGTATGCTCATCACCATCTGAATTTTCACCATTTTCAATTTCTTCCTCAGGTTCGCTACAAGACTCATATTCTCCATTCTCTGTGATCAGCATGGTACGCTTGTTGGGACAATCTTTCTTCATATGGCCACGTCCCTTACATGTAAAGCACTCTATGTCACTAGTTTTCCCAGTGGAGCCAATGGAGGATGAACTTGGGGCTGCAAATTTGCTCTTTTCTTTTGCATTTGATACCTCATTCCTGCTCGTGGCTGCACGTGCATGGGACTGATTTCCACCTCCAGAACTAGTCATGATGCCTCGACCAACATTGAATTGAGGTACAAACTTACTCCCACTTGATGTAGCTCTAGCTGTGAAGGATGTAGTTCTGTTTTGCCTGGAGTCTTCTTGCAATTGACGTTCAGCCTTAGAAGCAAGATGTACAAGTTCTACCAAATTACGATATGGCTGCAGATCAACCACTCGTTTGACATTAGGATTCAGCCCATAGAGAAACCTTGCCATGGACTGCTCCTCATCTTCATGTATGTTGGCTCTTATCATTGCCTTCTCCATCTCCTTATGATACTCCTCAACAGATAACTTTCCTTGCCTCAAATTCTGGAGCTTATCAAAGGTATCACGCCTATAATGCCTTGGGACAAATCTTGCCCTCATCTCTCTTTTCATTTCTGCCCATGTAGCAACAACAGGTTCTCCTTCTTCTTCTCGCTGAATCTGAACTTGCTCCCCCCATATTAGAGCATAATCTTCAAACTCAAGTGAGGCCATTGCTAACTTCTTCTCTTCAGAGTAGTTGTGCATGCGGAAAATCTCGTCAACCTTCAATTCCCATGTGAGATAAATTTCTGGATCAGATCCACCATCAAACTTGGGCATGGTAAATTTCAGCTTTCCAAACCTCTCCTCTTCCTCTCGTTCACGACCATTGTTTCTTCGACGATGAAATCTAACATTCTGGTGCATGCCATCTTCATCTTCGTCAAACTCATCTTCACTACCTTCATGGTGCAGATTTGCTCTCCGGTGGCCTCCTCTAAGACCACGACCAGTAGCAGCTTCATGATGAGCACGTCCATTAGCATGAGCATTTCCACGTCCGGGACCGGGAGGTCGCATGGCATGGGGAGCAGCAGCACGGTTTCTTCTAGCTTGTGCATTGGAGGCAGCACCTTCCCCATCAGTTGCATTATGTTCATCACCATGGACACTTGCTTCTTCTCGGTTTTGACGAAGCTCTCGCACAATATCAGCCCTCATGGCTGCCATGTTTTGAGTGAGCTGCTCATTAACATTACCCATAAGTTGCTGCAAATCTCTTGACAACTTCTCTTGCTTCTCTTCAATTGGATCAAGGCTGTTTCTGAATTCTCGGCGTAGATGATCACGTAATGCATTGAAGTGAAACCGTGTGACAGGCTGATTGAGATGCCCATGTCCTTCAACATCATATTCGTCTTCATCACCTGCCATGGTTAGTTTTCCAAAATCCCTATAGTACTAGAAGCATATATGTGGGTAACAACTCAAGCTCACCTCACTTACCAACCGAAGCTCATGTAACTTCCAAGTGAGGGCAGAATCGTGCTCAACCGTGGTGCCGGTAGTTGGTATACAAAGAGTGATGAATCAAGCGAATACAAGTCTAGGGTTGCACATGCGGGGCTGTTTGATGGGGCTTGGGTGGGATATATATGTAGCAAAAGATTGACTAATCTATAATCTAGATATTGTTGAACCAAGTAATCATCCACACAAGATTCTAATACCCTTCGTTGCTGAATGAGATATAAGTGAGGTACATGAAACCCATACCAAGGAATCAGATTTGCTAGAAAGCAAGGATTGAAGATGTTGCACACTTGACAAGTTTCAGCTCACAATACAAACAGGGATTTCTCAAGATATAAGTGAAGAACAGTCCCAAATTTCTCTCTTTTGTTTCTTGCACACACTTTCTTTCTTTGGGCAGATCTTTTTTTTTTTGACTCTTTTTTTTTCTTTTTTTTGACAAACTTCAACAAGGGACTTGGATCTGAACACACACTTTGGGGGATCCACGAAAATTACAATGGATGAGCTCAAACAACAAGAACATGCAGCTGAAACTTTGGCAGAAAACACACACGGACTGATCTGATTTTTCTGGGTGGAAAACACGATGGGAATCAGATCTAACAAGGATGGATGGAAAGTACACGGTGTGGGCTTTCCAAAATGCATAAAAACACCCAAAACGGACTCCGGATGACAAAGATACACAAGATTTGGTGGAGGATGCAGATCTGAAATCTGTGGACGAAAACAAACACAAACACACAAGAATGGATGGGGGAAACTCAGCAACTAAAAACAAAAGATCTAGTGGACAAGAACTTGATAAAACTCACCAAATGACAGATTAAAGGCTGCAAAGGGCTTGGTAAAGGTATATTTTTTTTGTGGGGCCATTTTCTGAACTTTAGGATGAACAAGAACACGAACTAAACTAGGGATACAAGATCCTACAGTGTCAACCGAAGCTCTGATGCCAAGATGATACGGGGTTGCCCGATCTTCACGGAGGATCTGCTTGAGGAACGAATCAGCGCCACCTGAAGGGTACGAAGGAAACCCTCGATCCCAGCCAACAACGCTGTCGGGTAAAGGATAACTAGTGCAACCTGACGAGACCGAAGCTAGTTACTGCATATGCAACAACCAGCAACAAGTATTCGCCCAACCACACTCTTAGGATTCCAATCCACGCAACCACGCATGAAGTTGGAAGCACGAACTGGTCGCCGCCTCAACGGCTGCTGTTGTAAAATCACAAAGTGAGTTTACCCTCTCACAAGGCAAGATTACAAGAGCTAAGGAGGAACTGAACTCTCAAACAAGATTCTGGTTGCACTTAGCTAACCTATGCTGAAATCCAATTGCCAAAGAGTTGTGGCTGAAGTGAGGGAACGGGTATTTATACTAGGAACAGCCCTCCTAGCTTAGGTGTGAAACCAGTCCAAAAGAGAGGCTCAAATTCGTGGTAACCAGCTGGTCAAGGGAGCAAACACATGGAGCCTCGCGCAGCAATTAATGCTCTGGACAGCTTGCATTGGAACTCTCATATCCTTTGACTCAGGACTCCAAATGTTGCACCGTTTGATTTTCCTGAAAGTAGACTTCAAATGCTGTCCAATTTCTACTCTCACACGTGCTGGAACCTCATATATTTGTGTTGCATGATGCAGCAAGTTCTGAGACGAATTCTGGAACTATGCATGCAACAATAGATTGTAGAGATGGCTTGCTATTCTTCCTTGAGGTGTAATTAGTTGCCCTTGTCACCAAAACATGGTTTACATCAGAGTTGAAACTTGTTCTCTTCAAACTTGTTGTATGGGCTTCAGAACTTGTTTCTTCATGAGCTGAATTTGTTTCTTCATGTGCTGAAAGTTGTTGGTTGTCCTCAACATTGTACCTGAGTAAAATCAGCACAGATGATTTAGGCAGTATAAAGTTCTCATGGATAGTTGAAGTATGATCAGCTAGGAGCGCGTTCACCTCTTGTTCTATATGTTTGGCACGGCTCCTTGTCATGGGACCCAAATAGGTCTTCTTTGTAGCAGCTTCATTTGAGAGATGAGTTTTATCTTGAGGAGAGGATGACAAACGAGGTGAACCTGGGATGTCCTCATCAGGATGCAACAATGGCAATATTCATGGCATTATGCATATGGTGCAAAGAATGAAGGAAAGCATGCGTCACATGAAAGATGGCAAAAGCTACAATAATATGAGAGAAAGCTATGTGGGCAATCTCATTAGCAAAATTAATGGCATTGTTGCACTCAGTACATGGAAAATCATGTAATAAGAGAGAGGCAACAAATGGAGACATATGACAACAAGCAATAGCAATCATGTGCGAAGTATGGCAATGGTTGTCATCAATCGCATAAAAGGAGCACATCGGTGATGCAACACAAACAAGCATAGTGATCATGTCTTGCAAACTAGTAGTGCAAATATGCAACGTACTAGAAGAAATCATGGCAATCATGTCATATGACCAAATAGTAGGCCTAGACAATGCACATGACATATCGCAAGCACGGGAACAAAACATGAGCAATGTATCATTATAGGCATGGAGCACAAAGAAAATATCGCAATAGCAAGTAATATCTCCACCAAGCTTGCAAGTACACATACGAGTCATATAATCAAGTGTCATGTGAGATACAAAGCATGGGTCACAATTGCATGGCAAGGGCATAGGAATGAGCATATCATGCAAAGTGAACATGGCAATATGGGCATAATAAGGGTAATGAGTAAGAAGCCATAGCCATGTGAGAGCCATGTAGAAGAAATGCGCGAAGTCCTTGCGCGAGGGGAATGGTTGGAGACACATTCCTGTGGATCCCAAATCATCGGTGCTCTCAAGAGCTCTTTTCAGCAACTCATGGGATTGTGAGGTTGACGAGTAATCATGAGTACCTACACACAACAAAGGCAAAGGGAAAATTGTGTGTGCGTTGTATATGTATACATCATCCGTTAGGATGTGCATGTGCTTGTGTTCGTTAGCACAAAATATCCAATGCTCAAATAAATGAGATGCATGATATAAGAACATGTTTGTTTTTATGTATAGCATAATGGAGACTAGAAATATGTAGTGCATCATGTAAATTATCGGGAGCATTGTTATTCATGATATGCGGATGGTGCACACAATAATTGGGCTCATGCAATGGATGGGATGGAACAAAATCTCCTAACATGTATGAGGAAACTATTGGGGTCTCCTCATGTGCAATAGCAGAAGCATAATATGGAGCGTATGGCATGGCAATAGTGAACAATTGCAAAAATGATGCAAAGGAAGCATGACAATATCATCACAAGAAAAGCAAATGCCAAAAACCATGGGTTTGTCATCTATGGCATACGTGCAAATTGGGTTTATTTTAATGGCATATGCATAGTTACTACGATGAGATTGTAAAGATGAAATATGAGTGACCTCATGCATAGCATATGACAAGTCAAGCGGATTGTCAAACATGATGTGACCAATAGAATTTTCACAAAGTATCCTAGGCAACATGGCATCATAACTAATAGGCTCCACATGAGAATCGTCAAACTCATCATAAATGGGCAATTCATCACATGAGGAAGTCGCATAATCATGAAGCATGGAAATAGGGTGATCATCATCATGCAAGCAATGAATGGCAAGATAGTCCACTAGTGGGACAAGCAAAGAACCTTCACCTATGTTACCTTTAGAGCTCCGCTCATGTGATGTAGGTGAGGCGGGAAGTACCAACTCTTGGTCAACATCATGATGGAACCATGTGGGGGGTGCATCATATTCCACCATGGCCATCGTCTTGTCCAAAGGAAGGACGAAGTCGTTAAGGATCGGCGCGTCATTGTATATGGGACCTAGCACCAAAGGAGAAGACACAATAGAGGTAGAGGTTAAGTAGTTAGGAATAGAAATGGCCTCACATGCCCATCAACTACCTCACTCGCTCTATGTGGTGGAAGCTCGCTCACTCCCTCTAGGTAGTTGAACTCATACTCACATATGGTGGAGTCACTCATCTCACTCAAGTGGTGGGGGTTGGCTCTCCTCACATGGGAATTGGGGGAACTCATCATATATGGGGCTACTAGTGAAATCACACTCACTCTCAATATGGTTGCAAAAGTCTCTCAACTCATCTCCAAACGCCGCCGTGGTCGAAGGGAAAATCCCATGCTCAACCATCACGTCACCGTCGCCGTGGATGAAGGCCGAAGATGGCACATCATCACTCTCGCCTCCGAAGATGGAAGCATCATCCTTGCTCGCCACCAAAGCATGTTCCTTGATTGGCCCCGTAGTTGTGGTCGTCGCCGCACCGTCTTGGAGCTCGTCGGGCTTGGACATCTTGGTGGAACCATCTGCATGCTCGTCGTCGTGGAGCTCGGTCGTCGCGAAGTGTGCTTGGGGTGGAGAAGCCTTGGCCTTGAGTTCTTGAACCGCCTTGAGAGAACCAATGTAGAGGTCATCGAGAGACTCGTTGGTGTTGTTGAAGATAGTCTTGGCGATGTCGTCGTTCAATCCCGTCGTGAAGTGGAACTTCATCCAAATGGGGTCGTCCACTCCGGCTCGTCGGAAGGCTTTCATCATCTCCATGAAGTACTCGTCGAGGGACTTGGATGCTTGTATGGTGTTCTCCAGTTGGTGTTGAAGATGTTTCGTGTACTTGGAAGGCACAAATTCTCGCCTCATAGCTTTCTTCGTCTTGGACCAACTCATGTCTAAGCTCTTCGAATGTGTGTGAAGCCACCATGTTGACGCGTAGTTGTGGAAGTTTCTTGTGGCGCACTTCGCTTGATCTTCGGAAGGGACTTGAAGTAGCTTGAGGTAGGTGTCCATCTTGCGCTCCCACTCGAGGTACTCTTCGGGGTCATGAGTCCCATAGAATGGAATGTCGAAGTCGTAGTAGCTCGTGGAAGTCGCGGTCTTGTGCTTGGGGAGCTTCTCTTGAGGTGCTTGTCGGCGAAGATGCCGTATATCCAAAGGCGAAGATGCCTTGAAGTCGCTTGGCGAAGATGCCAAGGTAGGTGGTGAAGTCATCAAGCGGTGGTTGGTGTTGAGCTCGTGACCTTCACACTTGTTGTTTGTTGGACGCCTTGATGTTGGCGTCGTTATTTCTTCATGTCTTTGATGGTGTCGGTGTCGAGGTGATCTTGCCGGAGATGGTAGCTCAGAAGCATGTGCACTTGAGCCTCTTCTCGAAGATGAGGAAGACCTCTTGCCGATGTTGATGAGGACCTTGAGCTCCTCCAATTGAGAATCCAACTTGGCGTCGATGGTTTTCTTCATGGCATCAAACTCGTCGTTGTTGTTGTAGACCGAAGGAGATGATGTGCTTTGCCTATCCATTACAAAACTCGAGCAAGGGTGAGTGGGAAATGAGATAAACAATACAATATACTGTTCCCAAAGTTGAGGATGTATCCCGTTTCACTCAATGTGGAATGAAAGAATAGGGGAATTGGTACCGGACTTGTTCTCTCACACCTACAATGTAAAGCTTATCGAGTGGCTTGGTTAGGACAAGTGACACAAAATTCAAGCAAATGTCAAACCAAGATATCGAAAATGTTGAGGAAGATTCACAAAATTGCAATGCAAAGCAAATAGATCAATAGCTATGATGGCACTAGGAACACACACACGGACAGATAAATGGGATCCGCGCAACCAAGGAATGAGCATAAAATGTGAGAGACCCGGAACAAGCTCGTGTTCCACGGATACTAGAAGAGACAATAGCTCGATTGCTCAAATGGGCTAGATACGCGCTTGTGCCCAAACCTAAAAGAGTAAATGTGCCATCTTCAATCCCAAGTATGCTATGTATGTATGATCCAAGAGTATCTACTATGCAAAATGGCTCAATGCTATTGCTATTGTTTATAAGCTCTTTTGTATCTCCTCTTTTGCTTAAAAGCTTTTGCTCTTTTCTTTCTCGTTCTTTTTTTCCGCTATGCTTGATGCTCGAACCAAGATATGAGACAATGTAGGTAACAAGATGTGATATGGGGCACGCCCGTGTGCGTCGATCTTTCACGAATTGGAGGTGGATTTGTGAGGGCACACGAAGAACACGAAGAACACGAGGGGAAAATCACAAGAGGAAAACACTCAGGAACGATCCACGATCACACATCCACTAGAATCACCCGAGTACATGAGAATCACGGTCCACAAACAACCAAAAGATACACGTAACGGTATGTAGGAGATATGCCCTAGAGGCAATAATAAATGTTATTGATTATCTCCCTGTTCATAATTAAGTTTATGTTCCATGCTATAACTGCAATGATTCTCGAGTCTACAAATAAAACGAGGCTTGGAGGGAAACTCATGTGCACGTGTGGGATAATAAACGGTAAAATGTATTCCTGGTCAAGCCTCTATGACTGGCTCAAGTATTGCATGATGATCATGTTTTCCTGATCATGGGCATGGCTATGCCGGCAATTTTGAGGGCACAATTGTTGGTAGAACACTTGTGTTGAATCGACCCGAATTGATGTTATGCTATGAGATACATTCGTCATAAGTTAATGGTTAATAACACAAAGAAGTTAATGTTTGCATAATTCCTTAGACCATGAGAGTATCGAGTTTCTTCATGCTTGCTTCATGAACTTTGGGGTTTGTTAAACGTCATCCGTAAATGGGTGGCTATTACGGCGGCTTACGGGTTCATGGAAAAGTATGTCAAGTAACTTGATAACTCAAGATTGGGATTTGCTCCTCCGACGATGGAGAGATATCTCTGGGCCCTCTCGGTGTTACGGTATCCATCATCGTCTGGCCAGACACTTTGTGATTTGATCACGGGGATGCCGGAACACAGAAACGAGAAAAGAGAACAATACCGGTAACGAGGTAACTGGCATAGTGGACAAGGTGTTGATCCACGGGGATGCCAACATGTCTAACCTCGGGTAATTGTAACATATCGCGAAGCAACAGGAATAGCACACGGCAACTGGAGGTTCGCTCGAATATTCATTCGTGTGGGTATAGGGGTCAATATGGGTGTCCACGGCTCCGATGTTGATCATTGATCGGAAGGGGTTCCGGGTCATGTCTATGCTTCACCGAACCTATAGGGTCACATGCTTAAGGGTCATCTATCTGTTGAATACTAGACAGGGAGTCTGAGAGAAAATCACCGAAAAAGTTTCGGACGCCGGAAAAGTTTCGGACAGCGGAAAAGTTCCGCAGAGAGGTCACCGGATGAGTTCCGGTGAAACTGAAAAGTTGTTTCAGGGGATACCAAAAAGTCAAATTGGTTTTGGCACATGCGTGATAATTCTTGGAGGATGCCAGAATCATTCTGGAAACTTTCTGGAATTTTCCGGGATGAAAACCAGAAATGTTCCGGACCTGCCGAAACCGCTTCAGATGCTTTTCGCAGATGAAAATCACTAAACTGGAATTGTTCCGGCTCGCGTTGAAAATTATTTTGGTGGGTACTGGAAATGTTCTAAGCCCACATGAATATTTTCAGTTCGATCAGACGCTGAAATATGTCGTCGTGAATAGTGAAAGTGCTTTTTGGGATATTTTTGGAAAAGTACCTTTTGGGATATTTTCCCAAAAGGCTTCTAGAAGGGATGGATGGATGGGGACCACCTTGGGGGGCCCCCACAAGGGTTGTGGCCGGCCAAGAAGTGGGCTCCACCTTGGAGCCCCACTTGCCCACTTGCTTTCCCATTTTGCCCTTGGAAAGTGTTTCCTTCATGGGCAAGTTTTGGTATTTTTGAAATGCCCATCCTAGCCCTTGGTTTTCCTATAAATAGAGGTGGAGAGGGCTGCCATCTCTTCATCCTTACTCTCATACACAAGCCATGCATGATCTAGCATTCTCTCTCCCTCCCAGCGAAATAGTTTCGTAGAGCCGAAAGGCTGTCTGGGTTCCGGCAGGAACTAGTTCTGGACAGCGAAGCCCTGCCGGATAGATGACACCGTATGTGTGCAACTCTGTAGAGAGATCGTAGTTTCGGTCTTAGTTTGAGAGTGCCTCCCGAAGGGCTGTCCGTGTGACCGTCCGAGTTTTGGAGGTCCTCCCGAAGGGCTGTCCGAGTGACAGTCCGAGTTTCGGAGGTCCTCCCGAAGGGCTGTCCGCGACACCGTTCGGGGGACTGTGCGACCGCCTCCCGGAGGGCTGTCCGCGGGGCAGATGAGGGTATACATCCTCGCGGTTGGGAGGTTGTAAAATCCTAGCTGCGGGGATCTGCACCGCCGTTCGTCATCGACTCTACTTCCGCTGCGCTACGAGTCGGTAACGAAAGAGATCAAACCTTGTATGCAGTCTCTATAGTGGTCCTGGGCTGGTGCGTAGGTCGGAAAATTTTTGTTTTCTGCTGCGTAACCTTACAGTGGCATCAAGAGCCGTGCTATGCGTAGATGCAGGTTGCGATCTAGAATACATAGAGATGTATGGGTATTGCACAATATAATTAGGTAGTAGATGAGATCTATTGCTGAAAATTATTTGTGCGGGTAGCAGATGAAATCTGTTACCCGATGTTCCTGTTGCTTCCCCTGAATTTGCGTAGTCCTGATCTTGACGGCATGGTGGAATCTCACAAAGTTCTGGCAATTCGCGATCCTTTCATGCTGCTCCTGAGTATGCTGATTGACAGATCAACGAAGTGCTAACAGTTCTTTGGGTTCCACCATAGTTGAGAAAGATGGATGTTTCGTAGACGAAAGGGCAATACAGATATGATCTGCACGGGGGTCACGCGTATGACGAAGTTCAGCATGGGGCTCGAGATTTTATTATCTCGTGTTTCATACACCCCGCAATGTTAATCTAGCGACTTGGATTATCATGCTTGATGATGGACGCTGGTAGCTTCGGTTTGTTTCGAAACCTTACAAGCCACGTAAAATAAAATTTTGCATGAACCGATTAGAGGCGTCTAACTTGGTTTTGCAGGATTGTTTGCATGTGCATATGATGTTGTATAGCAGTGCTCATATTAATTTGATTATG
This sequence comes from Elymus sibiricus, assembly GCA_039707655.1. Classification (NCBI taxonomy): domain Eukaryota; kingdom Viridiplantae; phylum Streptophyta; class Magnoliopsida; order Poales; family Poaceae; genus Elymus; species Elymus sibiricus. The sequence goes on along the minus strand of CM077667.1, from coordinate 243,976,851 downwards.
TATGAGATGACTATATGATGTAATATTAACATGACCTGCGTGTCATGATTCGGCATGATGGCTGGAGCCATATGATTGCACTTTAATGACCGGCGTGTCAACCTTATGTAATGCACTTATTTTATTAGCTATAGAGATAGCAATATTATCTGGTGCATCGACAAGGTGGTGGCAATCTTCGCAAAGGTGAACACCGACGCGAATGCCGGAGACGAAGAAATACGAGACTTCTCCGTCAGAAAGGGCTATACCATATCATGCTAATTATGAATTGCCTGAGATGTTTATCCCTTATGTTGCACCCTTTTGATTGCGCGGTAGTCGCTTTTATTAGGGTGATCTCTCACAAAATATCAAGTAGTTAGTGTTCTCCCAAGTGTAGCACCGTCACGGCACCTAACTTTTCGGGGTATCACAGGATCTCCCTGGGTACGAACGATTAGGGATGTGTGAGGCGGGTGAGTTGAGACCTCGCAGCGAGATCACTTGGTTGTCTTGACGTTTTGGAAGGATCTCCCTGAGCTCGGAACACGCCCATCGAAAGATGAACAAGAGTCACATAGAGATGTGATTGGCAAGTTTGCCTACCGATTGAAGTTCGCGCCATCAGTGTTCATCTCGTTCAATGGCGTTGAATGGATATGCGGATCTTGTATCACTCACAATCAATTATGAGAGATATTGATTTGAGTGGGAGCGCACTATAGAATTAACTTGTTTAATTCTCAGTGCAATTAATTTTGAACACTGTCTAAGTGTTATTTGCATAATAGTTGTAGAATAATGGCTCGCGTTTCCACCTTCCCAATTAAAATTGAATAAGCTGTTAAATATCTCGTTAAAATTTTACGGTTGGTAACGTAATGTGAGGATTGTCCTCAAGAGTGCCGAGAAGGACTTTGTCCTATCGCATGCTTTCGGTATTCTCCCGCTAAAGCTATGGATCATGTGACTCTCGTCGTTCGATCCAAAATCTAGAATTCCTTTTCAGTCAAAGTGCAATATGTTTGCTTCCATGAGACCCGAACTTCGAAAGTTTGGATAGTTATGTGATATTCATGGAATCTGAAAATCATTTTCAGAGACAGACAAAGGCTAAAAGATATGAGATATCCAAAGCAATGTTTGTTTGCAAACTATTAGTAAAGGAGTTTACTGTGCATTAGACTGATAAAGAGAGGGATCCAGAAGAACGCCTGTCATATGATGATGGTGAATAAAACAACAACTTAAAGAGAAAGGAAGTATCCGAAGGGTGTTAGTGAAACTTTCACGCCTAGGAAGTCCGGGGCTATCGCCACTCTTAAGTTGGGTGCTTCTTCTGAGAGTAGGAGAAATACTGAAAGTTAAACTGTTAGAAGTATAATGGCAAAAGGAAAGAAGAGTGGAATATCCAGCTCATGTATGAATGTCATACAAGTTTTTGATGTATAGAAGGCTGGTCAAAGATATAGTTCTTGGGAATTATGGTTAAACATGTTAATCACTAATTCTTGGGTATTGTGAGTTAATCACAAAGATACCCGCTCGATTGCATTCTGTTGCAACTCGATGTAAGAACTACTATGGCCTGAAAGACTAGCCAGGAATGAGGTTAAGATACACATAGGGAACATAGTAAAAGTTACTATGCCTTCCATCGGTGTATTCCCTATGTATTTACTTTCATAATTCATTTTAGAGTTTCACACTCTAGCCCTTTGCATAAGGTATCTTGCAAGAAGGTTGTTCATAAGAGAACTTTTGATGTTCGGTGTTATGAATAACATAAGGGCCATACTTTCATTATGAATGAGACGTATGTTATGAATATTGATATTAATACATTGCCTCTGTATTTACTTTCATAATTCATTTAGAGTTTTATACACTCTAGCCCTTTGCATAAGGTATCTTGCAAGAAGGTTGTTCATAAGAGAACTTTTGATGTTCGGTGTTATGAATAACATAAAGGGCCATGCTTCCATACAGGATGGGATGTATGCTATGAATATTGATGGTAATATGATACATCCATAACACTGACGCTAAATGTCGCAAGACTAAAAGAATACCACACAAGTGTGGCACTGCATTTGGTCACATTGGAGAAACCCGCATGGAAAATTCCATTATGATGGATTTTGAAGTCGTTTGATTTTGAATCATCTGACACTTGCAACTTTCCTCTGAAAAGTGAAGTGACTGAAATACCGTTCACAGGCCATAAGGAACGAGCATAGAACATATTGGTGATCATACATTATGATGTGTGTAGTCCAATAAATGTTATTGCAAGTAGTGGATTTATCTATCTTCAGAAATGACTCAAGTAGATATGTGGATATTTACTTGTTGAGACATAAGTCTGGATCTTTTGAATTCATTCATAAGGTTTTCAAAATGAAGTAGAAGTTGCTGTAACAAGAAAAAAATATGTTTCTACAATTCGATTGCAGAAGGGAATTTTTGAGTTACAAGTTTAGCGAATGTCTGATGAGTTATGAAAGGGGTTTCATAACTTGCACTTCCCGGAACACCACTGCAAGTGGAAAGTCCGTGAAGATGTAATCGAACCATTTATGACATGGTAAGATCAAAGATGACATAAATAAATTTGCCATTATCCCTTTTAAAGAGTGATGCTTTAGAGACTGCGGCTTTTACACTAAAAAGAGATCCATCAGGTCTGTTGAAATGATGCCATGGTATGGTACGCCCAACCATGTTATATCTTTTCTTAACATTTGGAATATGGGGCTTGTGTAAAAGGTTACAAACCTATTCCAAATCAGACAAGTGCTATTTTGTAGGTTATCCCAAGTCATTGGGTGTTCCCTCACCACTATACCGAGGCAAATGATTTTGCCACAAAACGGTATGCTTTTAAAGAGAATAGTTCTTACAAAAGGTGAGTGGGAGGACAGTGCAACTCGACGAGATAACCAGTATCTTCGTCATCAGGTCAAAGGAAAGGAACCTTCGAAGTGATTCCGGAGTTTCCTACTGCGACTGATACGGAAGCCTATACATGAGATGTATGGACTTCGGTCGATCTTGCAGCTGAACCACGTAGGCAAAGCTCGTGCAAACCTATCAGGTGCGCAAACGAGATATTGTTGTTGGACAACAGTATACCTACAATACACAAGGAAGCGTTGATGGGACCTGACTCCGGAATTGGCTAAAAGCCAATACAATCCGAGATAGTTTCCATATAAATGATTCAAGATTAAGATCTTGATACACCTTTCGAAAGACTTAGAGTCTAACGAATATTTATGGAACTAAAAACTGATATGGATAAAAATGTTTTATCCATAAAGCTCGACTTGTTGCAATAACAAGTTCAAGGAGTTGACTACGATGAGATTGTCTCACCGTAGCGATGCTTAAAGTCGGTTCGGGTTGAACTAGCAATTAATACATATTTCAATCATGAGATATGAAACATGGATGACGAAAGGATTTCCATCTGATGGAAATGAAACCTAGGACTTGTATGTGATACAGTCCAAAGTAATTTGTCGATCCAGAGGATGCTAGTAAGTATGCAAACTTCAGAGTTCCAGCGATGGACAGAAGAGAGCAAAGTGGAGTTGGAATCTTCGGTTTTGATGGAATGGTCAAAGGGGTTTGACTTCATCAAATGGGTATCGAAGATGCTTGTGATTCAAGAAAGTAAGTGGGAGCATAATAATATTTCTAAAAACCATGTGTACTTGACACATTGTTAATTGGAAATAAATTTCTTGACACGAATTAGGACTTCATTTGAAAATAGTTTTTTGATGAAGTGCTTAGGCTAAATAGCCTCAATATTAGGCATGATGATCTATGGAGATAGATTTACCTAATGGGGCTAAGCTATGAATACATATTGACAAGATGCTAAAAACTTTTTGGCATTTAAAAAGCCAAGGAGTGATTCTTGCCGAAGTCACATGGAAAGAGTTTTTGCAAGACTCGGTGTCCCAAAACACGGATGAGTAAAATACATGATGGAGATTCCACACACTCTTGTGTTTGGATTAATCATGTATTCCATGGTATGTAAAACAACCAGATATGTCCAATACTCCAAAGTTGTTGCGAGTATAGATACCAAAGTGATCAAAGTACTGATCATAGGACAACAGTGAAAGATGTCACTGAGTACTAGAGTAGTACTGATGACATGTTTTCTCGCAAGCAGAGATTATGAAGTGCTCGTTGTAAGTAATTACATCGATACAGTCTTCATCAATGCTCCATGCGATTTTCGATTTAAGTTAAGGGTTTTGTGTAAAACACAACATGGTGGCACGGTAGTTGGAAATTGTTCCAAACAAGATACTGTGGCGAACAAAGGCTAAGTATGTTGACGCTTGAGAAGCGACAAAGAAGTTGTTGAATCATATAGTTCATTCATGAACTTAGTATGATTCCAAGATGGCTTTGGTCTATGGGACACTATTGCAGATAGTTGCTACATAGCTCAGTCTGAGGAATCAAGTTTCGACCAATGATTCACACATATGCAAAGCCAAGTCCACACAAAATATGAATTTTGTGAAAGCGTGAAAACGCGAAGATATGCAAAGTTACACACGGAGCTGAAGTTGTCAGATCCGTTGGACATCATGCTATACCACAAGCGAAGCATATTTTACACCAGTATGCCATAGGTGTAAAGTGCATTAGCATTAACTAGATTATTGACTCTAGTGCAAGTGGGAGTCTGTAGGAGATATGCCCTAGAGGCAATAATAAATGTTATTGATTATCTCCCTGTTCATAATTAAGTTTATGTTCCATGCTATAACTGCAATGATTCTCGAGTCTACAAATAAAACGAGGCTTGGAGGGAAACTCATGTGCACGTGTGGGATAATAAACGGTAAAATGTATTCCTGGTCAAGCCTCTATGACTGGCTCAAGTATTGCATGATGATCCTGTTTTCCTGATCATGGGCATGGCTATGCCGGCAATTTTGAGGGCACAATTGTTGGTAGAACACTTGTGTTGAATCGACCTGAATTGATGTTATGCTATGAGATACATTCGTCATAAGTTAATGGTTAATAACACAAAGAAGTTAATGTTTGCATAATTCCTTAGACCATGAGAGTATCGAGTTTCTTCATGCTTGCTTCATGAACTTTGGGGTTTGTTAAATGTCATCCGTAAATGGGTGGCTATTACGGCGGCTTACGGGTTCATGGAAAAGTATGTCAAGTAACTTGATAGCTCAAGATTGGGATTTGCTCCTCCGACGATGGAGAGATATCTCTGGGCCCTCTCGGTGTTACGGTATCCATCATCGTCTGGCCAGACACTTTGTGATTTAATCACGGGGATGCCGGAACACAGAAACGAGAAAAGAGAACAATACCGGTAACGAGGTAACTGGCATAGTGGACAAGGTGTTGATCCACGGGGATGCCAACATGTCTAACCTCGGGTAATTGTAACATATCGCGAAGCAACAGGAATAGCACACGGCAACTGGAGGTTCGCTCGAATATTCATTCGTGTGGGTATAGGGGTCAATATGGGTGTCCACGGCTCCGATGTTGATCATTGATCGGAAGGGGTTCCGGGTCATGTCTATGCTTCACCGAACCTATAGGGTCACATGCTTAAGGGTCATCTATCTGTTGAATACTAGACAGGGAGTCTGAGAGAAAATCACCGAAAAAGTTTCGGACGCCGGAAAAGTTTCGGACAGCGGAAAAGTTCCGCAGAGAGGTCACCGGATGAGTTCCGGTGAAACTGAAAAGTTGTTTCAGGGGATACCAAAAAGTCAAATTGGTTTTGGCACATGCGTGATAATTCTTGGAGGATGCCAGAATCATTCTGGAAACTTTCTGGAATTTTCCGGGATGAAAACCGGAAATGTTCCGGACCTGCCGAAACCGCTTCAGATGCTTTTCGCAGATGAAAATCACTAAACTGGAATTGTTCCGGCTCGCGTTGAAAATTATTTTGGTGGGTACTGGAAATGTTCTAAGCCCACATGAATATTTTCAGTTCGATCAGACGCTGAAATATGTCGTCGTGAATAGTGAAAGTGCTTTTTGGGATATTTTTGGAAAAGTACCTTTTGGGATATGTTCCCAAAAGGCTTCTAGAAGGGATGGATGGATGGGGACCACCTTGGGGGGCCCCCACAAGGGTTGTGGCCGGCCAAGAAGTGGGCTCCACCTTGGAGCCCCACTTGCCCACTTGCTTTCCCATTTTGCCCTTGGAAAGTGTTTCCTTCATGGGCAAGTTTTGGTATTTTTGAAATGCCCATCCTAGCCCTTGGTTTTCCTATAAATAGAGGTGGAGAGGGCTGCCATCTCTTCATCCTTACTCTCATACACAAGCCATGCATGATCTGGCATTCTCTCTCCCTCCTAGCGAAATAGTTTCGTAGAGCCGAAAGGCTGTCTGGGTTCCGGCAGGAACTAGTTCTGGACGGCGAAGCCCTGCCGGATAGATGACACCGTATGTGTGCAACTCTGTAGAGAGATCGTAGTTTCGGTCTTAGTTTGAGAGTGCCTCCCGAAGGGCTGTCCGTGTGACCGTCCGAGTTTTGGAGGTCCTCCCGAAGGGCTGTCCGAGTGACAGTCCGAGTTTCGGAGGTCCTCCCGAAGGGCTGTCCGTGACACCGTCCGGGGGACTGTGCGACCGCCTCCCGGAGGGCTGTCCGCGGGGCAGATGAGGGTATACATCCTCGCGGTTGGGTGGTTGTAAAATCCTAGCTGCGGGGACCTGCACCGCCGTTTGTCATCGACTCTACTTCCGCTGAGCTACGAGTCGGTAACGAAAGAGATCAAACCTTGTATGCAGTCTCTATAGTGGTCCTGGGCTGGTGCGTAGGTCGGAAAGTTTTTGTTTTCTGCTGCGTAAACCCTAAACCCTAAACCCTAACACTAATAGTCAAGGGCGAGACGAAGGGGTACATGAGCCAAGGCCCGAGCGGTCGCGCACAGCAGGCGTCGGACGTCCGGGGCTTCACGGGGGTCCGGACATCCGGAGGGGGCCGGACGTCCGGGGGCTCGGCGCTGTTGTCGTTCTCCGGATTTCCGGGGCATCCGGTCGTCCGTGCGCTGGAGGGCTTCGGACGTCCATGTCCGGCCGGTCGTCCGGGCGCTGGAGAGTCACTGAGTCTGCAGCTGGGAGAGGTCTCCAGGCGCCGGACGTCCATGGGGAGCCTAACGTCCGAAGGCTGTAGAGTGGCCGAATCTTCTCCGTGGCTCCTCCGAGCGTGGCGTCCCCTGCTGTGGTGTTCCCATCCTCTCCCGAGTACCTGAGTATGCAGAAGGTCTCATTGTGAGGTAGCATCCACGTTCTGTTGGCATTTAAGTCTAACTCGAAGAGGAGTGAGTTCACCTGGGTTCCAATGTCGCGTGCGCGGGCTCTTGTCATAGGACCACTTGGGGGTGTAGACATGGGGATGATGAAGGGATGCTCCGCATCATCTCCCCCCCTTGGGGAAGATCCGTCCTCGGATCAAGATCTTCATCACAATGGTAAGGGGATAGATCCGTGACGTTGAAGGTGTCACTCACGTTGTACTTGTCGCGTGGTATGTCGATCTTGTAGGCATTGTTGTTGTAGCGTGCCAACACCTTGAAGGGGCCGTTGGCTCAAGGAAGTAGCTTTGATTTGCGTTCGTTGGGGAAGCGGTCCTTGCGAAGGTGTAGCCAAACAAGATCATCGGGGTTGAACACCATGGGGTGTTTGTTGACGTTGCGCTTGGTGGTGACGCGTACCACTTGACGTTCCATCGTGCGCCTAGTATCTTCATGCATCCTCTTGATGTAGCTTGCCCTTGCACTTGCGTCCATGTTGACGCGCTCTTGTAGAGGTAGAGGTAGGATGTCCAATGGGGACAACGGGTTGAAGCCGTAAACCACTTCGAACGGAGACTTGCCGGTTGTGGAGTGACTTGCGCGGTTGTAGGCGTACTCGGCGATGGGGAGGCAATCTTCCCATTCCTTGATGTTCTTCTTGATCAACACGTGGAGTAGAGTTGATAGCGTCCGGTTCGTCACTTCCGTTTGTCCATCGGTTTGAGGATGGTATGCCGAGGAGAAAAGAAGCTTGATTCCGAGCTTGGCGCATAGGGTCTTCCAAAAGTAGCTCAAAAATTTGATGTTGCGATCCGAGACAATGGTCTTGGGGATGCCATGTAGACGCAAGATATCCCTACAAAAGAGATTCGCAATATGTGAAGCATCGTCTATCTTGTGACATGGAATGAAATGAGCCATCTTGGAAAAGCGGTCCACAACGACAAAAACGGAGTCATGGCCATTTTTTGTTCATGGCAAACCAAGCACAAAATCCATACTAATGTCTTCCCAAGGTTGGAAAGGTATAGGTAAAGTCATATAAAGGCCATGGGATTGAGCTTTTGACTTAGCTTTGCGGCATGTAGAGCATCGGTTGGTGAAGCGTGCAACATCACGAAACATCTTGGGCCAAAAGTACTTGTTTGGCAGCGTGGCATACGTCTTGTCGCGTCCAAAGTGACCCATAAGTCCTCCACCGTGAGCCTCTTGCAAAAGCAACAAACGAAGAGAAGACTCGGGTATACACAATTTGTTAGCACGCATAAGATAGCCATCTTTCATATAATAGTTCTCCCAACAAGTTTTCGCTTGGCACCTAGTGTAAGGATTAGCAAAATAGGTATCATGCTCATACAAGTCTTTGATGTGCTCAAAACCAATAACATTCAATTCAAGTTGAGTAACTAGCATGCATTTGCGGGAAAGAGCATCCGCCACGACATTTTCCTTACCCTTGATATATTTGATGACATAAGGAAAGGACTCAATAAATTCCCTCCATTTGGCATGCCGTTTGTTCAACTTAGTTTGACCCTTTAAGTACTTAAGCGTTTCATGGTCGGTATGGATAACAAACTCACGAGGGCGCAAATAATGTTCCCACACATGCAAAACTCTCACCAAAGCATACAATTCTTTGTCATAGATGGGGTAGTTAAGTTGAGCGCCGGATAGTTTCTCGCTAAAGTACGCGATAGGACGCTTCTCTTGCATAAGCACACCACCTATTCCACTACCACTAGCATCACAATGCACTTCAAATGTTTTATCGAAGTTTGGTAAAGCAAGCAAAGGTGCATGAGTGAGCAGATTTTTAAGTTCATGGAAGGCGGAGTCTTGGGAGGGACCCCATATAAATGGTGCATTCTTCTTGCTCAAAGCATGAAGAGGTGATGCAATAGTGCTAAAGTCTTTCACAAAACGGCGATAGAAACCGGCTAGTCCTAGAAAGCTACGCACTTGTTGCAAATTCGTTGGTGTGGGCCAAGTTTTAATAGCATCAATCTTAGTTTCATCTACATGAACGCCCTTAGAAGATACTACAAAGCCCAAGAAAACTACTTTCTCAACACCAAAAGTGCTTTTCTCCATGTTTGCATAGAGTTGCTCTTTCCTAAGGATGTGCAAAACATCACGAACATGTGTAGCATGCTCCTCAAGAGACTTGCTAAAGACAAGAATATCATCAAAGTAGACCACAACGCAATATCCTATGAGTGGTCGCAAAACATAGTGCATGACACGCATGAAGGTACCCGGTGCTTCGGATAAGCCCATGGGCATAACCAACCATTCATAGAGGCCAAATTTAGTCTTGAATGCGGTTTTCCACTCGTCACCCTCTTGTATGCGAATTTGGTAGTAACCACTTTTTAAGTCAATCTTAGAAAATATAGTGGCACCACTAAGTTCATCTAGCATGTCATCTAAACGAGGAATGGGGTGACGATATCTAATGGTGATAGCATTGATAGGGCGACAATCGGAACACATGCGCATACTACCATCTTGCTTAGGCACAAGTATGACCGGAACTGCACAAGGACTCAAGCTCTCGCGTACATGCCCTTTATCTAGGAGTTTTTGGACTTGCCTTTGTATTTCCTTTGTTTCTTCGGGGTTGATGCGGTAGGGAGCCTTGTTAGGTAGTGGTGCTCCGGGGATGAGGTCGATGCGGTGTTCGATCCCTCGGTTTGGTGGTAGTCCCGGAGGCAGCTCATCGGGGAAAACATCCTTGAATTCCTGCAACAACTTAGATAACACAAGAGGAAGATGTTGTGAAGGGTTAGTCCGAACGACTTCATCTTTGCACACAAGTACATGGTGAAGAACGGTCGATGGGCTCTCACTCACATCCCTCAAATCTCTTTTGGTGGCTAATAGGACTATATCTCTCATGTCCCTCATCGTGGAGTCGCTCATTTTTGGCTTGTGGCACTCACTCTCTTTGAGGTGGATCACTCTCTCACTTTTATCTCCACGATGGGATGAAGCTTGCTTGTCGGCAATGACTTGACTTGGCATCATTGGGCGGAGCACGTATTGCTTGCCCTTCATCTTGAAGCTATATTGATTCGTCCGACCGTTGTGTGTGACGCCATGGTCGAATTGCCAAGGTCTACCAAGTAGGAGGTGGCAAACTGACATTGGAACCACATCACACTCCAAAGTGTCTTCATAAGCACCTATCTTGAAAGAAACTTCCACGGTGTGGTCAACTTGGAGTGTGCCGGAATCACTAAGCCATTGGACCTTGTAAGGACGAGGGTGCTTTTTCTTGACCAATTGCAGCTTGGAACAAAGGTCTTCACTTGCCAAGTTGTGGCAACTCCCTCCGTCGATGATGACCTTGACGGATCTTCTTTGGATGCCCGCCTTGGTGTGGAAGATGTGGCACCGTTGGTCTCATCTTCTTGTTGTTGGAGCGTCAAAACTTTGGAGACAACGAGAACGGGGCTCGAATTGTTGTCGCAAAAGATTTGCGAATCTTCATCTTCATTCACTTGGCGATGTATGGCCACTTGCTCCAAAGCATGCATCTCGCCGTCGCTCATAGAGTCATAAGTGCCATCGTCGAGGATGATCATGTTGCGTTTGGTTGGGCATTCGAAGGTCTTGTGGCCTCGCCCTTGGCACGTGAAACACTTGATAGAGCTAGTCTTGGCAGTAGTATCTGGTGTCGGTGTAGAGGATGAAGCCCTTGGCTTGTAGGTGCTAGAGGTTGGTCGGCTTGACGAAGTCGTCTTGTCCTTATAGCTTGACTTGTCGCCAGTAGGTGTTGGAGATTTCGTAGTTGAGGTTGTCGTTGTTGTAGTAGCTTGAACACTTGAGCCGTAGGTCTTGGATGAGAACTTGGAGTACTTGTAGTCATCTTGCACTTGTCGTTCCGCCTTGGTTGCTTGGTGCACGAGCTCAAGTAGGTTGGAGTAAGGTTGGAAGTCGGCTATCTTCTTGACTTGGTAGTTGAGGCCATTCAAGAAGCGTGCCATTGTTTGCTCATCATCTTCCTTGACATTGGCTCGGATCATAGCAATCTCCATCTCTTGATAGTACTCTTCTACGGACTTGGTTCCTTGCTTGAGTTGTTGGAGCTTCTTGAAGAGATCCCGGTTGTAGTGTGTAGGCACAAAACGAGCTCGCATGAGATCCTTCATTTGGGCCCATGTGGTGATAGGAGGTTCACCTCTTTCTCTTCGCCGGTCAATCACTTGTTCCCACCAAATAAGGACATAGTCTTGGAACTCAAGGGAAGCCATGGCGATCTTCTTCTCTTCATCATAGTTGTGGAGGCGAAAGATCTTGTCAACCTTGAGGGCCCATGACAAGTAGTCTTCGGGATCATTGCTTCCGGAAAACTTTGGCATTGTGAACTTGAGCTTGCCGAAGCGTTGTTCATCATTCTGGTTGTGAGGCCGAAATCCTTGTCGTGGAGGTGGGTCCTCATTGTCATTGCCTTGCGCTTGTCGACGTTGATCTTGTCCTTGTCCATTTTCATGGTCGGGTTCAACGCGATGATCTTGAGGATGGCGACGAGGTGGACGCACTCGGTTGCGCCTTTCTTGATGCTCCTCTTGACGATTGGCTTCTTCTTGTCGTTGTCGACGAAGTTCTTCTTGATGTTCTTGGCGAAGTGCTTCTTGCTCGAGATGAGCTTGGCGGTTGCGCTCCTCCAAGGCACGAGTAGCTTCTTGTAAAGCGCGATGTGCGTCAAGCGCGCGTTCATGACGGCGATGTTGTTCTTCTTCTCGGCGTCGTTGTGCTTGTTCTTGTTCTTGACGTTGTCGATCTTGCTCCAACGCATCTTGATCTTGTGGGTGGCGGCGTTCTCGAGCGCGGACGCGATCTTGTAATCCATTTCCATGAAATGGATTTTCTGGACGAGGACGACCTTGTGGAGAACTTGGACCGGAGTGTTCGTCACGATGATGACGACCCGCTTGTGGACTTGCGTCGGAAGAGTACGTCGATGAGTGGCGACTTGTGTGACGACTCCTTGTCGATGTAGATGAGGAAGGTGCGCGCGTGACCATTAAGGACCGGAGCTCCTCCATTTGGCTTGAGAGCTTGTTGTCGAGGTATTCCCTTGTGCGCATTTTGGATTCGCGCAAGTTAGAGGCGAGGTGGTCGATGCGGTCGTTTAAGACATCTTGAGCTTGAGTAATTGCCTTGTGCGCGCCGAAGAAGTGCAACTTGGTGACGTGGTTGTTCACGTCGTCTTCATTCTCCTCGAAGGCCGGGTTTTCCATGATGTTCCTATCCATAGCACTCAAAACAAGTATAGGTGGAATAGTGAGAAGCCAATACCAATTACCGATCCAAAAGTTGAGAGTGAATCAAGATTACTCAATGTACAAGTATGAAAATAGTAGAATTGGTACCGAAGATCGTCCTTCTCACACCTACACAAATAAGGCTTATGGAGTAGCTTGGTTAGGATAGTGGCACAAATTTCAAGCAATTCGAAAGATAAGATACAATAATGTTGAAAGTGATTCGAAAACTTCGCAAGTGAGACAATGTAGATCAATAGCAATTAGTATACACGGAAACACACACACGGTAGACAAATGGGGTCATGCAACCAAGGATGAGCCAAAATGTGGAATCCACGGAAAATGCTCTTGTTGCACAACACTAGAGAGACGATAGCACGATTGCTCCAATGGGCACGATACGCACTTGTGCACACCCTACTATGAACCAAAAGTGTTTTCTACCTATTCCCGACTTGGTATGTGTATGCGGCACGTGTCACTCGCGCAAGTGATCCAAGATGATCAAGTATGCTATGCGAAACTTGCGATGCTATTGCTCTTGCTTAAAAGCTTTGCTTCTCTTTTCTTTTGCAATGATGATTTGTATTGTCACAATGCGGGACGTGCACACCAAGATAGCAATTATGTATGCGGGTACTATGTTGTAACACAAAAGATGATACTAAGATATATGCACGCAAATGAAGCTATGCGGAGTATGTATCACTAACGTGCACAAGTAGCGTAGCCCGGCAATACTCAATGGCTAGTCTCGATAGGCAAGTAACGCAAATAGGCTCGGGGTAACAATGCACTGGCAAGGGTATAGACAAGAGTGTCGTCGCGATTACCGTCCTTGCTTACGGTGAGGTGTCAATGAAGAGTTGGTTGGCGACGCTTCGGGGAGATGATGAGCGGCGATGTCGAAGAAGAACCACTCCTAATTAGCCGAAACACCTTAGGAAGTGGCGAGGCTCGCTACTCAAAATCACAAATGCAAAGTGTTGTGGAAGAAATGGTGGAGGGACAATGCGGAAGAAGTGGCGGAGAAACAACAAAAAAAATGTCAAGGGAAAAATTCAGTTTCCTCAGAGTTGTCCGGACGTCCGAGTGGGGCCAGTCATCCGGAGGGCCGGACGTCCGTAGGGAGCCGGTCGTCCGAAACCTGCGGGATCCACGGGATGAACTCGAAGTAAAGAAAAATTTCGGGCAAAAATCGGGGCGATTTTGCGGAAGGAATTGATGGGGAAGGTGGGGAAAAGGTAGATCCACTTGTCCACAACGAAATCCATGGATCAAAATCAACAAAATCTACTCAAATCCAACGGATCCAAGAAATTTGGGTATGGCTATTTTTTGTGGGGATTTTCGAAATTAGGTCCAAACAAAACAAAATTGGCTAGAAATCGGGGAAGGGAACTCCAAATTCGTGAGAAACCTTGGCTCTTGATACCAATATGATACGGGGCACGCCCGTGTGCGTCGATCTTTCACAAATTGGAGGTGGATTTGTGAGGGCACACGAAGAACACGAAGAACACGAGGGGGAAAATCACAAGAGGAAAACACTCAAGAACGATCCACGATCACACATCCACTAGAATCACCCGAGTACATGAGAATCACGGTCCACAAACAACCAAAAGATACATGTAACGGTAGTCTCCTCGCTCAGGAGGAGGAGGTCTTGAATCCACTAGGGATCTTCCCTAGATAGGGGCCTTGGCATCACTCGGGATCTTCTCACGTAGAGGGTAGTCGCTCCACGAGGGAAGGGAGATAATGGAGCTAGGCTCAACAAGTGTATTCGCTAAACCTAAGCTAACCCTAGAGAGAGGAGGGGGAGGTGTTTAAATAGTCAAGGGCGAGACGAAGGGGTACATGGGCCAAGGCCCGAGCGGTCACGCACAGGGGGTCCGGACGTCCGGGGCTTCACGGGGGTCCGGACATCCGGAGGGGGCCGGACGTCCGTGGGCTCGGTCATCCGGGGTCTTCGGAAATCCGTAGATTCGGCGCTGTTGTCGTTTTCCGGATTTCCGGGGCGTCCGGTCGTCCGTGCGCTGGAGGGCTTCGGACTTTCATGTCCAGCCGGTCGCCCGGGCGCTGGAGAGTCACTGAGTCTGCAGCTGGGAGAGGTCTCCAGGCACCGGACGTCCGTGGGGAGCCGGACGTCCGAAGGCTGTAGAGTGGCCGAATCTTCTCCGTGGCTCCTCCGAGCGTGGCGTCCCCTGTTGTGGTGTTCCCATCCTCTCCCAAGTACCTGAGTATGCAGAAGGTCTCATTGTGAGGTAGAATCCACGTTCCGTTGGCATTTAAGTCTAACTCGAAGAGGAGTGAGTTCACCTGGGTTCCAATGTCGCGTGCGCGGGCTCTCGTCATAGGACCACTTGGGGGTGTAGACATGGGGATGATGAAGGGATGCTCCGCATCAAGATGTTTGCACGCTAAAGCTAGCTATGCGGCATAAGAGTAACACTACGGTGCACAAGTAACGTGGTGTGTCAATTCTCAACTCGCTAGTCTCAATGGGTAAGGTACGCAATAGGCTCGAAGCGACCAATGCAATGGCAAGGTAATAGACAATGATGTCGTCGAGGTTACCGTCCTTGCTTACAGTTGGGGTGCCAAAAGGCAAAGTGGCCGATGTCGATGTCAAGGCCGAGGCGATGATGAGCGGTAGTGTTGTCGATGTAGAACCGTCCCTAATTAGCCGAAACACCTTAGGAAACACAAACTGCAACTCAAAATCTCAAACAAAATTGGGTTAGGGTGGCGGAAGTGTATGGTGGGAAAACTATGCAGAAGTTATGGTGGTGGCCTAGGCAAAGATGCCAAATATGAAAAAAAATATGGGGTCAAATGGTTTTTGAAGTATTTTTTTGGAATGGGGGGTGTCAATAGCTATCCAACGAGCTAAAGAACGTCAAACTTGAATTCCGGATGAATTAGTTATGGCCAAAATGGTGAAAAGGCTAAAGCTGAAAACTGTGCAATGATTCTGGTTAGGCCGGAAGTTTCGGGACTGGGGCCGGAAGTTCCGGGGGGGTACCGAAAGTTCCGGGGGTCACGAGAAAGTGTGGGGAAACTGATACGGGGCACGCCCGTGTGCGTCGATCTTTCACGAATTGGAGGTGGGTTTGTGAATGAACACGAAGAACACGAAGAACACGAGGGAGAAATCACAAGAGGAAACACTCAAGAACAAGTCCAATCACACATCCACTAGACTCACCACACACAAGATCCACAAGGTACAAGAACAACAAAGGGAAAGAGGATACATGGTAGAGTTCATCCCAAATCCCATGAGGAGATGGGGCCTTGAATCCACTAGGGATCTTCCCTAGATAGGGGCCTTGACATCCATAAGATCTTCTCACACGTGGAGGTCGCAATCTCCTAGGAGAAGTATATGGAAGGAGCAATGCTCAACTAATCTATGAGCTAAACCATTGCTAACCCTAGCGAGAGGGGGGGGGAGGTCCTTATATAGTCCAAGGCGAGATGGGGGGTAAGAGAGAGAGATACACGGGCTTTTGGCCCGGTGGTGCACGTGCAGGCGCCGGATGTCCGGGCTGGGCCCCGGATGTCCGGCTCTTCATGGGGTGCCGGATGTCCGGGGCTCGGGCCGGATGTCCGGGGCTCGGGCGTCAGTTCTGATGCTCTCTGGATACGGGTGCGCCGGATTTCCGGGGATGGGACCCGGATGTTCGGGAGCTCGCGAGGTGCCGGATGTCCGGGCTGGGTGGCCGGATGTCCGGTCCTGGGTGTCTGGCTCCGCTCGGTTCGGGTGAGGAGGCGCCGGATTTCCGGGGGAAACGCCGGATGACCGGCCGGTCATGTGGCGCCGGATGTCCGGGGGTCGGCCGGATGTCCGGGCCCTGTAGCTTCGGCTGCAGCTTGCCCTTGGCGCTAGAGGGATCTCCAGGGGCCGGATGTCCGGGGCCTGGGAGCTGCCCTTGTTCTTCTTCCTTCTTCGGGACTCCGTCTTCTTCTGTCTCCGCTTCCAAGCTTCCCTCGCGGATGGTGTAGTCGTACATAGGTGCTGGCACTCCTCCTCGTCATCCGTGGAACTCCGACAATACCTATATATACACACAAGAGGAGTGTCAAGTAGTATACCATCCTCGAAGGGGTCAAGTGAGCAC
Organism: Elymus sibiricus; assembly: GCA_039707655.1. Classification (NCBI taxonomy): domain Eukaryota; kingdom Viridiplantae; phylum Streptophyta; class Magnoliopsida; order Poales; family Poaceae; genus Elymus; species Elymus sibiricus. The sequence goes on along the minus strand of CM077667.1, from coordinate 243,960,143 downwards.
GTGTAAAGGAGATGATTCACCATTATGTATGTGGAGTATACGTGGCACGTGTCACTTTCCAAACGGACTCTTGCCATGGTGATGTCCGTAGGATGCTCCACATCATCCCCTCCCCCTTGGGAAAGATCCGTCCTCGGATCAAGATCCAAATCACCATGGAAAGAGATGGTGTCGCCGTGTAGATGTGGACGATCACCAAACACTCATCATCAAGCTCGAAGGGGGCACTCTCCAATGTCGCACCAACTAGTAATTCCTTCAAAAGGAGCAAACATGACAAACACTTGGAAAAACAAATGTGGTTAGCGTTAATGCAAAACCAAGCATTCAAGTGGTGAATCACCGAACAAGTGTTGTCATCATGCATATCATGTGGTGTGACAAGGGATTGTGTCATGGCATGTAAGCATACAAATTGAGCAAAAGCAATGCAATCATGGAAAGACGTATGCCTAGGTGAGGTAGGGATGCCAATATGTGTCATAATATAACAAGCATCTACCTCAAGGTCATTGCACGCATGCACAAAGCAATCAACGAAAGGTCTATGGTAGGCATAGGTATCATTCACAACACCAAATAGAATGAAGTGTCTAGACACAGGGTGCAAGTGCAAGACAATCCTAGCATAATGTGCACATGGTGTAGTGAAGATAGTGCGGCACTCAACACAATAGAAAGAGCAATTGTTCATCATGTGTGAGGCAATCAAGTCAAGCATGTAGCAAGCAATGTGGCATGGCAAATGTGAATAATGGGCATTGTTGCAACCAAGCATATGATAAGAGCAAACAATCCACAAGTTGGATGAAACACACAAGGCAAATGGGTCATGAGGCATGGAAAGATGGCAATCAAGAATGGAAGCAATATGTCGAACATGTGTGCAAGTAAGTGGTCCAAGATGACCCATATATGTCATGGTACAAGCAACACAAGTAGGGTGAGCCACAATATCCATGCTCAAGAAGGTTGTCACCTCAAAAGCGTGACCTTGTGCGTCCGTCACAATGCCGATGCGCAAGTAAGTGCGATGTAGAAACGCGTCGATGTAGAATGGCTCGCTCGCAAGAGCTCGAATCGTCAACTCACGTGAAGTGGAAGTTGACATGTAGGCGAAGTATCCTACACATACACACAACAAAGGAAACAATGTATGTGCATGGTAGACAAACACATCATCCATCATGATGGTTCTCTTCTCTTGCACATAACAATTAGAAGCAAAAGTGCATGAATAATATGATGCGACAATGTCTGTATTCATGGCACTAAGCATATGGTGCAAAGAAGGAAGGCAAGCATGCTTCACATGAAAGATGTCAAAAGCTCCAATAATATGAGAGAAAGCTATGGGGGCAATCTCATTAGCAAAATTAATAGCATGGTTGCACTCAATACATGGCAAAGCATCGAGCATGAGAGAGGCAACATGTGGAGACATATGACAACAAGCAATGTCAATCATGTGCGAAGCATGGCAATGGTTGGCATCAACCGCATAAAAGGAGCACATCGGTGATGCAACACAAGCAAGCATAGTAACCATGTCGTGCAAGCTAGTAGTGCGATGATGCAACATACTAGAGGAAATCATGGCAATCATGTCATATGAGCAAGTAGTGGACATAAATAATGCACATGACATATCGCGAGCACGAAGCAAGAGCAAAGTATCATCATAGACATGGGGCACAAAGCAAACATGGCAATGGCAATCAATATCTCCACCAAGCTTGCAAATACACATACAAGTGATAGAATCAAGTGTCATGTGAGATGCAAGGCATGGGTCACAATTGCATGGCAAGGGCATAGAAATGTGCATATCATGCAAAGTGAACATGGCAATATGGGCATAATAAGTGTAATGAGTAAGAAGCCATAGCCATGTGAGAGCCATGTAGAAGAAATACGCGAAGTCCTTGCGCGAGGGGAATGGTTGGAGACACATTCCGGTGAATCCCAAAGCATCGGTGCTCTCAAGAGCTCTTTTCGTCAACTCATGGGATTGTGAGGTTGACGAGTATTCGTGGGTACCTACACAACAAGGATACACACGAAACAAAGTGTGTGCGTGGTAAATGTACACATCATCCATCATGATGTGTATGTGCACGTGTGAGTTAGCACAAGAAAAACAATGCTCAAAGAAATTTGAGGCATGGTATATGAATACGTCATCCATCATGCAATGATAGTTATTATGCTCAACATGATTGGGACGCAAATTGTAACAAGTATGTGGCACTAGCATATCATGCATATCAATGGCAAGCATATTGTGCACAAAATTATGGGGATCATGGAATGTATGGAATGGAACAAAATCTCCTAATAGGTATGAGGAAACTATGGGGGTCTACTCATGTGCAATTGCGGAAGCATAAGATGGAGGGTATGGACAACATCCAAAACAATGCATATCCGAAGCTAGGTGGTCATGGCATGTCATATGTGAGCAATTGCGCAAATGATGTAAAGGGAGCATAGCAATATCATTACAAGAAAATCAAATGCCAATAACCATGGGTTTGTCATCTATGCCATATGAGCAAATGGGATTAATTTGTATGGGATAGGCATAGTCGCTACGGTGAGATTGCAAAGATGCAATATGTGAAATTTCACGCATAGCATATGACAAGTTTAGCGGATTGTCAAACATGATGTGACCAATAGAATTTGCACATGGTATCCTATGGAGTATAGCATCACAACTATGTAAGTCAACATGCTCATCATCATATTCATCAAAAATAGGTGGCACATCGAAGCATGAAGAAGACATAGCATGTGGTGTGTCCATAAGGTGATAAACATCATGCAAGCAATCAATGGCAAGATAGTCCACTAGTGGGACAAGCGAGGAACCATCACCTATGTTACCTTGAGAGCTCCGCTCATGTGATGTAGGTGAGGAGGGAAGTACCAACTCGTACTCATCGTCATCGTGATGGAACCATGTGGGGGGGGGTGCGTCATATACCACCATGGCCATCGTCTTGTCCAAAGGGAGGACGAAGTCGTCAAGGATCGGCGCGTCATCGTATATGGGACCTAGCACCAAAGGAGAAGACACAATAGAGGTATTAAGTTGTTAGAAATCGAAATGGCCTCACATGCCCTATCAACTACCTCACTCTCTCTATGTGGTGGTGGCTCACTCACTCCCTCTAGGTAGTTGCACTCAAACTCACATATGGTGGAGTCACTCATCTCACTCAAGTGGTGGGGGTTGTGGCTCTCCTCACATGGGAATTGGGGCAACTCATCATATATGGGGCTAGTGGTGAAGGCACTCTCACTCTCAATATGGTGGCAAAAGTCTCTCAACTCATCACCAAACGCCGCCGTGGTCGAAGGGAAAAATCCCATGCTCAACCAACTCGTCACCGTCGCCGTGGATGAAGGCCGAAGATGGCACATCATCACTCTCGCCTCCAAAGATGGAAGCGTCATCCATGCTCGCCACCTTGTCGCTCGCCTCCCAAGCATGTTCCTTGAGTGGCTCCGTAGTCGTGGTCGTCGCCGCGCCGTCTTCAAAAAGAGTCATGGTAGACTCGGCATCGTCAATGCCACAAAGAGGCATGGCGATGAAGTCGAACTTGGGAGCATCATCTTGGAGCTCGTCGGGCTTGGACACCTTGGTGGTACCATCCTCATGCTCGTAGTCGTGGAGCTTGGTCGTCGCGAAGTGTGCTCGGGGTCGGGTAGCCTTGGCCTTGAGTTCTTGTTCCGCCTTGAGAGCACCAACGTAGATGTCGTCGAGAGACTCGTAGTTGTTGTGGAAGATAGTCTTGGTGATGTCGTTGTTCAATCCCATCATGAAGTGGAACTTCATCCAAATGGGGTCATCCACACCGGCTCGTCGCAAGGCTTTCTTCATCTTCATGAAGTACTCATCGAGAGACATGGATCCTTGTATGGTGTTCTCCAAGTGGCGGTGAAGATGTTCCGTGTATGTAAAAGGCACAAACTCTCGCCGCAACGCTTTCTTCAACTTGGACCAACTCATGTCGAAGCTCGTCGAAGATGTGTGAAGCCACCATGTCGACGCGTCGCCGTGGAAGTTTCTTGTAGCGCACTTCACTTGGTCTTCGGAAGGGACTTGATGTTGCTTGAGGTAGGAGTCCATCTTGCGCTCCCAATCGAGATACTCCTCGGGGTCTTGACTCCCATAGAAAGGAATCTCGTGGTCGATGTCGAGGTCGTAGTAGCTCGTGGAAGTCGCGGACTTGAGCTTGGGGAGCTTCTCTTGAGGTGCTTGTTGGCGAAGATGCCGCATATCCAAAGGCGAAGATGCCTTGAAGTCGCTTGGCGAAGATGCCAAGGTAAGTGCTGAAGTCGTCGAGCAGTGGTTGGTGTCGAGCTCGTGACCTCCACACTTGTTCTTTGTTGGACGCCTTGATGTTGACGTCGTTATGTCTTCATGCCGTTGATGGTGTCGATGCCGAGGTGATCTTGCCGAAGATGGTAGCTCGGACGCATGTGCACTTGAGCGTCTCCTCGAAGATGAGGAAGACCGCTTGCCGGTGTTGATGAGGACCTTGAGCTCCTCCATTTGAGCATCCAACTTGGCGTCGATGAAGTTCTTCATGGCATCGAACTCGTCGTGTTTGTTGTAGACCGAAGAAGATGTGCTTTGCCTAGCCATCACAAGACTCGAGCAAAGGTTAGTGGGAAATGAGATAAACAATACCAAAAACCGTTTCCCAAAGTTAAGGATGTATCCCGTTTCACTCAATGTGAAATGCAAGAATAGGGGAATTGGTACCGGACTTGTTCACTCACACCTACAAATAAAGCTTATCGAGTGGCTCGGTTAGGACAAGTGGCACAAAATTCAAGCAATTGTTAATCCAAGATATCGAAAATGTTGAGGAAGATTCACAAAATTGCAATGCAAAGCAAATAGATCAATAGCTATGGTGGCACTAGGAACACACACACGGATAGATAAATGGGATCCGCGCAACCAAGGAATGAGCACAAAATTGAGAGACCCGGAAAAAGCTCGTCTTGCACGGATACTAGAAGGGACAATAGCTCGATTGCTCAAATGGGCTAGATACGCGCTTGTGCACCAACCTAAAAGAGTAAACGTGCCGTCATCAATCCCAAGTATGCTATGTATGTATGATCCAAGAGTATGTACTATGAAAAATGGCTCAATGCTATTGCTATTGCTTATAAGCTCTTTTGTATCTCCTCTTTTGCTTAAAAGCTTTTTTTTTCTATGCTTGATGCTCGAACCAAGATATGAGACAAGTATGATGGATATGCACGGGAGAGACTTATGGCACAATGTAGATAACAAGATGTTTGCATGCTAAAACTAGCTATGCGGCATAAGAGTATCACTACGGTGCACAAGTAACGTGGCTCGGCAATTCTTAACTCGCTAGTCTCAATGGGTAAGGTACGCAATAGGCTCGGAGCGATCAATGCAATGGCAAGGTAATAGACAATGATGTCGTCGAGGTTACCGTCCTTGCTTATGATTGGGGTGCCAAAAGGCGAAGTGGCCAATGTCGATGTCGAGGCCGAGGTGATGATGAGCGGCGGCGTTGTCGATGTAGAACCGTCCCTAATTAGCCGAAACACCTTAGGAAATGGAAACCGCAACTCAAAATCTCAAGCAAAATTGGGTTAGGGTGGCGGAAGTGTACGGTGGAAAAACTATGCGGAAGTTATGGTGGAGGCCTAGGCAAACTTGCCAAAATTTCAAAAATATGATGGAGTCAAATGATGATGGAACTAATTTTGTGGGATGGAGGGTGTCAATAGCTACAAAACGAGCTAAAGAACGTCAAAATCGGACTCCGGATGAATTAGTTATGGACAAAACGGTTAAACGCGGGAGGCTGAAATCCCAGGGGCCGGACATCCGGGGTTTAGGCCGGAAATCCGGGACCTGAATGTCCAGAGACGCCCGAAAGTGAGCTCCAGGAGCCGGATGTCCGGCTTGGGGGCCCGAATGTCCGGCCAGGGGCCCGGATGTCCGGCCCGACAAATCCAGATCGAGATTTGGGGCTCGGGAGCTCAATTTGGGCGGAAATTTCGAGCTCGGGGGGTCAAAATTGATGGGGGGGAAGAAAACTTAGGGTGGATTGGGTGGTGGGAAAGCTAGATCTACCTACCAAGCACGAAATCCATGGATCAAAATCAACAAAATCTCACAAGAATCAACAAATCACAAATTTTTTGGTGAGGCTATTTTTGGTGGGGATTTTCGAATTGGGACGAAATAAAGCAAAATTAGGCTAGAAAACGGTGGGGGGGCTCCAAATTCGTGATCAACGTGGCTCTAGATACCAATATGATACGGGGCACACCCGTGTGCGTTGATCTTTCAAGAATTGAAGGTGGATTTGTGAATGAACATGAAGAACACGAAGAACTCAAGAACAAGTCCAATCACACATCCACTAGACTCACCACACACAAGATCCACAAGGTACAAGAACAACAAGGGGAAAGAGGATACATGGTAGAGTTCATCCCAAATCTCATGGGGAGATGGGGCCTTGAATCCACTAGGGATCTTCCCTAGATAGGGGCCTTGACATCCATAAGATCTTCTCACTACTAAGATGTGCCCTTTTGAAGTAGTGTATGGTTTCTTACCTTGTGCACCTATTGATTTGTTGCCTCTTCCATCTTCGGAGAAGGTTAAGTTTGATGCTTAAGAACGTGCTGAATTGATATTAAAGATGCATGAGTTAACTAAGGAGAACATTGAGCGTATGAATGCTAAATATAAACTTGCTGGAGATAAGGATAGAAAACAAGTTGTCTTTGCACCTGGAGATCTTGTTTGGTTACATTTGCGTAAGGATAGGTTTCCTGAATTGCGCAAGTCAAAGCTAATGCTATGTGTTGATGGTCCTTTTAAGGTGTTAGAGAAAATAAATGATAATGCGTATAAACTTGAGATGCCTACAGATTTTGGGGTTAGTCCCACTTTTAACATTGCAGATTTGAAGCCTTATTTGGGTGAGGATGATGAGCTTCCGTCGAGGACGACTTCAGTTCAAGAAGGGGAGGATGATGAGGACATCCCTACTAATGTTACACCCACATCCCCACCAGCTACACATATTGGACCAGTTACTAGAGCCCGCGCACGCCAACTAAATTAGCAGGTACTTTCGTTCCTTGAAAATCCTTCTAATGTTCATGAGCATATAATGCTGCCTAAATTAGATACTTTTGTTTTACTTATGAATGAAGGACCTAGCATGGACAAGAAGGATAGCCATTGGAGCGGGATCAAGCATGGAGAAGAAGATGCGCGCGCGGAAAGGAACAATGGACTTTCCAGTGGTGATTTTCGCACTTTGAAGCCACCATAAGGAGTGCTTGGAGGCTTGGACGAAATATACAACATGCCACTTCATAAATTTCGTCCATAGGCTATTATAGGTGCCGCATCACCTTATTTTTGGGCCAGGCCCATGTAATTTTGAAATACCATATTATATGCTGTTTTTAGAGTCCGTATGTGTGGGGAAACTGAGTTAGGGCTGGTTTCGGACCCCTCCTCCATGGGCCCACGAAATCCCCCTCTATTCCCCCATATATACAGCCCTTAGGGCGTCGTTTAAGACTTGGGTTTTGTTTAGATTAAAAGTTCGCCATAGCCGCAACTTCGCGTTCTTCGTTTGTGTTCCACGACCAGACAAAGGCGTCACAGAACCCCACTTTCATCAATAAAGCTTTCCTCTTATATTCGCAATATCCAGATTGCAATTTCAGTTACTTGCTTGTTCTTCGTTTGCGTGCAGGAAATAGACCCTCGTGGTCAGGTTGATCGTGCTCCGGCGTGATCAATAACCTCTCGGAGTTGGTTTAACGATTGCTAAGGCACGACATCCTCACACGTTCGTAGTCGGATCGTCAAAGTCTACTCCACCGAAAACGATAGCCACCATCTCATCGAAAGACAGGGACAACTTCACCTCTATCACTACCACAAGCGGAGATTCTATGCATGCTTAGGTACAATGAAGACGCTCGGAGTGAAGAACAAGCCTCCACGAAGATGGAGGAACAAGAGACACCAAAGGAGGCAGCTCATCTCCCAGGCCCCGGACATCTGGCCTTGCCCCAGACATCCGGCCCCTCGAGGCTGCACCAGCACCAAGGTCAAGCTCCCGCAAAGCTACAGGTGCCGGACATCCGGGCCCCCTGCCCCGGACATCTGACCTGGCCCGGACATTCGGCCTACGACCCCGGAAATCCGATAGAACCTATACGGAGCGCATCAGAACCAGCGCCCCAGCCCCGGACATCCGGCACCCCAGCCCCGGACATCCAGCGCCTCCTATCCAGAGAGCTTCCACAGTCGGATCCAGGCCCCGGACATCCGGCTCCGAGCCCCGGACATCCGGCCCCCTACTGAAGCTCGGACATCCGGCCCCTCAAGCCCGGATATCCGGCCCCTTTTTGGGCAGCCTCGGGCCCATGTGGCCATGTACCCTCTCCTTCACCCCTTTTCCCCCTAGCATTATATAAGAGACTACTTTTCCTCCTTTTAGGGTTAGCTTATGTTTAGCACTTGACTTTTTTGAGCATAGCTCCATCTAGTTCCTTCTCCCACGGAGTTGAAGACCTCTTTAAGAGAAGATCCGAAGTGGATGCCAAGGCCCCTATCAAGGGAAGATCCCACGGGATATCAAGACCTCATCTCCTCCGGAGTGAGATGACTATCGGTTACTCGTATATTCTTGTTTGACTTTGGATCTATGTACCTCTTGTGTTTGAGTGGATTTAGTGGATGTGTGATCGAAGATCGTTCTTGAGTTCGTGTTCTCTCTCTCGTGATTTCTCCCTTTTCCCCCTCCAAGTGTGAAAAGATCGACACACACGGGTGTGCCCCGTATCATATTGGTATCATGAGCCACGTTGATTCACTCCTTGGAGTCCCTCCCTCCACTTTCTAGCCGAATTTTGTTTCGCTTTGACCTAATTTCGAAACTTCCAACAAAAATAGCCATTTTCTTGGATTCGTTGGATTTGAGGAGATTTTGTTGATTTGGATCTGTGGATTTCGTTGTGGACAGGTAGATCTAGTGTTTCCCCACCATCCCCATCATTTTCCTCTGCCAAATCACCCAAATTTTGCCAAAAAAAAATTGTGTTCATCCCCTAGTTCATAGGATTTTGTCCAGATTGGATCTGGGTTGGGAGGCCCGGACATCCGGCCCGTGCCCCGGACATCCGCCCCCCCGGACATCCGGCCCAGGCAGCCCAGACATTTGCCCCCTGGAGAACAGCAAAGCTGTTTTGCCTCTTTTGGGCAGATTTTGTTCCCTTCCGCTATTTCTTCCGCAACCACCCATAATTTCTTCCGCAACCCATTTGCATTTGAGATTTTGAGTCGCGAGCATTGCCACTTCCCAAGGTGTTTCGGCTAATTAGGAGTGGTTCTTCATTGACATCGCCGCTCATCATCGCTCCGGATCGTCGCCAACTACCCCTACTTTGACACTACACCATAAGCAAGGACGGTAACCGCGACAACACTCTTGACATATACCCTTGCCATTGCTTTGTTACCCCGAGCCCATTTTACGTTACTTGCCTATCAAGACTAGCCATTGCGTATTGCCGGGCTACGCTACTTGTGCACTTTAGTGATACATCCTCCGCATAGCTCAAATTTCGTGCATATATCATAGTATCATTTGGTATCATCTTGGTGTTCACATAGTACCCGCATACACAATTGCTATCTTGGTGTGCATGTCCCGCATTGTGTCCATACAAATCATCATTGCAAAAGAAAAGAGAAGGAAAGCTTTTAAGCAAGAGCAAAAGAGCAATAGCATCGCCAACTTTGCATAGCATACTTGATCATCTTGGATCACTTGAGCGAGTGACACGTGCCTCATACATACATAGCAAGTCGGGAATAGGAAGACGACACGTTTTGTTTCTTATAGGTTGTGCACAAGTTCGTATCACGCCCATTTGAGCAAACGTGCTAACGTCTCTCTAGTGTTGTGCAACACGAGCGTTTTCTATGTATTACACATTTTGGCTCATCCTTGGTTGCACGACCCCACTTTTCTATACGTGTGTGTGTTTCCGTGTATACTCATTGCTATTGATAGACATTGTCTTACTTATGAACATGGGAATCTTTTTCAACATTATTGAATCTTATCTTTCGGATTGCTTGAAATTTGTGCCACTATCCTAACCAAGCTACTCCATAAGCCTTAATTGTGTAGGTGTGAGAAGGACGATCTTCGGTACCAATTCTACTACTTCCACATTTGCATATTGAGTGATCCTTGATCCATTTTCAAACTTGTGGAACGGTAATTGATATTGTCGTCTCATTCTTCCACTTATATCTACTTGAGTGTTATGGATAGGTCAAGCATCCACAACCCGACATTTGAGGAACAAGAGGACGACGCAACCGCTTTCGTCACCAAGCTACAATTCTTCGGAGCGCAAAAGGCAATGCGCCAATTGCATGACGCCTTGAACGGCCGCATCGAGCAACTCGCCACCGATGTACGCGAATCCGAAGTGCGAACAAGGGACTACCTCGACACCAAGCTCTAAAGCCAAATGGAGGACATTCGCGCCTTGATGGTCAAGCGCGCTTCTTCTACATCTACATCCTCCGGACGGCGCCACTCAAGTCGCCACTCACCGGAGTACTCTTCCGGCGAGAGTCCACCTCGAGCACGTCCTCATCACCGCGATGACCGCTTGGGTCCAAGTTCACAACAAGGTGGCCAACGTCAAGCCCGGAGAAATCCCTTCCATGGCAATGGACGACAAGATCGACTTCGCGAGCGTGCTCGACGCCAACAACAACGCCGTGAAGAAGAACTACGTCAACGCGAAGAACAAGCGCTCGAATCCCAACGTGCACTCCATGATGCAACTCGTGCTTTGGAGGAACGCAACCATCAAGCACATCAAGAGCAAGAGGCACTTCGCCGTGAACGAGAAGAAGAAGCCAATCGCCAAGAGGAGCACCAAGAAATGCGCAACCGCGCACGTCCACCTCGTCGCCGTCCTCGAGCTCATCATGATGAATCCGAGGACGAAGACGAACAAGGACAAGGACATCGTCAACAAGCCCACGACAACGAGGCTCCACATCCAAGACATAGACTTCGGCATCACCACCACAACGATGAACAACGCTTCGGCAAGCTCAAGGTCACAATGCCAAAGTTCTCCGGAAGCAATGATCCCGAAGATTTTTTGCCTCCACAACTATGGTGGAGAAAAGAAGATAGCCATGGCTTCACTCGAGTTCCAAGACTACGTCCTTATTTGGTGGGAACAAGTGATCGAGCGAAGAAGAGAAAGAGGTTGAACCTCCTATCAACACTTGGGCCCAAATGAAGGATCTCATGAGAGCTCGATTTGTCCCTACACACTACAACCGGGATCTCTTCAAGAAACTACAACAACTCAAGCAAGGTACCAAGTCGGTAGAAGAGTACTATCAAGAGATGGAAATCTCAATGATCCTAGCCAATGTCAAGGAAGATGACGAGCAAACATTGCACGTTTCTTGAATGGACTCAACTACCAAGTCAAGAAAATCGCGGACTTCCAACCATACTCCAAATTACTTGAACTAGTGCATCAAGTGACCAAGGCGGAACGCCCAAGTGGAAGATGACTACAAGTACTCCAAGTTCTCTTCCGAGACCTACGGTTCAATTGCTCAAGCTACTACGACAACGACACCTTCTACTACGAAATCTACAACACCTACCGGCGACAAGTCAAGCTACAAGGACAAGACGACTTCGTCAAGCTGACCTCCTACAACCAACTACAAATCGAAAGCTTCATCCTCTACACCGACACCGGATGCTACCGCCAAGTCAAGCTCCATCAAGTGTTTCATCTGCCAAGGCCGAGGTCATAAGACTTATGAGTGTCCAACAAAATGGACCATGATCCTCCAAGACGATGGCACCTACGACTATATGAGTGATGGCAAGATGGAAGCATTGAAGAACGTGGCCATGCTTCGTCAAGTCAATGAAGATGAAGATTCGCAAATCTTTTGCGACAACTATTCGAGCCCCGCTCTCGTTGTCTCCATGGTTTTGACGATTGAACAACAAGAAGACGAGGACCAACACTGCCACATCTTCCATACCAAGGCGGGCATCCAAGGAAAATCCGTCAAGGTCATCATCGACGGCGGAAGTTGCCAAAATTTGGCAAGTGAGGACCTTTGTTCCAAGCTACAATTGGTCAAGAAGGAGCACCCTCGCCCCTACAAGGTCCAATGGCTAAGTGATTCCGGCACCCTCCAAGTTGAACACATCGTGCAAGTTTCCTTCAAGATAGGCGCTTATGAAGACACCTTGGAGTGTGATGTGGTTCCCATGTCCGTTTGCCACCTTCTCCTTGGTCGGCTGTGGCAATTCCACCGTAGCATCATCCACAACGGTCGGACCAATCAATATAGCTTCAAGATGAAGGGCAAGCAATATGTACTTCGACCAATGACTCCAAGTCAAGTCATCGCCGACAAGCACGCTTCATCCCATCGTGGAGAGAAAAGTGAGAGAGCGATCCACCTAAAGAGAGTGAGCGCCACAAGCCAAATTTGAGTGACTCCACGATGAGGAACAAGAGAGATATAGTTCTTTTAGCCACCAAAAGAGACTTGAGGGATGTGAGTGAGAGCCCATCGACCGTTCTTCACTATGTACTTGTGTGCAAAGATGACGTCTTTCGGACTAACCGTTCACAACATGGTCCAAGATGTTCCAAGATGTTCTTCTCGATGAGCTTCCTCCGGGACTACCACCAAAACGAGGGATCGAACACCGCATCGACCTCATCCCCGGCGCACCTCTTCCTAACAAGGCACCCTACCACATCAACCCCGAAGAAACAAAGGAGATACAAAGGCAAGTTCAAAAACACCTAGATAAAGGGCATGTACATGAGAGTTTGAGTCCTTGTGCGGTTCCGGTGATACTAGTACCTAAGCAAGATGGTAGTATGCGCATGTGTTCAGATTGCCGTATTATCAATGCTATAACCATTCGATATCGCCACCCTATTCCTCACCTAGATGTATGCTAGATGAACTTAGTGGTGCCACTAAATTCTCCAAGATTGACTTAAAAATTGGTTACTACCAAATACGCATACAAGAGGGTGATGAGTGGAAAACGGCGTTCAAGACTAAGTTTGGTCTCTATTAATGGCTAGTGATGCCCATGCGCTTATCCGAAGCACCGGGTACATTCATGCGTGTTATGCATTACGTCTTACGACCCCTAATTGGATATTATGTTTTGGTCTATTTTGATGACATTCTTGTCTTTAGCAAGTCTCTTGACGAGCAAGCTACTCATGTTAGAGAAGTCTTGCAAATTCTTAGGAAAGAACAAGTTTATGCAAACATGGAGAAATGCACTTTTGGTGTTGACAAGGTCGTTTTCCTAGGTCTTCTATGGGCGTTCATGTAGATGAGACTAAAAATTGTTGCTATTAAAACTTGACCTACACCCACAAATTTGCAACAAGATCGTAGTTTCCTAGGACTAGCCGGTTTCTACCATCGCTTCATTAAAGACTTTAGCACTATTGGATTGCCTCTACATGCTTTTGAGCAAGAAGAATGCACCATTTGTCTGCGGACCTTCCCAAGACACCGCATTCCATGAAATTAAGAATTTGCTTACTCATGCACCTTTGCTTGCTTTACCCAACTTTGATAAAACATTTGAAGTGCATTTTGACGCTAGTGCCAATGGCATAGGTGGTGTGTTAATGCAAGAGAAGCGCCCAATTGCGTATTTTAGTGAAAAACTTTCCGGCGCTCAACTTAACTATCCCATCTATGGTAAACAATTGTATGCTTTGGTGAGAGTGTTACATGTTTGGGAGCATTATCTACGACCACATGAGTTTGTCATTCATACCGATCATGAAACTCTAAAGTACCTTAAGGGCCAAACTAAGTTGAACAAACGGCATGCCATATAGAGTGAGTTCATTGAGTCTTTTCCTTATGTCATCAAATACATTAAGGGTAAATGATAGAGGCGATGCTGTCCCTGTCTTTCGATGAGATGTGGCTATCATTTATGGAAGAGTAGACTTTGACGATCCGACTATGAACGTGTGAGGACGTCGCGCCTTAGCAATCGCTAAACCAACCCCGAGAGGTTATTAACCACGCCGGAGCACGATCAACCTGACCAAGAAGGTCTGTTTCCTGCACGCAAAGGAAGAACAAGCAAGAAACTAAGATTGCAATCTGGATATTGCGAATATAAGAGGAAAGCTTTATTGATGAAAGTGGGGTTTTGTGACGCCTTTGTCTGGTCGTGGAACACAAACGAAGAACGCGAAGTTGCAGCTATGGCGAACTTTTAATCTAAACAAAACCCAAGTCTAAACGGCGCCCTAAGGGCTGTATATGTGGGGGAATAGAGGGGGAATTTCGTGACCCCTTGGATGAGGGGTCCGAAACCAACCCTAACTCCGTTTCCCCACACATACGGACTCTAAAATAATCCTAATAAGTGGTATTTCGAAATTACATGGGCCTAGCCCAAAAATAAGGTGATGCATCACCTATATTAGCCTATGGACGAAATTTATGAAGTGGCATCTTGTATATTTCGTCCAAGCCTTCATACTCTCCCTATGGTGGCTTCAAAGTGCGAATATCACAACAAGAAAGTCCATTATTCCTTCCCGCGCGCGCACCTTCTTCTCCATGCTTGATCCCGCTCCAATGGCCATCCTTCTTGTCCATTCTAGGTCCTTCATTCATAAGTAAAACAAAAGTATCTAATTTAGGTAGCATCATATGTTCATGAACATTAGAAGAATTTCCAAGAAATGGAAGTACCTGATAATTTAGTTGGCATGCGCGGGCTCTAGTAACTGGTCCAATATGTGTAGCTGGTGGGGATGTGAGTGTAACATTAGTAGGAATGTCATACGGGGCACACCCGTGTGGTCGGCCTTTTCACACGTGGAGGGGGAAGAAGGGAGAAATCACAAGAGAAAACAAGAACACAAGATCTCCGATCACACATCCGCTAAATCCACTTAAGCATACGCAAGATACAAGGATCCAAAGTCAAACAAGCGATACACGGTAGCCGGTAGTCGTCTCACTCCGTGGAGGTGAGGTCTTGATATCCCGTAGGATCTTCCCTAGAAGGGGCCTTGGCATCCGCTTCGGATCTTCTCACGTAGAGGCGTCTCTCCACGAGGGAAGGAAGTGAATGGAGCTGATACGGGGCACGCCCGTGTGTGTCGATCTTTCACGAATTGGAGGTGGATTTGTGAATGAACACGAAGAACACGAAGAACACGAGGGGGAAATCACAAGAGAAACACTCAAAAACAAGTCCAATCACACATCCACTATGCTCACATCCACACAAGATCCACAAGGGTACAAGAACAACAAGGGGAAAGAGGATACATGGTAGAGTTCATCCCATATCCCATGGGGGAGATGGGGCCTTGAATCCACTAGGGATCTTCCCACGCAAGGGGGCCTTGACATCCACTAGGGGTCTTCTCTCGTAGAGGCATCTAGTCCATGGGAGAGGTAGTGGAAGGAGCAAAGGCTCATCTATCGATGAGCTAAAACCAATGCTAACCCTAGAAAGGAGGGAGGGGGAGAGTATATATAGTCTTGGCCACGAAGGGGTAAGTGGAGAAGGGATACATGGCTGATACGGGGCACGCCCGTGTGCGTCAATCTTTCACGAATTGGAGGTGGATTTGTGAGGGAGCGCGAAGAACACGAAGAACACGAGGATAAAATCACAAGAGGAAAACACTCAAGAACGATCCACGATCACACATCCACTAGAATCACCCGAGTACATGAGAATCACGGTCCACAAACAACCAAAGGATACATGTAACGGTAGTCTCCTCGCTCCGAAGGAGGAGGTCTTGTATCCCGAGGGGATCTTCCCTTAGAGGGGCCTTGGCATCACTCCGGATCTTCTCACGTAGAGGGAAGTCGCTCCACGAGGGAAGGGAGATAATGGAGCTAGGCTCAACAAGTGTATTCGCTAAACCTAAGCTAACCCTAGAAAGAGGGAGAGGGGTCCTTTATATAGTGCTAGTGGAAAAGGGGCAAGAGAGAGGGATGCATGGGCCTCGGGCCCTTCCGTGCGCGCAGGCAGGCTCCGGATATCCGGCCAGGGCCCGGATGTCCGGGGCTTCTGGAGTCGCCGGATGTCCAGGGCACGAGCCGGATGTCCGGCCGGGTGCTGGTCAGAGAGCCATGGGCATGGGGGCCCCATGCCGGATGTTCGGGGCGGAGGCCGGATGTCCGGGGCTTCGAGGTGCGCCGGATGTCCGGGCCAGGGGCCGGATGTCCGGGCAGTTGCTGCCGTTTCCATCCGGTTCTGATGTGCAGGGGCCGGATTTCCGGAGCCATGGGCCGGATGTCCGGGCTGGGGCCGGATGTCCGGTGCCTGTAGCTTCTGCTGCTAGCTCTCGGTGCTGGTGCAGTCTCCAGGGGCCGGATGTCCGGGGCCTAGAGGGTGTTCTAGCCCTCCTTTGTTGCCCTTCTCCGTTCTTCTCCGTGTCCGTCTCCGTGGGGACTTGTTCTTCACCCCGAGCATCTCCTAGGCCCTCTCCGTTGTACCTAATCATGCAAAGAGTCTCCGATTGAGGTAGCATCCAAGTTCCGTGAACATCAAAGAGAGGATCGTATAGGAGAGATGTCACCTCGTGTTCTATAGCACGTGCCCGGGCTCTAGTCATGGGTCCCTTTGTGGCTTGATGTGATGGTGTAGAGTCCATGGGGATGATGTTGGGATGCTCCGCATCATCTCCCCCCCCCCTTGGGGAAGATCCATCCTCGGATCAAGATCTTCATCA
This sequence comes from Elymus sibiricus, assembly GCA_039707655.1. Lineage (NCBI taxonomy): Eukaryota > Viridiplantae > Streptophyta > Magnoliopsida > Poales > Poaceae > Elymus > Elymus sibiricus. The sequence goes on along the minus strand of CM077667.1, from coordinate 243,943,259 downwards.
CCATGGTAAGGGGATAGATCCGTGACGTTGAAGGTGTCACTCACGTTGTACTTGTCGCGTGGTATGTCGATCTTGTAGGCGTTGTTGTTGTAGCGTGCCAACACCTTGAAGGGGCCGTCGGCTCGAGGAAGTAGCTTCGATTTGCGTTCGTTGGGGAAGCGGTCCTTGCGAAGGTGTAGCCAAACAAGATCACCGAGCTTGAACACCATGGGGTGTTTATTGACGTTGCGTTTGTTGGTGACGCGTTCCACTTGACGTTCCATCGTGCGCCTAGTATCTTCATGCATCCTCTTGATGTAGCTTGCCCTTGCACTTGCGTCCATGTTGACGCGCTCTTGGAGAGGTAGAGGTAGGATGTCCAATGGGGACAACGTGTTGAAGCCGTAAACCACTTCGAACGGAAACTTGCCGGTGGTGGAGTGGCTTGCGCGGTTGTAGGCGTACTCGGCGATGGGGAGGCAATCTTCCCATTCCTTGATGTTCTTCTTGATCAACACGCGGAGTAGAGGTGATAGCGTCCGGTTCGTCACTTCCGTTTGGCCATCGGTTTGAGGATGGTATGCCGAAGAGAAAAGAAGCTTGATTCCGAGCTTGGCGCATAGGGTCTTCCAAAAGTAGCTCAAAAACTTGACGTCACGATCCGAGACAATGGTCTTGGGGATGCCATGTAGGCGTAAGATGTCCCTACAAAAGAGATCCGCAATATGTGAAGCATCGTCTATCTTGTGACATGGAATGAAATGAGCCATCTTGGAAAAGCGGTCCAGAACGACAAAAACGGAATCATGGCCATTTTTTGTTCGTGGCAAATCAAGCACAAAATCCATACTAATGTCTTCCCAAGGTTGGAAAGGTATAGGTAGAGGCATATAAAGGCCATGGGATTGAGCTTTTGACTTAGCTTTGCGGCATGTAGAGCATCGGTTGGTGAAGCGTGCCACATCGCGAAACATCTTTGGCCAAAAGTACTTGTTGGATAGCGTTGCATACGTCTTGTCGCGTCCAAAGTGACCCATAAGTCCTCCACCGTGAGCCTCTTGCAAAAGCAACAAACGAAGAGAAGACTTGGGTATACACAATTTGTTAGCACGCATAAGATAGCCATCTTTCATATAATAGTTCTCCCAACAAGTTTTTACTTGGCACATAGCGTAAGGATGAGCAAAATAGGCATCATGCTCATACAAGTCTTTGATGTGCTCAAAACCAATAACATTCAATTCAAGTTGAGTAACTAGCATGCATTTGCGGGAAAGAGCATCCGCCACGACGTTTTCCTTACCCTTAATGTATTTGATGACATAAGGGAAGGACTCAATAAATTCACTCCATTTAGCATGCCGTTTGTTCAACTTAGTTTGACCCTTTAAGTACTTAAGCGTTTCATGGTCGGTATGGATAACAAACTCATGAGGGCGCAAATAATGGTCCCACACATGTAAAACTCTCACCAAAGCATACAATTCTTTGTCATATATGGGGTAGTTAAGTTGTGCGCCGGAAAGTTTCTCGTTAAAGTACGCAATTGGGCGCTTCGCTTGCATAAGCACACCACCTATTCCACTACCACTAGCATCACAATGCACTTCAAATGTTTTATCAAAGTTTGGCAAAGCAAGCAAAGGTGCATGAGTGAGCAAATTTTTAAGTTCATGGAAAGCGATGTCTTGTGAGGGACCCCATATAAATGGTGCATTCTTCTTGCTCAAAGCATGAAGAGGAGATGCAATAGTGCTAAAGTCTTTCACAAAGCGACGATAGAAACCGGCTAGTCCTAGGAAGCTACGCACTTGTTGCAAATTCGTTGGTGTGGGCCAAGTTTTAATAGCATCAATCTTAGTTTCATCTACATGAACACCCTTGGAAGATACTACAAAACCCAAGAAAACTACCTTCTCAACACCAAATGTGCATTTCTCCATGTTTGCATAGAGTTGCTCTTTCCTAAGGATTTGCAAAACATCACGAACATGTGTAGCATGCTCCTCAAGAGACTTGCTAAAGACAAGAATATCATCAAAGTAGACCACAACACAATATCCTATGAGGGGTCGCAAAACATAGTGCATAACACGCATGAAAGTACCCGGTGCTTCGGATAAGCCCATGGGCATAACCAACCATTCATAGAGACCAAATTTAGTCATGAATGCGGTTTTCCACTCGTCACCCTCTTGTATGCGAATTTGGTAGTAACCACTTTTTAATTCAATCTTAGAAAATATAGTGGCACCACTAAGTTCATCTAGCATATCATCTAAACGAGGAATGGGGTGACGGTATCGAATTGTGATAGCGTTGATAGGACGGCAATCGGAACACATACGCATACTACCATCTTGCTTAGGCACAAGTATGACCGGAACCGCACAAGGACTCAAGCTCTCGCGTACATGCCCTTTATCTAGGAGTTTTTGGACTTGCCTTTGTATTTCCTTTGTTTCTTCGGGGTTGACGCGGTAGGGAGCCTTGTTAGGTAGTGGTGCTCCGGGGATGAGGTCGATGTGGTGTTCGATCCCTCGTTTTGGTGGTAGTCCCGGAGGTAGCTCATCGAGAAAAACATCCTTGAATTCATGCAACAACTTAGATAACACAAGAGGAAGATATTGTGAAGGGTTAGTCCGAACGACTTCATCTTTTCACACAAGTACATAGTGAAGAACGGTCGATGGGCTCTCACTCACATCCATCAAATCTCGTTTGGTGGCTAAAAGAATTATATCTGTCATGTCCCTCATCATGGAGTTGCTCATTTTTGGCTTGTGGCACTCACTCTCTTTGAGGTGGATCACTCTCTCACTTTTATCTCCACGATGGGATGAAGCTTGTTTGTCGGCGATGACTTGGCTTGGGGTCATTGGGCGGAGCACATATTGCTTGCCCTTCATCTTGAAGCTATATTGATTCGTCCGACCGTTGTGTGTGACGCCACGGTCGAATTGCCAGGGTCTACCAAGTAGGAGATGGCAAACGAACATTGGAACCACATCACACTCCAAGGTGTCTTCATAAGCGCCTATCTTGAAAGAAACTTCCATGGTGTGGTCGACTTGGAGCGTTCTGGAATCACTAAGCCATTGGACCTTGTTGGGACGAGGGTGCTTTTTCTTGACCAATTGTAGCTTGGGACAAAGGTCTTCACTTGCCAAGTTGTGGCAACTCCCTCCGTCGATGATGACCTTGACGGATTTTCCTTGGATGCCCGCCTTGGTGTGGAAAATGTGGCAACGTTGGTCCTCGTCTTCTTGTTGTTGTAGTGTCAAAACTTTGGAGACAACGAGAGCGGGGCTCGAATCGTTGTTGCAAAAGATTTGTGAATCTTCATCTTCATTCACTTGACGATGTATGGCCACTTGCTCCAAAGCTTGCATCTCGTCGTCGCTCATAGAGTCATAGGTGCCATCGTCGAGGAGGATCATGTTGCGCTTGGTTGGACATTCGAAGGTCTTGTGGCCTCGCCCTTGGCACGTGAAACACTTGATAGAGCTTGTCTTGGCGGAAGCATCCGGTGTTGGAGTAGAGGATGAAGCCCTTGGCTTGTAGGTGCTTGAGGTTGGTCGGCTTGACGAAGTCGTCTTGTCCTTGTAGCTTGACTTGTCGCCGGTAGGTGTTGTAGATTTCGTAGTTGAAGTTGTCGTTGTTGTAGTAGCTTGAGCACTTGAGCCGTAGGTCTTGGAGGAGAACTTGGAGTACTTGTAGTCATCTTGCACTTGTCGTTCCGCCTTGGTTGCTTGATGCACAAGTTCTAGAAGGTTTTGAGTATGGTTGGAAGTCGGTAATTTTCTTGACTTGGTAGTTGAGGCCATTCAAGAAGCGTGCCATTGTTTGCTCGTCATCTTCCTTGACATTGGCTCAGATCATAGCAATCTCCATCTCTTGATAGTACTCTTCTACGGACTTGGTTCCTTACTTGAGTTGTTGGAGCTTCTTGAAGAGATCCCGGTTGTAATGTGTAGGCACAAAACGAGCTCGCATGAGATCCTTCATTTGGGCCCAAGTGGTGATAGGAGGTTCACCTCTCTCCCTTCTTCGCTCAATCACTTGTTCCCACCAAATAAGGACATAGTCTTGGAACTCAAGGGAAGCCATGGCTATCTTCTTCCCTTCATCATAGTTGTGGAGGCGAAAGATCTTGTCAACCTTGAGAGCCCATGACAAGTAGTCTTCGGGATCATTGCTTCCGGAAAACTTTGGCATTGTGAACTTGAGCTTGCCGAAGTGTTGTTCATCATTGTGGTTTTGATGCCGAAATCCTTGTCTTGGAGGTGGATCCTCATTGTCATTGCCTTGAGCGTGTTGACGTTGATCTTGTTCTTGCTCATCTTCATGGTCGGGTGCAATACGATGATCTTGTGGATGGCGACGAGGTGGACGCACTCGGTTGCGCCTTTTTTGGAGCTCCTCTTGGCGATTGGCCTCTTCTTGTCGTTGTCGACGAAGGTCTTCTTGTTTTGCTTGGCGAAGTGCTTGTCGCTCGAGATGAGCTTGGCGATTGCGCTCCTCCAAGGCACGAGTAGCTTCTTGTAAAGCACGATGTGCTTCAAGCGCTCGTTCATGACGGTGATGTTGTTCTTCTTCTCGGCGTTGATATTCTTGCTCCGACGCGTCTTGTTCTTGTTGGCAGTGACGTTCTCGAGCGCGGACGCGATCGTGCAATCCATTGCCATGAAATGGATTGTCTTGACGGTGACGACCTTGTGGAGAACTTGGGCCTGAGTGTTCGTCTAGGTGATGAACACATGCTCGCCGGGGGCTTGCGTCGGAAGAGTACTCCGATGAGTGTTGGCATGATCGCCGTCTTGACGTAGTCGAAGTAGAGGGAGCGCGGTTGACCATCAAGGACCGAAGTTCCTCCATTTGGCTTGATAACTTGGTGTCGAGGTAGTCCCGTGTGCACGCCTCAGATTCGCGCAAGTCGGTGGCGAGGTTGTCAATGCGGTCATTCAATGCATGTTGCGCTTGAGTAATTGCCTTGTTTGCGCCGAAGAAGTGCAACTTGGTGACGTGGGTGTTCGCGTCGTCGTCATGCTCCTCGAATGTCGGGTTCGACATGATGTTCCTATCCATAACACTCAAGAAGATATAAGTGGAAGAGTGAGAAGACAATACCAATTACCGATCCAAAAGTTGAGAGTGAATCAAGATTACTCAATGTACAAGTATGAAAATAGTAGAATTGGTACCGAAGATCGTCCTTCTCACACCTACACAAATAAGGCTTATGGAGTAGCTTGGTTAGGATAGTGGCACAAATTTCAAGCAATTCTAAAGATAAGATTCAATAACGTTGAAAGAGATTCGAAAACTTCGCAAGTGAGACAATGTAGATTAATAGCAATGAGTATACACGGAAACACACACACGGTAGACAATTGGGGTCATGCAACCAAGGATGAGCCAAAATGTGGAATCCACGGAAAATGCTCTTGTTGCACAACACTAGAGAGACGGTAGCACGATTGCTCCAATGGGCACGATACGCACTTGTGCACACCCTACTATGAACCAAAAGTGTCGTCTTCCTATTCCCGACTTGCTATATGTGTATGCGGCACGTGTCACTCGCTCAAGTGATCCAAGATGATCAAGTATGCTATGCGAAACTTGCGATGCTATTGCTCTTTTGCTCTTGCTTAAAAGCTTTGCTTCTCTTTTCTTTTGCAATGATGATTTGTATGGTCACAATGTGGGACGTGCACACCAAGATAGCAATTATGTATGCGGGTACTATGTCGTAACACAAAAGATGATACTAAGATATATGCACGCAATTGAAGCTATGCGGAGTATGTATCACTAACGTGCACAAGTAGCGTAGCCCGGCAATACTCAATGGCTAGTCTCGATAGGCAAGTAACGCAAAAAGGCTCGGGGTAACAATGTAGTGGCAAGGGTAAAGACAAGAGTGTCGTCGCGGTTACCGTCCTTGCTTACGGTTGGTATCAATGAAGAGTTGGTTGGCGACGATCCGGGGCGATGATGAGCGGTGATGTCGATGAAGAGCCACTCCTACTTAGCCGAAACACTGTAGGAAGTGACGAGGCTCGCAACTCAAAATCTCAATTGCAAATGGGTTGCGGAAGAAATGGCGGAAAAGAAACAAAAACTCTCGAAACCGGAGGCCAAAACAGCTTTGCTGTTCTCCAGGGGCCGGATGTCCGGGCTGCCTGGCCGGATGTCCGGGCCTCCCAATCCGGATCCAATCTGAGGATCCCCAAGAACTAGAGGATGAACACGAAAAAATTTCGGCAAAATTGGGGTGATTTGACGGTGGAAAATGATGGGGATGGTGGGGAAATTCTAGATCTACCTGTCCACAACGAAATCCACGGATCCAAATCAACAAAATCTCCTCAAATCAAACAAATCCAAGAAATTTGGGTATGGCTATTTTTGTGGGGATTTTCGAAATTAGGTCAAAACAAAACAAAATTGGCTAGAAATCGGGGGAGGGGACTCCAAATTCGTGAGAAACCTTGGCTCTTGATACCAATATGATACGGGGCACGCCTGTGTGCGTCGATCTTTCACGAATTGGAGGTGGATTTGTGAGGGAGCGTGAAGAACACGAAGAACACGAGGATAAAATCACAAGAGGAAATCACTCAAGAACGATCCACGATCACACATCCACTAGAATCACCCGAGTACATGAGAATCACGGTCCACAAACAACCAAAGGATACATGTAACGGTAGTCTCCTCGCTCCGAAGGAGGAGGTCTTGTATCCCGAGGGGATCTTCCCTTAGAGGGGCCTTGGCATCACTCCGGATCTTCTCACGTAGAGGGAAGTCGCTCCACGAGGGAAGGGAGATAATGGAGCTAGGCTCAACAAGTGTATTCGCTAAACCTAAGCTAACCCTAGAAAGAGGGAGAGGGGTCCTTTATATAGTGCTAGTGGAAAAGGGGCGAGAGAGAGGGATACATGGGCCTCGGGCCCTTCCGTGCGCGCAGGCAGGCGCCGGATGTCCGGGGCTTCGGGAGTCGCCGGATGTCCGGGGCACGAGCCGGATGTCCGGCCGGGTGCTGGTCAGAGAGCCGTGGGCGCGGGGGCCCCACGCCGGATGTCCGGGGCGGAGGCCGGATGTCCGGGGCTTCGAGGTGCGCCGGATGTCCGGGCCAGGGGCCGGATGTCCGGGCGGTTGCTGCCGTTTCCATCCGGTTCTGATGTGCAGGGGCCGGATTTCCGGGGCCATGGACCGGATGTCCGGGGCGGGGCCGGATGTCCGGCGTCTGTAGCTTCTGCTGCTGGCTCTCGGTGCTGGTGCAGTCTCCAGGGGCCGGATGTCCGGGCTCCTGGCCGGATGTCCGGGGCCTGGAGGGTGTTCTAGCCCTCCTTTGTTGCCCTTGTCCGTCCTTCTCCGTGTCCGTCTCCGTGGGGACTTGGTCTTCACCCCGAGCATCTCCTAGGCCCTCTCCATTGTACCTAATCATGCAAAGAGTCTCCGATTGAGGTAGCATCCAAGTTTCGTGAACATCAAAGAGAGAATCGTATAGGAGAGATGTCACCTCGTGTTCTATAGCACGTGCCCGGGCTCTAGTCATGGGTCCCTTTGTGGCTTGATGTGATGGTGTAGAGTCCATGGGGATGATGTTGGGATGCTCCGCATCAATGGCCCAAGGCCCGCGGTTGCACACAGGCAGGTGCCGGACGTCCGGAGGGCGTCGGTCGTCCGGAGGCTCGAGATGGTCCGGACGTCCGGAGCGTGTCGGACGTCCGTGGCTCGGTCGTACGGAGGTCTTCGGACTTCCATCATTTCGGCGCGGGTTAGTTGGCGCCGGTTTTCCGGATGGGCTCGGACGTCCGGGCGCTTTAGTCTGTCGGACGTCCGGAAGGCGTCGGTCGTCCGGTCGCTGAAGATTCTCCTCGTCCTCTGGCTGGGATGGACTCCAGGCGTCGAACGTCCGGAAGACGTCGGACGTTCGGAAGACGTCGGACGTCCGGAGGCTGACGGACGTTCGGCTGCTGTAGACTCCGCAGCTCCATCTTCTTTCGTCTCCGCTTCCAGGCTTCCCTTGAGGATGGTGTAGTCGTTCCTTGGCGCTTGCACTCCTCCTTGTCATCCGTGAAGGTCTGACTATACCTATGTATGCACACGGAAGGAGTGTCAAGTAGTATGCCATCCTCGAAGGGGTCAAGTGGACACATGTAAAGGAGATGATTCACCTTTATGTATGTGAAGTAGAGGTCGCACGTGTCAATTGCCAAATGGACTCTTGACATGGTGATGTCCGTAGGATGCTCTGCATCATCCCCTCCCCCTTGGGAAAGATCTGTCCTCGGATCAAAATCCAAATCACCATGGAAAGGAGATGGCGTCGCCGAGTAGAAGTCGACGATCACCAAGCACTCATCATCATCAAACTCGAAAGGGGCACTCTCCAATGTCGCACCGTCAAGTAATTCCTTCAAAAGGAGCAAATACGACAAACACTTGGAAAAACAAATGTGATTAGAGTTAGTGCAAAACCAAGCATTCAAGTGGTGAATCACCGCACAAGTGTTGTCATCATGCATAACATATGGTGTGACAAGGGATTGTGTCATGGCGTCTAAGCATACAAGTTGAGCGCAAGCAATGTAATCATGCAAACAAGTGTGCAAAGGTGAGGTAGGGATGCAAATATGTGTGACAATATAACAAGCATCTACCTCATGGTCATAGCAATCATGCACAAAGCAATCACTGAAACGTCTATGGTTGGCATATGAATCATTCACTACACCAAATAAAATGAAGTGTCTAAACACATGGGGCAATCCAAAGTGAAAGACAATCCAAGCATAATGTGCATATGGTGTAGTGAAGATAGTGTGGCGCTTAACACAATAGAAAGAGCAATTGGTCGTCATGTGTGAGGCAATCAAGTCAAGCATGTAGCAAGCAATCGGGCATGGCATATGTGATGAAATGACATTGGTGCAACCAAACATATGATAGGAGAAATCAATCCGCAAGTTGGATGCAACACACAAGGTATATATTTCATGAGGCATGGCAATGCGCCAAGCAATATCACTAACATATGTGCAAGTAAGTGGTCCAAGATGACCAATTTACGTCATGGTACAAGCAACACAAGTAGGAGGATCCACAATATCCATGGTCAAGAAGGATGTCACCTCAAAAGTGTGTCCTTGTGCATTCTTCACAATGCCGAATCACAAGCAAGTGTGACGTAGAAGCGCGTCGTTGTAGCGTGGCTCGCTCTCAAGAGCTCGAATTGTCAACTCGCGCTTGCTTGTGTTGCATCACCGATGTGCTCCTTTTATGCGGTTGATGCCAACCATTGCCATGCATCGCACATGATTGACATTGCTTGTTGTCATATGTCTCCACATGTTGCCTCTCTCATGCTCAATGCTTTGCCATGTATAGAGTGCAACCATGCTATTAATTTTGCTAATGAGATTGCCCCCATAGCTTTCTCTCATATTATTTGAGCTTTTGACATCTTTCATGTGAAGCATGCTTGCCTTCCTTCTTTGCACCATATGCTTAGTGCCATGCATACAGACATTGTCGCATCATATTATTCCTGCACTTTTGCTTCTAATTGTTATGTGCAAGAGAAGAGAACCATCATGATGGATGATGTGTTTGTCTACCATGCACATACATTGTTTCCTTTGTTGTGTGTATGTGTAGGATACTTCGCCTACATGTCAACTTCCACTTCACGTGAGTTGACAATTCGAGCTCTTGCGAGCGAGCCATTCTACGTCGACGCGTTTCTACATCGCACTTACTTGCGCATCGGCATTGTGACGGACGCACAAGGTCACGCTTTTGAGGTGCCTTCTTGAGCATGGATATTGTGGCTCACCCTACTTGTGTTGCTTATACCATGACATATATGGGTCATCTTGGACCACTTACTTGCACACATGTTCGAGATATTGCTTCCATTCTTGATTGCCATCTTTCCACGCCTCATGACCCATTTGCCTTGTGTGTTGCATCCAACTTGTGGATTGTTTGCTCTTATCATATGCTTGGTTGCAACAATGCCCATTATTCACATTTGCCATGCCACATTGCTTGCTACATGCTTGACTTGATTGCCTCACACATGATGAACAATTGCTCTTTCTATTGTGTTGAGTGCCGCACTATCTTCACTACACCATGTGCACATTATGCTAGGATTGTCTTGCAGTTGCACCCTGTGTCTAGACACTTCATTCTATTTGGTGTTGTGAATGATACCTATGCCTACCATAGACCTTTCGTTGATTGCTTTGTGCATGCGTGCTATGACCTTGAGGTAGATGCTTGTTATATTATCACACATATTGGCATCCCTACCTCACCTAGGCATACGTGTTTCCATGATTGCATTGCTTATGCTCAATTTGTATGCTTACATGCCATGACACAATCCCTTGTCACACCATATGATATGCATGATGACAACACTTGTTCGGTGATTCACCACTTGAATGCTTGGTTTTGCACTAACGCTAACCACATTTGTTTTTCCAAGTGTTTGTCGTGTTTGCTCCTTTTGAAGGAATTACTAGTTGGTGCAACATTGGAGAGTGCCCCCTTCGAGCTTGATGATGAGTGTTTGGTGATCGTCCACATCTACACGGCGACGCCATCTCTTTCCCATGGTGATTTGGATCTTGATCCGCGGACGGATCTTTCCCAAGGGGGAGGGGATGATGCAGAGCATCCTACGGACATCACCATGGCAAGAGTCCATTTGGCAAGTGACACGTGCCACAACTACTTCACATACATTAAGGTGAATCATCTCCTTTACACGTGTTCACTTGACCCCTTCGAGGATGGTATACTACTTGACACTCCTCTCGTGTGCATGCATAGGTATTGTTGGAGCTTCACGGATGATGAGGAGGAGTGCCAGCACCTACGTACGACTACACCATCCGCGAGGGAAGCTTGGAAGCGGAGACGGAAGAAGACGGAGTCCCGAAGAAGGAAGAAGAACAAGGGCAGCTCCCAGGCCCCGGACATCTGGCCCTTGGCCCGGACATCCGGCCCCTGGAGATCCCTCTAGCGCCAAGGGCAAGCTGCAGCCGAAGCTACAGGGCCCGGACATCCGGCCGACCCCCGGACATCCGGCGCCACAAGACCGGCTGGAAATCCGACGCTTCCCCCGGAAATCCGGCGCCTCCTCACCCGAACCGAGCGGAGCCAGACACCCAGGCCCGGACATCCGGCACCTCGCGAGCTCCCGGACATCCGGGCCCAATCCCGGAAATCCGGCGCACCCGTATCCAGAGAGCATCAGAACTGACGCCCGAGCCCCGGACATCCGGCACCCCATGAAGGGCCGGACATCCGGCCCCCAGCCCGGACATCCGGCGCCTGCGCGTGCACCACCGGGCCAAAAGCCCATGTATCTCTCTCTCTTACCCCCCATCTCGCCTTGGGCTATATAAGGACCTCCTCCCCCTCTCTCTAGGGTTAGCAATGGTTTAGCTCATAGATTAGTTGATCATTGCTCCTTCCATATACTTCTCCTAGGAGATTGCGACCTCCACGTGTGAGAAGATCTTATGGATGTCAAGGCCCCTATCTAGGGAAGATCCCTAGTGGATTCAAGGCCCCATCTCCCCATGGGATTTGGGATGAACTCTACCATGTATCCTCTTTCCCTTTGTTGTTCTTGTACCCTTGTGGATCTTGTGTGTCGGAGACGACACCTATGGGACCGCGAGGATCCCTTTACGATTCGGCAAGGGAAAAGGTTGGCACAAAGAGCAGATCTAACGATCAACACGAGGAATTTTACCCAGGTTCGGGCCGCTGAGAAGCGTAAAACCCTACTCCTGCTTTAGTATATTGGATGTGTTTAAGCTCTAGTTCTAGGAGCGCTTGTGATGAACAGTACACATCCGCTACACATGCAGAACGGGCTAGAAGAAGATCTCCCCTGTAGCTATGCCTTGGGCCTCCTTTTATATGTTCGAAGGGGTCACCAACAGTGGCGTACAGGGCATACATGAGGTGTAAAAGTAGCTACAGTGTTATCATACCTAACACTGACGGTTTAGGACAAACACATTTAATGCTCTGTTGAGGTGTCCCTTAGCGTCTTGGGGATGGAAAAAGGGGCCGTCCCATCAGCACCGCTTAAGCCCCTCCACCGCAGGCGCCTGACACGCACCCAGGAGGACACCAGTTAAAAAACAAGCTGGCCGCTGCACTGGAGTGGTGACAGGGTGGCGAAGTCTTGCCGGGTGCGAGCCTTGCGGGGGCTGCGAGCCATCCCGGCAAGATCTTGCCGGGGCTCCAGCCTTCGGTCTTCTACCTTCTGACTGCTGACTTAAATGCCTTCTTGACGTTGCTATACATGTATCCAACTGTCCCCCGGCAGGCCTTGCCGCTGGTATGGCTTCGACTGCTCGTGCACAAGTATGGGGTACTAAAGACCCTGACTTTGGTACACCGACAGGAGCCCCCGGGCCTAGTCCATACACGGTGCGAGGCGTTGTTGGGCTAGGCCCAAATAGTGCACGGGCACACGTGGCAGGGATTAACTGTCGTAATCATTCCGTTTACTGCGCCCCCCCACTACGCGCGTTGAATGCGCGACGTGGGAGACGTGGGCGGAGCGGCCGTTGCAGCCGCGCGCCCGCAAAAGCGCTATTTCATTGATTAGTAAAGAGGCAGCCCCGCGTCTTCCCCATAAAAAGGAATTCGCAGAGGCGCTGCGCATTTACCTCCTGTCTTTTCCAATCTGGGAACCACCGTCGTCTTCTTCCTCGAGCCCAAAACAGAGCCCCTTCCACTCATCCATCGCCACCACGCCCTCCTCGTCCTCGGCCTCCGCCCTCATAGCCACCATGCCGCCCAAGACGAGCAAGGGCAAGGAGGTGGAAGCCGCCGCCTCGGAGAGCAAGCTGGCGAAGATGCGGAAGGAGCACGTCGTCTTCCCCCCGGCGCTCGATGCGAGCGTCCTGAAGGGGCGATACCAATGCATGTGGGCGAAGGAGACAACGGCGCATCCTGCAACTCTCGTGAGCCCAGGTTCTTCCAGGGGTGGCCCAAACAAGTATCACTTCTTTGCGGATTACTTTTACTGCGGGCTCTGCCCCCCGTTCTCTGATTTCTTCAACGACATCATGCTCACATACGGCTTCCAACTCTTGGATTTTACGCCGAATGCCGTGACGTGCATGTCAGTTTTCGCTCACCTTTGTGAAAACTTCGCCGGAGTAGTCCCTAGCACAGCCCTTTTCCGCCATTACTTCATTCCCCGCATCCAAAAGGGTGAGGCCCTTTTTGGTTCCATCGTTTGGATCCCACGGCCAGGAAGCAAGGAAGTATACCCAGACGGAGCCTACCGCGAGAAGTGGGATGAATGGCGGGCCAAGTGGTGCTGGATTCAAGAGACAAAGGTCCAGTCCTTCTGCTTGCCGCGACAAAAGAAGATGGTGCGCGGCAGCGACTGGAGTGCCCTCGATCCTGACGATGAGAAGCTCATAGTCGCAACTACCAGGATTCACCGCCTCAGAGCTGCCGGGCTCACAATAGAGATGATAGGCGCCGATTTCCTTCGCCGGCGCATCGCTCCTGTGCAGAACAAAGGGAGGCCAGCTTGGGAATTCCGGAATGCGGCAGACATCATGAGGCTGCGCCCTGGGCTGAACAATAATTTGACGTTCCTGCAGCATGCAACTCTCTGTCAGAAACTCTTTAGGACTGATGCGGTAGGCAAGCTGCCGGCAAGCATAGTCCCTTTGTGCAATAACTCCACTCTGGCCTCAATCATCGCCATGATGCCGGTGTTTGACGCTCACAGCCTTGACGGGACCTGGATCGAGCCATCCGTAGAGCAGGCACATCAATTCTTTGATAACCTGTCGGAGAGGGCCATCCACGCAGAAGAAAACCTTGTCCGCCCCACCACTGATGAAGAGGTGGCGTACATCGCCAGCAGGGCAGAGAAAGCAAATCTTGCTGTGGAGGCCGGCAGCGCTGGCTTCGTGGAAGGGGAAACCAGCGAAAGCGAAGTGCTGTCGGAGGAAAATCTTGCCGGGCAGGGCGAGGTTGCCGGGAAGCAAAGTGGCACTGCTGCCGGGGGCACATCTGCTGAGGACATAGCTGAGGAGGAACTGCACGAGGAGCCCCCAACTCTCGAGCCGAGGAAGAGGCGTGCTCTTCGAAAAGTCACCTCTAGTGCCTCTACCCGCCAGTCTTCATCGAGCGGTGAAGCCTCCGGCAAAGGGGCTGCCGGCAAGGCTACGCAGCAACCCGTCGCAGCCAAGTGGCCCAGGACCGCTCCTTCCCCTCCTCCCCCAGACGCCGCGGCGGAAGTCGACTTCGACCTCTCTGCCTTTAGCTCTGAAGAAGAAGAGTAAGGGCCCCGTCACATCCTCTAGCTTTTGAGTTTCTGATTTTGTTTAACTGATTTGTCTTGTTTCGACTTGTTTCTGCAGAGATGACACATAAACATTGGCACAAAGGGTAGCGAAGAGGGCGAAGACCTCGACGGGTGATGGACCGCCGGCAAGCACCTCAGGTGCGCCAGAAACGATCAACATCAGCCCGGAGTCAAGCCCACAACGCAATCCTCAACATAGCCCCCGGCGCAGCCCCCAGCGTGAGTCCGTTACTCACTTTCCGCTGGCAAGTGCCGGGGTGTGTATCTTCACTGCTGACATCTCCGGGCGTGCAGGAGTGGAGCGGCAACAAGGAGTACCAACGGGAGCCGTCCCCGATGCGCCGCCTCCATCAACTACGCCGCCCAGAGATGAGTCTTCGGCAAGCGAGCTTTACCGCGATGAAGAGGAGCCGGCAAGCACAGGCACCGGCAACCCTTCTCAGCAGCTCGACACAGGTAAACCGCTCGCCTCAGAGTACCTATCACTTTGCCTTTCTTTTTGTCTTCTTGAACTTCCTCCTCAGCCGTATTTTGCTTGTTCTCTTGGCCTCTAGATCTTCCCTCGAGTGAGCACATGGACGTTGATGCTGTTATCGAGGAGACCGCCTGGGATGCTGCCGCTGAAGCCGACAGGGTTGCCGCTGAAGAGGCCGCCAAGAATGCTGCTGCCGAGGCCGCCAAGGACGCTGCCGCTAAGGCCGCCAAGGCCGCACAAGGAGAGACCGCCAAGGAGTCTGCTGAGAGGGCCGGTGAGGAGGCCAGTGACCGTACTGACGGCATCCCTGCCACAGGAGCGCCAGGCGCTATGCCGGCCACGGAGCCCCCAGCTGCCGGTGAAGCGGCTGTTGAAGACCAGCCGTCAACATCCGAAACCCCCTCGTCAAGCAAGTACCTCAAGATTGGCGACAACTTGTTCGTCAGGATTCCACGCACGGCAAACACTAGGGCGCCAACTGAAGGGGAAGTCTTCGATGAAGACGCCATCACCGCTACTGGGCTCGGAATCGTCAACGAACCATGCGCTAGCAGCAGCAAATCTGAAGAAGAGAAACTCCTCCAGGCCATGGGCGACAACTACCAAAAGCTCCAAGCACTCCACCGCGCCCGGAAAGAGAAACTAGACTCCAGGGCAGCGGTTGTCGAGAAAGTGGAGGCAGATCTCCAGAAACGCGTTGAGGAAACGCAAGCCTGGTTTTTGCCGAAGCTTTTCAGGAGTTGAAGACAGGCCAAGAGCAGGTGAACCAAAGCTGGAACGATCTCCTCCTGAAGCAATCTGATGTTGAGAAGGCACAGGAGGAGGCCAAACAGCAGGCCGCTGCAGAGGAGGCACGCTTGAGAGAGCTCCGTGTCGGGCTTGAGGCTCATGACGATGACCTCATCGCTTGCGAGAAAGCTCTTGCCGACAAGCTCCGCGCCAAGGATGAGGAGATTGACAAGCTTGTCGCGCAGCGGACCCAGGAGCTGGAGCAGAAGCACAAGGAGACGCTTGAAGCTCTGACCACAGATCACGCCGGCAAGCTGAAGGAGGCCATCGATGCTGCCGAAGCTGCAGAGGCCGCCAAGAACTTGCTGCAGGAGAAGGTGAAGAGGCTGGAAACAGATCTTGAAGGTCACGGCAAGGAGCTCTCGACACTCAAGACTGAGAGAGAGAAAACTCTTCACAGCTTGATGGAAATGCGGGTTGCCATATCCGACAAGACCAAGCAGCTCTCCTCAGCCACTGACTCCATCGAAGATCTGAAGGTGAAACTGTCCACGCTGGAGGAGACTCTGGAGACCGCCAAGGCTCGTGAGAAGACCCTGATCAAAGACCTCCAGGATGAGAGGGACCTTCTCAAGAGCGCCGCCGCTTCACATAATGACTATGTGGCAGGCGTGCAGACCTGGACTGAAAAGCTCGTCGACGTTGCGGAGAAGCTCGCCGCACAACTGTCCACCATGGGCCTGCAGGGCTTCAGGTATTCTTCTGACGACAGGGTGTCCACGAGTGCCAAGCTGACCATGTTCTTTGACCGTGTGCTTGAAGCCCTGGAGCAGCTTCACTCTGACCGAACAACTCATCTGGCGAACGAATCCCGCAAGCTCTGCCGGGCTGTCCTCCGCAAGGTGCTGGTCAAAGTGGTGTACAAGAACCCCGGCATCAACCTCTCCAACGTCCTCGACCGCTTGCCGAAGGATGTAGACGTCAAGGCACTTGAGGAACTTGTCGCGCCCATCGTCGACAGGGTAAGCCAAGTCAAGAGGGTTGAGGGCGACCGCCGGGATTAGCTGCTTTACTTCTCGTTGCCGCCACCATTCTATGTCAAAGACAATTTAATCTTATGTTAGAACTGCGGCAGCTATTATTGTAATATAACTTGCTATGTTCTGGACGAATGTATGTTATCCCCCTTGCTTAATTCCTTTCTGTATGGTACTCGCCCTACGCTTTGTTGGAAACTTGCCGGTGCGCGCAACCTTGCCGCGAGCGCTAGGTGCGGGACTTTAGCAGCCTGCTGGAGGTGCCACTACCGGCAAGATCCCTTGGTGTTCTCAGTGCAGCCACTTAAACTGTTGAGCGGACTCGAAACAGAGTAAGGGCACAACTGATCACGACAAGGTTCCCTTCGCGTGCAGGTTTTCCATACATAGGCCGAAACCGTTCAAGGAGAATAACTTTACAAAACAAGAAATTTGTTCGAAGTTTCTGCAACTTAGCTTTTCGTTGCTGTATTTCTTCCAGCAAGATGTCAACCTTGAACGCCGCCTGCCGATATCCATACCATCCTTCCCCCCCCCCCCCCCCGGCAAACTTGTACGCGAGGGAACCTTCTGTCCTTTGAGAAAAAGAAAGAAGAGAAAATAGAGATATGGAACCTTGGCGGTTCGTTAATGCTTACCTGAAGTAAGTGTAATACAATATCTCAGATATGCATGCACATAAGTAAACATGAAAATCGACAAGAATTGTAAAACACTTAAACTTTATTCAACTACGCACAGGGTCTGCGCCTGGCTTTGTACAAAGGATTACATGCTTCATCGGCAAGACTTGTACAAAAGGTGGTTGCCGGGAGACCCGGCAACCGCGCCTCATGGATAGAACTTACGAAGATGTTCGATATTCCAGGAATTGCTCACCGGAACGCCATCTTCGGTCTCCAGGCGAACTGCGCCAGGCCTGGTGACTCGCACTACCCGATAAGGGCCTTCCCACTTCGGCATCAACTTGTTGGAATTCTTGGCCGACTGAACACGCCGAAGAACAAGGCCGCCTTCCTCAAGACTTCGGGCATGAACCTTGCGGCTATGGTAGCGGCGCAAGGCTTGCTGGTAGCGTGCAGCTCGCACAGCAGCCTGAAGACGATCTTCCTCAAGGTGCAACACGTCATCTTGCCGCGGCTGCTCTTGCTTGAGCTCATCATAGGCGAGCACTCGAGGTGACCCGTATATGAGTTCCGTGGGGAGAACTGCTTCCACCCCATATACTAGGGAGAAGGGTGTCTGGCCAGTGGCTTGATTTGGTGTCGTTCTGATTGAGCAAAGAACCGCCGACAACTCATCAATCCAGCGTCTTCCGCACTTGCGCAGCTTGTCAAAAGTTCTTGTCCTGAGACCCCGCAACACTTCAGCATTTGCCCTTTCCGCCTGGCCGTTGCTCCTTGGATGAGCAACAGAGGCAAAACAGATCTTGCCGCCAAGGTCTTGGACATACTGCATGAAGGTGTGGCTCGTGAACTGTGTGCCGTTGTCAGTGATGATCCTGTTAGGCACACCAAAACGGCAAACTATTCCCTTGAAGAACTTGACGGCTGACTGTGCTGTCACCTTCCTCACTGCTTCCACTTCCGGCCACTTTGTGAACTTGTCGATGGCGATGTACAAGTACTCAAAGCCCCCGACAGCACGGGGAAAAGGGCCCAAAATGTCAAGCCCCCAGACCGAAAATGGCCAGGAAAGAGGGATTGTCTGAAGAGCTTGAGCTGGTTGATGCAATTTCTTCGAATGGAACTAGCACGCTTCACACTTGGTTACTAGTGCAGTTGCATCCTGGAGAGCAGTGGGCCAAAAGAAACCTTGCCGGAATGCCTTACCAGCAAGAGCTCTTGATCCTATGTGGGAGCCACATATGCCTCCATGAATCTCTGCCAACAGCTCTAGTCCATCCTCCCGAGGAATGCACTTCAATTTCACACCGTTCGGTCTCTTTCTATACAGAACGTTGTCCACGAACTGGTACATACTAGACCGACGGGCTACTTTTTCCGCTTCTTCCTGCTCTTCGGGGAGTTCTCCTGTCTGAAGGAAAAGGACGATGTGTTGTGCCCATGCTAGAGCCTGGGGCTCGACAACAAGGACTAAAGGCATGTCTTCTGCCGTGGGAGCGTTTGTCTCTACAGCAAAGGCTCGAGGCCCTGCCGGAGCCTGTCGCTCCCCGGCAAGCTCGGTGGGAGCGTTTGTCTCTACGGCAAGAGCCTGAGGCCCTGCCGGAGCCTGTCGCTCACCGGCAAGCTCGGCGGGAGCGTTTGTCTCTACGGCAAGAGCCCGAGGCCCTGCCGGAGCCTGTCGCTCACCGGCAAGCTTGGCGTCGTTCCCGACAACTTCTTTGCCGGCGGCCTCTGGGAGATCTGCCGGGAAATACTTGCCGGAACTCGACTTCCTTCTTTTCTCTTGTCCCATCGATGGTGCTACGGATGGTTGAGTCAATCGGAGCACAAAAGTTCCTGGTTCCACAGGTAACTTAAGGGCAGCGCGCTTTGACAAGTCATCAGCAATGATGTTCTGCGCACGGGGGACGTGCTCCATTTGCAGACCGTCAAAACGCTCTTCCAATTTCCTCACTTCATCGACATAAGCTTCCATTAATAGACTTTGATAATCTTTGTTCACCTGTTTGACGACAAGCTGCGAATCACCTCTGACGACGAGTCTTCTAATTCCAAGGTCTGCCGCGATCCTGAGACTGACAAGCAGCCCTTCATATTCTGCAGTGTTATTTGTTGACCTCTCCCGGGGAAAGTGCATCTGAATCACGTATTTGAGGTGCTCTCCGGTGGGTGCGACAAGCAGCACGCCTGCACCGGCGCCTTGCAGCGAGAAAGCCCCATCAAAATACATGATCCATTCTTGATTTGTTTCCTTGCCGGGGAGAGTTGACTCCAGAATCTCTTCGTCTGGCGTTGGGGTCCATTCTGCAATGAACTCCGCCAAGGCTCTGCTCTGAATGGTTGAAGTACTCTCAAACTTAAGACCAAAGCTCGACAATTCCAATGCCGACTCCACAATCCTGCCGGTTGCATCTGGATTTCGCAAGATCCGCTGCAACGGAAAGCGAGTGACGACGGTAATCTCATGTGCTTGGAAGTAATGGCGCAGCTTCCTCGAGGCCATAAGAAGGCCGAAGAGCAACTTCTGCACACCAGAATATCTTGACCTAGCCCCCTGCAAAAGGGAGCTGACAAAATAAACTAGGCGCTGCACCATCTTCTTCTTCTGTATTGCTTCACTTAACTGCGCAGATCCTGCTTTGTCAGCACCAGACTCTGCCGGGGAAGATCCCGGCTCGTCGCTTGGCGGTCTTGCCGCTGCCGCTGCTTCTTCGTCGACTTCTCTCTCTGCCACTAACGCAGCACTCACCACTTGATTTGTTGCCGCTAGGTATAGCAGCAACGGCTCTTGTGGTTTTGGCACGACTAGTACTAGCGGAGAGGAGAGGTACCTCTTCAAATCCTGCAGCGCTGCCTCCGCTTCCGGAGTCCATTTCATCGGACCTGCCTTCTTCAAGATTTTGAAAAAGGGCAGGGCGCGCTCAGCAGATTTTGAGATAAACCTGCTCAAGGCAGCAACGCAGCCGGCAAGACGACGCACGTCCTTGACACGTCTTGGCGCTTCAATCTGCTCAATTGCTTTGATCTTGTCGGGATTTGCTTCAATTCCACGCTGAGATACAAAGAACCCGAGAAGCTTGCCGGATGGGACACCAAACACACACTTCTCAGGGTTGAGTTTCAAGTTGATCTTGCGCAGATTTGCAAATGTTTCTTCTAAATCTTGAATGAGCGTTGCCTTGTCTTTGGTTTTGACCACTATGTCATCCATATAAGCTTCCATATTTCTATGCAGCTGGGGCTCAAAACCAATCTGGACCGCTCTCGCAAATGTTGAACCAGAACTTTTCAACCCGAAAGGCATACGTAAAAAGCAATACGTACCACATGGGGTGATAAATGCGGTCTTCTCTTCATCTTCCTTTGCCATGAAGATCTGATGATATCCTGAATATGCATCAAGAAATGAAAGCAGGTCGCAGCCGGCAGTGGAGTCCACAATCTGGTCGATGCGCGGCAAGGGAAAAGGATCTTTTGGACAGGCTTTATTGATATTTGTATAGTCAATACATAGCCTCTATTTTCCATTCGCCTTGCGCACTACAACTGGATTGGCCAACCATGTTGGATGAAGCACTCCTCTTACCAAACCTGCCGCTTCCAACTTCTTGATTTCTTCGGCAATAAACTGTTGCCGCTCCAAAGCCTGCTTCCTGACCTTCTGCTTGACGGGCCGCGCGTGTGGACAGACAGCAAGGTGGTGCTCAATTACTTCCCTGGGAACACCGGGGATATCAAATGGTTGCCATGCAAACACATCGATATTCGCCCGCAGGAAAGCAACGAGCGCGCTTTCCTATTTGTTATCGAGGATGGAACTTATGGTGAAAGTTCCTCCCGTACCATCCTCCTTGGCGGGCACCTTCTTGGTCTCTGGTGGAGCTGCCTTGGACTTCTTGCTCTTGCCGGTGGAGCTCTCTGGCACATCCTCAACGGGAGCGCGGTACTTCGAGGAGGCGCGCTTGCCGGAGTGAGTGCGAGAGGTCTTGCCGGTCTTCTTCCTCCTGGGAGCTTCAGCGGCAGGAGCAAGTGCCTTGGCGGCAGATGCTGCAACTGCCTCCCGGTAAAGCTGGTCGGTGCAGATAAGCGCGTCCTTCTTGTCGGAGTTGACAGTGATGACGCTTATCGGCCCGGGCATCTTCAATACATTGTAAGCGTAGTGCGATGCCGCCATGAACTTGGCTAACGCTGGGCGGCCAAGGATCCCATTATATGGCAATGGAATCTTGGCGGCGTTGAAAACAATCTTCTCTGTCCTGAAGTTCAGGTCGCTACCAAATGTCACCGGCAGCGTGATCTTTCCCTTGGGCTGGCTCCTTCCTGGATTGACCCCCTGAAACGTGCCCGTTTCTTGGAGATTTCCATCAGGAATTTGCAACCTTTTGATCACCTCGGGTGAGATCAAGTTCAGACCGGCCCCACCGTCAACTAACATTTTCGTCACTTTGAGGTTGCGAATCATTGGTGAAACCAACAATGGCAGACACCCGACCGCAGTTATGCGATCAGGGTGATCCTCAACGTCGAAAATGATAGGCGTGTTGGACCATTTCAACGGCTTCCGGGCGTCGACGGATGGCTCAGTCGCATTAACCTCACGCGCCCACTGTTTAAGTTGGCGGTGGGAAGAATGCAACGAGGCGCCCCCGTCAACGCACATCATGTCTGTAGCTTTTTGGAATTCTTGCTCACTGGACTCGTCGTCCTCGTCGTTGTCATCGTCACCCCCCTCTTGCTTGTCGCGGCCTCGAGCGGGCCTCTCCTTCTGTTGCTTGGCCTTGCCGCGGCGACCTCCTCAGCCACCGCGTTTCTTGCCGGACCCCTCCGCACCGTCCTGGGCCTTCTCCTTGTCTCGCCTTTTGATGCGGAGCATCCTACAAACATCAACATGACAAGAGTCCGTTCGGCAAGTGACACGTGCGACATCGACTTCACATACATAAAGGTGAATCCTTTCCTTTACACGTGTTCACTTGACCCCTTCAAGGATGGTATACTACTTGACACTCCTCTCGTGTGCACGCATAGGTATTATTGGAGCTTCAAGGATAAAGAGGAGGAGTGCAAGCGCCAAGGAGCAACTACACCATCCGCAAAGGAAGCTTGGAAGCGTAGAAGGAAGAAGAGGAGTTGTGCCAGCCCAGAATTAGAGGTACAACCGGTCAACAACCGGTCAACCACCGGTCAACCGGTACAACCGGTCCACTACCGCCCAACCACCGCTCCGACCGGGCCAAGTTTCTGTTTTGAAGCGGTTCAAGGCCGGTACTGTCCCGGTTGTTCCGACAGCTTCTCCATGACCGGTAAAACCGGCCCAACCTCCGGTACAACCGCCCTCCAACGCCCTACTCCTGCTTTTGGTGGATTGGCCTCGCGAGGAGGTTTGGGGATGAACTAGTAGAGTGGTTGAGCGACCTCGCGAGGGCTTAGAGGTGAGGATGGATCGATCCCTTCTACGGTGGAGGCTAGTCCCTATTTATAGTGGCCTTGGTCCTCTTCCCTTATCGCACAGGCGGGAAGGGATCCCACAACGACCAATTTTGAAAGGGGACAAGAGGTACATCTTATCCTGACTGAAGGTGGTCTTCGCCTGCAAAGTTTCTGGGCGTGACGCAGAGGTGGGCTCGCCGATGACATCCGTCCTGCCGAGCTCGTGGTCTTGGTCTTGTTGCACTGGAATGGAAACCTTTGGGGGATCCCTTGGGAACCCTCGTACGTCCTTGCCTCCTTAGCACAAAAGAGGAAACTGTCCCCTCTACACCCGCTGGCGCCCGCCTGGTGTCGGTGTCAAAACCGACGGATCTCGGGTAGGGGGTCCCGAGCTGTGAGATTAGGATCGATGGGTAACAGGGGACGAAGGAGACGAAGTTTACCTAGGTTCGGGCCCTCCTATGGAGGTAAAACCCTACGTCCTGCTTGATTGTATTGATGTGTATGTAGATTACAGAGTTGATCTACCTTGAGATCAAGTAACCAAAACCCTGGATGAGCTTCTCTGCCCTCTACAATCTAAACCCCCTGGCTTATATAGACACCGGGGGTACCTAGGGTTTACACATGATAAGTCTCCAGCTGGATGCGAAGACGCTGATCCTCTCATCTTGACTTGGAGTGCACGCCGCGTCTTCTTAGGTTTCCTTCTAGAATACGGGGTCGCCGCATATCTCGGCCCTTCCTACGATAAACAGAGAGCAGCCCACCAAGCCGGCCTATGAGAGATAGGCCGGCGGCCCGAGGACCCCTTAGTCCAGGACTCCCTCAGTAGCCCCCGAACTAGCCCCCAATGCCAGGGGCCATGACACTAGCAGCTTGGAGTGATCGGAGTTTCCGGCTTGTGGGGTGAGTTCTTTTCCCCCTTTATGATCGGCTGGCTCTAGTCCGGCCGCCGATGATATGTAGTTATCCGAGCGCCATAAGTCACTTAACCTCGAAGGCCAAACGTCAGTGTGAACAGTATTTCCTGACAACCTTTCTGACGAAGGGTCGTGGCCCGTCACGACCGTTGAGCCGGTTACAAAAACTCAATTCGCGGTTCGAGGCCGTTTCTCCATTGGCACGTCTTATCAACGTGTAGATCGTGTCCCGTTTATTACGGGATACGCTCAATGCCCTGGGTTATCCCACGCGCGCATAACAGCACGATTGTTTCTTGAAGTGGCGAGGCCTGCGGCGCAGTAAGAGCGAGGCTCTTGGTATTAGGGCACCCCATAAAAGGGAGACAACCCCCAAGGCCTATTTACGCTCCAAATTCGCACCCTTTGCCTCCTTGACCTTCCCAAGCTCCGAGAGCCCAGATCCAGTTCTTCCTCAATCTTTCCTCCGAGTCGGCCATGGCTGGTTCAGGCTCCATGGGCAACTGGGAGGCCTCCTCCGTCACCGACAACGATATTCGGGAGCTAAAGTGTGCCGGCTACCTCTCCGCCGACATCACCCACCGCGCCCCAGAGGCGAATCAGGTGGTTCCCACACCGAAGCCGGGCGAGAGGGTGGTGTTCGTCCCCCATTTCATCCGGGGACTGGGCTTTCCGCTCCGCCCCTTCGTCAGGGGCCTCATGTTCTTTTACGGGCTAGATTTCCATGACCTCCTCCCGAACTGCTTCATGCATATCTCGGCGTTCATCATCGTCTGTGAAGCCTTCCTACGGGTACAGCCGCACTTTGGCCTGTGGCTCAAAGTGTTCAACGTCAAGCCGAAGACAGTTGCGGGTGCGTATGCGGATTGTGGAGGGGCGGTAATCAGTAAGCTCCCCCGTGTCGAGTGGCCGGATGACACCTTCATCGACACGGTCAAGATCTGGCAAAAGGAATGGTTCTACATCACCGAACCAAGGAGCGCGGACTGGGCGGCACCTGCCGAGTTCAGATTCGGACCCCCCGCGAGGCTAACCTCGTGGCTCAAGAAAGGCCTTGACTGGGGGTCGGCCGTAGAGGTAAAATTGCTGTAGAAGCGTATCTCCTCGATGATTGAGGCCAAAATCGAGCTGGTCAACGTGATCCAGGTCATGCTAAAGCGTGCCGGCTACCTCTCCGCCGCCGTCTCCTCCCCTGCCAGCACCGGGCCTCCCCAATGTGGGCCTACCAGCTCGAGGACCCGGCCACCGTGAGTCAATTCTTCCGCACTACCCACGAGAAATTGTGGAAAGTGCTATTCAAGCCCCAGAAGAGCTGGCCGGCCGAGGAGGAGGACACCGGTCTTGACGCCGAAACCCCTCCTACCAAGGTATGATAAAACTTTAATTCTCCGGCTCTGTTTTTTGACAAAGAGCTGAACCCCTTCCCACTCATCTTCGCAGAAATGGCTGAGCAAGGCCGAGCAAATTGACTGTCCGGCCCCGCAGCCCGAAGACCCTCGGTCAGATCTGATGACGGAGATGCTCGTCGTGGCGCCGTATTCAGCGCCAGAGAGGAAGGAGAAGAAGAAGAAAAGGGAGAAAAAGGAGGCCCGAGAGGGTCTTCGTCTAAGGGGTCTTTCGGACACTAAGTCCGAGGAGACCCATGCCTCTTCCACTCACGAGGAAGAGCACGAGGACGAAGGGGAGTGCGGTTCCCCCCTCACAAGGAAAAGGGCGACGTCCACGGATGCCGCGGAGGACCTGCCTCCTCTTGCCCCGAAGAGGACAAGCCAGACAAAGGCAGTCCTGGCTGATGATAACTCGGACTCCGATAAGGAGTCTGAGGATTTTGAAAGGGTTCCCCGAAGGAACCCAAGTGTTAAGCCCCCAGCCCAGAGGTATGAATCCGAGGACCCTCTGGGTTATTTATATAGAGCTTTTAATGCCAAACGGGAGAACGTCTTTCAATTTGCAGCCCACCACGTGATCTCCCCACCGACCAAATCTCGGACGGGGAGTCTCTGGCCGCCGACCTGGCGGTAAGTGGAACCGCGTCGCATCCTACGCCTCCTGAGGTCTCAAAGGAGGCCACGGAGGTGTTATCGCGCCAGGCTCCTCCCGAGCCGAACACCGGCGGCGGAGGTGACGACATTATGGCCAAGGTTAATACCTCGACCACCGAAGACCAGGAGGAGGAACATCTCGTGGCAACCGAAGAGGGGGGACGAGGTCCGATCCAGTCCCCTCCGTAGACATCCCCGGAGGGCTCTGTGCCTCCGGAGCTGCCCGCCCAATCCCCCACCGGAGGGGGGGCTGGCAGGTCACCACCGGTGCCGCCCACGACTAGGTGGCCGGCCATGGTGGAGGAAGCTTTATCCGGCTCCTCCATCACCGAAGATCACCGCGCCCTTATGGGTGCGGTTTTGGAAGGCATTCAGTCCGTTGATAGCGGACTGAAAGAGGCCTTCAACGGTCTCTTGACGGGCTTCAAGGTGAGCCACGTAATACTCTTATTTCCAGAAAAGGTTAATTTTCCTAGTTTATGCAATCCTTATAAGTGTAGTAGCCCCCGAGACCTGGGTGAGTTTGAAAAGCCCACCCGGGGGTCAAATGTCCGAATATTAGTAATGATGCTCAAGGCACCCTTTGACCTTTATTACTCTAAGGGCTCCGGAGAGTACTTAGCAGAGGGTCTGGATCCGACAGCTCGGGAGTTTTAATGCACATAAGTTGTTTTGTAGGACTCGTCATCGGCGGCGGCCGCCAACGCAGGGGAGCTTGCCGAGCTAAACCGGAAGCTCAAGAGCTCCGATGAGGAGCTCGATCGCGTGAACAAGAGATTCGACGAGACGCAAGGTGAGTCCGAATTGTATCATTCGGGGCTATTTGTCTATCCTCATTGATTGAGATATCCGGATTGTATCATTCCTAAGTGTTATTTACTCAATGTTACCACAGCTGTGGCCGCGGAGGTCGAGAACCTCAAGGCCAAGTTGGCAAAGGCGAGGCAGGAGGCCGCGGATGAGAAGGCGGCGGCCGAACGAGCGGCAGCTGACCTGTCGGCGTTAAAAACCGCGAGCGATAAGCACGAGGCCCCGGTGGTAGAGGTGCAGATGGAGCTCAAGGATGCCAGCACGAAGTGCGAGGGCCTTGAGCAAAAGAACAAGGACCAGGCCACCGAACTATCCTCGCTGAAATCCGAACTCAAATCGGAGCGAGTTGATAGGCGGTTCTTTGAAGAAGAACTCCGCCAAGTCAAGGCGATCGCGGATGGTAAGCCGTACTTACTTCAATGTGCCTTTGGTGGTAACAGGTTTGCGTTGCTCACCCGGGTGTGGCGTTCCTCAGGCGCCTTTACGGACCTCCCGAGGAGTGCAGCGGATGCGAACAGATACTTCGCCTCTCGGGATGGGGATGTTGAGCCTCGGCTGTTCTAGGCGCAATTTCAAGCCCCCGAGCATCCCCCCTCCTGAGCAAGCAGATGAAACAATTGATGGAGCTGCACAGGATGGCGGAGCCGGCCATGAGGGGCCTCTGCATCCGGCTATGGCCTGCGGAGCCATTGCCGAGCAGTTACTTCGGCTTGGTGCAGAAACTATGCGACGCTGCACCTCGGGTTGACGCTCTAAAGCGTTCTACGTGTATCGAGGGAGCTCGGATGGCCTTTGCAAGGACCATGGTGCACTGGCCGAAGATCAAGCCGACCGAGATGGCCACCGCACCTCCACCCCTTGGGATGGAGCATAGGCGCCCCGAGAAATACTTTGCCACCATGATGGATGGTGCTCGGGCGATAGAAGCTCAATGCCCCAAGGATGTAATTTATGAATGAGCGTTTTGTCATGTATCCGATGACTGTTCCGCTTTTGTAATGCGGATGCATGGTTTATCATGTCTTTAAGCTTTGTATTATTTTGACTCCTATGTGGCCGTTTTATCTGAAAGTTGCGAGACGTCGGCTTCAGCCCCCATGTAGATACTACACGAGGTGTTTCTACCTCCACACTGTGACCCTTAGCCGACGTATCGGTGCCCGAAGGCGGTAGTGCGAGGGGAACAAGGCAATCGGACTATGATGCTTTAGTGCTTTCACTTAGCCGTAGGAGCTTGACTGCGGGGGCTGATGACCAGCCCCCAGTGTTTTGTGATATTCGGATACACCGAGGTTGAAACCAGCATCACATGGTTTGTAATAATACAAACCCCTCGTATAACACGGAATAACCTCTATCGATTTTTAGTTTGACACTTATGCTCGGGTTGCAGACCGGTTCTCGCTTATTATGACAGTCATTTTTCGGCTTTCTCCACTGAGGCGCTTGACCAGGCGAGCTGGAAGCACAATCGCAGTGGTTCTCCCTTTAGCCGTTTAGCCAAACTAGCGGAACGTAAGAGGGCAAACACAGGAGCCGGGCAACCCAACCATTGACCCAAGACATAATTTGGAACCAATTCATATAAAGCAACATCCGAGACGCCGAACACATAAACAATAGTGCCGGGGTGATGCTTGGGGCGATTTTTATAGTTAAGCCCCCGGTTTATTAGCCGGTCGCATCGTAATATGTACCGAACAGCTTTTGCTATCGGCATCGGTGAGTAGAGAACAGAGTATGTGACATAAAATACAGCGAGGAGGCCGTAAAGGATGGTCTTTATTTCTGATGAATTCTTACAGCTCAAACTGCCGAAGCAACTGTTACAGGTATTTTGAAATGAAAAGCAAAATTTACAAAGGAGAGGTTTTACCCGGGGTCTTCGATGGGTGGCTTGACGTCCTCAATGCCCCTGTCGCGTGTCTGCTCCTTTGCTCCCGAGGATGGTTGCGGTCCTTTAAAGGTGATTGCTATCGGCGAACGGACCTTGGGAAGAAGATCTTGATAAGTCGTCGCAGTGTGGATGAGCTTTACGCTTGGAAGGTCCTAGATGGTACCTGTGGTTTGTCCGAAGACATGTGTTGGCAGTAGTTCGGTCCAGCCGAACACTTTCCTTTTGATAGTGGGTCCCCACAGCTGCCCATGGTATTTTGAGCACGAAATTGTGCCTTCTTGGCACATGTTTTACGGGAACTAGGGTTGTGCTGTGGGGGGCATATCCCTATTTATGTTGGGCGGAAGATGATTCCGGGAGTTCGGTTTGAGACCGAGCTCGTTTACTATCCTGACGTGCCTTTATGGCTGATTTGGGCGTCGGCCTATCACAGCCGTACTGGAATTCGGCTGCCAGGGCCACTGTGTGTTCCTCAGTTTGGAGGGAGCGCTCTGTGTTGCCGTTGACAGTAATGACCCCCTGGGACCTGGCATCTTGAGCTTCAGGTACGCATAGTGGGGGACGACGTTAAAGCGAGCAAATGTTGTGCGGTCGAGTAGGGCGTGATAGCCATTGCGAAAAGGGACAATGTCGAAGATCAAGTCTTCGCTGCGGAAGTTGTCGGGTGAGCCAAACACTACTTCTAGATTCACGGTGCCCGAGCAGCGGGCTTGGACGCGTGGGATCACTCCTTTAAAGGTAGTGTTGTTGGGTTTGATCCTTGACGGATCTATACCCATCTTTTTCACCATGTCTAAGTAAATCAGATTAAGGCTACTTCCACCGTCCATTAGGACTCTAGTGAGATGATATCCATCGATAATGGGGTCTAGGACGAGGGCTGCCGAACCTCCGTGACGGATACTGGTCGGATGATCCCGTCGGTCGAAGGTGATCGGGCAAGCCGACCATGGGTTATACTTCGGGGCTACGGGCTCTATGGCGTAGACCTCTCGAAGGGCGCGTTTCCTCTCCTTTTTTGGTATGTGAGTGGCATATATCATGTTCACAGTTTTTACCTCTGGAGGGAACTGCTTTTGTCCTCCATTGCTTGGACCGCGGGGCTCGTCATCGTCCTCGCTGCGTGGGCTCTTGCCTTGCTCCTCGGCTGCGAGTTTGCCAGCTTGTTTGAATACCCAACAATTACGGTTGGTGTGGTTAGCGGTCTTGTCTTGGGTGCCGTGGATCTGGCAGAGCCTATCCATGATTTTGTCCAGCGTGGTAGGTTCGTCTCGATTTCCTTTAGAAGGTTTCTTCCGCTGTCCGGATTTCGGGTGGCGGAAATCGGCATTAACGGTCGTGTCCTTAGCATCGCGGTTGTTATGCCGGCGTTTATTTTTGTTACGTCGTGTTTCCCATTTCCATCCCGGACTTCAGAGGTGCCGGGGTCTTCGGGGTTATGGCTTCGTCGAGCTAGCCAGTTATCCTCACCCGTGCAAAAGCGGGTCATAAGTGAGGTAAGGGCGGACATTGTCCTCGGCTTGTCTTGACCGAGCTGACGAGCTAGCCATTCGTCCCGGATATTATGTCTGAAGGAGGCTATTGCCTCGGCGTCCGGGCAGTCAACGATCTGGTTTTTCTTGGTCAGGAACCGATTCCAGAATTACTGAGCCGATTCGCCTGCTTTCTGGACAACGTTGCTTAGGTCGGAGGAGTCCGGTGGCCGGACATAAGTGCCCTGGAAGTTAGATCGGAAGGCATCCTCGAGCTCTTCCCAGCTCCCGATAGAATTCTCGGGGAGACTGTTTAACCAGTGTCGAGCTGGCCCCTTAAGTTTTAGGGGCAGATACTTGATGGCGTGGAGATCATCTCCTCGTGCCATATGAATGTGGAGGAGTATGTCCTCAATCAACACGGCTGGGTCTGTTGTGCCGTCGTATTGCTCTATGTTAACGGGTATAAACCCTTCAGGGAACTGATGTTGCATCACCTCGTCTGTGAAGCACAGTGGGTGGGCAGCGCCTGTGACCCGAGCTATGTCATGCCTACGATCGGCGGTAGGTCGGGCCCGGTATTGTTCTCGACCTCTATTGTTGCGGTCGAGCCAAGACTGGTACCCGTCCCGTCTAGCGGGGGAGTACCCTCTAGATCCGTAGATGGATCTTGTGTGGCCTGCTCTACAATCCAGGTCCTATCGTAAGTCGTACCTGTCCTCAGGCCCTGCTGGCTCTTTTCCTCTCCTACGGGGTACCGCGGGTCTGTAGTCGTCCTCGCCGGCCGTCCTATCCCGTCCTCGGGGAGGGCGGTCCGGCTGGTCGTACGGAGTATGCTTGGGAGACGATGGTTCAAGGACCTCGTCATCGAACTGCGGCAGCAGCCGCCGGCGTGGGTAACTCTTGGGTTGGTCCGGTAGATTGGTATCGTACACTTCTTCGGCTGCCAAGACCCTCGTCCATCTATCATTGAGGGTGTCCTATTCGGCTTTGAGCTGCTGTTGTTTTGCCTTCAGGCTTCGGGCGGTGGCTAAAAGCTGCCGCCTAAACCATTCCTGATTCGTAGGGTTATCGGGGACAGTGAAGTCTTCGGTTTCCAGGTCGTCCTCCTCCTCGACAGGGGGAAAGGTAGTTGTCGTCCTCGGAATCATTAGGATCCTCGTTGTCGCGCCGATCTTCGGGCCTTTCCTGGTCCTCCTCTGGCTGTTCGGGTGCTTTAGGGTTGCCGAGGTCTTCAGGGGTGTCGTTTTCCCCGGTGCCTGCAATGGCTTCCCCTCCCTTGTTTGCCTTAGATCGTTTGCGCTGTTTCCGGCGCCTTGACGGCGCCTCACTGGATTTATCGCCATTCTTCTTAGGGGTGCGATCGCCCTTATCGTCGGGGGTGTCTACCATGTAGACATCGTAGGTGGAGGTGGCAGTCCATCGCCCAGTGTTGACAGGGGCGGGGGCGCCGTTCTCTTCATCCATGTCTTCTGCCTCCTCGGAGGCGTAGTCCAGCATACCGGTTAAGTCTTCGATAGTGGCTACCAAGTGGGTGGTGGGTGGGTCAAAAAATTCCCAATGACCCGCCTCCAGACCGATCTGAGCATGGGTCGATGTCGGGTCGTCTGTGATTTTTATTGATAGGATCTGATCCAGCGCCTCGTTGATCGTCGAGAGCTCGACCGGATCAATCTGCCTAGGACTTTCGGAGTTAACCTCCGACGTGTCCGTACAAAGAGTATGTTCGGCAGGGGCCGACCCCTGGCCCTCAGGTACTGTAACCGGATCCGGACTAATAGCCAGATCATCGGCAGGGATAGACCCGAGGGCGGAGTTGAGAAGGAGATCCGAAGTTAAAGCTTCAGAGACTTCGGGCTCGTGAGATGAAATCGCGAGCCCAGCGAATGAAAGATCGCCCCGGGAGTCTATAGAGAACTCTAGGTTCCCGAATCTGATCTCTTCATCGGGGGCGAGACTCCCAATCTGACCAGGGCGGCCGGTCGAGTCAGCGTGCAGCACGATGCTGCCGAAAGCGAAAATCTGTCCAGGGGCAAAGGAGTCCCCGTTACGGACTTCATAGCTAATGATTAGGCGAGCCAGCAATTCCTCTTGTGATCCCACAGCGGAACTCTCAATGAAAGCACCAATGTCGGTGTCAAAACCGGCGGATCTCGGGTAGGGGGTCCCGAGCTGTGAGATTAGGATCGATGGGTATCAGGGGACGAAGGAGATGATGTATACCCAGGTTCGGGCCCTCCTATGGAGGTAAAAACCCTACGTCCTGCTTGATTGTATTGATGTCTATGAAGATTACAGAGTTGATCTACCTCGAGATCAAGTAGCCAAAACCCTAGATGAGCTTCTCTGCCCTCTACAATCTAAACCCCCTGGCTTATATAGACATCGGGGGTACCTAGGGTTTACACATGATAAGTCTCTAGCCGGATGCGAAGACGCTGATCCTCTCATCTTGACTTGGAGTGCACGCCGCGTCTTCGGAGGTTTCCTTCTAGAATACAGGGTCGCCGCATATCTCGGCCCTTCCTGCGATAACCAGAGAGCGGCCCACCAAGCCGGCCTATGAGAGATAGGCCGGCGGCCCGAGGACCCCTTAGTCCAGGACTCCCTCACCTGGCCTTGGTCGTCATGAGGTCGGATACCTGCATAGGAATCTCCGCTCCTCGGGAGGCAGCCTGGGGAGGCCGCTCCCCTGGAGGTCTTGGCATTGTTCACCTCAAGAGGCTGGGGCTCTCGCGAGGGCCTTGTCTTGGGGGTCTTGCCGCTAAACCGTACCGGGCCGTCGAGGTGGGCCACGCGTTGGGCCGCAGGCAGGCAGATCTGGGTACCGCCGATCCCAGAACGCCGACAGTCTTCCAAAAGTAGCTTAGGAAGTTGACGTCGCGATCCGAGACAATGGTCTTGGGGACGCCATGTAGTCGCAAGATGTCCCTACAAAAGAGATTTGCAATATGTGAAGCATCGTCTATCTTGTGACGTGGAATGAAATGAGCCATCTTGGAAAAGCGATCCACAACGACAAAAATGGAATCATGGCCATTTTTAGTTCGTGGCAAGCCAAGCACAAAGTCCATACTAATGTCTTCCCAAGGTTGGAAAGGTATAGGTAGAGGCAAATAAAGACCATGGGATTGAGCTTTAGAATTAGCTTTGCAGCATGTAGAGCATTGGTTGGTGAAGCGTGCAACATCATGAAACATCTTGGGCCAAAAGTACTTGTTGGATATTGTGGCGTACGTCTTGTCGCGTGCGAAGTGACCCATAACTCCTCCACCGTGAGCCTCTTGCAAAAGCAACAAACGATGAGAAGACTCGGGTATACAAAGTTTGTTAGCACGCATAAGATAGCCATCTTTCATGTAATAGTTCTCCCAACAAGGTTTCACTTGGCACATAGCGTAAGGATTAGCAAAATAAGCATCATGCTCATACAAGTCTTTGATGTGCTCAAAACCAATAACATTCAATTCAAGTTGAGTAACTAGCATGCATTTGCGAGAAAGGACATCCGCCACAATGTTTTTCTTACCCTTAATGTATTTGATGACATAATGGAAAGACTCAATAAATTCACTCCATTTAGCATGCGTTTGTTCAACTTAGTTTGACCCTTTAAGTACTTAAGCATTTCATGGTCGGTATGGATAACAAACTCATGAGGTCGCAAATAATGTTCCCACACATGTAAAACTCTCACCAAAGCATACAATTCTTTGTCATAGATGGGATAGGTAAGTTGAGTGCCGGAAAGTTTCTCGCTAAAGTAGGCAATTGGGCGCTTCTCTTGCATAAGCACACCACCTATTTCATTACCACTAGCGTCACAATGCACTTCAAGTGTTTTATCAAAGTTGGGCAAAGCAAGCAAAGGTGCATGAGTGAGCAAATTTTTAAGTTCATTCAATGCGGTGTCTTGGGAAGGACACCAAGTAAATGGTGCATTCTTCTTGCTCAAAGCATGTAGAGGAGATGCAATGGTGCTAAAGGTCCTTGACGAAACGTCGATAGAAACCGGTTAGTCCTAGGAAACTACGCACTTGTTGCAAATTCGTTGGTGTAGGCCAAGTTTTAATAGCATCAATCTTAGTTTCATCTACATGAATGCCCTTAGAAGATACTACAAATCCTAGGAAAACTACCTTCTCAACACCAAAGGTGCATTTCTCCATGTTTGCATAAAGTTGTTCTTTCCTAAGAATTTGCAAAACATCACGAACGTGGGTAGCATGCTCCTCAAGAGACTTGCTAAAGACAAGAATGTCATCAAAGTAGACCACAACACAATATCCAATGAGTGGTCGCAACACATAATGCATAACACGCATAAAAGTACCCGGTGCTTCGGATAAGCGCATGGGCATCACTAACCATTCATAGAGACCAAACTTAGTCTTGAATGCCGTTTTCCACACGTCACCCTCTTGTATGCGTATTTGGTAGTAACCACTTTTTAAGTCAATCTTGGAAAATATAGTGGCACCACTAAGTTCATCTAGCATATCATCGAGGCGAGGAATGGGATGACGATATCTAATGTTTATAGCAGTGATAGGACGGCAATCGGAACACATGCGCATACTGCCATCTTGCTTGGGTACTAGTATCATCGGAACCGCACAAGGACTAAACTCTCACGTACATACCCTTTGTCTAGGAGTTTTTGGACTTGCCTTTGTATTTCCTTTGTTTCTTCGGGGTTGACGCGGTAGGGAGCCTTGTTAGGAAGCGGTGCTCCGGGGATGAGGTCGATGCGGTGTTCGATCCCTCGTTTTGGTGGTAGTCCCGGAGGTAGCTCATCGGGGAAAACATCTTGGAATTCCTGCAACAACTTAGATAACACAAGAGGCAGATGTTGTGAAGGGTTAGTCCGAACGACGTCATCTTTGCACACAAGTACATAGTGAAGAACGGTCGATGGGCTCTCACTCACATCCCTCAAATCTCTTTTGGTGGCTAAAAGGACTATATCTCTCATGTCCCTCATCGTGGAGTCACTCACTTTTGGCTTGTGGCACTCACTTTCTTTGAGTTGGATCACTCTCTCACTTTTGTCTCCATGATGTGATGAAGCGTGTTTGTCGGCGATGACTTGACTTGGCGTCATTGGGCGACGGACATATTGCTTGCCCTTCATCTTGAAGCTATAGTGATTTGTCCGGCCGTTGTGGATGACGCCACGGTCGAATTGCCATGGTCTACCAAGTAGGAGGTGCCAAACGGACATTGGAACCACATCACACTCCAAAGTTTCTTCATAAGCGCCTATCTTGAAAGAAACTTCGACGGTGTGGTCAACTTGGAGGGTTCCGGAATCACTAAGACATTGGACCTTGTAAGGACGAGGGTGCTTTTTCTTGACCAATTGCCGCTTGGAACAAAGGTCTTCACTTGCCAAGTTGTGGCAACTCCCGCCGTCGATGATGACCTTGACGGATTTTCCTTGGATGCCCGCCTTGGTGTGGAAGATGTGGCAACATCGGTCCTCGTCTTCTTGTTATTGGAGCGTCAAAACCTTGGAGACAACGAGAGCGGGGCTCGAATCGTTGTCGCAAAAGATTTCCGAATCTTCATCTTCATTCACTTGGCGATGTATGGCCACTTCCTCCAAAGCTTGCATCTCGTCGTCACTCATAGAGTCAAAGGTGCCGTCATCGAGTAGAACCATATTGCATTTGGTTGGACATTCGAAGGTCTTGTGGCCTCGGCCTTTGATACGGGGCACGCCCGTGTGCGTCAATCTTTCACGAATTGGAGGGGATTTCACGAAGAACACGAAGAACACGGGAGAGATACGAGAGGAAAATCAAACACTCAAGAACAACCTTCGATCACACATCCACTAGAATCACACGAGTACACGAGTATCACGGTCCACAATCAACAAAAGGATACAAGTAATGATAGTCCTCTCGCTCCGAAGGAGGAGGTCTTGAATCCCGAGGGGATCTTTCCTTAGAGGGGCCTTGGCATCGCTTGGATCTTCTCTCGAAGGAGGGTAATCTCCTAGGGAGAAGGAAGTGATGGAGCTATGCTCAACAAAGTCTATGCCAAACAATAGCTAACCCTAGGAAGAGGAGGGGGAGGTGTTTATATAGTCCTAGGCGAAACGAAGGGGCACATGGGCCAAAGCCCGCGGGCCTGTGCGCAGACAGGGTCCGGACGTACGGACGCGGTCAGACGTCCGAGGCTTCACGACGGTCCGGACGTCCGGGGCACGCCCGTGTGCATTGATCTTTCACGAATTGGAGGTGGATTTGTGAGGGCACACGAAGAACACGAAGAACACGAGGGGAAAAATCACAAGAGGAAAGCACTCAAGAACGATCCACGATCACACATCCACTAGAATCACCCGAGTACATGAGAATCACGGTACACAAACAACCAAAAGATACACGTAACGGTAGTCTCCTCGCTCCGGAGGAGGAGGTCTTGAATCCACTAGGGATCTTCCCTAGATAGGGGCCTTGGCATCACTCCGGATCTTCTCACGTAGAGGGTAGTCGCTCCACGAGGGAAGGGAGATAATGGAGCTAGGCTCAACAAGTGTATTCGCTAAACCAAAGCTAACCCTAGAGAGAGGAGGGGGAGGTGTTTAAATAGTCAAGGGCGAGACGAAGGGGTACATGGGCCAAGGCCCGAGCGGTCGCGCACAGCAGGCGTCGGACGTCCGGACTGGCTCGGACGTCCGGGGCTTCACGGGGGTCCGGACATCCGGAGGGGGCCGGACGTCCGGGGGCTCGGTCATCCGGGGTCTTCGGAAATCCGTAGATTCGGCGCTGTTGTCGTTCTCCGGATTTCTGGGGCGTCCGGGCGTCCGTGCGCTGGAGGGCTTCGGACGTCCGTGTCCAGCCGGTCGTCCGGGCGCTGGAGAGTCACTGAGTCTGCAGCTGGGAGAGGTCTCCAGGCGCCGGACGTCCGTGGGGAGCCGGACGTCCGAAGGCTGTAGAGTGGCCGAATCTTCTCCGTGGCTCCTCCGAGCGTGGCGTCCCCTGTTGTGGTGTTCCCATCCTCTCCTGAGTACCTGAGTATGCAGAAGGTCTTATTGTGAGGTAGCATCCACGTTCCGTTGGCATTTAAGTCTAACTCGAAGAGGAGTGAGTTCACCTGGGTTCCAATGTCGCGTGCGCGGGCTCTTGTCATAGGACCACTTGGGGGTGTAGACATGGGGATGATGAAGGGATGCTCCGCATCATCTCCCCCCCCTTGGGGAAGATCCATCCTCGGATCAAGATCTTCATCACCATGGTAAGGTGATAGATCCGTGACGTTGAATGTGTCACTCACGTTGTACTTGTCGCGTGGTATGTCGATCTTGTAGGCATTGTTGTTGTAGCGTGCCAACACCTTGAAGGGGCCGTCGGCTCGAGGAAGTAGCTTTGATTTGCGTTCGTTGGGGAAGCGGTCCTTGCGAAGGTGTAGCCAAACAAGATCACCGGGGTTGAACACCATGGGGTGTTTGTTGACGTTGCGCTTGGTGGTGACGCGTACCACTTGACGTTCCATCGTGCGCCTAGTATCTTCATGCATCCTCTTGATGTAGCTTGCCCTTGCACTTGCGTCCATGTTGACGCGCTCTTGTAGAGGTAGAGGTAGGATGTCCAGTGGGGACAACGGGTTGAAGCCGTAAACTAGTTCGAACGGAGACTTGCCGGTTGTGGAGTGACTTGCGCGGTTGTAGGCGTACTCGGCGATGGGGAGGCAATCTTCCCATTCCTTGATGTTCTTCTTCATCAACACGCGGAGTAGAGTTGATAGCGTCCGGTTTGTCACTTCCGTTTGTCCATCGGTTTGAGGATGGTATGCCGAGGAGAAAAGAAGCTTGATTCCGAGCTTGGCGCATAGGGTCTTCCAAAAGTAGCTCAAAAATTTGACGTCGCGATCCGAGACAATGGTCTTGGGGATGCCATGTAGACGCAAGATATCCCTACAAAAGAGATTCGCAATATGTGAAGCATCGTCTATCTTGTGACATGGAATGAAATGAGCCATCTTGGAAAAGCGGTCCACAACGACAAAAACGGAATCATGGCCATTTTTTGTTCGTGGCAAACCAAGCACAAAATCCATACTAATGTCTTCCCAAGGTTGGAAAGGTATAGGTAAAGGCATATAAAGGCCATGGGATTGAGCTTTTGACTTAGCTTTGCGGCATGTAGAGCATCGGTTGGTGAAGCGTGCAACATCACGAAACATCTTGGGCCAAAAGTACTTGTTTGACAGCGTGGCATATGTCTTGTCGCGTCCAAAGTGACCCATAAGTCCTCCACCGTGAGCCTCTTGCAAAAGCAACAAACGAAGAGAAGACTCGGGTATACACAATTTGTTAGCACGCATAAGATAGCCATCTTTCATATAATAGTTCTCCCAACAA
The DNA here is from genome assembly GCA_039707655.1 of Elymus sibiricus. Classification (NCBI taxonomy): domain Eukaryota; kingdom Viridiplantae; phylum Streptophyta; class Magnoliopsida; order Poales; family Poaceae; genus Elymus; species Elymus sibiricus. Next base: position 243,905,082 of record CM077667.1, on the reverse strand, counting down.
GTTTTCGCTTGGCACCTAGTGTAAGGATTAGCAAAATAGGTATCATGCTCATACAAGTCTTTGATGTGCTCAAAACCAATAACATTCAAATCAATTTGAGTAACTAGCATGCATTTGCGGGAAAGAGCATCCGCCACGACATTTTCCTTACCCTTGATATATTTGATGACATTTGGCATGCCGTTTGTTCAACTTAGTTTGACCCTTTAAGTACTTAAGCGTTTCATGGTCGGTATGGATAACAAACTCATGAGGGCGCAAATAATGTTCCCACACATGCAAAACTCTCACCAAAGCATACAATTCTTTGTCATAGATGGGGTAGTTAAGTTGAGCGCCGGATAGTTTCTCGCTAAAGTACGCGATAGGATGCTTCTCTTGCATACGCACACAACCTATTCCACCACCACTAGCATCACAATGCACTTCAAATGTTTTATCGAAGTTTGGTAAAGCAAGGAAAGGTGCATGAGTGAGCAGATTTTGAAGTTCATGGAAGGCGGAGTCTTGGGAGGGTCCCCATATAAATGGTGCATTCTTCTTGCTCAAAGCATGAAGAGGTGATGCAATAGTGCTAAAGTCTTTCACAAAACGGCGATAGAAACCGGCTAGTCCTAGAAAGCTACGCACTTGTTGCAAATTCGTTGGTGTGGGCCAAGTTTTAATAGCATCAATCTTAGTTTCATCTACATGAACGCCCTTAGAAGATACTACAAAGCTCAAGAAAACTACTTTCTCAACACCAAAAGTGCATTTCTCCATGTTTGCATAGAGTTGCTCTTTCCTAAGGATGTGCAAAACATCACGAACATGTGTAGCATGCTCCTCAAGAGACTTGCTAAAGACAAGAATATCATCAAAGTAGACCACAACGCAATATCCTATGAGTGGTCGCAAAACATAGTGCATGACACGCATGAAGGTACCCGGTGCTTCGGATAAGCCCATGGGCATAACCAACCATTCATAGAGGCCAAATTTAGTCTTGAATGCGGTTTTCCACTCGTCACCCTCTTGTATGCGAATTTGGTAGTAACCACTTTTTAAGTCAATCTTAGAAAATATAGTGGCACCACTAAGTTCATCTAGCATGTCATCTAAACGAGGAATGGGGTGACGATATCTAATGGTGATAGCATTGATAGGGCGACAATCGGAACACATGCGCATACTACCATCTTGCTTAGGCACAAGTATGACCGGAACCGCACAAGGACTCAAGCTCTCGCGTACATGCCCTTTATCTAGGGGTTTTTGGACTTGCCTTTGTATTTCCTTTGTTTCTTCGGGGTTGACGCGGTAGGGAGCCTTGTTAGGTAGCGGTGCTCCGGGGATGAGGTCGATGCGGTGTTCGATCCCTCATTTTGGTGGTAGTCCCGGAGGCAGCTCATCGGGGAAAACATCCTTGAATTCCTGCAACAACTTAGATAACACAAGAGGAAGATGTTGTGAAGGGTTAGTCCGAACGACTTCATCTTTGCACACAAGTACATAGTGAAGAACGGTCGATGGGCTCTCACTCACATCCCTCAAATCTCTTTTGGTGGCTAAAAGGACTATATCTCTCATGTCCCTCATCGTGGAGTCGCTCATTTTTGGCTTGTGGCACTCACTCTCTTTGAGGTGGATCACTCTCTCACTTTTATCTCCACGATGGGATGAAGCTTGCTTGTCGGCGATGACTTGACTTGGCGTCATTGGGCGGAGCACGTATTGCTTGCCCTTCATCTTGAAGCTATATTGATTCGTCCGACCGTTGTGTGTGATGCCACGGTCGAATTGCCAAGGTCTACCAAATAGGAGGTGGCAAACTGACATTGGAACCACATCACACTCCAAAGTGTCTTCATAAGTACCTATCTTGAAAGAAACTTCTACGGTGTGGTCAACTTGGAGTGTGCCGGAATCACTAAGCCATTGGACCTTGTAAGGACGAGGGTGCTTTTTCTTGACCAATTGCAGCTTGGAACAAAGGTCTTCACTTGCCAAGTTGTGGCAACTCCCTCCGTCGATGATGACCTTGACGGATCTTCCTTGGATGCCCGCCTTGGTGTGGAAGATGTGGCACCGTTGGTCCTCATCTTCTTGTTGTTGGAGCGTCAAAACTTTGGAGACACCGAGAGTGGGGCTCGAATCGTTGTCGCAAAAGATTTGCGAATCTTCATCTTCATTCACTTGGCGATGTATGGCCACTTGCTCCAAAGCTTGCATCTCGTCGTCGCACATAGAGTCATAAGTGCCATCGTCGAGGATGATCATGTTGCGTTCGGTTTGGCATTCGAAGGTCTTGTGGCCTCGCCCTTGGCACGTGAAACACTTGATAGAGCTAGTCTTGGCGGTAGTATCTGGTGTCGGTGTAGAGGATGAAGCCCTTGGCTTGTAGGTGCTTGAGGTTGGTCGGCTTGACGAAGTCGTCTTGTCCTTGTAGCTTGACTTGTCGCCGGTAGGTGTTGGAGATTTCGTAGTTGAGGTTGTCGTTGTTGTAGTAGCTTGAACACTTGAGCCGTAGGTCTTGGATGAGAACTTGGAGTACTTGTAGTCATCTTGCACTTGCCATTCCGCCTTGGTTGCTTGGTGCACGAGCTCAAGTAGGTTGGAGTAAGGTTGGAAGTCGGCTATCTTCTTGACTTGGTAGTTGAGGCCATTCAAGAAGCGTGCCATTGTTTGCTCATCACCTTCCTTGACATTGGCTCGGATCATAGGAATCTCCATCTCTTGATAGTACTCTTCTACGGACTTGGTTCCTTGCTTGAGTTGTTGGAGCTTCTTGAAGAGATCCCGGTTGTAGTGTGTAGGCACAAAACGAGCTCGCATGAGATCCTTCATTTGGGCCCAAGTGGTGATAGGAGGTTCACCTCTTTCTCTTCGCCGGTCAATCACTTGTTCCCACCAAATAAGGACATAGTCTTGGAACTCAAGGGAAGCCATGGCGATCTTCTTCTCTTCATCATAGTTGTGGAGGCGAAAGATCTTGTCAACCTTGAGGGCCCATGACAAGTAGTCTTTGGGATCATTGCTTCCGGAAAACTTTGGCATTGTGAACTTGAGCTTGCCGAAGCGTTGTTCATCATTGTGGTTGTGAGGCCGAAATCCTTGTCGTGGAGGTGGGTCCTCATTGTCATTGCCTTGCGCTTGTCGACGTTGATCTTGTCCTTGTCCATTTTGATGGTCGGGTTCAACGCGATGATCTTGAGGATGGCGACGAGGTGGACGCACTCGGTTGCGCCTTTCATGATGCTCCTCTTGACGATTGGCTTCTTCTTGTCATTGTCGACGTGATGTTCTTGGCGAAGTGCTTCTTGCTCGAGATGAGCTTGGCGGTTGCGCTCCTCCAAGGCACGAGTAGCTTCTTGTAAAGCGCGATGTGCGTCAAGCGCGCGTTCAAGACGGCGATGTTGTTCTTCTTCTCGGTGTCGTTGTGCTTGTTCTTGTTCTTGACGTTGTCGATCTTGCTCCAACGCATCTTGATCTTGTGAGTGGCGGCGTTCTCGAGCGCGGACACGATCTTGTAATCCATTGCCATGAAATGGATTTTCTGGACGAGGACGACCTTGTGGAGAACTTGGACCGGAGTGTTAGTCACGATGATGACGACGCGCTTGTGGACTTGCGTCGGAAGAGTACGTCGATGAGTGGCGACTTGTGTGACGACTCCTTGTCGATGTAGATGAGGAAGGTGCGCGCGTGACCATTAAGGACCGGAGCTCCTCCATTTGGCTTGAGAGCTTGTTGTCGAGGTATTCCCTTGTGCGCATTTCGGATTCGCGCAAGTTAGAGGCGAGGTGGTCGATGCGGTCGTTTAAGACATCTTGAGCTTGAGTAATTGCCTTGTGCGCGCCGAAGAAGTGCAACTTGGTGACGTGGTTGTTCACGTCGTCTTCATTCTCCTCGAAGGCCGGGTTTTCCAAGATGTTCCTATCCATAGCACTCAAAACAATTATAGGTGGAATAGTGAGAAGACAATACCAATTACCGATCCAAAAGTTGAGAGTGAATCAAGATTACTCAATGTACAAGTATGAAAATAGTAGAATTGGTACCGAAGATCGTCCTTCTCACACCTACACAAATAAGGCTTATGGAGTAGCTTGGTTAAGATAGTGGCACAAATTTCAAGCAATTCGAAAGATAAGATTCAATAATGTTGAAAGAGATTCCAAAACTTCGCAAGTGAGACAATGTAGATCAATAGCAATTAGTATACACGGAAACACACACACGGTAGACAAATGGGGTCATGCAACCAAGGATGAGCCAAAATGTGGAATCCACGGAAAATGCTCTTGTTGCACAACACTAGAGAGACGGTAACACGATTGCTCCAATGGGCACGATACGCACTTGTGCACACCCTACTATGAACCAAAAGTGTTTTCTACCTATTCCCGACTTGGTATGTGTATGCGGCACGTGTCACTCGCGCAAGTGATCCAAGATGATCAAGTATGCTATGCGAAACTTGCGACGCTATTGCTCTTGCTTAAAAGCTTTGCTTCTCTTTTCTTTTGCAATGATGATTTGTATTGTCACAATGCGGGACGTGCACACCAAGATAGCAATTATGTATGCGGGTACTATGTTGTAACACAAAAGATGATACTAAGATATATGCACGCAAATGAAGCTATGCGGAGTATGTATCACTTACGTGCACAAGTAGCGTAGCCCGGCAATACTCAATGGCTGGTCTCGATAGGAAAGTAACGCAAATAGGCTTGGGGTAACAATGCACTGGCAAGGGTGTAGACAAGAGTGTCGTCGCGATTACCGTCCTTGCTTACGGTGAGGTGTCAATGAAGAGTTGGTTGGCGACGCTTCGGGGCGATGATGAGCGGCGATGTCGAAGAAGAACCACTCCTAATTAGCCGAAACACCTTAGGAAGTGGCGAGGCTCGCTACTCAAAATCACAAATGCAAAGTGTTGCGGAAGAAATGGTGGAGGGACAATGCGGAAGAAGTGGCGGAGAAACAACAACAAAAATGTCAGGGGAAAAAATTCAGTTTCGTCAGATTAGTCCGAACGTCCGAGTGGGGCCGGTCGTCCGGAGGGCCGGACGTCCGTAGGGAGCCGGTCGTCCGAAACCTGCGGGATCCACGGGATGAACTCGAAGTAAAGAAAAATTTTGGGCAAAAATCGGGGCGATTTTGCAGAAGGAATTGATGGGGAAGGTGGGGAAAAGGTAGATCCACTTGTCCACAACGAAATCCACGGATCAAAATCAACAAAATCTCCTCAAATCCAACGGATCCAAGAAATTTGGGTATGGCTATTGTTTGTGGGGATTTTCGAAATTAGGTCCAAACAAAACAAAATTGGCTAGAAATCGGGGAAGGGAACTCCAAATTCGTGAGAAACCTTGGCTCTTGATACCAATATGATACGGGGCACGCCCGTGTGCGTCGATCTTTCACGAATTGGAGGTGGATTTGTGAGGGCACAGGAAGAACACGAAGAACACGAGGGGAAAAATCACAAGAGGAAAACACTCAAGAACGATCCACGATCACACATCCACTAGAATCACCCGAGTACATGAGAATCACGGTCCAGAAACAACCAAATGATACACGTAACGGTAGTCTCCTCGCTCCGGAGGAGGAGGTCTTGAATCCACTAGGGATCTTCCCTAGATAGGGGCCTTGGCATCACTCCGGATCTTCTCACGTAGAGGGTAGTCGCTCCACGAGGGAAGGGAGATAATGGAGCTAGGCTCAACAAGTGTATTCGCTAAACCTAAGCTAACCCTAGAGAGAGGAGGGGGAGGTGTTTAAATAGTCAAGGGCGAGACGAAGGGGTACATGGGCCAAGGCCCGAGTGGTCGCGCACAGCAGGCGTCGGACGTCCGGACTGGCTCGGACGTCCGGGGCTTCACGGGGGTCCGGACATCCGGAGGGGGCCGGACGTCCGGGGGCTCGGTCATCCGGGGTCTTCGGAAATCCGTAGATTCGGCGCTGTTGTCGTTCTCCGGATTTCCGGGGCGTCCGGTCGTCCGTGCGCTGGAGGGCTAAGGATGTCCGTGTCCAGCCGGTCGTCCGGGCGCTGGAGAATCACTGAGTCTGCAGCTGGGAGAGGTCTCCAGGCGCCGGACGTCCGTGGGGAGCCGGACGTCCGAAGGCTGTAGAGTGGCCAAATCTTCTCCGTGGCTCCTCCGAGCGTGGCGTCCCCTGTTGTGGTGTTCCCATCCTCTCCCGAGTACCTGAGTATGCAGAAGGTCTCATTGTGAGGTAGCATCAACGTTCCGTTGGCATTTAAGTCTAACTCGAAGAGGAGTGAGTTCACCTGGGTTCCAATGTCGCGTGCGCGGGCTCTTGTCATAGGACCACTTGGGGGTGTAGACATGGGGATGATGAAGGGATGCTCCGCATCACTGTGCGCAGACAGGGTCCGGACATCCGGACGCGGTCGGACATCCGAGGCTTCACGGCGGTCCGGACGTCTGGAGGCAGCCGGTCGTCCGAGGTTTCGGCTCTGGATCGGTGATGCGGAGCATCCCTTCATCATCCCCATGTCTACACCCCCAAGTGGTCCTATGACAAGAGCACGCGCACGCGACATTGGAACCTAGGTGAACTCACTCCTCTTCGAGTTAGACTTAAATGCCAACGGAACGTGGATGCTACCTCACAATGAGACCTTTTGCATACTCAGGTACTCGGGAGAGGATGGGAACACTACAACATGGGACGCCACGCTCGGAGGAGCCACGAAGAAGAATCGGCCACTCTACAGCCTTCGGACGTCCGGCTCCCCTCGGACGTCCGGCCCCTGGAGACCCCTCCCAGCCGTAGACTTAGTGACCCTCCAGTGCCCGGACGACCGGCTGACCACGGACGTCCGAAGCCCTCCAGCGCACCGACGACCGGACGCCCCGGAAATCCGGAGAACGACAACAGCGCCAAAACTACGGATTTCCGATGGCCCCGGATGACCGAGCCCCCGGACGTCCGGCCCCCTCCGGATGTCCGGACTCCCGTGAAGCCCGGGACATCCGAGCACGTCCGGACGTCCGACGCCTGCTGTGCGCGACCGCTCGGGCCTTGGCCCATGTACCCCTTCGTCTCGCCTTTGAGTATTTAAACATCTTCCCCTCCTCTCTCTAGGGTTAGCTTAGGTTTAGCGAATACACTTGTTGAGCCTAGCTCCATTATCTCCCTTCCCTCATGGAGTGATTCCCTCTACATGAGAAGATCCGGAGTGATGCCAAGGCCCCTCTAAGGGAATATCCCCTCGGGATTCAAGACCTCCTCCTTCGGAGCGAGGAGACTACCGTTACATGTATCCTTTGGTTGTTTGTGGACCGTGATTCTCATGTACTCGATGATTCTAGTGGATGTGTGATCGTGGATCGTTCTTGAGTGTTTTCCTCTTGTGATTTTTCCCCTCGTGTTCTTCGTGTTCTTCGCGTTCCCTCACAAATCTACCTCCAATTCGTGAAAGATCGACACACACGGGCGTGCCCCGTATCATATTGGTATCAAGAGCCAAGGTTTCTCACGAATTTGGAGTCCCCTCGCCCGATTTCTAGCCAATTTTGTTTTGTTTTGAGCTAATTTCGAAAATCCCCACAAAAAATAGCCATACCCAATTTCTTGGATCTGTTGGATTTGAGGAGATTTTGTTGATTTTGATCCGTGGATTTCATTGTGGACAAGTGGATCTACCTTTTCCCCACCTCCCCCATCAATTCCATCCGCAAAATCACCGCAATTTTTCTCGAAATTTTCGTTGTTCCGAGTTCATCCCGTGAAATCGCGCAGGACCCGGACGACCGGCTTCCCACGGACGTCTGGCCCACCGAACGACCGGCCCCACTCGGACGTCCGGACAACTCTGACGAAACTAAATGTTTTCCCCGAATTTTTTTCCCTCCTCCGCGATTTCTTCCGCAACCCATTTTTTAATTGAGATTTTGAGTCGCGAGCCTCGCCATTTCCTACGGTGTCTCGGCTAAGTAAGAGTGGTTCTACATCGACATCGCCGCTCATCATCGCCCCGGATCGTCGTCAACCAATTCTTCATTGACACCTCACCGTAAGCAAGGACGGTAATCGCGACGACACTCTTGTCTTATACCCTTGCCATTGCATTGTTACCCCGAGCCTATTTGCGTTACTTGCCTATCGAGACTAGCCATTGAGTATTGCCGGGCTACGCTAGTTGTGCACTCTAGTGATACATACTCCGCATAGCTTCATTTGCGTGCATATATCTTAGTATCATCTTTTGTGTTACAACACAGTTCCCGCATACATAATTGCTATCTCGGTGTGCACGTCCCGCATTGTGACCATACAAAACATCATTGCAAAAGAACAGAGAAGCAAAGCTTTTAAGCAAGAGCAAAAGAGCAATAGCATCGCAAGATTCGCATAGCATACTTGATCATCTTGGATCACTTGAGCGAGTGACACGTGCCGCATACACACATAGCAAGTAAGGAATAGGAAGACAACACTTTCGGTTCATAGTAGGGTGTGCACAAGTGCGTATCGTGCCCATTGGAGCAATCGTGCTACCGTCTCTCTAGTGTTGTGCAACAAGAGCATTTTCCGTGGATTCCACATTTTGGCTCATCCTTGGTTGCATGACCCCAATTGTCTACCGTGTGTATGTTTCCGTGTATACTCATTGCTATTGATCTACATTGTCTCACTTGTGAAGTTTACGAATCTCTTTCAACATTATTGAATCTTATCTTTCGAATTGCTTGAAATTTATGCCACTATCCTAACCAAGCTACTCCATAAGCCTTATTTGTGTAGGTGTGAGAAGGACGATCTTCGGTACCAATTCTACTATTTTCATACTTATACATTGAGTAATCTTGATTCACTCTCAACTTTTGGATCGGTAATTGGGATTGTCTTCTCACTCTTCCACCTATACTTGTTTTGAGTGCTATGGATAGGAACATCATGGAAAACCCGGCCTTCGAGGAGAATTAAGACGACGTGCACAACCACGTCACCAAGTTGCACTTCTTCGGCGCACACATGGCAATTACTCAAGCTCAAGATGTCTTGAATGACCGCATCGACCACCTCGCCTCCAACTTGCGTGAATCCGAATTGCGCACAAGGGAATACCTCGACACCAAGCTCTCAAGCCAAATGGAGGAGCTCCGGTCCTTGATGGTCAATCGCGCACATTCCTCATCTACATCGACAAGGAGTCGTCACACAAGTCGCAACTCTTCGACGTACTCTTCCGACGCAAGTCCACAAGCGTGTCGTCATCATCGTGACGAACACTCCGGTCCAAGTTCTCCACAAGGTCGTCATCGTCCAGAAAATCCATTTCATGGCAATGGATTGCAAGATCGCGTCCGCGCTCGAGAACGCCGTCGCCCACAAGATCAAGATGCGTTGGAGCAAGAACGACAACGCCAAGTACAAGAACAACAACGCCGAGAAGAAGAACAACATCACCGTCATGAACGAGCGCTCGAAGCACATCGCGCTTTACCAGAAGCTACTCGTGCCTTGGAGGAGCGCAACCGTCAAGCTCCTCACGAGCAAGAAGCACGTTGCCAAGCACGCCAAGAAGACCTTCGTCGACAACGACAAGAAGAAGCCAATCCCCAAGAGGAGCTTCACGAAAGGCGCAACCGAGTGCGTCCTCCGCGTCACCGTCCTCAAGATCATCGTGTTGAACCCGACCATGAAGTCGAGCAAGAACAAGTTCAATGTCAACACGCTCAAGGCAATGATAATGAGGATCCACACCCAAGACAAGGTTTTCGGCATCACAACCACAATGATGAACAACGCTTCGGCACGCTCAAGTTCACAATGCCAAAGTTTTCCGGAAGCAATGATCCCGAAGACTACTTGTCATGGGCCCTCAAGGTTGACAAGATCTTTCGCCTACACAACTATGATGAAGAGAAGAAGATCGCCATGGCTTCCCTTTACTTCCAAGACTATGTCCTTATTTGGTGGGAACAAGTGATTGAGAGAAGAAGGGAGAGAGCTGAACCTCCTATCACCACTTGGGCCCAAATGAAGGATCTCATGCGAGCTCGTTTTGTGCCTACACACTACAACCGGGATCTCTTCAAGAAACTCCAACAACTTAAGCAAGGCACCAAGTCGGTAGAAGAATACTATCAAGAGATGGAGATTGCTAAGGTCCGAGCCAATGTCAAGGAAAATGACGAACAAACAATGGCATGTTTCTTGAATGGCCTCAACTACCAAGTCAAGAAGATAGCCGACTTTCAACCTTACTCCAACCTACTTGAGCTCGTGCACCAAGCAACCAAGGCGGAACGGCAAGTGCAAGATGACTACAAGTACTCCATGTTCTCCTCCAAGACCTACAGCTCAAGTGCTCAAGCTACTACAACAACAACACCTTCAACCACGAAATCTATAACACCTACCGGCGACAAGTCAAGCTACAAGGACAAGACGACTTCGTCAAGCCGACCAACCTCAAGCACCTACAAGCCGAGAGCTTCATCCTCTACTCCAACACCGGATGCTACCGCCAAGACAAGCTCCATCAAGTGTTTCACGTGCCAAGGGCGAGGCCACAAGACCTTCGAATGCCCAACCAAACGCAACATGATCCTCCTCGACGATGGCACCTATGACTCTATGAGCGACGACGAGATGCAAGCTTTGGAGCAAGTGGCCATACACCGCCAAGTGAATGAAGATGAAGGTTCGCAAATCTTTTGCGACAACGATTCAAGCCACGCTCTCGTTGTCTCCAAAGTTTTGATGCTCCAACAACAAGAAGACGAGGACCAACGTTGCAACATCTTCCACACCAAGGCGGGCATCCTAGAAAAATCCGTCAAGGTCATCATCGACGGAGGGAGTTGCCACAACTTGGCAAGTGAAGACCTTTGTTCCAAGCTGCAATTGGTCAAGAAAAAGCACCCTCGTCCTTACAAGGTCCAATGTCTTAGTGATTCCGGAACCCTCCAAGTTGACAACACCGTCGAAGTTTCTTTCAAGATAGGTGCTTATGAAGACATTTTGGAGTGTGATGTGGTTCCAATGTCAGTTTGCCACCTCCTACTTGGTAGACCTTGGCAATTCGACCGTGGCGTCACACACAACGGTCGGACGAATCAATATAGCTTCAAGATGAAGGGCAAGCACTATGTGCTCCGCCCAATGACGCCAAGTCAAGTCATCGCCGACAAGCAAGCTTCATCCCATCGTGGAGATAAAAGAAAGAGAGTGATCCACCTCAAAAAGAGTGAGTGCCACAAGCCAAAAATGAGCGACTCCACGATGAGGGACATGAGAGATATAGTTCTTTTAGCCACCAAAAGAGATTTGAGGGATGTGAGTGAGAGCCCATCGACCGTTCTTCACTATGTACTTGTGTGCAAAGATGAAGTCGTTCGGACTAACCCTTCACAACATCTTCCTCTTGTATTATCTAAGTTGTTGCAGGAATTCAAGGACGTTTTCCCCGATGAGCTACCTCCGGGACTACCACCAAAACGAGGGATCGAACACCGCATCGATCTCATCCCCGGAGCACCGCTTCCTAACAAGGCTCCCTACCGCGTCAACCCCGAAGAAACAAAGGAAATACAAAGGCAAGTCCAAAAACTCCTAGATAAAGGCCATGTACGCGAAAGCTTGAGTCCTTGTGCGGTTCCGGTCATTCTAGTGCCTAAGCGTGACGGTTCTATGCGCATGTGTTCCGATTGTCGTCCTATCAATGCTATCACAATTCGCTACCGTCATCCCATTCCTCGTTTAGATGACATGCTAGATGAACTTAGTGGTGCACTATATTCTCTAAAATTTACTTAAAAAGTGGTTACTACCAAATTCGCATACAAGAGGGTAACGAGTGAAAAACCGCATTCAAGACTAAATTTGGTCTCTATGAATGGTTGGTTATGCCATGGGCTTATCCGAAGCACCGGGTACTTTCATGCGTGTTATGCACTATGTTTTGCGACCCCTCATAGGATATTGTGTTGTGGTCTACTTTGATGATATTCTTGTCTTTAGCAAGTCTCTTGAGGAGGCTACTATACATGTTCGTGATGTTTTGCAAATCCTTAGGAAAGAGCAACTCTATGCAAACATGGAGAAATGCACATTTGGTGTTGAGAAGGTAGTTTTCTTGGGCTTTGTAGTATCTTCTAAGGGCGTTCATGTAGATGAAACTAAGATTGATGCTATTAAAACTTGGCCCACACCAACGAATTTGCACCAAGTGCGTAGCTTTCTCGGACTAGCCGGTTTCTATCGCCGTTTTGTGAAAGACTTTAGCACTATTGCATCACCTCTCCATGCTTTGAGCAAGAAGAATGCACCATTCATTTGGGGTCCTACTCAAGACACCGCTTTCCATGAACTTAAAAATTTACTAACTCATGCACCTTTGCTTGCTTTGCCCAACTTTGATAAAACATTTGAAGTGCATTGTGATGCTAGTGGTAATGGAATAGGTGGTGTGCTTATGCAAGAGAAGCGTCCTATCGCGTACTTTAGCGAGAAACTATCCGGCGCTCAACTTAACTACCCCATCTATGACAAGGAATTATATGCTTTGGTGAGAGTTTTACATGTGTGGGAACACTATTTGCGACCTCGTGAGTTTGTTATTCATACCGACCATGAAACGCTCAAGTACTTAAAGGGTCAAACCAAGTTGAACAAACGGCATGCTAAATGGAGTGAATTTATTGAGTCCTTCCCTTATGTCATCAAATATATAAAGGGTAAGGAGAACGTTGTGGCGGATGCTCTTTCCCGCAAATGCATGCTAGTTACTCAACTTGAATTGTATGTTATTGGTTTTGAGCACATCAAAGACTTGTATGAGCATGACGCCTATTTTGCTAATCCTTACGCTATGTGCCAAGTAAAAACTTGTTGGGAGAACTATTATATGAAAGATGGCTATCTTATGCGTCATATTGTGTATACCCGAGTCTTCTCTTCGTTTGTTGCTTTTGCAAGAGGCTCACGGTGGAGGACTTATGGGTCACTTTGGCCGCGACAAGACGTATGCCACGCTATCCAACAAGTACTTTTGGCCCAAGATGTTTCGTGATGTTGCACGCTTCAATAACCGATGCTCTACATGCCGCAAAGCTAAGTCAAAAGCTCAATCCCATGGTCTTTATATGCCTCTACCTATACCTTTCCAACCTTGGGAAGACATTAGTATGGATTTTGTGCTTGGTTTGCCACGAACAAAAAATGGCCATGATTCCGTTTTTGTCGTTGTGGATCGTTTTTCCAAGATGGCTCATTTCATTCCATGTCACAAGATAGACGATGCTTCACATATAGCAAATATCTTTTGTAGGGACATTCTACGACTACATGGCGTCGCCAAGACCATTGTCTCGGATCGCGACGTCAAGTTTCTAAGCTACTTTTGGAAGACCCTATGCGCCAAGCTCGGAATCAAGCTTCTTTTCTCTTCGGCATACCACCCTCAAACCGATGGACAAACGGAAGTGACGAACCAGACGCTCTCTACCCTACTTCGCGTGTTGATCAAGAAGAACATCAAGGAATGGGAAGAGTGCCTACCCATCGCCGAGTACGCCTACAACCGCGCAAGTCACTCCACCACCGGCAAGTCTCCATTCGAAGTGGTTTAAGGCTTCAATCCATTGTCCCCATTGGACATCCCACCTCTACCTCTGCAAGAGCGCGTCAACATGGACGCGAGTGCAAGGGCAAGCTACATCAAGAGGATGCATGAAGATACTAGGCGCACGATTGAACGTCAAGTGGAACGCGTCACCAACAAGCGCAACGTCAACAAACACCCCATGGTGTTCAAGCCCGGTGATCTTGTTTGGCTACACCTTCGCAAGGACCGCTTCCCCAACAAACGCAAATCGAAGCTACTTCGTCGAGCCGACGGCCCCTTCAAGGTGTTGGCACGCTACAACAACAATGCCTACAAGATCGACATACCAGGCGACATGTACAACGTGAGTGACACATTCAACGTCACGGATCTATCACCTTACCATGGTGATGAAGATCTTGATCCGAGGACGGATCTTCCCCAAGGGGGGGGGAGATGATGCGGAGCATCCCTTCATCATCCCCATGTCTACACCCCCAAGTGGTCCTATGACAAGAGCACGCGCACGCGACATTGGAACCCAGGTGAACTCACTCCTCTTCGAGTTAGACTTAAATGCCAACGGAACGTGGACGCTACCTCACAATGAGACCTTTTGCATACTCAGGTACTCGGGAGAGGATGGGAACACTACAACATGGGATGCCACGCTCGGAGGAGCCACGGAGAAGAATTGGCCACTCTACAGCCTTCGAACGCCCGGCTCCCCTCGGACGTCCGGCCCCTGGAGACCCCTCCCAGCCGTAGACTTAGTGACCCTCCAGCGCTCGGACGACCAGCTGACCACGGAAGTCCGAAGCCCTCCAGCGCACGGACGACCGGACGCCCCGGAAATCTGGAGAACGACAACAGCGCCAAAACTGTGGATTTCCGACGGCCCCGGATGACCGAGCCCCCGGACGTCCGGCCCCCTCCGGATGTCCGGACTCCCGTGAAGCCCCGGACGTCCGAGCACGTCCGGACGTCCGACGCCTGCTGTGCGCGACCGCTCGGGCCTTGGCCCATGTACCCCTTCGTCTCGCCTTTGACTATTTAAACACCTTCCCCTCCTCTCTCTAGGGTTAGCTTAGGTTTAGCGAATACACTTGTTGAGCCTAGCTCCATTATCTCCTATCCCTCGTGGAGTGATTCCCTCCACGTGAGAAGATCCGGAGTGATGCCAAGGCCCCTCTAAGGGAGGATCCCCTCGGGATTCAAGACCTCCTCCTTCGGAGCGAGGAGACTACCGTTACATGTATCCTTTGGTTGTTTGTGGACCATGATTCTCATGTACTCGGTGATTCTAGTGGATGTGTGATCGTGGATCGTTCTTGAGTGTTTTCCTCTTGTGATTTTCCCCCTCGTGTTCTACGTGTTCTTCGCGTTCCCTCACAAATCCACCTCCAATTCGTGAAAGATCGACGCACACGGGCGTGCCCCGTATCAATCGGGGTCTTCGGATTTCCGTGGCGCGTCGGACGTCCGGGGCCCGGTCGTCCAGAGGTCTTCGGTCTTCCGAGGATTTGGTGTGGGCGCCGGGGCGTCGGATTTCAGGATGGGTCCGGTCGTCCGGATGCTGGAGCGTGTCGGACGTCCGGCCGGGGTCGGTCGTCCGTGCACTGGAGCATCCTGGAGTTCCCTGGCGAGGTCGGTCTTCAGGCGTCGGACGTCCGAGGCTGTCCGGACGTCCGAGAGCTGGGCCTTGTCCGCAGCTTTTCCCTTTTCCTTCCAAGCTTGATGTCCTCCGCTCCGAGCATCTTCTAGACCATCTCCATTTCCATTGCACCTGATCATGCAAAGGATCTCCGATTGAGGTAGCATCCAAGTTCCATGAACATCAAAGAGAAATCATATAGGAGAGATGTCACCTCGTGTTCAATAGCACGTGCCCGGGCTCTAGTCATGGGTCCCTTTGTGGCTTGGTGTGATGGTGTAGAGTCCATGGGGATGATGGTGGGATGCTCCGCATCATCTCCCCCCCCTTGGGGAAGATCCGTCCTCGGATCAAGATCTTCATCACCATGGTAAGGGGATAGATCCGTGACGTTGAAGGTGTCACTCACGTTGTATTTGTCGTGTGGTATGTTGATCTTGTAGGCATTGTTTTTGTATCGTGCCAACACCTTGAAGGGGCTGTCGGCTCGAGGAAGTAGCTTTGATTTGCGTTCGTGGGGAAGCGGTCCTTGCGAAGGTGTAGCCAAACAAGATCACCGGGCTTGAACACCATGGGTTGTTTGTTGACGTTGCGCTTGTTGGTGACGCGTTCCACTTGACGTTCAATCGTGCGCCTAGTATCTTCATGCATCCTCTTGATATAGCTTGCTCTTGCACTTGCGTCCATGTTGATGCGCTCTTGTAGTGGTAGGGGTAGGATGTCCAATGGAGACAAAGGATTGAAGCCGTAGACCACTTCGAATGGAGACTTGCTGGTGGTGGAGTGACTTGCGCGATTGTAGGCGTACTCGGCGATGGGGAGGCAATCTTCCCATTCCTTGACGTTCTTCTTGATCAACACGCGAAGTAAGGTAGAAAGTGTCCGGTTCGTCACCTCCGTTTGTCCATCGGTTTGAGGATGGTATGC
Source organism: Elymus sibiricus (assembly GCA_039707655.1). Classification (NCBI taxonomy): domain Eukaryota; kingdom Viridiplantae; phylum Streptophyta; class Magnoliopsida; order Poales; family Poaceae; genus Elymus; species Elymus sibiricus. The sequence goes on along the minus strand of CM077667.1, from coordinate 243,888,928 downwards.
CGAAGAGAAAAAAAAGCTTGATTTCGAGCTTGCCGCATAGGGTCTTCCAAAAATAGCTCAAAAACATGACGTCGCGATCCGAGACAATGGTCTTGGGGATGCCATGTAGTCGCAAGATGTCCCTACAAAAGAGATTGGCAATATGTGAAGCATCGTCTATCTTTAGACATGGAATGAAATGAGCCATCTTGAAAAAGTGGTCCACAACGACAAAAACGGAATCATGGCCATTTTTTGTTCATGGCAAACCAAGCACAAAATCCATACTAATGTCTTCCCAAGGTTGGAAAGGTATAGGGAGAGGCATATAAAGACCATGGGATTGAGCTTTGGACTTAGCTTTGCGGCATGTTGAGCATCGGTTGGTGAAGCGTGCAACATCACGAAACATTTTGGGCCAAAAATACTTGTTGGATAGCGTGGCATACGTCTTGTCGCATCCGAAATGACCCATAAGTCCTCCACCGTGAGCCTCTTGCAAAAGCAACAAACGAAGAGAAGACTCGGGTATACAAAGTCTGTTAGCACGCATAAGGTAGCCATCTTTCATATAATAGTTCTCCCAACAAGTTTTCACTTGGCACATAGCGTAAGGATTAGCAAAAGAAGCAGCATGCTCTTACAAGTCTTTGATGTGCTCAAAACCAACAACATTCAATTCAAGTCGAGTAACTAGCATGCATTTGCGGGAAAGGGCATCCGCCACAACGTTTTCCTTACCCTTAATATATTTTATGACATAAGGGAAGGACTCGATAAATTCACTCCATTTAGCATGCCGTTTGTTCAATTTGGTTTGACCCTTTAAGTACTTGAGCGTTTCATGGTCGGTATGAATAACAAACTCATGAGGTCGCAAATAGTGTTCCCACACATGTAAAACTCTCACCAAAGCATATAATTCTTTGTCATAGATGGGGTAATTGAGTTGAGCACCGGATAGTTTGTCGCTAAAGTACGCGATAGGACGTTTCTCTTGCATAAGCACACCACCTATTCCACTACCACTAGCATCACAATGCACTTCAAATGTTTTATCAAAGTTGGGCAAAGCAAGCAAAGATGCATGAGTGAGCAAATTTTTTAAGTTCATGGAAAGCGGTGTCTTGGGAGGGACCCCATATAAATGGTGCATTCTTCTTGCTCAAAGCATGAAGAGGAGATGCAATAGTGCTAAAGTCTTTCTCAAAACGGCGATAGAAGCCGGCTAGTCCTAGGAAGCTACGCACTTGTTGCAAATTCGTTGGTGCGGGCCAAGTTTTAATAGCATCAATCTTAGTTTCATCTACATGAACGCCCTTGGAAGATACGACAAAACCTAGGAAAACTACCTTCTCAACACCACATGTGCATTTCTCCATATTTGCATAGAGTTGCTCTTTCCTAAGGATTTGCAAAACATCACGAACATGTGTAGCATGCTCCTCAAGAGACTTGCTAAAGACAAGAATATCATCAAAATATACCACAACACAATATCCTATGAGTGGTCGCAAAACATAGTGCATAACACGCATGAAAGTACCCGGTTCTTCGGATAAGCCCATGGGCATAACCAACCATTCATATAGACCAAATTTAGTCTTGAATGCGGTTTTCCACTTGTCACCCTCTTGTATGCGAATTTGGTAGTAACCACTTTTTAAGTCAATCTTTGAAAATATAGTGGCACCGCTAAGTTCATCTAGCATATTATCTAAGCGAGGAATGGGATGACGGTATCGAATGGTGATAGCATTGATAGGACGGCAATCGGAACACATGCGCATACAACCATCTTGCTTAGGCACCAGTATCACCGGGACCGCACAAGGACTCAAACTCTCACGTACATGCCCTTTGTCTAGGAGTTTTTGGACTTGCCTTTGTATTTCCTTTGTTTCTTCGGGGTTGACGCGGTAGGGAGCCTTGTTAGGAAGCGGTGCTCCGGGGATGAGGTCGATGCGGTGTTCGATCCCTCGTTTTGGTGGTAGTCCCGGAGGTAGCTCATCGGGGAAAACATCATGGAATTCCTGCAACAACTTAGATAACACAAGAGGAAGATGTTGTGAAGGGTTAGTCCGAACGACTTCATCTTTGCACACAAGTACATAGTGAAGAACGGTCGATGGGCTCTCACTCACATCCCTCAAATCTCTTTTGGTGGCTAAAAGAACTATATCTCTCATGTCCCTCATCGTGGAGTCGCTCATTTTTGGCTTGTGGCACTCACTCTCTTTGAGGTGGATCACTCTCTCGCTTTTATCTCCACGATGGGATGAAGCTTGCTTATCGACGATGACTTGACTTGGAGTCATTGGGCGGAGCACATATTACTTGCCGTTCATCTTGAAGCTATATTGATTTGTCTGACCGTTGTGTGTGACGCCACGGTCGACTTGCCAAGGTCTACCAAGTAGGTGGCAAACGGACATTGGAACCACATCACACTCCAAAGTGTCTTCATAAGCTCATATCTTGAAGGAAACTTACACGGTGTGGTCAACTTGGAGGGTTCCGGAATCACTAAGCCATTGCACCTTGTAGGGACGAGGGTGCTTTTTCTTGACCAATTGTTGCTTGGAACAAAGGTCTTCACTTGCCAAGTTGTGGCAACTCCCTCTGTCGATGATGACCTTGACGGACTTTCCCTTGATACCCGCCTTGGTGTGGAAGATGTGGCACCGTTGGTCCTCGTCTTCTTGTCGTTGGAGCGTCAAAACTTTGGAGACAACGAGAGCGGGGCTCGAATCGTTGTCGCAAAAGATTTGCGAATCTTCATCTTCATTCACTTGGCGGTGTATGGCCACTTGCTCCAAAGCTTGCATCTCGTCGTCGCTCATAGAGTCATATGTGCCATCGTCGAGGAGGATCATGTTGCGTTTGGTTGGGCATTCGAAGGTCTTGTGGCCTCGCCCTTGGCACGTGAAACACTTGATGGAGCTTGTCTTGGCGGTAGCATCCGGTGTTGGGGTAGAGGGTGAAGCCCTCAGCTTGTAGGTGCTTGAGGTTGGTCGGCTTGAAGAAGTCGTCTTGTCCTTGTAGCTTGACTTGTCGCCGGTAGGTGTTGTAGATTTCGAAGTTGAAGGTGTCGTTTTCGTAGTAGCTTGAGCACTTGAGCCGTAGGTCTTGGAGGAGAACTTGGAGTACTTGTAGTCATCTTGCACTTGCCATTCCGCCTTGGTTGCTTGATGCACGAGCTCAAGTAGGTTGGAGTATGGTTGGAAGTCGGCTATCTTCTTGACTTGGTAGTTGAAGCCGCTTAAGAAGCGTGACATAGTTTGCTCGTCATCTTCCTTGACATTGGCTCGGATCATAGCAATCTCCATCTCTTGGTAGTACTCTTCTACCGACTTGGTGCCTTGCTTGATTTGTTGGAGCTTCTTGAAGAGATCCCGATTGTAGTGGGTAGGCACAAAACGAGCTCGCGTGAGGTCCTTCATTTGGGCCCAAGTGGTGATAGGAGGTTCACCTCTCTCCCTTCTTCGCTCGATCACTTGTTCCCACCAAATAAGAACATAGTCTTGGAACTCAAGGGAAGCCATGGCCATCTTCTTCTCTTCATCATAGTTGTGTAGGTGAAAGATCTTGTCAACCTTGAGGGCCCATGATAAGTATTCTTCGGGATCATTGCTTCCGAAAAACTTTGGCATTGTGAACTTGAGCTTGCCGAAGCGTTGTTCATCATTTTGATGGTGATGGAGAAATCCTTGTCTTGGAGGTGGATCCTCATTGTCATTGCCTTGAGCGTGTTGACGTTGATCTTGTGCTTGGTCATCTTCATGGTCAGGTTCGTCGCGAGGATCTTGAGGATGGCGACGAGGTGGACGCACTCGGTTGCGCCTTTCTTGTAGTTCCTCTTGGCGATTGGCTTCTTCTTGTCGTTGTCGACGAAGGTCTTCTTGGTGTGCTTGGCGAAGGGCTTCTTGCTCGCGATGAGCTTGGCGGTTGCGCTCCTCCAAGGCGCGAGTAGCTTCTTGCAAAGCGCGATGTGCTTCAAGCGCTCGTTCATGACGGCGTTGTTGTTCTTCTTCTCGGCATCGTTGTTCGGCGTTGGTGTTCTTGCTCCAATGCATCTTGATCTTGTTGGCGGCGGCGTTCTCGAGCGCGGACGCGATCTTGCAATCCATTGCCATGAAATGGATTTTCTTGACGGTGACGACCTTGTGGAGAACTAGGGCCGGAGTGTTCATCACGAGGATGATGACGCGCTTGTGGACTTGCGTCGGAAGAGTACGTCGTTGAGTTGCGACTTGTGTGACGACTCCTTGTCAATGTAGATGAGGAAGGTGCTCGAGTGACCATCAAGGACCGGAGCTCCTCCATTTGGCTTGAGAGCTTGATGTCCAGGTATTCCCTTGTTCGCATCTCGGATTCACGCAAGTTAGAGGCGAGTTGGTCGATGCGGTCATTCAAGACATCTTGAGCTTGAGTAATTGCTTTGTGTGCGCCGAAGAAGTGCAACTTGGTGACGTGGTTGTTCACGTCGTCTTCATTCTCCTCGAAGGCCGGGTTCGACATGATGTTCCTATCCATAGCACTCAAGAAGATATAAGTGGAAGAGTGAGAAGACAAAACCAATTACCGTTCCAAAGGTTGAAAGTGAATCAAGATTACTCAATGTGCAAGTATGGTAATAGTAGAATTGGTACCGAAAGTGTTCTTCTCACACCTACACAAATAAGGCTTATGGAGTAGCTTGGTTAGGATAGTGGCACAAATTTCAAGTAATTCGAAAGATAAGATTCAAAAATGTTGAAAGAGATTCCTAGAATTCGCAAATGAGACAATGTAGATATATAGCAATGGGTATACACGGAAACACACGCACGGAAGAAAATTGGGGTCATGTAACCAAGGATGAGCCAAAATGTGGAATCCATGGAAAACGCTCTCGTTGCACAACACTAGAGAGACGGTAGCACGATTGCTCAAATGGGCATGATACGCACTTGTGCACACCCTACGATGAACCAAAAGTGTCGTCTTCCTATGCCCGACTTGCTATGTGTGTATGCGGCACGTGTGACTCACTCAAGTGATCCAAGATGATCAAGTATGCTATCGGAATCTTGTGAAAGCTATTGCTCTATTGCTCTTTGCTTAAAAGATTTGCTTCTCTTTTCTTTAGCAATGATATTTTGTATGGTCACAATGCGGGACGTGCACACCAATGTATGCGGGTACTATGTTGTAACACAAAAGAGGATACTAAGATATATGCACGCAAATGAAGTTATGCGGAGTATGTATCACTAAAGTGCACAAGTAGCGTAGCCCGGCAATACTCAATGGCTAGTCTCGATGTGCAAGAAACGCAAATAGGCTCAAGGTAACAAATATGTCGGGAGATAGAGTCGTCGCGGTTACCGTCCTTGCTTACGGTGAGGTTTGAACGAAGAGGTGGTGGCGACGAACCGGGGCGATGATGAGCGGCGATGTCGATGAAGAACCACTCCTAATTAGCCGAAACACCTTAGGAAGTGGCGGGGCTCGCTGCTCAAAATCTCAACTGCAAAAGGGTTGCGAAAAAATGGTGGATGAACAAAAAAATTCGGGCAAAATTCAGTTTCGTCAGGGTTGTCCAGACGTCCGAGTGGGGCCGGTCGTCCGGTGGGCCGGACGTCCGTAGGAAGCCGGTCGTCCGGGTCCTGCGCGATTTCACGGGATGAACTCGAACCAAAGAAAATTTTCGACCAAAAGTGCGACGATTTTGCGGATGGAATTGATGGGGGAAAGGTAGATCCACTTGTTCACAACGAAATCCACGGATCAAAATCAACAAAATTTCCTCAAATCCAACGGATCCAAAAAAAATTGGGTATGGCTATTTTTGTGAGGATTTGCGAAATTAGGTCAAATCAAAACAAAATTGGCTAGAAAACGGTGGGGGAGACTCCAAATTTGTGAGAAACCTTGGCTCTTGATACTAGTATGATACGGGGCACGCCCGTGTGCGTCGATCTTTCACAAATTGGAGGGATTTCACGAAGAACACGAAGAAAACGGGAGATACGAGAGGAAAAACAAACACTCAAGAACAACCTTCGATCACACATCCACTAGAATCACACGAGTACACGAGTATCACGGTCCACAATCAACAAAAGGATACAAGTAACGATAGTCCTCTCGCTGCGAAGGAGGAGGTCTTGAATCCCGAGGGGATCTTCCCTTAGAGGGGCCTTGGCATCGCTTGGATCTTCTCTCGACGGAGGGTAATCTCCTAGGGAGAAGAAAGTGATGGAACTATGCTCAACAAAGTCTATGCCAAACAATAGCTAACCCTAGGAAGAGGAGGGGGAGGTGTTTATATAGTCCTAGGCGAAACGAAGGGGTACATGGGCCAAAGCCCGCGGGCCTGTGCGCAGACAGGGTCCGGACGTACGGATGCGGTCAGACGTCCGAGGCTTCACGACGGTCCGGACGTCCGGAGGCGGCCGGTCGTCCGAGGTTTCGGCTCTGGATCGGGGTCTTCGGATTTCCGTGGCGCATCGGACGTCCGGGGCCCGGCCGTCCGGAGGTCTTCGGTCTTCCGAGGATTCGGTGCGGGCGCCGGCGCGTCGGATTTCTGGACGGGTCCAGTCGTCCGGGTGCTGGAGCGTGTCGGACGTCCGGCCGGGGTCGGCCCTCCGTGCGCTGGAGCGTCTTGTTGTTCCCTGGCGAGGTCGGTCTTCAGACGTCGGACGTCCGAGGCTGTCCGGACGTCCGAGAGCTGGGCCTTGTCCGCAGCTTTTCCCTTTTCCTTCCAAGCTTGACGTCCTCCGCTCCGAGCATCTTCTAGACCATCTCCATTTCCATTGTACCTGATCATGCAAAGGATCTCCGATTGAGGTAGCATCCAAGTTCCATGAACATCAAAGAGAGAATCATATAGGAGAGATGTCACCTCGTGTTCAATAGCACGTGCCCGGGCTCTAGTCATGGGTCCCTTTGTGGCTTTGTGTGTTGGTGTAGAGTCCATGGGGATGATGGTGGGATGCTCCGCATCAGCCTTGGCACTTGAAACACTTGATGGAGCTTGTCTTGGCGGTAGCATCCGATGTTGTAGTAGAGGATGAAGCTCTCGGCTTGTAGGTTCTTCCGGTTGGTCGGCTTGACGAAGTCATCTTGTGCTTGTATCTTGACTTGTCGCCGGTAGGTGTTGTAGATTTCGTAATCGAAGGTGTCGTTGTCGTAGTAGCTTGAGCACTTGAGCCGTAGGTCTTGGAGGAGAACTCTGAGTACTTGTTGTCATCTTGCACTTGCCGTTCCGCCTTGGTTGCTTGATGCACAAGTTCGAGAAGGTTGGAGTATGGTTGGAACTCGGCAATTTTCTTTACTTGGTAGTTGAGGCCATTCAAGAATCGTGCCATTGTTTGCTCGTCATCTTCCTTGACATTGGCTCGGATCATTGCAATCTCCATCTCTTGATAGTACTCTTCAACATACTCGGTGCCTTGCTTGAGTTGTTGTAGCTTCTTGAAGAGATCCCGGTTGTAGTGTGTAGGCACAAAACGAGCTCGCATGAGATCCTTCATTTGGGCCCAAGTGGTGATAGGTGGTTCACCTCTCTCCCTTCTTTGCTCAATCACTTGTTCCCACCAAATAAGGACATAGTCTTGAAACTCGAGTGAAGCCATGGTTATCTTCTTCTCTTCATCATAGTCGTGGAGGCGAAAGATCTTGTCAACTTTGTGTGCCCATGATAGGTAATCTTCGGGATTATTGCTTCTGGAAAACTTTGGCATTGTGAACTTGAGCTTGCCGAAGCGTTGTTCATCATTGTGTTGGTGATGCCAGAATCCTTGTCTTGGATGTGGATCCTCATTGTCATTGTCTTGGGCGTGTTGGCGTTGATCTTGGCATTGCTCGTCTTCGTGGTCAGTTTCGTCGCGATGAGCTTGAGGACGGCGATGAGGTGGACGCACTCGGTTGTGTCTTTGTTGGTGCTCCTCTTCATGATTGGCCTCTTCTTGTCGTTGTAGGCGAAGTTCTTCTTGTTCTTGACGTGCTTGACGGTTGAGTTCCTCCAACGTGCGAGTAGCATCACGGAGTGGACGCTGGGCTTCAAGCGCTTGCTCTTCGCGAAGACGTAGTTCTTCCTCACGACGTTGTTGTTGGCGTTCTTGTTCCAATGCTTCTTGTTCTTGTTGGTGAGGCCTAGCATGCTCGCGGAGTCGATCTTGTAGTCCATTGCCAAGGAAGGGATTGTCCGAAGCTTGACGTGAATGGCCTTGGTGTGAACTTGGACGGGAGTGGTCATCACGGTAATGAGCACGTGCTCGAGGTGGACTCTCCGATGAGTTACGACTTGAGTTGCGCCTCTTTGACGATGTAGACGTGGAAGAAGGGCGCTTGACCATCAAGGTGCGAATTTCCTCTATTTGGCTTGAGAGCTTGGTGTCGAGGTAGTCCCTTGTTCGCACTTTGGATTCGCGAATGTCGGTGGCGAGGTGCTCGATGCGGTCGTTCAAAGTGTCATGCGATTGGCGCATTGCTTTTTGCGCGCCGAAGAAGTGTATCTTGGTGACGAAGGCGGTTTCGTCATACTCTTGCTCCTCAAATGTCGGGTTGTCGATGCATGACCTATCCATAACAACACCCAAGTATTTATAAGTGGGAGAATGAGACGAGAATATCAATTACCATTCCACAAGTTTTAAAATGGATCAAAGATCACTCAATATGCAAATGTGGAAGTAGTAGAATTGGTACCGAAGATCGTCCTTCTCACACCTACACAAATAAGGCTTATGAAGTAGCTTGGTTAGGATAGTGGCACAAATTTCAAGCAATACGAAAAGATAAGATTCAATGATGTTGAAAGAGATTCATATATTCGCAAATGAGACAATGTAGATCAATAGTAATGAGTATACATGGAAACACACACACGGAAGAAAATTGGGGTCGTGCAACCAAGGATGAGCCAAAATGTGGAACCCACGGAAAATGCTCGCGTTGCACAAGACTAGAGAGACGCTAGCACGATTGCTCCAATGGGCATGATATGCACATGTGCACAACTTAAAAGGAACCAAACGTGTTGTCTTCCTATGCCCGACTTTCTATGTATGTATGAGGCACGTGTCACTCGCTCAAGTGATCCAAGATGATCAAGTATGATATGCGAAACTTGCGATGCTATTGCTCTTTTGCTCTTGCTTAAAAGCTTTGATTCTCTCTTCTTTTGCAATGATGTTTTGTATGGTCACAATGCGGGACGTGCACACCAAGATAGCAATTATGTATGCGGGTACTACTTGAACACAAAAGATATGAAATGATACTAAGATATATGCACACAATAGTAGCTATGCGGAGTATGTATCACTAGAGTGCACAAGTAGCGTAGCCCGGCAATACTCAATGGCTAGTCTCGATAGGCAAGTAACGCAAATAGGCTTGGGGTAACAATGTAATGGCAAGGGTAGAGTCAAGAGTGTCGTCGCGGTTACCGTCCTTGCTTATGGTGTGGTTTCAACGAAGAGTTGGTCGGCGACGATCCGGGGCGATGATGAGCGGCGATGTCAATGAAGAACCTCTCCTAATTAGCCGAAACACCTTAGGAAGTGGCGATGCTCGCGACTCAAAATCTCAAGTGCAAAGGGGTTGCGGAAGATATGGTGGAGGGTTGCGGGAGCAATGGTGGAAAAGAACAAAATCTGTAAAAAAACGGAGGCAAAACAGCTTTGCTGTTGATGCGGAGCATCCTATGGACATCACCATGGTAAGAGTCCCATTGGCAAGTGACACGTGCGACTTCTACTTCACATACATAAAGGTGAATCATCTCCTTTACACGTGCTCACTTGACCCCTTCGAGGATGGTATACTACTTGACACTCCTCTCGTGTGCATGCATAGGTATTGTCGGAGCTTCATGGATCACGAGGAGGAGTGCCAGCACCTACGTACGACTACACCATCCGCGAGGGAAGCTTGGAAGAGAAGGAAGAAGAAGCAAGGACAACTTCTGGAAGGCCCGGACCTTCCGGCCTGCCCAGAACCAACGGACCCCGGACCATCCGGCCTGCCCGGACTGTCCGGCCTGCCGGACCTTCCGGCCTCCAGCGACCAGAGCAGCTCCACATGCACCAACTCTCTGGATAGCCCGGACCCTGCCCGGACCTCGCCCGGAACCTCCGGACCCCGGACCTTCCTGCCTGCCCGGAACTTCCGGCCTCAGCGCACCCCAGGCATGCCAACTCTCTGGGTAGCCGGGACTCGGCTGGAACCTGCCAGGAACCTTCAGCCCAGCCCAAAACTTCCGGCCTGCGTGCGGGCAGCCACTCAGGCCCGAGGCCCATGTACCCATTTCTCACCCCCACTTCGCCCTAGACTATATATACTCCTCCACCTCCTCCATCTTAGGGTTAGCAATGATTTAGCTCATAGATAGATGAGTCTTTGCTCCTTCCACTACCTTTCCCATGGAGTAGATGCCTCTATTAGAGAAGACCCCTAGTGGATGTCAAGGCCCCCTGCGAGGGAAGATCCCTAGTGGATTCAAGGCCCCATCTCCCCATGGGATTTGGGATGAACTCTACCATGTATCCTCTTTCCCTTTGTTGTTCTTGTACCCTTGTGGATCTTGTGTGTATGTGAGACTAGTGGATGTGTGATTGCACTTGTTCTTGAGTGTTTCTCTTGTGATTCCCCCCTCGTGTTCTTCGTGTTAATTCACAAATCTACCTCCAATTCGTGAAAGATCGACACACACGGGTGTGCCCCGTATCATATTGGTATCAAGAGCTACGTTTCTCACGAATTCGGAGTCCTCCCCTTCGTTTTCTAGCCTAATTTTGTGTGTTTTTGTCCCAATTCGAAAATCCCCACCAAAAAAAACCTCACCCATTTTTTTGCAATTTGTTGGTTCTTGTGAGATTTTGTTGATTTTGATCCATGGAATTCGTGTTTGGCAAGTAGATCTAGCTTTCCCACCACGAAATCCCCCCAAACTTTCTTTTTCCCCATCAATTTTCACCCACAAAATTGAGTTTTTCCGCCCTCGTTCTCAGATCCGGAAATTAGGGTTTGTCCCGGAAGTGTTTCGCGACCCCCGGAACTTCCGGCCCAAGCCTGGAACTTCCAGCCTAACCAGAGAGTTTCCCCTCACTTTCCCGTGACCACCGGAACTTCCGGTACCCCCCCCCCCCCCCCCGGAACTTCTGGAGCCCGGAACTTTCGGCCTAACCAGAGTCATTGCACAGATTTCAGCTTCAGCCTTTTCACCATTTTGTCCATAACTAATGCATCCGTAGTCCGATTTTGACGTTCTTTAGCTCGTTGGATAGCTATTGACACCCCCATTCCACAAAATAACTTCCAAAACCATTTGACTCCATAATAGTTTTTCATATTTGGCATCTTTGCCTAGGCCACCACCATAACTTCCGCATAGTTTTCCCACCATACTCTTCCACCACCCTAACCCAATTTTGTTTGAGATTTTGAGTTGCGGTTTCCGTTTCCTAAGGTGTTTCGGCTAATTAGGGACGGTTCTACATCGACAACGCTGCCACTCATCATCGCCTCGGCCTCGACATCGACATCGGCCACTTCGCCTTTTGGCACCTCAACCGTAAGCAAGGACGGTAATCTCGACGACATCATTGTCCATTTCCTTGCCATTACATTGATCGTTTCGAGCCTATTGCGTACCTTACCCATTGAGACTAGCGAGTTGAGAATTGCCGGGCCACATTACTTGTGCACCGTAGTGATAATCTTATGCCGCATAGCTAGCTTTAGCGTGCAAACATCTTGCTCCCTACATTGTGCCATAAGTCTCTCCCGTGCATATCCATCATACTTGTCTCATATCTTGGTTCGAGCATCAAGCATAGAAAAAAATAAGAGAGAAAGAAAAGAGCAAAAGATTTTAAGCAAAAGAGGAGATACAAAAGAGCTTGTAAGCAATAGAAATAGCATTGAGCCATTTTGCATAGTAGATACTCTTGGATCATACATACATAGCATACTTAGGATTGAAGACTGCATGTTTACTCTTTTAGGTTGATGCACAAGCACGTATCTAGCCCATTTGAGCAATCGAGCTATTGTCTTTCTAGAATCTGTGCAACACGAGCTTTTCCCGGGTCTCTCATAATTTGTGCTCATTCCTTGGTTGCGCGGATCCCATTTATCTATCTGTGTGTGTGTTCCTAGTGCCACCATAGCTATTGATCTATTTTCTTTGCATTGCAATTTTGTGAATCTTTCTCAACATTTTCGATATCTTGGATTAACAATTGCTTGAATTTTGGCCACTTGTCCTAACCAAGCCACTCGATAAGCTTTATGTTGTAGGTGTGAGTTAACAAGACCGGTACCAATTCCCCTATTCTTTCATTCCACATTGAGTGAAACGGTATACATCCTCAACTTTGGGAACGGTATATTGGTATTGTTTATCTCATTTCCCACTCACCCTTGCTCGAGTCTTGTGATGGATAGGCAAAGCACATCATCTTCTTCGGTCTACAACAACAATGACGAGTTCGATGCCATGAAGAAAACCATCGACGCAAAGTTGGATGCTCAAATGGAGGAGCTCAACGTCATCAACAACGACAAGAGGTCTTCCTCTTCTTTGAGAAGACGCTCAAGTGCACATGCTACCGAGATACCATCTTCGGCAAGATCTCACCGGCATCGACACCATCAAAGACCTGAAGAAAAAACGACGCCTACATCAAGGCGTCCAACAAAGAACAAGAGCGAAGGTCACGAGCTCGACACCAACCACCGCTTGATGACTTCACCACCTACCTTGGCATCTTTGCCAAGTGACTTCAAGGCATCTTCGCCTTTGGATATGCGGCATCTTCGCCGACAAGCACCCTAAGAGAAGCTCCCCAAGCTCAAGACTGCGACTTCCACGAGCTACTACGACTTTGACATTCCATTCTATGGGACTCATGACCCCGAAGAGTACCTCGAGTGGGAGCGCAAGATGGACACCTACCTCAAGCAACTTCAAGTGCCTTCCGAAGATCAAGTGAAGTGTGCCACAAGAAACTTCCATGACTACGCGTCAACATGGTGGCTTCACACATCTTCGACGAGCTTCCACATGAGTTGGTCCAAGACGAAGAAAGCGTTACGGCGAGAGTTTGTGCCTTCTACATACAAGGAACATCTTCAACGCTAATTGGAGAACACCATACAAGGATCCAAGTCCCTTGATGAGTACTTCATGAAGATGAAGAAAGCCTTGCGACGAGCCAGTGTGGACGACCCCATTTGGATGAAGTTCCACTTCATGATGGGATTGAACAGCGACATCGCCAAGACTATCTTCCACAAGAACTACGAGTCTCTCGAAGACCTCTACATTGGTGCTCTCATGGCGGAACATGAACTCAAGGCCAAGGCTACTCGACCCCGAGCACACTTCGCGACGACCAAGCTCCACGACAACGAGCAAGAGGATGGTACCACCAAGATGTCCAAGCCCGACGAGCTCCAAGACGACACTCCCAAGTCCGACTTCACCGCCATCCCTCTTTGTGGCATTGACGATGCCGAGTCTACCACGACCCTTTTTGAAGACGGCGCGGCGACAACCACGACTACGGAGCCACTCAAGGAACATGCTTTGGAGGCGAGCGACAAGGTGGCGTGCAAGGATGATACTTCCATATTTGGAGGCGAGAGTGATGATGTGCCATCTTCGGACTTCATCCATGGCAACGGTGACGAGTTGGTTGAGCATGGGATTTTCCCTTCGACCACGACGGCGTTTGGTGATGAGTTGAGAGACTTATGCCACCATATTGAGAGTGGGAGTGACTTCACCACTAGCTCCATATATGATGAGTGGCCTCAGTTCCCATAAGAGGAGAGCCACTAACCCCACCACTTAAGTGAGATGAGTGACTCCACCATATGTGAGTTTGGGTGCACCTACCTTGAGGGAGTGTGTGAGCAACCACATAGAGAGAGTGAGGTAGTTGATGAGGCATGTGAGGCCATTTCGATTTGTGAGAACTTAACCTCTTCCTCTATTCTGTCTCCTCATTTTGTGCAAGGTCCCATATTTGATAACGCGCCGATCCTCGACAACTTCATCCTTCCTTTGGACAAGACGATGGCCATGGTGGACGATGACGCACCCCCCACATGGTCCCATCATGATGTTGACCATGAGTTGGTCATTTCCACCTCACCTACATCACATTAGCGAAGCTCCAAAGGTAACATTGGTGAAGGTTCTTCGCTTGTCCCACAAGTGGACTATCTTGCCATTGATTGCTTGCATGATGTTGATCACCTTATGGACACACCACATGCTATGTCTTCTTCATGCTTTGATGTGCCACCTATTTTTGATGAATATGATAATGAGCATGTTGAATTACCTAGTTGTGATGCTATACTATATAGGATAACATGTGAAAACTCTATTGGTCACATCATGTTTGATAATCCGCTAAACTTGTCATACGCTATGCGTGAAATTTCCCATATTGCATCTTTGCAATCTCACCGTAGCAACTATGCATATCCCATCAAAATTAATCCCATTTGCTCATATGGCATAGACGACAAGCCCATGATTATTGCCATTTGTTTTTCTTGTGATGATATTGCCATACTTCCTTTGCATCATTTGCGCAATAATTTTCATATGCCATGCCATGATCACCATGCTTTGGAAATGCATTGTTTTGGATGTTGTCCATACTCTTCGTATTATGCTTCTGCACATGAGGAAACCCCCATAGTTTCCTCATACATTATAGGAGATTTTGTTCCATCCTACACTTTGCATGATCCCCATAAATGTGTGCACAATATGCCCCTCATGAATAAAATTGCTATTTATGTGCCATATACTTGTATGCTCAATTTGTGTCCCCATCGTGTTATACACAACAACTACTCTTTCATGATGGATGGCATGTTCCTATACCATGCCTCAAATTACTTTGAGCATTGTTTACCTTGTTCTAACTCTCATGTGCACATACACATCATGATGGATGATGTGTACATTTACCACACACACACTTTGTTTCGTGTGTCTCTTTCTTGTGTAGGTACACATGATTCTTCGTCAACCTCGCAAGCGCACGAGTTGACGAAACGAGCTCTAGAGAGCAATGAAGACGTGCGCCACCATGGAGTGCTTACCCTCCACCCACCCTCTTTGCGCAAATACTTCGCGCATTTCTTCTACATGGCTCTCACATGGCTATGGCTTCTTCCTCATTACATGTATTATGCCCATCTTGCCATGTTCACTTTGCATGATATGCTCATTTCTATGCCCTTGCCATGCATTTGTGACCCATGCTTTGCATCTCACATGACACTTGATTATATGACTTGTATGTGTATTTGCAAGCTTGGTGGAGATATTACTTGCCATTGCCATGTTTGCTTTGTGCTCCATGCCTATGATGACACGTTGATCTTGCTTTGCGTTCGTGCTCGCGATATGTCATGTGCATTAGTTATGTACACTATTTGTTCATATGACATGATTGCCATGATTTTCTCTAGTATGTTGCATCTTCGCACTACTAGCTTGCACAACATGATCACTATGCTTACTTCATGTGTCGCATCACCGATGATTACTACTTGTTCATTTCATGCGGTTGATGACAACTATTGCCATGCTTCACACATGATTGCTATTGCTTGTTGTCATATGTCTCCATGTGTTGCCTCTCTCATGCTAGATTTGCCATGTATTGAGTTCAACAATCTATACTTATACTAATTATGCACTCCCTAGAAATTCCTACATTAATTAGAAATTAGGATCCGTTTATCTTATGTGGGACCGAGTTATTACGGTGGAGATCTTTCGATAACTCCCTAATTCTCTATATATTTTTTCTATACTAATATTATCTTATGTGCGACCGAGTTATTACGGTGGAGATCTTTCGATAACTCCCTAATTCTCTATATATTTTTTCTGTACTAATTATGACTTCCTACAAGCTCTTGCATGAAATAGACATTATCCAGATTGCACGATCTATCTAATTAACGTAATTCATTGCCATCTCCTTCAAAAGCCAATCACACGTTCGGGTAAAAAGAAAACCAAACACACCGTTATATTAAAAAAATCCTAGCAATTACCTAATGAAAAGTAATAGATTGAACCAAACGATCAAAGGAAAGCATAATTAGAAACCGGAACTAATCTAGCGTACTCCAAAAAATGTTTAGATCTATTTTTCCTCAGTGAATCCTCACGTTATATTTCTCATAATGCCTCTCCTGAAATCCCCTTCGATAGCTTAAAGAAAACCTTTGATCTCCATGTCCTATACGGCTCCATCATCTGTTCAGTAAAAAAAAGGTGCGTACATGCGTACAGGTGTGCCTTTCTAATTAGCAATCTGGAGCTTCCTTGAGAAAGCGACCAATTGTTTAGACTCAAAGAATCCTGCCCCATTACAGATCTATACATGACTGAAGCGCACGCTGCCGGCCCAAAATTGCTCGACGCGCACCGTCGATCACTGTCCATAGTGCAGCTCTGAGCCACTATGTGATTGGTGACATGGCCGCTGCAGATGAAGGCCAAAGTCGGCGAACATGTGGAGCGCACCAATCTACCTACGTGTTTTATTGTCGGGGAAAGCTATATTATTGAATATGTGGTACTTCCCTGCTTGCTGCTGGCTGGATCTCGGCTGGCTTGAAGGTAGAAGAATAGGGTGGGGAATTTGTGTCTACATGCATGGACTAAGGGCATGCACGGTCAGTAGTAGCTAGCCTCACTATCGTGGGCATTGAGCACCGGAAATTGCTGTTTAACCAGTGCGTGCATGTCTGTTTTCCTTCCCACCGTTACAATAATTATAAAGAGATAAAGAAACGCCGTCAGCCGGTACGGCGAGTTCGACGTGTTTTTATGTACTATGCTTGGTTATATGTTCATGTATGACCAAGAAGTCCAAGCCGGTGATCAACGAGGTGCCCGTACATCATGGCATGACATAAGCGGCAACATGAGTCTGAAGTTTTTCAGGCAACCATTGACAATTTGCATGCCTAGCATTATGGTTTTCTTCTTCTTAGAATTGCTCCTAAATTCGATGTTTAGTAAACCCATAGAAGGTTTCCATGTAATAGGCCAATTACCTTCTTTGCTGACTCCTAGAGCAATAGGCTTTAGTAATATTGAAATTTATATGTTCTGCATATAGTTGAAACTTGAAACTAAGAGTTCATATATATAAACTTCTGTATGTGTAAATACCTATCAATGTTTACACTTGACTATTATGTGTAATGTGTTCTGTAGTCTCGGAATAAATTGCACATTGGCATATATTCTGATGAACCAATTATTATCTAATTAACTATAAATAGATTCAAAATAAAGTGCAAAATCTTATATGTCGTATATCTTTTCCTAAATTTTACAATACATTCTACATCTCTTACTCAAGTCAATGTTGGTACATAACAACGGTGTGTCCTTATGATTCTTAGTGTATTTTATATTAGTCTCTAAGTGAGCACTGTCATGGAGATTTTAGATATGCATACTTCCAAGAAACTTCAACGTCAATAGGACAAAATTAATAAAAAAGAAAATTAACACACATTCATAGAGACCAAAATTTGTCTTGAACGTCGTTTTCCACTCATCACCCTCTTGTATGCGTATTTGATAGTAACCACTTTTTAAGTCAATCATGGAAAATATAGTGGCACCACTAAGTCCCCTTAGAATATCATCTAGGCGAGAAATGGGGTGGCGATATGATGAGGACATCAATACCATTGTTACACCCACAACCCCTGCTGCTATACATACTGGACCAATCACTAGAGCTCGCGCACGCCAATTGAATTATCAGGTACTTTTGTTTCTTGGAAATCCTTCTAATGTTCATGAACATATGATGCTGCCTAAATTAGATACTTTTGTTTTACTTATGAATGAAGGACCTAGCATGGACAAGAAGGATGGCCATTGGAGCGGGATCAAGCATGGAGAAGAAGGTGCATGCGCGGGAAGGAACAATGGACTTTCTAGTGGTGATTTTCGCACTTTGAAGCCAATATAAGGAGTGCTTGGAGGCTTGGAAGAAATATACAACATGCCACTTCATAAATTTCTTCAATGGGCTATTATAGGTGCTGCGTCACCTTATTTTTGGGCCAGGCCCATGTAATTTCGAAATACCATATTATAGGCTGTTTTTAGAGTCCGTATGTGTGGGGAAACTGAGTTAGGACTGGTTTCGGACCCCTCCTCCAAGGGGCCACGAAATCCCCCTCTATTCCCCCCATATATACAGCCCTTAGGGCGCCGTTTTAGACTTGGGTTTTCTTTATATTAAAAGTTCGCCATAGCTGCAAGTTTGCGTTCTTCGTTTGTGTTTCGCGACTAGACCAGGGCGTCATAGAACCCCACTTTCATCAATAAAGCTTTCCTATTATATTCGCAATATCCAGATTGGAATCTCAGTTTCTTGCTTCTTCTTCATTTGAAACAGACCTTCGTGGTCAGGTTGATCATGCTCCAGCATGGTCAATAACCTCTCCGAGTTGGTTTAGCGATTGCTAACGCGCGACGTCCTCACACGTTCATAGTCGGATCGTCAAAGTTGACTCTACCAAAAACGATAGCCACATCTCATGGAAAGACAGGGACAACTTCGCCTCTATCACAATATCTAATCGTTATAGCATTGATAGGACGGCAATCGGAACACATGCACATACTACCATCTTGCTTAGGTACTAGTATCACCAGGACCGCACAAGGACTCAAAACTCTCATGTACATGCCCTTTATCTAGGAGTTTTTGGACTTGCTTTGTATCTCCTTTGTTTCTTCGGGGTTGACGCGGTAGGGTGCCTTGTTAGGAAGCGGTGCTCCAGGGATGAGGTCGATGCGGTGTTCGATCCCTTGTTTTGGTGGTTCCCGGAGGTAGCTCATCGGGGAAAACATCTTGGAATTCTTGCAACAAATGAGATAAAAGAAGAGGAAGATGTTGTGAAGGGTTTGTGTGTACGATGTCATCTTTGCACACAAGTACATAGTGACGGACGATCGATGGGCTCTCACTCACATCCCTCAAGTCTCTTTTGGTGGCTAAAAGAACTATTTCTCTCATGTACCTCATCGTGGAGTCACTCAAATTTGGCTTGTGGCGCTCACTCTCTTTTATGTGGATCGCTCTCTCATTTTTATCTCCACGAAGGGATGAAGTGTGCTTGTCGGCGATGACTTGACTTGGAGTCATTGGTCGTAGTACATATTGCTTGCCTTTCATCTTGAAGCTATAGTGATTGGTCCGACCGTTGTGGAGGACGACATGGTCGAACTGCCAAGGTCTACCAAGTAGAAGGTGGCAGATGGACATTGGAACCACATCACACTCCAAGGTGTCTCCATAAGCGCATATCTTGAAGGAAACTTGCACGGTGTGTTCAACTTGGAGAGTGCCGGAATCACTTAGCCATTGGACCTTGTAGGGGCGAGGGTGCTTCTTCTTTACCAATTGGAGCTTGGAACAAAGGTCCTCACTTGCCAAATTGTGGCAACTTCCGCCGTCGATGATGACCTTGACGGATTTTTCTAGGATGCCCACCTTGGTATGGAAGATGTGGCAACGTTGGTCCTCGTCTTCTTGTTGTTGAAACGTCAAAACCTTGGAGACAACAAGAGCGGGGCCCGAATCGTTGTCGCAAAAGATTTGCGAATCTTCATCGTTATTGACTTGACCATCCATGGCCACGTGCTCCAATGCTTCCATCATGCCGTCACTCATAGAGTCATAGGTGCCATCGTGTTGAAGGATCATGGTGCGTTTTGTTGGACAGTCGTTGATGTGGAGCATCCCATGGTCATCCCCATGGATCCATCACCAACACCTCAAGCTATACAAGGACCCATGACAAGAGCGCGTGCACGTGCTATTGGAAACAAGGTGACATCTCTCCTTTGCACCTTTTCCTTTGATACCCTCAGAACTTCGACGCTACCTCAAGCAGAGACTCTGTGTATACTCAGGTACCTCGACCCCAACCAGAGCTCGGAGGCGCAAGAAAAAGAACCGCTTGAAGAGGAGGATTCAAGTGCCAAGAAGGGCACTCCGGCCAGCCCGGAACTTCCGGCCAGCCCGGAACTTCTGGCCCACCATCGACCCAAGGCCAACTCCAGGAGTGCAAACTCTCTGGATAGGCCAGAACTTGCCCGGACCATCGCCCGGAACTTCCGGCCCCTGGAACTTCTGGCCCGCCCGGAACTTCCGGCCTCTGCACAGCCCAGCAGCTGAGACGTGTGCCAACTCTCTGTTCAGCCCGGAACCGGCCGGACCCTGCCCGGAACTTCCGGCCTAGCCCGGAATTTCTGGCACACCTGCACGACACCACTCGAGGTCGAGGCCCATGTACCCTTTCCCTCGTCTCTTTTGTCCCAAACTATAAATACTCTTCTCCTAGCTTCGTTTTAGGGTTAGCTTATGTTTAGCACTTGACTTTGTTGAGCATAGCTCCAACTACTTCCTTCTCCCACGGAGTTGATTACCTCTTTGAGAGAAGATCCGAAGTGGATGCCAAGGCCCCTATCAAGGGAAGATCCCAAGGGATATCAAGACCTCATCTCCTCCGGAGTGAGACGACTATCGGTTACTTGTATCTCCTTGTTTGACTTTGGATCTATGTACCACTTGTGTTTGTGTGGATTTAGTCGATGTGTGATCGGAGATCGTTCTTGAGTTTCATGTTCCTCTCTTGATTTTCTCCCTTTTCCGCTCCAAGTGTGAAAAGATCGGCCACCATGTATTAGCCCCATATCACTCGTAAGTCTTGTGGCCTTGGCCTTGGCACGTGACATACTTGATGGAACTTGATTTAGCAGTAGCATCCGGTGTCGGTGTAGAGGATGAAGCTCTCAATTTTTAGTTGCTTGTAGGAGGTCGGCTTGACGAACTCGTGTGGTCCTTGTAGCTTGACTTGTCGCCGATAGTGGTTGTAGGTTTCGTAGTCAAAGGTGATAGAGGCGAAGTTTTCCCTATCTTTCGATGAGATGTGGCTATCGTTTTTGGTAGAGTCGACTTTGACGATCCGACTACGAACGTGCGAGGACGTCGCGCCTTAGCAATCGCTAAACCAACTCCGAGGGGTTATTGACCACGCTGGAGCACGATCAACCTGACCACGAGGGTCTATTTCCTGCATGCAAATGAAGAACAAGCAAGAAACTGAGATTGCAATCTGGATATTGCGAATATAAGAGGAAAGCATTATTGATGAAAGTGTGGTTCTGTGACAACTTGGTCTGGTCGTGGAACACAAACGAAGGACGCGAACTTGCAGCTATGGCAAACTTGTAATCTAAACAAAACCCAGGTCTAAAACGGCGCCCTAAGGGTTCTATATTTGGGGGAATAGAGGGGAATTTCATGGCCCCTTGGAGGAGGGGTCCGAAACCAGCCCTAACTCAGTTTCCCCACACATACGAACTCTAAAAACAGCCTATAATATGGTATTTGGAAATTACATGGGCCTGGCCCAAAAATAAGGTGGTGAATCACCTATAATAGCCTATGAACGAAATTTATAAAGTGGCATCTTGAATATTTCTTCCAAGCCTTCATGCTCTCATTATGGTGGCTTCAAAGTGCGAAAATCACCACTAGAAACTCCATTGTTCCTTCCGGCGCGCGCACCTTCTTATCCATACTTGATCTCGCTCCAATGGCTATCCTTCTTGTCCATGCTAGGTCCTTCATTCATGAGCAAAATAAAAGTATCTAATTTAGGCAGCATCATATGTTCATGAACGTTAGAAGGATTTCCAAGAAACAAAAGTACCTGATAATTTAGTTAGCGTGCGGGGGCTCTAGTAACTGGTCCAATATGTGTAGCTGGTTGGGATGTGGGTGTAACATTAGTAGGGATGTCCTCATCATCCTCCCCTTCTTGAAATGAAGTCGTACTCGATGGAAGCTCATCTTCCTCACCCAAATAAGGCTTCAAATCTGCAATGTTAAATGTGGGACTAACCCCAAAATCTGCAGGCAATCTCAAGCTTATATGCATTATCACTTATTTTCTCTAAAACCTTAAAAGGACCATCGGCACGTGGCATTAGCTTTGACTTGCGCAAATGAGGAAACCTATCCTTATGCAAATGTAAGCAAAAAAGATCTCCAGGTGCAAAGACAACATGTTTTCTACCCTTATCTCCAGCAAGTTTATATTTAGCATTCATACGCTCAATGTTTACCTTAATTAACTCATGAATTTTTAATATCAATTCAGCACGTTCTTTAGCATCAAAATTAACCTTCTCCGAAGATGGAAGAGGCAACAAATCAATAGGTGCACGAGGTAAGAAACCATACACAACTTCAAAAGGGCACATCTTAGTAGTAGAATGCAATGAACGATTATAAGCAAATTCAATATGAGGCAAGCATTCTTCCCACATTTTCAAGTTATTCTTCAAAACAGCCCTAAGCATAGTAGACAATGATCTATTGAGTACTTCATCCAAATCTCTACGAGAGATGGGCCTCGAATCCACTAGGGATCTTCCCTTGATAGGGGCCTTGACATCCTCTAGGGATCTTCTCGGGTGGAGGCCTCGGTCTCCATGAGAGAAGTAGAGGAAGGAGCAAAGCTCATGTATGAATGAGCTATCACTTTGCTAACCCTAAAAACGAGCTGGAGGAGGTCTATATATAGTACTAGGGGTGAAGGGGTAAGTGAGGGTGATACAAGGCCGAAGGCCCATCTGGCGCAGCCTGGAGACGGGCGGTTGTACCGGTCGCAGGGGCGGTTGTACCGGTCATGTGAAATATAGCGGAACAACCGGGGCGGTACCGGCCTTGAACCGCATCACAACAGAAGCTCGACCGGCAGTTGTCCGGTGGTGGGCCGGTTGTACCGCTGCTCCGGTGGTGCGTCGGTTGTTGTCCGGTTGTACCGTTAACTCCAGTGCTGGCACAACTCCTCTTCTTCCTTCTCCTCTTCCAAGCTTCCCTCGCGGATGGTGTAGTTGTACGTAGGTGCTCGCACTCCTCCTCGTCATCCGTGAAGCTCCGGCAATACCTATGCATGCACACGAGAGGAGTGTCAAGTAGTATACCATCCTCGAAGGGGGCAAGTGAACACGTGTAAAGGAGATGATTCACCTTTATGTATGTGAAGTAGATGTCGCACGTGTCACTTGCCAAACGGGCTCTTGTCATGGTGATGTCCATAGGATGCTCTGCATCATCAGTGTGGCATACGTCTTGTCGCATCCAAAGTGACCCATAAGTCCTCCACCGTGAGCCTCTTGCAAAAGCAACAAACGAAGAGAAGACTCGGGTATACACAATTTGTTAGCACGCATAAGATATCCATCTTTCATATATTATTTCTCCCAACAAGTTTTCACTTGGCACTTGGCGTAAGGATTAGCAAAATAGGCATCATGCGCATACAAGTCTTTGATGTGCTCAAAACCAACAACATTCAATTCAAGTTGAGTAACTAGCATGCATTTGCGGGAAAGAGTATCCGCCACAACGTTTTCCTTACCCTTAATGTATTTGATGACGTAAGGGAAGGACTCGATAAATTCACTCCATTTAGCATGCCATTTGTTCAACTTAGTTTGACCCTTTAAGTACTTAAGCGTTTCATGGTCGGTATGGATAACAAACTCATGAGGGCGCAAATAATGTTCCCACACATGCAAAACTCTCACCAAAGCATACAATTCCTTGTCATAGATGGGGTAGTTAAGTTGAGCGCCGGATAGTTTCTCGCTAAAGTACGCGATAGGACGCTTCTCTTGCATAAGCACGCCACCTATTCCATTACCGCTAGCATCACAATGCACTTCAAATGTTTTATCGAAATTGGGCAAAGCAAGCAAAGGTGCATGAGTGAGCAAATTTTTAAGTTCATGGAAAGCGGTGTCTTGTGAAGGACCCCAAATAAATGGTGCATTTTTCTTGCTCAAAGCATGGAGAGGTGATGCAATGGTGCTAAAGTCCTTAACAAAACGGCGATAGAAACCTGCTAGTCCTAGGAAACTACGCACTTGTTGCAAGTTCGTTGGTGTGGGCCAAGTTTTAATAACATCAATCTTAGTTTCATCTACGTGAACGCCCTTAGAAGATACTACAAAACCTAGGAAAACGACCTTCTCAACACCAAAAGTGCATTTCTCCATGTTTGCATAGAGTTGTTCTTTCCGAAGGATTTGCAAAACATCACGAACATGTGTAGCATGCTCCTCAAGAGACTTGGTAAAGACAAGAATGTCATCAAAGTAGACCACAACACAATATCCAATGAGTGGTCGCAACACATGATGCATAACACGCATAAAAGTACCCGGTGCTTCGGATAAGCCCATGGGCATAACCAACCATTCATAGAGACCAAATTTTGTCTTAAAAGCAGTTTTCCACTCGTCACCCTCTTGTATGCGGATTTGGTAGTAACCACTTTTTAAGTCAATTTTAGAAAATATAGTGGCACCACTAAGTTCATCAAGCATATCATCTAAGCGAGGAATGGGGTGACGGTATCGAATGGTGATAGCATTGATAGGGCGGCAATCGGAACACATGCGCATAGTACCATCATGCTTAGGCACTAGAATGACCGGAACCGCACAAGGACTCAAACTCTCACGTACGTGCCCTTTATCTAGGAGTTTTTGGACTTGCCTTTGTATTTCCTTTGTTTCGTCGGGGTTGACGCGGTAGGGAGCCTTGTTAGGAAGCGGTGCTCCGGGGATGAGGTCGATGCGGTGTTCAATCCCTCGTTTTGGCGGTAGTCCCGGAGGTAGCTCGTCGGGGAACACATCCTTGAATTCCTGCAACAACTTAGATAACACAAGAGGAAGATGTTGTGAAGGGTTAGTCCGAACGACGTCATCTTTGCACGCAAGTACATAGTGAAGAACGGTCGATGGGCTCTCACTCACATCCCTCAAATCTCTTTTGGTGGCTAATAGAACTATATCTCTCATGTCCCTCATCGTGGAGTCGCTCATTTTTGGCTTGTGGCACTCACTCTCTTTGAGGTGGATCACTCTCTCACTTCTAGCTCCACGATGGTATGTGGCTTGTTTGTCGGCGATGACTTGACTTGGAGTCATTGGTCGTAGCACATATTGCTTGCCCTTCATCTTGAAGCTATATTGATTTGTGCGACCGTTGTGTGTGACTCCACGGTCGAATTGCCAAGGTCTACCAAGTAGGAGGTGGCAAACGGACATTGGAACCACATCACACTCCAAAGTGTCTTCATATGCGCCTATCTTGAAGGAAACTTCCACGGCGTGGTCAACTTGGAGGGTTCCGGAATCACTAAGCCATTGGACCTTGTAGGGACGAGGGTGCTTTTTCTTGACCAATTGTAGCTTGGAACAAAGGTCTTCACTTGCCAAGTTGTGACAACTCCTTCCGTCGATGATGACCTTGACGGACTTTCCTTTGATGCCCGCCTTGGTGTGGAAGATGTGGCACCGTTGGTCCTCGTCTTCTTGTTGTTGGAGCGTCAAAACTTTGGAGACAACGAGAGCGGGGCTCGAATCGTTGTCGCAAAACATTTGCGAATCTTCATCTTCATTCACTTGGCGGTGGAAGGCCACTTGTTCCAAAGCTTGCATCTCGTCGTCGCTCATGGAGTCATAGGTGCCATCGTCCAGGAGGATCATGTTGCGTTTTGTTGGGCATTCGAAGGTCTTGTCGCCTCGCCCTTGGCACGTGAAACACTTGATGCTTGTCTTGGCGGTAGCATCCGGTGTTGGTGTAGAGGATGAAGCCCTTGGCTTGTAGGTGCTTGAGGTTGGTAGGCTTGACGAAGTCGTCTTGTCCTTGTAGCTTGACTTGTCGCCGGTAGGTGTTGGAGATTTCGTAGTCGAAGTTGTCGTTGTTGTAGTAGCTTGAGCACTTGAGCCGTAGGTCTTGGAAGAGAACTTGGAGTACTTGTAGTCATCTTCTCATGTACCAAAATCACAACCAAGACGTCTTCTTTTATGCGGTTGATGACAAAATACACAATATCTACGAGTACAAAGCAATCACGTGGAAGTTTCTTGAGGCGCACTTCACGTGATCTTCGGAAGGGACTTGAAGTACCTTGAGGTAGTAGTCCATCTTGCGCTCCCAATGGAGATACTCCTCGGGGTCTTGACTCCCAAAGAAAGGAATCTCGTGGTCGATGTCGAGGTCGTAGTAGCTCGTGGAAGTCGCGGACTTGAGCTTGGGGAGCTTCTCTTGAAGTGCTTGTCGGTGAAGATGCCGCATATCCAAAGGCGAAGATGCCAAGGTAAGTGGTGAAGTCATCGAGCGGTGGTTGGTGTCGAGCTCGAGACCTTCACACTTGTTCTTTGTTGGACGCCTTGATGTTGGCGTCGTTATTTCTTCATGTGGTTGATGGTGCCGATGCCGAGGTGATCTTGCCGGAGATCGTAGCTCGTAAGCATGTGCACTTGAGCGTCTTCTCGAAGATGATGAAGATCTCGTGCGGTTCTTGATGAGGGCCTTGAGCTCCTCCAAATGAGCATCCATCTTGGCGTCGATGGTTTTCTTCATGGCATCAAACTCGTCATTGTTGTTGTAGACCGAAGGAGATGTGCCGTCCCTATCCATGGAAGCACTCGAGAAGGCGTGAGAACGAGATGGAATGAACATACCAAAGTTACCTCTTTCCGAAGTTGTGGATGGATCTCAAAAGACCACAATGTAAGCAAGGAAAAGAGTGCACTTGGCGAAAAACCTTGTCCAATCCTCACAACCTACACAAATGGCTTATAGTGGAGCTCGGTGGGGTTAGTGGCACAAAATATCAAGCAAAATGAAGTCCAAGATATTGCAAATGTTGAAATCAATCCAATGGACTCAAAATGCAAAGCAAGCGATCACAATATAGAGGAGGGCAATAAAGAAACACACGCGGTGGGAAAATGGGGCTTGTGCAACTATAGGGATGAACAATACAAAATTTCCTAACGAAGACTAAGCTCTTGTTGCACAAACACAAGGAGAGACGCTAGCTTGATTGCACGTTTGGGCACGATTCACCACTTGGCACCAATCCTATTTATGCAAGCAAAACGTTTCCTATTCCATGTATCCTCATGCACAAGTATCTCTTTTCATGCTCAACTCTTTGCTTATAAGCTTATGATCTTTCTTTCTTGCTTAGAAGCTTTTTTTTTACTCTTCTCTTCCTTTCCACTATTCTTTTTGAGCCTCAACCAAAGATATGAGACAAGTATCACAACATATGCACGGGAGCAAGCAATTGCACTATATGATATTTCAAATGATGTAACAATATGATATCGTATCACTATGGTGCACAAGTTTTCGTGAAGCCCGGCAATACTCGGATAGCTAGTCTCAATAGGTATGAAGGTAATCACAAAGATGGTGGGGCTATCAAGATGTAATGGCTAGGAAGGAAAAGGGTGTGACGGAATGGATACCTTCGTCACACTTAACCTTTCACGAAGTCGGGAGTAACCGGCCTTGCTTCCGGTTGAAGATGGTCTCAAAGGATGGATGGTCGTCGTCGATGTCGAACGTCGGTGGTCGATGTAGATGATGGACCGATACAAGTCACCGGTGGTTGATGAAGAAGTAACCGTCCCTAAGTATCCGAAACACCTTAGGAGACTCAAATCACAACTCAAGCAACCACAAAAGCAACGGTAACCAAAATGGGTTAGGTTGGGGAAGTCTATGGTGGTAATGCGAATGATATGGTGGAGGGCCTAGGCAAACTTGCCAAAATTTGAAAAATATTATGAAATCAAATGGTGTTGAAACCAAGATGAGCAGCTCCGGCACGTCGATAGCTTCGAAACGAGCCAAAGAACAATCAAATCGGAGTTCGGGAGCGGAAGTTATGGTCGAAACGGTGAATCAGCCGAGGCTGAAACTGGGAGGGGCGGTTGTACCGCTTGGGAGGGGCGGTTGTACCGCTCCTGGAGCGTCCTGGAGGTTGCGGAAGTGATGGACCTGGGAATTAGCAGTTGTACCGCTTGGTGGGTCGGTTGTACCGCTTCTGGAGCGTCCTGGGGGTGTTTTGGGGGGATTAGCGGTTGTACCGCTTCGAGGGGCGGTTGTACCGCTTGGTGGGGCGGTTGTACCGCTGTACAGAGCGGTTGTACCGCTATTATCGGGATTTCAGATCCGGGATGCGATTTTGGGCGGAAATTGATGATTTTGGACTCGAAATTGAAGGGGAAAAAGAAAAATTGGGGCTAGGGAATGCCAAGGGAAGTAGATCCATTTGCCAAACACTAGATCCACGGATCAAAATCAACAAAAACTCACAAGAACAACAAATCACAAGAAAATTTTGGGGCGCTTTTTGTGGGGATTTTCGAGATTGGGAAGAAAAACACGAACTAATGCAAGAAAAGTGGGGGGTAGGGCTCCAAATTCGTGGCAACGTGGCTCATGATACCAATATGATACGGGGCAAACCCGAGGGTGGCCCGATCTTCACGAATTGGAGGTGGATTCGAGGAAGAACACGATGAACACGAAGAACACGAGGGGAAAACGTGGAGAGAATCAAAGGGAAAACACTCTATTGGACAAGATCCACACCAAGTACTCCTCAAATCACAAGCAATACAAGAGGTGCATCAAGATCCAAGAACAACAACGGAAATAAAGATACATGGGTAGTTCATCCAAATCTCTACGAGAGATGGGCCTTGAATCCACTAGGGATCTTCCCTTGATAGGGGCCTTGACATCCTCTAGGGATCTTCTCGGGTGGAGGCCTCGGTCTCCATGAGAGAAGTAGAGGAAGGAGCAAAGCTCATGTATGAATGAGCTATCACTTTGCTAACCCTAGAAATGAGGAGGGGGTGGAGTATATATAGTGCTAGCCACGAAGGGGTAAGTGAGAGAGGGATACATGGGCCTCGGGCCCCTTGCGCACAGGCAGTCAGGCGGTTGTACCGCCAGGGTGGCCGGTTGTACCGGTCAAGAACAAATAACCGGAACAACCGGTCTAGTACCGGCCTTGCACCGCTTCATAACAGAAGCTCGGCCGAAGGTGGTCCGGTGGTGGACCGGTTGTACCGCCCACCGGTTGATGGCCGGTGGCTGGCCGGTTGTACCGGCAGCTCCTCTTCTTCCTTCTTCTCTTCCAAGCTTCCCTCGCGGATGGTGTAGATGTACGTAGGTGCTGGCACTCCTCCTCATCATCCATGAAGCTCCGACAATACCTGTGCATGCACACGAGAGGAGTGTCAAGTAGTATATCATCCTCGAAGGGGTCAAGTTAACACATGTAAAGGAGATGATTCACCTTTATGTATGTGAAGTAGTTGTGGCACATGTCACTTGCTGAACGGACTCTTGTCATGGTGATGTCCGTAGGATGCTCCGCGTCATCCCCTCCCCCTTGGGAAAGATCCGTCCTCGGATCAAAATCCAAATCACCATGGGAAGGAGATGGCGTCACCGTGTAGAAGTGGACGATCACCAAACACTCATCATCGTCAAGCTCGAAATGGGCACTCTCCAATGACACACCAACTAGTAATTCCTCAAAAGCGTGACCTTGTGCGTCCGTCACAATGCCGATGCGCAAGCAAGTGCGATGTAGAATCGCGTCGGTGTAGCATGGCTCGCTCTCAAGAGCTCGAATCGTCAACTCACGTGAAGTGGAAGTAGACATATAGTCAAAGTATCCTACACATACACACAACAAAGCAAAGAATGTATGTGCATGGTAGACAAACACATCATCCATCATGATGGTTCTCTTCTCTTGCACATAACCATTAGAAGCAAAAGTGCATGAATAATATGATGCAACAATGGCTATATTCATGGCACTAGGCATATGGTGCAAAGAAGGAAGGCAAGCATGCTTCACATGAAAGATGTCAAAAGCTCCAATAATATGAGAGAAAGCTATGGGGGCAATCTCATTAGCAAAATGAATAGCATTGTTGCACTCAATACATGGCAAATCATCGAGCATGAGAGAGGCAACACGTGGAGACATATGACAACAAGCAATATCATTCATGTGCGAAGCATGGCAATGGTTGTCATCAACCGCATAAAAGGAGCACAACGGTGATGCAACACAAGCAAGCATAGTGATCATGTCGTGCAAACTAGTAGTGCGAAGATGCAACATACTAGAGGAAATCATTGCAATCATGTCATGGGAGCAAATAGTGGGCATAAGTAATGCACATGACATATCGCGAGCATGAACACAAAACATGATCAATGTATCATCATAGGCATGGGGCACAAAGCGATAGCAACTAGGATCTCCACCAAGCAAGCAAATACACATAGTAGTAGGAGAATGGTGAATCATGGGTAAATGCAAGCAAGGGTCACAATCGCATGGCAAAAGCATAGAATGAGGCCTAACATGCAAAGTGAACACGAGAATATGAGCAAAAGACAACAAGTGGTATATAGCCCAAAGTCGTGTGAGAACCAAGTAGAAGAGGTGCGCGTAGTCCTTGCGCGAGGGGAATGGTTGGAGACACATTCCGGTGAATCCCAAAGCATCGGTGCTCTCAAGAGCTCTTTTCGTCAACTCATGGGATTGTGAGGTTGACGAGTATTCGTGAGTACCTACACAACAAGGAGACACACGAAACAAAGTGTGTGCGTGGTAAATGTACACATCATCCATCATGATGTGTATGTGCACGTGTGAGTTAGCACAAGAAAAACAATGCTCAAATAAATTTGAGGCATGGTATATGAATACGTCATCCATCATGCAATGATAGTTATTATGCTCAACATGATTGGGACGCAAATTGGAGAAAGTATGTGGCACAAGCATATCATTCATATCAATGGCAAACATAGTGTGCACACAATAGTGGTGATCATGCAAAGTATAGGATGGAGCAAAATCTCCTAATAGATATGAGGAAACTATGGGGGTCTCCTCATGTGCAATAGCGGAAGCATAATATGGAGAATATGGAGAACATCCAAAACAATGCATATCCAAAGATAAGTGACCATGGCATGGCATATGAGAATTATTGCGCAAATGATGCAAAGGAAGCATGGCAATATCATCACAAAAAAAGCAAATGCCAATAACCATGGGCTTGTCGTCTATGCCATATGAGCAAATGGTATTAATCTTTATGGGATATGCATAGTCGCTATGGTGAGATTGCAAAGATGCAATATGGGAAATTTCACGCATAGCATATGACAAGTCAAGCGGATTGTCAAACATGATGTGACCTATAGAGTTCTCACAAGGTATCCTATGCAACATGGCATCATAATTAATAGACTCCACATGAGAATAGTCAAACTCATCATAAATGGGTAATTCAGCACATGGGGAAGTCACACAATCATGAAGTATGGCAATAGGGTGATCATCATCATGCAAGCAATCAATGTCCACTAGTGGGACAAGAGCGTCACCTTCACCTAAGTTACCTTTTTCATTCCACTCATGTGATGTAGGTGAGGTTGCATAGACCAACGTGTGGTCATCTTCATCGTGATGGAACCATGTGGGGGGTGCTTCATATACCACCTTGGCCATCGTCTTGTCCAAGGTGAGGACGAAGTCGTCAAGGGTCGGCGCGTCATCGAATATGGGACCTAGCACCAAAGGAGAAGACACAATAGAGGAAGAGGTTAAGTTGTTAGAAATCGAAATGGCCTCACATGCCCTATAAACTACCTCACTCGCTCTATGCGGTGGTGGCTCACACACTCCCTCAAGGTAGGTGCACTCAAACTCACATATGGTGGAGTCACTCATCTCACTCAAGTGGTGGGGGTTGTGGTTCTCCTCACATGGGAATTGGGGCAACTCATCATATATGGGGCTAGTGGTGAAGTCACTCTCACTCTCAATATGGTGGCATAAGTCTCTCAACTCATCTCCAAACGCCGCCATGGTCGAAGGGAAAATCCCATACTCAACCCACTCGTCACCGTCGTCATGGATGAAGGCCGAAGATGGCACATCATCACTCTCGCCTCCAAAGATGGAAGCGTCATCCTTGCTCGCCACCTTGTCGCTCGCCTCCAAAGCATGTTCCTTGAGTGGATCCGTAGTCGTAGTTGTCGTCGCGCCGTCTTCAAAAAGAGTCGTGGTAGACTCGGCATCGTCAATGCCACAAAGAGGGGTGGCGGTGAAGTCGGACTTGGGAGCGTCGTCTTGGAGCTCGTCGGGTTTGGACATCTTGGTGGTACCATCCTCATGCTCGTAGTCGTGGAGCTTGGTCGTCACGAAGTGTGCGCGGGGTCGAGTAGCCTTGGCCTTGATTTCTTGAACCGCCTTGAGAGCACCAACGTAGAGGTCATCGAGAGTCTCGTAGTTTTTGTGGAAGAGAGTCTTGGCGATGTCGTTGTTCAATCCCATCATGAAGTGGAACTTCATCCAAATGGGGTCGTCCACACCGGCTCGTCACAAGGCTTTCTTCATCTTCATGAAATACTCATCGAGAGACATGGATCCTTGTATGGTGTTCTCCAAGTGGCGGTGAAGATGTTCCGTGTATGTAGAAGGCACAAACTCTCGCCGCAACGCTTTCTTCAACTTGGACCAACTCATGTGGAAGCTCGTTGAAGATGTGTGAAGCCACCATGTCGACGCGTCGCCGTGGAAGTTTCTTGTGGCGCACTTCACTTGATCTTCGGAAGGGACTTGAAGTAGCTTGAGGTAGTAGTCCATCTTGCGCTCCCAATGGAGATACTCCTCGGGGTCTTGACTCCCAAAGAAAGGAATCTCGTGGTCGATGTCGAGGTCATAGTAGATCGTGGAAGTCGCGGACTTGAACTTGGGGAGCTTCTCTTGAAGTGCTTGTCGGTGAAGATGCCGCATATCCAAAGGCGAAGATGCCTTGAAGTCGCTTGGCGAAGATGCCAAGGTAAGAGGTGAAGTCATCGAGCGGTGGTTGGTGTCGAGCTCGAGGCCTTCACACTTGTTTTTTGTTGGATGCCATGATGTTGGCGTCGTTATTTCTTCATGTCATTGATGGTGTCGATGCCGGTGTGGTCTTGCCGTAGATGGTAGCTCGAAAGCATGTGCACTTGAGCGTCTTCTCGAAGATGATGAAGATCTCGTGCGGTTGTTGATGAGGACCTTGAGCTCCTCCAAATGAGCATCCATCTTGGCGTCGATGGTTTTCTTCATGGCATCAAACTCGTCATTGTTGTTGTAGACCGAAGGAGATGTGCCGTCCCTATCCATGGAAGCACTCGAGAAGGCGTGAGAACGAGATGGAATGAACATACCAAAGTTACCTCTTTCCGAAGTTGTAGATGGATCTCAAAAGACCACAATGTAAGCAAGGAAAAGAGTGCACTTGGTGAAAAACCTTGTCCAATTCTCACAACCTACACAAATGGCTTATAGTGGAGCTCGGTGGGGTTAGTGGCACAAAATATCAAGCAAAATGAAGTCCAAGATATTGCAAATGTTGAAATCACTCCAATGGACTCAAAATGCAAAGCAAGTGATCACAAATATCGAGGAGGGCAATAGAGAAACACACGCGGTGGGATAATGGGGCTTGTGCAACTATAGGGGTGAGCAAAGCTCGTGTTGCACAAACACAAGGAGAGACGCTAGCTTATTGCACGTTTGCGCACGATTCACCACTTGGCACCAATCCTATGCAAGCAAAACGTTTCCTATTCCATGTATCCTCATGCACAAGTATCTCTTTTCATGCTCAACTCTTTGCTTATAAGCTTATGATCTTTCTTTCTTGCTTAAAAGCTTTTTTTTATTCTTCTCTTCCTTTCCACTATTCTTTTTGAGCCTCAACCAAAGATATGAGACAAGTATCACAACATATGCACGGGAGCAAGCAATTGCACTATATGATATTTCAAATGATGTAACAATATGATATCGTATCACTATGGTGCACAAGTTTTCGCGAAGCCCGGCAATACTCGGATAGCTAGTCTCAATAGGTATGAAGGTAAGCACAAAGATGGTGGGGCTATCAAGATGTAATGGCAAGGTAATCACAACTCAAACAACCACACATGCAAGGTAACCAAAATGGGTTAGGTTGGGGAAGTCTATGGTGGTAATGCGGATGATATGGTGGAGGGCCTAGGCAAACTTGCCAAAATTTGAAAAATATGAAGTCAAATGGTGGTGAAACCAAAATGAGCAGCTCCGGCACGTCGATAGCTTCCAAACGAGCCAAAGAACACTCAAATCGGAGTTCGGGAGTGGAAGTTATGGTCGAAACGGTGAATCAGCCGAGGCTGAAACTGGGAGGGGCGGTTGTACCGCTTGGGAGGGGCGGTTGTACCGCTCCTGGAGCGTCCTGGATGTTGCGGAAGTGATGGACCTGGGAATTAGCGGTTGTACCGCTTGGTGGGGCGGTTGTACCGCTTCTGGAGCGTCCTGGGGGTGTTTTTGGGGGATTAGCGGTTGTACCGCTTTGAGGGGCGGTTGTACCGCTTGATGGGGCGGTTGTACCGCTGTACAGAGCGGTTGTACCGCTATTATCGGAATTTCAGATCCGGGATGCGATTTTGGGCGGAAATTGATGATTTTGGGCTCGAAATTGAAGGGGAAAAAGAAAAATTGGGGCTAGGGAACGCCAAGGGAAGTAGATCCACTTGCCAAACACTAGATCCACAGATCAAAATCAACAAAAACTCACAAGAACAACAAATCACAAGAAATTTTTTGGGGCTATTTTTGTGGGGAATTTTCAAAATTGGGGAAAAAAATTGAACTAATGGCTAGAACATGCGGGGTAGGGCTCCAAATTCGTGGCAACGTGGCTCTTGATACCAATATGATACGGGGCAAACCCGAGGGTGGCACGATCTTCACGAATTGGAGGTGGATTCGAGGAAGAACACGATGAACACGAAGAACACGAGGGGAAAACGTGGAGAGAATCAAAGGGAAAACACTCTATTGGACAAGATCCACACCAAGTACTCCTCAAATCACAAGCAATACAAGAGGTGCATCAAGATCCAAGAACAACAACGGAAATAAAGATACATGGGTAGTTCATCCAAATCTCTACGAGAGATGGGCCTTGAATCCACTAGGGATCTTCCCTTGATAGGGGCCTTAACATCCTCTAGGGATCTTCTCGGGTGGAGGCCTCGGTCTCCATGAGAGAAGTAGAGGAAGGAGCAAAGCTCATGTATGAATGAGCTATCACTTTGCTAACCCTAGAAATGAGGAGGGGGTGGAGTATATATAGTGCTATCCACGAAGGGGTAAGTGAGAGAGGGATACATGGGCCTCGGGCCCGTCCTGCGCACAGGCAGTCGGGCGGTTGTACCGCCAGGGTGGCCGGTTGTACCGGTCAAGAACGAATAACCGGAACAACCGGTCTAGTACCGGCCTTGCACCGCTTCATAACAGAAGCTCGGCCGGAGGTGGTCCGGTGGTGGACCCGTTGTACCGCCCACTGGTTGATGGCCGGTGGCTGCCCGGTTGTACCGGCAGCTCCTCTTCTTCCTTCTTCTCTTCCAAGCTTCCCTCGCGGATGGTGTAGATGTACGTACGTGCTGGCACTCCTCCTCATCATCCGTGAAGCTCTGACAATACCTGTGCATGCACACGAGAGGAGTGTCAAGTAGTATACCATCCTCGAAGGGGTCAAGTGAACACATGTAAAGGAGATGATTCACCTTTATGTATGTGAAGTAGTTGTGGCACGTGTCACTTGCTGAACGGACTCTTGTCATGGTGATGTCCGTAGGATGCTCCGCGTCATCCTACAAATATGATACGGGGCACGCCCGTGTGCGTCGATCTTTGACGAATTGGAGGTGGATTTGTGAATGAACACGAAGAACACGAAGAACACGAGGGGGAAATCACAAGAGAAACACTCAAAACAAGTCCAATCACACATCCACTATACTCACATCCACACGAAATCCACAAGGGTACAAGAACAACAAAGGGAAAGAGGATACATGGTAGAGTTCATCCCAAATCCCATGGGGAGATGGGGCCTTGAATCCGCTAGGGATCTTCCCGTGCAAGGGGTCTTGACATCACTCCGGATCTTCTCACGTAGAGGGGAACCACTCCACGAGGGAAGGGAGATAATGGAGCTAGGCTCAACAAGTGTATTCGCTAAACCTAAGCTAACCCTAGAAATGAGGAGGGGGTGGAGTATATATGGTCGAAACGGTGAATTAGCCGAGGCTGAAACTGGGAGGGGCGGTTGTACCGCTTGGGAGGGGCGGTTGTACCGCTCCTGGAGCGTCCTGGAGGTTGTGGAAGTGATGAACCTAGGAATTAGCGGTTGTACCGCTTGGTGGGGCGGTTGTACCGCTTCTGGAGCGTCCTGGGGGTGTTTTTGGGGGATTAGGGGTTGTACCGCTTTGACGGGCGGTTGTACCGCTTGGTGGGGCGGTTGTACCGCTGTACAGAGCGGTTGTACCGCTATTATCGGGATTTCAGATCCGGGATGCGATTTTGGGTGGAAATTGATGATTTTGGGCTCGAAATTGAAGTGGAAAAAGAAAAATTGGGGCTAGGGAACGCCAAGGGAAGTAGATCCACTTGCCAAACACTAGATCCACGGATCAAAATCAACAAAAACTCACAAGAACAACAAATCATAAGAATTTTTTTGGGGCTATTTTTGTGGGGATTTTCGAAATTGGGAAGAAAAACACGAACTAATGCAAGAAAAGTGGGGGGTAGGGCTCCAAATTCGTGGCAACGTGGCTCTGATACCAATATGATACGGGGCAAACCCGAGGGTGGCACGATCTTCACGAATTGGAGGTGGATTCGAGGAACAACACGATGAGCACGAAGAACACGAGGGGAAAATGTGGAGAGAATCAAAGGGAAAACACTCTATTGGACAAGATCCACACCAAGTACTCCTCAAATCACAAGCAAAACAAGAGGTGCATCAAGATCCAAGAACAACAATGGAAATAAAGATACATGGGTAGTTCATCCAAATCTCTAGGAGAGATGGGCCTTGAATCCACTAGGGATCTTCCCTTGATAGGGGCCTTGACATCCTCTAGGGATCTTCTCGGGTGGAGGCATCGGTCTCCATGAGAGAAGTAGAGGAAGGAGCAAAGCTCATGTATGAATGAGCTATCACTTTGCTAACCCTAGAAATGAGGAGGGGGTGGAGTATATATAGTGCTAGCCACGAAGGGGTAAGTGAGAGAGGGATACATGGGCCTCGGGCCCGTCCTGCGCACAGGCAGTCGGGCGGTTGTACCGCCAGGGTGGCCGGTTGTACCGGTCAAGAAGGAATAACCGGAACAACCGGTCTGGTACCGGCCTTGCACCGCTTCATAACAGAAGCTCGGCCGGAGGTGATTCGGTGGTGGACCGGTTGTACCGCCCACCGGTTGATGGCCGGTGGCTGGCCGGTTGTACCAGCAGCTCCTCTTCTTCCTTCTTCTCTTCCAAGCTTCCCTCGCGGATGTAGTAGATGTACGTAGGTGCTGGCACTCCTCCTCATCATCCGTGAAGCTCCGACAATACCTATGCGTGCACATGAGAGGAGTGTCAAGTAGTATACCATCCTTGAAGGGGTCAAGTGAACACGTGTAAAGGAGATGATTCACCTTTATGTATGTGAAGTAGATGTCGCACGTGTCACTTGCCAAACGGGCTCCTGTCATGGTGATGTCCATAGGATGGGCTACAATGGACATCACCATGACAGGAGCCCGTTTGGCAAGTGACACGTGCGACATCTACTTCACATACATAAAGGTGAATCATCTCCTTTACACGTGTTCACTTGACCCCTTCAAGGATGGTATACTACTTGACACTCCTCTCATGTGCACGCATAGGTATTATTGGAGCTTCAAGGATAAAGAGGAGGAGTGCAAGCGCCAAGGAACAACTACACCATCCGCGAAGGAAGCTTGGAAGCGTAGAAGGAAGAAGTGGAGTTGTGCCAGCCCAGAATTAGAGGTACAACCGGTCAACAACCGGTTAACCACCGTTCAACCGGTACAACCGGTCCACTACCGCCCAACCACCGCTCCGACCAGGCCAAGTTTCTGTTTTGAAGCGGTTCAAGGCTGGTACCGCCCCGGTTGTTCCGACAGCTTCTCCATGACCGGTACAACCGGCCCAACCTCCGGTACAACCGCCCTCCAACACCCAGGACTCCTCCAGGAAGTGGTACAACCGCCCAAGCGGTACAACCGGTGTTGTGACCGGTACAACCGCCCCCATCTGCGCAGTCATGACTCATGTACCCCCCACTTACCCATTGGACTATATATACTCGTTCCCCACTTCGTTTCTAGGGTTAGCATTGGTTTAGCTCATAGATAGATGAGCCTTTGCTCCTTCCACTACCTCTCCCATGGAGTAGATGCCTCTATGAGAGAATACTTCTGGTGGATGTCAAGCCCCCTTGCGTGGGAAGATCCCTAGTGGATTCAAGGCCCCATCTCCCCTTGGGATTTGGGATGAACTCTACCATGTATCCTCTTTCCCTTTGTTGTTCTTGTACCCTTGTGGATCTTGTGTGGATGTGAGCATAGTGGATGTGTGATTGGACTTGTTTTGAGTGTTTCTCTTGTGATTTCCCCCTCGTGTTCATTCACAAATCCACCTCCAATTCGTGAAAGATCGACGCACACGGGCGTGCCCCGTATCATATTGGTATCAGAGCCAGGTTGATCACGAATTTGGAGTCTCCCCCACCGTTTTCAAGCCTAATTTTGTGTGTTTTCGTCCCAATTTGAAAATCCCCACCAAAAATAGCCTCACCAAAAAATTTGTGATTTGTTGGTTCTTGTGAGATTTTGTTGATTTTGATCCATGGATTTCGTGTTTGGCAAGTAGATCTAGCTTCCCCACCACCAAATCCATCCCAAAATTTTCTTTTCCCATCATTTTGGTCAATAATTTTCGATTTCGGTCCGCCCCCAAGTTCGCCCCGTGCCCAGATCTGGGAACTTTCCCGATACGAGCGGTACAACCGCCCCCCAAAGCGGTACAACCGCTCCCCCCTTCCACCGCACCATCCCGGTACCCTAATTTCGCCCCAGGAGCGGTACAACCGCCCCACGCAAGCGGTACAACTGCTAATTCCCAGGTGCAGCACTCCAGGATGCTCGAGGAGCGGTACAACCGCTAATCCAAGCGGTACAACCGCACATCCCGGTTCCTGACTTCGGCCGATTCTTGTTTTGTCCATAACTAATTCATCCGAATTTCGATTTTTACGTTCTTTAGCTCGTTTTGTAGCTATTGACACCCTCCATCCCACAAAATTAGTTGCACCATCATTTGACACCATCAAAGTTTTGCATATTTGGCATCTTTGCCTAGGCCACCACCATAACTTCCGCATAGCGTTCCCACCACACACCCGCCATTCTAACCCAATTTTGTTCGACATTTTGAGTTGCGGTTTCAGTTTCCTAAGGTGTTTCGGCTACTTAGGGACGGTTCTACATCGACAACGCCACCGCTCATCATCGCCTCGGCCTCGACATCGACATCGGCCACTTTGCCTTTTGGCACCCCAACCGTAAGCAAGGACGGTAACCTCGACGACATCATTGTCTATTACCTTGCCATTGCATTGATCACTCCGAGCCTATTGCGTACCTTACCCATTGAGACTAGCGAGTTGAGAATTGCCGGGCCACGTTACTTGTGCACCGTAGTGTTACTCTTATGCCGCATAGCTAGTTATAGCGTGCCAACATCTTGCTATCTACATTGTGCCATAAGTCTCTCCCGTGCATATCCATCATACTTGTCTCATTTCTTGGTTCGAGCATCAAGCATAGAAAAAAAAAGAGCAAAAGAAGAAAAAGCTTTTAAGCAAAAGAGGAGATTCAAAAGAGCTTGTAAGCAATAAAAATAGCGTTGAGCCATTTTGCATAGTTCATACACTTGGATCATACATACATAGCATACTTGGGATTGAAGACGGCACATTTACTCTTTTAGGTTGGTGCACAAGCGCGTATCTAGCCCATTTGAGCAATCGAGCTATTGTCTCTTCTAGTATCCGTGCAACACGAGCTTTTCCCGGTTCTCTCATATTTTGTGCTCATTCCTTGGTTGCGCGGATCCCATTTATCTATCCGTGTGTGTGTTCCTAGTGTGCCATAACTATTGATCTATTTGCTTTGCATTGCAATTTTGTGAATCTTTCTCAACATTTTTGATATCTCGAATTGACAATTGCTTGAATTTTGTGCCTCTTGTCCTAACCGAGCCACTCCATAAGCTTTATGTGTAGGTGTGAGTGAACAAGTCCGGTACCAATTCCCCTATTCTTGCTTTTCACATTGAGTGAAACGGGATACATCCTCAACTTTGGGAAATGGTATTTTGGTATTGTTTATCTCATTTCCCACTCACCTTTGCTCGAGTCTTGTGATGGCTAGGCAAAGCACTACATCTTCGGTCTTCGACGACTACATCGACATGAACATCTACATCGACCAAAAACTCGAGCGACTCGCCACCGACATACATCAATCCGAAGCTCGGAAAAGAGACTACTTCAACAACAAGTTGGACGCACACATGGAGCAACTTCGACACATGGCGGCCAACTACAAGTCTTCTTCCCCTTCGTCATCTTCAAGGCGGAGACGCTCAAGTCGCACATCTTCGGAGCGCCCATCCGATGCAAGCACAAGTCGGCCACGTCCTCATCTTCGAGACGACCGCCACAACAACCATCACGCTCGTGATCTCCATCATCGTGAAGGGCAAGCCACCTCCAGAAACAAGTGCGCGAAGACCAAGAACACCATCGAGGATAAGCTTCGATGCCAAGATCAAGGCGATCAACTACACGCATGGATGATCCTTCCATCTTTGGAAGCATCCCAAGGAAGATGGCCGAGCATGGGAATTTCCCTTCGGTCATGGAGGCGAGTGATGATGTGCCATCTTCGGCCTTCATCCACGACGACGACGACAAGGAGGTTGAGCATGGGACTATCCCTTCAACCACGGCGGCACAAGGAGTTGAGCATGGAGACGTTTGCACCTACATCTCTCCGACACCCACATATGACGAGATGCCCCAATTTCCATGTGAGGAGAACCACCTCAACATGAGTGAGATGAGTGACTCCACCATATGTGACATTGAGTGCATTTCCTACGAGAGGATGAGCGTGACCACCACTAGCCCCATATATGATGAGTTGCCCCAATTCCCATGTGAGGAGAGCCACAACCCCCACCACTTGAGTGAGATGAGTGACTCCACCATATGTGACATTGAGTGCACCTACTTTGAGGGAGTGTGTGAGCCACCACATAGAGAGAGTGAGGTAGTTGATAGGGCATGTGAGGCCATTTCGATTTCTAACAACTTAACCTCTACCTCTATTGTGTCTTCTCCTTTGGTGCTAGGTCCCATACATGATGACGTGCCGATCCTCGACGACTTTGTCCTCCCTTTGAACAACACGATGGCCATGGTGGAATATGATGCACCTCCCACATGGTTCCATCACGATGAAGATGACAACGAGTTGGTCTATACCACCTCACCTACACCACATGAGTGGAATGACAAAGGTAACATAGGTGAAGGTGATGCTCTTGTCCCACTAGTGGACATTGATTGCTTGCATGATGTCGATCCACCTATTGCCATGCTTCATGATTATGCGACTTCCTCATGTGATGAATTGCCCATTTATGACGTGTTTGACGATTCTCATGTGGAGTCTATTACCTGTGATGCCATGTTGCATAGGATTTCTTGTGAGAATTCTATTGGTCACATCATGTTTGACAATCCGCTTGACTTGTCATATGCTATGCATGAGATCACCCATATTGCTTCTTTGCAATCTCTTTATAGTAACTACGATATGCCATTAAAATAAACCCAATTTGCACATATGGCATAGATGACAAGCCAATGGTTATTGGCATTTGCTTTTCTTGTGATGATATTGCCATGCTTCCTTTGCATCATTTGCGCAATTGCTCACATATGACATGCCATGACCACCTAGCTTCGGATATGAATTATTTTGGATGTTTTCCATATTCTCCATATTATGCTACCGCTATTGCACATGAGGAGACCTCAATAGTTTCCTCATACATGTTAGGAGATTTTGTTCCATCCCATCCATTGCATGATTCCACTTATTATGTGCACCATCCGTATACCATGAACAACAATGCTCTAAATTCAAATGATGCACTACATATTTCTAGTCTCCATTATGCTTTACATAACACCAAACCTTTCATGATGGATGACATGTTCTTATATCATGCATCTCACTTATTTGACCATTGGACATTTTGTGCTAACGAACACAAGCACATGCACATCCTAACGGATGATGTGTACATATACCTCGCACACACAATTTTCCCTTTGTCTTTGTTGTGTGTAGGTACTCATGATTACTCGTCAACCTCACAATCCCACGAGTTGACGAAACGAGCTCTTGAGAGCACCGATGCTTTGGGATTCACCGGAATGTGTATCCAACCATTCCCCTCGCGCAAGGACTACGCGCACCCCTTCTACATGGCTCTCACATGGTTATGGCTTCTTACTCATCACACTTATTATGCCCATATTACCATGTTCACTTTGCATAGTATGCCCATTTCTATGCCCTTGCCATGCATTAGTGACCCATGCTTTGCACCTCACATGACACTTGCTTATATGACTTGTATGTGTGTTTGCAAGCTTGGTGGAGATATGTCTTGCTATTGCCATGTTTGCTTTGTGCCCCATGCCTATGATGACACATTGATCTTGCTTTGTGTTCGTGCTCGCGTTATGTCATGTGCATTAGTTATGTCCACCATTTGCTCATATGACATGATTGCCATGATTTTCTCTAGTATGTTGCATCTTCGCACTACTAGCTTGCACGACATGGTTACTATGCTTGCTTCATGTGTTGCATCACCGACTATTACTACTTGCTCATTTCATGCGGTTGATGAAAACCATTACCATGCTTCGCACATGATTGTTATTGCTTATTGTCATATGTCTCCATGTGTTGCCTCTTGCATGTTAGATTTGCCATGTTGCTAATCCCAAAATGGAGGAGGGGTGGAGTATATATAGTGGTGGCCATGAAGGGGTAAGTGAGGGGCGAAGTGGGTACACGGGCCTCAGGATCGAGAGGCTGCACGCAGGCAGGCCGGAAGTTCCGGGCTAGGCCAAAAGATCCGGGGGCCGGAGGTTCCGGGCAGGTTCCGCGCTGGCTCCAGGCTACCCAGAGAGTTGGGACGCCTGGGGTGCGCTGAGGCCAGAAGTTCCGAGCAGGATGGAAGGTCCGGGGTCCGGAGGTTCCGGGGGAGGTCCAGACAAGGTCTGGGCTATCCAAAAAGTTGGCACATGTGGGAGTTGCTCTGGTCGCCGGAGGCCGGAATGTCCGGGCAGGTCGGAAGGTGATACGGGACACACCCGTGTGCGTCGATCTTTCACGAATTGGAGGTGGATTTGTGAATGAACACGAAGAATACGAAGAACACGAGGGGGAAATCACAAGAGAAACACTCAAAACAAGTCCAATCACACATCCACTATTCTCACAACCACACAAGATCCACAAGGGTACAAGAACAACGAAGGGAAAGAGGATACATGGTAG
This sequence comes from Elymus sibiricus, assembly GCA_039707655.1. Lineage (NCBI taxonomy): Eukaryota > Viridiplantae > Streptophyta > Magnoliopsida > Poales > Poaceae > Elymus > Elymus sibiricus. The sequence goes on along the minus strand of CM077667.1, from coordinate 243,845,399 downwards.
AGTTCATCCCAAATCCCATGGGAGAAGGGGCCTTGAATCCGGGGGGGGGGATCTTCCGTTAGAGGGGCCTTGGCATCACTCCGGATCTTCTCACGTAGAGGGGAATCACTCCACGAGGGAAGGGAGATAATGGAGCTAGGCTCAACAAGTGTATTCGCTAAACCTAAGCTCACCCTAGAAACGAAGTGGGGAACGAGTATATATAGTCCTAGCCACGAAGGGGGGGGGTACATGAGTCATGACTGCGCAGATGGGGGTGGTTGTACCGGCCACAACACCGGTTGTACCGCTTGGGTGGTTGTACCACTTCCTGGAGGCGTCCTGGGCGTTGGAGGGCGGTTGTACCGGAGGTTGGGTCGGTTGTACCGGTCATGGAGAAGCTGTCGGAACAACCGGGGCGGTACCGGCCTTGAACCGCTTCAAAACAGAAACATGGCCCGGTCGGAGCGGTGGTTGGGCGGTAGTGGACCGGTTGTACCGGTTGACCGGTGGTTGACCGGTTGTTGACCGGTTGTACCTCTAATTCTGGGCTGGCACAACTCCTCTTCTTCCTTCTATGCTTCCAAGCTTCCTTCGCGGATGGTGTAGTTGTTCCTTGGCGCTTGCACTCCTCCTCTTTATCCTTGAAGCTCCAATAATACCTATGCGTGCACACGAGAGGAGTGTCAAGTAGTATACCATCCTTGAAGGGGTCAAGTGAACACGTGTAAAGGAGATGATTCACCTTTATGTATGTGAAGTAGATGTCGCACGTGTCACTTGCCAAACGGGCTCTTGTCATGGTGATGTCCATAGGATGCTCCGCATCATCCCCTCCCCCTTGGGAAAGATCCGTCCTCGGATCAAGATCCAAATCACCATGGGAAGGAGATGGCGTCGCCGTGTGGAAGTGGACGATCACCAAGCGCTCATCATCATCAAGATCCAAAGGGGCACTCTCCAATGTCTCATCGTCATGTAATTCCTTCAAAATGAGCAAAGATAACAAACACTTGGAAAAACAAATGTGGTTAGCATTAGTGCAAAACCAAGCATTCAAGTGGTTATTCACCGCACAAGTGTTGTCATCATGCATAATGTATGGTGCGACAAGGGATGTTGGCATGGCATGTAAGCATACAAATGGAGCGCAAGCAATGCAATCATGGGACCAAGTATGCAAAGTTGAGGTAGGGATGCAAATATGTGTGACAATATAACAAGCATCTACCTCATGGTCATGGCAATCATGCACATAGCAATCAATAAAAGGCCTATGGTAGGCATAGGAATCATTCACAACACCAAGTAAAATGATGTGTGTACACATATGGTGCAATCCAAAGTACAATGCAATCCAAGCATAATGTGCACATGGTGTAGTGAAGATAGGGAGGCACTCAACACAATAGAAAGAGCAATTGGTCATCATGTGTGAGGCAAGCAATTCAAACATGTAGCAAGTAATGTGGCATGGCAAATGTGAGGAAATGACATTGTTGCAACCAAGCATATGATAAGAGCAAACAATCGACAAGTTGGATGCAACACACAAGGCATATATGTCATGAGGCATGGAACGATGGCAATCAAGAGTGAAAGCAATATATCTAACATGTGTGCAAGTAAGTGGTCCAATATAAGCAATGTGTGTCATGATACAAGCAACACAAGTAGGATGATCCACAATATCCATGCTCAAGAAGGATGTCACCTTGAAAACTTGTCCTTGTGCGTCCTTCACAATGTCGATGCGCAAGAAATTGCGATGTAGAATCGCGTTGGTATAGCATGGTTCGCTCTCAAGAGCTCGAATCGTCAACTCACGTGAAGTGGAAGTTGACATGTAATCGGAGTATCCTACACATACACACATCAAAGGAAACAATGTATGTGCATGGTAGACAAACACATCATCCCTCATGATGGTTCTCTTCTCTTGCACATAACCATTAGAATCACAAGTGCATGAATAATATGATGCAACAGTGTCGATATTCATGGCACTAGGCATATGGTGCAAGGAAGGAAGGCAAGCATGCTTGACATGAAAGATGTCAAAACCTCCAACAATATGAGAGAAAGCTATGGGGGCAATCTCATTAGCAAAATTAATAGCATGGTTGCACTCAATACATGGCAAAGCATCGAGCATGAGAGAGGCAACAAATGGAGACATATGACAATAAGCAATATCAATCATGTGCGAAGCATGGCAATGGTTGTCATCAACCGCATAAAAGGAGCACATCGGAGATGCAACACAAGCAAGCATAGTGATCATGTCGTGCAAACTAGTAGTGCGAAGATGCAACATACTAGAGGGAATCATGTCAATCATGTCATGTGAGCAAATAGTGGGCATAGGCAATGCACATGACATATCACAAGCACGCAAGCAAATAATGGGAAATGCAAAATCATTGTATTGGCGAGAAGTCCTATGTAAAGAGCAATTGGTCAATATGACTCTCCCAACACAAGCATCAACAATATCATGGCACACAAAAGGAACATGGCAAAGACAAGACATATCTCCACCAAGCTTGCAAACACACATACAGGTCATATGAGCAAGTGTCATGTGAGGTGCAAAGCATGGGTCACAAATGCATGGGAAGGGCATAGAAATTAGCATATCATGCAAAGTGAACATGGCAATATGGGCATAGGATATATAATGGACAATAAGCCATAACCATGTGAGAGCCATGTAGAAGAGGTGCGTGTAGTCCTTGCGTGAGGGGAATGGTTGTAGACACACTCCGGTGAATCCCAAGTCGTCGTTGCTCTCAAGAGCTCTCTTCGTCAACTCATGGGATTGTGAGGTTGACGAGTGTTCATGCGTACCTACACACAACAAAGACAAAGGGAAAATTGTGTGCGCGTGGTATATGTAGACATCATCCGTTAGGATGTGCATGTGCTTGTGTTCGTTAGCACAAAATGTCCAATGCTCAAATAAATGAGATGCATGATGATACGGGGCACGCCCGTGTGCGTCGATCTTTTCACACTTGGAGGGGGAAAAGGGAGAAATCACGAGAGAAAACGCAAACTCATGGACAAACTTCAATCACACATCCAGTAAGAACAAGCAAACACACGAGGTAATTAGATCCACAAACAACGGACGGATACAAGTAACCGGTAGTTCTTCCTCACTCCGGGGAGGAGGCCTTGAATCTCGTGAGATCTTCCCTCTAGAGGGGCCTTGGCATCACTTGGATCTTCTCCGGTGGAGGGCAACTCCACAAGAGGAGGAAGTAGTGGAGCTAGGCTCAACAAAGAGTATTTGCTAAACACAAGCTAACCCTAACACGGAGGTAGAAGAAGGGAATATATAGTCTAGGGGATAAGTGGGGGGTACATGAGCCGTAACTCAATCGGTCTCGCACAGTCGGGGCGGTTGTACCGGAGCTGGGACCGGTTGTACCGGTATTGAGGCATTAAGCGGAACAACCGGGGTAGTACCGGCCTTGAACCGCTTCAAAACAGAAACTTGGCCCGGTCGGAGCGGTGGTTGGGTGGTAGTGGACCGGTTGTACCGGTTGAGCGGTGGTTGACCGGTGGTGGACCGGTTGTACCTCAATTCCTGGGCTGTTGCAATTCCCTCTCCTTGTTCTTGGCGTTCCTCTTGCTTCCTTCCTTCCTCTTGGTACCTGAGCACACAAAGGGTCTCTTCTTGAGGTAGGATCCACGTTCCAAGAGTATCACATGGGAATTCACAAAGGAGAGATGTCACCTCGGATTCTAAGGCACGTGCGCGGGCTCTCGTCATGGGACCACTTGGAGCTTGAGGTGTTGATGATGGGTCCATGGGGATGTACATGGGATGCTCCGCATCATCTCCCCCTCCCCCCCCTCCCCCCGCTTGTGAGAGATCCGTCCTCGAATCAAGATCTTCATCACCATGGAACGGAGATAGGTCCGTGACGTTGAACGTGTCGCTGACGTTGTACTTGTCGCGTGGAATGTCGATCTTGTAGGCATTGTTGTTGTAGCGCTCCACTACCTTGAATGGTCCATCGGCGCGAGGAAGAAGTTTGGACTTGCGCTCGGTGGGGAAACGGTCCTTGCGGAGGTGTAACCACACAAGATCACCGGCCTTGAACACCATGGGGTGCTTGTTGGTGTTGCGCTTGGCGGTGACTCGCTCCACTTGACGTTCGATCGTGTGCCTTGTATCTTCATGCATTTTCTTGATGTAGCTTGCCCTTGCACTTGCATCCATGTTGACGCGCTCTTGGAGTGGTAGAGGTAGGATGTCCAATGGGGACAACGGATTGAAGCCGTAGACCACTTCGAACGGAGACTTGCTGGTGGTGGAGTGACTTGCGCGATTGTAGGCGTACTCGGCGATGGGGAGGCAATCTTCCCATTCCTTGATGTTCTTCTTGATCAATACACGAAGTAGGGTAGAAAGTGTCCGGTTCGTCACCTCCGTTTGTCCATCGGTTTGAGGGTGATATGCCGAAGAGAATAGAAGCTTGATTCCGAGCATGGCACATATGGTCTTCCAAAAGTAGCTCAAGAATTTGACGTCGCGATCCGAGACAATGGTCTTTGGAACGCCATGTAGTCGCAAGATGTCCCTACAAAACAAATTTGCAATATGTGAAGCATCGTCTATCTTGTGACATGGAATGAAATGAGCCATCTTGGAAAAGCGATCCACAACTACAAAAATGGAGTCATGGCCATTTTTAGTTCGTGGCAAGCCAAGCACAAAATCCATACTAATGTCTTCCCAAGGTTGGAAAGGTATAGGTAGAGGCATATAAAGACCATGGGATTGAGCTTTGGACTTAGCTTTGCGGCATGTCGAGCATCGGTTGGTGAAGCGTGCAATATCACGAAACATCTTGGGCCAAAAGTACTTGTTGGATAGTGTGGCATACGTCTTGTCGCGTCCAAAGTTACCCATAAGTCCTCCACCGTGAGCCTCTTGCAAAAGCAACAAATGAAGAGAAGACTCGGGTATACACAATTTGTTAGCACACATAAGATATCCATCTTTCATATAATATTTCTCCCAACAAGTTTTCACTTGGCACTTGGCGTAAGGATTAGCAAAATAGGCATCATGCGCATACAAGTCTTTGATGTGCTCAAAACCAACAACATTCAATTGAAGTTGAGTAACTAGCATGCATTTGCGGGAAAGAGCATCCGCCACAACGTTTTCCTTACCCTTAATGTATTTGATGACATAAGGGAAGGACTCAATAAATTCACTCCATTTAGCATGCCATTTGTTCAACTTAGTTTGACCCTTTAAGTACTTAAGCGTTTCATGGTCGGTATGGATAACAAACTCATGAGGGCGCAAATAATGTTCCCACACATGCAAAACTCGCACCAACGCATACAATTCTTTGTCATAGATGGGGTAGTTAAGTTGAGCGCCGGATAGTTTCTCGCTAAAGTACGCGATAGGACGCTTCTCTTGCATAAGCACACCACCTATTCCACTACCACTAGCATCACAATGCACTTCAAATGTTTTATCAAAGTTGGGCAAAGCAAGCAAAGGTGCATGAGTGAGCAAATTTTTAAGTTCATGGAAAGCGGTGTCTTGTGAGGGGCCCCAAATAAATGGTGCATTTTTCTTGCTCAAAGCATGGAGAGGTGATGCAATAGTGCTAAAGTCCTTGACAAAACGGCGATAGAAACCGGCTAGTCCCAGGAAGCTACGCACTTGTTGCAAGTTGGTTGGTGTTGGCCATGTTTTAATAGCATCAATCTTAGTTTCATCTACATGAACGCCCTTAGAAGATACTACAAAACCTAGGAAAACGACCTTCTCAACACCAAAAGTGCATTTCTCCATGTTTGCATATAGTTGTTCTTTCCGAAGGATTTGCAAAACATCACGAACATGTGTAGCATGCTCCTCAAGAGACTTGCTAAAGACAAGAATGTCATCAAAGTAGACCACAACACAATATCCAATGAGTGGTCGCAAGACATAATGCATATCACGCATAAAGGTACCCGGTGCTTCGGATAAGCCCATGGGCATAACCAACCATTCATAGAGAGCAAATTTTGTCTTAAAAGCAGTTTTCCACTCGTCACCCGTATGCGGATTTGGTAGTAACCACTTTTTAAGTCAATTTTAGAAAATATAGTGGTACCACTAAGTTCATCAAGCATATCATCTAAGCGAGGAATGGGGTGACGGTATCGAATGGTGATAGCATTGATAGGACGGCAATCGGAACACATGCGCATAGTACCATCATGTTTAGGCACTAGAATGACCGAAACCGCACAAGGACTCAAACTCTCACGTACATGCCCTTTATCTAGGAGTTTTTGGACTTGCCTTTGTATTTCCTTTGTTTCGTCGGGGTTGACGCGGTAGGGAGCCTTGTTAGGAAGCGGTGCTCCGGGGATGAGGTCGATGCGGTGTTCGATCCCTCGTTTTGGAGGTAGTCCCGGAGGTCGCTCATCGGGGAACACATCCTTGAATTCCTGCAACAACTTAGATAACACAAGAGGAAGATGTTGTGAAGGGTTAGTCCGAACGACGTCATCTTTGCACACAAGTACGTAGTGAAGGACGGTCGATGGGCTCTCACTCACATCCCTCAAATCTCGTTTGCTGGCTAAAAGAACTATATCTCTCATGTCCTTCATCATGGAGTCGCTCATGGCTTGTGGCACTCACTCTCTTTGAGGTGGATCACTCTCTCACTTTTAGCTCCACGATGGGATGTAGCTTGTTTGTCGGCGATGACTTGACTTGGAGTCATTGGTCGTAGCACATATTGCTTGCCCTTCATCTTGAAGCTATATTGATTTGTGCGACCATTGTGTGTGACGCCACGGTCGAATTGCCAAGGTCTACCAAGTAGGAGGTGGCAAACGGACATAGGAACCACATCACACTCCAAAGTGTCTTCATATGCGCCTATCTTGAAGGAAACTTGCACGGTGTGTTCAACTTGGAGGGTTCCGGAATCACTAAGCCATTGGACCTTGTAGGGACGAGGGTGCTTTTTCTTGACCAATTGTAGCTTGGAACAAAGGTCTTCACTTGCCAAGTTGTGGCAACTCCCTCCGTCGATGATGACCTTGACGGATTTTCCTTGGATGCCCGCCTTGGTGTGGAAGATGTGGCACCGTTGGTCCTCGTCTTCTTGTTGTTGGAGCGTCAAAACTTTGGAGACAACGAGAGCGGGGCTCGAATCGTTGTCGCAAAAGATTTGCGAATCTTCATCTTCATTCACTTGGCGGTGGATGGCCACTTGTTCCAAAGCTTGCATCTCGTCGTCGCTCATAGAGTCATAGGTACGATCGTCGAGGAGGATCATGTTGCATTTGGTTGGGCACTCGAAGGTCTTGTGGCCTCGCCCTTGGCACATGAAACACTTGATAGAGCTTGTCTTGGCAGCATCCGGTGTCGGTGTAGAGGATGAAGCCCTTGGCTTGTAGGTGCTTGAGGTTGGTCGGCTTGACGAAGTCATCTTGTCCTTGTAGCTTGACTTGTCGCCGGTAGGTGTTGTAGATTTCGTAGTTGAAGTTGTTGTTGTTGTAGTAGCTTGAGCACTTGAGCCGTAGGTCTTGGAGGAGAACTTGGAGTACTTGTAGTCATCTTGCACTTGTCGTTCCGCCTTGGTTGCTTGATGCACAAGTTCTAGAAGGTTGGAGTATGGTTGGAAGTCGGCAATTTTCTTGACTTGGTAATTGAGGCCATTCAAGAAGCGTGCCATTGTTTGCTCGTCATCTTCCTTGACATTGGCTCGGATCATAGCAATCTCCATCTCTTGGTAGTACTCTTCTACCGACTTGGTTCCTTGCTTGAGTTGTTGGAGCTTCTTGAAGAGATCCCGGTTGTAATGTGTAGGCACAAAACGAGCTCGCATGATATCCTTCATTTGGGCCCAAGTGGTGATAGGAGGTTCACCTCTCTCCCTTCTACGCTCAATCACTTGTTCCCACCAAATAAGGACATAGTCGTGGAACTCAAGGGAAGCCATGGCTATCTTCTTCTCTTCATCATAGTTGTGTAGGCGAAAGATCTTGTCAACCTTGAGGGCCCATGACAAGTAGTCTTCGGGATCATTGCTTCCGGAAAACTTTGGCATTGTGAACTTGAGCTTGCCGAAGCGTTGTTCATCATTGTGGTTGTGATGCCGAAATCCTTGTCTTGGAGGTGGACCTTCATTGTCATTGCCTTGAGCGTGTTGACGATGATCTTGTTCGTGCTCATCTTCATGGTCGGGTTCAACACGATGATCTTGAGGACGGCGACGCGGTGGACGCACTCGGTTGCGCCTTTCTTGATGCTCCTCTTGGCGATTGGCTTCTTCTTGTCGTTGTCGGCGAAGTTCTTCTTGTTGTGCTTGGTGAAGTGCTTCTTGCTCGTGATGAGCTTGGCGGTTGCGCTCCTCCAAGGCACGAGTAGCTTCTTGCAAAGCGTGATGTGCCTCAAGCGCTCGTCCATGACGACAATGTTGTTCTTCTTCTCGGCGTCGTTGTTCTTGCTCCCACGCATCTTGCTCTTGTTGGCGGCGACGTTCTCGAGCGCGGGCGCGATCTTGAAGTCCATTGCCATGGAATGGATTGTCTTGACGGTGACAACCTTGTGGAGAACTTGGGTCGGAGTGTTCGTCTTGGTGATGAGCACGTGCTCGCCGGGGGCTTGCGTCGGAAGAGTACTCCGATGAGTGTCGGCTTGAGCGCCGTCTTGACGTAGTCGAAGTAGAGGGAGCGCGGTTGACCATCAAGGACCGAAGTTCCTCCATTTGGCTTGATAGCTTGGTGTCGAGGTAGTCCCGTGTGCGCGCCTCGGATTCACGCAAGTCGGTGGCGAGGTTGTCGATGCGGTCATTCAAGGCATGTTGCGCTTGAGTAATTGCCTTGTTTGCGCCGAAGAAGTGTAACTTGGTGACGTGGGTGGTCGCGTCGTCGTCGTTCTCCTCGAATGTCGGGTTCGACATGATGTTCCTATCCATAGCACTCAACAAGATGTAAGTGGAAGAGTGAGAAGACAATACCAATTACCGTTCCAAAAGTTGAGAGTGGATCAAGTTCACTCAATGTGCAAGCATGAAAGTAGTAGAATTGGTACCGAAGAATGTCCCTCTCACACCTACACAAGTAAAGCTTATGGAGTAGCTTGGTTAGGATGGTGGCACAAAAATTCAAGCAATTCGAGAATAAGATTCAATCAAGTTGAAATAGATTCGTAGAATTCGTAAAATGAGACGAGCTAGATTTCTAGCAATGAGTAAGCACGGAAACACACACGTATAGGAAAGTGGTATTGTAACACCGAAAAATGAGCGCCAAATGTGGAAGCCACGGTAAGCTCAAGGTGCACAATAGTGGAGAGACGCTAGCACGATTGCACGAATGGGCGCGATACAAACTTGTGCACACCTATGCGAAGCAAAACTAGACGTCTTCCTATACCCAACTTTTGCTATTTATGTGGTTGGCACAAAATCTCTCGCTCAAATGATCGAATATGATATGCAACTTGCGATGCTATTACTCTTTTGCTTTTGCTTAAAAGCTTTGCTTTGCTTCTCCTTTGGAGGATGATATTTGGAATGATCACTATGCGGGATGTGCACACCAATGTAGCAATGATGTATGCGGGTACTATGTTGTAACACAAAAGATGATACTAAGATATATGCACGCAATTGAAGCTATGCGGAGTATGTATCACTAAAGTGCACAAGTAGCGTAGCCCGGCAATACTCAATGGCTAGTCTCGATAGGTAAGTAACGCAAATAGGATCGGGTTAACAATGCAATGGCAAGGGTATATGTCAAGAGTGTCGTCGCGGTTACCGTCCTTGCTTACGGTTGGTGTCAATGAAGAGGTGGGTGGCGACGAACCGGGGCGATGATGAGTAGCGGCGTTGTCGATGTAGAACCGTTCCTAATTAGCCGAAACACCTTAGGAAACGGAAACCGCAACTCAAAATCTCAAAGAAAAATTTGATGAAGTCAAATGGTGGTAAAACCAAGATGAGGATCTCGGGCACGTCGATAGCTTCAAAACGAGCCAAAGAACACTCAAATCGGAGTTCGGGAGTAGAAGTTATGTGCAAAACAAGAATCAGCCTTAGTCAGGAACTGGGAGGGGCGGTTGTACCGCTCGGGAAACGACCTGGGGAATTAGCGGTTGTACCGCAAGTACGGGCGGTTGTACCGCTCCTGGGCGGAACTGCAGGTCCGAATCCGCGATGTAGAAGAAAAATCCGGTCGATTTTGCGGAAGAAAATGATGGGAATGATAGGGCAAAGCTAGATCCACTTGTCCACAACGAGATCCACGGATCACAATCAACAAAATCTCCTATAATCCAACAAATCCAAGAACTTTTTGGTATGTCTATTTTTGTGGGGATTTTCGAAATTAGGTCAAAACAAAGCAAAAATTGGCTAGAAAACGAAGGGGAAGACTCCAAGATGTGAATCAACGTGGCTCATGATACCAATATGATACGGGGCACACCCGTGTGCGTCGATCTTTTCACACTTGGAGGGGGAAAAGGGAGAAATCACGAGAGAAAACGCAAACTCATGGACAAACTTCAATCACACATCCAGTAAGAACAAGCAAACACACGAGGTAATTAGATCCACAAACAACGGACGGATACAAGTAACCGGTAGTTCTTCCTCACTCCGGGGAGGAGGCCTTGAATCTCGTGAGATCTTCCCTCTAGAGGGGCCTTGGCATCACTTGGATCTTCTTCGGTGGAGGGCAACTCCACAAGAGGAGGAAGTAGTGGAGCTAGGCTCAACAAAGAGTATTTGCTAAACACAAGCTAACCCTAACACGGAGGTAGAAGAAGGGAATATATAGTCTAGGGGATAAGTGGGGGGTACATGAGCCGTAACTCAATCGGTCTCGCACAGTCGGGGCGGTTGTACCGGAGCTGGGACCGGTTGTACCGGTATTGAGGCATTAAGCGGAACAACCGGGGTAGTACCGGCCTTGAACCGCTTCAAAACAGAAACTTGGCCCGGTCGGAGCGGTGGTTGGGTGGTAGTGGACCGGTTGTACCGGTTGAGCGGTGGTTGACCGGTGGTGGACCGGTTGTACCTCAATTCCTGGGCTGTTGCAATTCCCTCTCCTTGTTCTTGGCGTTCCTCTTGCTTCCTTCCTTCCTCTTGGTACCTGAGCACACAAAGGGTCTCTTCTTGAGGTAGGATCCACGTTCCAAGAGTATCACATGGGAATTCACAAAGGAGAGATGTCACCTCGGATTCTAAGGCACGTGCGCGGGCTCTCGTCATGGGACCACTTGGAGCTTGAGGTGTTGATGATGGGTCCATGGGGATGTACATGGGATGCTCCGCATCATCTCCCCCTCCCCCCCCTCCCCCCGCTTGTGAGAGATCCGTCCTCGAATCAAGATCTTCATCACCATGGAACGGAGATAGGTCCGTGACGTTGAACGTGTCGCTGACGTTGTACTTGTCGCGTGGAATGTCGATCTTGTAGGCATTGTTGTTGTAGCGCTCCACTACCTTGAATGGTCCATCGGCGCGAGGAAGAAGTTTGGACTTGCGCTCGGTGGGGAAACGGTCCTTGCGGAGGTGTAACCACACAAGATCACCGGCCTTGAACACCATGGGGTGCTTGTTGGTGTTGCGCTTGGCGGTGACTCGCTCCACTTGACGTTCGATCGTGTGCCTTGTATCTTCATGCATTTTCTTGATGTAGCTTGCCCTTGCACTTGCATCCATGTTGACGCGCTCTTGGAGTGGTAGAGGTAGGATGTCCAATGGGGACAACGGATTGAAGCCGTAGACCACTTCGAACGGAGACTTGCTGGTGGTGGAGTGACTTGCGCGATTGTAGGCGTACTCGGCGATGGGGAGGCAATCTTCCCATTCCTTGATGTTCTTCTTGATCAATACACGAAGTAGGGTAGAAAGTGTCCGGTTCGTCACCTCCGTTTGTCCATCGGTTTGAGGGTGATATGCCGAAGAGAATAGAAGCTTGATTCCGAGCATGGCACATATGGTCTTCCAAAAGTAGCTCAAGAATTTGACGTCGCGATCCGAGACAATGGTCTTTGGAACGCCATGTAGTCGCAAGATGTCCCTACAAAACAAATTTGCAATATGTGAAGCATCGTCTATCTTGTGACATGGAATGAAATGAGCCATCTTGGAAAAGCGATCCACAACTACAAAAATGGAGTCATGGCCATTTTTAGTTCGTGGCAAGCCAAGCACAAAATCCATACTAATGTCTTCCCAAGGTTGGAAAGGTATAGGTAGAGGCATATAAAGACCATGGGATTGAGCTTTGGACTTAGCTTTGCGGCATGTCGAGCATCGGTTGGTGAAGCGTGCAATATATCACGAAACATCTTGGGCCAAAAGTACTTGTTGGATAGTGTGGCATACGTCTTGTCACGTCCAAAGTTACCCATAAGTCCTCCACCGTGAGCCTCTTGCAAAAGCAACAAACGAAGAGAAGACTCGGGTATACACAATTTGTTAGCACACATAAGATATCCATCTTTCATATAATATTTCTCCCAACAAGTTTTCACTTGGCACTTGGCGTAAGGATTAGCAAAATAGGCATCATGCGCATACAAGTCTTTGATGTGCTCAAAACCAACAACATTCAATTGAAGTTGAGTAACTAGCATGCATTTGCGGGAAAGAGCATCCGCCACAACGTTTTCCTTACCCTTAATGTATTTGATGACATAAGGGAAGGACTCAATAAATTCACTCCATTTAGCATGCCATTTGTTCAACTTAGTTTGACCCTTTAAGTACTTAAGCGTTTCATGGTCGGTATGGATAACAAACTCATGAGGGCGCAAATAATGTTCCCACACATGCAAAACTCGCACCAACGCATACAATTCTTTGTCATAGATGGGGTAGTTAAGTTGAGCGCCGGATAGTTTCTCGCTAAAGTACGCGATAGGACGCTTCTCTTGCATAAGCACACCACCTATTCCACTACCACTAGCATCACAATGCACTTCAAATGTTTTATCAAAGTTGGGCAAAGCAAGCAAAGGTGCATGAGTGAGCAAATTTTTAAGTTCATGGAAAGCGGTGTCTTGTGAGGGGCCCCAAATAAATGGTGCATTTTTCTTGCTCAAAGCATGGAGAGGTGATGCAATAGTGCTAAAGTCCTTGACAAAACGGCGATAGAAACCGGCTAGTCCCAGGAAGCTACGCACTTGTTGCAAGTTGATTGGTGTTGGCCATGTTTTAATAGCATCAATCTTAGTTTCATCTACATGAACGCCCTTAGAAGATACTACAAAACCTAGGAAAACGACCTTCTCAACACCAAAAGTGCATTTCTCCATGTTTGCATATAGTTGTTCTTTCCGAAGGATTTGCAAAACATCACGAACATGTGTAGCATGCTCCTCAAGAGACTTGCTAAAGACAAGAATGTCATCAAAGTAGACCACAACACAATATCCAATGAGTGGTCGCAAGACATAATGCATATCACGCATAAAGGTACCCGGTGCTTCGGATAAGCCCATGGGCATAACCAACCATTCATAGAGAGCAAATTTTGTCTTAAAAGCAGTTTTCCACTCGTCACCCGTATGCGGATTTGGTAGTAACCACTTTTTAAGTCAATTTTAGAAAATATAGTGGTACCACTAAGTTCATCAAGCATATCATCTAAGCGAGGAATGGGGTGACGGTATCGAATGGTGATAGCATTGATAGGACGGCAATCGGAACACATGCGCATAGTACCATCATGTTTAGGCACTAGAATGACCGAAACCGCACAAGGACTCAAACTCTCACGTACATGCCCTTTATCTAGGAGTTTTTGTACTTGCCTTTGTATTTCCTTTGTTTCGTCGGGGTTGACGCGGTAGGGAGCCTTGTTAGGAAGCGGTGCTCCGGGGATGAGGTCGATGCGGTGTTCGATCCCTCGTTTTGGAGGTAGTCCCGGAGGTAGCTCATCGGGGAACACATCCTTGAATTCCTGCAACAACTTAGATAACACAAGAGGAAGATGTTGTGAAGGGTTAGTCCGAACGACGTCATCTTTGCACACAAGTACGTAGTGAAGGACGGTCGATGGGCTCTCACTCACATCCCTCAAATCTCGTTTGCTGGCTAAAAGAACTATATCTCTCATGTCCTTCATCGTGGAGTCGCTCATGGCTTGTGGCACTCACTCTCTTTGAGGTGGATCACTCTCTCACTTTTAGCTCCACGATGGGATGTAGCTTGTTTGTCGGCGATGACTTGACTTGGAGTCATTGGTCGTAGCACATATTGCTTGCCCTTCATCTTGAAGCTATATTGATTTGTGCGACCATTGTGTGTGACGCCACGGTCGAATTGCCAAGGTCTACCAAGTAGGAGGTGGCAAACGGACATAGGAACCACATCACACTCCAAAGTGTCTTCATATGCGCCTATCTTGAAGGAAACTTGCACGGTGTGTTCAACTTGGAGGGTTCCGGAATCACTAAGCCATTGGACCTTGTAGGGACGAGGGTGCTTTTTCTTGACCAATTGTAGCTTGGAACAAAGGTCTTCACTTGCCAAGTTGTGGCAACTCCCTCCGTCGATGATGACCTTGACGGATTTTCCTTGGATGCCCGCCTTGGTGTGGAAGATGTGGCACCGTTGGTCCTCGTCTTCTTGTTGTTGGAGCGTCAAAACTTTGGAGACAACGAGAGCGGGGCTCGAATCGTTGTCGCAAAAGATTTGCGAATCTTCATCTTCATTCACTTGGCGGTGGATGGCCACTTGTTCCAAAGCTTGCATCTCGTCGTCGCTCATAGAGTCATAGGTACGATCGTCGAGGAGGATCATGTTGCATTTGGTTGGGCACTCGAAGGTCTTGTGGCCTCGCCCTTGGCACATGAAACACTTGATAGAGCTTGTCTTGGCAGCATCCGGTGTCGGTGTAGAGGATGAAGCCCTTGGCTTGTAGGTGCTTGAGGTTGGTCGGCTTGACGAAGTCATCTTGTCCTTGTAGCTTGACTTGTCGCCGGTAGGTGTTGTAGATTTCGTAGTTGAAGTTGTTGTTGTTGTAGTAGCTTGAGCACTTGAGCCGTAGGTCTTGGAGGAGAACTTGGAGTACTTGTAGTCATCTTGCACTTGTCGTTCCGCCTTGGTTGCTTGATGCACAAGTTCTAGAAGGTTGGAGTATGGTTGGAAGTCGGCAATTTTCTTGACTTGGTAATTGAGGCCATTCAAGAAGCGTGCCATTGTTTGCTCGTCATCTTCCTTGACATTGGCTCGGATCATAGCAATCTCCATCTCTTGGTAGTACTCTTCTACCGACTTGGTTCCTTGCTTGAGTTGTTGGAGCTTCTTGAAGAGATCCCGGTTGTAATGTGTAGGCACAAAACGAGCTCGCATGATATCCTTCATTTGGGCCCAAGTGGTGATAGGAGGTTCACCTCTCTCCCTTCTACGCTCAATCACTTGTTCCCACCAAATAAGGACATAGTCGTGGAACTCAAGGGAAGCCTATCTTCTTCTCTTCATCATAGTTGTGTAGGCGAAAGATCTTGTCAACCTTGAGGGCCCATGACAAGTAGTCTTCGGGATCATTGCTTCCGGAAAACTTTGGCATTGTGAACTTGAGCTTGCCGAAGCGTTGTTCATCATTGTGGTTGTGATGCTGAAATCCTTGTCTTGGAGGTGGACCTTCATTGTCATTGCCTTGAGCGTGTTGACGTTGATCTTGTTCGTGCTCATCTTCATGGTCGGGTTCAACACGATGATCTTGAGGACGGCGACGCGGTGTACGCACTCGGTTGCACCTTTCTTGATGCTCCTCTTGGCGATTGGCTTCTTCTTGTCGTTGTCGGCGAAGTTCTTCTTGTTGTGCTTGGTGAAGTGCTTCTTGCTCGTGATGAGCTTGGCGGTTGCGCTCCTCCAAGGCACGAGTAGCTTCTTGCAAAGCGTGATGTGCCTCAAGCGCTCGTCCATGACGACAATGTTGTTCTTCTTCTCGGCGTCGTTGTTCTTGCTCCCACGCATCTTGCTCTTGTTGGCGGCGACGTTCTCGAGCGCAGGCGCGATCTTGAAGTCCATTGCCATGGAATGGATTGTCTTGACGGTGACAACCTTGTGGAGAACTTGGGTCGGAGTGTTCGTCTTGGTGATGAGCACGTGCTCGCCGGGGGCTTGCGTCGGAAGAGTACTCCGATGAGTGTCGGCTTGAGCGCCGTCTTGACGTAGTCGAAGTAGAGGGAGCGCGGTTGACCATCAAGGACCGAAGTTCCTCCATTTGGCTTGATAGCTTGGTGTCGAGGTAGTCCCGTGTGCGCGCCTCGGATTCACGCAAGTCGGTGGCGAGGTTGTCGATGCGGTCATTCAAGGCATGTTGCGCTTGAGTAATTGCCTTGTTTGCGCCGAAGAAGTGTAACTTGGTGACGTGGGTGGTCGCGTCGTCGTCGTTCTCCTCGAATGTCGGGTTCGACATGATGTTCCTATCCATAGCACTCAACAAGATGTAAGTGGAAGAGTGAGAAGACAATACCAATTACCGTTCCAAAAGTTGAGAGTGGATCAAGTTCACTCAATGTGCAAGCATGAAAGTAGTAGAATTGGTACCGAAGAATGTCCCTCTCACACCTACACAAGTAAAGCTTATGGAGTAGCTTGGTTAGGATGGTGGCACAAAAATTCAAGCAATTCAAGAATAAGATTCAATCAAGTTGAAATAGATTCGTAGAATTCGTAAAATGAGACGAGCTAGATTTCTAGCAATGAGTAAGCACGGAAACACACACGTATAGGAAAGTGGTATTGTAACACCGAAAAATGAGCGCCAAATGTGGAAGCCACGGTAAGCTCAAGGTGCACAATAGTGGAGAGACGCTAGCACGATTGCACGAATGGGCGCGATACAAACTTGTGCACACCTATGCGAAGCAAAACTAGACGTCTTCCTATACCCAACTTTTGCTATTTATGTGGTTGGCACAAAATCTCTCGCTCAAATGATCGAATATGATATGCAACTTGCGATGCTATTACTCTTTTGCTTTTGCTTAAAAGCTTTGCTTTGCTTCTCCTTTGGAGGATGATATTTGGAATGATCACTATGCGGGATGTGCACACCAATGTAGCAATGATGTATGCGGGTACTATGTTGTAACACAAAAGATGATACTAAGATATATGCACGCAATTGAAGCTATGCGGAGTATGTATCACTAAAGTGCACAAGTAGCGTAGCCCGGCAATACTCAATGGCTAGTCTCGATAGGTAAGTAACGCAAATAGGATCGGGTTAACAATGCAATGGCAAGGGTATATGTCAAGAGTGTCGTCGCGGTTACCGTCCTTGCTTACGGTTGGTGTCAATGAAGAGGTGGGTGGCGACGAACCGGGGCGATGATGAGTAGCGGCGTTGTCGATGTAGAACCGTTCCTAATTAGCCGAAACACCTTAGGAAACGGAAACCGCAACTCAAAATCTCAAAGAAAAATTTGATGAAGTCAAATGGTGGTAAAACCAAGATGAGGATCTCGGGCACGTCGATAGCTTCAAAACGAGCCAAAGAACACTCAAATCGGAGTTCGGGAGTAGAAGTTATGTGCAAAACAAGAATCAGCCTTAGTCAGGAACTGGGAGGGGCGGTTGTACCGCTCGGGAAACGACCTGGGGAATTAGCGGTTGTACCGCAAGTACGGGCGGTTGTACCGCTCCTGGGCGGAACTGCAGGTCCGAATCCGCGATGTAGAAGAAAAATTCGGTCGATTTTGCGGAAGAAAATGATGGGAATGATAGGGCAAAGCTAGATCCACTTGTCCACAACGAGATCCACGGATCACAATCAACAAAATCTCCTCTAATCCACCAAATCCAAGAACTTTTTGGTATGTCTATTTTTGTGGGGATTTTCGAAATTAGGTCAAAACAAAGCAAAAATTGGCTAGAAAACGAAGGGGAAGACTCCAAGATGTGAATCAACGTGGCTCATGATACCAATATGATACGGGGCACACCCGTGTGCGTCGATCTTTTCACACTTGGAGGGGGAAAAGGGAGAAATCACGAGAGAAAACGCAAACTCATGGACAAACTTCAATTACACATCCAGTAAGAACAAGCAAACACACGAGGTAATTAGATCCACAAACAACGGACGGATACAAGTAACCGGTAGTTCTTCCTCACTCCGGGAAGGAGGCCTTGAATCTCGTGAGATCTTCCCTCTAGAGGGGCCTTGGCATCACTTGGATCTTCTCCGGTGGAGGGCAACTCCACAAGAGGAGGAAGTAGTGGAGCTAGGCTCAACAAAGAGTATTTGCTAAACACAAGCTAACCCTAACACGGAGGTAGAAGAAGGAAAATATAGTCTAGGGGATAAGTGGGGGGTACATGAGCCGTAACTCAATCGGTCTCGCACAGTCGGGGCGGTTGTACCGGAGCTGGGACCGGTTGTACCGGTATTGAGGCATTAAGCGGAACAACCGGGGTAGTACCGGCCTTGAACCGCTTCAAAACAGAAACTTGGCCCGGTCGGAGCGGTGGTTGGGTGGTAGTGGACCGGTTGTACCGGTTGAGCGGTGGTTGACCGGTGGTGGACCGGTTGTACCTCAATTCCTGGGCTGTTGCAATTCCCTCTCCTTGTTCTTGGCGTTCCTCTTGCTTCCTTCCTTCCTCTTGGTACCTGAGCACACAAAGGGTCTCTTCTTGAGGTAGGAACCAGTATCACATGGGAATTCACAAAGGAGAGATGTCACCTCGGATTCTAAGGCACGTGCGCGGGCTCTCGTCATGGGACCACTTGGAGCTTGAGGTGTTGATGATGGGTCCATGGGGATGTACATGGGATGCTCCGCATCACATGATATAGGAACATGTCATCTATCATGAAAGGTTTGTTATGATGTATAGCATAATGGAGACTAGAAATATGTAGTGCATCACATGAACTAAGAGCATTGTTGTTCATGGAATCCGGATGGTGCACACAAGTAGTGGGATCATGCAATGGATGGGATGGAACCAAATCTCCTAAAATGTATGAGGAAACTATGGGGGTCTCCTCAGGTGCAATACCGGTAGCATAATATGGAGAATATGGAAAACATCCAAAATAATGCATATCCGAAGCTAGGTGGTCATGGCATGTCATATGTGAGCAATTGCGCAAATGATGCAAAGGAAGCATGGCAATATCATCACAAGAAAAGCGAATGCCAATAACCATTGGCTTGTCATCTATGACATATGTGCAAATTGGGTTTATTTTAATGCCATATGCATAGTTACTATAAAGAGATTGCAAAGAAGCAATATGGGTGATCTCTGCATACCATATGACAAGTCAAGCGGATTGTCAAACATGATGTGACCAATAGAATTCTCATAAGAAATCCTATGCAACATGGCATCACAAGTGATAGACTCCACATGAGAATCGTCAAACACATCATAAATGGGCAATTCATCACATGAGGAAGTCGCATAATCATGAAGCATGGCAATAGGTGGATCGACATCATGCAAGCAATCAATGTCCAATAGTGGGACAAGAGCATCACCTTCACCTATGTTACCTTTGACATTCCACTCATGTGGTGTAGGTGAGGTGGTATAGACCAACTCGTGGTCATCTTCATCGTGATGGAACCATGTGGGGGCTGCATCATATTCCACCATGGCCATCGTCTTGTCCAAAGGGAGGACGAAGTCGTCGAGGATCGGCGTGTCATTGTGTATGGGACCTAGCACCAAAGGAGAAGACACAGTAGAGGTAGAGGTTAAGTTGTTAGAAATCGAAATGGCCTCACATACCCTCTCAACTACCTCACTCACTAAGTGTAGTGGCGCACTCACTCTCTCTAGGTAGGTGTACTCAAACTCACATATGGTGGAGTCACTCGTCTCACTCAAATGGTGGGGGTTGTGGCTCTCCTCACATGGGAATTGTGGCAACTCATCATATATGGGGCTAGTGGTGGTCACGCTCATCCTCTCATAGGAAATGCACTCAATGTCACATATGGTGGAGTCACTCATCTCACTCATGTTGAGGTGGCTCGCCTCACATGGAAATTGGGGCATCTCGTCATATGTGGGTGTTGGAGAGATGTAGGTGCAAACGTCTCCATGCTCAACTACTTGCGGCGCCGTGGTTGAAGGGATAGTCCCATGCTCAACCTCCTCCTCGTCGTCGTCGTGGATGAAGGCGAAGATGGCACATCATCACTCGCCTCCATGACCGAAGGGAAATCCCCATGCTCGACCATCTTCCTTGGGATGCTTCCGAAGATGGAAGGGTCATCCATGCGTGTAGTCGATCGCCTTGATCTTGGCGTCGAAGCTTGTCCTCGATGTTGTTCTTGGTCTTCGCGCACTTGTTTCCTGGAGGTGGCTTGCCCTTCACGATGATGGAGATCACGAGCGTGATTGTTGTTGTGGCGGTCGTCTCGAAGATGAGGACGTGGCTGACTTGTGCTTGCATCGGATGGGCGCTCCGAAGATGTGCGACTTGAGCGTCTCCGCCTTGAAGATGACAAAGGGGAAGAAGACTTGTAGTTGGCCGCCATGTGTCGAAGTTGCTCCATGTGTGAGTCCAATTTGTTGTTGAAGTAGTCTCTTTTCCGAGCTTCGGATTGATGTATGTCAGTGGCGAGTCGCTCGGGTTTTTGGTCGATGTAGATGTTCATGTCGATGTAGTCGTCGAAGACCGAAGATGTCATGGTTTGCCTAGCCATCACAAGACTCGAGCAAAGGTGAGTGGGAAATGAGATAAACAATACCAAAATACCGTTTCCCAAAGTTGAGGATGTATCCCGTTTCACTCAATGTGAAATGCAAGAATAGGGGAATTGGTACCGGACTAGTTCACTCACACCTACACATAAAGCTTATGGAGTGGCTCGGTTAGGACAAGTGGCACAAAATTCAAGCAATTGTCAATTCAAGATATCGAAAATGTTGAGGAAGATTCACAAAATTGCAATGCAAAGCAAATAGATCAATAGCTATGGTGGTACTGGTAACACACACACGGATAGATAAATGGGATCCGCGCAACCAAGGAATGAGCACCAAAATGTGTTAGACCCGGGAAAAGCTCTTGTTGCACGGATACTAGAAAGACAATAGCTCGATTGCTCAAATGGGCTAGATACGCGCTTGTGCACCAACCTAAAAGAGTAAACGTGCCGTCTTCAATCCCAAGTATGCTATGTATGTATGATCCAAGAGTATGTACTATGCAAAATGGCTCAATGCTATTGCTATTGCTTATAAGCTCTTTTGTATCTCCTCTTTTGCTTAAAAGCTTTTTCTTCTTTTGCTCTTTTTTTTTTCTATGCTTGAAGCTCGAACCAAGATATGAGACAAGTATGGTGGATATGCACGGGAGAGACTTATGGCACAAAGTAGATAACAAGATGTTTGCACGCTAAAACTAGCTATGCAGCATAAGAGTATCACTACGGTGCACAAGTAACGTGGCCCGGCAATTCTCAACTCGCTAGTCTCAATGGGTAAGGTACGCAATAGGCTCAAAGCGATCAATGCAATGGCAAGGTAATAGACAATGATGTCGTCGAGGTTACCGTCATTGCTTACGGTTGGGGTGCCAAAAGGGGTAGTGGCCGATGTCGATGTCGAGGCCGTGGCGATGATGAGCGGCGGTGTTGTCAATGTAGAACCGTCCCTAATTAGCCGAAACACCTTAGGAAACGGAAACCGCAACTCAAAATCTCAAACAAAATTGGGTTAGGGTGGCGGAAGTTTATGGCGGGAACGCTATGCGGAAGTTATGGTGGTGGCCTAGGCAAAGATGCCAAATATGCAAAAATTTGATGATGTCAAATGATGGTGCAACTAATTTTGTGGGATGGAGGGTGTCAATAACTACAAAACGAGCTAAAGAACGTCAAAATCGGAGTTCGGATGAATTAATTATGGGCAAAACAAGAATCAGCCGAAGTCAGGAACTGGGAAGGGCGGTTGTACCGCTTGGATTAGCGGTTGTACCGCTCCTGGAGCATCCTGGAGTGCTGCGGAAATGGATTAGCGGTTGTACCGCTCCTGGGGCGAAATTAGGGTACCGGGATGGTGCGGTGGAAGGGGGGAGCGGTTGAACCGCTTTGGGGGGCGGTTGTACCGCTCGTATCGGGAAAATTCCCAGATCTGGGCACGGGGCAAACTTGGGGGCGGACCGAAATCGAAAATTATGGACCAAAATGATGGGAAAAGAAAATTTTGGGATGGATTTGGTGGTGGGGAAGCTAGATCTACTTGCCAAACACGAAATCCATGGATCAAAATCAACAAAATCTCACAAGAACCAACAAATCACAAAAAATTTGGTGAGGCTATTTTTGGTGGGGATTTTCAAATTGGGATGAAAACACACAAAATTAGGCTAGAAAACGGTGGGGGAGACTCCAAATTCGTGATCAACGTGGCTCTGATACCAATATGATACGGGGCACACCCGTGTGCGTCGATGTTTCACGAATTGGAGGTGGATTTGTGAATGAACACGAAGAACACGAGGGGGAAATCACAAGAGAAACACTCAAAACAAGTCCAATCACACATCCACTATGCTCACATCCACACAAGATCCACAAGGGTACAAGAACAACAAAGGGAAAGAGGATACATGGTAGAGTTCATCCCAAATCCCATGGGGAGAAGGGGCCTTGATTCCCGGGGGGGATCTTCCCTTAGAGGGGTCTTGGCATCACTCCGGATCTTCTCACGTAGAGGGTAATCACTCCACGAGGGAAGGGAGATAATGGAGCTAGGCTCAACAAGTGTATTCGCTAAACCTAAGCTCACCCTAAAAACGAAGTGGGGAACGAGTATATATAGTCCTAGCCACGAAGGGGGGTACATGAGTCATGACTGCGCAGATGGGGGCGATTGTACCGGTCACAACACCGGTTGTACCGCTTGGGTGGTTGTACCACTTCCTGGAGGCGTCCTGGGCGTTGGAGGGCGGTTGTACCGGAGGTTGGGCCGGTTGTACCGGTCATGGAGAAGCTGTCGGAACAACTGGGGCGGTACCGGCCTTGAACCGCTTCAAAACAGAAACTTGGCCCGGTCAGAGCGGTGGTTGGGCGGTAGTGGACCGGTTGTACCAGTTGACCGGTGGTTGACCGGTTGTACCTCTAATTCTGGGCTGGCACAACTTCTCTTCTTCCTTCTACGCTTCCAAGCTTCCTTCGCGGATGGTGTAGTTGTTCCTTGGCGCTTGCACTCCTCCTCTTTATCCTTGAAGCTCCAATAATACTTATGCGTGCACACGAGAGGAGTGTCAAGTAGTATACCATCCTTGAAGGGGTCAAGTGAACACGTGTAAAGGAGATGATTCACCTTTATGTATGTGAAGTAGATGTCGCACGTGTCACTTGCCAAACGGGCTCTTGTCATGGTGATGTCCATAGGATGCTCCACATCAGAAGGTCTGGGCCTTCCAGAAGCTATCCTTGCTTCTTCTTCCAAGCTTCCCTCGCGGATGGTGTAGTCGTACGTAGGTGCTGGCACTCCTCCTCATCATCCGTGAAGCTCTGACAATACCTATGCATACACACGAGAGGAGTGTCAAGTAGTATACCATCGTCGAAGGGGTCAAGTGAACACGTGTAAAGGAGATTATTCACCTTTATGTATGTGAAGTAGATGTAGCACGTGTCACTTGCCAAACGGACTCTTGTGATGGTGATGTCCGTAGGATGCTCCGCATCATCCCCTCCCCCTTGGGAAAGATCCATGCTCGGATCAAAATTCAAATCACCATGGAAAGGAGATAGCGTCGCCGTGTAGGAGTGGACGATCACCAAGCCCTCATCATCATCAAACTCGAAAGGGGCACTCTCCAATGTCTCACCGTCTAGTAATTCCTTCAAAAGGAGCAATACGACAAACACTTGGAAAAACGAATTTGGTTAGCGTTAGTGCAAAACCAAGCATTCAAGCGGTTAGTTACCGAACAAGTGTCGTCATCATGCATAACATATGGTGTGACAAGGGATTGTGTCATGGCATGTAACCATACAAATTGAGCACAAGCAATGCAATCATGGAAACACATTGAGGTAGGGATGCAAATATGTGTGACAATATAACAATCATCTTCCTCATGGTCATAGAAATCATGCACAAGGCAATCAATGAAAGGTCTATGGTAGGCTTATGAATCATTCACATCACCAAGTAAAGTGAAGCGTCTAAACACATGTGGTAATCCAAAGTGAAAGGCAATCCAAGCATAATGTGCACATGGTGTAGTGAATATAGTGCGGCACTCAACACAATAGAAAGAGCAATTGTTCATCATGTGTGAGGCAATCAAGTCAAGCATGTAGCAAGCAATCGGACATAGCATATGTGAAGAAATGACATTGTTGCAACCAAGCATATGATAAGAGCAAGTAATCCCCAAGTTGGATGCAAAACACAAGGCATATATGTCATGAGGTATGGAACGATGGCAATCATGAGTAAAAGCAATATCTCTAACATGTGTGCGAGTAAGTGGTCCAAGATGACCAATATATGTCATGGTACAAGCAACACAAGTAGGAGGATCCACAATATCCATGCTCAAGAAGGATGTCACCTTGAAAGTTGTCCTTGTGCTTCCTTCACAATGTCGATGCGTAAGCAAGTGCGATGTAGAATCACGTCGGTGTAGCATGGCTTGCTCTCAAGAGCTCGAATCGTCAACTCACATGAAGTGGAAGTTGACATGTAGTCAAAGTATCCTACATGTATTGCTCGAATCGCCAACTCAAGAGATCGAATCGTCAACACACAACAAAGCAAAGAATGTATGTGCATGGTAGACAAGGTCAAGTGTCATGTGAGATGCAAAGCATGTGGCACAAATGCATGGCAAGGGCATATAAATGAACATATCATGCAAAGTGAACATGGCAATATGGGCATAATAAGTGTAATGGGAAATAAGCCATAACCATGTGAGAGCCATGTAGAAGAAATGCGCGAAATATTTGCGCAAAGAGGGTGGGTGTAGTGTAAGCACTCCATAGTGGCGCACGTCTTCGTTGCTCTCTCGAGCTCTTTGTGTCAACTCGTGCGCTTGCGAGGTTGACGAAGAATCATGTGTACCTACACAAGAATGAGGCACACGAAACAAGGTGTGTGCGTGGTAAATGTACCCATCATCCATCATGATGTGTATGTGTACGTGAGAGTTAGCATAAAATAAGCAATGCTCAAAGAAATTTGTGGCATGGTATAGGAATACGTCGTCCATCATGCAACGATAGGTATTATGCTCAACATGATTGGGATGCAAATTGTAACAAGTATGTGGCACAAGCATATTATTCATATCAATGGCAAGCATATTGTGCACACAATGAGTGGGATCATGCAATGGATGGGATGGAACAAAATCTCCTATAATGTATGAGGAAACTATGGGGGTTTCCTCATGTGCAATAGCGGAAGCATAATTCGGAGAATATGGAAAACATCCAAAACAAGACATCCAAAGCTAGGTGTTCATGGCATGTCATATGTAAGCAATTGCGCAAATGATGCAAAGGGAGCATGGCAATATCATCACAAGAAAAGCAAATGCCAATAACCATGGGCTTGTCGTCTATGCCATATGTGCAAATTGGGTTTATTTTAATGGCATATGCATAGTTACTACGATGAAATTACGAAGATGCAATATGGGTGATCTCATGCATAGCATATGACAAGTCAAGCGGATTGTCATACATGATGTGACCTATAGAGTTCTCACAAGATATTCTATTCAACATGGCATCACAACCAATAGACTCCACATGAGAATCGTCAAACTCATCATAAATGGGTAATTCATCACATGAGGAAGTCGAACTAGCATGAAGCATGGCAATAGAGGGATCATCATCATGCAAGCAATCAATGTCCACTACTGGGACAAGATCATGAACTTCACCTATGTTACCTTTGTCATTCCACACATGTTGTGTAGGTGAGGTGGTATAGACCAACTCGTGGTCCTCGGCATCGTGATGGAACCATGTGGGGGTGCATCAAATTCCTCCATGGCCACCGTCTCGTCCATATGGAGGACGAAGTCGTCAAGGATCGGCGCATGATCGAATATGGGACCTAGCACCAAAGGAGAAGACACAATAGAGGAAGAGGTTAAGTTGTTAGAAATCGAAATGGCCTCACATGCCTCATCAACTACCTCATTCTCTCTATGTGGTGGTGGCTCACTCACTCCCTCTAGGTAGGTGCACTCAAACTCACATAACGTGGAGTCACTCATCTCACTCAAGTGGTGGGGGTTGTGGCTCTCCTCACATGGGAATTGTGGCAACTCATCATATATGGGGCTAGTGGTGAAAGCGCTCTCACCGCCATGGTCGAAGGGAAAATCCCATGCTCAACCAACTCGTCACCGTCGCCGTGGATGAAGGCCGAAGATAGCTCAACATCACTCTCGCTCCGGAGGAGGAGGTCTTGAATCCCGAGGGGATCTTCCCTTAGAGGGGCCTTGGCATCATTCCAGATCTTCTCACGTAGAGGGGAATCACTCCACGAGGGAAGGGAGATAATGGAGCTATGCTCAACAAGTGTCTTTGCTAAACATAAGCTAACCCTAATACGGAGCTAGGAGGGGAGTACTTATAGTCTGAGACAAAGGGGTAAGAGGAAAAGGTACATGGGACTCGGGCCCGAGTGGCATCGCTTTGTGAAGGCCGGAAGTTCCGGGCGCCGGAAGTTCCGGGCCGGGTCCGGGCTGAACAGAGAGTTGGATAGTGTGGCATACGTCTTGTCGCGTCCAAAGTGACCCATGAGCCCTCCACCGTGAGCCTCTTGCAAAAGTAACAAACGAAGAGAAGACTCAGGTATACACAATTTGTTAGCACACATAAGATAGCCATCTTTCATATAATAGTTCTCCCAACAAGTTTTCACTTGGCACATAGTGTAAGGATTAGTAAAATAGGCATCATGCTCATACAAGTCTTTGATGTGCTCAAAACCAATAACATTTAATTCAAGTTGAGTAACTAGCATGCATTTGCGGGAAAGAGCATCCGCCACAACGTTTTCCTTACCCTTGATGTATTTGATGACATAACGGAAGGACTCAATAAATTCACTCCATTTAGCATGACATTTGTTCAACTTGGTTTGACCTTTCAAGTACTTAAGCGTTTCATGGTCGGTATGGATAACAAACTCATGAGGTCGCAAATAGTGTTCCCACACATGCAAAACTCTCACCAAAGCATACAATTCTTTTTCATAGATGGGGTAGTTAAGTTGAGCGCCGAATAGTTTCTCGCTAAAGTACGCGATAGGACGCTTCTCTTGCATAAGCACACCACCTATTCCATTACCACTAGCATCACAATGAACTTCAAATGTTTTATCAAAGTTGGGCAAATCAAGCAAAGGTGCATGAGTGAGCAAATTTTTAAGTTCATGGAAAGCGGTGTCTTGTGTAGGACCCCAAATGAATGGTGCATTCTTCTTGCTCAAAGCATGGAGAGGTGATGCAATAGTGCTAAACTCTTTCACAAAACGGCGATAGAAACCGGCTAGTCCTAGGAAGCTACGCACTTGTTGCAAATTCGTTGGTGTGGGCCAAGTTTTAATAGCATCAATCTTAGTTCCATCTACATGAACATCCTTAGAAGATACTACAAAACCCAAGAAAACTACCTTCTCAACACCAAACGTGCATTTCTCCATGTTTGCCTAGTTGTTCTTTCCGAAGGATTTGCAAAACATCACAAACATGTGTAGCATGCTCCTCAAGAGACTTGCTAAAGACAAGAATATCATCAAAGTAGACCACAACACAATATCCTATGAGGGGTCGCAAAACATAGTGCAGAACACGCATAAAAGTGCCCGGTTCTTCGCATAAGCCCATGGGCATCACCAGCCATTCATAGAGACCAAATTTTGTCTTAAAAGCAGTTTTCCACTCGTCACCCTCTTGTATGCGAATTTGGTAGTAACCACTTTTTAAGTCAATTTTAGAAAATATAGTGGCACCACTAAGTTCATCAAGCATATCATCTCAGCGAGGAATGGGGTGACGGTATCGAATGGTGATAGCATTGATAGGACGACAATCGGAACACATCCGCATAGTACCATCATGCTTAGGCACTAGAATGACCGGAACCGCACAAGGACTCAAACTCTCACGTACATGCCCTTTATCTAGGAGTTTTTGGACTTGCCTTTGTATTTCCTTTGTTTCTTTGGGGTTGACGCGGTAGGGAGCCTTGTTAGGAAGCGGTGCTCCTGGGATGAGGTCGATGCGGTGTTCGATCCCTTGTTTTGGTGGTAGTCCTGGAGGTAGCTCATTGGGAAAAACATCCTTGAATTCCTGCAACAACTTAGATAACACAAGAGGAAGATGTTGTGAAGGGTTAGTCCGAACGACTTCATCTTTGCACACAAGTACATAGTGAAGAACGGTCGATGGGCTCTCACTCACATCCCTCAAATCTCTTTTGGTGGCTAAAAGAACTATATCTCTCATGTCCCTCATCGTGGAGTCGCTCATTTTTGGCTTGTCGCACTCACTCTCTTTGAGGTGGATCACTCTCTCACTTTTATCTCCACGATGGGATGAAGCTTGCTTGTCGGCGATGACTTGACTTGGAGTCATTGGGCGGAGCACATATTGCTTGCCCTTCATCTTGAAGCTATATTGATTTGTCCGACCGTTGTGTGTGACGCCACGGTCGAATTGCCAAGGTCTACCAAGTAGGAGGTGGCAAACGGACATTGGAACAACATCACACTCCAAAGTATCTTCATAAGCGCCTATCTTGAAGGAAACTTCCACGGTGTGGTCAACTTGGAGTGTTCCGGAATCACTAAGCCATTGGACTTTGTAGGGACGAGGGTGCTTTTTCTTGACCAATTGTAGGTCTTCACTTGCCAAGTTGTGGCAACTCCCTCCGTCGATGATGACTTTGACGGACTTTCCTTGGATGCCCGCCTTGGTGTGGAAGATGTGGCAACGTTGGTCCTTGTCCTCTTGTTGTTGGAGCGTCAACACTTTGGAGGCAACGAGAGCGGGGCTCGAATCGTTGTCGCAAAATATTTGCGAATCTTCGTCTGCATTCACTTGGCGGTGTATGGCCACTTGCTCCAAACCTTGCATCTCTTCGTCGCTCATAGAGTCATAGGTGCCATCGTCGAGGAGGATCATGTTGCGTTTTGTTGGGCATTCAAAGGTCTTGTGGCCTTGCCCTTGGCACGTGAAACACTTGATAGAGCTTGTCTTGGCGGTAGCATCCGGTTTTGGGGTAGAGGATGAAGCCCGCGGCTTGTAGTGCTTGAGGTTGGTCGGCTTGACGAAGTCGTCTTGTCCTTGTAGCTTGACTTGTCGCCGGTAGGTGTTGTAGCTTTCGTAGTTGAAGGTGTCGTTGTCGTAGTAGCTTGAGCACTCGAGCCGTAGGTCTTGGAGGAGAACCTGGAGTAATGTAGTCATCTTGCACTTGCCGTTCCACCTTGGTTGCTTGGTGCACAAGTTCGAGAAGGTTGGAGTATGGTTGGAAGTCGGCAATTTTCTTGACTTGGTAGTTGAGGCCATTCAAGAAGCGTGCCATTGTTTGTTCGTCATCTTCCTTAACATTGGCTCGGATCATAGCAATCTCCATCTCTTAATAGTACTCTTCTACCGACTTGGTGCCTTGCTTGAGTTGTTGGAGCTTCTTGAAGAGATCCCGGTTGTAATGTGTAGGCACAAAACGAGCTCGCATGAGATCCTTCATTTGGGCCCAAGTGGTGATAGGTTCACCTCTCTCCCTTCTTCGCTCAATCACTTGTTCCCACCAAATAAGGACATAGTCTTGGAAGTCAAGGGAAGCCATGGCTATCTTCTTCTCTTCATCATAGTTGTGTAGGCGAAAGATCTTTTCAACCTTGAGGGCCATGACAAGTAGTCTTCGGGATCATTGCTTCCGGAAAACATTGGCATTGTGAACTTGAGCTTGCCGAAGCGTTGTTCATCATTGTGGTTGTGATGCCGAAACCCTTGTCGTGGGGGTGGATCCTCATTGTCATTGCCTTGAGCGTGTTGACGTTGATCTTGTCCTTGCTCATCGTGATGGTCGGGGTCGTTGCGATGATCTTGAGGGCCGCGACGAGGTGGACGCACGCGGTTGCTCCTTTCTTGGTGCTCCTCTTGGCGATTGGCTTCTTCTTGTCGTTGTCGGCGAAGTTCTTCTTGGTGTGCTTGGCGAAGTGCTTCTTGCTCGTGATGAGCTTGGTGGTTGCGCTCCTCCAAGGCACGAGTAGCTTCTTGTAAAGCACGATGCACTTCAAGCGCACGTTCATGACGGCGATGTTGTTCTTGCTCCAAGGCATCTTGATCTTGTTGGCGGCGGCGTTCTCGAGCGCGGACGCGATCTTGCAATCCATTGCCATGAAATGGATTGTCTTGATGGTGATGACCTTAGGGAGAACTTGGAGGCGAGGTGGTCGATGCGGTCGTTCAACACATCTTGAGCTTGAGTAATTGCCTTGTGTGCGCCGAAGAAGTGCAACTTGGTGACGTGGGTGTTCACGTCGTCTTCATTTTCCTCGAATGTCGGATTTGACATGATGTTCCTATGCATAGCACTCAAAACAAGTATAGGTGGAAGAGTGAGAAAACAATACCAATTACCGATCCAAAAGTTGAAAGTAGATCAAGATTACTCAATGTGCAAGTATGAAAATAGTAGAATTGGTACCGCAGATCGTCCTTCTCACACCTACCCAAATAAGGCTTATGGAGTAGCTTCGTTAGGATAGTGGCACAAATTTCAAGCAATTCGAACGATAAGATTCAATAATGTTGAAAGAGATTCGTAGAATTCGCAAATGAGACAATGTAGATCAATAGCAATGAGTATACACGGAAACACATGCACGGAAGAAAAGTTGGGGTTATGCAACCAAGGATGAGCCAAAATGTGGAATCCACGGAAAATGCTCTCGTTGCACAACACTAGAGAGACGGTAGCACGATTGTTCCAATGGGCATGATACGCACTTGTGCACACCCTAAAATGGACCAAACATGTCGTATTCCTATTCCCGACTTGCGACGTGTGTATGTGGCACGTGTCACTTGCTCAAGTGATCCAAGATGATCAAGTATGCTATGTGAATCTTGTAATGCTATTGCGCTTTTGCTCTTTTGCTTAAAAGCTTTGCTTCTCTTTCCTTAGGCAATGATATTTTGTATGGTCATAGTGCGGGACGTGCACACCAAGATAGCAATTATGTATGCGGGTACTATGTTGTAACACAAAAGATGATACTAAGATATATGGACGCAAATGAAGCTATGCGGAGTATGTATCACTAAAGTGCACAAGTAGCGTAGCCCGACAATACTCAATGGCTAGTCTCGATAGGCAAGTAACGCAAATAGGCTCGGGGTAACAATGTAATGGCAAGAGGTGTCAATGAAGAGTTGGTTGGCGACGATCCGGGGCGATGATGAGCGGCGATGTCGATGAAGAACCACTCCTAATTAGACGAAACACCTTAGGAAGTGGCGAACTCGCGACTCTAAATCTCAAGTGTAATTGGGTTGCGGAACAAATGGTGGAGGTTTGCGGAAAAGCTGAGGTGGAAAAACTCAAGAAAATGCCAAATTGGCAATTGCAAAGTTTCTGCAAAGGCCGAAAGGTCCGGGCCGGCCGGATGTTCCGGGGCCCGGAAGGTCCGGGTTGGCCGGAGGGTCCGGAGGCCGGAAGGTCCGGGTGAGGTCCGAGGTTTCGGGAGTCGGGAAAATTGGGACGAACCCTAATTTTCAGATCTTGGACTTGGGCGGAAAACCGAGAGGAAAACCCCAAATCTAACAAGGAAAAAGAAAAATTGGGGTGAATTGGATGGATAGAAAGGTAGATCCACACGTTCACAACGAAATCCACGGATCAAAATCAACAAAATTTCCTCAAATCCAACGAATCCAAGAAATTTGGTAGGGTTATTTTTGTGGGGATTTTCGAAATTAGGTCAAAACAAAACAAAATTGGCTAGAAATCGGGGGAGGGGACTCCAAATTCGTGAGAAACCTTGGCTCTTGATACCAATATGATACAGGGCACGCCCGTGTGCGTCGATCTTTCACGATTTGGAGGGGATCTCAGGAGAAACATGAAGAACACAAGAGAAACACGAGAGGGAATCAAACACTCAAGGACGACCTTAGATCACACATCCGCTAGAATCACACGAGTACACGAGTATCACGGTCCACAATCAACAAAAGGATACAAGTAGAGGTAGTCTTCTCGCTCCGGAGGAGGAGGTCTTGAATCCCGAGGGGATCTTCCCTTAGAGGGGCCTTGGCATCACTCCAGATCTTCTCACGTAGAGGGGAATCACTCCACGAGGGAAGGGAGATAATGGTGCTATGCTCAACAATTGTCTTTGCTAAACATAAGCTAACCCTAATACAGAGCTAGGAGGGGAGTACTTATAGTCTGAGACGAAGGGGTAAGAGGAAAAGGTACATGGGACTCGGGCCCGAGTGGCATCACTCTATGAAGGCCGGAAGTTCCGGGCGCCGAAGTTCCGGGCTGGTTCCGGGCCGGGTCCGGGCTGAACAGAGAGTTGGCGCATGTTCCGCGGCTAGCTTCAGGAGGGGTCGGAAGTTCTGGGCTGGCCGGAAGTTTCGGGTCCCGGAGGGTCCGGGCTGGTTCCGAGCTATCCAGAGAGTTTGCACCTCTGGGTCTTGTCCTGGGTCGTCGGAGGGCTGGAAGTTCCGGGCAGGCCGGAACTTTCGGGCTGTCCAGAGACTTGCCCTTTGTGCTAGCTCCTTCTCCTCCTCGGCCTTGGTCTTCGGGCTGCTTCCTTGGCCCTTCGTGGTCGTCTTCCTCATACCTAGGATACACAGGGTTTCATTGTGAGGTAGCATCCAAGTTCCTTTGCCATCGAAGTCATACTCGAAGAGGAGTGAGTTCACCTTAGCTTCAATGTCGCGTGCACGTGCTCTTGTCATAGGGCCACTTGGGGGCTGGCTTGATGGTGTAGCCTTTATGGGGATGATGGCGGGATGCTCCGCATCAATGAGCCTTGCAAGCAAAGTGACTAAAGAGCCACGGGATCTTGTATTACAGAACGAGTAAAGAGACTTGCCGGTAACGAGATTGAACTAGGTATAGAGATACCGACGATCGAATCTCGGGCAAGTAACATACCGAAGAACAAAGGGAACAACATACGGGATTAACTGAATCCTTGACATAGAGGTTCAACCGATAAAGATCTTCATAGAATATGTAGGAACCAATATGGGCATCCAGGTCCCGCTATTGGTTATTGACCGTAGAGGTGTCTCGGTCATGTCTACATAGTTCTCGCACCCGCAGGGTCTGCACACTTAACGTTCGGTGACGTTTCGGTAGTATTGAGTTATGTATGTTGGTGGCTGAAGGTTGTTCGGAGTCCCGGATGAGATCCCGGACGTCAAGAGGAGCTCCGAAATGGCCCGGAGGTAAAGATTGATATATAGGAAGTCCCGTTTTGGTCTCCAGAAAAGTTTCGGGCATTTCCAGTAGTGTACCGGGAATGACGAATGGGTTCCGGGGGGTCCACCAAGTGGGTCCCACCCACCCCAAGTGATACGGGGCACGCCCGTGTGCGTCGATCTTCCACGAATTGGAGGTGGATTTGTGAATGAACACGAAGAACACGAAGAACACGAGGGGGAAATCACAAGAGAAACACTCAAAACAAGTCCAATCACACGTCCACTATACTCACATCCACACGAAATCCACAAGGGTACAAGAACAACAAAGGGAAAGAGGATACATGGTAGAGTTCATCCCAAATCCCATGGGGAGATGGGGCCTTGAATCCGCTAGGGATCTTCCAGTGCAAGGGGTCTTGACATCACTCCGGATCTTCTCACGTAGAAGGGAACCACTCCACGAGGGAAGGGAGATAATGGAGCTAGGCTCAACAAGTGTATTCGCTAAACCTAAGCTAACCCTAGAATGAGGAGGGGGTGGAGTATATATAGTTCTAGCCACGAAGGGGTAAGTGAGAGAGGGATACATGGGCCTCGGGCCCGTCCTGCGCACAGGTAGTCGGGCGGTTGTACCGCCAGGGTGGCCGGTTGTACCGGTCAAGAAGGAATAACCGGAACAACCGGTCTGGTACCGGCCTTGCACCGCTTCATAACAGAAGCTCGGCCGGAGGTGGTCCGGTGGTGGACCGGTTGTACCGCCCACCGGTTGATGGCCGGTTGCTGGCCAGTTGTACCGGCAGCTCCTCTTCTTCCTTCTTCTCTTCCAAGCTTCCCTCGCGGATGGTGCAGGTGTACACTTGCGCTCGCACTCCTCCTCGTCCTTCATGAAGCTTCGACAATACCTATGCATGCACACGAGAGGAATGTCAAGTAGTATACCATCCTCGAAGGGGTCAAGTGAACACGTGTAAAGGAGATGATTCACCTTTATGTATGTGAAGTAGTCGTGGCACGTGTCACTTGCCAAACGGACTCTTGTCATGGTGATGTCCGTAGGATGCTCCGCATCATCCCCTCCCCCTTGGGAAAGATCCGTCCTCGGATTAAAATCCAAATCACCATGGGAAGGAGATGGAGTCGCCGTGTGGAAGTGGACGATCACCAAGCACTCATCATCATCAAGCTCCAAAGGGGCACTCTCCAATGTCTCACCGTCGTGTAATTCCTTCAAAAGGAGCAAAGATAACAAACACTTGGAAAAACAAATGTGGTTAGCATTAGTGCAAAACCAAGCATTCAAGTGGTTATTCACCGCACAAGTGTTGTCATCATGCATAATATATGGTGCGACAAGGGATGTTGGCATGGCATTTAAGCATACAAATGGAGCGCAAACAATGCAATCATGGGACCAAGTATGCGAAGTTGAGGTAGGGATGCCAATATGTGTGACGATAACAAGCATCTACCTCATGGTCATAGCAATCATGCACAAAGCAATCAATAAAAGGCCTATGGTAGGCATAGGAATCATTCACAACACCAAGTAAAATGATGTGTGTACACATATGGTGCAATCCAAAGTACAATGCAATCCAAGCATAATGTGCACATGGTGTAGTGAAGATAGGGAGGCACTCAACACAATAGAAAGAGGAATTGATCATCATGTGTGAGGCAAGCAATTCAAGCATGTAGCAAGTATTGTGGCATGGCAAAACTGAGGAAATGACATTGTTGCAACCAAGCATAGGATATGAGAAAACAATCCACAAGTTGGATGCAACACACAAGGTATATATGTCATGAGGCATGGCAATGTGGCAATCGTGAGGAAAAGCAATATCACTAACATGTATGCAAGTAAATGGTCCAAGATGACCAATATATGTCATGGTACAAGCAACACAAGTAGGAGGATCCACAATATCCATGCTCAAGAAGGATGTCACCTCAAAAGTGTGTCCTTGTGAAGTCTTCACAATGCCGAAACACAAGCAAGTGTGACGTAGAAGCGCATTATTGGAGCATGGCTCGCTCTCAAGTGCTCGAATCGTCAACTCACGTGAAGTGGAAGTTGACATGTGGTCGAAGTATCCTACACACGCACACAACAAAGGAAACAATGTATGTGCATGGTGGACAAACACATCATCCATCATGATGGCTCTCTTCTCTTGCACATAACAATTAGAGGCAAAAGTGCATGAATAATATGATGCAACAATGTCTATATTCATGGCACTAAGCATATGGTGCAAAGAAGGAAGGCAAGCATGCTTCACATGAAAGATGTCAAAAGCTCCAATAATATGAGAGAAAGCTATGGGGGCAATCTCATTAACAAAATGAATAGCATGGTTGCATTCAATACATGGCAAATCTAACATGCAAGAGGCAACACATGGAGACATATGACAATAAGCAATAGCAATCATGTGCGAAGCATGGCAATGGTTTACATCAACCGCACGAAATGAGCAAGTAGTAATAGTCGGTGATGCAACACATGAAGCAAGCATAGTAACCATGTCGTGCAAGCTAGTAGTGCGAAGATGCAACATACTAGAGAAAATCATGGCAATCATGTCATATGAGCAAATGGTGGACATAACTAATGCACATGACATAACGCGAGCACGAACACAAAGCAAGATCAATGTGTCATCATAGGCATGGGGCACAAAGCAAACATGGCAATAGCAAGACATATCTCCACCAAGCTTGCAAACACACATACAAGTCATATAAGCAAGTGTCATGTGAGGTGCAAAGCATGGGTCACTAATGCATGGCAAGGGCATAGAAATGGGCATACTATGCAAAGTGAACATGGTAATATGGGCATAATAAGTGTGATGAGTAAGAAGCCATAGCCATGTGAGAGCCATGTAGAAGAAATGCACGAAGTCCTTGCGCGAGGGGAATGGTTGGATACACATTCCGATGAATCCCAAAGCATCAGTGCTCTCAAGAGCTCGTTTCGTCAACTCATGGGATTGTGAGGTTGACGAGTAATCATGAGTACCTACACACAACAAAGACAAAGGGAAAATTGTGTGTGCGTGGTATATGTACACATCATCCGTTAGGATGTGCATGTGCTTGTGTTCGTTAGCACAAAATGTCCAATGCTCAAATAAGTGAGATGCATGATATAAGAACATGTCATCCATCATGAAAGGTTTGGTGCTATGTAAAGCATAATGGAGACTAGAAATATGCAGTGCATCATTTGAATTTAGAGCATTGTTGTTCATGTTATACGGATGGTGCACACAATAAGTGGAATCATGCAATGGATGGGATGGAACAAAATCTCCTAACATGTATGAGGAAACTATTGGGGTCTCCTCATGTGTAATAGCGGAAGCATAATTTGGAGAATATGGACAACATCCAAAACAATGCATATTCGTAGCTAGGTGGTCATGGCATGTCATATGTGAGCAATTGCGCAAATGATGCAAAGGAAGCATGGCAATATCATCACAAGAAAAGCAAATGCCAATAACCATGGGTTTATCATCTATGCCATATGTGCAAATTGGGTTTATTTTAATGGCATATGCATAGTTACTATGAAGAGATTGCAAAGATGCAATATGGGTAATCTCATGCATAGCATATGACAAGTCAAGCGGATTGTTAAACATGATGTGACCAATAGAATTCTCACAAGAAATACTATGCAACATGGCATCACAAGTAATAGACTCCACATGAGAATCGTCAAACACATCATAAATGGGCAATTCATCACATGAGGAAGTCGCATAATCATGAAGCATGGCAATAGGTGGATCGACATCATGCAAGCAATCAATGTCCACTAGTGGGACAAGAGCATCACCTTCACCTGTGTTACCTTTGTCATTCCACTCATGTGGTGTAGGTGAGGTGGCATAGACCAACTCGTGGTCATCTTCATCGTGATGGAACCATGTGGGGGGGGGGGTGCATCATATTCCACCATGGCCATCGTCTTGTCCAAAGGGAGGACGAAGTCGTCGAGGATCGGCGTGTCATCGTGTATGGGACCTAGCACCAAAGGAGAAGACACAATAGAGGTAGAGGTTAAGTGTTTAGAAATCAAAATGGCCTCACATGTGTCACATGCTTAGCGTGTACCCATGGCTCAGTTTTGGCGATGACGTTCACGGTAGCTGTGCTCTTCGCGTCGGGTATAGACATGGTAGTGAAGTACCGGTTCTCTCTTTCGACCACCTTAGCCCATCTAACACGGAACATCGTCGCACTGTGCAGTCCAGCGTAGTCAAGCTCCCAGATCTATTCGACCCTTCCATAGAATCTTTCAGTTGCGTCGTTGTCGCCGGTCATGCATTCCATCGTCACCCCTAAGTTCTGATAATCACTGTTTATGTATTTGGCCTTCGTGTAAAATGTGTATCCGTTGATATCATATGTCTGATAGGTCGCGAGGTTGGCCGCGGGGCCATGTGCTAAGGCGTGTATGAGCAATCTGTCTGCACTCCCCTCTTCCGGGGGATTAGCAAGAACATGCTCTTTGAACCAACGCAAGAAAGTGGAGTTGTGCTCTCTAGTAACTTCGGCGTCCGTCTTGTGTAGCCCCTAGTCACGATACTTCTTTACGATGGCTTCTTTGTGCAGTTCCATAAAAGGATCTACCACGTCTAGGTGTTGTAGCACTACTAAGTTTGCTATGTCCAAGTCATTGCGTCGACCCGAGTAGTCCACATGCAATTCCCTCCAGCCGTTCGTGTGACCTTATCCTCCGAGCCTCCCAAGGTGCTTGTTGACGGGTAAACCAACAACAGGGTTTTTGTCGCTTAGATAATTCTCGCAGAAGGAGATGCACTCTTTGGTCAGATAGCCCTGCACGATGCTTCCATCCGGATGGGACATGTTACGAACGAATCCTTTGATGACCCCATTCATCCTCTTGAACGACATCATGCTGTGAAGGAATGACGGCCCGAGGTCAATGATGTCGTCCACAATGTGGACACACAGATGCACCATGACATCAAAGAACGCGGGCGGGAAGTAAATCTCAAGCTCATTTAGTATGACAACGAGCTCTTCCTGTAGCCTTCGATGCTGCTTCACACCGATCGACTTTCGAGAGATAACATCAAAAATTTGCATAGACCAGTAAGCGTTTCACGGACATGCTCGTCCATTATACCTCTAAGGGCAACCGGAAGGATCTACGTCATCATCATGTGACAGTCATGAGACTTCATCTCACTGAACCTTTTCTTCTTGGTGTCTAGAAATCTGCTTATCTTCCCACAGTAACCGGAACTAACTTTGATTCCAGTAAGGCACTTGAAGAATTGATCGATCTCCTTCGGACTTAAGGTGAAGCAAGAAGGGGGGCAATAATTCTCTTCCTTCTTGTTCACTTTTCTGCCCCTGTCCCCCGCCTCCGTCTCCGTCTCCGTCTCCTCGGACTTTTTACGGGACGGCATGTGGGGATCTACCCTGATCTTCAAATCTTCCAAGTATCTTCTTGCCTTCGGCCCATCCTTGGTCTTATCCGGCATGTTCATCACTATTGCAAGCAAGCTCTCAAGGATATTCTTCGTGATATGCATTTGATCAAGTCAATGAGGTGTCTCGAGGTTGGGCTAGTACTCCAAGTCCCAGAAAACAGACCTCGTCTTCCATACCTTCAGCAGCGGCTCCGACGCCTTTTTCATCGTCTTTCCCGGCGTGGGGAACTGTTCCCAGTTTTTCAACAGCTCATCCATTTCAGCGCCGCTCTGCTTACGTGGAGGTCCTCGATGCTCAGCCTCACCATTGAATAGATCTCCACGGTTTCTCCACGGGTCGTCCTGCGAGAGCCATCTTCGATGCCCCATTTACACGGTTTTCCCGGACCCGCCATCTTTTGTTGACGTTAGCTGCTGAGACGTTGTATCTTCCAAAAGTAGCTCAAGAATTTGACGTCGCGATCCGAGACAATGGTCTTTGGAACGCCATGTAGTCGCAAGATGTCCCTACAAAACAAATTTGCAATATGTGAAGCATCGTCTATCTTGTGACATGGAATGAAATGAGCCATCTTGGAAAAGCGATCCACAACTACAAAAATGGAGTCATGGCCATTTTTAGTTCGTGGCAAGCCAAGCACAAAATCCATACTAATGTCTTCCCAAGGTTGGAAAGGTATAGGTAGAGGCATATAAAGACCATGGGATTGAGCTTTGGACTTAGCTTTGCGGCATGTCGAGCATCGGTTGGTGAAGCGTGCAATATATTACGAAACATCTTGGGCCAAAAGTACTTGTTGGATAGTGTGGCATACGTCTTGTCGCGTCCAAAGTTACCCATAAGTCCTCCACCGTGAGCCTCTTGCAAAAGCAACAAACGAAGAGAAGACTCGGGTATACACAATTTGTTAGCACACATAAGATATCCATCTTTCATATAATATTTCTCCCAACAAGTTTTCACTTGGCACTTGGCGTAAGGATTAGCAAAATAGGCATCATGCGCATACAAGTCTTTGATGTGCTCAAAACCAACAACATTCAATTCAAGTTGAGTAACTAGCATGCATTTGCGGGAAAGAGCATCCGCCACAA
This sequence comes from Elymus sibiricus, assembly GCA_039707655.1. Lineage (NCBI taxonomy): Eukaryota > Viridiplantae > Streptophyta > Magnoliopsida > Poales > Poaceae > Elymus > Elymus sibiricus. The sequence continues at coordinate 243,805,419 of CM077667.1, read as the reverse complement.
CGTTTTCCTTACCCTTAATGTATTTGATGACATAAGGGAAGGACTCAATAAATTCACTCCATTTAGCATGCCATTTGTTCAACTTAGTTTGACCCTTTAAGTACTTAAGCGTTTCATGGTCGGTATGGATAACAAACTCATGAGGGCGCAAATAATGTTCCCACACATGCAAAACTCGCACCAACGCATACAATTCTTTGTCATAGATGGGGTAGTTAAGTTGAGCGCCGGATAGTTTCTCGCTAAAGTACGCGATAGGACGCTTCTCTTGCATAAGCACACCACCTATTCCACTACCACTAGCATCACAATGCACTTCAAATGTTTTATCAAAGTTGGGCAAAGCAAGCAAAGGTGCATGAGTGAGCAAATTTTTAAGTTCATGGAAAGCGGTGTCTTGTGAGGGGCCCCAAATAAATGGTGCATTTTTCTTGCTCAAAGCATGGAGAGGTGATGCAATAGTGCTAAAGTCCTTGACAAAACGGCGATAGAAACCGGCTAGTCCCAGGAAGCTACGCACTTGTTGCAAGTTGATTGGTGTTGGCCATGTTTTAATAGCATCAATCTTAGTTTCATCTACATGAACGCCCTTAGAAGATACTACAAAACCTAGGAAAACGACCTTCTCAACACCAAAAGTGCATTTCTCCATGTTTGCATATAGTTGTTCTTTCCGAAGGATTTGCAAAACATCACGAACATGTGTAGCATGCTCCTCAAGAGACTTGCTAAAGACAAGAATGTCATCAAAGTAGACCACAACACAATATCCAATGAGTGGTCGCAAGACATAATGCATATCACGCATAAAGGTACCCGGTGCTTCGGATAAGCCCATGGGCATAACCAACCATTCATAGAGAGCAAATTTTGTCTTAAAAGCAGTTTTCCACTCGTCACCCGTATGCGGATTTGGTAGTAACCACTTTTTAAGTCAATTTTAGAAAATATAGTGGTACCACTAAGTTCATCAAGCATATCATCTAAGCGAGGAATGGGGTGACGGTATCGAATGGTGATAGCATTGATAGGACGGCAATCGGAACACATGCGCATAGTACCATCATGTTTAGGCACTAGAATGACCGAAACCGCACAAGGACTCAAACTCTCACGTACATGCCCTTTATCTAGGAGTTTTTGTACTTGCCTTTGTATTTCCTTTGTTTCGTCGGGGTTGACGCGGTAGGGAGCCTTGTTAGGAAGCGGTGCTCCGGGGATGAGGTCGATGCGGTGTTCGATCCCTCGTTTTGGAGGTAGTCCCGGAGGTAGCTCATCGGGGAACACATCCTTGAATTCCTGCAACAACTTAGATAACACAAGAGGAAGATGTTGTGAAGGGTTAGTCCGAACGACGTCATCTTTGCACACAAGTACGTAGTGAAGGACGGTCGATGGGCTCTCACTCACATCCCTCAAATCTCGTTTGCTGGCTAAAAGAACTATATCTCTCATGTCCTTCATCGTGGAGTCGCTCATGGCTTGTGGCACTCACTCTCTTTGAGGTGGATCACTCTCTCACTTTTAGCTCCACGATGGGATGTAGCTTGTTTGTCGGCGATGACTTGACTTGGAGTCATTGGTCGTAGCACATATTGCTTGCCCTTCATCTTGAAGCTATATTGATTTGTGCGACCATTGTGTGTGACGCCACGGTCGAATTGCCAAGGTCTACCAAGTAGGAGGTGGCAAACGGACATAGGAACCACATCACACTCCAAAGTGTCTTCATATGCGCCTATCTTGAAGGAAACTTGCACGGTGTGTTCAACTTGGAGGGTTCCGGAATCACTAAGCCATTGGACCTTGTAGGGACGAGGGTGCTTTTTCTTGACCAATTGTAGCTTGGAACAAAGGTCTTCACTTGCCAAGTTGTGGCAACTCCCTCCGTCGATGATGACCTTGACGGATTTTCCTTGGATGCCCGCCTTGGTGTGGAAGATGTGGCACCGTTGGTCCTCGTCTTCTTGTTGTTGGAGCGTCAAAACTTTGGAGACAACGAGAGCGGGGCTCGAATCGTTGTCGCAAAAGATTTGCGAATCTTCATCTTCATTCACTTGGCGGTGGATGGCCACTTGTTCCAAAGCTTGCATCTCGTCGTCGCTCATAGAGTCATAGGTACGATCGTCGAGGAGGATCATGTTGCATTTGGTTGGGCACTCGAAGGTCTTGTGGCCTCGCCCTTGGCACATGAAACACTTGATAGAGCTTGTCTTGGCAGCATCCGGTGTCGGTGTAGAGGATGAAGCCCTTGGCTTGTAGGTGCTTGAGGTTGGTCGGCTTGACGAAGTCATCTTGTCCTTGTAGCTTGACTTGTCGCCGGTAGGTGTTGTAGATTTCGTAGTTGAAGTTGTTGTTGTTGTAGTAGCTTGAGCACTTGAGCCGTAGGTCTTGGAGGAGAACTTGGAGTACTTGTAGTCATCTTGCACTTGTCGTTCCGCCTTGGTTGCTTGATGCACAAGTTCTAGAAGGTTGGAGTATGGTTGGAAGTCGGCAATTTTCTTGACTTGGTAATTGAGGCCATTCAAGAAGCGTGCCATTGTTTGCTCGTCATCTTCCTTGACATTGGCTCGGATCATAGCAATCTCCATCTCTTGGTAGTACTCTTCTACCGACTTGGTTCCTTGCTTGAGTTGTTGGAGCTTCTTGAAGAGATCCCGGTTGTAATGTGTAGGCACAAAACGAGCTCGCATGATATCCTTCATTTGGGCCCAAGTGGTGATAGGAGGTTCACCTCTCTCCCTTCTACGCTCAATCACTTGTTCCCACCAAATAAGGACATAGTCGTGGAACTCAAGGGAAGCCATGGCTATCTTCTTCTCTTCATCATAGTTGTGTAGGCGAAAGATCTTGTCAACCTTGAGGGCCCATGACAAGTAGTCTTCGGGATCATTGCTTCCGGAAAACTTTGGCATTGTGAACTTGAGCTTGCCGAAGCGTTGTTCATCATTGTGGTTGTGATGCCGAAATCCTTGTCTTGGAGGTGGACCTTCATTGTCATTGCCTTGAGCGTGTTGACGATGATCTTGTTCGTGCTCATCTTCATGGTCGGGTTCAACACGATGATCTTGAGGACGGCGACGCGGTGGACGCACTCGGTTGCGCCTTTCTTGATGCTCCTCTTGGCGATTGGCTTCTTCTTGTCGTTGTCGGCGAAGTTCTTCTTGTTGTGCTTGGTGAAGTGCTTCTTGCTCGTGATGAGCTTGGCGGTTGCGCTCCTCCAAGGCACGAGTAGCTTCTTGCAAAGCATGATGTGCCTCAAGCGCTCGTCCATGACGACAATGTTGTTCTTCTTCTCGGCGTCGTTGTTCTTGCTCCCACGCATCTTGCTCTTGTTGGCGGCGACGTTCTCGAGCGCGGGCGCGATCTTGAAGTCCATTGCCATGGAATGGATTGTCTTGACGGTGACAACCTTGTGGAGAACTTGGGTCGGAGTGTTCGTCTTGGTGATGAGCACGTGCTCGCCGGGGGCTTGCGTCGGAAGAGTACTCCGATGAGTGTCGGCTTGAGCGCCGTCTTGACGTAGTCGAAGTAGAGGGAGCGCGGTTGACCATCAAGGACCGAAGTTCCTCCATTTGGCTTGATAGCTTGGTGTCGAGGTAGTCCCGTGTGCGCGCCTCGGATTCACGCAAGTCGGTGGCGAGGTTGTCGATGCGGTCATTCAAGGCATGTTGCGCTTGAGTAATTGCCTTGTTTGCGCCGAAGAAGTGTAACTTGGTGACGTGGGTGGTCGCGTCGTCGTCGTTCTCCTCGAATGTCGGGTTCGACATGATGTTCCTATCCATAGCACTCAACAAGATGTAAGTGGAAGAGTGAGAAGACAATACCAATTACCGTTCCAAAAGTTGAGAGTGGATCAAGTTCACTCAATGTGCAAGCATGAAAGTAGTAGAATTGGTACCGAAGAATGTCCCTCTCACACCTACACAAGTAAAGCTTATGGAGTAGCTTGGTTAGGATGGTGGCACAAAAATTCAAGCAATTCGAGAATAAGATTCAATCAAGTTGAAATAGATTCGTAGAATTCGTAAAATGAGACGAGCTAGATTTCTAGCAATGAGTAAGCACGGAAACACACACGTATAGGAAAGTGGTATTGTAACACCGAAAAATGAGCGCCAAATGTGGAAGCCACGGTAAGCTCAAGGTGCACAATAGTGGAGAGACGCTAGCACGATTGCACGAATGGGCGCGATACAAACTTGTGCACACCTATGCGAAGCAAAACTAGACGTCTTCCTATACCCAACTTTTGCTATTTATGTGGTTGGCACAAAATCTCTCGCTCAAATGATCGAATATGATATGCAACTTGCGATGCTATTACTCTTTTGCTTTTGCTTAAAAGCTTTGCTTTGCTTCTCCTTTGGAGGATGATATTTGGAATGATCACTATGCGGGATGTGCACACCAATGTAGCAATGATGTATGCGGGTACTATGTTGTAACACAAAAGATGATACTAAGATATATGCACGCAATTGAAGCTATGCGGAGTATGTATCACTAAAGTGCACAAGTAGCGTAGCCCGGCAATACTCAATGGCTAGTCTCGATAGGTAAGTAACGCAAATAGGATCGGGTTAACAATGCAATGGCAAGGGTATATGTCAAGAGTGTCGTCGCGGTTACCGTCCTTGCTTACGGTTGGTGTCAATGAAGAGGTGGGTGGCGACGAACCGGGGCGATGATGAGTAGCGGCGTTGTCGATGTAGAACCGTTCCTAATTAGCCGAAACACCTTAGGAAACGGAAACCGCAACTCAAAATCTCAAAGAAAAATTTGATGAAGTCAAATGGTGGTAAAACCAAGATGAGGATCTCGGGCACGTCGATAGCTTCAAAACGAGCCAAAGAACACTCAAATCGGAGTTCGGGAGTAGAAGTTATGTGCAAAACAAGAATCAGCCTTAGTCAGGAACTGGGAGGGGCGGTTGTACCGCTCGGGAAACGACCTGGGGAATTAGCGGTTGTACCGCAAGTACGGGCGGTTGTACCGCTCCTGGGCGGAACTGCAGGTCCGAATCCGCGATGTAGAAGAAAAATCCGGTCGATTTTGCGGAAGAAAATGATGGGAATGATAGGGCAAAGCTAGATCCACTTGTCCACAACGAGATCCACGGATCACAATCAACAAAATCTCCTCTAATCCAACAAATCCAAGAACTTTTTGGTATGTCTATTTTTGTGGGGATTTTCGAAATTAGGTCAAAACAAAGCAAAAATTGGCTAGAAAACGAAGGGGAAGACTCCAAGATGTGAATCAACGTGGCTCATGATACCAATATGATACGGGGCACACCCGTGTGCGTCGATCTTTTCACACTTGGAGGGGGAAAAGGGAGAAATCACGAGAGAAAACGCAAACTCATGGACAAACTTCAATCACACATCCAGTAAGAACAAGCAAACACACGAGGTAATTAGATCCACAAACAACGGACGGATACAAGTAACCGGTAGTTCTTCCTCACTCCGGGGAGGAGGCCTTGAATCTCGTGAGATCTTCCCTCTAGAGGGGCCTTGGCATCACTTGGATCTTCTCCGGTGGAGGGCAACTCCACAAGAGGAGGAAGTAGTGGAGCTAGGCTCAACAAAGAGTATTTGCTAAACACAAGCTAACCCTAACACGGAGGTAGAAGAAGGGAATATATAGTCTAGGGGATAAGTGGGGGGTACATGAGCCGTAACTCAATCGGTCTCGCACAGTCGGGGCGGTTGTACCGGAGCTGGGACCGGTTGTACCGGTATTGAGGCATTAAGCGGAACAACCGGGGTAGTACCGGCCTTGAACCGCTTCAAAACAGAAACTTGGCCCGGTCGGAGCGGTGGTTGGGTGGTAGTGGACCGGTTGTACCGGTTGAGCGGTGGTTGACCGGTGGTGGACCGGTTGTACCTCAATTCCTGGGCTGTTGCAATTCCCTCTCCTTGTTCTTGGCGTTCCTCTTGCTTCCTTCCTTCCTCTTGGTACCTGAGCACACAAAGGGTCTCTTCTTGAGGTAGGATCCACGTTCCAAGAGTATCACATGGGAATTCACAAAGGAGAGATGTCACCTCGGATTCTAAGGCACGTGCGCGGGCTCTCGTCATGGGACCACTTGGAGCTTGAGGTGTTGATGATGGGTCCATGGGGATGTACATGGGATGCTCCGCATCATCTCCCCCTCCCCCCCCCCCCCCGCTTGTAAGAGATCCGTCCTCGAATCAAGATCTTCATCACCATGGAACGGAGATAGGTCCGTGACGTTGAACGTGTCGCTGACGTTGTACTTGTCGCGTGGAATGTCGATCTTGTAGGCATTGTTGTTGTAGCGCTCCACTACCTTGAATGGTCCATCGGCGCGAGGAAGAAGTTTGGACTTGCGCTCGGTGGGGAAACGGTCCTTGCGGAGGTGTAACCACACAAGATCACCGGCCTTGAACACCATGGGGTGCTTGTTGGTGTTGCGCTTGGCGGTGACTCGCTCCACTTGACGTTCGATCGTGTGCCTTGTATCTTCATGCATTTTCTTGATGTAGCTTGCCCTTGCACTTGCATCCATGTTGACGCGCTCTTGGAGTGGTAGAGGTAGGATGTCCAATGGGGACAACGGATTGAAGCCGTAGACCACTTCGAACGGAGACTTGCTGGTGGTGGAGTGACTTGCGCGATTGTAGGCGTACTCGGCGATGGGGAGGCAATCTTCCCATTCCTTGATGTTCTTCTTGATCAATACACGAAGTAGGGTAGAAAGTGTCCGGTTCGTCACCTCCGTTTGTCCATCGGTTTGAGGGTGATATGCCGAAGAGAATAGAAGCTTGATTCCGAGCATGGCGCATATGGTCTTCCAAAAGTAGCTCAAGAATTTGACGTCGCGATCCGAGACAATGGTCTTTGGAACGCCATGTAGTCGCAAGATGTCCCTACAAAACAAATTTGCAATATGTGAAGCATCGTCTATCTTGTGAGGAATGAAATGAGCCATCTTGGAAAAGCGATCCACAACTACAAAAATGGAGTCATGGCCATTTTTAGTTCGTGGCAAGCCAAGCACAAAATCCATACTAATGTCTTCCCAAGGTTGGAAAGGTATAGGTAGAGGCATATAAAGACCATGGGATTGAGCTTTGGACTTAGCTTTGCGGCATGTCGAGCATCGGTTGGTGAAGCGTGCAATATCACGAAACATCTTGGGCCAAAAGTACTTGTTGGATAGTGTGGCATACGTCTTGTCGCGTCCAAAGTTACCCATAAGTCCTCCACCGTGAGCCTCTTGCAAAAGCAACAAACGAAGAGAAGACTCGGGTATACACAATTTGTTAGCACACATAAGATATCCATCTTTCATATAATATTTCTCCCAACAAGTTTTCACTTGGCACTTGGCGTAAGGATTAGCAAAATAGGCATCATGCGCATACAAGTCTTTGATGTGCTCAAAACCAACAACATTCAATTGAAGTTGAGTAACTAGCATGCATTTGCGGGAAAGAGCATCCGCCACAACGTTTTCCTTACCCTTAATGTATTTGATGACATAAGGGAAGGACTCAATAAATTCACTCCATTTAGCATGCCATTTGTTCAACTTAGTTTGACCCTTTAAGTACTTAAGCGTTTCATGGTCGGTATGGATAACAAACTCATGAGGGCGCAAATAATGTTCCCACACATGCAAAACTCGCACCAACGCATACAATTCTTTGTCATAGATGGGGTAGTTAAGTTGAGCGCCGGATAGTTTCTCGCTAAAGTACGCGATAGGACGCTTCTCTTGCATAAGCACACCACCTATTCCACTACCACTAGCATCACAATGCACTTCAAATGTTTTATCAAAGTTGGGCAAAGCAAGCAAAGGTGCATGAGTGAGCAAATTTTTAAGTTCATGGAAAGCGGTGTCTTGTGAGGGGCCCCAAATAAATGGTGCATTTTTCTTGCTCAAAGCATGGAGAGGTGATGCAATAGTGCTAAAGTCCTTGACAAAACGGCGATAGAAACCGGCTAGTCCCAGGAAGCTACGCACTTGTTGCAAGTTGATTGGTGTTGGCCATGTTTTAATAGCATCAATCTTAGTTTCATCTACATGAACGCCCTTAGAAGATACTACAAAACCTAGGAAAACGACCTTCTCAACACCAAAAGTGCATTTCTCCATGTTTGCATATAGTTGTTCTTTCCGAAGGATTTGCAAAACATCACGAACATGTGTAGCATGCTCCTCAAGAGACTTGCTAAAGACAAGAATGTCATCAAAGTAGACCACAACACAATATCCAATGAGTGGTCGCAAGACATAATGCATATCACGCATAAAGGTACCCGGTGCTTCGGATAAGCCCATGGGCATAACCAACCATTCATAGAGAGCAAATTTTGTCTTAAAAGCAGTTTTCCACTCGTCACCCGTATGCGGATTTGGTAGTAACCACTTTTTAAGTCAATTTTAGAAAATATAGTGGTACCACTAAGTTCATCAAGCATATCATCTAAGCGAGGAATGGGGTGACGGTATCGAATGGTGATAGCATTGATAGGACGGCAATCGGAACACATGCGCATAGTACCATCATGTTTAGGCACTAGAATGACCGAAACCGCACAAGGACTCAAACTCTCACGTACATGCCCTTTATCTAGGAGTTTTTGGACTTGCCTTTGTATTTCCTTTGTTTCGTCGGGGTTGACGCGGTAGGGAGCCTTGTTAGGAAGCGGTGCTCCGGGGATGAGGTCGATGCGGTGTTCGATCCCTCGTTTTGGAGGTAGTCCCGGAGGTAGCTCATCGGGGAACACATCCTTGAATTCCTGCAACAACTTAGATAACACAAGAGGAAGATGTTGTGAAGGGTTAGTCCGAACGACGTCATCTTTGCACACAAGTACGTAGTGAAGGACGGTCGATGGGCTCTCACTCACATCCCTCAAATCTCGTTTGCTGGCTAAAAGAACTATATCTCTCATGTCCTTCATCGTGGAGTCGCTCATGGCTTGTGGCACTCACTCTCTTTGAGGTGGATCACTCTCTCACTTTTAGCTCCACGATGGGATGTAGCTTGTTTGTCGGCGATGACTTGACTTGGAGTCATTGGTCGTAGCACATATTGCTTGCCCTTCATCTTGAAGCTATATTGATTTGTGCGACCATTGTGTGTGACGCCACGGTCGAATTGCCAAGGTCTACCAAGTAGGAGGTGGCAAACGGACATAGGAACCACATCACACTCCAAAGTGTCTTCATATGCGCCTATCTTGAAGGAAACTTGCACGGTGTGTTCAACTTGGAGGGTTCCGGAATCACTAAGCCATTGGACCTTGTAGGGACGAGGGTGCTTTTTCTTGACCAATTGTAGCTTGGAACAAAGGTCTTCACTTGCCAAGTTGTGGCAACTCCCTCCGTCGATGATGACCTTGACGGATTTTCCTTGGATGCCCGCCTTGGTGTGGAAGATGTGGCACCGTTGGTCCTCGTCTTCTTGTTGTTGGAGCGTCAAAACTTTGGAGACAACGAGAGCGGGGCTCGAATCGTTGTCGCAAAAGATTTGCGAATCTTCATCTTCATTCACTTGGCGGTGGATGGCCACTTGTTCCAAAGCTTGCATCTCGTCGTCGCTCATAGAGTCATAGGTACGATCGTCGAGGAGGATCATGTTGCATTTGGTTGGGCACTCGAAGGTCTTGTGGCCTCGCCCTTGGCACATGAAACACTTGATAGAGCTTGTCTTGGCAGCATCCGGTGTCGGTGTAGAGGATGAAGCCCTTGGCTTGTAGGTGCTTGAGGTTGGTCGGCTTGACGAAGTCATCTTGTCCTTGTAGCTTGACTTGTCGCCGGTAGGTGTTGTAGATTTCGTAGTTGAAGTTGTTGTTGTTGTAGTAGCTTGAGCACTTGAGCCGTAGGTCTTGGAGGAGAACTTGGAGTACTTGTAGTCATCTTGCACTTGTCGTTCCGCCTTGGTTGCTTGATGCACAAGTTCTAGAAGGTTGGAGTATGGTTGGAAGTCGGCAATTTTCTTGACTTGGTAATTGAGGCCATTCAAGAAGCGTGCCATTGTTTGCTCGTCATCTTCCTTGACATTGGCTCGGATCATAGCAATCTCCATCTCTTGGTAGTACTCTTCTACCGACTTGGTTCCTTGCTTGAGTTGTTGGAGCTTCTTGAAGAGATCCCGGTTGTAATGTGTAGGCACAAAACGAGCTCGCATGATATCCTTCATTTGGGCCCAAGTGGTGATAGGAGGTTCACCTCTCTCCCTTCTACGCTCAATCACTTGTTCCCACCAAATAAGGACATAGTCGTGGAACTCAAGGGAAGCCATGGCTATCTTCTTCTCTTCATCATAGTTGTGTAGGCGAAAGATCTTGTCAACCTTGAGGGCCCATGACAAGTAGTCTTCGGGATCATTGCTTCCGGAAAACTTTGGCATTGTGAACTTGAGCTTGCCGAAGCGTTGTTCATCATTGTGGTTGTGATGCCGAAATCCTTGTCTTGGAGGTGGACCTTCATTGTCATTGCCTTGAGCGTGTTGACGATGATCTTGTTCGTGCTCATCTTCATGGTCGGGTTCAACACGATGATCTTGAGGACGGCGACGCGGTGGACGCACTCGGTTGCGCCTTTCTTGATGCTCCTCTTGGCGATTGGCTTCTTCTTGTCGTTGTCGGCGAAGTTCTTCTTGTTGTGCTTGGTGAAGTGCTTCTTGCTCGTGATGAGCTTGGCGGTTGCGCTCCTCCAAGGCACGAGTAGCTTCTTGCAAAGCGTGATGTGCCTCAAGCGCTCGTCCATGACGACAATGTTGTTCTTCTTCTCGGCGTCGTTGTTCTTGCTCCCACGCATCTTGCTCTTGTTGGCGGCGACGTTCTCGAGCGCGGGCGCGATCTTGAAGTCCATTGCCATGGAATGGATTGTCTTGACGGTGACAACCTTGTGGAGAACTTGGGTCGGAGTGTTCGTCTTGGTGATGAGCACGTGCTCGCCGGGGGCTTGCGTCGGAAGAGTACTCCGATGAGTGTCGGCTTGAGCGCCGTCTTGACGTAGTCCAAGTAGAGGGAGCGCGGTTGACCATCAAGGACCGAAGTTCCTCCATTTGGCTTGATAGCTTGGTGTCGAGGTAGTCCCGTGTGCGCGCCTCGGATTCACGCAAGTCGGTGGCGAGGTTGTCGATGCGGTCATTCAAGGCATGTTGCGCTTGAGTAATTGCCTTGTTTGCGCCGAAGAAGTGTAACTTGGTGACGTGGGTGGTCGCGTCGTCGTCGTTCTCCTCGAATGTCGGGTTCGACATGATGTTCCTATCCATAGCACTCAACAAGATGTAAGTGGAAGAGTGAGAAGACAATACCAATTACCGTTCCAAAAGTTGAGAGTGGATCAAGTTCACTCAATGTGCAAGCATGAAAGTAGTAGAATTGGTACCGAAGAATGTCCCTCTCACACCTACACAAGTAAAGCTTGGTTAGGATGGTGGCACAAAAATTCAAGCAATTCGAGAATAAGATTCAATCAAGTTGAAATAGATTCGTAGAATTCGTAAAATGAGACGAGCTAGATTTCTAGCAATGAGTAAGCACGGAAACACACACGTATAGGAAAGTGGTATTGTAACACCGAAAAATGAGCGCCAAATGTGGAAGCCACGGTAAGCTCAAGGTGCACAATAGTGGAGAGACGCTAGCACGATTGCACGAATGGGCGCGATACAAACTTGTGCACACCTATGCGAAGCAAAACTAGACGTCTTCCTATACCCAACTTTTGCTATTTATGTGGTTGGCACAAAATCTCTCGCTCAAATGATCGAATATGATATGCAACTTGCGATGCTATTACTCTTTTGCTTTTGCTTAAAAGCTTTGCTTTGCTTCTCCTTTGGAGGATGATATTTGGAATGATCACTATGCGGGATGTGCACACCAATGTAGCAATGATGTATGCGGGTACTATGTTGTAACACAAAAGATGATACTAAGATATATGCACGCAATTGAAGCTATGCGGAGTATGTATCACTAAAGTGCACAAGTAGCGTAGCCCGGCAATACTCAATGGCTAGTCTCGATAGGTAAGTAACGCAAATAGGATCGGGTTAACAATGCAATGGCAAGGGTATATGTCAAGAGTGTCGTCGCGGTTACCGTCCTTGCTTACGGTTGGTGTCAATGAAGAGGTGGGTGGCGACGAACCGGGGCGATGATGAGTAGCGGCGTTGTCGATGTAGAACCGTTCCTAATTAGCCGAAACACCTTAGGAAATGGAAACCGCAACTCAAAATCTCAAAGAAAAATTTGATGAAGTCAAATGGTGGTAAAACCAAGATGAGGATCTCGGGCACGTCGATAGCTTCAAAACGAGCCAAAGAACACTCAAATCGGAGTTCGGGAGTAGAAGTTATGTGCAAAACAAGAATCAGCCTTAGTCAGGAACTGGGAGGGGCGGTTGTACCGCTCGGGAAACGACCTGGGGAATTAGCGGTTGTACCGCAAGTACGGGCGGTTGTACCGCTCCTGGGCGGAACTGCAGGTCCGAATCCGCGATGTAGAAGAAAAATTCGGTCGATTTTGCGGAAGAAAATGATGGGAATGATAGGGCAAAGCTAGATCCACTTGTCCACAACGAGATCCACGGATCACAATCAACAAAATCTCCTCTAATCCAACAAATCCAAGAACTTTTTGGTATGTCTATTTTTGTGGGGATTTTCGAAATTAGGTCAAAACAAAGCAAAAATTGGCTAGAAAACGAAGGGGAAGACTCCAAGATGTGAATCAACGTGGCTCATGATACCAATATGATACGGGGCACACCCGTGTGCGTCGATCTTTTCACACTTGGAGGGGGAAAAGGGAGAAATCACGAGAGAAAACGCAAACTCATGGACAAACTTCAATCACACATCCAGTAAGAACAAGCAAACACACGAGGTAATTAGATCCACAAACAACGGACGGATACAAGTAACCGGTAGTTCTTCCTCACTCCGGGAAGGAGGCCTTGAATCTCGTGAGATCTTCCCTCTAGAGGGGCCTTGGCATCACTTGGATCTTCTCCGGTGGAGGGCAACTCCACAAGAGGAGGAAGTAGTGGAGCTAGGCTCAACAAAGAGTATTTGCAAAACACAAGCTAACCCTAACACGGAGGTAGAAGAAGGAAAATATAGTCTAGGGGATAAGTGGGGGGTACATGAGCCGTAACTCAATCGGTCTCGCACAGTCGGGGCGGTTGTACCGGAGCTGGGACCGGTTGTACCGGTATTGGGGCATTAAGCGGAACAACCGGGGTAGTACCGGCCTTGAACCGCTTCAAAACAAAAACTTGGCCCGGTCGGAGCGGTGGTTGGGTGGTAGTGGACCGGTTGTACCGGTTGAGCGGTGGTTGACCGGTGGTGGACCGGTTGTACCTCAATTCCTGGGCTGTTGCAATTCCCTCTCCTTGTTCTTGGCGTTCCTCTTGCTTCCTTCCTTCCTCTTGGTACCTGAGCACACAAATGGTCTCTTCTTGAGGTAGGATCCACGTTCCAAGAGTATCACATGGGAATTCACAAAGGAGAGATGTCACCTCGGATTCTAAGGCACGTGCGCGGGCTCTCGTCATGGGACCACTTGGAGCTTGAGGTGTTGATGATGGGTCCATGGGGATGTACATGGGATGCTCCGCATCACATGATATAGGAACATGTCATCTATCATGAAAGGTTTGTTATGATGTATAGCATAATGGAGACTAGAAATATGTAGTGCATCACATGAACTAAGAGCATTGTTGTTCATGGAATCCGGATGGTGCACACAAGTAGTGGGATCATGCAATGGATGGGATGGAACCAAATCTCCTAAAATGTATGAGGAAACTATGGGGGTCTCCTCATGTGCAATACCGGTAGCATAATATGGAGAATATGGAAAACATCCAAAATAATGCATATCCGAAGCTAGGTGGTCATGGCATGTCATATGTGAGCAATTGCGCAAATGATGCAAAGGAAGCATGGCAATATCATCACAAGAAAAGCGAATGCCAATAACCATTGGCTTGTCATCTATGACATATGTGCAAATTGGGTTTATTTTAATGCCATATGCATAGTTACTATAAAGAGATTGCAAAGAAGCAATATGGGTGATCTCTGCATAGCATATGACAAGTCAAGCGGATTGTCAAACATGATGTGACCAATAGAATTCTCATAAGAAATCCTATGCAACATGGCATCACAAGTGATAGACTCCACATGAGAATCGTCAAACACATCATAAATGGGCAATTCATCACATGAGGAAGTCGCATAATCATGAAGCATGGCAATAGGTGGATCGACATCATGCAAGCAATCAATGTCCAATAGTGGGACAAGAGCATCACCTTCACCTATGTTACCTTTGTCATTCCACTCATGTGGTGTAGGTGAGGTGGTATAGACCAACTCGTGGTCATCTTCATCGTGATGGAACCATGTGGGGGCTGCATCATATTCCACCATGGCCATCGTCTTGTCCAAAGGGAGGACGAAGTCGTCGAGGATCGGCGTGTCATTGTGTATGGGACCTAGCACCAAAGGAGAAGACACAGTAGAGGTAGAGGTTAAGTTGTTAGAAATCGAAATGGCCTCACATACCCTCTCAACTACCTCACTCACTAAGTGTAGTGGCGCACTCACTCTCTCTAGGTAGGTGTACTCAAACTCACATATGGTGGAGTCACTCGTCTCACTCAAATGGTGGGGGTTGTGGCTCTCCTCACATGGGAATTGTGGCAACTCATCATATATGGGGCTAGTGGTGGTCACGCTCATCCTCTCATAGGAAATGCACTCAATGTCACATATGGTGGAGTCACTCATCTCACTCATGTTGAGGTGGCTCGCCTCACATGGAAATTGGGGCATCTCGTCATATGTGGGTGTTGGAGAGATGTAGGTGCAAACGTCTCCATGCTCAATTACTTGCGGCGCCGTGGTTGAAGGGATAGTCCCATGCTCAACCTCCTCCTCGTCGTCGTCGTGGATGAAGGCGAAGATGGCACATCATCACTCGCCTCCATGACCGAAGGGAAATCCCCATGCTCGGCCATCTTCCTTGGGATGCTTCCGAAGATGGAAGGGTCATCCATGCGTGTAGTCGATCGCCTTGATCTTGGCGTCGAAGCTTGTCCTCGATGTTGTTCTTGGTCTTCGCGCACTTGTTTCCTGGAGGTGGCTTGCCCTTCACGATGATGGAGATCACGAGCGTGATTGTTGTTGTGGCGGTCGTCTCGAAGATGAGGACGTGGCCGACTTGTGCTTGCATCGGATGGGCGCTCCGAAGATGTGCGACTTGAGCGTCTCCGCCTTGAAGATGACAAAGGGGAAGAAGACTTGTAGTTGGCCGCCATGTGTCGAAGTTGCTCCATGTGTGAGTCCAATTTGTTGTTGAAGTAGTCTCTTTTCCGAGCTTCGGATTGATGTATGTCAGTGGCGAGTCGCTCGAGTTTTTGGTCGATGTAGATGTTCATGTCGATGTAGTCGTCGAAGACCGAAGATGTCATGGTTTGCCTAGCCATCACAAGACTCGAGCAAAGGTGAGTGGGAAATGAGATAAACAATACCAAAATACCGTTTCCCAAAGTTGAGGATGTATCCCGTTTCACTCAATGTGAAATGCAAGAATAGGGGAATTGGTACCGGACTAGTTCACTCACACCTACACATAAAGCTTATGGAGTGGCTCGGTTAGGACAAGTGGCACAAAATTCAAGCAATTGTCAATTCAAGATATCGAAAATGTTGAGGAAGATTCACAAAATTGCAATGCAAAGCAAATAGATCAATAGCTATGGTGGTACTGGTAACACACACACGGATAGATAAATGGGATCCGCGCAACCAAGGAATGAGCACCAAAATGTGTTAGACCCGGGAAAAGCTCTTGTTGCACGGATACTAGAAAGACAATAGCTCGATTGCTCAAATGGGCTAGATACGCGCTTGTGCACCAACCTAAAAGAGTAAACGTGCCGTCTTCAATCCCAAGTATGCTATGTATGTATGATCCAAGAGTATGTACTATGCAAAATGGCTCAATGCTATTGCTATTGCTTATAAGCTCTTTTGTATCTCCTCTTTTGCTTAAAAGCTTTTTCTTCTTTTGCTCTTTTTTTTTTCTATGCTTGAAGCTCGAACCAAGATATGAGACAAGTATGGTGGATATGCACGGGAGAGACTTATGGCACAAAGTAGATAACAAGATGTTTGCACGCTAAAACTAGCTATGCAGCATAAGAGTATCACTACGGTGCACAAGTAACGTGGCCCGGCAATTCTCAACTCGCTAGTCTCAATGGGTAAGGTACGCAATAGGCTCAAAGCGATCAATGCAATGGCAAGGTAATAGACAATGATGTCGTCGAGGTTACCGTCATTGCTTACGGTTGGGGTGCCAAAAGGGGTAGTGGCCGATGTCGATGTCGAGGCCGTGGCGATGATGAGCGGCGGTGTTGTCGATGTAGAACCGTCCCTAATTAGCCGAAACACCTTAGGAAACGGAAACCGCAACTCAAAATCTCAAACAAAATTGGGTTAGGGTGGCGGAAGTTTATGGCGGGAACGCTATGCGGAAGTTATGGTGGTGGCCTAGGCAAAGATGCCAAATATGCAAAAATTTGATGATGTCAAATGATGGTGCAACTAATTTTGTGGGATGGAGGGTGTCAATAACTACAAAACGAGCTAAAGAACGTCAAAATCGGAGTTCGGATGAATTAATTATGGGCAAAACAAGAATCAGCCGAAGTCAGGAACTGGGAAGGGCGGTTGTACCGCTTGGATTAGCGGTTGTACCGCTCCTGGAGCATCCTGGAGTGCTGCGGAAATGGATTAGCGGTTGTACCGCTCCTGGGGCGAAATTAGGGTACCGGGATGGTGCGGTGGAAGGGGGGAGCGGTTGAACCGCTTTGGGGGGCGGTTGTACCGCTCGTATCGGGAAAATTCCCAGATCTGGGCACGGGGCAAACTTGGGGGCGGACCGAAATCGAAAATTATGGACCAAAATGATGGGAAAAGAAAATTTTGGGATGGATTTGGTGGTGGGGAAGCTAGATCTACTTGCCAAACACGAAATCCATGGATCAAAATCAACAAAATCTCACAAGAACCAACAAATCACAAAAAATTTGGTGAGGCTATTTTTGGTGGGGATTTTCAAATTGGGATGAAAACACACAAAATTAGGCTAGAAAACGGTGGGGGAGACTCCAAATTCGTGATCAACGTGGCTCTGATACCAATATGATACGGGGCACACCCGTGTGCGTCGATGTTTCACGAATTGGAGGTGGATTTGTGAATGAACACGAAGAACACGAGGGGGAAATCACAAGAGAAACACTCAAAACAAGTCCAATCACACATCCACTATGCTCACATCCACACAAGATCCACAAGGGTACAAGAACAACAAAGGGAAAGAGGATACATGGTAGAGTTCATCCCAAATCCCATGGGGAGATGGGGCCTTGAATCCGCTAGGGATCTTCCAGTGCAAGGGGTCTTGACATCACTCCGGATCTTCTCACGTAGAGGGTAATCACTCCACGAGGGAAGGGAGATAATGGAGCTAGGCTCAACAAGTGTATTCGCTAAACCTAAGCTCACCCTAAAAACGAAGTGGGGAACGAGTATATATAGTCCTAGCCACGAAGGGGGGTACATGAGTCATGACTGCGCAGATGGGGGCGATTGTACCGGTCACAACACCGGTTGTACCGCTTGGGTGGTTGTACCACTTCCTGCAGGCGTCCTGGGCGTTGGAGGGCGGTTGTACCGGAGGTTGGGCCGGTTGTACCGGTCATGGAGAAGCTGTCGGAACAACTGGGGCGGTACCGGCCTTGAACCGCTTCAAAACAGAAACTTGGCCCGGTCAGAGCGGTGGTTGGGCGGTAGTGGACCGGTTGTACCAGTTGACCGGTGGTTGACCGGTTGTACCTCTAATTCTGGGCTGGCACAACTTCTCTTCTTCCTTCTACGCTTCCAAGCTTCCTTCGCGGATGGTGTAGTTGTTCCTTGGCGCTTGCACTCCTCCTCTTTATCCTTGAAGCTCCAATAATACTTATGCGTGCACACGAGAGGAGTGTCAAGTAGTATACCATCCTTGAAGGGGTCAAGTGAACACGTGTAAAGGAGATGATTCACCTTTATGTATGTGAAGTAGATGTCGCACGTGTCACTTGCCAAATGGGCTCTTGTCATGGTGATGTCCATAGGATGCTCCGCATCAGAAGGTCTGGGCCTTCCAGAAGCTATCCTTGCTTCTTCTTCCAAGCTTCCCTCGCGGATGGTGTAGTCGTACGTAGGTGCTGGCACTCCTCCTCATCATCCGTGAAGCTCTGACAATACCTATGCATACACACGAGAGGAGTGTCAAGTAGTATACCATCGTCGAAGGGGTCAAGTGAACACGTGTAAAGGAGATTATTCACCTTTATGTATGTGAAGTAGATGTAGCACGTGTCACTTGCCAAACGGACTCTTGTGATGGTGATGTCCGTAGGATGCTCCGCATCATCCCCTCCCCCTTGGGAAAGATCCATGCTCGGATCAAAATTCAAATCACCATGGAAAGGAGATAGCGTCGCCGTGTAGGAGTGGACGATCACCAAGCCCTCATCATCATCAAACTCGAAAGGGGCACTCTCCAATGTCTCACCGTCTAGTAATTCCTTCAAAAGGAGCAATACGACAAACACTTGGAAAAACGAATTTGGTTAGCGTTAGTGCAAAACCAAGCATTCAAGCGGTTAGTTACCGAACAAGTGTCGTCATCATGCATAACATATGGTGTGACAAGGGATTGTGTCATGGCATGTAACCATACAAATTGAGCACAAGCAATGCAATCATGGAAACACATTGAGGTAGGGATGCAAATATGTGTGACAATATAACAATCATCTTCCTCATGGTCATAGAAATCATGCACAAGGCAATCAACGAAAGGTCTATGGTAGGCTTATGAATCATTCACAACACCAAGTAAAGTGAAGCGTCTAAACACATGTGGTAATCCAAAGTGAAAGGCAATCCAAGCATAATGTGCACATGGTGTAGTGAATATAGTGCGGCACTCAACACAATAGAAAGAGCAATTGTTCATCATGTGTGAGGCAATCAAGTCAAGCATGTAGCAAGCAATCGGACATAGCATATGTGAAGAAATGACATTGTTGCAACCAAGCATATGATAAGAGCAAGTAATCCCCAAGTTGGATGCAAAACACAAGGCATATATGTCATGAGGTATGGAACGATGGCAATCATGAGTAAAAGCAATATCTCTAACATGTGTGCAAGTAAGTGGTCCAAGATGACCAATATATGTCATGGTACAAGCAACACAAGTAGGAGGATCCACAATATCCATGCTCAAGAAGGATGTCACCTTGAAAGTTGTCCTTGTGCTTCCTTCACAATGTCGATGCGTAAGCAAGTGCGATGTAGAATCACGTCGGTGTAGCATGGCTCGCTCTCAAGAGCTCGAATCGTCAACTCACATGAAGTGGAAGTTGACATGTAGTCAAAGTATCCTACATGTATTGCTCGAATCGCCAACTCAAGAGATCGAATCGTCAACACACAACAAAGCAAAGAATGTATGTGCATGGTAGACAAGGTCAAGTGTCATGTGAGATGCAAAGCATGTGTCACAAATGCATGGCAAGGGCATATAAATGAACATATCATGCAAAGTGAACATGGCAATATGGGCATAATAAGTGTAATGGGAAATAAGCCATAACCATGTGAGAGCCATGTAGAAGAAATGCGCGAAATATTTGCGCAAAGAGGGTGGGTGTAGTGTAAGCACTCCATAGTGGCGCACGTCTTCGTTGCTCTCTCGAGCTCTTTGTGTCAACTCGTGCGCTTGCGAGGTTGACGAAGAATCATGTGTACCTACACAAGAATGAGGCACACGAAACAAGGTGTGTGCGTGGTAAATGTACCCATCATCCATCATGATGTGTATGTGTACGTGAGAGTTAGCATAAAATAAGCAATGCTCAAAGAAATTTGTGGCATGGTATAGGAATACGTCGTCCATCATGCAACGATAGGTATTATGCTCAACATGATTGGGACGCAAATTGTAACAAGTATGTGGCACAAGCATATTATTCATATCAATGGCAAGCATATTGTGCACACAATGAGTGGGATCATGCAATGGATGGGATGGAACAAAATCTCCTATAATGTATGAGGAAACTATGGGGGTTTCCTCATGTGCAATAGCGGAAGCATAATTCGGAGAATATGGAAAACATCCAAAACAAGACATATCCAAAGCTAGGTGTTCATGGCATGTCATATGTAAGCAATTGCGCAAATGATGCAAAGGGAGCATGGCAATATCATCACAAGAAAAGCAAATGCCAATAACCATGGGCTTGTCGTCTATGCCATATGTGCAAATTGGGTTTATTTTAATGGCATATGCATAGTTACTACGATGAAATTACGAAGATGCAATATGGGTGATCTCATGCATAGCATATGACAAGTCAAGCGGATTGTCATACATGATGTGACCTATAGAGTTCTCACAAGATATTCTATTCAACATGGCATCACAACCAATAGACTCCACATGAGAATCGTCAAACTCATCATAAATGGGTAATTCATCACATGAGGAAGTCGAACTAGCATGAAGCATGGCAATAGAGGGATCATCATCATGCAAGCAATCAATGTCCACTACTGGGACAAGATCATGAACTTCACCTATGTTACCTTTGTCATTCCACACATGTTGTGTAGGTGAGGTGGTATAGACCAACTCGTGGTCCTCGGCATCGTGATGGAACCATGTGGGGGTGCATCAAATTCCTCCATGGCCACCGTCTCGTCCATATGGAGGACGAAGTCGTCAAGGATCGGCGCATGATCGAATATGGGACCTAGCACCAAAGGAGAAGACACAATAGAAGAAGAGGTTAAGTTGTTAGAAATCGAAATGGCCTCACATGCCTCATCAACTACCTCATTCGCTCTATGTGGTGGTGGCTCACTCACTCCCTCTAGGTAGGTGCACTCAAACTCACATATCGTGGAGTCACTCATCTCACTCAAGTGGTGGGGGTTGTGGCTCTCCTCACATGGGAATTGTGGCAACTCATCATATATGGGGCTAGTGGTGAAAGCGCTCTCACCGCCATGGTCGAAGGGAAAATCCCATGCTCAACCAACTCGTCACCGTCGCCGTGGATGAAGGCCGAAGATAGCTCAACATCACTCTCGCTCCGGAGGAGGAGGTCTTGAATCCCGAGGGGATCTTCCCTTAGAGGGGCCTTGGCATCATTCCAGATCTTCTCACGTAGAGGGGAATCACTCCACGAGGGAAGGGAGATAATGGAGCTATGCTCAACAAGTGTCTTTGCTAAACATAAGCTAACCCTAATACGGAGCTAGGAGGGGAGTACTTATAGTCTGAGACAAAGGGGTAAGAGGAAAAGGTACATGGGACTCGGGCCCGAGTGGCATCGCTTTGTGAAGGCCGGAAGTTCCGGGCGCCGGAAGTTCCGGGCCGGGTCCGGGCTGAACAGAGAGTTGGATAGTGTGGCATACGTCTTGTCGCGTCCAAAGTGACCCATGAGCCCTCCACCGTGAGCCTCTTGCAAAAGTAACAAACGAAGAGAAGACTCAGGTATACACAATTTGTTAGCACACATAAGATAGCCATCTTTCATATAATAGTTCTCCCAACAAGTTTTCACTTGGCACATAGTGTAAGGATTAGTAAAATAGGCATCATGCTCATACAAGTCTTTGATGTGCTCAAAACCAATAACATTTAATTCAAGTTGAGTAACTAGCATGCATTTGCGGGAAAGAGCATCCGCCACAACGTTTTCCTTACCCTTGATGTATTTGATGACATAACGGAAGGACTCAATAAATTCACTCCATTTAGCATGACATTTGTTCAACTTGGTTTGACCTTTCAAGTACTTAAGCGTTTCATGGTCGGTATGGATAACAAACTCATGAGGTCGCAAATAGTGTTCCCACACATGCAAAACTCTCACCAAAGCATACAATTCTTTTTCATAGATGGGGTAGTTAAGTTGAGCGCCGAATAGTTTCTCGCTAAAGTACGCGATAGGACGCTTCTCTTGCATAAGCACACCACCTATTCCATTACCACTAGCATCACAATGAACTTCAAATGTTTTATCAAAGTTGGGCAAATCAAGCAAAGGTGCATGAGTGAGCAAATTTTTAAGTTCATGGAAAGCGGTGTCTTGTGTAGGACCCCAAATGAATGGTGCATTCTTCTTGCTCAAAGCATGGAGAGGTGATGCAATAGTGCTAAACTCTTTCACAAAACGGCGATAGAAACCGGCTAGTCCTAGGAAGCTACGCACTTGTTGCAAATTCGTTGGTGTGGGCCAAGTTTTAATAGCATCAATCTTAGTTCCATCTACATGAACATCCTTAGAAGATACTACAAAACCCAAGAAAACTACCTTCTCAACACCAAACGTGCATTTCTCCATGTTTGCCTAGTTGTTCTTTCCGAAGGATTTGCAAAACATCACAAACATGTGTAGCATGCTCCTCAAGAGACTTGCTAAAGACAAGAATATCATCAAAGTAGACCACAACACAATATCCTATGAGGGGTCGCAAAACATAGTGCAGAACACGCATAAAAGTGCCCGGTTCTTCGCATAAGCCCATGGGCATCACCAGCCATTCATAGAGACCAAATTTTGTCTTAAAAGCAGTTTTCCACTCGTCACCCTCTTGTATGCGAATTTGGTAGTAACCACTTTTTAAGTCAATTTTAGAAAATATAGTGGCACCACTAAGTTCATCAAGCATATCATCTCAGCGAGGAATGGGGTGACGGTATCGAATGGTGATAGCATTGATAGGACGACAATCGGAACACATCCGCATAGTACCATCATGCTTAGGCACTAGAATGACCGGAACCGCACAAGGACTCAAACTCTCACGTACATGCCCTTTATCTAGGAGTTTTTGGACTTGCCTTTGTATTTCCTTTGTTTCTTTGGGGTTGACGCGGTAGGGAGCCTTGTTAGGAAGCGGTGCTCCTGGGATGAGGTCGATGCGGTGTTCGATCCCTTGTTTTGGTGGTAGTCCTGGAGGTAGCTCATTGGGAAAAACATCCTTGAATTCCTGCAACAACTTAGATAACACAAGAGGAAGATGTTGTGAAGGGTTAGTCCGAACGACTTCATCTTTGCACACAAGTACATAGTGAAGAACGGTCGATGGGCTCTCACTCACATCCCTCAAATCTCTTTTGGTGGCTAAAAGAACTATATCTCTCATGTCCCTCATCGTGGAGTCGCTCATTTTTGGCTTGTCGCACTCACTCTCTTTGAGGTGGATCACTCTCTCACTTTTATCTCCACGATGGGATGAAGCTTGCTTGTCGGCGATGACTTGACTTGGAGTCATTGGGCGGAGCACATATTGCTTGCCCTTCATCTTGAAGCTATATTGATTTGTCCGACCGTTGTGTGTGACGCCACGGTCGAATTGCCAAGGTCTACCAAGTAGGAGGTGGCAAACGGACATTGGAACAACATCACACTCCAAAGTATCTTCATAAGCGCCTATCTTGAAGGAAACTTCCACGGTGTGGTCAACTTGGAGTGTTCCGGAATCACTAAGCCATTGGACTTTGTAGGGACGAGGGTGCTTTTTCTTGACCAATTGTAGGTCTTCACTTGCCAAGTTGTGGCAACTCCCTCCGTCGATGATGACTTTGACGGACTTTCCTTGGATGCCCGCCTTGGTGTGGAAGATGTGGCAACGTTGGTCCTCGTCCTCTTGTTGTTGGAGCGTCAACACTTTGGAGGCAACGAGAGCGGGGCTCGAATCGTTGTCGCAAAATATTTGCGAATCTTCGTCTGCATTCACTTGGCGGTGTATGGCCACTTGCTCCAAAGCTTGCATCTCTTCGTCGCTCATAGAGTCATAGGTGCCATCGTCGAGGAGGATCATGTTGCGTTTTGTTGGGCATTCAAAGGTCTTGTGGCCTCGCCCTTGGCACGTGAAACACTTGATAGAGCTTGTCTTGGCGGTAGCATCCGGTTTTGGGGTAGAGGATGAAGCCCGCGGCTTGTAGTGCTTGAGGTTGGTCGGCTTGACGAAGTCGTCTTGTCCTTGTAGCTTGACTTGTCGCCGGTAGGTGTTGTAGCTTTCGTAGTTGAAGGTGTCGTTGTCGTAGTAGCTTGAGCACTCGAGCCGTAGGTCTTGGAGGAGAACCTGGAGTAATGTAGTCATCTTGCACTTGCCGTTCCACCTTGGTTGCTTGGTGCACAAGTTCGAGAAGGTTGGAGTATGGTTGGAAGTCGGCAATTTTCTTGACTTGGTAGTTGAGGCCATTCAAGAAGCGTGCCATTGTTTGTTCGTCATCTTCCTTAACATTGGCTCGGATCATAGCAATCTCCATCTCTTGATAGTACTCTTCTACCGACTTGGTGCCTTGCTTGAGTTGTTGGAGCTTCTTGAAGAGATCCCGGTTGTAATGTGTAGGCACAAAACGAGCTCGCATGAGATCCTTCATTTGGGCCCAAGTGGTGATAGGTTCACCTCTCTCCCTTCTTCGCTCAATCACTTGTTCCCACCAAATAAGGACATAGTCTTGGAAGTCAAGGGAAGCCATGGCTATCTTCTTCTCTTCATCATAGTTGTGTAGGCGAAAGATCTTTTCAACCTTGAGGGCCATGACAAGTAGTCTTCGGGATCATTGCTTCCGGAAAACATTGGCATTGTGAACTTGAGCTTGCCGAAGCGTTGTTCATCATTGTGGTTGTGATGCCGAAACCCTTGTCGTGGGGGTGGATCCTCATTGTCATTGCCTTGAGCGTGTTGACGTTGATCTTGTCCTTGCTCATCGTGATGGTCGGGGTCGTTGCGATGATCTTGAGGGCCGCGACGAGGTGGACGCACGCGGTTGCTCCTTTCTTGGTGCTCCTCTTGGCGATTGGCTTCTTCTTGTCGTTGTCGGCGAAGTTCTTCTTGGTGTGCTTGGCGAAGTGCTTCTTGCTCGTGATGAGCTTGGTGGTTGCGCTCCTCCAAGGCACGAGTAGCTTCTTGTAAAGCACGATGCACTTCAAGCGCACGTTCATGACGGCGATGTTGTTCTTGCTCCAAGGCATCTTGATCTTGTTGGCGGCGGCGTTCTCGAGCGCGGACGCGATCTTGCAATCCATTGCCATGAAATGGATTGTCTTGATGGTGATGACCTTAGGGAGAACTTGGAGGCGAGGTGGTCGATGCGGTCGTTCAACACGTCTTGAGCTTGAGTAATTGCCTTGTGTGCGCCGAAGAAGTGCAACTTGGTGACGTGGGTGTTCACGTCGTCTTCATTTTCCTCGAATGTCGGATTTGACATGATGTTCCTATGCATAGCACTCAAAACAAGTATAGGTGGAAGAGTGAGAAAACAATACCAATTACCGATCCAAAAGTTGAAAGTAGATCAAGATTACTCAATGTGCAAGTATGAAAATAGTAGAATTGGTACCGCAGATCGTCCTTCTCACACCTACCCAAATAAGGCTTATGGAGTAGCTTCGTTAGGATAGTGGCACAAATTTCCAGCAATTCGAACGATAAGATTCAATAATGTTGAAAGAGATTCGTAGAATTCGCAAATGAGACAATGTAGATCAATAGCAATGAGTATACACGGAAACACATGCACGGAAGAAAAGTTGGGGTTATGCAACCAAGGATGAGCCAAAATGTGGAATCCACGGAAAATGCTCTCGTTGCACAACACTAGAGAGACGGTAGCACGATTGTTCCAATGGGCATGATACGCACTTGTGCACACCCTAAAATGGACCAAACATGTCGTATTCCTATTCCCGACTTGCGACGTGTGTATGTGGCACGTGTCACTTGCTCAAGTGATCCAAGATGATCA
The DNA here is from genome assembly GCA_039707655.1 of Elymus sibiricus. Taxonomy (NCBI): domain Eukaryota; kingdom Viridiplantae; phylum Streptophyta; class Magnoliopsida; order Poales; family Poaceae; genus Elymus; species Elymus sibiricus. Next base: position 243,779,508 of record CM077667.1, on the reverse strand, counting down.
AGTATGCTATGTGAATCTTGTAATGCTATTGCGCTTTTGCTCTTTTGCTTAAAAGCTTTGCTTCTCTTTCCTTAGGCAATGATATTTTGTATGGTCATAGTGCGGGACGTGCACACCAAGATAGCAATTATGTATGCGGGTACTATGTTGTAACACAAAAGATGATACTAAGATATATGGACGCAAATGAAGCTATGCGGAGTATGTATCACTAAAGTGCACAAGTAGCGTAGCCCGACAATACTCAATGGCTAGTCTCGATAGGCAAGTAACGCAAATAGGCTCGGGGTAACAATGTAATGGCAAGAGGTGTCAATGAAGAGTTGGTTGGCGACGATCCGGGGCGATGATGAGCGGCGATGTCGATGAAGAACCACTCCTAATTAGACGAAACACCTTAGGAAGTGGCGAACTCGCGACTCTAAATCTCAAGTGTAATTGGGTTGCGGAACAAATGGTGGAGGTTTGCGGAAAAGCTGAGGTGGAAAAACTCAAGAAAATGCCAAATTGGCAATTGCAAAGTTTCTGCAAAGGCCGAAAGGTCCGGGCCGGCCGGATGTTCCGGGGCCCGGAAGGTCCGGGTTGGCCGGAGGGTCCGGAGGCCGGAAGGTCCGGGTGAGGCCCGAGGTTTCGGGAGTCGGGAAAATTGGGACGAACCCTAATTTTCAGATCTTGGACTTGGGCGGAAAACCGAGAGGAAAAACCCAAATCTAACAAGGAAAAAGAAAAATTGGGGTGAATTGGATGGATAGAAAGGTAGATCCACACGTTCACAACGAAATCCACGGATCAAAATCAACAAAATTTCCTCAAATCCAACGAATCCAAGAAATTTGGTAGGGTTATTTTTGTGGGGATTTTCGAAATTAGGTCAAAACAAAACAAAATTGGCTAGAAATCGGGGGAGGGGACTCCAAATTCGTGAGAAACCTTGGCTCTTGATACCAATATGATACAGGGCACGCCCGTGTGCGTCGATCTTTCACGATTTGGAGGGGATCTCAGGAGAAACATGAAGAACACAAGAGAAACACGAGAGGGAATCAAACACTCAAGGACGACCTTAGATCACACATCCGCTAGAATCACACGAGTACACGAGTATCACGGTCCACAATCAACAAAAGGATACAAGTAGAGGTAGTCTTCTCGCTCCGGAGGAGGAGGTCTTGAATCCCGAGGGGATCTTCCCTTAGAGGGGTCTTGGCATCACTCCAGATCTTCTCACGTAGAGGGGAATCACTCCACGAGGGAAGGGAGATAATGGTGCTATGCTCAACAATTGTCTTTGCTAAACATAAGCTAACCCTAATACAGAGCTAGGAGGGGAGTACTTATAGTCTGAGACGAAGGGGTAAGAGGAAAAGGTACATGGGACTCGGGCCCGAGTGGCATCACTCTATGAAGGCCGGAAGTTCCGGGCGCCGAAGTTCCGGGCTGGTTCCGGGCCGGGTCCGGGCTGAACAGAGAGTTGGCGCATGTTCCGCGGCTAGCTTCAGGAGGGGTCGGAAGTTCTGCGCTGGCCGGAAGTTTCGGGTCCCGGAGGGTCCGGGCTGGTTCCGAGCTATCCAGAGAGTTTGCACCTCTGGGTCTTGTCCTGGGTCGTCGGAGGGCTGGAAGTTCCGGGCAGGCCGGAACTTTCGGGCTGTCCAGAGACTTGCCCTTTGTGCTAGCTCCTTCTCCTCCTCGGCCTTGGTCTTCGGGCTGCTTCCTTGGTCCTTCGTGGTCGTCTTCCTCATACCTAGGATACACAGGGTTTCATTGTGAGGTAGCATCCAAGTTCCTTTGCCATCGAAGTCATACTCGAAGAGGAGTGAGTTCACCTTAGCTTCAATGTCGCGTGCACGTGCTCTTGTCATAGGGCCACTTGGGGGCTGGCTTGATGGTGTAGCCTTTATGGGGATGATGGCGGGATGCTCCGCATCAATGAGCCTTGCAAGCAAAGTGACTAAAGAGCCACGGGATCTTGTATTACAGAACGAGTAAAGAGACTTGCCGGTAACGAGATTGAACTAGGTATAGAGATACCGACGATCGAATCTCGGGCAAGTAACATACCGAAGAACAAAGGGAACAACATACGGGATTAACTGAATCCTTGACATAGAGGTTCAACCGATAAAGATCTTCATAGAATATGTAGGAACCAATATGGGCATCCAGGTCCCGCTATTGGTTATTGACCGTAGAGGTGTCTCGGTCATGTCTACATAGTTCTCGCACCCGCAGGGTCTGCACACTTAACGTTCGGTGACGTTTCGGTAGTATTGAGTTATGTATGTTGGTGGCTGAAGGTTGTTCGGAGTCCCGGATGAGATCCCGGACGTCAAGAGGAGCTCCGAAATGGCCCGGAGGTAAAGATTGATATATAGGAAGTCCCGTTTTGGTCTCCAGAAAAGTTTCGGGCATTTCCAGTAGTGTACCGGGAATGACGAATGGGTTCCGGGGGGTCCACCAAGTGGGTCCCACCCACCCCAAGTGATACGGGGCACGCCCGTGTGCGTCGATCTTCCACGAATTGGAGGTGGATTTGTGAATGAACACGAAGAACACGAAGAACACGAGGGGGAAATCACAAGAGAAACACTCAAAACAAGTCCAATCACACGTCCACTATACTCACATCCACACGAAATCCACAAGGGTACAAGAACAACAAAGGGAAAGAGGATACATGGTAGAGTTCATCCCAAATCCCATGGGGAGATGGGGCCTTGAATCCGCTAGGGATCTTCCAGTGCAAGGGGTCTTGACATCACTCCGGATCTTCTCACGTAGAAGGGAACCACTCCACGAGGGAAGGGAGATAATGGAGCTAGGCTCAACAAGTGTATTCGCTAAACCTAAGCTAACCCTAGAATGAGGAGGGGGTGGAGTATATATAGTTCTAGCCACGAAGGGGTAAGTGAGAGAGGGATACATGGGCCTCGGGCCCGTCCTGCGCACAGGTAGTCGGGCGGTTGTACCGCCAGGGTGGCCGGTTGTACCGGTCAAGAAGGAATAACCGGAACAACCGGTCTGGTACCGGCCTTGCACCGCTTCATAACAGAAGCTCGGCCGGAGGTGGTCCGGTGGTGGACCGGTTGTACCGCCCACCGGTTGATGGCCGGTTGCTGGCCAGTTGTACCGGCAGCTCCTCTTCTTCCTTCTTCTCTTCCAAGCTTCCCTCGCGGATGGTGCAGGTGTACACTTGCGCTCGCACTCCTCCTCGTCCTTCATGAAGCTTCGACAATACCTATGCATGCACACGAGAGGAATGTCAAGTAGTATACCATCCTCGAAGGGGTCAAGTGAACACGTGTAAAGGAGATGATTCACCTTTATGTATGTGAAGTAGTCGTGGCACGTGTCACTTGCCAAACGGACTCTTGTCATGGTGATGTCCGTAGGATGCTCCGCATCATCCCCTCCCCCTTGGGAAAGATCCGTCCTCGGATTAAAATCCAAATCACCATGGGAAGGAGATGGAGTCGCCGTGTGGAAGTGGACGATCACCAAGCACTCATCATCATCAAGCTCCAAAGGGGCACTCTCCAATGTCTCACCGTCGTGTAATTCCTTCAAAAGGAGCAAAGATAACAAACACTTGGAAAAACAAATGTGGTTAGCATTAGTGCAAAACCAAGCATTCAAGTGGTTATTCACCGCACAAGTGTTGTCATCATGCATAATATATGGTGCGACAAGGGATGTTGGCATGGCATTTAAGCATACAAATGGAGCGCAAGCAATGCAATCATGGGACCAAGTATGCGAAGTTGAGGTAGGGATGCCAATATGTGTGACAATAACAAGCATCTACCTCATGGTCATAGCAATCATGCACAAAGCAATCAATAAAAGGCCTATGGTAGGCATAGGAATCATTCACAACACCAAGTAAAATGATGTGTGTACACATATGGTGCAATCCAAAGTACAATGCAATCCAAGCATAATGTGCACATGGTGTAGTGAAGATAGGGAGGCACTCAACACAATAGAAAGAGGAATTGATCATCATGTGTGAGGCAAGCAATTCAAGCATGTAGCAAGTATTGTGGCATGGCAAAACTGAGGAAATGACATTGTTGCAACCAAGCATAGGATATCAGAAAACAATCCACAAGTTGGATGCAACAAACAAGGTATATATGTATGAGGCATGGCAATGTGGCAATCGTGAGGAAAAGCAATATCACTAACATGTATGCAAGTAAATGGTCCAAGATGACCAATATATGTCATGGTACAAGCAACACAAGTAGGAGGATCCACAATATCCATGCTCAAGAAGGATGTCACCTCAAAAGTGTGTCCTTGTGAAGTCTTCACAATGCCGAAACACAAGCAAGTGTGACGTAGAAGCGCATTATTGGAGCATGGCTCGCTCTCAAGTGCTCGAATCGTCAACTCACGTGAAGTGGAAGTTGACATGTGGTCGAAGTATCCTACACACGCACACAACAAAGGAAACAATGTATGTGCATGGTGGACAAACACATCATCCATCATGATGGCTCTCTTCTCTTGCACATAACAATTAGAGGCAAAAGTGCATGAATAATATGATGCAACAATGTCTATATTCATGGCACTAAGCATATGGTGCAAAGAAGGAAGGCAAGCATGCTTCACATGAAAGATGTCAAAAGCTCCAATAATATGAGAGAAAGCTATGGGGGCAATCTCATTAACAAAATGAATAGCATGGTTGCATTCAATACATGGCAAATCTAACATGCAAGAGGCAACACATGGAGACATATGACAATAAGCAATAGCAATCATGTGCGAAGCATGGCAATGGTTTACATCAACCGCACGAAATGAGCAAGTAGTAATAGTCGGTGATGCAACACATGAAGCAAGCATAGTAACCATGTCGTGCAAGCTAGTAGTGCGAAGATGCAACATACTAGAGAAAATCATGGCAATCATGTCATATGAGCAAATGGTGGACATAACTAATGCACATGACATAACGCGAGCACGAACACAAAGCAAGATCAATGTGTCATCATAGGCATGGGGCACAAAGCAAACATGGCAATAGCAAGACATATCTCCACCAAGCTTGCAAACACACATACAAGTCATATAAGCAAGTGTCATGTGAGGTGCAAAGCATGGGTCACTAATGCATGGCAAGGGCATAGAAATGGGCATACTATGCAAAGTGAACATGGTAATATGGGCATAATAAGTGTGATGAGTAAGAAGCCATAGCCATGTGAGAGCCATGTAGAAGAAATGCACGAAGTCCTTGCGCGAGGGGAATGGTTGGATACACATTCCGATGAATCCCAAAGCATCAGTGCTCTCAAGAGCTCGTTTCGTCAACTCATGGGATTGTGAGGTTGACGAGTAATCATGAGTACCTACACACAACAAAGACAAAGGGAAAATTGTGTGTGCGTGGTATATGTACACATCATCCGTTAGGATGTGCATGTGCTTGTGTTCGTTAGCACAAAATGTCCAATGCTCAAATAAGTGAGATGCATGATATAAGAACATGTCATCCATCATGAAAGGTTTGGTGTTATGTAAAGCATAATGGAGACTAGAAATATGCAGTGCATCATTTGAATTTAGAGCATTGTTGTTCATGTTATACGGATGGTGCACACAATAAGTGGAATCATGCAATGGATGGGATGGAACAAAATCTCCTAACATGTATGAGGAAACTATTGGGGTCTCCTCATGTGTAATAGCGGAAGCATAATTTGGAGAATATGGACAACATCCAAAACAATGCATATTCGTAGCTAGGTGGTCATGGCATGTCATATGTGAGCAATTGCGCAAATGATGCAAAGGAAGCATGGCAATATCATCACAAGAAAAGCAAATGCCAATAACCATGGGTTTATCATCTATGCCATATGTGCAAATTGGGTTTATTTTAATGGCATATGCATAGTTACTATGAAGAGATTGCAAAGATGCAATATGGGTAATCTCATGCATAGCATATGACAAGTCAAGCGGATTGTTAAACATGATGTGACCAATAGAATTCTCACAAGAAATACTATGCAACATGGCATCACAAGTAATAGACTCCACATGAGAATCGTCAAACACATCATAAATGGGCAATTCATCACATGAGGAAGTCGCATAATCATGAAGCATGGCAATAGGTGGATCGACATCATGCAAGCAATCAATGTCCACTAGTGGGACAAGAGCATCACCTTCACCTGTGTTACCTTTGTCATTCCACTCATGTGGTGTAGGTGAGGTGGCATAGACCAACTCGTGGTCATCTTCATCGTGATGGAACCATGTGGGGGGGGGGGGTGCATCATATTCCACCATGGCCATCGTCTTGTCCAAAGGGAGGACGAAGTCGTCGAGGATCGGCGTGTCATCGTGTATGGGACCTAGCACCAAAGGAGAAGACACAATAGAGGTAGAGGTTAAGTGTTTAGAAATCAAAATGGCCTCACATGTGTCACATGCTTAGCGTGTACCCATGGCTCAGTTTTGGCGATGACGTTCACGGTAGCTGTGCTCTTCGCGTCGGGTATAGACATGGTAGTGAAGTACCGGTTCTCTCTTTCGACCACCTTAGCCCATCTAACACGGAACATCGTCGCACTGTGCAGTCCAGCGTAGTCAAGCTCCCAGATCTATTCGACCCTTCCATAGAATCTTTCAGTTGCGTCGTTGTCGCCGGTCATGCATTCCATCGTCACCCCTAAGTTCTGATAATCACTGTTTATGTATTTGGCCTTCGTGTAAAACGTGTATCCGTTGATATCATATGTCTGATAGGTCGCGAGGTTGGCCGCGGGGCCATGTGCTAAGGCGTGTATGAGCAATCCGTCTGCACTCCCCTCTTCCGGGGGATTAGCAAGAACATGCTCTTTGAACCAACGCAAGAAAGTGGAGTTGTGCTCTCTAGTAACTTCGGCGTCCGTCTTGTGTAGCCCCTAGTCACGATACTTCTTTACGATGGCTTCTTTGTGCAGTTCCATAAAAGGATCTACCACGTCTAGGTGTTGTAGCACTACTAAGTTTGCTATGTCCAAGTCATTGCGTCGACCCGAGTAGTCCACATGCAATTCCCTCCAGCCGTTCGTGTGACCTTATCCTCCGAGCCTCCCAAGGTGCTTGTTGACGGGTAAACCAACAACAGGGTTTTTGTCGCTTAGATAATTCTCGCAGAAGGAGATGCACTCTTTGGTCAGATAGCCCTGCACGATGCTTCCATCCGGATGGGACATGTTACGAACGAATCCTTTGATGACCCCATTCATCCTCTTGAACGACATCATGCTGTGAAGGAATGACGGCCCGAGGTCAATGATGTCGTCCACAATGTGGACACACAGATGCTCCATGACATCAAAGAACGCGGGCGGGAAGTAAATCTCAAGCTCATTTAGTATGACAACGAGCTCTTCCTGTAGCCTTCGATGCTGCTTCACACCGATCGACTTTCGAGAGATAACATCAAAAATTTGCATAGACCAGTAAGCGTTTCACGGACATGCTCGTCCATTATACCTCTAAGGGCAACCGGAAGGATCTACGTCATCATCATGTGACAGTCATGAGACTTCATCTCACCGAACCTTTTCTTCTTGGTGTCTAGAAATCTGCTTATCTTCCCACAGTAACCGGAACTAACTTTGATTCCAGTAAGGCACTTGAAGAATTGATCGATCTCCTTCGGACATAAGGTGAAGCAAGAAGGGGGGCAATAATTCTCTTCCTTCTTGTTCACTTTTCTGCCCCTGTCCCCCGCCTCCGTCTCCGTCTCCGTCTCCTCGGACTTTTTACGGGACGGCATGTGGGGATCTACCCTGATCTTCAAATCTTCCAAGTATCTTCTTGCATTCGGCCCATCCTTGGTCTTATCCGGCATGTTCATCACTATTGCAAGCAAGCTCTCAAGGATATTCTTCGTGATATGCATTTGATCAAGTCAATGAGGTGTGTCGAGGTTGGGCTAGTACTCCAAGTCCCAGAAAACAGACCTCGTCTTCCATACCTTCAGCAGCGGCTCCGACGCCTTTTTCATCGTCTTTCCCGGCGTGGGGAACTGTTCCCAGTTTTTCAACAGCTCATCCATTTCAGCGCCGCTCTGCTTACGTGGAGGTCCTCGATGCTCAGCCTCACCATTGAATAGATCTCCACGGTTTCTCCACGGGTCGTCCTGCGAGAGCCATCTTCGATGCCCCATTTACACGGTTTTCCCGGACCCGCCATCTTTTGTTGACGTTAGCTGCTGAGACGTTGTATCATCCATGCACCGCGTGCATCCGCAATAACCATAGCACACATGTCCTATGACATATCCGTAACCGAGATAGTCGTGCACCGTCGTCATCAGCATGGCTCTCATATAGAAATACTCGCCTTGCTGGCATCCCATGTCTTGGCCGGTGTTTTCCATAACGTGTCTAACTCCTCTTGAAGTAGCCCCAGATACAGATTAATATTATTTCCCAGTTGTTTCGGCCCTTGAATCAGCATCCTCATGTGTATGTACTTTGACTTCATGCACAACCAGGGGGGAGGTTGTACATCCATACAAACACGGGCCATGTGCGATGGTTGGTGTTCTGGTTGCGAAACGGATTCATGCCATCGGTACTCGCGCCAAGCACGATGTTCCTTGCATCATCTGCGAAATATCTATATTCCACGTTGAATGCTCACCACTGGCTAGCATCCGCGAGGTGTCTCAGCTTCGGATGATCTCCGTCGTCGGGCTTCACCCTCTCCGCGCGCCAGCGCATGAGCTTTGCTTCCTTCGGATCTACGAAATAATGCTGCAGGCGGGGAGTTATCGGTAAGTACCATACAACTTTTTGAGGAGATTTCTTCCCGACCTTCTTGTATCGAGAAGCATTGCACACCGAACAACTGATTTTTTTCGTGTGCTCCTTCCGATAAATGATGCAATCGTTGATGCATGCATGTTATCTAATGTGGGGCAGATCAAGAGGGCACACGATCTTCTTGGCCTCATCGACACTAGTAGGACACTGGTTCCCCAAGGGAAGAACTTTATTATGTTGATACTTCAAGTGCACATCGAGGCTTGTGTCTGTCCATTTGTTTTTGGCCTTCGTCTTTAGAAGTTTGAGCGTGAAACTCAAGTGGGTCACCTCGGGATCGCAACCGTCATACAATGGAGTATTCGAGTCTACCTCTAGTTGCGCCAGCTTGGCCTCCTCTCTTGAAGCGGCTCTGTCGCTAGTCGTACTCTTGCGAAGCAGGTCTTGAACATGAGGGTCCTGCATGACTGAACTTAGTCGCGTTGAAGACTGCGGCGTATCCGCCTCTTCTCCGCCGTGTACGGCCTCTTCTCCGTCGTGTACGACCTCTTCTCTGTCGTGTCTGACCTCTTCTCCGCCGTGTATGGCCTCTTCTCCGCCGCCACGTCCTGCACCCTCAAACACTTCTTCGGGTCCATCATCGTCGACCATCTCTTCGTCTACCCCCATGTCGTTATTGTCTGCCATGTGGACATCCTCATCATCATCTTCAATTATCCACCAAGTATAGCCATCCATGAAACCATACATGAGAAGGTGCGCCTTCAAACTGCCACGGTCAAAGGGGTCCAAGATGATGATTAGTTTGCATCTTCTACACAGACATATAACCCCACTCCAGTTATTTAAATACATGTCGTGCACCGCGGATCACAACCATCTTTCCACCACCCTTCCACTGACCTTCATGATTGCCAGCGCGGTATAATAAGCAAAAGAATTTTAACCATGCATGCATATATCAAAGTCATACAAAATTTCGGCATGACCTTCCCTAAAAATAGGGCATATAGAGTTTGCCCGAAATTTGCCGAAACGGAAATAAATCAACATTTCGGCAAAACATAAGAAACTCATGTCACGCACGATCCGACAAATACACATAGGCGGCAACTCATGCCACACGCACATATTCCCACCATCATAGCGCAAACACACTATTTCCATTAATTCTTGCAAAGCACAACTTTTTGCTCACCTTTCGTCCCGAGAGAGGGGATCAATCGAGCAAACGTATGGTAGATGGCCGGTGCCGCTATCTAGCTAGCTAGGGATCGAAAGTAGTAGGACAAAGATGCATGGTAGCTCTAGTTCGAAGGAGATGCTCTACCTAACTAGTGGAGAGGGAGGAAAAGCTAGCTAGTGAGATAAAGGCAAGAGTGGGGCCGGAAGAGAGAAGGAGGGAGAAAGACAAATAAATTCAAGTGAGGAAGAAGAAGCCATTAATGGAGCTCATTAATGGAGGAGATGGTGGATGGGGGCATTAATGGGGAGAGAAGAGAGGTAGGAGAAGGAAGAACTAAGTGAGGGAGGTAGAGGAGGGAGAGGGGAAAGGGGAGGGGGAGGGGGAGGGGGAGGGGGAGGGAAAAGGTGGCTGCTACGCATAGCAATAGCGCTCATAGCACTAGCGCCAGTCGGTGACCCAGCACTGCTGCTAATCGGGGCCCACCTGCTGGCAACGTACAGACATAGCGGTAGCAGTGGGCCACCGACACACGCTACTGCTACGGTATTAGTAGTAGCGCTGGTTTTAGACAACCGCTACTACTACAGGTAGCCACTGGCGGTGGCGACGCGACCACTTAGCAGTAGCGCTGGTTTGGTTGCCTGCGCTACTGCTACTTTTCTACTTGTAGCGTTGGTCGGAGCCCTGCGCTACTACTACTTAGCAATAGCGCTTCTTCATTATCCAGCGCTACTGCTAAAATGCTATCTATAGGCTTTCTCCTAGTAGTGCAACCTTGGATACTTTATATGTAATTACACTACTGCATGATGGTCCAAAGACGACACGTCAATCAGAGACCCTTCAACGAAACTGTGTGTGATGCATGAATCGCAAACGGTATAGTTCAACCTCCGTCGCTAATGGCACGAACTGTGTGCGAAGGTGGATCCATCAAATACGAATCAGAAAGTAGTTGCGTGTGCGATCTACGACAGACAATTTGTTCTTATGAAACGTTTGTGATTAGCGAAGATAACAGAAACGGTTAGCAAAACTACATACGTGTGCGAAGTACGGCATACAGTTCACTCGGATAAACTGTGTGCGCTGATACAGCAGAACACAAACGATTCGGCATAACAAGATGTGTGTGATATACAGCAAACAGGTGAGTAATGAGAATCGTGTGCGAACACCAGAAATAACACAGACGATTGGTGCTAATAACCTGTGTGTGTTGTGGGAAAACGTTTGCTGGTATACAATTCTCAGCGATTGATGAAATCATCACCGACGGGTTTCGTTGTTTAGTCCGTGTGTACTACGATTTGCTCGGTCTGCACAACATCAATGATGTGCCTACAGAACAACAACATATGTACTTATAAGAACATTATTGCATAAACAAAAAAAACACAATGCAATTTCAAATATTGTATCACAGATACCAGCAATATTACAAGGTTCAAATTCCAGCATAACAAGGCCCAAATTCAAAGATTACAAGGTACAAACTGACATTAGAAATCAAATCCAATCTTCAGGATCCATGGGATGAAATATTTCTGCGAAGGGTTCATCCACCAAGAAGTCAAATATCGGCTCGATAGAATCGCTTCCGAATAATCTGTCATATGAACTTCCAAAGTGAAAATCAGCTTCTGTAGAGCCTTTTCCATTCCACTGTAGACGCCTCCGCTAGTTAGTAAACCACCCATTGTGGTGCACTAAATATAGTGCAAACCTCGTTACCTTGAGCACCCTTGCTTTCTGAACAAATAAACTGGCAAATTGAATCTCTGGATTGGTGCCTCGGTACTCGTTCAAAGTAATTTCCGTGAGATGGAATTCAAGGCATTCGATGGGATTGTTATATTGCACCAGCTTTTCCACTCCAAGTCATGCTTGTATCTGCAAACGAAGACAACATATCAGTGCTTAGATGTAGTATTGAACACTACGGGCCTCTTTGATTTGCATGATTTATAAAATACACTAATAGATTGACATGCCATCTTCGATTGTTCATGATTAACATCTCAAAAAAATGTATAGTACATCTGTCATTGTAATCATGGGTAAAAGTACCAACAAATTGAACTCCGTTGTGGTTAACAATTAATAGGAAAGGAACATCACCTCAACGTATAGCTTCTCTGTGCACGAAAAGCATATAAGGAACTTAACAACTTCATCCAGATTCGGGCCGATAGATTGTAGTGCCAAGATCTTCACTGTGCGCAGAGACAATGCGAGGCTTGTGGGAATCATTTTCTGGATGACAGCCGAACATAGATCAACAAAAACTAGATAAAATGTGATGTACAATAATAAGAATGAGAAGAAGATTGTTGTACCTGAACGGGTATGGATCCAGCTGTAACAAGTTCGGAGAATTCAGCGCACGAATAGCCCAACACTGTCAATTTCGGTGCATCAATGACCCTGATTCTTGTTCGACCTTCTTTATCAAGTACGAACAATCTCTCTAGCAAAGGCGCATTCTATATGACCATATCATGAAACTCCCCAACTGACAGCGTGTTGCGGCACCAGCCATGCACATAAATCATACGGAGATTCGTCGTAGCGATGTGGAGGCTACTGAACCCAAACATGATCTGAATATGAAGGTACTCAAGCATTGTACAGCCGCCGAGCAGGCGCTCCAAATCCGACTTTGAGATGCTGACGCCAATGAGCTCGAGGTGCTTCAGTTTAGGGAGATGAAGAGCGTGCGCGACATTAATCTTGGGGAAAAGGCACCGCATGAACGTAGCGCGGCGCAACGTGGGCGCGAGGCGGAGGACGGACGGAGGCAGCGAGCGCCCATGTCCAGCAACAAAGTTGAGCTCCTCGAGCTGATCTAGGGCGGGGGATAAGAACCACTCGTGAAACTTCGGTTTGACCTTGCAGTTTGAACGGAAAGTGCCGATGGCAAGGCGTCTGACTGGCGCAGTGTGCGTAGTGAGGATGTGGGACAATGCGTCCAAACGTTTGCGATCCCTGCTGCAGAGCTCGTCGTCGTCGAGGAGATCAAGGGGGGTGGAATGCCATAGGGGGCGCCACCGCCTAGAGAGGATGGTGGTCTGCACGACAGATTTGATGGGGAGGATGGACATGCTAGTTACCAACATCTCGTCAGGGAGGCTGCTGATGAAGTCCATGCTCGTCGGAGGCTCGTGTGGTTCAGCCTCGACCCGCCATCGCTTGTTGGCCGCCTCGTCGTCCATCGAAAAAGGAGGCGATCCTCGACGGCGGCCCTTAGAGATAAGACCGGAGGAGAAGGTGTAGCATTAATGGAGAACTTGGGAGAGAATAGGGCTCTGTGGGTGGAGGTCCGAGGTCAAAGGGCTTGATTCCCGGTGAGCCAGCTGCGCCTACGCGGCGGACTGCTCGCACGCATCCCTTTGAGCCTGCACGGCGGACTCCTCGCACGCGTCCCGTCTAATCAAACCTGCACCCACAGCACGTTATGTTTGTTATTGAGATTAGAATTTACAAACCTTTTAAATATTTATATAAAAAACATTGTTTTACGTTAATTTTCATATTTCCCTGACAGGAAGGGCCACGTGTCCGCTCGATGAGCCCGTTCCCGCGCACAACCGCACAGAAAAGCGCGCTACCCACTACGCTCCGCCACGACTGCCCGAAGGTAGCTGCTGCCGGCGGCCGCCGTGGCCGCCTTGGCTACCACCCCACGGGCAGCCACCGAGGCCGCCACCATAGCGGCGGCCGTCTAGCCCGCCACGACACCGTCATTGGTCTTGGCCCCGACCCCGCAGTAATAGTGGGCACACACGTACACACATCCGAGAACGCAGGCCCACGTACGCCATCCCAAACGGTTTCTAAAAACCATAAAGCGTTCCATGCTTGGGAACTAAAACCATCAATAAATATTGAGCTTGTTTCCTTTCACATTCCAAATTACCACGCGCTATTTTTTTTCGCAAATCAGTTCACACCTACCAAACCTAAACGTGTTCCCACTTAGAAGCGGTTTACTGTAGTAGGCTATAAAAACACAAACACGTACTCGAAAATTACCGCACATTCCTCACCCCCGCCACCAAAAAATAGGCCTTTCTTTGTTAGTCCTTCATTCCGTCTGCTATGGCCGGTAGGAGGGGGGGTTCTGGGTCGAGATATAACCAGGGAAGAAAGACCAAGGCCGCGGAAGCAACCGAGAGGTCCCGCCGCCGCGCCGTGGAATCACCAGAGAGCTCCAGCCACACCGCTTTGGCCGCATCAGAGATGTTCCGTGGCGCCACGAAGGCCCGGGAGAATCTTTCGTCGAGAGGCGACGGCTCTCACAATCACAAGCGCATTCGCCTCGGAGGCGAACTGGACGAGTTGGCAGCCTTGGATTCCTCAGCCAGCGACGATATGCGCGCTGAGCTCGATAGGAAGGACGCGATGATCGATGACTTGGTGAAGCTGCTGGAGAAGAGCGACGCCTTGGTTGACAGGGCGACCGGCCTCGTGGATAAACTTATGGAGCAGAATGACGCCTGGAAGAAACTGCTCGAGAAGAAAAGTGCCTCGGAGGGGAGGCTGAAATAACTCATCGAGGAACTTTTGGAAGACTTGGCGAAGCTCTACATCGAGCGCGAGGGGCTGGTGAAGGAATCCTTGGAGCGTGTGAAGAAACTTCATGCGTACGTGACGCAGAGCATCGACGCTCTCGAGCAAAGAGCCCGCACCATGGCCGCAATGCGGAAGATGTTGGATGAGAGGCGAGAGGAGATGGAGGTCGTGGAGGCGATGAAGAAGGAGATTGAGGAACTCCGCGCCCAGCAATCCATGAAGAATTATATAGCAGCAGGCCAAATCGTTTTCTTTGTCTTCCTTCTTCAACCTCTTCCTTCTTCTTTTGCCCCTGTGTCTTTCGGGAGTTGCCGTATGTGTCATTTTTTATTATCATGCATATGTAAGAGAATTATTATCCTTTGCCGGTGCGAATTTGTTATTTTATTATTTTGTTCGTTTGTACATGTATACGAGTCAAAAACAGAGGAAACGTCAAAGTTCTCGGCGAGGCACGAACAAAACAGTGATCACAAGCAAACTATTCCCTCCGTCCAGGCGCATTAACCACATGATAAATAGCGGGTTGGACGCCATTAATTCAGAAGTTGGGATCGAGGCGATGAGCATGCGTAGTAGACTCTCATGCGTCCCGTCGATCATGCACGATGGACAGCTCTCACTCATCCTGTCAAGCCTACGCGGCGGACAGCTCGCACGTGTCCCGTCGAGCCTACGTGGCGGACAGCTCGCATGCGACCTGTCATCAACCTGCAGCTACACGCACGACACCCCCATATCAAGTAGTCCCTCCATTTCTTTTTAGTTATCATATAAAATTTGGTCAAATTCAAAATTTGTAAAGTTTGACTAGCTTTATAGGAAAATATATAAATATTTATAATTTAAAATCAATATTATTAGATGCATCGTCGAATTAACTTTCGTACTATATAACCTTAGCATTGCACATGTTGATATGTTTTTTGTATAAATTTAGTCAAACTATGTTTAGCTTGACTTTGACCAAATCTTATATGCGAAGTAAAAATAAACGGAGGGAGTAAAAAAATTGGACGCGTGGCACCAAATGGTTATCATACAAGTTTTCTATTTATGGGAATTTAATAAACCAATATTATCAATGATTGTGGCCGAGCTATCATGCCTAAATGTTTCTAATTCATTCATATTCGTATGAAAAGGGCCCTAGAAAACTCAATTAATGTATAAAAAGGGCCGAATTGGTGCACTAGAGGACACATTGAATGTAGTTTCGCCACCAAACGTGGCATGTTCCCTATCGAAACCACGAGGTCAGAGCATGTGCTTCTAGTTCAAAATTTGACCTACGCATATTAAATCCCTAGAAAACTCAATTAATGTATAAAAGGGGCCGAATTGGTGCACTAGACGACGCATTGAATGTAGTTTCACCAACAAAGGTGACATGTTCCCTTTCGAAATCACAAGGCTTCTTGAATAAGCTTTGGCTTGTAAGATGCATGTCCCAATATTTGTCCCAAATTCGTCAAAAAAATGCACACCATATATGTGTCGTGGCATGACACTGTGTAAGTTTCATGAATTCCTGGTGAGCTTTGGGTTCTCTCGGACTTTGAAACCAAGATTATCAATGTTTGTGGCCTAGTCACGACACCAAGATGTTTGTAATACAGTGACCATCAGTGCATAGGATCTAAACATGGACCCAAGGACACAAAATTGTTTTTAATCCATTTTGGTGCCCTGGAGCCCATGCTTGTAATTCAAACTTGAGTTCTTCACATTATGTGCATGCCTAGAAAACTCAAATGTCATTTCGACCACAAAGGTGACATGTTCCGTATCGAAACCACCATGCTTCTTGTGGGAAGCTCCAATTTGTAAGAGGTTTGTCCCAAAACTTGTCCCAGACTGGTTAAAAAAATTACCATGTCCTATAATTGTTGTGTCGACAGCCAGTTTCAATAATTTCACACGAGTTCCGAATTTATGGGGATTTAAAAGCAATGTTTCTCAATGTTTGCGTCCCAGTCACGATGTCGAGATGTTTTTAATCATTGCATGGGACCTAAACAGGGACCCAAGGACATATAAATGATTTTGTAACCCATTTTGGTGCCCTGGAGCATGTCCTTGTAGTTCAAATTTGAATTATGCACATTAAATGGATATATAAAAGCTCAATTAATGTATAAAGGGCCCCAAACGAGCCGTGAATAATTCCACATTTTAGCATTGCACTTGTATTAGTCTATGTTGCATGTAGAAACAATATCAACGCAAGAAGAGACATCGAATGACGTTCCCTCCACAGAGGTGACATGTTCCGTATCGAAACCACGATGGTTCTTGAGAGAAGTTTTGGTGTGCAAGAGACTTGTCCGAAATTGTACAAAAAATTATCATGTCATATAAGTGTCGTGTCATGACACCAGGGTAAGTTTCAAGAATTTCAGACGAGTTTTGGATTTATGATGATTTAAAAGCCAAGTTTCTCAATGTTTGTGGCCTCGTCATGACTTTGAGGTGTTTGTAATCCATTCACGTTCATTGCATGGGACCTAAACAAGGAACCCAAGGACACAAATATCTATTTTCAACCCATTTTGGTGACATGAAGCATGTTCTTTAAGTTCAAATTTGAATTATGCACATTAAATGTCTAGAAACTTAATTAGTGTAGTATACAAAAAACAAAACGAACCATGAATAATTTGAAGCAGTTCTATACGCCCTTCTGAAACTCGTGCGTGTGTAAGCATGGTGTGCGCGTGTCGTGCTAGCTCGAGCTTCCTTCTTTCATAAGTTATCCAATTTGTATTAAAATGATGTTCTATCCAAACATGCTTCTCCCGCCACTACCCCAATTGGTCTCCCGCCACTCCCCCAATCGGTCTCCTGCCACTCCCCCAATCGGTTTCCCGTCAAAGCGCCGGCCTCGTCATCAACCTCTAGACGAGGAGGACGAGATGGAGTAGGCCAAAGAGCACACAAAAGCGGCATCACGCCATCGAGCATGAGCGAGAAATCATCATCAGCCCCCATGCCACCATCGCACACAGTTTCTAGCACTACCAGAAATGTCTGCGATAAGTATCTGGTCCCACCAGGTGCCCATCGGGGCACGCCTTGTAAATGATAGGAGGCAACTCTTACCAGCAAGACGCAGCTTCCCAGCCCGTAACCCAGTCGAATGGAACTCGGAAGTTAAGCATGCTTTCGGTGCAGTAGTCAAGGATGGGTGACCGGTTGGGAAGTTGCTAGATTTTAAGGTTCATTTAGGCGGTGTGATACGATCACTATAGGCATAACTAAAATGCCTGTAGTGATACGTCATTCCAGCTAAATAAATCTTGAGATCCTTGTTTTGAAAATATCCATGATTTTCGTTTGCTGTTTTGAAAATGTCAAGGATCGATGGCGCGCGCGCCTGTGTGTGTGTGTGTGTGTGTGTGTGTGTGTGTGTGTGTGTGTGTGTGTGCCTACATTGTGCAGTTTCCGACGACAAACCTATCGGTGGGCCCTTAGGGTCAGTCATGCCTTTTACTGACAACGCTGGAAGGCCAGATCCTTGTTTCGAAAATATCCATGATTTTCTTTTGCTGTTTTGAAAATGTCAAGGATCGATGACGCGCGCGAGTGTGTGTGTGTGTGAACCAATGCCTGTGTGTGGACCATGTGCCTACATTGTGTGGTTTCCAATGACAAACCTATCAGTGGCCCCTTAGGGTCTGTCATGCCTTTTACTGACAACGCTGGAAGGCCAAGGATGGGTGACGATGTGTGTGTGGGTGCGCGTGAGCACGCGCGCGCGCATGTGTGTGTGTGTGTGTGGACCATGCATGCCTCCATTGTGCGGTTTTCGATGACACACTTATATATTGATGGGCCGCTATATATCATCCATTTGACTGACAACGCTGGAGCGTCACCCTGCTACGTGTCATGTGTGGGGGGGGGAGGGGAACAATATATACGTCCGTAACGACCTAGCTAGGTAGTATATATATAACCAATCTTAAGGGGGGTATATATGTCCAGTTACCTCAGCTAGGTGCATGCCACATCATAGCTAGTGTTGTGCATTGTGTATTAATTGAAACACCGGACCACACCATTTTCACATATACATTTGGCCATATGCAGGGGGATGGTGTTCTTCTAGCCTCGCTCAACTGATCTTCGACGACGCGCCAACTCGTTGGACCGTGCGATCTATATATCCCTCTTGTCCGACAACAATATGTGATGGTTTGGCCAAATTAAGGTATAAATTCTCTTGGTTGTCTTACGATAAGTTAGACATGGATAAATGTGTGACAAAGTTTGAACCAGGTCATGTGTACATAGGATCCCATCCTCCGGCACATAGTGTAGGGGGCAACACCCTACGTTTGTCATGAAACCCTTTTCTGTTACATTGGACACTTTTAGGCATGCACATATGCAGCATGTGCCACACATTAAAGTTGCGCATTACGAATTTAAACATGACAACACCATGTTCGTACATACATATATATATATATATATGTATGTATGTATGTATACGTACTTTAGAGTGTAGATTCACTTATTTTACTCCGTACATATATAGTTAGTACTGGAATCTCTAAAAGGTTTTTTTTAACTCTAAAAAGACTTATATTTAGGAACAGAGGGAGTATATATTTGGGCCACTAGCGGGCGTGGTTGTGTTTTGACCCTCTCTTGCGTTTTTTTGTCATTTATCTCAAAGATGCTAGTATTATGTAAAATAGCAAATGAAACAGACGAAACAAACGTATGCAATTGTATCCTCAACAGGCACGAGTGTGCTACTCTAACCATTTGTGATGCCCGTACACAGCAAAATCAGCCTTGCCTAGTGGTGGCAACCGCAAGCGTCAGCCAGTGCAAAGGGGTAATGTGCACAGTAAAAAACCCAAACCCGACAGCGACCTATAAAAGATCTCGCCGCCGGCGGCTAACAACTAATTTTTCCGCCGATAGCTCGCCACCACCACCACACACACCAAATGGAACCAGTGCTCAACCATGGGGATGTGCATGGCGCCGTCCTGATAGTGTTGGATGACGATGTGATAGAGGATTCCGATGCGTTGGCCGCCATGGGGGCAACGGCAAACAGCCAGCTGCCGCGACCGATGATGACGGGATAGAGGATTCCGACGCGTTGTCCTCCATGTCGGTAAACGGTCAATCGTCATCTGCCGCGGCCGCCGCCGACGACCCCGAGTTTCAACGTCGGATGCAGATGGCCATCGCTTTGTCAGTCCAGAAATTGGGCCTCGATGTGTTCCTGTGCGACGAGGACGATTGCCGTCTTAGTGTCGGTGTGGAACAATCTATCGCATCTGCGGATGCCATCCGCAACGCGGCTAGGGATCTGAAGCGGTAGAAACGGTGGGAGATTGCGAAGAGGAAGTGGAACTCAGATGCAGAGGGCAAAAAGAGGTGGGAGCAGGACCAGAAGGCGGCGGAGCAGGCCGCCGCATGCCTCTTAGCCGCGTTGGAGGCCAGTGCAGGCCTTGCAGCTGCGGCGGCAGCCCTGACAACAATGGCCACGGCGACCAAGGACGCAGCTCTAGCGAGAGCGATGCCCGTCTGTATCCCGATGGCTCACGTGGACGCCACGACATCTTCGTCGACAGCGGCAGACCTGGCGAGAGGCGCCTGGTGGCTCCGGCCGAAGTAGCCCCGCCGGTCTTCGCCGTGGAACCAATGGAGCTCATCGACTTGACGAGCTCCTCTGAGTACTCGTTCTGAGCTGAGGAAGGTCATGATGACGGTGGAGGCGCGACATTTGTATGCATCCATGGCGTAATGAATATTTTGTGCAGTTCATCTTCATGTAAATTGATGAAATGTTTGTAAATTACTGAGCGTATGAACTAATGTCAACTAATCCGCTGCAAAATAAGGCATTTTGTGGTGAAAATTTGCCAAATGTTTATGTCATCTGTTTGTGGGTATGTGGAAATTTAGGATGAATTTCGCGTCTGCGACTGAAATTGAGGACGAACCGTGTGAGATGAACCTGCCTTGAGAAATGTCAGAAAGAGCTACCCGCATTGAGCGATGCAAAAATTCGTGGTTTCAAGGCATGACATTTCGTTACAGCGTACACACTTTATTATGTTAGGACCGTGTGCGATCTTCGTTGCTCCCGCCCAGTTCCTTTACCAAAATTTAAGTGGAAGCGGTATTTCAACTGCATGCTGCCCTTCCTCATCCACCGCACCGACCCTATAGTAAAATTTCAGCTGCCGAGGCATTTCAACCGTCGCCATCCCTCGTCCACCACCATCTCCACCAACACCATTACTACTAAAGTTTTCAACAGCAACGGCACATCCGCAAACACCCCCCGTCCACACAACACCCCCTCCCCCTTCCTCCCCTGCTTGAACCCTAGCTCGCCCCCGCCGCCACCTTCGACCACCAACCTCAGCCGGTCTGGCCGTGCCTCATAGCTAAACAGGTTCAGGGTCCCCTCCGATCCACATACACCATTGCCTCCCTGAGTTTTTAGATGAGGCCAGCGGTGTCCCTTTCCCCCAGATCCCAATCCCGTACTCTAGAGAGTCGCAGCCTAATCAGCTCGACCACATCTCCCTTGGAGCTCGAGGAGTGTACGAGTAAAAATAGGTGTATCATGGCCTCTCCGCCGTACGCTGGCGAGGTGGGTGCCGTCCGCGCCGACCCTTCGATCCCGGACGAACACCTCGCCGCGGGAGCCGGGGAGGATGATGCCTACGTTGCCATGCCGAAGGCTTCAAGTCTGCGGGCTCGCGTATTCCTGTATCTCAGGAGAGCCGGCTATGACATCAAGCTCGTCAACATCACCGGCTTCACTCGGGCCATGTCACGAGTTAAGTGGTCCACCGGCAACGCCTCTGGTTCAACCGCAGTCGATCTCTTCAAAGGACCCGCCGCTGATCTCCTCCGTCTCGCGGTCATGGATTTGCGATCCTTCTACGCCATCGAGCCCCTTTTGTCATTTCTGAAGGAAACGTTCTACGACGGTGGCTTGTGATCCTTAGCTCCAAAGTCAGATCTCATCCACCAAGATAATGGCACACACTATGGCTGTTACAAGGGGAAACGTCCCATCTGCGACATCAGGGAGCGCACCCTGGGCACCTCATGTCCCAAGTGGAAGGAGCCCATCCATGACAAGTGAGGCAACATCCTGTGAGCAAATCATACCTTTTCGAGCTAGCCGTCTCGTACCCATTGTTGTAGTAGCTTTTGCCATGCGATAATCATCCAATGTTTAATTGAGCATTTGTCCAGTTGTCTAGCAGATGCCTTACTTTTCTGTGTCTCGTTATTAGGTTGGTTGCGTTGAGTATGTGTCCAGTTTTCAATGGCTTTAGTTGGTTGTTACAGTGAGCATGAATGCCTTGTTTCTTTCAGTTATTCACAATGTGATGTTCATTATGTGCAAGTATGAACTGTGCAGTTCAATTTCATCAATACCACCTGTTATGCCTGGTGTTGTTAACATGTGCCCTTAACTCCCGCTTTAAACATTTATGCCTTGTTTCTCTGAATTTGGTTGCCAGGTTGGCTACAGTGAGCATTTGTCTTGTTTTCAAGCAGATGCCTTGCTTTTCTGTATCTGGTTGTTAGGTTGATTGCAATGAGCATTTGTCAAGTTTTCAAGCAGACGCCTCACTCTTCGTTATCTGGTTGTTAGGTTGGTTCCATTAAACATTTGTCCAATATCAAATGGCTATATTTGGTTGTTATAGTGAGCATATATGCCTTGTTTATTTCAAGCAGATACCTCGTATATTTGGTTGATATTAAGCATGTGGTACTTATCATGACTTTACATGTACTTGCACAGGACAACAATGGGAGTGGCCAACATTTTCCACCGAGGTTCTTTTCATCCCTCCGCTTATACTTCATCCGTTCCATCATGTAGTGCAAATAGATTTTTGTGATGTATCTACATATACCATCTAAAATGTATACAATATGAAATTTTGTGATGTATCTAATGAAATGGAATTGCAATTCTAGATGTAAATGTTTTTCTCTACAAACTTGGTCAAAGTAAGTAAATGTTGACTTCTCAAAATGTTTATAGGCAACACATTGTGGAACTGATGGAGTAATATATTACACCATTCTACAACTGCATTTTAGCTTCTAATATCGACTTCTTGCTTGTAGGTACATATGTCTTAGGTAAAGATCCATTCCTGGACCCTTTTTGCGTGTGGGGCAATGAAATATTCATGAACCAGCATCAAGTGAGGAAACTAAAAATGATTGGTAGGGAAAAGAGACGAACAATGCCAATTAGACTATTTGTTTATGCTCTATCCAACATAACAGTGAGCTGTAGGATGGTAACCACGAACTGTGTAGGCTTCTATTAGTACTGCCCATAATGAGTTGTCACACAACAATGTCTGAATCTTTTTCTTTTGCAGTGGTTCCCAAAGCAGTTTACTCAAGATTACCTCGCAAAGTACATGATTGCTGGACATGCAATGAAGGTTAAAATATATTATCGAGACTACAATGAGCATCGAGAAGTCGTAATGAAGACAGTGAAGGATGGGCGGGCGGCCATCACTAGGGGCTGGCCTAGAGTCGTTCGTGCGTTAGGCATGAAGGAGGGCACAGTATGGGCATTCTGCTTCACCTTCTCCAGCAACCAGAATCTCTTTTGGCTCTCTCTTTACCATCTTTAATACAACCGTGGTTCCATCGTTCTTTATTTGTCCCTTCTGTAGTTTTCCTTTTTTTGAGAATTGATGCTTATGTAGTTCTTGAGTATATGTACATGTGAATCGAATTATGCATTCGTTCTTAAACCTGCATTTAAACATGATTCAATATGAAATACATGAATTCCTACTTTCAAATGTAAATTATGTGAATTATGAACAATGGTATTTAATTAGGGGCAAATCATGCTCTGCAGGCCATTACAATGCACACAGTTTGAGAAAGCAAAACGTCTGCGACCAACTTCAACATCACACACGTTTCTCCATTTGCGGCGTGTGCGATGAGTCTCATCTTCGCACATGGTCAGACGAGAAAGAACGTGTGAGATTAACAACACCAGCGTTTGTGCTAGTCTCCTTATCACACACGATTTGGTATTTTGAACTGTGTATGATATCGTGCCCATCGTAAACGTTGGTCAAACAAGAACGCGTGCGATACGCCTTCATCCGACACAGTTAGTCTGGATGACACGTTTGGGAAGTATGGATCACACGTTTGGGACGTTTTGTAAATGACAAACGTTTATCAAAAACGCCGCGTGTGGGATAGATTCGACCTTCGCATACGGTTTTATAATGACAAACGTATGCACTCTTATATCATATCACAGACGGTCATAGTGGAACTAAATGTGTGTGATAGCCCCCTTATCATACACGCTTTATAATCATGAACTGTTTGCGATTCGGTGCATATCGTAAATGGCGCGCAACAGAATAGTGCATGCGATGTTAGTGTGATCTCACACGAGTTGCAAGGATGAACCGTATGGGAAATACACCATATCTCAAACGATTGCCCGGTGACCCTCGTTTGTAGTAGATGCGGACATCCCATACGCTTAGTTTTGCCAAACGTTTGCGTTCGTTGGCGACCATCACCGACGCATTTGCCGTGTCCTGTGGGATGGACCCCCCTATCGCCCACACATGCAAGGCGACGGTTTACAACTACATCGCGAAAAGGGGTTAAAAACCATTTGTATAGCACGTCGCCGCACCAGTGTTATATGCTATTTTATATCATTTTTGGGACTAACCTATTAACTCAGTGCCCAGTGCCAGTTTCTGTTTTTTGCCTGTTTTTGGACTTTTCAAAAAATCAATACCAAACGAAGTCCAAATTGGATAAAAATTCATGGGAGTTATTTTTGGACCAGAAGAGACCCAGGAAGCTTCATGAGGTGACCAGAAGACCCACGAGGCGGCCACGAGCTAGGTTGGCACGCCCCCTAGCTCGTGGGCCCCCCGTGGGTCTTCTGGTCACCTCATGAAGCTTCCTGGGTCTCTTCTGGTCACCTCCTGACCTATTTCCACTTCTATATATTCCCAATTACCCAAAACATTAGAGAACCACTGTGTTCTTCCGCGATCCCATCTGGAGGCCTTTTCCGTTACTTTGCCGGAGGGGGAATCCATCACGGAGGACGTCTAGATCAACCTTGCTACCTCCATGATGATGTGTGAGTAGTTAACCATAGACCTACGTGTCCATAGCTAGTAGCTAGATGGCTTCTTCTCTCTCTTTGATCTTCAATACAAAGTTCTTCGTGATTTTCACGATGATCTATCCGACGCAATCTTCTTTTGCGGTGCATCTGTTGGGATCCGATGAATTGTGGATTTCTGATCAGATTATTCATGAAAAATAATTGAGTCTTCTCTGAATTCTATTATGCATGATTGTTCTACATTTGCAAGTCTCTCCGATCTATCGGTTTGGTTTGGCCAACTAGATTGATTTATCTTCAGCAGGAGGAGTGCATTGTAGTGGGTTCAATCTTCCGGTGCTCTATATGCCAGTGATAGAAGGGGACAAGATACATATTGTATTGTTGCTACTAAGGGTAAAACTATGGGGTTTGAATATATTTCTTGTACTTACTTTGTCTACATCATGCCATCTTGCTTAAAGCATTACTCTGTTTGTCATGAACTTAATACCAAGATGCATGTTGGATAGCGGTCGATTGGTGGAGTAATAGTAGTAGATGCAGAATCATTTCGGTCTACTTTTCACGGACGTGATGCCTATATACATGATCATTGCCATGAATACATAATCATAACTATGCGCTTTTCTATCAATTACCTAACAGTAATTTGTCTACCCATCGTATGTTATGGTTTGAGAGAGAAGCCTCTAGTGAATACTATGGCCCCCGGGTCTATTTAATCATATTTGCTAGAAACCTAAAAATAACTTGCTGCAATTTGTTTACTTTCTTTTTAATTTTCTTTTATATTTATCTATCTATCACTATCATAAGTAATCCTTGCAAGTAACGAGCTCAAGGGGCTTGACAAGCCTCTTGCCCGTGTTGGGTGCAAGTGTTTGGTTTTATGTGTGTAGGTACTGTTGAAGACAAGTTGTCGTGGTTCTACTACTGGTTCGATAACCTTGGTTCTCAATGAGGGAAATAGTTATCGCTACTATATTTCTTCACCCTTCCTTTTTGGGGAAAAAGCCAATGCAGCTCACAAGTAGAAGACGACAACATCTAGATAAGTAGATGGGTGCGATTAATTGGAAAAGAAATCACCGACCGCGACGCAGGCTTGCGCCGGTCAATGTCGATTGAACGGCAAAATTCGTCCTCCACAATGCATTGTTTGAGCTCATATTTGTCTGAATGGATTCTTCACATCGATGCGGTCCTGCTGGTGGCAGGGTTCGGCCAGGGGAGCTATGGTGTAGCCGGGATGATCATCTATGAGGTTGCTTGGGTTATGTCTACTGTACACCATCGTTTCGGTCTCTAGGAAAACGAAGAGTGGCCTATTCGGCCTCCAACAACATGAAGAGTAGCTCTTCGTCCTTCACGAGTACGAAGACATCTCTTCGGCCTCCACGAAAACGAAGAGCGACTCTTCGGCCAACACGAGGCCGACGGGGTCATAAATTGTAATTTTTGTATTAGGACATATATTTTTTGAATTTGTTAAAAATATATAATATTTAATAAAATTCTTAAATATTCTCCCGAGCATACTTTCCAGTCGTGGCTCATGAGGCAAAGTACTTCTATGGGCAATCAGTAACAAATCTCTTTTCCATCTCACTAGTAAACATACTCAATAGTTAGGAAAACATTACGGGGAAAGATAAAGTCATTAATGGATACAGAAGTACCTGTCAACCATTTTAAAATCATCTTGGGAGAACAACCTTGAAATTGAATCATCTACAATATGTGGAGACGTTGTACTACCTAGTCTAGATCCGAAAAGAAATACATTTGTCAAATTTAGAATTCCTCATCTACACACAATCTTTGGTATTTAAGCTCAAAGAAAAGGACTATCGGTACTACAGTGTACCGAGTTCGAAGTATGTACCAAGAGGCACTCTATACCATAAGTGACTTTAGCTTTCCTAGTAAATCTAAAATCGATTAGTAAGGATGTTAAATATATTCTATGTACTATTTCCTGTACCAAATTCAATACATTTCCAGTTAGTAGTAGCAATTTTTTATGCTCAAACATTTGATATGAATAGCATCGGCCATTTTGGAATAAAAAATACACTATTTCCAAAGACCATTTTGCAATGCTATAAAGGAGAAGCAGTGGGAACCAGGCTTAGCTAAAGTCGATTCTAAATTAAATTCTGTTAGGAAGGGGTTACACGTGTGGAGTAGGAAAATGTTTGGGTCTATTCCTCGCAAGGTCAAGCAGTTGCATACCAACTGGACAAGCTCTGGGGTATGGCTCCTTTTTCTCCTGACCGAGACAAGAAGATTCAGCGCATATCAAAAGAACTAGACGAGTTTCTCCTTGGGGAGGAAATGTTTTGGAGACAATGATCGCGGGTCACACCACTTCGGGAAGGGGAAGAAAATACAAAATATTTCCAGCAAAAGCGATTTGGAG
Organism: Elymus sibiricus; assembly: GCA_039707655.1. Taxonomy (NCBI): domain Eukaryota; kingdom Viridiplantae; phylum Streptophyta; class Magnoliopsida; order Poales; family Poaceae; genus Elymus; species Elymus sibiricus. The sequence goes on along the minus strand of CM077667.1, from coordinate 243,752,383 downwards.
CCAGAAAAAGAACAAGATCAGCAAGCTCGAGGATACTGCTGGTAATTGGATCAATGACCCGGGTGAGATGGGTACCATAGTAAATGAAATTTTCATGAAGCTTTATGAGGCCGACACAAATTTGGAACCCAATAGTCTGCTCGAGCCGTTTGTATCTAAACTGACCCCGGAGATAAATGAACATATTTGTAAGGCTTTTATAGATGAAGAAATAAGTGACGCCCTCTTTCAAATTGGGCCTTTGAAGGCCCCGGGCATTGATGGGTTCCCTGCTTGTTGCTTTCAAAGGAATTTGGCTGAGCTTTGAACGGATGTGATTAGTGTGGTGAAGATTTTTTTTGATGATGGGATCATGCGAGAAGTAATTAATGACACGATGATTGTCCTTATTCCCAAAGGTAATGCTCCTGCATACTTGAAATATTTCCTCCCAATAAGCTTGTGCAACATCATGTATAAAGTGATCTCTAAATGCCTCATCAACTGCCTCCGACCTTTTTTAGATGAGTTGGTGTCAGAAACACAGAGTGCTTTCATTCCTGGGAGACTCATCACGGACAATGCCTTTGAGTGTTTTCATAAAATCCAATACAACAAGAACGCTTCCAAATAACCATTGCGCATATAAACTTGATATGTCCAAAGCATATGATTGTATGGATTGGAGTTTCCTAGAAGGAGTATTGACCAAATTTAGGTTTTTTCAGAAATGGAAAAATTGGGTGATGTCCTGGGTCGGTCTGTGAGATATGTAGTGAAACTAAATGCATAAATTTTGGATTTCTTCAAAGCTTCGAGGGGTCTCCGTCAGGGAGACCCTTTAAGTCCATATATATTCTTGTTTGTGGTTGAAGGTCTATCACGTGCCCTTGAGGCAGAATGTGATGTTGGTAAGATCACACCTTTAAAAGTTGCAAGAGGGAGCCCAGGTATCTCTCATCCTCTATTTATAGATGATGGCCTTCTCTTTTTTAAAGATGATAGTGATGAAGCAAGGAGTATCAAGAATGGCCTCAGAAAATTTCAGCAAGGAACGGGCCAACTGCTAAGCCCAGGTAAATGTTCCACGTTGTTTAGCAGAGCTTGCCCTTCGCAGGTCTAGACTGAAATCAAGCAAATTTTGGATATTAGCTCTGTCACTTTTGAGGAGAGGTATTTGGGTCTGCCCACACCTAAGGGGCGCATGAAGAGGTCTCAATTTCGACCTATCTTTGAATGCTTCACTAAAAAGCTCACTAATTGGGTTGAAAGATTTATGTCCCATGGAGCTAAAGATATTTTGATCAAATCGGCCATTCGAGCACTGCCAACTTATACCATGAGTATGTTCAAAATGAGTGTGGGTTTTTGTCAGCAATACGAGAAATGCGTGACTTCTGGTTGGGTGACGAGCAAAATCAAAGAAGAGTTCACTGGATGTCATAGGAGAAAATGACACAACCAAAATGTCATGGAGGCCTGGGTTTTTGAGACATGCAGGTTTTCAGATGGGTTAATCAGCTCATGTTACTGCAAGCAAGAGAGTGGAATGTTCCCCTTATCGACGAGCTATTCCATAGCTTTGACACTGAGGAAATATGCAAAATAAATATTCCTCTCAATGAGACTGAAGACCATCTAGCATGGAACTATGAGAAAAATGGCATCTTCATGGTTAGAAGTGCTTATAGACGGGGAATGAATTTGAAGCAACAGGAAGAAATAGTTGGTTCGTCTCGTTGCGTCAACACTGGAAGGGAAAATCTCTGGAATTTGATCTGGAAAGTATAGGTCCCTCACAAATCCGCATTGTTGCCTGGAGAATTGCCACGGACTCACTTCTCACAAAGGAAAACAAAAGGGAGGAGGACCCTAGAAATTGATGGAATATGTAACATATGTGGTAGAGAGAAGGAGGATGCTCATCACGCTGTTGTGAACTGCACAAAGACTAGAGCCCTTAGAGGTAAGATAAGAGAGCAGTGGGCTTTGCCCAAAGAACTAGTACTTTATGCACATAGTATGGATTGGTTGTCAAATGCTTTAAGCCAATGCTCTGGACACATGCGAGAAAAACTGCTACTGGTTCTATGGCGATCATGGCATCTTACAGAGGATATTGTGCACAATAAAGGGGAAGCCAAGATTTTGGACTCAGTACTTTTTCTGAAGAATTACTAGGAAATGTTGAACTCTGAAGCCCAATCTGAAAGTGATGTCAAAGGGAAAAAACTCTTGCATGAAACTATAATGCAGCCCAATCTGAAAGTGATGTCAAAGGGAAAAAACTCTTGCATGAAACTATAATGCAATCGTCACCAGATAAACATAATTTGCCAAAATGCCACTGTTCTAGGCCCCAAGGAGCTTGTATTAAACTGAACGTTGGTGCTTCTTATGTTTCAGTTTTGGGAATGGCGTGGGCAGGGGTGGTTGCTCACGATAACGATGGATCGGATGTGTCTTATGCAGGCCGTCATCTCCAGGCATGGGACTATGCAGAGGAAGCAGAGGCAAGCGCCCTAGTGATTGGACTTAAGTGCTTGAGAAATGTAAATAGGGGACATGTGTACATTGAGTCTAACTCTGCTGCTATTGTGACTGCTATGAACATTGAAGGGAAGAACAACTCCAAGTGGTGGGCTAAGTATGAAGAGTCTAAAAGCCTAATGCGTGATTTCAATCTATGTGAGGTGAGAAAAATTAAAAGAGAGTGTATGTGGCTGCACATGAGTTGGCTGCCCATGCTAGAATTCATGAGATTTTTTACTTGCCGAAGAATCTGCCACCAGATATCCTTCATGTAACTGAGAATGATTGCACTCTTACCATGAATGAATAAATGAGCTCTCTTTTTCCCTAAAAAAATATAGACATGTTACTATCCAATTTTAATGGGTGCACCTTCCGGATAAGCCAATAACCAACTGATTATTAGATCCTTTTGAATCTGTGCAACATATTTTTTTATTACCACCTTCCGAATATTGTGTGTTATCGCTGAAATACCGAGGATGACATGATAGCAAATAAAGAATAGTCACGTAAAGGCAAACTCAACATGAACTCCAGATTATATATCTATAGCAATACCATCATGACGCCTTCAGATTGAACTAATTTGTAGCGTGTATGGCCAGGTTAGCGGAGAACATCTAAAGACAGTGCTTGTATACTGACCAGCATGGGCACGACAAGTGCGCCACCGTGATATGGGCTTCTGCCCTCTATGCACTTTAGAAGTAATTCAAAGAGATAACCAACAAATTGTAAGTTGTGAAACACTCGAACTTTAGTAAAAATATATAGAAGAAATATAGCCTGAAATTCCGAGGTATCTGTCATAAATACAACAAAATAGAAGGATTTACCTGCTTCGAAGTAGTTAGCTTTGATTCTCCAAATATATAAGGATTCACCTGCTCTAATAAATACATATTTCTGCCATAAATAAATAAGAAATGTGCAATATACTAACACTGACTTCTTCATCTAGCTTAGTTACTATTGACCTTGAAAAAACATTTATTTTTAAATTCCCATTTCAGAAGGAATATCTTTACCTAATAATAAAGTACCGACCGTTTATTCCTGCTCACCATCATGACATTTATACAGAAAAGTCCTCGCACTTTTATGAAATCAACCTGCGGTCCCGAATTAAGTGAGAATAGGAAAATGTTTTGCATTTTCATAGAACCCCCTGAGGTATTGGTTAATCAACCCGCAGTCCAATTTTAAGTGAGAATAGAAAACCTTTCACTTTTTGCAGAATAACCCCTGAGATTTCGGTCAATAAACGCACCGTTCGTCTAGAAAATAACTCTTTTTTCATAGATTCAAATGTTTTTTAATACTCACATCTTTTAAACCATAACTCTGATTTAACATGTTATATAAGAAATTGATTAGAATAATGTGTTGAATATGAATATGGTGTTTATTTTACCCGTTCATAATTTTTAAATCTTGTTTATGGACAAATTCAATTGCTTTAAAAATGATTCATATCGTTTAAACCCTAACTCCAGCTTTAACATGTTATATATGAAGATTTATTAGAAAAATGTGTAGACTCAGAATATGGTATTGTTTCACATGTTAATAATTTTTTAAATGCTGTTTAGGATGCAACATTAATCAGTAGTGCATGATCCGTCTTTCTTTCGTACCGGTGCCGATCCAAATTGAAGATGAATACCTCAACAATAACAAATTGGAGCCGAAAGAAACCCTCTATAAACATGCATGCACGTCGACGAGGATGAGAAGATGGATAAACGGCAAGACACAAACCTATTGGGGTCTTGTGTCATGGTTATTGTGTTTGGTGCGCGTGGTATTTGTTTCTCCCATTGCAACGCACGGTCTCTTTCGCTATGATATATATGTAGTTTAGAGAATATTGGGCTTCTAGCATTAGTTATGGTTTGTCAAATATTTAGTTATTCACATCACACCAGGTCATCGGTGACATGCTACCACACACTTCCCATCATATGGCCAAAAGGTATACTTCAAAATTATATTGCTTCATCGAACTTGGGGAAATTACATCAGAAAACTGTTGCTAAAACCTAAGTTATACAAAATGTATTTTCACAAATTCACATCAGCATGGGCTTTCAATGAAAGATATTATCTGCTGCATGTTTCAAAAATTCTAACACAATTATGCTTTACTAACAATTTACTCATATCTTGCACGGACAACTCACATAGCAAAGTTGTAAAGCTTCAATCACTTTGATCATATTTTGTGTAATCAATTTTCATGTGTGGTGTCACATAAAAGCGTATGTAATTTTTATTTTCCATATCAGCGACCATAAACTACATGATGTATGAGCTTTTCTTAAGACATTAGGGATCAAGCCGATTTATCTCAAACTAGTTAACGGAATGAACATGCTAAACATTGAGTAGTGAACCTTTTACTCTAAAGTTGACAAAACTGATTCATATGGCAAATGGCATATATAATCATTGTTGCAATTTCCAAATGTTTGAATTGATTATGGTTGCTGAAAAAATTAAGGTACCATACTCGTGCACTACAGATCAAACATACATCATTAGAGATGATGTCAATTTTTAATATTGCAGAAATAAATTATCATCTAAACTTAAAATATTCGGGCCTTCTTTTGTTAGAGCATATAGTAACCTGAATAAATTTCAGTTATGCCTATAAAGTATTGAACTACTGTAGTATTAGCTTTGGAGATTCCACATCTCACATATTTATATAAGAATCTATTTTTAGATAAGCAATCTAATTAACATTTCATAACAAGACAATAAGAAAAACACATGGATAATTGGGTGGTCATAGGCTGCACCAGTATCTTTTTAACAATTACTAATTGTTAGAGTTAATCAAGGATAAATCACCAAACAGTTCTGCATGAAGGAACAAATCCATCAACTTCAAATAGCCACTTCTCACAGTAGTAGTTTCACTGGACACAACAAGAAAGATCTAACATGTAATATATTGTCTTACTGCAACCAGTAGACCGTGCCATTACCTTCTACATGGCATCTTTCTCAATCCAAAATCCAAGGACATCATCAGCATCCGTGTGTATGTTGGCAACTGCACCCTCAAGGCCTCCCCAGTGATAGTTGCACCTTGATGCCATCTTTATCGGCCCGGATTATGCCCTTGCTCTACAACACCTGGTATCGTGGCTGGATCCTGGCATTGTTCAAGTGTTTAAATGGAATTTAAAAAAATTGTTCAAAAAGTTCATTTCATATGATATGATACATACATGTGTCTTCAGAATCTCCATGTGCATGATGGCACGACCTATTGTCATCCAATGATCAAGAAGAGAATATTTAGATCACAATGTTAGCTCAAGACATGGCTGAATGGATCAAGTGTATGATAGTTTTTCTAAATCATTGGATCAATACATCATACCTGAACTTCTTGGTGCAGTTGGTGCCCTTGTTTCTCCAAAATTCTTGATGAGTGAAGGTCCCCTGCAGTAGAAAACACAGGGAAAACATTCAACAAACACCTTGTAGGAAACATAATGAGGATTTCAGCAAACACCACGATATTTGGGCGCTCAAGCTGGCAGAAGTGAAACAACTCCATTTCTCTGGTGTTCTGGTCATATGTGTACCTGCTGTAACACCCTGAATTTTTTCTCATGTTAACTTAGATCTAATCGTGTTGTTTTTATCCTTAATTGTGTCTGAGTGAAATTTAGCTCCTTATTATAAATGTTTCTCTTTGTGTTTAAATTTTGAAATGTTGTTCTCTACTTGATAAAAGTGCTCTATGACTTAGGAAGAATCCTATGGTCATTCTACTTCAACCATCATTCCCAACTTCCAACCACTGATCATGACATGAGTATAGGTCATAAAAATAATTATTTTGCAAAATATTTTGGCCAAAAAGTATTTATTAAATTTAGGTTTTAAAAAACCCTTAGGTCATGGCTTGAACTACAATGCTTTAAGTGGAACAAAAACCTTGCAAACGTACATTTTGATCCTACTAGTATTAGGACATCCCAAACCCACAACATTATATTTTTGAAAGTTATAAAAGTATTTTATTTAAATGTTGTTACTTAAGGCCAAAAAGGGTGTTTAATAGGTAAAAAAAAATTATGTCTCAAAAATATTTGAGAAAATTTAGAGAGACTGAGGGAACATATATTTCCATATATAAAAGTTTAAACCCATGGTCATATTCAAAAACATTCCTGGATCTACAACGTTCAGCTCCGCCTATTTTTAGGGTTTAAAACTTTTACACATGGATTTATCTCCTTAAAATCCCTAATAATTCCAGGGTATGTAAATGTTGTCAAATATCAATCCTACCAAGTTTGAGCTACCAGATCATCCATTTGATATGGATTTATTCCACTTTTCCACTTCACAACAAAATTTTGTGAAACAAAGTTTCTCTAAATTCCTTCAAAATTTTGCTAGAGCTCAATCATGCAATGGGCTTACCCAGTGCAAAGCCCCAGCAGTCAATTTGACCAAATCAAAGGCCAAATAGATGGTGCCAACTTTATGTACATGGGTCGAAGCATTGTCTTCCTCTCATGCTCAGTTTCTTCTTGCCATCAAGTACCCACACTTCACGAGTGCACACACCCTGCACCGCGGCAAACTCCTAGAATTCATCCTTCTCTCCCAAGCTCGATGAACATGCCAAGACAACCACAACAATGCTCTAATTGGCACTGCTCAACCCTACATTGTTTTTGCCCACCTTTGTCCATAAGTTCATGTCCATAGAATCTCTCTGTGACCCCGTCGACACTTGGTCAAAGCTCATGCCCCTCTCTTCCTCTTGTGCCTGGTGGGCCGCCGTGGCCGAAGCTTAGAGCATCAGACGCGTGTGCACCCAGGTGTCCCTCTTTGCTATTTCAAGTGCCAGTACTCACTCCCACACATTCCCCTAACCACGCTAGACACCCTCTCTCTCCCTCGCGCACTCAGTTGCACCCAAACACCTTGGACGAAGCATAGAAGTGCTTGATATGTGGTACCTGCAGACAAAACAAGGTAGTGTAGCACTTTCGCAGAAGTATCCCAATGAGTAATCGTCCCAACAAAGAGCAGAGGAGACTATTTATGGAGATGCTTCTGACACACACAAGGTGTAACAGTCCTTGTGTAAAGTAACCGCTTGAGTTTCTGCAAATATACTGTCCTGGATAAACGATAAAGCAAATATGCTAATATAAAGAGAGATTAAAAGTGTCTACTAAATTAACTAGTGAAAGTAAATAACATAAATAGAACTATAGATCATATTTCCTCCAATGAAGAGATTAGGTGCGGAGAGATTTCAGTTCATGGTAAGAGTATATGAATTATGCTTGTGCGATGGTAATACCAGTTAACTTGTATTGCACTCATAGTATTTGATATAAGTGTTTTGTAGGCGGTTTTCCTTAAGGTTTGAAACTCCTCCTCTTGGGATTACATTTCATTCTATGGTCCTGCTTCTCCATTGCCACAGAGTGGTCATTTCCACTATTAAGGTCATCAGACCGGAACCAAGCATTAAGTTCAATGGATCACTGTTATCTCATATTGTCTTCAATTCTCATAGATATCTCCACCTGTCACGTCAGAGGTCATAGAGTTCCTAAACAACATGTGTTAGCTGTGTAGGTCTTGAGATCATGTTGCCTGGGTCCTTAAATTGGACAACACGCATAGAGTTCACCACAGTATAACAACATACTAAGTAGATCATACTACTACAAATTAAAATGACAACATATAGAATAGGCACATATAAATCTTACCACTTACCTACATCTCCCACACCAAGGGGAATTACTCACACATCATAAGAGGGGAATCAATCACAACAGAGATAGAACCCATGAAAACCATATCGATAATATTGGGAGGATCCACAATGAGATGAAATGGTACTCAAATAGTCTTGATCTCAGATGAGATGGATTAGAGTTTACAAATTGGAATCCCTCTTAAAATAGTGAAGGAGGTGATGATGATGATGGATATGAAAGAACCAAAACTACGATTATCTTCGTTAGTTCTTCAGATCCTCTCTTCTCCTGTTCTGGATGGTGTGACAGCGGCTAGGGTTCTCATCTCCTTGTGGTGCCTTCACAAAACTGGCTTGTATAGACGAGGAGGAGCTACTAACAGTCCGTACGACTGCTCATGCGAGCACTTGCGGTCGCATGGAACGTCGTCTTCTGCTTTGGTGCGCCCGTTGGTTGGGCTCTCTTTAGGAAAGTTGTTCCATTTGGCCTGATTTTCAGTAATTCCTCTTGCTTTCCTTCCATAATTAATATTTCCTGCCAAACATGGGCAAAGTAGATTTTCTTCTCTTGTGATGGATTAGCATTAGAAATATCCGAAGAGTACTGAAAATCCAATGAAACCAAGCAAGAATCACTATGAAAAACATCTCAAATTCTCGAGCCATCAACCCCCCAAGCTTAAGATTTGCTCGTCCTCAGGCAAACAAGAAATCAATAGAGTGAAAAGGAGCTTGGTTTAATGGAAAGAATTTTACCGGTTTGAGAGAATACATCATATCCACCTTCTCTTACCCTGGAATATCATTCAAGAAAGTATTTGCAATTGAATAGCTACACCTAAACTTGTTGCTGTTGGAGATATGCCCTAGAGGCAATCATGTATGATGATATTTCCTATGTGTTTATGAATAAATATAGTCCTTGGACATTATCATTGATGTGTATTAACAAGTACGTGACTTGTTTGTGAGACTATACATTGTATGATGACTGTCCTAAATGGTCCCTAGTCGAAAGAGTTGTGTGGACGCTCAGCCAGTTAGACTAGCATATGACACGGTGGATGGTTCGGTCTCACTGACCATGTAGCATTGGATGCTAGCCGGATAATATGGACTCAGAAAGATCTGGTCGGATTCGACGTAGTCGGATCCGAGTCGAGATAAGGTCTGAGTTGGACAGACCCAACTATGAGACGCAGCGATAGGTCATCTGTGAGTCTCTAGTACAACATACGTTCTATGTCCTAAGACCTGAGCTGGCGCATGTACTCGGGATGGTGACAGACTTGCTTTGGGCCGACCAAACGCTACTCCGTGACTGGGTAGTTATAAAGGTAGGTTTCGGGCTTGTCCAGACCCATGCTGCGAGACATGGTCGAGCAAGATGGGATTTGCCCCTCCGGTTAGGAGAGATATGCTCTGGGCCCCTCGTGTGATACGACCAAGATAAGCATGGCCATGCGACAAGGATTATGAGATAATCCGGTTTGTTGGTCGGTATCACTGGAACGAGAAAGAGGTCGGGCTAGCACAAGGATGACAGACTCGCCTTGAGCCCGACAACATATATCGTGTGGCAAAGGGAACAGAAGTGTGATGTACAGGTTCGCCTAACCAGCTTCATTGGACACTTGGAGTCGGCACGCTTTGCTAGAGGCCGCTACCGACTAGCCGAGTCTGATGTGATCAGACTCGCAACCAAGTGAATGAGAACCTAAGGGGTCACGCGCTTAAGGGAAGGAACTAAACGTGGGCTTTAGGATCCGTGCGAGGCCCAAGAGTTGAGCCCGCGCCGGATGCCTATATATAGTGGAGGTGCGGCACACCTATTTGGTTGATCGCTTCGGCACCGTCATTAGGGCTTTGCATGTGTTGCAGCTAGCCACCTCCACTTGCCGTCGCCGAGTGTGTGAGCGGACCTAGCAGTCCGCCGTACGGTGTTCCTCCTGCACGCGCAGATACCATTAGAGGCGGTGCACTTGCGCCGCTCCGATGAACCTGTACGTGGATCCGGCGACCGGCTATTCGAGGGAGATCGGACCGGCCGTTCAAGGGAGATCGGACGAGGAGGAGACGGACCACGCGAACGCGCTGCCCCAACTCTACTTCCGCTGCACGGCATTGCGCGTCTAGTGGTAACGAACTGTGATCCATCTCCGTAGCAAGTTCTTGGATGTTCTGCGCGTAGGAAAATTTTAATTCGCATGCGATGCACCTACGGTAGAACCCAACAGTTGCCTAACCACGTAAAGTCTCATACCACTAGTTATAATTTGTCAAAACAAATTTTCTTTGCTAACCAAGTGTTTAGACAAATGAAGGTGTTTCTTTATTAGATGGATATTCAACTTAGGCTCAATATTCAAATGCATTTAGAAAGTTTGAAGATCAAAGATAGCAAAGTACTCAAGTATTTCATTAACACCCACTAGAGCCTCATAGTCATGGCTCTCAAACACTTCTCTCTGTCATCATTCTTCAGGATTTCAACCTTCGGTGACGGGTGAGGGTGTCCTGGACTAGGGGGTACCAGCCCGGAGTGTCTGGTTTGTATGGGCCGAACTAGGGCGTGTTAGAATCATCACCCGAAGGGCGGCTATGTAACGCCCCGTGCATACCCACCACCGGCCGTTATCCCTGGCGGGATTTAAAATGATCCCACAAATCAACACTAGTCTTTCCCGCGCACTTTTTCCTCACTCATGCTCACCCGGGAATAACTTTCCGGCCGGTCACCCATCGTGAATTTACTCCAAGACGAGCACGCTTAACTTGGGAGTTATTTCCGAATGGGCTCCTGGAAAAGAAGGAATTCCTTATTGACATGAGTAGTCTATCATCCTTAATATTCCAGTCTATCACATACACCCCCACTCAGAGGAACCGGCGTCCTCGTCGGGTCACAGGAACGTTCCCTCTTGGCACATATGTTTTTGCGTCCAGTCCGTTACATGTGCCATGCCGTGTGCCACGACGGGTCACAAACGTCATGAACAACATGACCGTGCACTTGAGCCGCAAACATCCGTGTAACAGCGAGGGTCGGCTCTGATACCAACTTGTAACACCCCGGGCACATCCACCACTGGCCGTTATCCCTGGCGAGATTTAGACTGGCCCCACAAATCAACACTAGTGTTTCTTGCGCACTTTGTCCTCACTCATGCGCACACGGGAACAACTTCTCGATCGGTCACCCATCCTGAAATTACCCCAAGCTGAGCACGCTTAACTTGGGACCTCTTTCCGAATGGGCTCGTGAAAAAGAAGGAATTCCTTATTGATATGACTAGTCTATCATCCCTAATATGCCAGGCTATCACAAGCCAAGACATCAAGACTCACCTGTATGAAGAAAGGAAACTTCCGAAGACTTGGCATGCACTCCAGGGACAACTCTATATTCGGCACATCTGAAACCGACTTAAATATGCAATTTAGCTCCCCTGGGTACCTATATAAGCCCAGGGGTTTAGTCCGTAGAGGAACAACTTATTCACCTTAGGGTTAGAGCTTACACAGCGATCTCGAGGTAGATCATCATCCTGTACTCGATACCCCATCATCAATACAGGGTTTTACCTCTTCGAGAGGGCCCGAACCTGGCTAAACATCGTCTCCCTACTCTTCTTGTTACCATTGGTCTCAGATCCACTACTCGGGACCCCCTATCCTAGATCCGCCGGTTTTAGCACCGACATTGGTGGCTCATGCAGGTCTCGCTGTGTGGTTGATCCGGATCAATGGCTCGTCTTCTGATTAACAACCACATCAGTGATGTCTACTACACAACTTTATTCTTGTAGACTCTGTTGCGCCTCCAAGCACAGAGTTTTGTATGACAGTAGCAATTTTCCCTCAAGTGGATGACCTAAAGTTTATCAACCTGTGGGAGGTGTAGGATGAAGATGGTCTCTCTCAAACAACCCTGCAATCAAATACACGAAATCTCTGGTGTCCCCAACGCACCCAATACAATGGCAAATTGTATAGGTGCACTAGTTCGGCAAAGAGATGGTGATACAAGTGCAATATGGATGGTAGAAATAGTTTTTGTAATATGAAAATATAAAAATAGCAAGGTAGCAAGTAATAAACAATGAGCAAAACATCATATCAATGCTTGTAAACAAGGCCTATGCTTCATATTTTCACTAGTCCAATCTCTCAACAATGCTAACATAATTGAATGATATAACCATCTCTCAACGTGCAACAAAGAATCACTCCAAAGTTCCTATTTAGCAGAGAACATAAGATGAAATTGTTGTAGGTAGTAAAACTACCTCAAAGTTATCCTTTCCGATCAATATAATGAGCTATCTCTATAAGTGTCAAAAACAACCCTAGAGTTCGTACTAGAATACACCTATGATACGCATCAAACAACTCTAATGTCACCACAAGTATCCATGAGTAAATTATTCGACATGCATCAAACAATTACAGATTCATCATATTCAACCCATCACAAAGAACTTCAAAGAGTGCCCCAAGATTTCTATCAGAGAAAGTAGGACGAAAATTTGCATCAACCTATGTGCCTAGATCACCCCAATGTCACCACGGGGATCCGTGAGTTGATAACCAAAACATATATCAAGTGACTCAATAGAGCAGCTCATTGTCACCACGGGTATCCACATGCAAGACATACATCAATTGCTCTGAAATCCAAAAGCGTTCAATCCAACATAAAGAAATGTCAAAGGGAAAGACTCAATTCATCACATCAGGATGGAGAGGGAAGAACACCATATGACCCAACTATATTAACAAAGCTCAGGATACATCAAGATCGTGCCATCTGAAGAACACGAGAGAGACAAAGAGAGAGAGAGAGAGAGAGAGATTAAACACATACCTACTCATACATACACTCGGCTCCTCGGTGGAGACCGCCGGGATGATGAAGATGGCCTCCGGTGATGATTTCCCCCTCTGGCAGGGTGAACTATTCCCTCCTCTCGTAGGGTGAACTACTCCCTCCTCGACATGGAGACCACCGGGATGATGAAGATGGCCTCCGGTGATGATTTCCCCCTTCGGCAGGGTTCCAGAAAGGGCTCCGGATGAGATCACTTTGGAACAGAGGCTAGTGGCGACGGGGCGGAAGTTCTAGGTTTATTTTTGGAGGTATTTGGGATTTATAGGAATTTTCAGCGTTGGAATCACTTGAAACGGAGCTACGAGGGGCCCACAAGGTATCCCGACGCGCCGACCCCCTCGGCGCGCTAGGTTGCCTTGTCACTTCCTCGTGTGTCTTCTGATCCTCCCTCAAAGCTTCGAGGGTCTCTTATGTTCCATAAAAAATCACCAAAAAATTTTGGGCGATTCTAAGAACTTTTATTTTTTGCAAGAAAACAACACAATGGTAATTCTACTGAAAACTTTGTTAGTCCAGGTTAGTTCCATTTTAATCATATAAAGTGCATCAAAACCATACAATAGTATTGTAAACATGGGTAATATGGCATGACTACATCATAAATTATCGATACGTTGGAGACGTATCAAGATCCCCAATCTTAATTCCTACTCGTCCTCGAGTACGTAAATAATAAAAGAAATAATTTATGAAGTGTGAATGCTAGCATAGTGCATAAGTTTGATCAATTTCAATCACTTTTCTAGCATCATAAACAACAACTCTTTGTCTTAGAACTCATCATGATAAAGTAGCAATTAATTCACATGTTATGGTTCAAACAATGCATTCTCTTGAAACTTATAGTTCATCTTGTTTTCTAAGTAAGAGATTCACATACTCAATTATCATATAGTCTTCTATGATTGCTAATACTCAAAGCATATTTTTAGAACAAATAGCGTTCATCGAACACACAGAAAGATACGGGCTTAATGTTTCGCCTCCCAACACACTTATCATAAAGATAATTGTCAACAATAATAACTCATGATTAAATATATTTGACTGGATATATGTGTTTGGATCTTTCCCCACCACATGATGCTTGCCAACTAGAGACTGAGGTTAGAATAACAAGGTGACTCAACATGAAAAGTAAATAACATAAATGTAAATAGAATGTCCCTTCGCAGAGGGAAGCAGGGAGTTGCTTATGTGCCAGAGCTCATTGATTAAAATAGAGATTATTATATTTTGGGTGGTGTGCCTTTCCTGTAAATGTCACGACAAAGGATTTCAATATCTTCCATGCTAATCACATTATTGGCGATTCCCAAACAGAATTGAAATTTTTTCTCCCCCTCAACCATTCAAACACATTCCATGGCTAGCCACATCCGTGGGTACCCTCCAAACAATCAAGTTTCTAGAGGTAGTTCTTGTTTATTTATTTTTGTATTATGCAGGACTGGGCAAACTTTTTACCAACCTCTGTCGTGCAATGACAAGTGAATAAATACTCATCATGAGAATAACCTTCTTAGCATGGAAGATACTGACCGCCCCGTCGCTCCATGGGCGGTACGGGCACACAAAACAAATGTTCATTTGAAGATTTTAGAGGTGTCACATGAAAATTTACTTGGAATGGCAATGAAATACCATATATAGGTAGGCATGGTGGACACTCATGGAAGAAACTTGGCTCAAGGATTTTGGATGCAAAGGTAGTATCTCTACTTAGTATAGAAATTTTGGCTAGCAAAGGGTTCTAAACAAGCACCGCATGTTGGAGGATCCATAACAATATAACTTCTATGCAAATATACCCAAACATAACTCACTACGTTGCATTCCTTGTACAAATTCAACTAATTGGTAAAGTTTGAAATAATTAATGGGCATTCATAATCATAAAAGATGTCAAAGATAATATATTTGTATGTGAAGTTATTTTCCTTATACTAATCATTCATAAATTGCTTACATGATCAATACTATGATTGTCAAACTTCAATAGATTTTACTTTCTAAACCAAATGTGAAACTACTACGAAGCATATAGCACATGGATAATTTCAGATTTATGACATTTCATTCTTTCACAATTTTCTCTTAGAATATAAGTGAAGCACGAGAGTAAACCTCAAACAACTCTCAAAAGATATAAGTGGAGGTCAATGAGTAGTGAAACAATCAAGTAGCTATATGACGACTCTATCTCAATAAAGACATTTAGGTATGATATTTATTTATAATACCAAAAAAACAAAAAGGACACTCCAAGAATAGCACATATCATGTGAACGAATAAAAACTTAGGCTCAACATAGGCTTACCGATATTTGTTGACGAAGAGAGGTGGGATGCCTAACGTGGCATCCCCAAGCTTAGATGCTTGAGACATCTTGTAATATTTACTTGGGGAGCCTTGGAAATTCCCAAGCTTGAGATGTTGTGTCTCTTTAATTCCTCTCATATCATGGTTTCCTAAATCCTACAAGGTTCATCCACACAAACATGACAAGAACTCCAGAGATAGGTTACTGAACATAAGAATAAATCAACAATTTATGTACTGCCAAGAAAAGTTGCATAATAATTTTCAAACATTAGCTACTCTATACCACCATTTCCACAATTTATATCTAGCAATATAAGCAATGAAAACACTAGGACAAGTACATAACAAAACTATGACAGCAATCTGTCCAAACAGGACAATATGTAGCAATTAATTCGAAAAGTTCACTTATGTAACTCAATAAATTCTGAAACTTCAGGAAATAATAAATAATTTGTATTACAGTACTTTGTAATTTTTTTGAGACTTTCCATGTTCCAGTAAAATACGAAAATTCAAACACTATAGCAAAAGTTTCCGTTTTTATACAGCACACATCAAACATGCAATTCAAGCATCCTAAAGGCAATTCTTGGTACTTTTTATGGAAAAACATGGTTATAAATAACAAAAATAGAATGACGCTCCAAGCAAAACACATATTATGTGACGAACACAAATATAGCTCCAAGTAATATATACCGGTAGTGTTGAAAACGAAAGAGGGGATGCCTTCCGAGGCATCCCCAAGCTTAGACGCTTGAGTCTTCCTTGAATATTACCTTGGGGTTCCTTGGGAATACCCAAGCTTAGTTTCCGCGTCTCCTTATTCTCCTCATATCAGCAACTCACCCAAAACTTGAAAACTTCAATCACACAAAACTCAACGGAACTCATGAGATGGGTTAGTGTAATAAATAGATCATTCACGTAGGTACTGTCAAGACAAGATTCATAATTGTTCTCACATAATTAATATTGTATTTTATCATTCCCGTAATTTATATTACTCCATATAAGCTATGAAAATTCTAAAACAAGCAAACTATGCATGCGAAACAGAATCTGTCAAAAACAGAACAGTCAGTAGAGATCTGAACTAAAACTATACTTCCCTATCTATGAAAATTCTAAAAAATTAGGAAAACATAAAGAATTTGCAGAGGAATATTGTGTAAAAATTTCAGAATATTTTGATGCTCCAGTAAAATCAGAGAAATTGTGTACTGGAGGAATAAGTTTCTATTTTTGCACAGAATCAAATCGACAAGTATCCACACTATCCCAAAGGCTTTACTTGGCACATTATTGACATAAAAGGAACAAAACATGATTACTATAGTAGCTCAATCATGTGAACATACAAAAATAGTAAGGGTAAATATTGGGTTGTCTCCCAACAAGCGCTTTTCTTTAAAGCCTTTTAGCTAGGCATGATGATTTCAATGATGCTCACACAAAACTGATGAATTGAAACACAATTTGAGCATCATGAAGCATATGACAAGCACATTTAAGCCTGACCCACTTCCTATGGATAGGGATTTTTAGAGTAAACAATTTGTGGGACCAAGAAACAACTAGCATAGGTAGGCAAAACAAACATGACTTTAAAACATTTAACACATAGAGAGAGAACTTGATATTGTTGCAACACGTACAACCACATGACCTCCCTCATAATAATTTCTAGTAGCATCATGAATGAATTCAACAATATAACTATCACACAAAGCATTCTTTTCATGATACATAAACATAGAAATTTTATTACTCTCCACATAAGCAAATTTCTTCTCATACATAATAGTGGAAGCGAACTCAACAAAATAACTATCATGATATACTTGATTGACATAACCAAATTGAACATTAAAATCATGATGACAAGTTTCATGGGTATCATTACTATCTATATCATACATGTCATCACCATAATCATCATATATAGCAACTTGGTTCTCATAATCAATTGAAACCTCTTCCGAAATAGTGGAATCATCATTAAATAAAGTTGTGACCTCCCCAAATCCACTTTCATAATTATTGCCATAAGTTTGAACACCCTCCAAAATAGTGGGATCATTAGTATCTAGAGTTAACACTCTTCCAAACCCACTTTCACCAATATAATCATCATAAATAGGATGCATGCTATCATCATTATAACTTTTCATCAAAACTTGGGGAACTATACATATCATCTTCATCAAACATAGCATCCCCAAGATGATGGCTTTGAATATCATTAACATCATGGATATTCATAGAAAGCATACTAACAACATTGCAATCATGCTCATCATTCAAATGACTCGCAATAAACATTTTATTAAATTCTTCCTCTAACAATTGAGCACAATTATCGGAATCCTTATTTTCAAGAAAGACAATACAAAGATGAAGCATATGAGGCAACCTAAATTCCATTTTTTAGTTTTCTTTTATAAACCAAACTAGTGATAAAACAAGAAACTAAAAGATTCAATTGCAAGATCTAAAGATATACATTCAAGCACTCACCTCCCCGGCAACGACGCCCGAAAAGAGCTTGATGTTTACTACACAACTTTATTCTTGCAGGGCCTCCAAGCGCATAATTTTGTAGGACATTAGCAATTTTCCCTCAAGTGGATGACCTAAGGTTTATCAATCCGTGGGAGGTTTAGGATGAAGATGGTCTCTCTCAAACAACCCTGCAATAAAATACAAGAAATCTCTTGTGTCCCCAACACACCCAATACAATGGCAAATTGTATAGGTGCACTAGTTTGGCGAAGAGATGGTGATACAAGTGCAATATGGAGGGTAGAAATAGGTTTTTTTATTCTGAAAATATAAAAAAAGCAAGGTAGCAAGTAGTAAACAGTGAGCAAAACGTTATATCAATGTTTGGAAACAAGGCCTAGGGTTTATACTTAGACTAGTGGAATCCCTAAACAGTGCTAACATAATTGAATCATATAACCATCCCTCAACGCGCGATAAATAATCACTCCAAAGTTCCTATCTAGCGGAGAACATAAGATGAAATTGTGGTAGGTAGTAAAACCACCTCAAAATTATCCTTTCCGATCACTCTAATGAGCCATCTCTATAAGTGTCACAAACAGCTCTAGAGTTCCTACTAGAATAACACCTATGATACGCATCAATCAACTCTAATGTCACCTAGATACTCCAATGTCACCACAAGTATCCATGAGTTAATTATTCGACACGCATCCAATAATTTCAGATTCATCATATTCAATCCATCACAAAGAACTTCAAAGAGCAGCCCCAGATTTCTATCGAAGAAAGTAGGATGAAAACATGCATTAACCTATGTGCCTAGATCACCCCAATGTCACCACACGGATCCGCAAGTTGATAAGCAAAACATATATCAAGTGACTCAATAGAACACTCCATTGTCACCATGGGTATCCACATGCAAGACAGACATCAAGTGCTCTCAAATCCAAAAGTATTCAATCCAACATAACGAAATCCCAAAGGGAAGGATTCAATTCAGCGCAACAAGATAGAGAGGGAAGAACACCATATAATCCAATTATATAAAAAAGCTCATGATACATCAAGATCGTGCCATCTCAAGAACACGAGAGAGAGAGATAGAGAGAGATTAAACACATAGATACTGGTACATACCCTCAGCCCCGATGGTGAATTACTCCCTCCTCGACATGGAGACCACCGAGATGATGAAGATGGCCTCTGGTGATGATTTCCCCCTTTGGCAAGGTGCCGGAAAAGGGCTCGAGATGAGATCGCTTCAGAAAAGAGGCTTGTAGTGGCAGGGTGGAAGTTCTAGGTTTATTACTGGTTTTTTTGGGACTTATAGGATTTTTCAGCTTTGGAATCATGCGAAACGGAGCTATGGCGGGCCCACAAGATATCCCGGTGCACCCACCCCCTGGGTGCACCAGGTTGCCTTGTCACCTACTCGTGTGTCTTCTGATCCTCCCTCGAAGCTTTGGGGGTCTCTGGCGTTCCATTAAAAATCACCAAAAGGTTTCGGGCGATTCCGAGAACTTTTATTTTCTGCACAAAAACAACACCACTGTAATTATCAAAAACCTCGTCAGTCTGGGTTAGTTCCATTTAAATCATATAAAGTGCATCAAAACCATACAGAAGTATCGTAAACATGGGTAAATATGGCATGAATACTTCATAAATTATCGATACGTTGAAGACGTATCAATCCGCTGCGGGGACATCTTCGCCCCTGGCTAGCTTTTCATGTTCGGAAGTGTGGACCTTCACGCTGGCTCCACCAGCCGCCTTGACCGGATCGAGAGCTTCACCCTTTATCAGGTGGTCATGTTCGGCAGCTTGGAGTACACCGTCGATGCCCGTGGTGATCTCGCTCTCTCTGGTTCGGCCCCAGATCGGTTGGAGAATTTATCGGACGCCGCAGCCATAATCTTGGAACCGATCTCCAATCATGAGCCCTCTGCCAATGTTGCTAAGGGTCCGACCTCAAGCACGGACCCATCTCTCTCAATTGTGGATCATGACCTTAAGCATGATCCCAGTTTAGATCCTGCTCTCGACAAGGATCAAGCATCCAACTTGTCTTCAGGCTCGGATCCGATCATCTCCTCGGATCCCGAACAAGGACCTGATCCTACACCGGACCTAGCCTTGAGCTCCGGCCCGGTTATCCCCTAGGGGCTGACCCCGACGTCACATCGACAAACATACTCCAAATTAGCCCGGCTTTCAGCCAGGCAATGGGCCCAACCGAACTCTCACTTTTAAGCGAGATGTTGGATCGAATATAGAGCCTTGGGATCTCAGATGGAAATACTTCGATCTACGATCAAATCGGATGTAAAGACGATACACAGGAAATTGAAGTCCCACCCATCACCCACCTAGTCGCAATGATGGAGGACCTCACGGATATTCTCGTCTACGCATCGAAAGATGCTGACATGGAGGAAGATGCCAGGGATACACCGGCCGCAAAACAATGCATGATAGGGAAGTGGGCAGAAACTTCCACCTACAACGTTTACATGGTGGATAATCTAGTTCACATGACTATGTGATTTACATTGTAATGAATCGAATACCCATGCAGTTCTGGTGTTGTTCATGTTTAGCCCTTGGAAGAGGTTTAGTCATCGGATCTGCAACATTTAGATCCGTGTGTACTTTGCAAATATTTATGTCGTCCTCCTTGATGTAATCGCGGATGGAATTGAAACGTCGCTTTATGTGTCTGGTCCTCTTGTGAAATCTTGGTTCCTTGGCTAGAGCAATGGCACCAGTATTATCACAAAACAGAGTCATTGGGTTAAGCGCACTAGGCACTACTCCAAGATCTGTCATGAACTCCTTCATCCAGACACCTTCGTTCGCCGCCTCCGAGGCAGCGATGTACTCCGCTTCGCATGTAGAATCAGCTACCACGCTTTGCTTGGAACTGCACTAGCTAACCGCACCCCCATTAAGAATAAATACGTATCCGGTTTGTGACTTAGAGTCATCCGGATCAGTGTCAAAGCTTGCATCGACGTAACCCTTTACGACGAGCTCTTGATCACCTCCATAAACGAGAAACATGTCCTTAGTCCTTTTCAGGTACTTCATGATATTCTTGACCGCCGTCCAGTGTTCCATTCCTGGATCACTTTGAAACCTTCCGACCATACTTATGGCAAGGCTGACATCGGGTCTTGTGCACAGCATTGCATACATGATAGAGCCTATGGCTGAAGCATAGGGGATGACACTCATCTTTTCTCTATCTTCTGCAGTCACTGGGCATTGAGTCTTACTCAACTTCACACCTTGCAATACAGGCAAGAACCCCTTCTTGGACTGATCCATTTTGAACTTCTTCAAAACTTTGTCAAGGTATGTGCTTTGTGAAAGTCCTATTAAGCGTCTCGGTCTATCTCTATAGATCTTGATGCCTAATATGAAAGCAGCTTCTCCTAGGTCCTTCATTGAAAAACTCTTGTTCAAATATTCCTTCACGCCTTCCAACATTTCTATATTGTTTCCAATCAGCAATATGTCATCCACATATAATATTAGAAACGCTATAGAGCTCCCACTCACTTTCTTGTAAATACAAGCTTCTCCGTAAACTTGTATAAACTCGAACGCTTTGATCACCTCATCAAAGCGAAGATTCCAACTCCGAGATGCTTGCACCAGTCCATAAATGGATCGCTGGAGTTTGCAAACTTTGTCAGCATTCTCTGGATCGACAAAACCTTCTGGTTGCATCATATACAACTCTTCCTTAAGGAAACCGTTAAGGAACGCTGTTTTGACATCCATCTGCCAAATTTCATAATTGAAAAAGGCAGCTATTGCTAACATGATTCTGACGGACTTAAGCATCGCTACGGGTGAGAAGGTCTCATCGTAGTCAACTCCTTGAACTTGTGAAAAACCCTTTGCCACAAGTCGAGCTTTATAGACGGTGACATTACCGTCTGCGTCCGTCTTCCTCTTAAAGATCCATTTGTTCTGAATGGCCTTACGCCCTTCAGGTAATACTTCCAAAGTCCATACTTTGTTTTCATACATGGATCCCATCTCGGATTTCATGGCCTCTAACCATTTCTCGAAATCCGGGCCCATCATCGCTTCTCCATAGCTCGTAGGTTCATCGTTGTCCAACAACATGACCTCTAAGACAGGGTTGCCGTACCACTCAGGAGCAGTACGCGTCCTTGTCGACCTACGAGGTTCGATAGCAACTTGATCCAAAGCTTCATGATCAACATCATTAACTTCCTCTTCAGCTGATGTAGGCTCTACAGAAACATCTTTCTGCACTGCGCTACTTTCAGGTTGAAGTAAAGGTTCAACAACCTCATCAAGTTCTATCTTCCTCCCACTCAATTCTTTCGAGAGAAACTCTTTCTCAAGAAATGTTCCGTTTTTAGCGACAAACACTTTGCCTTCGGATCTGAGGTAGAAGGTATACCCAACTGTCTCTTTTGGGTATCCTATGAAGACGCATTTCTCCTCTTTGGGTTCCAGCTTTTCAGGCTGAAGCTTTTTGACATAAGCATCACATCCCCAAACTTTAAGAAACGACAGCTTTGGCTTCTTGCCAAACCAAAGTTCATATGGCGTCGTCTCAACGGATTTCGATGGTGCCCTATTTAAAGTGAATGCAGCTGTCTCTAATGCATAACCCCAAAACGATAGTGGCAAATCAGCAAGAGACATCATAGATCGCACCATATCCAATAAGGTTCGATTACGACGTTCGGACACACCATTACGCTATGGTGTTCCAGGCGGTGTCAGTTGTGAAACAATTCCACATTGTCTTAAGTGACTGCCAAACTCATAACTCAGATATTCTCCTCCTCGATCAGATCGTAGGAATTTAATCTTCTTGTTACGATGATTCTCAACTTCACTCTGAAATTGTTTGAACTTTTCAAATGTTTCAGACTTGTGTTTCATTAAGTAAATATACCCATATCTACTTAAGTCATCAGTGAAGGTGAGAAAGTAACGATAACCACCGCGCGCCTCAATACTCATCGGACCGCACACATCAGTATGTATGATTTCCAATAAGTTACTTGCCCGTTCCATTGTACCAGAGAACGGCGTTTTAGTCATCTTGCCCATGAGGCATGGCTCACATGTGTCAAGTGATTCAAAATCAAGTGACTCCAAAAGTCCATCAGCATGGAGCTTCCTCATGCGTTTTATGCCAATATGACCTAAACGGCAGTGCCACAAGAAAGTGGTATTATCATTATCAATTCTACATCTTTTGGCATCAATGTTATGAACATGTGTATCATTACTATCGAGATTCAATAAGAATAAACCCCTCTCATTGGGTGCATGACCATAAAAGATATTATTCATATAAATAGAACAACCATTATTCTCTGATTTAAATGAGTAACCGTCTCGCAATAAACAAGATCCAGATATAATGTTCATGCTTAACGCAGGCACCAAATAACATTTATTCAGGTTCATCACTAATCCCGATGGTAATCGAAGAGCGAGCGTGCCGACGGCGATCACATCAACCTTGGAACCATTTCCCACGCGCATCGTCACTTCGTCCTTTGCCAGCCTCCGTCTATTCCGCAGTTCCTGTTTTGAGTTGCAAATATGAGCAACCGCACCGGTATCAAATACCCAGGCACTACAACGAGAGTTGGTAAGGTACACATCAATAACATGTATATCATATATACCTTGTTTGTTGTTGGCCGCCTTCTTGTCAGCCAAATACTTGGGGCAGTTCCGCTTCCAGTGTCCAGTTCCCTTGCAATGAAAACACACAGTTTCTGGTTTGGGTCCAGCCTTGGGTTTCTTCACGAGAGGAGCAACTGCTTTGCCACTCTTCTTGGAGTTACGCTTCTTACCCTTGCCATTTTTCTTGAAACTAGTGGTTTTATTGACCATCAACACTTGATGCTCCTTCTGAATTTCAGACTCAGCGGCTTTCAGCATCGCAAACAGCTCGGCGACTGACTTGTTCATCCCGTGCATGTTATAGTTCAACACGAAGCTCTTGTAGCTAGGTGGCAATGATTGAAGAACTCTGTCAGTGATAGCCTCTGGCGGAAGGGGCATCCCCAATTCAGCCAGACGGGTGGAGTACCCAGACATTCTGAGCACGTGATCACTGATAGACCCGTTCTCCTCCATCTTGCAAGCATAGAACTTATCGGAGATCTCATATCTCTCGATCCGGGCATTCTTCTGAAAGATAAACTTCAACTCCTGGAACATCTCATATGCTCCATGACGTTCAAAACGTCTTTGAAGTCCCGGTTCTAAGCCATACAATATTGCACATTGAACTATTGAGTAATCTTCAGAACGAGCCTGCCAGGCGTTCACAACGTCTAGAGACTCAACTGGAGCGGGTGGATCACCAAGCGGTGCATCAAGGACATAAGCCTTCTGGGAAGCCGTAAGGATAATCCTTAGATTACGGGCCCAGTCCACAAAGTTACTTCCATCATCTTTCAACTTAGCTTTCTCTAGGAACGCATTAAAATTCAGGGGTGCTACTGCGTGAGCCATGATCTACAACATAAATATAGCAAAGACAACTTAGACTATTGTTCTAGATAATGAGTTTAGTTAATCATATTACTTAAAAACTCCCACTCAAATAGACATCCCTCCGGTCATTCGAGTGTAACATGATCCAAATCCACCAACTCAAGTCCGATCATCACGTGAGTTGAGGTGGTTTCAATGGTGAACATCTTTATGTTGATCATATCTACTATATGACTCATGTTCGACCTTTCAGTCTCTTGTGTTCCGAGGCCATGTCTGTACATGCTAGGCTCGTCAAGTTTAATCCGAGTGTTCTGCACGTGCAACATGGCTTACACCCGTTGTATGTGAACATAGAGTCTATCACACCCGATCATCACGGCGTGTCTCGAAACGACGAACTTTCGCAACGGTGCACACTCGGGGAGAACACAATTTTATCTTGAAATTTAAGTGAGGGATCACCTTATAATGCTACCGTCGTCCTAAGCAAAATAAGATGCATAAAAGGATTAACATCACATGCAAATCATAAGTGACATGATATGGCCATGAACTTGTGCTTTTGATCTCCATCTCCAAAGCACCGGCATGACCTCCATCGTCACCGGCATGACACCATGATCTCCATCATCTTGATCTCCATCAACGTGTCGCCATGAGGTTGTCGCGCCGACTGTTGCTTCCACGACTATTGCTAACTCGTAGCGATAAAGTAAAGCAAAACGGCGAAAATAATTAAAGACAACTCTATGGCTCCTGCCAGTTGCCGTACTCATCGACATGCAAGTCGTGATATTCTATACAACACATGATCATCTCATACATCACATATATCTCATCATGTAATTGGCCATATCACATCACAACATACCCTGTAAAAACAAGTTAGACGTCCTCTAATTGTTGTTGCAAATTTTACGTGGCTGCTACGGGTTTGCAAGAACCGTTCTTACCTACGCAAAACCACAACGTGGTGTAGTGATTGCTTTTTGATCTTCTAAAAGAACCCTCTTCATTGAAATCGATTCAACTAAAGTGAGAGAGACAGACACCCGCTAGCCATCTTTATGCAACAAAGTTACATGTCAGTTGAAGGAACCTGTCTCGCGTAAGCGTACGCGTAATGTCGGTCCGAGCCGCTTCATCTCACAATACCGCCGAATCAAGTATCAACTAGTAATGGCAAGCAATATGTATACACCCACGCCCACAACTCGTTTGTGTTCTACTCGAGATCTCATCTACGCATAGACCTAGCTCTGATACCACTGTTGGGGAACGTTGCATGGGAAACAAAAAATTTCCTACGCACACACAAGATCTATCCATGGTGATGAGCATCTACGAGAGGGAGAGTGAATCTACATACCCTTGTAGATCGCTAAGCGGAAGCGTTAAGAAACGCGGTTGATGTAGTCGAACGTCTCCGCGATCCAAATCGCAAGTCGTCCCTCGATCCGATCACAAACTAGTGCCGAACGGACGGCACCTCCGCGTTCAACACACGTACGGCTTGATGACGCCTTCACCTCCTCGATCCAGCGAGCGATGGTGAAGTAGTAGATGAGTTCCGGCAGCACGACGGCGTAGTGATGATGGTGAGGAACAATCTCTGCAGGGCTTCGCCAAGCACTACAGAGATTATGACGGGAGAACTAGAGGGTTAGGGTTGCCGACACACGGCTTGGGAAATCTTGATGTCTCCCGTGTGCTAGCCCTGCCCCTCTATTTATATGTTGAGCCTTGGGGTCTAAACTTGGAGTAACAGCCTCCTCCAGGTCGGTTTTGCCCGCACAAGGTCGGTTTGGCCCGCAGGGAAAGAGTCCAACTCGGATCCCTGCAGTACCGCGCACAAGCGGTAGTACCGCTCATGAGCGGTAGTACCGCTTATGCGGTAGTACCGCTTCACACAAGCGGTAGTACCGCTTACGCGGTAGTACTGCCTTACCAGCGGTAGTACCGCTTAAGGCAGCAGCAAAACTTCCTTTTGCACTTCCCAATACCTCATGAGCTTTACCCCTTTGGCTCATATAAAGTGTTGCTGCACCCGAACACTTCGGTAAACATCCGGAACCCCTTCCGGTGAATTCCGGAACCCTTCCGGAGATCAAAACACTATTATCACATATATCAATCTTTACCTCCGGACTCTTCCGGAGATCCTCGTCATGTCCGGGATCTTATCCGGGACTCCGAACAACCTTCGGTCACCAACAAAATAACTCAACTATACTAATCGTCACCAAACGTTAAGTGTGTAGACCCTGCGGGTTCGAGAACTATGTAGACATGACCGAGACACCTCTACGATCAATAACCAATAGCGGGACCTGGATGCCCATATTGGCTCCTACATATTCTACGAAGATCTTTATCGGTCGAACCTCTATGTCAAGGATTCAGTTAATCCCGTATACTGTTCCGTTTGTTCTTCGGTATGTTACTTGCCCGAGATTCGATCGTCGGTATCTCTATACCTAGTTCAATCCCGTTACCGGCAAGTCTCTTTACTCGTTCCGTAATACAAGATCTCGTGGCTAACACTTTAGTCACATTGCTTGCAAGGCTCATTGTGATGTTGTATTACCGAGTGGGCCCTGAGATACCTCTCCGTCACACGGAGTAACAAATCCCAGTCTTGATCCATGCCAACCCAACAGACATCCTCGGAGATACCTGTAGAGCACCTTTATAGTCACCCAGTTATGTTGCGACGTTTGATACACACAAGGTATTCCTCCGATGTCAGGGAGTTGCATGATCTCATGGTCATAGGAACAGATACTTGACATGCAGAAAACAATAGCAATAAACTGACACGATCATATGCTACGTTTATAGTTTGGGTCTTGTCCATCACATCATTCTCCTAATGATGTGATCCCATTATCAAATGACATCTCATGTCTATGGCTAGGAAACCTTAACCATCTTTGATCAACGAGCTAGTTAACTAGAGGCTTACTAGGGACACAGTGTTGTCTATGTACCCACACATGTATTTGAGTTTCCAATCAATACAATTATAGCATGGATAATAAACGATTATCATGAACAAGGAAATATAATAATAACTAATTTATTATTGCCTCTAGGGCATATTTCCAACAGATAAATCTGGTGAGGCGCCGTCAAGGCACCAGAAGCAGCGCAAGCGATCTAAGGCACACAAGGTAAGGGAAGCCATTGCAGGCACCGGGGAAAATGATACCCCGGAAGACCTCGGCGACCCCGAAGTCCTCGAACAGCCACTGGAGGACCAGGAAAAGCCCGAAGATCGGCATGACACCGAGGATCCTAACAATTCCGAGGACGATAACTACCTCCCCCCTGTCGAGGAGGAGGACGACTTGGAAGCCGAAGACTTCACTATCCCCGATAACCCTGCGGATCAGGAACGGTTCAGGCGGCAGCTTTTAGCCACCGTCCGAAGCCTGAAGGCAAAACAACAGCAGCTCAAAGCTGAGCAAGACACCCTCAATGATAGATGGACGAGGGTCTTGGCAGCCGAAGAAGGGTACGGTTCCGATCTACCGGACCAACCAAAGAGCCACCCTCGCCGACGGCTACTACCTCAGTTCGATGACGAGGCCTTCAAAACATCGCCTCCCAGGCATACTCCGTACGACCGGCCCGACCGCCCTCCCCGAGGATGGGATAGAACGGCCGGCGAGGCCGAGTACAGGCCTGAAGCTTCCCGCAGGAGAGAAAAAGAACCAGCGGGGCATGAGGACAAGTACGACTTACGACAGGACCTGGACTACAGAGCAGGCCACACAAGAACCATCTACGGATCTAGAGGGTACTCCCCCCCCCCCCGCCAAACGGGACGGGTACCGGTCTTGGCTCGACCGCAACAATAGAGGCCGGGAACAATACCGGGCCCGATATACCGTCGATCATAGGCATGACATAGCTCGGGTCAAAGGCGCTGCCCACCCACTGTGCTTCACAGATGAGGTGATGCAGCATCAGTTCCCTGAAGGGTTTAAACCCATGAACATAGAGCAATACGACGGGACAACAGACCCAGCCGTGTGGATCGAGGATTTCCTCCTCCACATTCATATGGCACGAGGAGATGATCGCCACGCCATCAAATATCTGCCCCTAAAACTTAAGGGGCCAGCTCGGCACTGGTTAAACAGTCTCCCCGAGAATTCTATCGGGAGCTGGGAAGAGCTCGAGGATGCCTTCCGATCTAATTTCCAGGGCACTTATGTCCGGCCACCAGACTCCTCCGACTTGAGCAACGTTGTTCAGAAAGCAGGAGAATCAGCTCGGCAATTTTGGAATCGGTTCTTGACCAAGAAAAATCAGATCGTTGACTGCCCGGACACCGAGGCAATAGCCTCCTTCAGACATAACATCCGGGACGAGTGGCTAGCTCGACAGCTTGGCCAGGACAAGCCAAGGACAATGTCCGCCCTTACCTCACTTATGACCCGCTTTTGCGCTGGCGAGGATAACTGGCTAGCTCGACGAACCCATAACCCCGAAGACCCCGGCACCTCCGAAGTCCGGGATGGAAACGGGAAACCACGACGTAACAAAAACAAACGCCGGCATAACAACGGCGATGCGGAGGACACGGCCGTCAATGCCGGTTTCCGCAACCCAAAATCTGGACAGCGGAATAAACCTTCTAAAGGCAATAGAGACGGACCTACCACGCTGGATAAAATCATGGATAGGCCATGCCAGATCCACGGCACGCAAGACAAGCCCGCTAACCAAACCAACCGTAATTGTTGGGTATTCAAACAAGCCGGCAAAATCGCAGCCAAGGAGCAAGCCAAGAGCCCACGAAGTGAGGACGATTACGAGCCCCGCGGTCCAAGCAACGGAGCACAAAAGCAGTTCCCTCCAGAGGTAAAAACTATGAACATGATATATGCCACTCACATACCAAAAAAGGAGAGGAAGCGCGCCTTCGGGAGGTCTACGCCGTAGAGCCCGTAGCCCCGAAGTATAACCCATGGTCGGCTTGCCAGATCACATTTGATCAACGGGATCACCCGACCAGTATCCGTCATGGAGGTTCGGCAGCCCTCTTCCTAGACCCCATTATCGATGGGTATCACCTCACTAGAGTCCTCATGGACGGAGGAAGTAGCCTTAATCTGATTTACTCAGACACGGTGAAAAAGATGGGTATAGATCCGTCAAGGATCAAACCCAGCAACACTACCTTTAAAGGAGTGATCCCAGGCGTCGAAGCCCGCTGCTCGGGCACCGTGAATCTGGAAGTAGTGTTCGGCTCGCCCGATAACTTCCGCAGCGAGGACTTGATTTTCGACATTGTCCCGTTTCGCAGCGGTTATCACGCCCTACTCGGCCGCACGGCATTCGCTCGCTTTAACGCCGTCCCCCACTACGCGTACCTGAAGCTCAAGATGCCCGGGCCCAGGGGTCATTACTGTCGACGGCAACACAGAGCGCTCTCTCCGAACTGTGGAGCACACAGTGGCCTTGGCAGCTGAATTTTAGAACGGCGATGATAGGCCTACGCCCAAATCAGCCATAAAGGCACGTCATGATAGCAAACGAGTTCGATCTCAAACCGAACTCCTGGAATCATCTTCCGCCCAACAAAAATAGGGATACGCCCCCCACAGCACAGCCCTAATCCCCATAAAATATGTGCCAAGAAGGCACAACTTCGCGTTCAAAATACCATGGCTGCTGTGGGGACACACAATGAAAGGCAATGTGCTCGGCTAAACCGAACTACTGCCAACAAATGTCTTCGGACAAGCCACAGGTACCATCTAAGACCTCCCACGCGTAAAGCTCATCCACACTTCGGCGACTTCTCATGATCTTCTTCCCAAGGTCCGTTCACCGATAGCAATCACCTTTAAAGGAATGCAACCCCCTCGAGAGCAAAGGAGCAGACATGCGACAGGGCACATCGAGGACATCAAGCCACCCATCGAAGACCCCGGGTAAAGCCTCTCCTTTGTACACCTTATTTTTTCCAAAATACCTGTAACAGTTGCTTTGGCAGTTTGAGTTGTACGAATTCATCTAAAATAAAGAGCATCCTTTACGGCCTCCTTGCGGTATTTTATGTCACATACTCCGTTCTCTACTCGCTAACGCTTATAGCAAAAGCTGTTCGGTACATACTACGATGCGACCGGCTAATAGACCGGGGGCTCGAGTATATAAATCGCCCAAAAGCATCACCCCGGCACTACTATTTACGTGTTCGGTGTCTCGGATGTTGCGTTATATGAATTGGTTCCGAATTATGTCTTGGGTCAATGGTTGGGTTGCCCGGCTCCTGTGCTTGCCCTCTTACGTTCCGCTCGTTCGGCTAAAAGGGTAAAGGGAGAACCGCTGCGATTGTGCTTCCGGCTCGCCTGATCAAGCACCTCAGCGGAGAAAGCCAAAAACTGACTGTCATAATAAGCGAGAACCGGTCTGCAATCCGAGCATAAGTGTGAAACTAAAAATCGATAGAGGTTATTCCGTGTTATACGAGGGGTTTGTACTATTGCAAACCATGTGATGCTGGTTTCAACCTCGGTGTATTCGAATATCACAAAACACTGGGGGCTCGTCATCAGCCCCTGCAGTCAAGCTCCTCCGGCTAAGTGAAAGCACTAAAGCATCATAGTCTGATTGCCTTGTTCCCCTCGCACTACCGCCTTCGGGCACCGATACTTCGGCTAAGGGTCAGTGTGCGGAGGTAGAAACACCTTGTGTGGTATCTACATGGGGGCTGAAGCCAACGACTCGCAACTTTCAGATAAAATGGCCACACAGGAATCAAAATAATACAAAGTTTAAAGACATGATAAACCATGCAACCGCATTATAAAGCGGAACAGTCATCGGATACATGACAAAACATTCATTCATAAATTACATCTTTCAGGCATTGGGCTTCTATCGCCCGAGCACCATCCATCACGGCGGAAAAATATTTCTCGGGGCGCCTATGCTCCTTCCCAGGGGGTGGAGGCGCGGTGGCCATTTCGGTCGGCTTGAGCCCCGGCAGGTGCACCATGGTCCTTGCAAAGGCCATCCGAGCTCCCTCGATGCAGGTAGAACGCTTCAGAGCGTCAATCCGAGGGGCAGCATCGCCCAGTTTCTGCACCAAGCCGAAGTAACTGCTCAGCATCCGCTCTGCAGGCCATAGCCGGATGCAGAGGTCCCTCATGGCTGGCTCCGCCATCCTGTGAAGCTCCATCAATTGTTTCATCTGCTTGCTCAGGAGGGGAGGGTGCTCGGGGGCTTGAAATTGAGCCCAAAACAGCCGTTACTCAACCTCCCCATCCCGGGAGGCGAAGTATCTGTTCGCGTCCGCTGCACTCTTCGGGAGGTCCGCAAAGGCGCCTGAGGAACGCCACACCCGAGTGTGTAGGACCGAAAGTATGTCTAGAGGGGGGGTGATTAGACTACTTGACCAAATAAAAGTTTTGCCTATACCAAATTTTAGAGTTGGCAGTTTTTAGCATTTCATGGCAAGTCAAGTACACCCTACACATGCAAGTCTAAGAGTATAGCAGCGGAAAGTAACAACAAGCATGAGTAGAATGGATAGGGTAGGAAGATCAAACGCAATTGTAGACACAATGATTTTTCCCGTGGTTCCGATAGGTGGTGCTATCGTACATCCACGTTTATGGAGTCTTCAACCCACGGAGGGTAACGGTGGCGAGAGTCCACGGAGGGCTCCACCCATAAGGGTCCACAAAGTAGCAACCTTGACTATTCCATAACGGCTTCCGTCCACGAAGGACTAGCCTCACTATGGGTAGATCTTCACGAAGTAGGCGATCTCCTTGCCCGTACAAACTTCTTGGTTCACTCCACAACACGAAGTAGGAGGCTCCCAAGCGACACCTAACCAATCTAGGAGGCACCACCCTCCAAAAGGTAATAGGCTCGGTAATGACGATGAACTCCTTGCTCTTGTGCTTCAAGATGACAGACTCCTCAACACACAATCACTCTCTCACAGATTTGGCTTGGTGGAAGAGATGGGATTGGTGGAAAGCAACTTGGGGAGGCTAGAAATCAAGATCCATATGGTTGGAGTGGAAGATCTTGACCTCAACACAAGGGTAGGTGGTTCTCTCTCAGAAAACTGGATGGGGCAAGTATGGAATAGTTCTGAGTGCTTCTCTTTCGAGTAGGTGGTGGTGAAGGGGTATATATAGGCATCCCCAAAAATCCAACCGTTACACACACAAAATGACCAACTCGGTGACACCGATGTGTTAATCTCGGTGGTACCGAAGTGACCAAAAGGTGGCAACTTTTGAATCTCGGTGAGACCGATATAGGAAACTCGGTTGCACCGATAAGGTGACCAACGGTCAGATTGGCATTCTCGGTGACGCCGATCCAACAATCTCGGTGGTACCGAAATTGTGAATTTGCGTAACAGAAAGTTGGCAACCTAAACTTGGTGGCACCGAAGCAGAATCGGTTGCACCGAAGTGGCTAGGGTTTGGCTGAGTCTGTCTGAGTTGAGAATCGGTGGCACCGGGATGGAAATGTTGGTTGCACCGATTTTGAATATTTGGCTATGGACAGACTTTGTGGAAGAGCTTGTGGGTGTTTTTGGTGACTATCACTTGTGTACGTATGAGCATTTTGTTCACCAATCAAAACCTTACCCCCTTTTAATAGTATTGGCTTTCCTATGGACTCAAAGTGATTTCTCACAAATGTAAAATGTAGAGTCCTCTTCCTTGAAGCTTTGCCAACCTATTTCCTTGCATCTTGGGGTATTTCCACAATCTTCACAATCCTTTTGCCATCCCTATCATTGAACTTTTCCTGAAATATACTTAGTGGAAACATTAGTTCAATGACTTATATGTTGTTATAAATTACCAAAACCACCAAGGGAGCAAATGTGCTTTCAATCTCCCCCTTTTTGGTAATTGATGACAACATATAGATCAAAGCTTCGACATATGATATAATCAATGAATATAATCGTCGCTTTGAGAAGTATGTGATAAGCAAGAGCTCCCCCTAAATTTGTGCATTATTTTGAATTTGCGTTTGAATGCAAATGCACAATCGATTAGGTACATGGGGCACTTCTTCCGTGTCACATACATCATGGTGGTGTGCGAGAATAATTAGAGTGAACATCATAGCACAACACAACCAGACAAAGATAATGATCATCTCAAAAGCATTAAGATGATAGGAAATAGTAGCACAACACACATAAAGTGTATGATCAAAACACAAAGCGTAGCCAAAAGTAAATGAACCATGTGTGTTTTTGAAAAGGCAATAAAAACTAAACGCTCTCTCACTCGAAGCCTAAAGATCTATATACACTTCTCCCCCTTTGGCAACAAGTTACCAAAAAGTTCAAAGGCATATATCTAAGCGTTCTTGGGCTGATCTCCTCCAGTTGTTGATGAAGGAGTCGAGAGAACAGCGTCGGCAAAGATCTCTGCAGATGTCGTGGATGGAGTTGGTGTGGCAACAGGAGGAACTGAAGCTGATGGAGCAGGAGCTGAGGTGACAGTGGCAGGAGCTGATGAAGAGGGCCTCAAGTCTGGAGCTGGCACAGTGGCTGATCTGGCCTGAGTAGTAAACTTTGTGCCTGGCCTGAGAGGTGATCCATCCTCATCATCATCATCAGAAGAAGAAGTCTGAGGAAGAGGCACTGAGTCAACTTCCTTCTTGAGCTCATTGACTGTCTTGGTCAGCCCATCCACCTTATCATTAAGGGTCTTGATCCTGTTCTCGAAGATCCTCACAAGACTGTTCTGGTTGTCCAGAATCCCCTTAATGTCCTTCTGCATGCCCTGAACTGATGAGATCAAAAGATCCATTTGCTCGTTCCTGGATCTAGGGACTTGAGCACTAGTGGCTCTAGCTGCCTCTGCCTCTGCCTAAGCTGCAGCTGAAGTGGGATGATCTGGGTTCATCTCCACGACGTTGTCCTCGAGATCTGGCTGTAGGGGCAAGTGGGGTCTGTCTAGAGCAAATATGTGCTTCTCCAGCTTAGAGTTGATGAGCATCTGGATATAGGGTGCATAGCAGCAAGAGCGCTTCTGATCAGCAGCAACCCTCTTAACTGTCTCAACAATTAAGTCCATGACTCTAATCCTGGTGTGTCTGTCAAGATGAATCAGCATGTTGATGGAGTAGCCTCGGATCATCTTGTCATCTCCTGACTTGGGCATTAAGGTATGCCTCAGAATGGTGTTCATGGTGCGGAGGCCAGCCTGAAGAAAGTAAATAGATCCTAGCCTGTGAGACTTCACGTTAGCATCAGGGATCTCTTTATACATGTTAGCCATAGCATTGTGGCTCTCCTTGGATTCTGAGTAGACATCCAAATCACCATCATGTGCCTCAGGGACTCCTAAGATGGCAGCCCACTCCTCAACAGTGGACTCATATCTAGCTCCTTCTTTCATCCATACTGTTCTACCA
This sequence comes from Elymus sibiricus, assembly GCA_039707655.1. Lineage (NCBI taxonomy): Eukaryota > Viridiplantae > Streptophyta > Magnoliopsida > Poales > Poaceae > Elymus > Elymus sibiricus. The sequence goes on along the minus strand of CM077667.1, from coordinate 243,717,436 downwards.
TCTCCATAGAAATGTGCAGTGGAGTAGAATTGCATGATCATCTCATCATTCCAAGCAGTGAACTCTCTGCCAACAAACTCATCCAAACCAATGCAGTGGAAATTATCTTGGACACTTGGAAAATGGTCTTCATTCTCCTTGATGAAATTCCAGTCCACATACCTCATATCACTAACAGCTGGACTTTTGTCAAAAAGCACAGTCTCATAGAAATCCTGTTGCTCTTTGGTGTAAAATCTGTAGTCCACAGCTGTCTTCCTCCTTTGGGCATATGGATCAACAGCTCTCCAAGCCCTCAAACCAGAATCCTTCCTCTTCTTCATATCCTCAGCAAGTGGGTAGCTGGCATTATGTACTGGAAGGTGTGGCCTAAGCTTCATTAAGGCAGACATAGCATCCTCATCCTCAACTCTGGAGGCAGTCCCTTTGTTCTTCTCAGATGCTGGAATTTGCCTGGAAGTCCTCTTTGGCTTCTCAGCAGCAGGCTTCTTGGGGGCAGACTTGGTGCTCTTGGAAGTGCCACTCTTTGGCATAGCATCAGACATAAGTTTCTTTTGCTTCTTCTTGGGAGGGGCCTTGACAACTTGCTCTTCCTCCTCCTCAGCAGCAGCACCAGCAGCTTCCTCAGGGTCCTCAAACATGGAGGTCTGCCTACCAGTGACATAGACAATCCTTTTTCTAGCTCTCTTCTTCTCCCCTGTCTTCTTAGGCATAGATTTCTTTGGGGGTGACTCAAGGTGAAGAGCCATTTTTGCCCTAGCACCCTCAGGTGCTCTCATAGCTTCAGAGCTAGCATACTCTTTCCTGACAGCTCTCCTTGAAGAGGTGGCTTCATTTGTAGCTTTCTTGGTAGCCTCCTCTTGCTTCTTAGCAAGAACCTCCTCTGGAACGAAGTCTGAATCCTCCTCATCTGAATTCAGCTTCTTCCTAGCCCTTGTAGCAGCCTTGGGCAACCCATGGGAACTAGGAGTGCCTGGATCTGAAGATGAACTAGACTCAGGACTAGTGCCAGAACCCAATTCTACACTCTGCTCTCTGAAGTTGGTCTCACTATCCTCAGCACTTGACATACTGTCCCTGTGAATAGAGTATAGAGGAGCAGAAAAGGATAAGTCATCACAAAATGTGGCTGGTTTTTGAAAGTTTGAACAAAAGATTATCAAAGTTTTACATTCTGTCAAATGAAAATCGGTACAGCCGAAGCAAAGTTTTCGGTGCTACCGAGACTGACTATCTCATTAACAGAAACTTGGCACTCCTTTCGGTGAGACCGAAAGGAAGTACTCGGTTTCACCGAGACAGTTCTCAGCAACACAGACAGGCCAATCGGTGATACCGATTAGTTCACTTCGGTTCTACCGAGTTCCATCGGGCGGAACGCAAACCCTAGAAAATCGATGGTTCTCTAATCTACGGAGTTTTCTCGTGGATAGAAAGATGTGCAAACTGTGGCTTATAGAGAAAATCAACTTTATTGCGCAAGAATCAGACTGGGAGCGCAAGAAAGATTGAATCCGTACCCTAGCTCGGTGACGGATCCGCTACGGCGGTGACGGTGGCGAGGATGCCCGTCGACGGAGAGGATTCCCAGCGGCGAAGACACACGGGGAGGCAAGGCGATGACCAGGGGGTCCTTTTGCGGCAGTTTAGGGTTTGGGGCGCGACGATTGAAGATTGAAATTTCGAACCGTCGGGACCATAGCTTATATACCCTTCACTGTCGGTGATACCGGTTCTAAATTTTCGGTGTCACCGAGTTCCTCAACTGTCAGCTGACAGGGAAACTCGGTGTAACCGAGAATATGGAATCGGTAGTACCGAGATTGAAAACCAGATCAACCCTAGGCATTCGGTGAGACCGAGAATTGTGGGTTGGTTCCACCGAGATGCACTTGGGAGGTTTTAATGGTCAGTCCTTGTTGATACGGAACTCCGAGTGCTCCACACACAGAGGGATCGAAAAGTACTTGTTCAAATTTTGTGATGCAGCATGAATGGAATATGAGGTGAGAAAGCATACATAGCTAAAGAGTGGTCCTAGGCATTCTTGTCCATCCAATTGGCAAAAGATAAATCAAAAGCCAATTAGCAACAATTGGATGTCCTCGAATGGGAAAAATAAATGTAGACCAACATGCTCACACAATAAGATGTCAAATGAAATCATGACAAATAGGCACATACACATTAGCATCTAACAAGCACTTGGGCGATGACAAAGTCATCTATATATGAGTATATTGACTTAGGAGCCAAGTAAGAATACTTGATCATAGGTCATACTCATCGTTTAAGCACAAGTGGGGTTACCACTTTTACATGAAGCATTTAATGTTGTCACATACTAAGAGATGCTTAGACTCAAGTCTTAGAGTAAAGCTCCCCCTTGATGTGACATCCCCCCATAAGAGGGATAAACTAACCTTGGGTTTTGTCGATGAAGACTTCATGTTGGTGAGGTCGTGGTGGATGCTCAAGGTTGATGAAGATCACCAAGAGTTGGGAGCATCCTTGTTGTTTCCTTACTCTTCTCACCGTTAGTCCCAACACACAAGAGACAAATACAAGGATATCTATGGACATGGAGTGCAAAGCATGTGTTATGATGTCCATCGATTTGTTGATTACCTTGTCCCTTGCTTACCTTTGAGGGAATGTGTGACTCCTTGAACTATTGCATAGAGTTGATGTTGATTGTAAATAGTTCTTGCCAATAATGAATGTGAGTGAATTTCATTGGCGGAGTCACCCCTCAAGAACTCTCTAGTTCTTCTTCTTGGGAACCCACATCAAGTTGATGGGGATCCTTGGTGTTGTAGTAGCCTTTGTAGAAGTTGAGCTTGATGTAGCCTTGGGAACCCACTCCACCATAGCTAGGGATTCATCTTCATATGAGTCAATGTCCTCTTGAAGCTTGTTCTTGCCCTTGAGCTTGTGGTCTTGTGGTGGAAGGTCATCTTGAGTGCTTGTTCTCTTGGGAAGAGTATTTTCATACTTCTCCTTTTGAGGAACAAACTTTGGCTCGGGGTATTGACCTTCTTCCCATTCAACTCCATTTGCGTTGAAGTAGCCAACACCACGGTTCTTTCGGTATCCTCCGTGCTTGCGTACAATTTCCTCAAATTGCTTACACCCGGCAAGACTCTTGTAGATACCTTTCTCTATAATTCCTTTCAATAAATCATTTTCTTGCTCAAGTGTAACTTGGCTAAGAGAATCATCATTAGTGGAATCAATAGAACTACTAGGAGCAACATCATTAGGTTTAGCATTTTTATTGTTGCTACTAGATGCAGAACCTTTCTTTCCTTTGTTACTAGATTGCTTAGTTTTAACTTGAGGCATGAATGTAGACAAGAGTAGTCATTTGGCTAGATAAGATGAAGTCTTCTTTCGGAGATCGTCATTGATAGCTTTAAGAAACTCATGCTCTTGCTCCAAATTGAGCTTCTCGAAGCGTAGCTTCTCATGAGTCCTCACAAGCTCTCTATGATCTTCAAGAGTAGATTCATGAGCTAACTTAAGAGTGTTTAGTTCTTTAGTTAGTTCTTCTATTTTCATCTTATCATCATCAATAGACTTATCTTGAATAGCATGAGAATTATCAAGTTCATTTTGACTAACATCACTAGTTTTATAAAATAGCAAGTCATCATCACAAAGCAAGTCATCTTCATCACTATCGAAATCAAGATACTTGGGGTGTGATACCTTGGGGCCTTTAGCCATGAAGCAACTTCCACTCCCTTCGTTTGGTGAATCAAATAGATCATGGGAGTTGGTAGTCACTAGAGCAATTCCGGCAACACCATCATCTTGACTATAGTCGGAGTCGGAGTGATAGCTTCTCTCGGAGTTGTTGTCGGAGTCGGAGCCGCAAACCCATTCACCAACATGAGCTTGATGTTTTCTTCTTGTGTAGCTCTTGGTGTACTTGTCCTTCTTCTCCGAATCTCTACTTCTCCTTGAGGGTCTTCGTTCATAACGGTCATCTTTACTCCTTCTCTCTCTTTGAGGTGATTCATTCCTTGAGCTTCGTCTTCGAGGTGACTCTTCTCTTCGTTTGTAGGGAGCCGTGCACTCATTGGAGTAGTGTCCGGGCTTCCCACAATTGTAGCAATTGCGGTCACGACTTGACGAACGCTTCTCATCATATCTTGAGTTGGAGCTTCTTTCTTTGCCTCTATTCTTGTAGAACTTGTTGAATTTCTTGACCATGAGGCTTATCTCTTCATTGGTGACAAAGTTGTTGCTTGAAGTTGCGGGAGCATCACGGCTTTGTAAGCACTGCTAGACTTGTGGTGAAGCTCTTCTTTGTCTTTGAGTGTCATCTCATGAGCAACAATTCTTCCAATGACTTCCGTAGGCTTGAGATCTTTGTAGTTGGGCATCATTTGGATCAATGTGCACACGGTGTCGTATCTCTCATCCAAAGCTCTAAGTATCTTCTTGATGATGAATTTGTCGGTCATTTCTTCGCTTCCCAAGCCGGCAATCTCATTGGTGATGAGAGCTAGCCTAGAGTACATCTCTACGACTCCTTCACCATCCTTCATCTTGAACTTGTCAAGCTGACCTTGAAGAACATCCAACTTGGATTCTCTCACGGACTCGGTTCCTTCGTGCATATCAACCAAAGTATCCCAAATCTCTTTTGCATTCTCAAGACGGCTGATTTTGTTGAATTCTTCTGGGCATTGGCAGTTGAATAGAATGTCGCATGCTTGAGCGTTGTATTGCAACATCTTCAATTCATCTGCGGTCGCTTCACGATCCGGTTCCTTTCCATCACCAAAGAATTCACCGTGCAACCCAACACGAACAACAGCCCAAACGGCGGGGTTATGACCAAGAATATGCATTTTCATTTTGTGCTTCCAACTAGCAAAATTAGTGCCATCAAAGTACGGACCTCTACGGTGATAATTACCCTCACTAGATGCCATACTCCCCTAGGTTGTGAGACCAATGCAATGGAGACCAAAGCTCTGATACCACTTGTAGGACCGAAAGTATGTCTAGAGGGGGGGGGGTGGTTAGACTACTTGACCAAATAAAAGTTTTGCCTATACCAAATTTTAGAGTTGGCAGTTTTTAGCATTTCATGGCAAGTCAAGTACACCCTACACATGCAAGTCTAAGAGTATAGCAGCGGAAAGTAACAACAAGCATGAGTAGAATGGATAGGGTAGGAAGATCAAACGCAATTGTAGACACGATAATTTTTCCCGTGGTTCCGATAGGTGGTGCTATCGTACATCCACGTTTATGGAGTCTTCAACCCACGGAGGGTAACGGTCGCGAGAGTCCGCGGAGGGCTCCACCCATAAGGGTCCACGAAGTAGCAACCTTGACTATTCCATAACGGCTTCCGTCCACGAAGGACTAGCTTCACTATGGGTAGATCTTCACGAAGTAGGCGATCTCCTTGCCCGTACAAACTTCTTGGTTCACTCCACAACAGGAAGTAGGAGGCTCCCAAGCGACACCTAACCAATCTAGGAGGCACCACCCTCCAAAAGGAAATAGGCTCGGTAATGACGATGAACTCCTTGCTCTTGTGCTTCAAGATGATAGACTCCTCAACACACAATCACTCTCTCACAAATTTGGCTTGGTGGAAGAGATGGGATTGGTGGAAAGCAACTTGGGGAGGCTAGAAATCAAGATCCATATGGTTGGAGTGGAAGATCTTGACCTCAACACAAGGGTAGGTGGTTCTCTCTCAGAAAACTGGATGGGGCAAGTATGGAATAGTTCTGAGTGATTCTCTTTCGAGTAGGTGGTGGTGAAGGGGTATATATAGGCATCCCCAAAAATCCAACCGTCACACACACAAAATGACCAACTCGGTGACACCGATGTGTTAATCTCGGTGGTACCGAAGTGACCAAAAGGTGGCAACTTTTGAATCTCGGTGAGACCGATATAGGAAACTCGGTTGCACCGATAAGGTGACCAACGGTCAGATTGGCATTCTCGGTGACGCCGATCCAACAATCTCGGTGGTACCGAAATTGTGAATTTGCGTAACAGAAAGTTGGCAACCTAAACTCGGTGGCACCGGTATGGAATCGGTTGCACCGAAGTGGCTAGGGTTTGGCTGAGTCTGTCTGAGTTGAGAATCGGTGGCACCGGGATGGAAATGTTGGTTGCACCGATTTTGAATATTTGGCTATGGACAGACTTTGTGGAAGAGCTTGTGGGTGTTTTTGGTGACTATCACTTGTGCACGTATGAGCATTTTGTTCACCAATCAAAACCTTACCCCCTTTTAATAGTATTGGCTTTCCTATGGACTCAAAGTGATTTCTCACAAATGTAAAATGTAGAGTCCTCTTCCTTGAAGCTTTGCCAACCTATTTCCTTGCATCTTGGGGTATTTCCACAATCTTCACAATCCTTTTGCCATCCCTATCATTGAACTTTTCCTGAAATATACTTAGTGGAAACATTAGTTCAATGACTTATATGTTGTTATAAATTACCAAAACCACCAAGGGAGCAAATGTGCTTTCAGAGTGAGCAAGGCAAACCTGTTACCAACAAAGGCACATTGCAGTAAGTACGGCTTACCATCCGTGATCGCCTTGACTTGGCGGAGTTCTTCTTCAAAGAACCGCCTATCAACACGCTCCGATTTGAGTTCGGATTTTAGCGTGGATAGCTTGGTGGCCTGGTCTCCGTTCTTCTGCTCAAGGGCCTCACACTTTGTGCTGGCATCCTTGAGCTCCAGCTGCACCTCCACCACCCGGGCCTCATGCTTGTCGCTCACGGCTTTTAACGCCGACAGGTCGGCTGCTGCCCGTTCGGCCGCCGCCTTCTCATCTGCGGCCTCCTGCCTCGCCCTGGCCAACTCGGTCTTGAGGTTCTCGACCTCCGCAGCCATAGCTGTGGTAACAATGAGTAAATACAAACTTCAGGATAATTCGCATATCTCAATCAATGAGGATATACACTAGCCCGAATGGCACAATTCGGACTCACCTTGCGTCTCGTCGAATCTCTTGTTCAGACGATCGAGCTCCTCATCGGAGCTCTTGAGCTTCCGGTTTAGCTCGGCAAGCTCCATTGCGTTGGCGACCGCCGACGATGACGAGGCCTACAAAACAAACTATGTGCATTAAAACTCCCGAGCTATCCGATTCCGACCCTCTGCTAAGTACTCCCCGGAGCTCTTAGAATACTGAAGGGCACAGGATGCCTTGAGCATCATTACTACTATTCGGACGGTTGATCCCCTGGTGGGTTTTTCAAACTCACCCAGGGCTCGGGGGCTACTACACTTATAAGGATCGCATAAACTAAATAAATTAACCTTTTCTAAGAACAAGAGTATTACGTGGCTCACCTTGAAGCCTGTCAAGAGACCGTTGAAGGCCTCTTTCAGTCCGCTATCTACGGATTGAATGCCTTGCAAAACCTCACCCATAAGGGCGCGATGATCCTTGGCTCTGGAGGAGCCGGATAAAGCTTCCTCCATCTGCGCCGGCCACCCAGTCATGGGCGGCACCGGTGGGGGCCTGCCAGCCCTCCCTCTGGTGGGGGATTGAGCAGGCTGCTCCGGAGGCGTAGAACGTCCCGGAGATGTCTTCGGAGAGGGACGGACCGGACTTTGTTCTCCCTCTTTAGTTGCCAGGAGATGTTCTTCCTCCTGGTCTTCGGTGGCCAAGGTGTTAACCTCAGCCATAACATCGTCGCTGCCGCCGCCGGTGTTCAGCTCAGAAGGAGCCTGGCGCGATAACACCTCCGCGGACTCCTTCGAGGCTTCAGGAGGCGTCGGATGCGACGCAGTGCCGCTTTCCGCCAGGTCTGCGGGCAGAGGTTCCCCGTACGAGAGTTGGTCGGTGGGGAGATCACGCGGAGGGCTGCAAATTGAAAGATGTTCACCCATTAAGCATTAAAAACTCTATACAAGTGATCCAGAGGGTCTTTGGATTCATACCTCTGGGCTGGGGGCTTAACCCTGGGGTTCCTTTGGGGAACCTTTTCGAAAGCCTCAGACTCCTCATCGGAGTCTAAGCTATCGTCGGCTACGACTACCTTTGTTCGGCAGGTCCTCTTTGGGGCAGGAGGAGTTATGTCCTCCGTGACGTCCGCTGACGCCGCCCTTTTCCTTGCGAGGGGGGAGTCGCACTCCCCCTCATCCTCGTGCTCTTCCTCGTGAGCGGAAGAGGCATGGGTCTCCTCGGGTTTAGTGTCCGGGAGACCCCTTCGACGGAGACCCTCTCGGGCTCCCTTCTTCTCCCCTTTCTTCTTCTCCTTCTTCTCTGGCGCCGAATACGGCGCCACGACGAGCATTTCCGTTAGCAAATCCGACCGAGGGTCTTCGGGCTGCGGGGCCGGACAGTCGATCTTCGCTGCCTTCTTCAGCCATTTCTGTGAAGATGAGAGAGAGGGGGTTCAGCTCTTTGATAAAAAACAGAGCCACGGAATTAAAAGCTCCACCATACCTTGGTTGGAGGGTTTGCGACGTAGAGTCCGATATCCTCTTCCTCGGCCGGCCAGCTCTCCTGTGGCTTGAATAGCACCTTCCACAATTTATCGTGGGAAGTGCGGAAGAATTGGCGCATGGTGGCCGGGTCTTCGAGCTGGTAATCCCACATTGGGGAGGCCCGGTGCTGGCAGGGGAGGAGACGGCGGCGGAGCATGACTTGGATCACGTTGGTCAGCTTGATGTTGGTCTCAATCACCGAGGAGATGCGCTTCTGCAGCAATTTCACCTCCTCGGTCGACCCCTAGTTAAGGCCTTTCTTAAGCCATGAGGTTAGCCTCGCGGGGGTCCGGATCTGAACTCGGCAGGTGCCATCCCGTCCGCCCTCCTTGGTTCAGTGATATAGAACCACTCCTTCTGCCAGATCTTGACCGTGTCGATAAAGGTGCCCTCCGGCCACTCGACACGGGGGAGCTTGCTGATTACCGCCCCTCCGCAATCCGCATGCGCACCCGCAACTGTCTTCGGCTTGACGTTGAACACCTTGAGCCACAGGCCGAAGTGCGACTGTACCCGCAGGAAGGCTTCGCAGACAAGGATGAACGCCGAGATGTGCATGATGGAGTTCGGGGGGAGGTCGTGGAAGTCTAAACCATAAAAGAACATGAGGCCCCTGACGAAGGGGTGGAGCGGCAAGCCCAGTCCCTGGAGGAAATGGGGGACGAACACCACCCTCTCGCCCTGCCTCGGTGTGGGAATCACGTGATTCGCCTCTGGGGCGGGGTGGGCGATGTCGGCGCAGAGGTAGCCGGCACGCTTCAAATCCCGTATGTCATTGTCGGTGACAGAGGAGGCCTCCCACTTGCCCATGGAACCTGAGCCGGCCATGGTCGAGCTCGGAGGGGAGATGGAGGAAGAACTGGATCTGGGCTCTCGGAGCTTGGGAAGGTTGAGGAAGCAGAGGCTGCGAATTGGGAGCATGACTAGGCCTTGGGGGTTTTCTCCCTTTTATGGGTACCGTAATACCAAGAGCCTCCCCTCTGACGCGCCGCAGGCCTCGCCTCTTCCCGAAACAATCGTGCCGTTATACGCGCATGGGATAACCCCAAAGGATTAATCATATCCCATAAGAAACGGGGCACGATCTGCACATTGATAAGACGTGCCAATGGAGAAACTGCCTCGAACCGCGAATCGAGTTTTTGTAACCGGCTTGGCGGTCGTGGTAGGCCACGACCCTTCGTCAGAAAGGTTGTCAGGAAATACTATTCACACTTTGACGTTTGGCCTTCAAGGTTAAGCAACTTATGGCGTCCGGATAATTACAGGTTCGGATAACTACGTATCATCGGCGGCCGGTCTAGAGACAGTCGATCATAAAGGGGGAAAATAACTCGCCTCGCAAGCCGAAGACTCGGATCACGCGAAGCTACTGGCGTCGTGACTCCTGGCGTTGGAGGCTAGTTCGGGGGCTACTGAGGGAGTCCTGGACTCAGCGGTTCTTGGGCCGCCGGCCTATCTCTTACAGGCCGACTTGGTGGGCCACTCTCTGATTGTCACAGGAATGGCCGGATATGTGGTGACTCCATATTCTAGAAGGAACCCTCCGAAGACGGGGCGTGCACTCCAAGTCAAGATAAGAGGATCGGCGTCTTTATTTCCGGCTGGAGACTTACCATGTGTAAACCCTAGGTACCCCCGGTGTCTATATAAGCCGGAGGGTTTAGATTGTAGAGGACAGACAAGCTCATCTAGGGTTTTGGCTATTTGATCTCGAGGTAGATCGACTCTGTAATATTCATACACATCAATACAACCAAGCAGGACGTAGCGTTTTACCTCCATAGGAGGGCCCGAACCTAAGTAAACATCATCTCCTTCGTCCCCTGTTATCCATCGATCCTAATCTCGCAGCTCGGGACCCCCTACCCGAGATCCGCCGGTTTTGACACCAACACCGCGCACGCCAACTAAATTATCAGGTAATTTCGTTTCTTGGACATCCTTATAATGTTCATGAACATATGATGCTGCCTAAATTAGATACGTTTGTTTTACTTATGAATGAACGACCTAGCATGGACAAGAAGGATGACCATTGGAGCGGGATCAAGCATGGAGGAGAAGGTGCGCACGCGGGAAGGAACAATGGAGTTTCCAGTGGTGATTTTCGCACTTTGAAGCCACCATAAGGAGAGTATGAAGGCTTGGACGAAATATACAAGATGCCACTTCATAAATTTCGTCCATAGGCTAATATAGGTGCTGCCTCACCTTATTTTTAGGCCAGGCCCATGTAATTTCGAAATACCACTTATTAGGCTGTCTTTAGAGTCCGTATGTGTGGGGAAACGTAGTTAGGGTTGGTTTCGGACCCCTCCTCCAATGGGTCACGAAATTCCCCCTCTATTCCCCAATATATACAGCCCTTAGGGCACCGTTTAGACTTGGGTTTTGTTTAGATTGAAAGTTAGCCATAGCTCCAACTTTGCGTTCTTTGTTTGTGTTCCACGACCAGACAAAGGCGTCACAGAATCCCACTTTCATCAATAAAGCTTTCCTCTTATATTCGCAATATCCAGATTGCAATCTTAGTTTCTTGCTTGTTCTTCATTTACTTGCAGGAAATAGACCCTCGTGGTCATGTTAATCGTGCTCCGGCGTGGTCAATAACCTCTCGGTGTTGGTTTAGCGATTGCTAAGGCGCGACGTCCTCGCACGTTCGTAGTCGGATCGTCAAAGTCTACTCCACTGAAAACGATAGCCACCATCTCATCGAAAGACAGGGACAACTTTGCCTCTATCAAGTGGTATCAGATTTCCAGGTTGCTCGGTGAGATTTTACCAGTTTTTCATAGTTTAGATCGCATCTGTTCTTCATACCTATAGTCCATGAAAAAGCCACCAAAAACATTTAGGGTTAGATCATCCTATCCGAACCAGTCTGAGCCTTTTGCAATTTTCTGTTCGGTGTTTTGCTTTGTTGAATTTGCGGTTGCATCGTCGTGTCGAGTTGCTAGTCTTAGCGTCCAGTCTTTTAGAGTTTCGAGTTCTGTTCACAGATTGTCACGCCACCGCCGCACCATCTTCATCGCATCTGCCATATACCGCCACCGCACCATATTCATTGCGTCTGCCATATACCACCACCGCATCATCTTCATCGCCGCTGCTATATATATCACACCCACCATCATCACCTCCACTGCCATATACCACTCCATATCCGCCTCCAATCTGATTTCCTTTGTTATTAGGTTTAGTTTCGAGATCCTTTTGACTTCGGTTTCGTGTTTCCTTGCCTAAGTAGGTCTCGAAAAAAAAGTCTGGCACAGTTTTCAGAGCACTTTTTAGGCCAAAATTTCGGCGGGTGAAAATGTTTTTTCCCTATCCTATTTTTAGGCTTTCCGGAGCGTTTTGAGACACTCGCCATCATAGTGTTTTTTGTCGCATTTTTTTTGGTCGTCGCAGTCCCGAATCGCTCCTCAAAAAAAATAGTCAAATTTTTTTGTGCCTATCCTGTTTATACGACTTGGGAAGAGTTTTGAGACACTCACCATTATAGTGATTTTCTGAGAAAAAAAAGCGCAAAAAAAGTGGCGCCAAAAAAAAGACAAAAAAAAGTTCAGAGAGTGCTCTTTCCTTGATTACGTGTAGCGTCATGATTTTGTTGGTGTTCTAGGGTCGCGTCTCTAGCGCGGTCTAGCCTAGGACCAACATAGTACCGTCGTTAAGCATTTATTCAACTTTGCATCTCTGAACTGATTATTGCTGACCCTTTTTGCTACCATATTATAAGCCTTCCCAGCTCCATATACATCTACGTCGTGTGTTTGACACCACCTGGCAATCGCTCTATCCAAGCTTTGAGAGTTTTGACTGCACCGGTTGACGATCACCACCTGCTACTTGGTAAGAACTGGTAAGAATTTGAGATTTGCTTGACGGGTTTGTGACACACCACCACCACCACCACCTCTTCCTAGTAGTCTGTAGGTTCATATTCTTGTGTGTTCCTATTACTACTAACCGTGCCAGGATCACAAGCTGACGAGGTCGAATGGGAGGTTATGACCAACAAGGAGCTCCATGATAAATTTCAGCAAATGATGGCTGGCCAGGTACAAGACGTCGTTGCCAGCCTTGGAGAGGACATGGAGAAGCTAGCTGGTTTGGAGAAAACATTCGACACCAAGCTGGATGCGAAGTTCAATGAGGTGCTTGCATGTCTACCACCAGCTGCACCGGTCATACCTCAGCAACAACAACAGCACCCAAATTTCGCGGGGCGCGCACGATGTGTGCCCCTTGAGGACGGTCAACATTCTGGTGCCATTCCTACTACTGTGGCTTCCATGGATGCTGCTGCTGCTACTGTCGTTGAGCAGAATGACGATTTTGATGGTGATTACAATGATGAGGGAGAGGTTGCTCCCGACCAGCCCCAGGGGAAACCACCACCACAAGCACTGGGTCATCCACATGTTTATAATCGCAACGGTAGGGCTGCACCACCACCTCAGGTACGGGGTCATGATCACCTCCCTAAGATAAAATTGAATATTCCGACATTTGAGGGTAGATATGTTCCTGATATATATCTTACTTGGGAGTTAAAAACAGAACAACGTTTTACATGCTTACAATTTCCTGAGGATAGACGTGTTGCTGCTGCTGTTTGTGCTTTTACTAGTTTTGCTTGTGTTTGGTGGTCTGAACATTGTAGAATACATCATGATAATATTCCTACTTGGGTTGCTTTGAAAACTGCTATGCGTAATCGTTGGGTTCCACCATATTATCAACGTGAATTGCTTCAAAATTTGCAGCGTTTAAGACAAGGAAAAAATTCTGTAGAGGAATATTATCAGGAATTACAAACTGGCATGATTAGATGTATTGTTAAGGAGAATGAAGCTATGCTTGCACGTTTAATGGGTGGATTAAATAGAGATATTCAGACTATATAAGAGTATAAGGAGTATAACACTATCACTCGTTTATTCCATCTTGCTTACAAAGCTGAATGTGAAGTGCAGGACCGACACACGTTGGCAAGAACTAATTTTTCTGCAGGTCGCACTTCATCATGGACGCCACGTACCCCATCTACATCCACACGTCCTGCTGCAGCACCACCTACTTCAGCCACCAACTCCAACCGAGACACCAGGAAACAGGCCCCCGCCGCACCCTCCGCGAGGTGCACTGGCGGAGCTATGTGTTAGCAAAATAGGCCATGACCCGCCCAGCCCATTGCAAATATAATGGAGATTGGGAGTAAATTGAACCATGCTGAAAAGATTAGTTGAGCATCCTTTGTACTGGCCCGCCCAAGTTTGCTGGTGAAGCTCCGCCACTAGCGAGGAGCACACCTTCCGGGCCTGCACAGAGCTCTTCTTCTTCCATTGCATCCACGGGGCAAACACATGAGATTATATGTCGTCGTTGCAAGGGTGGAGGTCAGTATGCGAGAGAATGCCCTTCCAAGCGTGTGATGATTGTTACTGAGGATGGTGGATATGACTCCGCTCGTGATTATGATGAGGAGACACTGACTCTTATTGGGACTGAAGAACTAGGTGTAGAGGAGACTGGACAAGAGACACACTACATGGTTGCTGACTACGCTGACAGGTATGAAAGTTTAGTTGCTCAACGTGTTCTGAGTGTGCAGGTTACACAGGCTGAGCAAAATCAGAGGCACAACTTGTTCCATACAAAGGGAGTTGTGAAGGAGCGTTCTGTTCGCGTCATCATCGATGGGGGGAGTTGCAACAACTTGGCTAGCATGGAGATGGTGGAGAAGCTATCTCTAACCACCAGACCACATCCTCATCCTTATTACATCCAATGGTTCAACAACAGTGGCAAGGTTAAGGTAACACGTATTGTTCGTGTGCACTTTAGCATTGCTACATATTCTGATTATGTCGATTGTGATGTGGTACCCATGCAAGCATGCTCCGTTTTACTTGGTAGACCATGGCAATTTGAAAAAAAAATTGTACACCATGGTAGGACAAATCAGTATACTCTTATTCATAAGGATAAAAATATAACTTTGCTTCCTATGTCTCCCGAACATATTATGAAAGATGACATTGCTAAAGCTAGTAGAGCAAAACAGAAGCAAAGTGAGAGTGAAAATCAGATTGTGCCAAAGGAATTTGAGCAACATAATAAGCCTAATAAACAATCATCTACTGTTGCATCTGAAATAAAACTGAAGAGTGGTTGTTTACTAGCCACTAAATCTAATATTACTGATTTGGATGTTACTACATTTGTTTGCTATGCTTTTGTTTGCAAAGAGGTATTATTTTCATTTGAGGACATGCCTCCCCCTTTGCCTCCTGCTGTCACTAACATTTTGTAGGAGTTCGCTGACGTATTTCCACAAGACGTGCCACCGGGATTAACACCTATTCAAGGGATTGAGCATCAGATTGACTTAATTCCTGGTGCATCGCTGCCCAACCGTGCGCCATACTGTACCAATCCAGAGGAGACGAAGGATATTATGCGTCAAGTACAGGAGCTGCTCGACAAAGGTTATATACGCGAATCCCTTAGTCCTTGTGCTGTTCCTATTATTCTAGTGCCTAAAAAGGATGGTACATCGCGTATGTGTGTTGATTGTAGAGGCATTAATAATATTACTATTCGTTATCGTCATCCTATTCCTAGGCTAGATGATATGCTTGATGAATTAAGTGGCTCTACAATTTTCTCCAAAGTTGATTTGCGTAGTGGATACCATCAAATCCGTATGAAATTGGGAGATGAATGGAAAACAGCATTTAAAACTAAGTTTGGATTATATGAGTTGTTAGTCATGCCTTTTGGGTTAACTAATGCACCTAGCACTTCATGAGATTAATAAACGAGGTTTTACGTCCTTTCATTGGATGATTTGTGGTAGTCTATTTTGATGATATACTGATTTATAGTAGATCTTTGGAGGAACATTTGGAACATTTACATGTTGTTTTTATTGCTCTACATGATGCACGCTTGTTTGGTAACCTTGGGAAGTGCACCTTTTGCACCGACCGAGTATCTTTCCTTGGCTATGTTGTTACTCCACGGGGAATTGAAGTTGATAAAGCCAAGATTGAAGCTATTGAGAGTTGGCCGCAACCCAAAACGGTCACACAAGTGAGGAGTTTTCTTGGACTCGCTGGTTTCTATAGGCGTTTTGTGAGGGATGTCAGCACCATTGCTGCACCTCTAAATGAGCTTACAAAGAAGGATGTGCCTTTTGTTTGGGGTACCGCACAGGAAGAAGCCTTCACGGTATTGAAAGATAAGTTAACACATGCTCCATTACTCCAACTTCCTGATTTTAATAAGACTTTTGAGCTTCAATGTGATGCTAGTGGAATTTGATTAGGAGGTGTGGTATTACAAGATGGTAAACCTGTTGCATACTTTTCTGAAAAATTGAGTGGGCCTAGTCTGAATTATTCTACTTCTGATAAGGAATTATATGCTCTTGTTCGGACTTTGGAAACATGGCAACATTATTTATGGCCCAAAGAATTTGTTATACATTTTGATCATGAATCTTTGAAACATATTAAAAACCAAGCAAAACTGAACCGTAGACATGCTAAATGGGTTGAATTCATTGAGACTTTCCCTTATGTCATGAAACACAAGAAGGGTAAAGAAAATGTTATTGCTCATGCATTGTGTCATCGTTATACTATGCTTTCACAACTTAACTTTAAAATATTTGGTTTGTAGACCATCAAAGATCAATATATGCATGATGCTGAATTTAAAGATGTGTTGGAGAATTGTAAAGAAGGTAGAACATGGAACAAGTTCGTCATTAATGATGGACTTGTGTTTCGTGCTAACAAGCTATGCATTCCAGCTGGCTCCGTTCGTCTTTTGTTGTTACAGGAGGCGCATGGTGGAGGATTAATGGGACACTTTGGCGTGAAGAAGATGGAGGAAGTACTTGCTACACATTTCTTTTGGCCAAAGATGAGATGGGATGTTGAGCGTTTTGTTGCTCGCTGCACTACATGTCAAAAAGCTAAGTCACGACTCAATCCTCATGGTTTATATATGCCTTTGCCTGTACCTAGTGTTCCTTGGGATGATATATCTATGGACTTTGTTTTAGGTTTACCTCGAACAAAGAAGGGGAGGGATAGCATATTTGTTGTCATGGATAGATTTTCGAAAATGGCACACTTCATACCATGTCATAAAAGTGATGATGCTGCTAATGTTGCTGATTTGTTCTTTCGTGAAATTATTCGCTTGCATGGTGTGCCAAATAGAATTGTTTCAGATCGTGATGCTAAATTTCTTAGCCACTTTTGGAGATGTTTATGGGATAAGTTGGGGACTAAACTTCTTTTTAGTACTACATGTCACCCCCAAACTGATGGACAAATTGAAGTAATGAATAGATCATTGTCTACTATGCTTAGGGCTGTTTTGAAGAATAACCTGAAAATGTGGGAAGAATGCTTGCCTCATATTGAGTTTGCTTATAATCGTTCGCTGCATTCTACTACTAAGATGTGCCCTTTTGAAGTAGTGTATAGTTTCTTACCTCGTGCACCTATTGATTTGTTGCCTCTTCCATCTTCGGAGAAGGTTAATTTTGATGCTAAATAACATGCTGAATTGATATTAAAGATGCATGAGTTAACTAAGGAGAACATTGAGCGTACGAATGCTAAATATAAACTTGCTGGAGATAAGGGTAGAAAACATGTTGTCTTTGCACCTGGAGATCTTGTTTGGTTACATTTGCGTAAGGATAGGTTTCCTGAATTGCGCAAGTCGAAGCTAATGCCAAGTTAAAGGTGTTAGAGAAAATATATGATAATGCATATAAACTTGACCTGCTTGCAGATTTTGGGGTTAGTCCCACTTTTAACATTGCAGATTTGAAGCCTTATTTGGGTGAGGATGATGAGCTTTCGTCGAGGAAGACTTCAGTTCAAGAAGGGGAGGATAATGAGGACATCCCTACTAATGTTACACCCACATCCCCACCAGCTACACATATTGGACCAGTTACTAGAGCCCGTGCACGCCAACTAAATTATAAGGTACTTTTGTTTCTTGGAAATCCTTCTAATGTTCATGAACATATGATGCTTCCTAAATTAGATACTTTTGTTTTACTTATGAATGAAGGACCTAGCATGGGCAAGAAGGATGGCCATTGGAGCGGGATCAAGCATGGAAAGAAGGTGCACACGCGGGAAGGAACAATGGAGTTTCCAGTGATGATTTTCGCACTTTGAAGCCACCATAAGGAGAGTATGAAGGCTTGGACGAAATATACAAGATGCCACTTCATAAATTTGGTACATAGGCTAATATAGGTGCTGCGTCACCTTATTTTTGGGCCAGGCCCATGTAATTTCGAAATACCACTTAATAGGCTGTTTTTAGAGTCCGTATGTGTGGGGAAACGGAGTTAGGGTTGGTTTCGGACCCCTCCTCCAAGGGGTCACAAAATTCCCCCTCTATTCCCCCATATATACATCCCTTAGGGCACTATTTAGACTTGGGTTTTGTTTAGATTGAAAGTTAGCCATAGTTGCAACTTCGCGTTCTTCGTTTGTGTTCCACGACCAGACAAAGGCGTCACAGAACCCCATTTTCATCAATAAATCTTTCCTCTTATATTCGCAATATCCAGATTGCAATCTTATTTTCTTGGTTGTTCTTCGTTTGCTTGCAGGAAATAGACCCTCGGTTTCAGGTTGATCGTGCTCCGGCATGGTCAAAAAGCTCTCGGAGTTGGTTTAGCGATTGCTAAGGCGCGACGTCCTCATACGTTCGTAGTCGGATCGTCAAAGTCTACTTCACCGAAAACGATAGCCACCATCTCATCGAAAGACAGGGATAACTTTGCCTCTATCAAAACTCGTGTGCGATGATGTAGATGTAACAACCCAAGTGAAATCCTTGCCATCTTGTAATATATTTCATGTGGAACCTTCATGTTGTGCCTTATGTGACTGGAGTTAATGTATTTGCTTCCTGACATATGCATCATGGCATCATAGTCATCACATCATAAGTGCATCATGCTTGCTTGTCATGCTTGGTTGATGTGCTATGTTGAGTGTGAGAGTGTGTCGTGGATCTTGAGTGTGTTGTGGCAAGATCATTGCCTAGGTGATCCTCTCCCAAATGTTTCCATAATGCATGCCTAAATCCTTTGATGTAGCAATTCCATATGTGTTGATTTCATTTGCTCATTTCCCTAGATAAAAATGTTGCTCTTCCCCTAAATATTCTGTTATGCATTTTAAAATAGCTCTTTTCCATGTTTGAAAATTATTGCCTTTCTATATTTTGCAAAACAGAGTCCATCTTAAATAAATATGATTTAAATTGTTTGCTCTAAAAGTGCCAACTACATTTTTTATAAATAGAATATATTTTTGTGAGTTCAAATGTATTTTTATTTCTTTCCCAAACATCTCCCTCTTTTCTCTATGTTTTTTCTTCGCTTTCTCTTGTTTTAATACAAGAAAATGGCTTTCGTTCGGGGGAGAGAGACAGAGAGAGAGAGAGAAGCCCAGCTGGGCTTCTCCTAACCCGGCAGGCATGAAGCCCGAGCACTCCCGCAGCCGGAGCCCAGCTAGCCCTCGCGTTCGTCGTCCACCTCCTATACGGCGCCCATCCCGAGCGCCACGTCGACCCTTCAGTCGAATTGACGGCCGTCGGCTGCCCTAGCTCCCTTTATAGCGTGTCTGTAGCCCTGAGTCCCCTCTCTCCATTCCCTCCTTCTCCATCCCTCGCCGCCGCCCAGGTAAGGAGCCCAAGCCCTCGCCGTCGTCATGGCCTCTCGCACGGGGTGATCTCCTCCGCCTCTTCTTCGAGCTCCCAACGCTGTGGGACGAGCCCTGGGGTTTGCCTGCGTCTTCTTCCTCAACACGAGCGGTGCCAGCGAGCTGGATCCGCCTCCCCATCCTCTCCTTCCTGCAGCCCCGAATCAGGAGGAGCGCCGAAGTTCCTCGCCTCGTCGCCTTCGTTTAGCCGCGTCCCCAACCTCGTCGTCCTGCCCAAGGTAGCTGAGGTACCTTCCTCTACTCCTCCATGCCTTCTTTGCGTCGCTCGTCGCCCATAAGCCTCGCCATGCTCAAGCCATCGCCGTGTACCCCACGCTCCGGGTGCAACCTCTGACGAAGTTCGTCAGGGCCTGCAGCCGCATGCCGCTCCGCTTGTTTTCCCTTGCGCCGTGCCCCCGCGTTCGTAGTAGCTTGCCTGCGCGCCCTGCGAGCCTTGCCTCGCCTCTCGCAGCCCAGCGTTGCACCCCTGTCTGCATCGCCGCAGCCGCCCGACCCAAGAAAAAGCTCGGGCTTGAGTGCCTCGCTTCCATCCTCCTCATCGCAAGGCGAGCTCGGGAATGGAACCCCTGCTCCTTTACGCAGCCTCGCCGTAGTACCTCTGCCCCGGTGGTTGCCGAAGACCTCGCCAGCGACGTCGCTGGCTTCTCTCGCGAGAGGTAGAGGGAGCCAGCCCCGCGCCTTGGGTAGCTCAATAGGAGCCAGACCCTCCCCCCTTGAGCAAGAGCCTTGTCCTAGCCCAGCTGGTCGAGCCGCTGCTCCTCCACGGGGAGGTCGCGGGTTCGAACCCCGACTCCCCCCCCTTTCCAATTTAATGCCCGAGCCACTGACAGTGGGCCCGGCTCCCTTGTCAGCCCCACAGGCCCCTGGTGTCTATGCCAGCTGGGGCCCTGGTTTTTTTTGTGTGTGATGTTTTCTTTGTTTTGTTTTTCTTTTTCAATGTTTTGTGAATATTTCCTTTAAAGGAAAATTGCCAGATTTGTTTTATTCCAAATCTGTCGAGATTCTTAGGATATGCCAAATTTGGCATATAAGTGGTTATAAGTGAATTGTCATTTTTCCATATGCAAGTGTGGGAGTTTTGTCTCTAGTTTCATAGGCATGTGATAGGTGTTTTTGGGGTAGCAAAATGCAGTGAATCCAATGGTGGTATTGGATTCTCCATTTGAGCAAGTTTGTAAAAATGTTATTTTGTGATATTGTGCCATTTTGTCTTTTTCACATGAATTAATTCTTGCACTATGTGATAAACTTGTCAACATGAAATATGCTCATTTGTGTATGTGCTAGCCCCTGGTATTTTTTGCATGCCATGATAGTTCATGTTATGAGTGGGATTCTTGATGTCAACATGCCACTAAAATTTTGTTTTCACATGCCCAAATATTTCCAAGTGTTGAATCTGTTATTTTGTTGCCATGTTGTCTTCATGATTCCCATGCATATGTTGCTCTTCTAGAGTTGGAACAATGGAATGCATTGTTTTGCTTCTCATCCTCTGTAGATGTGTGCCAAGATCTTGTGGATTAGACTATTGCATCTTATATAAAACTTGCAGTCAACATGCTATTCTGTTAACAAGTGCCCTGTTTGCCTTCTTAAATTTCACTAAGTCTGGGAATCTGCTATTTCCAATATGTCATATTGTGAGGATGGTAGCCATGGATATGTGCATATTAGGTGATCCCATAATGTAGTTAATTGTAGTACATGTTGCCCTCTATAAAACTATTAATTTTCATGCCATGAAAGTATAAAAGTTGATGTCAAGATGCTATCATGTTAACTCAGATTCTGTAAAACTGGAATTTTCACTAAGTCCCTGAAAACTGTTTCAACATGCCATCTTGTGAGCTTCATTGCCATTGATCTATGCTTCCTTTCATGTTGCTGTAGATAGATGATTTTTTAAGCATGATGTATACTTCATTTCCATGCCTTGGTTGTGATTTGGAACTTGATGTAGCTCTGGTTATGTGTGTGGCAAGATGTCATGTTGCTGTTTGTGGACAGATTGTGTGTTTGAATGTTTTGTGACTTGTGGGAGCTATACTCCACTGTTTTGCTTGTTATATAGCTCTATTCTTGCTAGATTTTCATTTCCAATCCAGTGGCATCCTTGGAATACCAAGGAATAGCCCATGGCCTCCCTCATCTTTGTTTTTGTCTCCGTTAACATTCGTACCTTGCCGTGAGTGTACCGTGAGCTACGTTACTCCGTTGGCAACGTTCTACATATGCATTTGCATCGTTTTTACGTGGAGCATTTATATTTGCCATGATCATGCATGTTCAAATAACTAATATTGAGGTTTTGTCCAGAATACTAAAGAACTTAATAAACGCATGAGAAACATGACTAGCTTAGGGTTGCCATGTTAAATATTTCAAATGGTTCATGCATCATCTTGATTCTGCATTGCACTTGTTTGTATGTTTATTTGGTGCTGTTTCTCTTTGGGTAGACGCGAGTGTCGAGCCTGAGTACGAGGATCCCGGAGAGTACAACTACGAGGACCCAGCTCTTTGTCCCTTTGAAGACCCAACAGGCAAGATGATCGTACCCGGATCCCGACACTATTTTTGCTATGCTAGATGTCTCGCTTCTACCATTATGTTTCGTTACCTACTAGTCAAACTGTCAGCCTCCTAATTTGCCATGAAAGCCTCTAACCCATCCACCTCCTAGCAAACATTGATTGGCTACGTTACCGCTGCTAAGCCCATATCTTATAGCGTTGCTAGTTGCAGATGCAAGCTGTTTCCATGTGCCAACATGGATATTGGGAGATATCACTTTATTTACTGTTATTTAAATTAATGCACATATATATCTGGCAACGGTGGAAGGCTTGGCCCTTTGCCCGGTGTTTTGTTCCACTTTGGCCGCACTAGTTCCGAGTACCGGTGTTATGTTCCATATTTTGCGCTGCTAACATGCTCGGGGTTGTTATGGGGACCCCCTTGACCATTCGTTTTAGATTAAAACCTGTCTGGCAACACCCAACTTTGGTACTACATTTGCTAAACAACTTAATAAAATTGCATAGGTCATAGCTACCCCGTGGATACTTAATCAACAACCCAGGCCGGTGCTCCTCATGAGTGTTGGTCCAAACTAGAGTCGTGTGTGGGGCCAACCCGGGGCAACTCGGGAGATGTCTATCAGGCCACTGTACGCTGTGTTCATCCGGTCGTGTCCTGAGAACGAGATATGCGGCTCCTATCGGGTTCGTCGACACGTCGGGTGGTCTTGCCGGACTTGTTTTACCTTTCTCGAATGTCTTGCGGGAGTAATTCCGAGGATACTTTGGGCTATCTCGAGGTTGAGGTTTTCCAACGGAATTGCCTAGGAGATCACGGGATTCGTGGTCGAGGTTATTCCCGTGGCGTGTGGTTAGTTTGTGATGAATGAGTTGGAGCACCCCTGCAGGGTTTAATCTTTTCGAGAAGCCGTGCCCGCGGTTATGTGGCAACTTGGAAATTTGTTTAATACCCGGTTATAGTAAACTTGAAGTAAACTCAAATAAATTACACCAACTTTGTGCGTAACCGTGACTGTCTCTGCTCGTGAACATGAATCGAGAGAGGACACGGTGGGGATATGATGGAGGTAAGTAGGTGTTCAGGATCACTTAGTGATCATGTAAGATTACAACCGTCATGTGTAGGCCACCATATTTACATTCATGTTCTCGTAAGTTAGCCACCAAATACATGCTTAGTGCTTGCTGCAGCCTCACCACTTAACCAATTCCTCACCTATTGGCTTACATAGTCTCGGTACCCGGGTTATGAGATTGCTGAGTCCCTGTGGCTCACAAATTACAACAATAGAGGTACAGGTGTTGATGAGTATGTGCCAGATGATGTGTCTCACCTCCAGTGGGAGTATGATGAAGAACGCAGGCGTACGTACGTTACGTATCCTGATAAGTAGGGAGCTTCGTGGTGGTGTTCCTGGGATAGCAAGACAGTTTTCATTACTTCTTTTATTGTTGGATTTCGTCCGTAGCCGGCCCCTGTCTTCTGGATGAATGTATGAATAATTGTGTGGACTTGTAATATAGCTTGTGGCGAGTGTAAGCCAACGCATATACTCATCTCTTCCTACATGT
Organism: Elymus sibiricus; assembly: GCA_039707655.1. Classification (NCBI taxonomy): domain Eukaryota; kingdom Viridiplantae; phylum Streptophyta; class Magnoliopsida; order Poales; family Poaceae; genus Elymus; species Elymus sibiricus. The sequence continues at coordinate 243,694,043 of CM077667.1, read as the reverse complement.
ATGCAATGATTTATGTACTTGCGAAACGACTAGATGCGCTTCTATCCCCGTCGAGGCTCTCGCGCCTTAATAGGGACAGGACCACATATTGGGCGTTACAAGTTGGTAATCAGAGCCATACCGACCATAGGAGCCCCTTGCTTGATCGAACTTGGCCGAGTCGTGTCTAGTAAAAAAACTATTTTGAGTCTAGTTATATCGGGGAGTAGGTTTCTTTTACTCCTCTTCTATACTCTGGTGAGGAATCATGACTTAGGAATTTTAATTCTACTCCTCTTGTTGCTCAAATTTTTTCTTAGGATCACGTGAGTATTTTGGAGCCTCTATGATACTGATGTGATGGGAATTCTATTCTTGGTGCCTCCCGTACGTATGGATTGGACCCGGGGAGTACACCTCCAGGGGATTCTTGACACATCGTTATCGTTCAGTTTCCTTAGTACTTAAGAACGCGGATGTTCGAAATTGCTTCAATACTATTCGTGGTGCGAAGAGTGTGGCGACACCCAGTACTAGGGAGCGGGATCACATGTACTGCCATCTTTAGTATCGTTGTGATTACGAGGGTCTGAGGTAGATGAATTTTTGAGACCTTTGGTTGTGTGTTGAGGGATGTGATACACTGGAGAGTAGTATTACTGCTAGGAGTTGAGTGATGGATAAAAACTCCATTTATCCGTGGACCCGATTGCATAACCAAGATTTTGGAAGTTCCTAGGTGGGATTTCCAGTAGTTACCTAGGATCATCTTTTGACAGATGTATGATGGTTTATACATTTGTTCCGAGCAACCTTAGCTCAATAATTGTTGTGTTATTTCAAGTGGCTTCAGGGTCTAATGATGTTATCTCGATCCGACAGAAAGCGTTCTTACTATTTGCAGTTTGAATGCAATTGATGATATCCCGTTGCAATTTCTTTCAAGCCATTTGATTCTGCTTATTTCAATCATCTGTCTCAATGGTGTGCTGATATTCTTGTCCATCTTCAGGATGGCTCCAGCAACTCGTGGGAATCAGGGTTCTGATGGGGAGCGGTCTGATCCTCCACCACCCCCACCTCCACCTCCAGAAGCTTGGCAAGCTGTGATGGCCGCAACCAATGCCAACACTCAGATGTTGCTCAGGTTGCTGCAGGAAAGGGAGCAAGGACAGCAAGGTCATCAAGGGAATTTTCATAATCAGCCGCAGTTTGCAACTCTGAACCAGTTCCTCGCAAATCAACCCAAGTCCTTCACTTGTTGTGATCAGCCTCTCGATGCGGACGATTGGCTCCATGACATGAACAAGCATTTTGAGTGCAGCAATGTCAGGCCTGAGGACTATGTCAAGTTTGCGACTTTCCAGCTTAAGGGTCAGGAAGTAGATTGGTGGCAGCAGTACAAGGATTCCAGAGGTGGTCGTGCAGTCTCTTGGGATGATTTCTGCCGTGACTTCAGAGCCCATCATATCCCGACGTGCTTTGTCGAGGGTATGCGTGAGAAGTTCAGGAATCTGAAGCAGGGGAGTATGTCTGTCTATCAGTACAACTCTGAGTTTCAGAATCTAGCCCGCTATGCTAAGCAAGATGTTCCTAATGAGAAGTCAAAGATTTATTAGTTCAGAGGTGGCCTCAGAGAAGATCTCCGGCTTGCTCTCGTCCTTCACGAGTCTCTTGTGTTTGATCAGTTCTACAACTTGGATCTAAAGTTCGAGGTAGTTCAACTCAAGCTTGAGAATTGCAAGAAGCGGTTTAGAGACTCCAACTCTTCTTCGTCCAGCTCTCAGATTGTTCCTAAGCAGCAGAAGTATTGGGTTCCTCCTCCTCCTCCTCCGTTTCGTCCTCCTCAGCAGCAGAAGCAGCACGGTGGTCGTGGACCTTCCCACCCACCCAACCCAGATTTTCAGCAGAGGCCTCAGGCACCCAAGTCAGCAAATGCTCCTCCTCCAGGGAACTTCCGTCCGCTCTCAGAGGTTACGTGTCACAAGTGTGGTCAGAAGGGCCACTACTCAAACAAGTCCACCAACTACCGGCATCTTCCGCCTCCTCCTCCTATCAGGCCCCCGGGCAGTGCTATGGTGAAGCACAATCCCAAGGCAGCAAGAGTGAACATTGTTAATGCAGCTAAAGCAGAGGATTCTTCTCAAGTGATAATGGGTAATCTCCTGGTTAATTCTATTCCTGCAAAAGTTTTGTTTGACACTGGTGCATAGCATTGTTTTATGTCTCGCCCTTTCTTTGCAAAGTATGATGATGCAGAGCATCCCACCTTCATCCCCATGGACTCTACACCATCACATCAAGCCACAAGGGGACCCATGACTAGAGCCCGTGCACGTGCTATTGAACACGAGGTGACATCTCTCCTATATGATTATCGCTTTGATGTTCATGGAACTTGGATGCTGCCTCAATCGGAGATCCTTTGCATGGTCAGGTACAATGGGAATGAAGAAGGCCTAAACATGCTCCTGGTGAAGGACAAGCGCCCATGGGAACGGACAAGAAGAAGAACGGGCAAGAGCGACAAACGGTGGCCAGAACACCCTCCAGGCCCGGGACATCCGGCCAGGACCCCGGACATCCGTCCCCTGGAGAGTGCACCAGCACCATGGGGCAGTAGCAGAAGCTACAGGCGCCGGACATCCGGCCCCAGCCCGGACATCCGACATTGTCGGATTTCAGGCTTCGCAAAAACCCTAAGAAGTTCGAACTCAGGGGCGTGTGCGAAGATCTCCAACAGCTTCACCTCCCAAGCTCACGACACGATAACCCCGCTCGATGGCGAGGAAGAAGATAGCACACGTGGATTTACCCAGGTTCGGGCCGCTGCGAAGTGTATAACCCTACTCCTACCTTTGGTGGATTGCCTCACGAGGAGGTTCATGGATGAACTAGTACAGTGGTGAGTTGCCTCGCGAGGGCGCTCGGGTGGTGTCCCATCTCCCAGAGCAGCCTAGGCTCTATTTATAGTGGCCCAGGTCCTCTCCCCCTATCGCAATGGCGGGAAGGGATCCCACAACGGCCAAATTTGAAGGGGGACAAGGAGTACGCCCTATCCTGACGAAAAGTGGTCTTCGCCTGCAAAGTAGCCGGTGGTGGTGCAGAAGTGGGCTCGGCAATGACGTCCGTCCTGCGGAGCTCGGGGTCTTGGTCTTCTTGCACCGGAATGGAAACCTTTGGGGGGCGCTTTGGGAACCTGCGTGCGCTCCTGCCTCCTTTGCACGAAAGAGGAAACTGTCTCCTCTGGCGCGCTGGTGCCTGCCTGGTTCGCCTTGCGTCATCCTGGGCCTCCCAAGGTCGAGCGTTGCATAGAGATCTCCGCCGCTCGGGAGGGCCCCTGGGGAGGCCTACTCCCCCGCGGGTCTTGGCGTTGTTTCCCTCGCGAGCTCGGGGCTCTCGCGAGGGCCTTGTGCTGAGTGAGACCGCGCTGGGCCGTACTTGGCTGTCGAAGTGGGCCACGCCCTGGGCCGCAGGCAGGCAAGTCTGGGTACCCCCGTTCCCAGGATGCCGACAGTAGACCCCGGGCCCGAGGCGCGCTCGAGCTGGCTTCTGGGCGAAGCCTTAGGATATGGCCCGAAGCGCCGTGGGCCCCAACCGCCTGCGGGCCCAACCTGACGCGTGGCGCACAATGAGACATGGGCGTCTCGGCTCCCCGAAGACGTCGGGAACCTCCCTGAGTCGAGCTGACGCGAAGCCTGCGCGCCTCCCCGGCCATCGTTGCTCTTCCTTGAATGGGGCTGTCTCCTTGTGTCCTCCCCCCCTCGGGCCACGCGGATGTGACCCGACGGAAGCAGGTGAAGCGTCATGAGGCAGTGTAGCACGCCGATCGAGTCTGGCATGCGTCGCCCGAGAAGTGCATGGCGCCTCCACTCCCCACGACGCCTCGGCAAACGCTTCGTCTGACCTGCAACCGGCGCACGTCGCGGGGCCATCATTACCCGTGATGGGGAAAACGCCGGTTGGCCTCCATCCAGCTATAAATGGGCGGGGGGGGGGGGGGCGGAGCCCCCAGCCCATTCCTACTCCTTGCTCCCCCACCTTCGTCCTTCATCTCCTCCATCATGACGCCGGTGTGGAGGCTTTCCACCGCCGAGAAGGAAAAGGCCTGTCGGGGGGTGCCGGACCAACAACCTCCCAAGAGGAGCAGGGGTCGCCCTCGCAAGTATACTAGGACATCATCGGTGGCGCCCCATGGGCGTGGGTGCCCCTCCGCGAGGTCCGGCGCTTCTGCTGGCGCAGCCGGAGGCGGAGGGCGCGGCGGCCGTGGCCGGGGAGGGAGACCCGCAATCGGTGCTCAGCCACCGCGTCCGCAAGCCCGCACGACCGACGTGGGCCTGGAGTTCCTGGTGCCGGTGGAGAGGCCGGCGAGCACCTGGTTGCAGCTCCCGCACTCCTTCGTGGAGACGTTGCGGGTTAACGCGCCCGCATGTCTGTGGCTGCAGGCCGACGGTGTTTGCAGCGGTGCGTTGTGGATGGAGGTCGAGGTTACCCCTGCAGGCAATGCCGTTTTGAGCCGCGGGTGGCAGACTTTTGCCCGCGCCCATGGTCTGGAGGGGAGGCCCACGCTCCACTTCAAGCACGGCGGCGCCGCGGTGCTTTTCGTCAAGATCTTCGGGGAGGATGGTAGGCGCTTGGAGTGCTGCCCGGAGGGCGGCGGCAGCAGCGATCTTGGAGGTGATCTTGCCCTTGGCGACGTCCGCCATGCTTCCAGCAGCAGCGATACCTCCTCCAAGGAGAGCCCGAGTGATGACAGCTACGACGCCCCACCGCGTCGGCGCGCCCGGACTTCGGGGGGAAGCCAGCCGCGACGGCGTCGCTCCCCCGCCTGGGAAGCGGCCACGCCGACGTGCCACCGCGGCGCCGTCAAGGAGGAGGAGGACTCCGACTGAGCGCCGGCGCGCCGAGGCCGGGGCCTCAGGAGCGGTAGCCCCTGGTGGTCTCCTTCACCTTCTTTTCTTTTCCTCTGCCTGTAACCAAAAAATCATGGGGGGGCCTTCTAGGTGCGTAACGAACTTTAGAGCTTTTGCCCTTTTATTAGCACTCTCATTACGTATTGCGGTCACTTCGTTACTGTTAACCGAGACTCCCCTTTGATCGTGGTTAGGGTACTTAGCTTGATGCGTCCGCGGCGGGCTTCTGCGTCGTGAGGTTTGGCAGTGGCGCCTGGGGAGCTAGTGGCACTTGGAGAGCTTGGGGAGGTTCCTCCTTCCTGCGAGTGAGGCGGTTTGGGGGGGGGGCCTTTCGGCACTCTACGTCTGCAGGGCCCGATCTCATGCATGCCTCATCCACTGTTGGGGCGTCCGGATCACCGGGACGAGACCAAGGGGCGGGGCCTTGACCGCCATTGGGGCGTCCGGATCACCAGGACGAGACCAAGGGGCGAGGAGCCACGCGATCAGTGAGGCTCCTGAGGCGCGATGCTCAGGAGCCACCTTTGATGCTCAAGCGGCGCTCTACGTCGGCGGGGCCCGATCCCGTGCATGCCCCGACCACCGTTGGGGCGTCCGGATCACCAGGACGAGACCAAGGGGCGAGGCCTCGACCGCTATTAGGGCGTCCGGATCACCAGGACGAGACAAAGGGGCGAGGAGCCACACGATCGGTGAGGCTCCTGGGGCGCGATGCTCAAGAGCCTCCCTTGACGTTCAAGCGGCGACCAATCCTTTCTGTCGGTTCTTGCCCCAAGGGGCGTGAGCCTCCAGGGGCTTTCAAGACAGCACACCAGGCCGCGGCGAAGCCCCCGAGTGAGGGTGAGGCGGCGCACGCCTGCTAGCTCACTCGAGAGCACCACGCGAGGACCAGGACGCCAAGGCCACGCGGGGACCAGGACGCCAAGGCCTTGGTGAGGTGTGCGCACCGTGCCAGTAGCCCCCGCTCGCGGGGCGCGGGAGGGAGAGGCTGGCAGGCGTTAACTCAGAGAAAGAAATTTCAAGAGAGAGAACTGCAAGAAGACAAAATTCCCGCCCATTTTCCTTTAAATAGAGTCGAAAAAGCCTCGGATTTCATTCCAGGAAAACGGCAAATTCGAATACAAGAAAAGCAAAGAACAGTCGCGTCCGGCACCTAGGCTAGTCTTCGTCTTCCCCCAGCGCGGAACATAGGGCATCCACGTTGCATGGGCATAGTCATTGGAGGACAGTGTTGTCCGCCAGCGCGGAGCATGGGGCTTCCACTTGGGCGTGGGTGGGAACCCCTCCGCGTCCTCGGGGGGCTCCGGGCATATACAACCCACTCATTATTACGTGAGAGTGTCACGGGTAGAACTTGCGGAGGTGCTGGATGTTCCAGGCATTCTGGATGGGGACCCCGTCCTGAGTCTCCAGACGCACGGCGCCAGGCCTGGAGACGCGGGTGACCTTGAACGGGCCTTCCCACATGGGCGAGAGCTTGTGCAAGCCTTCCCTGGAAAGGACCTGAATCAGGATGAGGTCTCCGACTTCGAGGGTCCTGGAGCGGATGTTTCGGCAATGGTAATGCCGCAGTGCCTGTTGGTACCTCACAGCTCGGAGCGAGGCTTGACGACGGGCCTCCTCCCCGAGCATGAGGTCCGTCCCCCACGAGGCATCCTGACGCTCCTCATCGAATGCCAAAACCAGCGGGGATCAGTGCTTGACCTCATGTGGAAGGACGGCTTCGACTCCGTAGATGAGGAAGAACGGGGTCTCGCCGGTGGGCTTAGTCGCGGTGCTACGGATGGACCACAACACGGACTGAAGCTCATCGACCCAACCCCTGCCACATGCCTCAAGTTTCTTCTTGAAGCTCCTTGCCTTGAGGCCCCGCAGGACCTCCACGTTGGCGCGCTCTGCCTGACCGTTGCTTCGTGGGCGTGCCACTGAGGCGTAGCATATCTGCGTTCCAAGGTTAAAGCAATAGGTCCTGAAGAGGTTACTTGTGAACTGTGAACTGTTATCGGTGATGATGCGGTTGGGGACGCCGAAGTGGCTTACGATGCCCTTGATAAACTTGATGGCCGATCCGACGGGGATGGTGCGGACGGGCTCCACCTCCGCCCACTTGGTGAACTTGTCGATGGCGACGTAGAGGTAGCGGTACCCGCCTACTGCTCGTGGAAAGGGCCCCAGTATATCCAGCGCCCGGACCGCGAAGGGCCAGGAGAGCGGGATTGTCTGGAGGCCCTGCGCGGGCTGATGAATCTGCTTGGCATGGAACTGGCAGGCCTCGCAGGACCGGACCAGCTCCGTGGCGTCGTTGAGCGCGGTGGGCCAGTAGAAGCCAGTGCGGAACGCCTTCCCTACAAGGGTGCATGACGAGGAGTGGTGTCCGCAGTCTCCTCCATGGATGTCGGCCAGCAGCTCGCACCCCTGCTCTCTGGACACGCACCGCAACGCGACGTTGTTCGGGCGCCTGCGATACAGCTCGCCGTCCCCAGACAATAAGCTGTGGCCTGTCATACCACACGTTCCACGTCTTCCTCCTTTTCCGGTAGTGTGACGTGAAGCAGGTACGCCCTGAACTCCTGTGTCCAGTCGTCGACTCGAGGCTCCAGCGCCAGGAGCAGTCGGGCTCCTGAGGCCGGACCACAAGTTGGAGCCCCTGAGGGTGGTGTTGGGGGTAGCTCTTCACTCCGCGGCGCCTGACCCTCGGTTGGTGGTGCCGCGGATGGCTTGAAGAGCCGTTCCTCGAAGACGCCCGGCTCCTGAGGCTCGCGGCGCGATGCCCTCTTGGCGATGTCATCGGCCTCCTTGTTCGCGCCGTGCGGGATGTGCTGCAATTCCAAGCCCTGGAAACATTTTTCAATCTTATGTACCTCTTCCAAGTATGCCTCCATGTGCTCGTCCTTAGGCGTATACTCCTTGTTGGAGAAGTTGACGAGGAGCTAGGATTCACCCTTGATGGTGAGGCGCTAAATCCCCAAGGCGGCTGCGGCCCTGAGGCCGGCGATTAAGCCCTCGTACTCCGCGATGTTGTTGGAGACCTTTTCACCATGCTGGACACAAAGTTGCACGGCGTAGTAAAGCTTGTCCCCGGTCGGGGAGATGAGTAGAACTCCGGCCCCTGCTCCCTTGCGCGCGAAGGCCCCATCGAAGTGCATGATCCAATCCTCAGGCGCCTCGTCGCCGGGGGTAAGGGACTGGCCCTCGTCCAGCCCCCGTTAGGGAGCGTCCATCCATTCGGCAACAAAGTCCGCCAAGGCTGCCCCCTTGATGACCCTGGTCATGCTGAACTCTATATTGAAGGCCTGCAGCTTGTTGTTCCATTTTGCGACCCTCCCTGCTGCGTTGGGGTTGCGCAGCCCTTTCAACAAGGGGTACGGAGAGACGACCTTGATGGGATGCCCCTGAAAGTAATGGCGCAGTTTCCTTGATGCGAAAAGAAGTGCGAGCAAGAGCTTTTGCTGCATAGGGTAGCGCGAGTGCGCGTCCCGCGGCACAGTACTGACGTAGTACACCGGATGCTCGAAGAGGGAGAGGCCTTCCGCGCCGCCCCGCTCCGCAGCGGGCTCGTGAGGCCCGGGTGCCTCGGGGGTCGCTGGGGCGGCTAGGGCCTCAGGAGCGTCGTCTTGAGGAGGTGAAGGCTCCATGGCATCCTGTGAGTCACCTTGCTTCATGCCCGTGGGCCCGCTTGCGCCTTATGGCGTAGCGCGCGTGCCGGCACGCTCCTCCCTGACCGCCACAAGCGCGGCACTGGCGAAGTGCGGGGTGGCAGCCAGGTATAGCAGTAGGGGCTCCCGGGGGCGAGGTGCCATCATTACTGGTGGACTCGTCACCGCTTGAGGTCCTCGAATGTCGCGTCTGCCTCCGGAGTCCATTCGAAGGGGCCCTTCCTCTTCATGAGCTTGAAGAATGGCAGGGCCCGCTCACCAAGCTTCGAGATGAAGCGTCCCAAGGAGGTCACGCAGCCCGCTAGCTTTTGCATTTCCTTGAGGGTCTGAGGCGGACTCATCTTGCTTATAGCCTTGATCTTCTCCGGGTTCGCCTCGATCCCTCGGTGCGACACCAAGAAACCGAGCAGTTTGCCAGACGGGACCCTGAAGATAAACTTCTCGTGGTTGAGCCTCAGGCTCACCCGCCTCAGGCTGGCGAACGTCTCCTCCAGGTCCTCGATCAGGGTCTTGGCTTCTCACGACTTGACCACGATGTCGTCGACGTAGGCTTCCGTGTTCGTCCCGAGCTGCTACCCCAGGGCGATGTGCATCAGCTGCTGGAAGGTCGTGCCAGCGTTCCGTAGCCCGAAGGGCATGCACATGTAGCAGAACACACCTCATGTGGTGAGGAAGACCGTCTTCTCGACATCTTCCACAGCCATCTTGATCTGATGGTAGCCAGAGAAAGCGTCCAGGAAGCATAAAAGGTCGCACTCGGCAGTGGAGTCCACGAGATGGTCGATGTGCGGCAGCGGGAACGGGTCCTGGGGGCAGGCCTTGTTGAGGTTCGTGAAGTCAACGCACATGCGCTCCTTCCCGCACTTCTTCGGGACGACCACCGGGTTGGCGAGCCACTCCGGGTACTGCACCTCCCGGATAACTCCGGCCTCCTTCAGCTTGCCAACCTCTTGGGCGATGAACGCCTGCTTCTCCTGAGCCTGCCTCCTCGCCTTTTGCTTCACCGGGCGTGCATTGGGGCACACCATGAGGTGGTGCTCGATCACATCCCTCGGGACCCCCACCAGGTCAGAAGCGTTCCACGCAAACGCATCCTTGTTCGCGCGGAGGAAGGGCACCAACGCCTCTTCCTGCTCTTGAGGCAGGCCGGCGCCGATGGTGAAGGTAAGACCAGGACTCTCATCGTCTACGGGCACCTGCTTCGTCTCAGCCCGGTTCTGAGAAAACAGCTGCTTCTTCTTTACTGGCGCAACGTCGACGACGTCCCCAGTGGCCTCCGAGGCCTGCGCGGCGTCCCTAGCGTTGGGGCGCGCCATGGCCGCCGCTTTGTAGGCGAGCTTGAGCGCGCGGGCTGCGTCCTTGGCGTCTCCGACGACGGAGAGGATGCCGCCGCTCCCAGGCATCTTGATGACGTTGTAACCCGGGTGCGTTGCCGCCATGAACTGGGCGAGGGCGGGGTAGCCAAGTATCGCGTTGTAAGGGAGGTGGATGTGGGCGACATCGAAGTCGATCTCCTCGGTGCGCTAGTTGCAGCGGGTGCCGAAGGTGACGAGGAGGCGCACCCGCCCCAAGGCGGCGACGGAGGCCCCGACCACCCCAGAGAAGGGTCTTGAGGGTGCGAGCTGGCCATAGGGCACCGGCGGCAGCCGTTGTTCTGGGGTGGTCGTCGGGGCCGAAGGTGATGTCGATCTCCGGCCACGTTCAAGGCTGCGGGGTCTCAGACCGTGGCCGAATCGCGCTTGCCTGGTGGAGGAACTGCTTGACTTGGCGGTTGGAGGCGGGCGCCTGCGATCCGCCAAGGATGCAAGCGACCGCAGGGTCGACCCTGCGAGCCGTGGCCCCACCGCGCGCGAAGGGCTGCCTGGCCTCGGGGGTCGCGTCGGCCATGGAGCCGGTGAATCGGGGCCCAACCGCAGCCGCAGATGGGGAAGCTTCGACACGCCCCCTACCTGGCGCGCCAAATGTCGGATTTCGGGCTCCGCAAAAACCCTAAGAAGTTCGAACTCAGGGGCGTGTGCGAAGATCTCCAACAGCTTCACCCCCCCCCCCCCAAGCTCACGACACGATAACCCCGCTCGATGGCGAGGAAGAAGATAGCACACGAGGTTTTACCCAGGTTCGGGCTGCTGCGCAGCGTAAAACCCTACTCCTGCCTTTGGTGGATTGCCTCACGAGGAGGTTCGTGGATGAACTAGTACAGTGGTGAGTTGCCTCGTGAGGGTGCACGGGTGGTGTCCCATCTCCTAGAGCAGCCTAGCCTCTATTTATAGTGGTTCGGGTTCTCTCCCCCTATCGCAATGGCGGGAAGGGATCCCACAACGGCCAAATTTGAAGGGGACAAGGAGTACACCCTATCCTGACGAAAGGTGGTCTTCGCCTGCAAAGTAGCCGGTGGTGGTGCAGAGGTGGGCTCGGCGCTGACGACCGTCCTGCGGAGCTCGGGGTCTTGGTCTTCTTGCACCAGAATGGAAACCTTTGGGGGGCGCTTTGGGAACCTGCGTGCGCTCCTGCCTCCTTTGCACGAAAGAGGAAACTGTCTCCTCTGGCGCGCTGGTGCCCGCCTGGCCCGCCTTGCGTCATCCTTGGCCTCCCGAGGTCGAGCGTTGCATAGAGATCTCCACCGCTCGGGAGGGGGCCTAGGGAGGCCTACTCCCCCGCTGGTCTTGGCGTTGTTTCCCTCGCGAGCTCGGGGCTCTCACGAGGGCCTTGTGCTGAGTGATACCGCGCTGGGCCGTACTTGGCTGTCGAAGTGGGCCATGCCCTGGGCCACAGGGAGGCATGTCTGGGTACCCCCATTCCCAGGACGCCAACAGACAATGCCCCGGATATCTGGCCACTACCCCCGGAAATCCGGCGACCCAGGACCAGAACCAGGCAAAACACGGCGCCTCCAGCCCGGACATCCGGCCCAAGCCCAGACATCCGGCGACCCCCGAAGCCCCGGACAACCGGCCTCCGCCCAGACATCCGGCGCAAGGCACCCACGTCCTAAGCTCTCTGACCAGCTCCAGGCCGGGCATCCGGCCCGTGCCCCGGACATCCGGCACCCCCGCGACTGGTCAGACATCTGGCCCTTGGCCGGACATCCGGCGCCTACCTGCGCATGGACGGGCCCGAGGCCCATGTATCTCCCTCTCTATTTCCCCTTCGTGGGCTAGCACTATATAAACCTCCTCTCCCCCTCTTTCTAGGGTTAGCTTTGTTTAGCAAATACATCTTTGTTGAGCTTACCTCCATTACTTACTTCTCCCATGGAGATTGCCCTCCATTGAGAGAAGATCCAAGTGATGCCAAGGCCCCTCTAAGGTAAGATCCCAAGGGATTCAAGACCTCCTCCTTCGGAGCGAGGGGACTATCGTTACTTGTATCCTTTTATTGATTGTGGACCCGAATTCTCGTGTACTCGTGTGTTTCTAGTGGATGTGTGATCGAAGGTTGTCCTTGAGTGTTTGTTTTCCTCTAGTGTTTCTCTCGTGTTCTTCGTGTTCCTCGTGATATCCCCTCCAATTTGTGAAAGATCGACGCACACGGGCGTGCCCCGTATCATATTGGTATCAAGAGCCAAGGTTTCTCACGAATTTGGAGTCTCCCCCACCGTTTTCTAGCCAATTTTGTTTTCTTTTGACCTAATTTCGAAAATCCCCACAAAAATAGCCCTACCAAATTTCTTTGATTCGTTTGATTTGAGGAGAATTTGGATCTGTGGATTTCATTGTGGACATGTAGATCTAGCTTTTCCCCACCATCCCCATCATTTTCTACCGTGAAATCGCCCCAATTTTGCCGAAATTTTTTCATGTTCATCCTCTAGTTCGTAGGGATCCTGAGATTGGATCTGGATTCGAGAGGCCCGGACATCCGGCCCGTACCCCGAACATCCGTCCCGCCGGACATCCAGCCTAGGCAGCCCGGACATCCGGCCACTGGAGAACAGCAAAGCTGTTTTGGCTCCAATTTTGACACATTTTGTTATTTTCCCCCACTTCTTCCGCAACCCTCCGCCATTTTTCTTCCGCAACCCATTTATATCTGAGATTTTGAGTCACGGGCTTCGCCACTTCCTAAGGTGTTTCGGGGTTCTTCATCGACATCGCCTCTCATCATCGCCCCGGATCGTCGCCGACCAACTCTTTGTTGAAACCTCACCGTAAGCAAGGACGGTAACCGTGACGACACACTTGTCTACAACCTTGCCATTGCATTGTTACCCCGAGCCTATTTGCGTTACTTTCCTATTGAGACTAGCCATTGAGTATTGCCGGGCTACGCTACTTGTGCACTTTAGTGATACATACTCCGCATAGCTTTGATTGCATGCATATATCTTAGTATCATTCCGATATCATATTGGTATCTTTTGTGTTCAAGTACTACCCGCATACATAATTGCTATCTTGGTGTGCACGTCCCGCTCTGTGACCATACAAAACATCATTGCACAAGAAAAGAGAAACAAAGCTTTTAAGCAAGAGCAAAAGAGCAATAGCATTGCAAGATTCGCATAGCATACTTGATCATCTTGGATCACGTGAGCGAGTGACACATGCCGCATACACACATAGCAAGTCGGGAATAGGAAGACGACACGTTTGGTTCATTTTAGAGTCTGCACAAGTGCGTATCATGCCCACTGGAGCAATCGTGCTACCGTCTCTCTAGTGTTGTGCAACAAGAACATTTTCCGTGGATTCCACATTTTGGCTCATCCTTGGTTGCATGACCCCAAATTTCTTCCGTGTGTGCCTTTCCGTGTATACCCATTGCTATTGATCTACATTGTCTCATTTGCGAATTTTACGAATCTCTTTCAACTTTATTGAATCTTATCTTTCGAATTGCTTGAAATTTGTGCGACTATCCTAACCAAGCTACTCCATAAGCCTTATTTGTGTAGTGTGAGAAGGACGATCTTCGGTACCAATTCTACTATTTCCATACTTGCACATTGAGTGATCTTGATCCATATTCAACTTTTGGAACGGTAATTGGTATTGTCTTCTCACTCTTCCACTTATATCTTCTTGGGTGCTATGGATAGGAACATTATGTCGAACCCGACCTTCGAGGAGAATGAAGACGACGTGAACAACCACGTCACCAAGTTGCACTTCTTCGGTGCACACAAGGCAATTACTCAAGCTCAAGATGTCTTGCATGACCGCATCGACCAACTCGCCTCCAACTTGCGTGAATCCGAAATTCACACAAGGGAATACCTCGACACCAAGCTCTCAAGCCAGATGGAGGAGCTCCGATCCTTGATGGTAACTCGCGCACCTTCCACATCTTCATCGACAAGGAGTCATCACACAAGTCGCAACTCAACGACATACTCTTCCGACGCAAGTCAACAAGCGCGTCATCACCATCGCGACGAGCACTCCGGGCGTCCACGGAGGGGTAAGTGAGAGAGAGATACAAGGCCAAAGGCCCACGGCTGCGCACAGGCGGTGCCGGACGTCCGGAGGTTGTCGAACGTTCGACGGCTCGCGAAGGACCGGACGTCCGGAGGGCGTCGGTCGTCAGAGGCTCGGTCGTCTGGAGGCTTCGGAAATCCGAGATTTCAGAGCGGGTATCTTGGGTCCGGATTTCCGGAGAGGCTCGGACGTCTGGAGGCTGGGATGTGTCAGACGTCCGGGCAGCGTCGGTCGTCTAGCCGCTGTAGAGATCTATCCGTCCTCTGGCTGGCTGGACTCGAAGCGTCGCTTGTCCGGAAGACGTCGGACGTCCGGCTGCTGTAGACTCCGCAGCTCCGCCTTCTTCGATCTTCGCTTCCACGCTTCCCTCGTGGATGGTGTAGGTGTACACTTGCGCTTGCACTCCTCCTCGTCCTCCATGAAGCTTCGACAATACCTATGCATGCACACGAGAGGAATGTCAAGTAGTATACCATCCTCGAAGGGGTCAAGTGAACACGTGTAATGGAGATGATTCACCTTTATGTATGTGAAGTAGTCGTGGCACGTGTCACTTGCCAAACGGACTCTTGTCATGGTGATGTCCGTAGGATGCTCCGCATCATCCCCTCCCCCTTGGGAAAGATCCGTCCTCGGATCAAAATCCAAATCATCATGGGAAGGAAATGGCGTCGCCGTGTAGGAGTGGACGGTCACCAAACGCTCATCATCATCAAACTCGAAATGGGCACTCTCCAATGTCGCACCGTCAAGTAATTCCTTCAAAAGGAGCAAACACGACAAACACTTGGAAAAACAAATGTGGTTAGCGTTAGTGCAAATCCAAGCATTCAAGTGGTGAATCACCGCACAAGTGTTGTCATCATGCATAACATATGGTGTGACAAGGGATAGTGTCATGGCATGTAAGCAATCAAGCAAAGGCCTATGGTATGCTTAGGAATTCACAACACCAAGTAATATGAAGTGTCTAAACACATGGTGCAATCCAAAGTGCATGGCAATCCAAGCATAATGTGCACATGGTGTAGTGAAGAAAGTGTGGCACTCAACACAATATAAAGAGCAATTGAGCATCATGTGTGAGGCAAGCAAGTCAAGCATGTAGCAAGCAATGTGGCATGGCAAATGTGAATAATGGACATTGTTGCAACCAAGCATATGATAAGAGCAAACAATCCACAAGTTGGATGCAACACACAAGTCATATATGGCAATGTGGCAATGTGGCAATCGTGAGGAGAAGCAATAACTCGAACATGTGTGCAAGTAAGTGGTCCAAGATGACCCATATATGTCATGGTACAAGCAACACAAGTAGGATGAGCCACAATATCCATGCTCAAGAAGGATGTCTCCTCAAAAGTGTGACCTTGTGCGTCCATCACAATGCCGATGCGCAAGCAAGTGCGATGTAGAATCGCGTCGGTGTAGCATGGCTCGCTCTCAAGAGCTCGAATCGTCAACTCACGTGAAGTGGAAGTTGACATGTAGCCGAAGTATCCTACACATACACACAACAAAGGAAACAATGTATGTGCATGGTAGACAAACACATCATCCATCATGATGGTCCTCTTCTCTTGCACATAACAATTAGAAGCAAAAGTGCATGAATAATATGATGCAACAATGTCTATATTCAAGACACTAGGCATATGGTGCAAGGAAGGAAGGCAAGCATGCTTCACATGAAAGATGTCAAAAGCTCCAATAATATGAGAGAAAGCTATGGGGGCAATCTCATTATCAAATTAAATAGCATTGTTGCACTCAATACATGTCAAAGCATCGAGCATGAGAGAGGCAACATGTGGAGACATATGACAACAAGCAATATCAATCATGTGCGAAGCATGGCAATGGTTGTCATCAATCGCATAAAAGTAGCACATCGGTGATGCAACATAAGCAAGAATAGTAACCATGTCATGCAAACTAGCAGTGCGAAGATGCAACATGCTAGAGGAAATCATGGCAATCATGCCATGCGAGCAAATAATAGGCATAGGCATTGCGCATGACATATCCCAAGTAAGACAAGTAATGTAGTGATCCTCAATACCATCATAGGCATGGGTCACAAAGCAATCATGGCAATAGCAAATAATATCTCCTCCAAGCTTGCAAATACACATACAAGTCATATAATAGAGTGTCATGTGAAATGCAAAGCATGGGTCACAATTGCATGGCAAGGGCATAGAAATGTGCATATCATGCAAAGTGAACATGGCAATATGGGCATAATAAGTGGAATGAGCAAGAAGCCATAGCCATGTGAGAGCCAAGTAAAAGAGGTGCGCGTAGTCCTTGCGCGAGGGGAATGGTTGGAGACACATTCCGATGAATCCCAAGGCGTCGGTGCTCTCAAGAGCTCTTTTCGTCAACTCATGAGATTGTGAGGTTGACGAGTATTCGTGAGTACCTACACAACAAGGAGACACACGAAACAAAGTGTGTGCGTGGTAAATGTACACATCATCTATCATGATGTGTATGTGCACGTGTGAGTTAGCACAAGAAAAACAATGCTCAAAGTAATTTGAGGCATGGTATATGAATACGTCATCCATCATGCAATGATAGTTATTATGCTCAACATGATTGGGACGCAAATTGTAGCAAGTATGTGGCACAAGCATATCATTCATATCAATGGCAAGCATAGTGTGCACACGATTGTTGGGATCATGCAAAGTGTAGGATGATCAAAATCTCCCAATGTGTATGAGGAAACTATGGGGGTCTCCTCATGTGCAATAGCGGAAGCATAATATGGAGAATATGGATAACATCCAAAACAATGCATATCCAAAGCATGGTGGTCATGGCATGTCATATGTGAGCAATTGCGAAAATGATGCAAAGGGAGCATGGCAATATCGTCACAAGAAAAGAAAATGCCAATAACCATGGGTTTGTCATCTATGCCATATGTGCAAATTGGGTTTATTTTAATGGCATATGCATAGTTACTACGATGAGATTGCGAAGATGCAATATGGGTGATCTCATGCATAGCATATGACAAGTCAAGCGGATTGTGAAACATGATGTGACCTATAGAGTTCTCACAAGGTATCCTATGCAACATGGCATCATAACTAATAGACTCCACATAAGAATAGTCAAACTCATCATAAATGGGCAATTCATCACATGAGGAAGTCGCATAATCATGAAGCATGGAAGTAAGGTGATCATCAACATGCAAGTAATCAAAGTCCATGTCGGCGTTCTAGGAAAGGGGGTACCCAGACCTGCCAGCTTGCGGCCCATGGCGTGGCCCACTTCGACAGCCAAGCACGACCTAGCGCGGCCTCACTCGAGACAAGGCCCTCGCGAGAGCCCCGCACTCACGAGGGAGACGGCGCCAAGACGCTCAGAGGGAAGAGACCTCCCCAGGCACCCTCCTGAGCGGCGGAGATCTCTATGCAATGCTCGGCCTCGGGAGGTCAAGGGTGATGCAAGCCGGGCCAGGCGGGCGCCAGCGCGCGCAGAGGAGACAGATTCCTCTTTGGTGCAAAGGAGGCAAGGGCGCACACAGGTTCCCAAAGTAGCCCCCCAAAGGTTTCCATTCCGGTGTAACAAGACCAAGACCAGCGGGCTCGGCAGGACGGATGTCACCAGCGAGCCCACCACCGCGTCACCACCAGCTACTTTGCAGGCGAAGACCACCTTTCGTCAGGATAAGATGTACCTCCTGTCCCCTTTCGAATTTGACCGTTGTAGGATCCCTTCCCGCCATTGCGATAAGGGAAGAGGACCTGGGCCGCTATAAATAGAGGCTAGCCGCTCAGTAGAAAGGAGAGAGATCAAACACCACCCGAGCGCCCTCGCAAGGCAACTCCCCACTGTACTAGTTCATCCACAAACCTCCTCATGAGGCAATCCACCAAAAGCAGGAGTAGGGTTTTACGCTTTGCAGCGGCCCAAACTTGGGTAAATCCTCGTGTGCTAATCCCCTTCTCGACGATTGTGCGAGTTCATCGGGCTAGGCTGTCGAGCTGTGAGCTTGAGGGCGAAGCTGGTGGAGATCTTCGCACACGCCCCTGAGTTCGAACCTCTTTGGGTTTTGCGGAGCCTGAAATCTGACATTTGGCACGCCAGGTTGGGGGCGTGTCAGAGTATTCAGCAGGCTTTGCTTCTTCTTCGCTCCGTCGTGTCGCTGGCCGATGCCCGACAAGCTTCCTTCGGCCCCGGCGGATCCGCCTTCACCAACCTCGCCGCTGCCGCCCAAGACGCACGCCCCGGTAGCTCGGTGCCGGGTGATCGTTACCAGGCCACCAGCGTCGTCTCCACCACCGTCGCTGCTCGTGCCGGCCAGGCACGCGGCGGGCGAGCGGCGCCCACGGCACTGACATCACCCTGTACCCACGTGGGAGACCTCAACGCGCATGAAGCGTTGCTGATGGCAAGTGAGATTCTTCATCATCGCCCGACGCACTGGGGCTTCGACACCTGGGCCGACCACATCGCCGACTTGGTCACCGTCGCGAGGAGGGCCTGGGTTCCGCGCCCCTCCCCTCGATAACCGACGCCGGGCACCGGGGGCTCGCTCGCCGTGCCTCTCACTTCATCTGCAGACGGCGTGCCCGCCCCATGCCCGGGCGAGACCGGGCAGGGCCCGCCGCACGCCATGCTCCTTCTTCTCCGGATCCCGGTGACCGGCTTCGGAGCGCCGTCCGGCCCCGCCAGTGGTGCCTTCGAAGGAGGTGACGGGGCGCTCTGCACGCGCCTCAACGCGCGCACCCATGCCCCGGTGGATCATCAACAGCCCAGATCGTCTCGGCGGGAGCGCGCCAACCGGCGTAGGGATCAGGCGGCTCAGGCTTCTGGACAGGCAGGTAACTGTAACGGAGGTATGGTGAATAACCAGGGAGGCAACCCATGTCAAGACACGCGCGGCCAATCCCACGGCGACGCCAGAGGTAAGCAACTTCGGGCGGAGGCCCGCTGCAGGAGGGTTTGTAGGCCGCGCGCCCAGGGCGGCGTCACCTTGCCACCCGGGAGGCCGCCCATGGGGCCCGCGGAGACAGTTAAGCAGGAGGAAGCCAAGGCCTTTACACAGAGGCCTATGTTCCGAGCTACGTCATACCTGCGGATGGCACGGTGGATCACGCGCCCCCCGCGGGCGCCAGCATCCTCCCGGAGTAGGGAGATGTCCCGGATGCCCTCTCCAAGCCGGGCCTGGGAGCTTCCACTGATGGGGCACCAGGCCAGGTTGGTGCAAACGGGAGGGGGCATCAGGCCAGGTTGGTGCGAACGGGAGCAAGCAACACACAGCGGAGCCTTCCGGGCCACAGGAGCAACCGCCTAGGGGGATCGGCAGGACACGGGCAGCGCGGGCCACCCGCGGCAACGGGTGCGCCGGCGCGGCCCTCACGAGGCAGGGCCTCGCGAGGTCCTCAAGTCGCGGTCTGGCCGCCGCCCCGACGACTCACGAGGTGGCTTCACCAACACAACACCCATATGGCTGCGCTGGGTGCATTGTGCTCATGTTTGGGCCGCGGGAGCGAAATCCCGCGGCTACGCGGGGAACAATGCGCTCAGATTTGGGCCGTAGGGGCACGCAACCTCGCAGAAATGCGCGGGTTGGCTCTTGACTGAGTTGGGAGCACCTGGGCTATGCACCTGGGGGCTTGCCCAGCTATCTTCGGCCGTGACACTCTCACGTAATAATGAGTGGGCTGTATACGCCCAGAGCCGCCCGAGCACGTGGCGGGGTTCCATCCCATGCCCACGTGGAAGCCCCATGCTCCGCGCTGGCAGACAACACTGTCCTCCAATGACTATGCCCAAGCAACATGGAAGCCCTATGCTCTGCGCTGGAGGAAGACAAAGATGAAGACTAGTCTAGGTGCCAGACGCGGCTATTGCTTGTTCCTTTTTGTATTCGAATTGCCACTTTTTGAAATGAAGCTCGAAGGTTTCATAACTCTATTTGGAAAAGGGGTGGGAATTTTCTCTCTTTGCGATTCTTTTTCTGGTCTTGAAGCCTCGTTTTTTGAATCGACACCTGTCGGCCTCCCCCTCACGCGCCGCACGGGTGGGAGCGTCGCGAGCACAGTGTGCACACCTTGCCAAGGCCATGACACCCTGGTCCATGCATGGCACGTCTCGGGGCAAGAACCGGCAAAAAAGGGAGGGGTATGGGAGCCGCTCGAGCGTCAAGGGGGACTCCTGAGCAACGCGCCTCAGGAGCCTCACTGGTCACGTAGCCCCTCTCCCCTTGGTCTCGTCCTAGTGATCTGGACGCCCCAACGGCGGTCGAGGTATGCGCGAGATTGGGCTCCACCTACGTAGAGCGCTGCTTGAGCGTCAAGGGGGGGTTCCTGAGCAACGCGCCTCAGGAGCCTCACCGATCGCGTAGCTCCTCACCCCTTGGTCTCGTCCTGGTGATCCGGACGCCCCAACGGTGGCCGAGGCCTCGCCCCTTTGGTCTCATCCTGGTGATCCGGACGCCCCAACAGCGGTCGAGGCATGCTCGGGATTGGGCCCCGCCGACGTAGAGTGCCGAAAGGGCTCCCAAACCATCCCGCTCACAAGGAAGAAGCCCTCCCTGGTGGGATCGTCGAGTTCCCTGGACAACCCAGGTGCACCTCGCGACGCACGAGCTGGCCATGACCCGCCAAGCTAAGTACGCCAAACAGAGCAGAAACTTTCTGATCAGATGATAGCCTGAATACAGGGTATGAGACAGGAGCGCTAATGTGAGAATGCAGACGCTACGATTTACTGCGGGCCCCGTCAGGCTTCTTGTGGCTCCAGGTACAGGGAAGGGCAGCGCAAGGGAAGGAATCCGGCCTCTCTAGACGATGTCGCTAAGACCCCGGCCTTAGGGGCGGCGTGCTCCTCCTCAGGAGGGCTCGCCTCATGAGGCCCCAGCAGGCCGCCATCGCCGGGCATAGTGCGACACCCCCGCGGACCTCTCCAACGGTACCGAGCTGCATCGACGATGACACAAAGCTCTGCGCAAGAGACGTAGTCGCGTCACACAAAACAATCAACCGACGATTTAAAAGGAGGTGGAAGACGAAGGTAAAACACAAAAGTTTAACGCCCTCAGGGGCCAAGTGTTTCTTGACATAACAGGAACCAGAGAAAGAAAACAGGGGAAGCCTAGCCGGAGGAGCCGCTGTCGCCATCCAGACCATCACCCGCCACGGCGCCGGAGTCGTCACCCTCGTCGGAGGAAGGCGTTTGGACGAACCGTTCCACCAGGGACTCCACGTGCGGGCGCACCTCGTCCCTGAGGGGCCTCTGGAGCTCCTCAAGCACCGGCTCCATGACGCGGTGGAGATAAATCTCCAGGACATGGTGGCGCAAGTTGGAGAAGACGCGCGTCAGCGCGATGTCCAGTAGGTCACGCTCGCTGGACACGTTGTCCTCGTCCACCCAAGAGACGCCGGTCTCCAGTGCCTCCACCACATGTCCAAAGAAGTTGAGGTAGCCTCCGTCGCCGTGCGTGCACGGCAGCGTGGGGGCTTCCCCGACGAACCGGCTCACCGCACCAACCGCGCGGTGGGCGAAATCCAGGTACTGCTTGGCGCGTTGCGCCTCCAGCATCCTCGCGTGCGCCGCCTCGTCCTGGGTGGCCTGCACGGCGTCAGCAGCCCCCTTGGTCTGGGTCTGGAGGGATGCCAGCTCCGCCTGGGCCTCCGCCTCGCCCCTGAGCGCGGCCTGGAGGGCGGCCTCGGCGTCCGCCAGCTAGACCCTCAGCGCGTCCGCCTCCTCCTGGAGCTTGTCGAGCCTGCGCCTCTTGGGCGCGGGCGCCCTGGGAGGAGGGAACAATCATGACCGGCGTGTCGGGCATGATTGCAAGAGAAGAGGGCAGGTGACGGAACACTTACTCATCGATGATGGCCCAGCGCCGGCGAGCTTGAGCCGGTCTCGAGGGCCCCCCACCGCTGCCTCCGGGGGCCGACGGTGGAGCCGGGGACCCCGTGCGCTTCCCCGCACCCGCTGCACTCCCCCCGGACGGCATGGAAGAACAAAGGGAGAGAGGAGGATGAGGAAGATATCTTGGAAGGATGGGAGGCGAGAGGGCGCGTCAGGATGGCAAGACCCCCCCGGGCGGGGCGGGTTTATAGGCGCAACCGCTGCCCATGGGGCGTCGTGGGGAGTGGAGGCGTCGTGCATTCCTCGGGCGCCACGTGCCAGACTCGGTCGGCGTGCTACCCTGCCTCACGTCGCTTCATCTGCCCCCGTCAGGTCACATCCGCATGGCCCAAGGGGGGGGACACAAGGAGACAGCCGCATTCAAGGAAGGGCAATGATGGCCAGCACGGCGCGCAGGCTTCGTATCAGCTTTACTCGGGGCGGTTCCCGACGTCTCCGGGGAGCTGAGACGCCCGCGTCTCATTGTGCGCCACGCGCCAGGTTGGGCCCGCAGGCAATTGGGGCCCGCGGCGCTCGGGATGGCATCTTCGGCTTCACCCCGAAGCCAACCCAAGCGCGCCTTGGGCCCGGGGGCTGTTGTCGACGTTCTGGGAGCGGTGGTACCCAGACCTGCGAGCCTGCGGCCCATGGCGTGGCCCACTTTGACAGCCAAGCATGGCACATCGCGACCTCACTCGAGACAAGGCCCTCATGAGAGCCCCGCACTCACGAGGGAGACGGCGCCAAGACCCTCAGTGGGAAGAGATCTCCCCAGGCCCCCTCCCAAGCGGCAGAGATCTCTATGCAATGCTCGGCCTCGGGAGGTCAAGGGTGACACAAGCCGGGCCAGGCGGGCGCCAGCGCGCGCAGAGGAGACAGTTTCATCTTTGGTGCAAAGGAGGCAAGGGCGCACACAGGTTCCCAAAGCACCCCCCAAAGGTTTCCATTCTGGTGTAACGAGACCAAGACCAGCGGGCTCGGCAGGACGGATGTCACCAGCGAGCCCACCACCCCGTCACCACCAGCTACTTTGCAGGCGAAGACCACCTTTCGTCAGGATAAGATGTACCTCCTGTCCCCTTTCGAATTTGGCCGTTGTGGGATCCCTTCCCGCCATTGCGATAAGGGAAGAGGACCCGGGCCGCTATAAATAGAGGCTAGCCGCTCTGTAGAAAGGAGAGAGATCGAACACCACCCGAGCGCCCTCGCGAGGCAACTCCCCACTGTACTAGTTCATCCACAAACCTCCTCGTGAGGCAGTCCACCAAAAGCAAGAGTAGGGATTTACGCTTCGCAGCGGCCCGAACCTGGGTAAATCCTCGTGTGCTAATCCCCTTCTCGACGATTGTGTGAGTTCATCGGGCTAGGCTGTCGAGCTATGAGCTTGAGGGTGAAGCTGGTGGAGATCTTCGCACACGCCCCTGAGTTCGAACCTCTTTGGGTTTTGCAGAACCCGAAATCCGACAGTCCACTAGTGGGACAAGCAAAGAACCATCACCTATGTTACCTTTAGATATCCGTTCATGAGATGTAGGTGAGGTGGGAAGGACCAACTCATGGTTATCGTCATCTTGATGGAACCATGTGGGGGGTGCGTCATATTCCAGCATGGCCATCATCTTGTAAAAAGGAAGGACGAAGTCATCGAGGATCGGCGCGTCATCAAATATGGGACCATGCACCAAAGGAGAAGACACAATAGAGGAAGAGGTTAAGTCGTTAGAAATCGAAATGGCCTCACTTGCCTCATCAACTACCTCACTCTCTCTATGTGGTGGCTCACACACTCCCTCAAGGTAGGTGCACTCAAACTCACATATGGTGGAGTCACTCATCTCACTCAAGTGGTGGGATTTGTGGCTCTCCTCACATGGGAATTGAGGCAACTCATC
This sequence comes from Elymus sibiricus, assembly GCA_039707655.1. Classification (NCBI taxonomy): domain Eukaryota; kingdom Viridiplantae; phylum Streptophyta; class Magnoliopsida; order Poales; family Poaceae; genus Elymus; species Elymus sibiricus. The sequence goes on along the minus strand of CM077667.1, from coordinate 243,670,302 downwards.
ATATATGGAGCTAGTGGTGAAGTCACTCTCACTCTCAATATGGTGGCAAAAGTCTCTCAACTCAACTCCAAATGTCGCCGTGGTCTTAGGGAAAATCCCATGCTCAACCATGTCATCACCATCGCCGTGGATGAAGGCCGAAGATGGCACATCATCACTCTCGTCTCCAAAGATGGAAGCGTCATCCTTGCTCGCCACCTTGTCGCTCGCCACCAAAGCATGTTCCTTGAGTGGCTCCGTAGTTATTGTCATCGCCGCGCCGTCTTCAAAAAGAGTCGTGGTAGACTTGGCATCATCAATGCCACAAAGAGGGATGGCGGTGAAGTCGGACTTGGGAGCGTCGTCTTGGAGCTCGCCGGGCTTGGACATCTTGGTGGTACCATCCTCATGCTCGTCGTCGTGGAGCTTGGTCGTCGCGAAGTGTGCTCGGGGTCGAGTGGCCTTGGCCTTGAGTTCATGTTCCACCATGAGAGCACCAATGTAGAGGTCTTCGAGAGACTCGTAGTTGTTGTTGAAGATAGTCTTGGCGATCTCGTTGTTCAATCCCATCATGAAGTGGAACTTCATCCAAATGGGGTCGTCCACACGGGCTCGTCTCAAGGCTTTCTTCATCGTCATGAAGTACTCGTCGGGGGACTTGGATCCTTGTATGGTGTTCTCCAATTGGCGTTGAAGATGTTCCGTGTAGGTAGAAGGCACAAACTCTCGCCGCATCGCTTTCTTCAACTTGGACCAACTCATGTCGAAGCTCATTGAAGATATGTGAAGCCACCATGTCGATGCGTCGCCGTGGAATTTTCATGTGGCGCACTTCACTTGATCTTCGGAAGGGACTTGAAGTAGCTTGAGGTAGTAGTCCATCTTGCGCTCCCATGCGAGATACTCCTCGGGATCTTGACTCACATAGAATGGAATCTCGTGGTCAATGTTGAGGTCGTAGTAGCTCGTGGAAGTCGCGGACTTGAGCTTGGGGAGCTTCTCTTGAAGTGCTTGTCGGCGAAGATGCCGCATATCCAAAGGCAAAGATGCCTTGAAGTTGCTTGGCGAAGATGCCAAGGTAGTTGTTGAAGTCATCGAGCGGTGGTTGGTGTCGAGCTCGTGACCTTCACACTTGTTCTTTGTTGGACGCCTTGATGTTGGCGTCGTTATTTCTTCATGTCGTTGATGGTGTCGATGCTGGTTTGATCTTGCCGGAGATGGTAGCTCGTAAGCATGTGCACTTGAGCGTCTTCCCGAAGATGATGAAGATCTCGTGCGGTTCTTGATGAGGGCCTTGAGCTCCTCCAAATGAGCATCCATCTTGGCGTCGATGGTTTTCTTCATGGCATCGAACTCGTCATTGTTGTTTTAAACCGAAGGAGATGTGTCGTCCCTATTCATGGAAGCACTCGAGAAGACGTGAGAACGAGATGGAATGAACATACCAAAGTTACCTCTTTCCAAAGTTGTAGATGGATCTTAAAAGACCACAATGTATGCAAGGAAAATAGTGCACTTGGTGAAAAACCTTGTCCAATTCTCACAACCTACACAAATGGCTTATAGTGGAGCTCGGTGGGGTTAGTGGCACAAAATATCAAGCAAAATGAAGTCCAAGATGTTGCAAATGTTGAAATCAATCCAATGGACTCAAAATGCAAAGCAAGCGATCACAATATATAGGAGGGCAATAAAGACACACACGCGGTGGGATAATGGGGCTTGTGCAACTATAGGGATGAGCAATACAAAATTGCCTAACGAAGACTAAGCTCTTGTTGCATAAACACAAGGAGAGACGCTAGCTTAATTGCACGTTTGGGCACGATTCACCACTTGGCACCAATCCTATTCATGCAAGCAAAACGTTTCCTATTCCATGTATCCTCATGCACAAGTATCTCTTTTCATGCTCAACTCTATGCTTATAAGCTTTGATCTTTCTTTCTTGCTTAGAACCTTTTTTTTGTCTTTTCTCTTCCTTTCCACTATTCTTATTGAGCCTCAACCAAATATATGAGACAAGTATCACAAGATATGCACAGGAGCAAGCAATTGCACTATATGATATTTCCAATGATGTAACAATATGATATCGTATCACTATGGTGCACAAGTTTTTGCGAAGCCCGGCAATACTCGGATAGCTAGTCTCAATAGGTATGAAGGTATTCGCAAAGATGGTGTGGGTATCAAGGTGTAATGACAAGGAAGGAAGAGTGTATGACGGAATGGATACCTTCGTCACACTTAACCTTTCACGAAGTCGAGAGTAACCGGCCTTGCTTCCGGTTGAAGATGGTCTCAAAGGATGGATGGTCGTCGTCGATGTCGAACGTCGGTGGTCGGTGTAGATGATGGACCGATACAAGTCACCAGTGGTTGAAGAAGAAGTAACCGGCCCTAAGTAGCCGAAACACCTTAGGAGACTCAAATCACAACTCAGGCAACCACAAATGCAAAGGGAACCAAAATGGGTTAGGTTGCGGAATGCTATGGTGGTATTGCAGATGATATGGTGGAGGGCCTAGGCAAACTTGCCCAAATTTAAAAAATATGATGGTGGCAAATGATCGTGGAACTCATTTTGTGGGATGGTGGATGTCAATAGCTACAAAACGAGCTAAAGAACACCCAAATCGGAGTTCGGATGAATTAGTTATGGCCGAAACAAAATTCTAGCCGAGTCAGTTTCTACAGGTTACGGACGTCCGAGAAGTGATGGACATCCGAGGGTCGGACGTCCGGACGGGCTGGAAATCCGAGATTTCGGGTCTGTTTAGGGGCTTCGGACGTCCGGCGGCTGTTGGACGTCCGGAAATGGTCGGACGTCCGAGGGGTGTGGGTCAGCTCGGGATCTGAGATCCGGGACGCGAATTTGGGCGGAAATTGATGATTTTGGGCTCGAAATTGAAGGGGAAAAAGAAAAATGGGGGCTAGGGAACGCCAAGAGAAGTAGATCCACTTGGCAAACACTAGATCCACGGATCAAAATCAACAAAAACTCACTAGAACAACAAATCACAAGAAAAAAAATTGGGGCTATTTTTGTGTGGTATTTTCCAAATTGGGAAGAAAAATTCGAACTAAAGCAAGAAAAGTGGGGGGTAGGGCTCCAAATTCATGGCAACATGGCTCTTGATACCAATATGATACGGGGCAAACCCGAGGGTGGCCCGATCATCACGAATTGGAGGTGGATTTGAGGAAGAACACGATGAACACAAAGAACACGAGGGGAAAACATGAAGAGAATCAAAGGAAAAACACTCTATTGGACAAGATCCACACCAAGTACTCCTCAAATCACAAGCAATACAAGAGGTGCATCAAGATCCAAGAACAACAACGGAAATAAAGATACATGGGTAGTTCATCCAAATCTCTAGGAGAGATGGGCCTTGAATCCGTAGACGGATCTTCCCTTGAGAGGGGCCTTGACATCCTCTAGGGATCTTCTCCGGTGGAGGCCTCGGTCTCCATGAGAGAAGTAGAGGAAGGACCAAAGCTCATGTCTGAATGAGCTATCACTTTGCTAACCCTAGGAAGGAGGTAGGGGAAGAGTATATATAGTCTTAGCCACGAAGGGGTAAGTGAGAGAGAGATACAAGGCCAAAGGCCCACGGCTGCGCACAGGCGGTGCCGGACCTCCGGAGCCTGTCGGACGTCTGACGGCTCGCGAAGGACCGGACGTCTGGAGGGCGTCGGTCGTCCGAGGCTCGGTCGTCCGCAGGCTTCAGAAATCCGAGATTTCGGCGCGGGTATCTTGGGTCCGGATTTCCGGAGAGACTCGGACGTCCGGAGGCTGGGACGTGTGGGACGTCCGAGCAGCGTCGGTCGTCCGGCCGGTATAGAGATCTATTCGTCCTCTGGCTGGTTGGACTCCAGGCGTCGGTTGTCCGGAAGACGTCGGACGTCCGGAAGCTGTCGGACGTCCGGCTGCTGTAGACTCCGCAGCTCCACCTTCTTCCATCTTTGCTTCCACGCTTCCCTCGCGGATGGTGTAGGTGTACGCTTGCGCTCGCACTCCTCCTCGTCCTCCATGAAGCTTCGACAATACCTATGCATGCACACGAGAGGAATGTCAAGTAGTATACCATCCTCGAAGGGGTGAAGTGAACACGTGTAAAGGAGATGATTCACCTTTATGTATGTGAAGTAGTCGTGGCACGTGGCACTTGCCAAACGGACTCTTGTCATGGTGATGTCCGTAGGATGCTCCGCATCAAATGATCAAGAAGACTACTTGTCACGGGCCCTCTAAGTTGACAAGATCTTTCGCCTACACAACTATGCTGAAGAGAAGAAGATCGCCATGGCTTCACTCGAGTTCCAAGACTACGTCCTTATTTGGTGGGAACAAGTTATTGAGAGAAGAAGAGAGAGAGGTGAACCTCCTATCAACACTTGGGACCAAATGAAGGACCTCATGCGAGCCCGTTTTATGCCTACACACTACAACCGGGATCTCTTCAAGAAGCTCCAACAACTCAAGTAAGGCACCAAGTCGGTAGAAGAGTACTACCAAGAGATGGAAATCGCTATGATCCGAGCCAATGTCAAGGAAGATGACGAGCAAACAATGGCACGATTCTTGAATGGCCTCAACTACCAAGTGAAAAAAATTGCCGACTTCCATCCATAGTCCAATCTTCTCGAACTTCTGCATCAAGCAACCGAGGCAGAACGGCAACTGCAAGATGACTACAAGTACTCCAAGTTCTCCTCCAAGACCTATGGCTCAAGTGCTCAAGCTACTACGACAATGACATCTTCGGCTACGAAATCGACAACACCTACTGGCGACAAGTCAAGCTACAAGGACAAGACGACTTCGTCAAGCCGACCGTCCTCAAGCACCTACAAGCCGAGAGCTTCATCCTCTACTACAACACCGGATGCTACCGCCAAGACAGGCTCCATCAAGTGTTTCACGTGCCAAGGTCGAGGCCACAAAACCTTCGAATGTCCAACCAAACGCAACATGATTCTCCTAGATGATGGCACCTATGACTCCATGAGTGACGACAAGATGCAAGCTTTGGAGCAAGTGGCCATACACCGCCAAGTGAATGAAGATGAAGATTCGCAAATCTTTTGCGACAACGATTCGAGCCCCGCTCTCGTTGTCTCTAAAGTTTTGACGCTCCAACAACAAGAAGACGAGGACCAACGTTGCCACATCTTCCACACCAAGGCGGGCATCCAAGGAAAATCCGTCAAGGTCATAATAGACGGCGGGAGTTGCCACAACTTGGCAAGTGAGGACCTTTGTTCAAAGCTACAATTGGTCAAGAAAAAGCACCCTCGTACCTACAAGGTCCAATGGCTTAGTGATTCCGGAACCCTCCAAGTTGACCATACCATGGAAGTTTCCTTCAAGATAGGAGCTTATGAAGACACTTTGGAGTGTGATGTGGTTCCAATGTCCGTTTGCTACCTCCTACTTGGTAGACCATGGCAATTTGACCGTGGCATCACACTCAAAGGTCGGACAAATCAATATAGCTTCAAGATGAAGGGCAAGCAATATGTACTCCGACCAATGACGCCAATTCAACTCATCGCCGACAAACAAGCTTCATCCCATCGTGAAGACAAAAGTGAGAGAGTGATCCACCTCAAAGAGAGTGAGTGCCACAAGCCAAAAACGAGCGACTCCACGATGAGGGACATGAGGGATATAGTTCTTTTAGCGACAAAAAAAGATTTGAGGGGCGTGAGTGAGATCCCATCGACCGTTCTTCACTATGTACTTGTGTGCAAAGATGACGTCGTTCGGACTAACCCTTCACAACATCTTCCTCATGTGTTATCTAAGTTGTTGCAGGAATTCAAGGATGTTTTTCCCGATGAGCTACCTCCGGGACTACCACCAAAACGAGGGATCGAACACTGCATCGACCTCATCCCCGGAGCACCGCTTCCAAACAAGGCTCCCTACCGCGTCAACCCTGAAGAAACAAAGGAAATACAAAGTCAAGTCCAAAAACTCCTAGATAAAGGGCATGTACGTGAGAGTTTGAGTCCTTGTGCGGTTCCGGTGATACTAGTGCCTAAGCAAGATGGTAGTATGTGCATGTGTTCCGAATAACGCCCTATCAATGCTATCACAATTCGATACCGTCATCCCATTCCTCGCTTAGATGATATGCTAGATGAACTTAGTGGTGCCACTATATTTTCTAAGATTGACTTAAAAAGTGGTTACTACCAAATTCGCATACAAGAGTGTGACGAATGGAAAACTGCTTTTAAAACAAACTTTGGTCTCTATGAATGGCTAGTGATGCCAATGGGCTTATCCGAAGTACCGGGTACTTTCATGCATGTCATGCACTATGTTTTGCGGCCACTCATAGGATATTCTGTTGTGGTCTACTTTGATGACATTCTTGTCTTTAGCAAGTCTCTTGAGGAGCATGCTACCCATGTTCGTGATGTTTTGCAAATCCATAGGAAAGAACAATTATATGCAAACATGGAAAAATGCACCTTTGGTGTTGAGAAAGTAGTTTTCCTAGGTTTCGTAGTATATTCTAAGGGCATTCATGTAGATGACACTAAGATTGATGCTATTAAAACTGGGCTCACACCAACGAACTTGCAACAAGTGCGTAGGTTTCTAGGACTAGCCGGTTTCTATCGCCGTTTTGTCAAAGACTTTAGCACTATTGCATCTCCTCTCCATGCTTTGAGCAAGAAGAATGCACCATTCATTTGGGCTCCTACACAAGACACCTCTTTCCATGAACTTCAAAAATTTCTCACTCATGCACCTTTGCTTGCTTTGCCCAACTTTGATAAAACATTTGAAGTGCATTGTGATACTAGTGGTAATGGAATAGATGGTGTGCTTATGCAAGAGAAGCGTCCTACCGCGTACTTTAGCGAGAAACTATCCGGCGCTCAACTTAACTACCCCATCTATGACAAAGAATTGTATGCATTGGTGAGAGTTTTACATGTGTGGGAACATTATTTACGACCTCATGAGTTTGTTATCCATACCGACCATGAAACACTCAAATACTTAAAGGGTCAAACTAAGTTGAACAAACGACATGCTAAATGGAGTGAATTCATTGAGTCCTTCCCTTATGTCATCAAATACATTAAGGGTAAGGAAAACGTTGTGGCGGATGCCCTTTCCCGCAAATGCAGGCTAGTTACTCAACTTGAATTGAATGTTGTTGGTTTCGAGCATATCAAAGACTTGTATGCGCATGATGCCTATTTTGCTGATCCTTACGCTATGTGCCAAGTGAAAACTTGTTGGGAGAAATACTATATGAAAGATGGCTATCTTATGCGGGCTAACAAACTTTGTATACCCGAGTCGTCTCTTCGTTTGTTGCTTTTGCAAGAAGCTCACGGTGGAGGAATTATGGGTCACTTTGGACGTGACAAGACGTATGCCACATTATCCAACAAGTACTTTTGGCCCAAGATGCTTCGTGATGTTGCACGCTTCACCAACCGATGCTCTACATGCCACAAAGCTAAGTCCAAAGCTCAATCCCATGGTCTTTATATGCCTCTACATATACCTTTCCAACCTTGGGAAGACATTAGTATGGATTTTGTGCTTGGTTTGCCACGAACTAAAAATGGCCATGATTCCGTCTTTGTCGTTGTGGACCGCTTTTCCAAGATGGCTCATTTCATTCCATGTCACAAGATAGATGATGATTCACCTATTGCCAATCTCTTTTGTAGGGACATCTTGCGACTACATGGCGTCCCCAAGACCATTGTCTCAGATCGCGACGTCAAGTTCTTGAGTTACTTTTCGAAAACCCTATGCGCCAAGCTCAGAATCAAGCGTCTTTTCTCTTCGGCATATCACCCTCAAACCGATGGACAAACGGAGGTGACGAACAGGACGCTTTATACCCTACTTCGCGTGTTGATAAAGAAGAACATCAAGGAATGGGAAGATTGCCTCCCCATCGCCGAGTACGCCTACAACCGTGCAAGTCACTCCACCACCGGCAAGTCTCCGTTCGAAGTGGTCTACGGCTTCAATCCTTTGTCCCCATTGGACATCCTACCTCTACCTCTACAAGAGCGCGTCAACATGGACGCAAGTGCAAGGGCAAGCTACATCAAGAGGATGCATGAATATACAAGGCGCACCATTGAACGTCAAGTGGAACGCATCACCAACAAGCGCAACCTCAACAAGCACCCTAGGGTGTTCAAGCCCGGCGATCTTGTGTGGCTACACCTTTGCAAGGACCGCTTCCCCAATGAATGCAAGTCCAAGCTACTTCCCCGAGCCGACGAACCCTTCAAGGTGTTGGCACGCTACAACAACAATGCCTACAAGATCGACATACCATGCGACAAGTACAACGTGAGTGACACCTTCAACGTTACGGATCTATCCCCTTTCCATGGTGATGAAGATCTTGATCCGAGGACGGATCTTCCCCAAGGGGGAGGGAGATGATTCAGAGCATCACAACATCATCCCCATGGACTCTACACCATCACATCAAGCCACAAGGGGACTCATGACTAGAGCCCGGGCACGTGCTATTGAACACGAGGTGACATCTCTCCTATATGGTTCTCGCTTTGATGTTCATGGAACTTGGATGCTACCTCAATCGGAGATCCTTTGCATGGTCAGGTACAATGGAAATGAAGAAGGCCTAAAAGATGCTCGTGGTGAAGGACAAGCCCCCATGGGAACGGACAAGAAGAAGAACGGGCAAGAGCAACAAACGGTGGCCAGAACACCCTCCAGGCCCCAGACATCCGGCCAAGACTCCAGACATCCGGCCCCTGGAGACTGCACCAGCACCAAGGGCCACCAGTAGAAGCTACAGGTGCCGGACATCCGGCCCCAGCCCGGACATCCGACACCGCTCCGGATATCCGGCCACCACCCCCGGAAATTCGGCGACCCAGGACTAGAACCGGGCAAAACACGGCGCCTCCAGCCTGGACATCCGGCCCAAGCCCGGACATCCGGCGACCCCCGAAGCCCCGGATATCCGGCCTCCGCCCCAGACATCCGGCACGAGGCACCCGCGTCTACAGTTCTCTGACCAGCTCCAGGCCAGACATCCGGCCCGTGCTCCGGACATCCGGCACCCCCGCGACTGGTCGGACATCCGGCGCCTACCTACGCGCATGGACGGGCCCGGGGCCCATGTATCTCCCTCTCTCTTTCCCCTTCGTGGGCTAGCACTATATAAACCTCCTCTCCCCCTCTTTCTAGGGTTAGCTTTGTTTAGCAAATACATCTTTGTTGAGCTTAGCTCCATTACTTACTTCTCCCACGGAGATTGCCCTCCATTGAGAGAAGATCCAAGTGATGCCAAGGCCCCTCTAAGGGAAGATCCCAAGGGATTCAAGACCTCCTCCTTCGGAGCGAGGAGACTATCGTTACTTGTATCCTTTTGTTGATTGTGGACCCGAATTCTCGTGTACTCGTGTGTTTCTAGTGGATGTGTGATCGAAGGTTGTCCTTGAGTGTTTGTTTTCCTCTCATGTTTATCTCGTGTTCTTCGTGTTCCTCGTGAGATCCCCTCCAATTCGTGAAAGATCGACGCACACGGGTGTGCCCCGTATCACATGAGTTCTCTTGTCAAGATCTGCATAGACCTGTATCAGTTGTCTCTCCTGGGAAGTTAATGAATTCCAACTGCTTAGTTCCGGATGTTTCTATTAAGATGAGCAATTATTCCTTTCTGGCCTCTCCAATTGTGCTCGGCAATCGCGATATTGATCTCATTCTCGGCATGGATTTTCTCGCTATGAACAAGGCTTATGTTGATTGTAAAGCCAAATTAGTCCAATTGACTCATCCTTCTGAAGATGTAATCAATTTCGCTGTTCGTGATGACACGATTCGTCTCTTTTCTCTCAATGAGAAGGGTGAGATTTCTGCCATTTCTCAAATTCCCGTTGTCTCTGAGTATGAAGATGTCTTTCCAGAAGAATTCCCAGGAATGCCTCCTCACCGGCCAGTGGAGTTTGTGATTGAACTCGAGCCTGGAACTGAACCGGTATGCAAGCGTCTTTATAAGCTTGGCTCCGAAGAGCTGAAAGAATTGAAAAAGCAGCTAGATGAACAAGAGCGTGTGGGTATGATCAGACCAAATTCTTCACCTTGGGGTTGTGGTGTTCTATTTGTCAAGAAGAAGGATGGCACAGACCGACTATGTGTCGATTACCGTCCATTGAATAAGAAGACAATTAGAAACAAGTATCCACTTCCCAACATCAATGAGTTGTTTGATCAATTGAAAGGTGCCAAGGTTTTCTCGAAGTTTGATCTCCGTATGGGCTATCATCAAATCCGTATCTGTGAAGAAGATATTCCAAAGACTGCTTTCAGGATGACTTTTGTCTCTTATGAGTACACCGTCATGTCCTTTGGTCTAACAAATGATCCTCCGACTTTCTCCAGAATGATGAACTTCATATTCTCTCCTTTCAAGAATGAGTTCGTCTTGGTGTATTAGGATGACATCCTTGTTTTCTCGGAGACCGAAGAAGAGCATGCAGAGCATCTCCGACTTGTGCTAGACAAGTTAAGAGAGCATCGGTTCTATGCTAAGTTCTCCAAGTGTGAGTTTTGGCTCAATGAAGTGGTGTACCTTGGGCATGTCATCTCTGCCGAGGCCATTAAGGTGCATCCTGAGAAAGTTGATGCAATTATGAAGTGGGAGCCCCCTCAGAATGTCAAGCAGCTTCGAAGCTTCCTCGGACTTGCAAGTTACTGTAGAAGATTCGTGGAGAACTTCTCTCAAATTGCTAAGCCTTTGTCTAACCTCCTTCAGAAGAGTGTCAAGTATGTGTGGACTCCTGAATGTGATGTGGTGTTCAATACACTCAAGGAAAAGCTGACTTCAGCTCCAGTTCTCACTCCTCCTGATGAATCCAAGCCTTTCCAAGTGTTCTGTGATGCTTCCCTCCAAGGTCTTGGTGGTGTTCTCATGCAAGATAAGAAGGTTGTGGCTTATACCTCGCGGCAGCTGAAGTCTAGCGAGAAGAACTACCTCACTCATGATCTTGAGTTGGCGGCAGTTGTGCATGCTCTGATGACCTGGAGACATCTATTGTTGGGAAGACCAGTTGAGGTGTTCACCGACCACAAGAGCTTGAAGTACATTTTCACTCAACCGAATCTCAATCTTCGGCAAACACGTTGGGTGGAAATGATCGAGGACTATAATCCAAGCATTGAGTATACTCCTGGAAAAACAAATGTCATTGCAGACGCGCTGAGAAGAAAGGCGTATTGCAACAGTCTCATTCTCAAGCCTCTCCAACCCGAGCTCTATGAAGCCTTCCGCAAGCTCAATCTCCAAGTTGTTCCTCAAGGATTTCTCGCCAATCTCCAAGTCTCTCCGACTCTGGAAGATCAGATTCACCAAGCTCAGCTTCTTGATGCTATGGTTAAGAAAGTGAAGAAAGGTGTGGCCAAGAGCATTCCAAAGTATAAGTGCTTCCGTGTTGATGACAAAGATATCTTGTTCTTCGAGGACCGTCTGGTGGTTCCAAAAGGTGAACTAAGGAAAGTTATCCTGGATGAAGCACATAATTCCCTCCTATCAATTAATCCAGGAAGTTCCAAAATGTATCAGGACCTCAAGCAAACCTTCTGGTGGACTCGTATGAAACATGAGATTGCTCAGTTTGTGAACGAGTGAGATTTTTGCCGCAGCGTGAAGATGGAACATCAACGTCCAGCAGGTCTCCTTCAGCCTTTGCCTATTCCAGAGTGGAAATTTGACCGTGTTGAAATGGATTTCGTCACTGGGTTTCTAAGTCCAAGAGAGGAAATGATGCCATCTTCGTGGTCATCGACAAGCTCACCAAAGTTGCTCACTTCCTTTTGGTCAAAGAATCAATCTCGGCAGCTCAGCTAGCACAGCTGTACATGTCAAGGATAGTTTCTTTGCACGGTATTCCTCAGCTCATATGCTCAGATCGTGGAAGCATCTTCACTTCCAAGTTCTGGGATTCCTTCCAGACTGCAATGGGGACCAATCTCCGTTTCAGTATCGCTTTCCATCCTCAGACTAGTGGTCAAGTTGAGAGAGTCAATCAAATCCTTGAAGATATGCTCAGAGCTTGTGTGATTTCTTTTGGCATGAAGTGGGAAGATTGTCTCCCGTTTTCTGAGTTTTCATACAACAATAGCTTCCAAGCAAGTTCCGGCAAGGCTCCTTTCGAGATTCTCTATGCCAGGAAGTGCCGCACCCTGCTCAATTGGTCTAAAACCAGTGAGCGTCAAATCCTTGGTAATGACATGATCATAGAAGCAGAAGAAATGTGTTGTGTCATTCGTGAAAATCTCAAAGCAGCTCAATCTCGTCAGAAGAGCTATTATGATAGCAAGCATCGTGACATGACCTTTCAGATCGATGATTTTCTCTATCTCCAAGTGTCTCCCATGAAGGGCACTCAATGCTTTGGCATCAAAGGAAAGCTTGATCCACGCTTTGCGGGTCCTTGCAAGATTGTGGGCAAGAGGGGAGACCTTGCCTACCAACTCTAGCTTCCTCCCAATTTCTCAAATGTGCATGATGTGTTTCACGTCTCTCAGCTCCGGAAGTGTTTCAAGACTCCCGAGCGCACCGTTGATCTCCAAGACATTGATCTCCAAGCAGACCTATCCTATCATGAGCATCCAATTGCTATCCTTGAAGAAACTAAGCGTAAGACCCGCATCAAGTCAATCAAGTTTCTTAAGGTGAAGTGGTCACATCACTCCGACAAAGAAGCCACTTGGGAACGAGAGGACCTTCTCCATTCCGAATTTCCCGAATTCTTCCGTTCCTAGATCTCGGGACGAGATCCTCATGTAGTGGGGGAGAGTTGTAACAGCCCAAGTGCAATCCTTGCCATCTTGTAATATATTTCATGTGGAACCTTCATGTTGTGCCTCATGTGACTGGAGTTAATGTATTTCCTTCCTGTCATTTGCATCATGGCATCATAGTCATCACATCATAAGTGCATCATGCTTGCTTGTCATGCTTGGTTGATGTGCTATGTTGAGTGTGAGAGTGTGTTGTGGATCTTGAGTGTGGTGTGGCAAGATCATTGCCTAGGTGATCCTCTCCCAAATGTTTCCATAATGCATGCCTAAACCCTTTGATGTAGCAATTCCATACGTGTTACTTGCTCATTTCCCTAGATAAAAATGTTGCTCTTCCCCTAAATATTCTGTTATGCATTTTAAAATAGCTCTTTTCCATGTTTGAATTTTTTTACCTTTCTATATTTTGCAAAAAAGAGTCCATCTTAAATAAATATGATTTAAATTGTTTGCTCTAAAAGTGCCAACTACATTTTTTGTAAATAGAGTATATTTTTGTGAGTTCAAATGTATTTCTATTTCTTTCCCAAACATCTCTCTCTTTTCTCTGTATTTTTTTCTTTGCTTTCTCTTGTTTTAATAAAAGAAAAGGGCTTTCGTTCGGGGGAGAGAGAGAGAAGCCCAGCTGGGCCTCTCCTGGCCCAGCAGCCACGAAGCCCGAGCGCTCCCGCAGCCGGAGCCCAGCTAGCACTCGCGTTCGGCGTCCACCTCCTGTACGGCGCCCATCCCGAGCGCCACGTCGATCCTCCTGTCGATTTGACGGCCATAGGCTGCCCTAGCCCCCTTTATAGCGTGTCCGTGCCCTAGCCCCGAGTCCCCTCTCTCCATTCCCTCCATCTCCATCCCTCGCCGCCGCCCAGGTAAGGAGCCCAAGCCCTCGCCGTCCCCATGGCCTCGGTGCTCCGGCAGAGCTTCTACTCGAGCAATGGGTGATCTCCTCCGCCTCTTCTTCGAGCTCCCAAAGCCGTGGGATGAGCCCTAGTGGTTGCCTGCGTCTTCTTCCTCAACGCAAGCGGCGCCAGTGAGCTGGATCCACCTCCCCATCGTCTCTTTCTTCCTGCAGCCCCCGATTAGGAGGAGTGCCGGAGTTCCTCGCCTCGTCGTCGTCGTTTAGCCGCGTTCCCAACCTTGTCGTCATGCCCAAGGTAGTGGAGGTACCTTCCTCTCCTCCTCCATGCCTTCTTTGCGTCACTCGTTGCCCGTAGGCCTCGCCATGCTCATGCCATCGCCGCGCACCCCACGCTCCGGGCGCAACCTCTGACGAAGTTCGTCAGGGCCTGCAGCCGCATGCCGCTCCGCTTGTTTTCCCTTGCGTCGTGCCCCCACGTACATAGTAGCGTGCCAGCGCACCCTGCGTGCCTCGCCTCGCCTCTCGCAGCCCAGCGCCACGCCCCTGTCTGCATCGCCATAGCCGCCCGACCCGAGCAAAAGCTCAGGCTTGAGCGCCTCGCTTCCATCCTCCTCGTCCCAAGGCGAGCTCGGGAATGGAACCCCTGCTCCTTTCCGCAGCCTCGCCATAGTACCTCTGCCCCGTTGGTCACCGGAGACCTCGCCAGCGACGTCGCTGGCTTCTCTGGCGAGAGCTAGAGGTAGCGAGCCCCGCGCCTTGGGTAGCTCAATAGGAGCCAGACCCCCCTTGAGCAAGAGCCTTGTCCTAGCCCAGCTGGTCAAGCCGCTACTCCTCCATGGGGAGGTCGCCGGTTCGAACCCCGGCTCCCCCCTTTTTTCCAATTAATGCTCGAGCCACTGATAGTGGGCCCGGCCCACTTGTCAGCCCCACACGCCCCTGGTGTCTATGCCAGGTGGGGCCCTGGTTGTTCTTTTTGTTTTTTGTGTGTGATGTTTTCTTTGTTTTCTTTTTCTTTTTCAGTGTTTTGTGAATATTTCCTTTAAAGGAAAAATGCCAGATTTGTTTTATTCCAAATCTGTCCAGATTCTTAGGATATGCCAAATTTGGCATATAAGTGGTTATATGTGAATTGTCATTTTTCCATATGCAAGTGTGGGAGTTTTGTCTACAATTTCATAGGCATGTGATAGGTGTTTTTGGGGTTGAAAATGTAGTGAATCAAATGGTGGTATCGGATTCTCCATTGGAGCAAGTTTGTAAAAATGTTATTTTGTGATATTGTGCCATTTTTTCTTTTTCACATGAATTAATTCTTGCACTATGTGATAAACTTGTCAACATGAAATATGCTCATTTGTGTATGTGCTAGCCCCTGGTATTTTTGCATGCCGTGACAGTTCATGTTATGAGTGGGATTCTTGATGTCAACATGCCACTAAAATTCTGTTTTCACATGCCCAAATATTTCTAAGTGTTGAATCTGTTATTTGGTTGCCATGTTGTCTTCATGATTCCCATGCATATGTTGCTCTTTTAGAGTTGGAACAATGAAATGCATTGTTGTGCTTGTCATCCTCTGTAGATGTGTGCCAAGATCTTGTGTATTAGACTATTGCATCTTATATAAAACTTGCTGTCAACATCATATTCTGTTATCAAGTGCCATGTTTGCCTTGTTAAATTTCACTAAGTCTTGGAATCTGCTATTTTCAATATGTCATATTGTGAGGATGGTAGCCATGGATATGTGCATATTTTGGTGATCCCATAATGTAGTTAATTGTAGTACATGTTGCCCTCTATCAACCTGTTAATTTTCATGCCATGAAAGTTCCTGTAGAATATATAAAAGTTGCTGTCAAGATGCTATCATGTTAACTCAGATTCTGTAAAACTGGAATTTTCACTAAGTCCCTGAAAACTGTTTCAACATGCCATCTTGTGAGCTTCATTGCCATTGACCTATGCTTCCTTGAATGTTGGTGTAGATAGATGAGCTATACTCCAATGTTTTGCTTGTTCTTTAGCTATATTCTTGCTAGATTTTCATTTCCAATCCAGTGGCATCCTTGGAATACCAAGGAATAGCCCATGGCCTCCCTCATCTTTGTTTTTGTCTCCGTTAACGTTCACACCTTGCCGTGAGTGTACCGTAAGCTACGTCACTCACTACTGGAATCAGGCACTTTGCCGTCTGCTATAGCAGACGGCAAAGGCATGCTTGGCGGACGGCAAAGGCTTTGCCGTCAGCCAGCAGACGGCAAACACTCCGGCTGAACGGCTGCCGGCAAAGTTCTACATATGCATTTGCATCATTTTTACGTGGAGCATTCATATTTGCCATGATCATGCATGTTCAAATAACTACTATTGAGGTTCTGTCTAGAATACTTAAGAACTTAATAAATGCATGAGAAACATGACTAGCTTAGGGTTGCCATGTTAAATACTTCAAATGGTTCATGCATCATCTTGATTTTGCATTGCACTTGTTTGTATGTTTATTTGGTGCTGTTTCTCTTTGGGTAGACGCGAGTGTCGAGCCTGAGTACGAGGATCCCGGAGAGTACAACTACGAGGACCCAGCTCTTTGTCCCTCTGAAGACCCAACAGGTAAGATGATCGTACCCGGATCCCGACACTATTTTTGCTATGCTAGATTTCTCGCTTCTACCATTATGTTTCATTACCTACCAGTTAAATTGTCAGCCTCCTAATTTGCCATGAAATCCTCTAACCCCTCCACCTCCAAGCAAACATTGATTGGCTACGTTACCGTTGCTCAGCCCTTATCTTATAGCGTTGCTAGTTGCCGATGCAAGCTGTTTCCATGTGCCAACATGGATATTGGGAGATGTCACTTTATTTAGTGTTATTTAAATTAATGCACATATATACCTGGCAACGGTGCAAGGCTTGGCCTTTTGCCCGGTGTTTTGTTCCACTTTTGCCGCACTAGTTCCGAGTACCGGTGTTATGTTCCATATTTTGCGCTCCTAACATGCTCGGGGTTGTTATGGGGACCCCCTTGACCATTCATTTTAGATTAAAACTTGTCTGGCAAGACCCAACTTTGGTACTACATTTGCTAAACAACTTAATCAAATTCCATAGGGCATAGCTACCCCGTGGATAATTAATTAACAACCCGGGCCAGTGCTCCTTATGAGTGTTGGTCCAAACTAGAGTCGTGTGCGGGGCCAACCCGGGGCAACTCGGGAGATGTCTATCAGGCCACTATACGTTGTGCTCATCCGGTCGTGTCCTGAGAACGAGATACGCGGCTCCTATCGGGTTCGTCGACACGTCGGGCGGTCTTGCTGCACTTGTTTTACCTTTCTTGAATGTCTTGCACGAGGAATTCCAAGGATACTTCGGGCTATCTCGAGGTTGAGGTTTTCCAACGGAATTGCCTAGGAGATCACGGGATTCTTGGTCGAGGTTATTCCCGTGGCGTGTGGTTAGTTTATGATGAATGAGTTGGAGCACCCCTGCAGGGTTTAATCTTTTCGAGAAGCCGTGCCCACGGTTATGTGGAAACTTGGAAATTTGTTTAACACCCGGTTATAGTAAACTTGAAGTAAACTCAAATAAAATACACCAACTGTGTGCGTAACCGTGACTGTCTCTGCTCGTGAACATGAACCGAGAGAGGACACGGTGGGGTTATGATTGACGTAAGTAGGTGTTCAGGATCACTTAGTGATCATGCAAGATTACGACCGTCATGTGTAGGCCACCATATTTACATTCATGTTCTCGTAAGTTAGTCACCAAATACATGCTTAGTGCTTGCTGCAGCCTCACCACTTAACCAATTCCTCACCTATTGGCTTACATAGTCTCGGTACCCGGGTTATGAGATTGCTGAGTCCCTGTGGCTCACAGATTACAACAATACAGGTAAAGGTGTTGAAGAGTACATGCCAGATGATAGCAAGACAGTTACGTATCCTAATGAGTAGGGAGCTTCGTGGTGGTGTTCCTGGGATAGCAAGACAGTTTTCATTGCTTCTTTTATCGTTTGATTTCGTCCGTAGCCTGACCCTATCTTCTGGATGAATGTATGAATAATTGTGTGGACTTGTAATATAGCTTGTGGCGAGTGTAATCCAACTCATATACTCATCACTTCCTACATGTATGCAATGATTTCTATACTTGCGAAACGACTAGATGCGCTTCTATCCCCGTCGAGGCCCTCGTGCCTAAATAGGGATAGGACCGCATCTTGGGCGTTACAATAGATATCACACGAGTGGATTAGGATTAGGTAATGTTTTGCAAACGGTTAAAGGTCAAGCACCATTTGTTTTCCATGAGCAATTAGACGCATTTGACTCGTGATAGACGTGTGTGATTGATCCCCAATTCCACACGTATGCCCAAAACATAGTGTGTGTGATACGTTCCTGCATCGCACACGATTATATTTGGCACAACATCTACACCATCGGTCACTATCGTAGACGATTTTTCCGTGTCATGTGGGATGGACCCCCCCTATCGCCCACACATGCAAGGCAACGGTTTGAAACTACGTCGCGGAAAATGGTTAAAAACCATTTGTAAAACACGTCGTTGTACTAGTGACACTTCTATTAACTTAGAACTCAATAAAACTGAATGATATGGTACATATGAATGCCCCTGGCTGTGTACTAGGATATGCAATGATCTAGCATAACATGTATAACATTGATGAATGGTGGCTTTGCCACAAATAACATGCCAGCTCTATGATCATGGAAAGAAAAATGACAATGAATTCTCAAGTCATGTGAGTAACGGTGGAAGAAGCATGGCAATATATCTCAGAATGGCTATGGAAATGCCATGGTAGGTAGGTATGGTGGTTGTTTGGAGGAAAGATATTATAAGGCTTATGTATGACAGAGTGTATCATATCACAGGGTTTGTATGCACCGACGAAGTTTGCGCCAAGTCTCGACGTGAGAACGGGCAATACACGATACCTAAGAGGCTAGCAAAATATGGAAAGGTGGAAGGGCTTATAGTCCAGAAAACTCACATTAATCATAAAGAACTCAGATACTTATTGCGATGTCTATTAGCCCTCCAAGCAAAGTACAACTGCAAGCCCCTAGGGAGGATGTTGGGAGGAGTTAACCATCGCGCACCCCCGGCCCGGACAACAAAAAGGATATCAATCAAGGATACAAAACACTCAAACTTCCTGGTCATGCCACGACCAACACTTTAATGAAAGAGTGAATCACAAACATTAACACCGATATTTTGACTAACTAATGTTTACAAACTAGTAAGCTTCCATATATATAACTTCAATTTTGTTGATCATACATTTCACATTCACTGATCGACATGGAAGTTCTTATTATACATTCTTGTATACCTATCATTTTTAGACTAAACATATAACTCATTTAAATTACCACTTCGTATTTAAAATCTCAAAAATGTATAAGCGAAGCATGAGAGTGCATATGATTTCTATAGAATATAACTACCATCGTGTTCTAAAGTGAAGCACATGAGCAAAACTGCTTTAACCCAAAAGCTATAAGTGAAGCATAATGAGCATTCTAAAAAATCACAATGAATATGTGTATCTCATAAAAGGTGTGTCCAGAAAAAATGATTGTGGCAAACTAAAGGCAAATAAAATAAATACAAATATAGCTCCGAGTAATATTACTGATAGATTGAAGACGAAAGAGGGGATGCCTTCTGGGGCATCCCAATCTTAGACGCTTGCGTATTCCTTGAATATTACCTTGGGGTACCTTGGGAATCCCCAAGCTTTGGTATTGCCACTCTTTATTCCTTCGTCCATCGTGATCTTACCCAAAATTTGAAAACTTCACCACAGAAAACTCGGTAGAAACTTTGTGATATCCGTTAGTATAATCAAATAGTTATTCACATTAGATACTCTTATAAATAGATTCATAATTGCCCTTGCATAATACCTACAGTATTCTAAATTCTCCATCACTTATACCCCCCAATATAATTCATAGAATCATCAAAATAAGTACACTATGTAATAAAAAAAATCTGTCTAAAACATAACAGTACATAATGATTTGGACTAAAACCACACTTCTATAAACCCAAAATTCCGAAACATTAGGAAAACATAAACAATTTGTATCCCAATACCTTGTAAAAATATCGGAATTTTATCACGTTCGAGTAAAAAATGTATATTCAAATACTGGGCATTAAAATTCATGTTTCTGCACAACATCAATTCAACAATCATCCAAATAATCCTAAAGGCTTTACTTGGCACAAAAATCAAAAGAAATGATACAAATACAATCATTATAGTAGCAATAAATACGTTGACTCAACAAAATAAAAAGAAAGAAAAAAAGATAACTATTGGGTTGCCTCCCAACAAGCGCTAGTGTTTAATGCCCCTAGCTAGGCATAATGGATAGTTTCAAGTGTTATCATCGTTCAACTTAGCTATCTTACTATGAATCTTCTCAAATCCAGATGGTTCTTTACACTTCCCATTGACATCTAAGAACAAATTAATCTTATTTTCAAGACTATCAAGTCTTTTATTGCAAACAGTAAGAA
This sequence comes from Elymus sibiricus, assembly GCA_039707655.1. NCBI lineage: Eukaryota > Viridiplantae > Streptophyta > Magnoliopsida > Poales > Poaceae > Elymus > Elymus sibiricus. The sequence continues at coordinate 243,650,050 of CM077667.1, read as the reverse complement.
GTGAATTCATGCGTTTGAGATTTGAACTAAGGGTTTTACGTGGTTCGTTGGGGTTTTGTAAATCAATCATATTTTTTCAAATATCCCCTAGTTTTTCTAGTATTTGAATTCCTTACTGAGTATACGAAGACCCCTTTTTTGTGGGAGGAACTCTTACTATCCCTTCTATCATTTCATAAGAAGCATTAGAGCAGTGAAATCTAAAATTTGACTATTAGATATACTGAGCCCCACATAGAAATTCCGAAGAAGGATATTTAGATCACTTTTTATAGTAGAGTTATGATAAGATTCCATTATCTTGAACCAAGCATCATTTAAGCTCTCCCCTTGCTCCTATTGAAAATAAAGGACTTCAAAATTGGGGGAGAGGGTAACAAAAGAACTAGCTATAGCAAACAAGCAAAGAAAGGACACAAGGTATTTTTGGTATTTTTAATTTCTAATGGAAACAAATGAACGAAAATTTAAAATAAAAGTAAAACATGTAAATGCTAAGTGTGTGTGTGAAGGGACCTATGTTTCTTTGATGAAGTTTCCCCGGCAAGGGAGGAGAACACTACAGACACGCTTTGGCATCAAGTGCGGCGTGGCAATGCCGTGGCCACGCGGTGACCACGTGCAGAGCACGCCAAAACCGCGCTCTGTGCTCCGTACTCGTCGGGAGCGCACCTCCAGTAGGTTCCAGCCCGTCCGGGCACGTCGGCGAGCTACCTACCGCGTGAGTGAGTCCTCTGGAGGCTTCCTCCCCTTGTCCTCTAGCCGTGGCTACCTCTGCCGACGTCCTGTTGCAACGCGGTCGCGGCGCCGCCGTCCCGAAGCTCCGGCCGTCGTCCCGTTCCTTCCCGAGCCCTCCCCCGAGCCTATTTAAGGCATGCCCCGAGCCCTCCCATCCACCAGCAACCTCCTTGCCCTCCCATTCGTGCTTCCCGAGCTCTTCCTCTCCCATGGCAGAAACTCTGCCGCCACCTAGCCCCCTCCCGATTCCGGCCCCGTGGTCCTCCCTCTCCTGTCCATCCCCGCCCTCTGTCTTCCCTGAGTACCCGCAGGCCACCACCGCCTCCATTCCCACCGGGGAAGCTCTGCCGAAATGGCTCCCCTGCCGTGGTTCGGCCGTCGTGGCCTGACCCTGTGGCGACGGCGCCATAGGCCACCCCACGCGAAGCCGCGACCACCCTCGAGTGCGGTGCGCTGCGGCGGTTCTAGGGAGGCCATCGGCAGGCTCGCTGGCACCGCCCATTGCCGGCAGCGTCGACGGCCGGCCGCCCCTGCTCCGTTCTGTCGCGGGGAAGGAGATTACCAGAGGAGAAGGAAAGAGAGAGAGAAGAGGATAAGGTAGGGCCCGCACATCAGCTGGAGAGAGAGAGTCAACCCGGGTCCGCTGTCAGGTTAAGTGGAGGCGCCCTCTGCGAAGTACGTTTCCCAGCTTCGAAAGCGTATTTTCAGAAATAAGCTTTCAAATCCTCAGCCGCCGGCCGAAACCACTACTTTGTGGACGTTCACCCGTTAAGCGCTACAGTGGACACTGTTCTGTCCGTTTCTGCGCTTAACGAACGAACGTCCGTTTCTTCGCAACCGTAACCCCGATTGAGGTGATTCCAAAGCCCACGTCTTCGTATCTTCGAGCCCGTCATGTTGGTACTATTTCCATATTGTTTTCACACTGTGAAAATGACCATTTTGCCCTTGCCCCTCGATCAGCCCCTCCGAGAGGGAAACTTTTCCAACAGATTTTCCCGGAGTTTTATCGCACTTCCTCCCGGTGTATTCATTGACCCCCAGGCAAGCCAACCTCTTATCATGAGCTCCGGACTTGTGTGATGACTTTGCTTGCACCCTGTGTGTTTATCGTAGTACATCTGGATCATCTGCTAGTCTGCACTTGCATACATCTGTTATGACATCTGTATTAGATACTAGCATTGCTTTTCGTCTGATGCCATGACTTGTTTTCATGTCACATTTTGCCATAATGATATTGTTAATGATATTACCATGTTAGTGCTATGGTTTGATCTCATGACATGATTATCAGTACTAGGATATTCCTATGCTATTATTAAGCACTTATAATTGTCGATGTAATGGTACGATGATGGATATGTAAATAAACTAAACCTAGTTGGTTGATCTAGAGTCACCTGTCCGGACTTATCCGTGCAGCCACATTTGCCGGTATGGGACGGCCTTGACTTGGTCTGATCGCGTGCTCTTTCACCGGTACCTCCACACAGGGAGGGTTATGCGTGCGCGCTACCCTGATCGGGTAGGCGGCGATAACCCTGTGAGCCCAGTTGAGTGTTTAGCCCGGGAGTCCCCGTTTGGGACAGTTGTTTGGCCACGACGGTGGCAGGTGTCAGGAGTGACACAGGGGCCACCCAGGGCAGGACTCCGGGGGAGGATGATCGCCGGTGGTACGGTGGAGGGGTCACGAGCCAGGCGGGTTTCGTTGGAGCAACGCTTGTCCACCCGAATGGGATCACGAGGTTAGGTGCTCCATGGTGTGGGTAAAGTGCGCAACCTCTGCAGAGTATAAAATCTATTCGAATAGCCGCGTACATGATATTGGACAGTCCGTCCAGGCCTCACTAGGTGGTCAACCACAATAACGATAATAATGATGGAAGAACTTGTCTTGTGTTCAGAAGTGCCCATTGAGTCATGAGTATTTCGAGGGTTGTGCGACAACCCAGAAGAGAGTAAGTTGGTATTCGGTAACGGCAAATACTTTAAGCACCTAGAGTGATTATTGCCATGCTATGTTATGCAGATTATATGCCTGATCCATGCTATGCCATGCTTGATCCATGTTTTCCAGTTAATTCCATGCCATGTTTAGAATAATTTCTTATATAAGCATAGGGCTTGCTTTGTCATCTGCTTGTTTGGATGCTATGTATTTGGTTGTCTTGCGAGTACATTCAAAGTACTCACCTGGCCTTGCACGTGGCCAGCTGCAGGAGAAGGTCCGTCGTGCTAGATCGTAACCCAGCCAGCCCTGCGAGTTATGGAGCCCAGCCAGAGACGTCGTTGCCGCTGAACCAAGACCTCCGCTGCCATTTAGTTAGCCTTGGAGCTATGTAATATTGTTGTAAGCAACAGTATTGTAATACTACATTTCATATAATAAAGCCATTTTGTGCCTGGAATTGCTGTATCATGTCTTTGACGTGCGCCAGGTCTTATCCTGGGGCTGGCGTGCGTCGGCCCTCTATCGGGGTGCCACAGGACGTGGTATCAGAGCGAGGCTGGCTGTAGGTTACCCTAGCACCAAACCACCCCTATGTTCAACCGGTAGTAAGTCCAATAGAGTTGACCCATCACTGGTATCCGACACGGCCACTGTTGATCAACAGGTGGCGCAGTCGGAATGGACGTGTCCCTACCCAGCTGTCCGCCCACCCAGCCACTCTGGATTGGACTGCGACCCTACTCAGCTGTCGGCCGTACCGGCGTATCTTCTACCCGGCACGAGAAGGATCCACGCCATGCTGGTGTGTCCTAGCCCGGCTGCCTATTTAATCCCTTCCACCTACGAGTCGCAGCTCTCTCAATTCAGTAAGCCAGATCCTTGCAAGAGAACCCAGGCTAGTATCCTCAAACCAGCAGCCATGGCTAGTTCTTCCAAAACACCCACTTTCCATAGCCGAACCTTGGCTAATGGTTATCCCGGCTTTCCGCCCATCCTTTCGAGTATGCTCACTCGAGCCCTTGGCTGTAGTACTCCTCCGGTGTATCTGGTGTTCCAATCGGAACCCGTTCCCCACCTTTGCCGATTTTATGCGAAGGCGCATATCAACCCAGGTCCAACAACAGATGAGAAGCCCATGAGTTTTCGGGGCAAACCCATGCCCACCCCCGCGTTGGCTGTCCAGATAGCTGCCGCGGAAGCCATCACCCGTCTTCGTTTCCATTTTCCGCAAGTAGCGGAGATGCAGGAGTTCTGCTATTTTCCCTCTTCGTCCGACACAGGTTGCGAGTTCTGCAGCGCAGTTGGAGACACTGACCCAGCAGTAGCTCGACTGGTCCAGTTCATTGCTGCCCAGGGACTACTGCTCTCTGGCATTCTTAGAGAGTTCAAAGCCGTTGACCAAGACACCACTCAGGTTGTTACGGGAGCATACCGTGCGGCTCGTTAAATTGCATCCCAGGCCACCCGTTCCCTGTTGCCAAACCCAGTGCCACCTTCGCAAATATTACCACTCTCGCAATCTATGGACCTATATCGACCAGGCAACATCCACCCAAACTCCATTCAAGGAGCTATCCGGCGACTTCGTCATCGAGATGTGTTCCGTCAAGTTTCCACTGTAGCTCCAGCAGTTGAGCCCCAACCCATATAGGTGTCCGACGATGAAGACGGAAGTTGGCTCAGCCTTCGTCCTCCAGGACAGCCCCAGCAAAAGTAGGCCCATTTGTGGCTCCGGCAGTGAGCGAAGCCAGGAGATGCCGCGAGTATGTGTTGCGCAGACTGTTTCTTCGCCTGCGTCTAGGATTAGGACTCTGTAGTTCGGTGTGAGTTGTTACTGTTAGCTACCTAGTAAGGCTGCGTGTTGTTGTATGATTGTACTGCTTGTACTACTTGTGCTTGTGTGCTGTTGTAATGTTATGTATCTTGTTTGCTCTGTGTGCCTGGTTCATCTGTCACTCTGTTAAGCAGAAATGTTTAACAGAGCTGGCAGTGGATTCTTAACAAGATTTTAGTCAGTAGAGCACTTACACCTAATAACAATGGACTCGCCCGAAGTCTCTAATAAAATGCGAGCTGGTGTAGGTGGATGCATACCAGGAGTACATACACCCACTAGCATTAAGACACCTTAGTCTAATCTGCTCGATATGTTTCTTTCTTCTGCCTGCATTTTGCTACTATGTGTATTCTGCATTTGCCTACATGTTAGTCTGAATAGATTGCATGTGTATCGTGTGAGCAATGTCTGCACGCCAAGTAACTTCTCCTGAGTACAATCACAACAGTACTCGGGCAGAATGCAAAGTCACCTATCCATACCTATCCGTGCTTGCTTCATTTGCCAGTTTTCCCGAGCCCAGCATTCTGGAAAACCAGCCCTATCCAATAATTTCCCGGTCCCAAAATCTTTTCCCAGAACCCGGTTGCAATCTCGGAGAAATTCTGAGAAATTTTATTGCAACATAAACCGTTACAACCCTTCTAGTCCAAGATCTAAACCCTGATTCTACCACAACACCCACTCATCGTGGATGTTGTTCAGCGAGGAGCAACCAGCAGCATGGCCTCCACACTGGTAGAGCTCCGCTGACCACACCGCACTAACCACAGACCCAGCGGCGCCGCTGTCACCGTCTTGTGTGATGTTGACAGGCCGCCCCCTCGCCGCCGCAGCCCGCGCTTAGTCTGTCGGCCTGAGACGGCGTAGATGATCACCAGCCACCGCTCTGGTAGTGTCATCCCGGCGATCATCGAGGATCATCGCACACAGCAGCAGCGAGGAGCCAACCAATGCCACCAGTAGACCAGCCAGGAGGATCGTGATCAGCTCCGAACCCACGTCCGCCATTAACGCCTTGCCTCGCGCTCCTGCAACCAGAAGGAGAAGGAAAAGAAGAGGAAGAAGTGACGTAGGGTGCGAGGTGGTAGGAAGAGAGAAGAAAACCGCAGTCATTTTTATAGCCCCATCCCGGTGTATGGTGAGCAAGGTCCGGGAGACCGCGCGTCGCTCGATCAACGGCGTCCAGGAGGCGAATCCGCGAGCAGTGCCGACCGGCGTTGGCCCGCGATGGGAGTGCTCTCTGCGTCGGCCTCGTGCACGCCACGCACTACCGTTGTAGGGTGCTTTACGCCCTAGGAGCTAGGCGTGCGCAGTGCCTAGCCGCACTCAGGACAGCGCGGGAGCAAGAGAGAGCCGTTGGCCGGAGAAAGAAGAAGAAGGCTGCCAGTGGGCCCTGGGCCCACCTGACAGCGAGAGAGGCCACTGTTCATTGTGGTACCCCGAGCATTTTTTGGAAAAAGGAAATTCTGCTTTTTCTAAAAAATGTCAGGGCTACGAGGGAAACCCAGCGGCCCCTACCTGTGGAGTAAATCCCACGATATCCGTATCTCGATCTGGGTGTACCAGTTTTCGGTACTCTTAACCCGGTTGTTTTCAACCACAGGGTTAAGACCCAACCCAGAGGTTTTTTTTCAGGAGGCGTAATATTTGTTCTAAGCTAATCCTAGGAATCTCGAGGACGAGATTCTTCTAAGGGGGGAAGGTTTGTAACACCCCAAAAATCGGGTTATCGATTTTTCTGCTGTTATTCCTTCCTAGCTTTTCTCTCCCGAATTTTTCCTCTGGAATCTGGTAAGTAACCAGGTAAATCCAGACAATCCTCAACCTCTCAGTGCCTTTTCCCATGTTCTTGTGCCAGCCAACCTTTCGTCAGTAAACCCCGAATCTCATTAAAACCCTAGTTCCAAAATATTGGAACTGGAAATCCTGCCTTTGTTTTTACAAAGGAGCTATCACTTCCCTTGCTCTGTTAATCCTCCCAAAATTTCCAGAGATCCTCCTTCATTCATACACCCTAGGTGTGCAAAATTATTGCCAAGTCATATGCAATATTTCTCATCTAGAATTAATTCATTTTTCTGCCTTTCCAAGGAATTAAATCCAGGAAAATATCTATCCATCTCCAAAGTTTATGAAAACTTGTGGAGATATTCTTTGTGATCATATTGAGCTCTCATAAAAATATTGGCCATAATTAAATAGTGGAAATTGCATTTTCCTATTTAAAGCCAATATCTCAATTTGGGACCTTTCCAAAGGAACTACCATTTTCGTAGCTAGGAAAAATCCCAAATAATTTATGGAGCTTTTCCAACCCATATCATCACCATTTCCATCAATATATCAAGTTCCACAATTCAAAATTGGAGCACAACACCCCTTTGCAAATTCTGTCCAGATTTCCTATTTCCAAAGGAAGTGCTTGATTCCTTGATCTCCTTGGGCTAAAATTTTGCAGGCTGATTCATTATGATATATTACCCTTGTACACCAAAAACTAGCCATTTCATCTAGCCAATCTCCCTCAGTAAATTTACCAAGTTTCTGTCCAGATCAAAGCACTATGAAGGAAGTACCATTTAGGAGTATGCAAATGGTATGAAATTTTTACAGTGCCTCCATATGCCTAAATTATTGGTCTCCACCAAAGTTTGGCCATTTTCATCTAGCCATTTGACCCCAGCATCATCATTTCCAATTCTGGCCAGTTTGCCAAGTTGTAAAGGAAGTATCATCTAGCTTTGCCCATTTGAGCTGAGATCTTGCCAGGTTGATCACCTTAGTAGATGATTGACCCATGCCAGAGATCAAGCCAAGAGGAGCACTGTGTTGACCACACCACATGACAAACAGGTTGCTGCTGGAAACTTGTTGATCAAGGTGCAGTCACACCAGAGCTCTCTCGTGCCATCCAGCTACTCGAGTCGATCCAGGGAAGGGAGGAGAACACTCCAGACACGCTTTGGCATCAAGTGCGGCGTGGCAATGCCGTGGCCACGCGGTGACCACCTGCAGAGCACGCCAAAACCGCGCTCTGTGCTCCGTACTCGTCGGGAGCGCACCTCCAGCAGGTTCCAGCCCGTCCGGGCGCGTCGGCGAGCTACCTACCGCGTGCATGAGTCCTCTGGAGGCTTCGTCCCCTTGTCCTCTAGCCGTGGCTACCTTTGCCGACGTCCTGTTGTGACGCGTTCGCAGCGCCGCCGTCCCGAAGCTCCGGCCGTCGTCCCGTTCCTTCCCGAGCCCTCCCCCGAGCCTATTTAAGGCGTGCCCCGAGCCCTCCCGTCCACCAGCAACCTCCTCGCCCTCCCATTCGTGCTTCCCGAGCTCTTCCTCTCCTATGACAGAAACTCTGCCGCCACCTAGCCCCCTCCCGATTCTGGCCCCGTGGTCCTCCCTCTCCTCTCCATCCCCGCCCTCTGCCTTCCCTGAGTACCCGCAGGCCACCGCCGCCTCCATTCCCGCCCGGGAAGCTCTGCCGGAACGGCTCCCCTGCTGTGGTTCGGCCGTCGTGGCCCGACCCTGTGGCGACGGCGCCATAGGCCACCCCAGGCGAAGCCATGAACACCCTCGAGTGCGGTGCGCTGCAGCAGTTCTAGGGAGGCCACCGACATGCTCGCTGGCGCCGCCCATCGCCGGCAACATCGACGGCTGGCCGTCCCTGCTCCGTTCTGTCGGGGGAAAGGAGATGACCAGAGGAGAAGGAAAGAGAGAGAGAGAAGAGGATAAGGCGGGGCCCGCACGTCAGCTGGAGAGAGAGAGAGTCAACCCGGGTCCGCTGTCAGGTTAAGTGGAGGCGCCCTCTGCGAAGTATGTTTCCCAGCTTCGAAAGCGTATTTCAGAAATACGCTTTCAAATCCTCAGCCGCCGGCCGAAACCACTACTTCGTGGACGTTCACCCGTTAAGCGCTATAGTGGACACTATTCTGTCCGTTTTTGCGCTTAACGAACGAACATCCGTTTCTTCGCAACCGTAACCCCGATCGAGGTGATTCCAAAGCCCACGTCTTCGTCTCTTCGAGTCCGTCATGTTGGTACTATTTCCATATTGTCTTCACATTGTGAAAATTACCATTTTGCCCTTGCCACTCGATCAGCCCCTCCGAGAGGGAAACTTTTCCGGCAGATTTTCCCGGAGTTTTATCGCACTTCCTCCCGGCGTATTCATTGGCCCCCAGGCAAGCCAACCTCTTATCATGAGCTCCGGACTTGTGTGATGACTTTGCTTGCACCCTGTGTGTTTATCGTAGTACATCTGGATCATCTGCTAGTCTGCACTTACATACATCTGTTATGACATCTGTATTAGATGCTAGCATTCCTTTTCGTCTGATGCCATGACTTGTTTTCATGTCACATTTTGCCATAATGATATTTTGAATGATATTACCATGTTAGTGCTATGGTTTGATCTCATGACATGATTATCAGTACTAGGATCTTGCTATGTTGTTATTAAGCACTTATAATTGTCGATGAAATGGTAGGATGATGGATATGTTAATAAACTAAACCTAGTTGGTTGATCCAGAGTCACCTATCCGGACTTATCCGTGCAGCCACATTTGCCGGTATGGGACGGCCTTGACTTGGTCTGATCGCGTGCCCTTTCACCGGTACCTCCAGAGAGGGAGGGTTATGCGTGCGCGCTACCCTGATCAGGTAGGCGGCGATAACCCCATGAGCCCAGTTGAGTGTTTAGCCCGGGAGTCCCCGTTTGGGACAGTTGTTTGGCCACGACGGTGACAGGTGTCAGGAGTGACACAGGGGCCACCCAGGGCAGGACTCCGGGGGAGGATGATCGCCGGTGGTACGGTGGAGGGGTCACGGGCCAGGCGGGTTTCGTTGGAGCAACGTTGGTCCACCCGAATGGGATCACGAGGTTAGGTGCTCCATGGTGTGGGTAAAGTGCGCAACCTCTGCAGAGTATAAAATCTATTCGAATAGCCGCGTCCACGGTATTGGACAGTCCGTCCAGGCCTCACTAGGTGGTCAACCACAATAACGATAATAATGATGGAAGAACTTGTCTTGTGTTCGGAAGTGCCCATTGAGTCATGAGTATTTCAAGGGTTGTGGGACAACCCAGAAGAGAGTAAGTTGGTATTCGGTAGCAGCAAATACTTTAAGCACCTAGAGTGATTATTGCCATGCTATGTTATGCAGATTATATGCCTGATCCATGCTATGCCATGCTTGATCCATGTTTTCCAGTTAATTCCATGCCATGTTTAGAATAATTTCTTATATAAGCATAGGGCTTGCTTTGTCATCTGCTTGTTTGGATGCTATGTATTTGGTTGTCTTGCGAGTACATTCAATGTAATCACCTGGCCTTGCACGTGGCCAGCTGCAGGAGAAGGTCCGTCGTGCTAGATCGTAACCCAGCCAGTCATGCGAGTTATGGAGCCCAGCCAGAGACGTCGTTGCCGCTGAACCAAGACCTCCGCTGCCATTTAGTTAGCCTTGGAGCTATGTAATATTTTTGTAAGCAACAGTATTGTAATACTACATTTCATATAATAAAGCCATTTTGTTCCTGCAATTGTTGTATCATGTCTTTGACGTGCGCCAGGTGTTATCCTGGGGCTGGCGTGCGTTGGCCCTCTATCGGGGTGCCACAATGTCTTCATAAGCGCCTATCTTGAAGGAAACTTCCACGGTGTGGTTAACTTGGAGGGTTCCGGAATCACTAAGCCATTGGACCTTGTAGGGACGAGGGTGCTTTTTCTTGACCAATTGTAGCTTGGAACAAAGGTCTTCACTTGCCAAGTTGTGGCAACTCCCTCCGTCGATGATGACCTTGACGGACTTTCCTTGAATGCCTGCCTTGGTGTGGAAGATGTGGCAACGTTGGTCCTCGTCTTCTTGTTGTTGGAGCGTCAAAAGAGACAACGAGAGCGGGGCTCGAATCGTTGTCGCAAAAGATTTGCGAATCTTCATCATCATTCACTTGGCGGTGTATGGCCACTTGCTCCAAAGCTTGCATCTTGTCGTCACTCATAGAGTCATAGGTGCCATCGTCGAGGAGGATCATGTTGCGTTTGGCTGGGCATTCGAAGGTCTTGTGGCCTCGCCCTTGGCACGTGAAACAGTTGATAGAGCTGGTCTTGGCGGAATCATCCGGTGTTGGTGTAGAGGATGAAGCCCTCGGCTTGTAGGTGCTTGAGGTTGGTCGGCTTGACGAAGTCGTCTTGTCCTTGTAGCTTGACTTGTCGCCGGTAGGTGTTGTAGATTTCGTAGTTGAAGTTGTCATTGTTGTAGTAGCTTGAGCACTTGAGCCGTAGGTCTTAGATGAGAACTTGGAGTACTTGTAGTCATTTGGCACTTGCCGTTCCGCCTTGGTTGCTTGGTGCACGAGCTCAAGTAGGTTGGAGTAAGGTTGGAAGTCGGCTATCTTCTTGACTTGGTAGTTGAGGCCATTCAAGAAACGTGCCATTGTTTGCTCGTCATCTCTTGATAGTACTCTTGATAGTACTCTTCTACGAACTTGGTTCCTTGCTTGAGTTGTTGGAGCTTCTTGAAGAGATCCCGGTTGTAGTGTGTAGGCACAAAACGAGCTCATATGAGATCCTTCATTTGGGCCCAAGTGTTGATAGGAGGTTCTCCTCTTTCTCTCCTCCGCTCAATAACTTGTTCCCACCAAATAAGGACATAGTCTTGGAACTCAAGTGAAGCCATGGCGATCTTCTTCTCTTCATCATAGTTGCGGAGGCGAAAGATCTTGTCAACTTTGCGGGCCCATGACAAGTAGTCTTCGGGATCATTGCTTCGGGAAAACTTTGGCATTGTGAACTTGAGCTTGCCGAAGCGTTGTTCATCATTGTTGTTGTGATGCCGAAATCCTTGTCTTGGAGGTGGATCCTCATTGTCATTGCCTTGAGCTTGTTGACGTTGATCTTGCCCTTGCTCATCGTCATGGTTGGGGTTGTCGCGATGATCTTGAGGACGGCGACGATGTGGACGCACTCGGTTGCGCCTTTCGTAGTGCTCCTCTTGGCGATTGGCTTCTTCTTATCGTTGTCGACGAAGGTCTTCTTGTTGTTCTTGGCAAAATGCTTCTTGCTCATGATGAGCTTGGCGGTTGCGCTCCTCCAAGGCGCGAGTAGCTTCTTGTAAAGCGCGATGTGCTTCAAGCGCTCGTTCATGACGGCGGTGTTGTTCTTCTTCTCGGCGTCGTTGTTCTTGGTCATGGCGTTTATATTCTTGCTCCAACGAGTCTTGTTCTTGTTGGCGGCGACGTTCTCGAGCGCGAACGCGATCTTGCAATCCATTGCCATGAAATGGATTGTCTTAACAGTGACGACCTTGTGGAGAACTTGGGCCGGAGTGTTCGTCGCGACGGTGATGACGCGCTTGTGGGCTTGCGTCAGAAGAGTACGTCGTTGAGTTGCGACTTGTGTGACGACTCCTTGTCGATGTAGATGAGGAAGGTGCTCGAGTGACCATCAAGGACCGGAGCTCCTCCATTTGGCTTGAGAGCTTGGTGTCGAGGTATTCTCTTGTGCGCGTCTCGGATTCACGCAAGTTGAAGGCGAGTTGGTCGATGCGGTCATTCAAGACATCTTGAGCTTGAGTAATTGCCTTGTGTGCGCCGAAGAAGTGTAACTTGGTGACGTGGTTGTTCACGTCGTGTTCATTCTCCTCGAAGGCCGGGTTTGACATGATGTTCCTATCCATAGCACTCAACAATATATAAGTGGAAGAGTGAGAAGACAATACCAATTACCGTTCCAAAAGTTGAAAGTGGATCAAGATTACTCAATGTTCAAGTATGAAAAAAGTAGAATTGGTACCGAAGATCGTCCTTCTCACACCTACGCAAATAAGGCTTATGGAGTAGCTTGGTTAGGATAGTGGCACAAATTTCAAGCAATTCGAAAGATAAGATTCAATAATGTTGAAAGAGATTCGTAAACTTCGCAAGTGAGACAATGTGGATCAATAGCAATGGGACACGGAAACACACACACGGAAGAAAATTGGGGTCATGCAACCAAGAATGAGCCAAAATGTGGAATCCACGGAAAATGCTCTCGTTGCACAACACTAGAGAGACGGTAGCACAATTGCTCCAATGGGCACGATACGCACTGTGCACACCCTACAATGAACCAAAAGTGTTGTCTTCCTATGCCAGCTTGCTATGTGTGTATGCGGCACGTGTCACTCGCTCAAGTGATCCAAGATGATCAAGTATGCTATGCAAATATTGCGTTGCTATTGCTCTTTTGCTCTTGCTTAAAAGCTTTGCTTCTCTTTTCTTTTGCAATGATGTTTTGTATGGTCATAATGCGGGACGTGCACACCAAGATAGCAATTATGTATGCGGGAACTATGTTGTAACACAAAAGATGATACTAAGATATATGCACGCAATTGAAGCTATGCGGAGTATGTATCACTAAAGTGCACAAGTAGCGTAGCCCGGCAATACTCAATGGCTTGTCTCGATAGCCAAGTAACGCAAATAGGCTCGGGGTAACAATGCAATGGCAAGGGTATGGACAAGACTGTCGTCGCGGTTACCGTCCTTGCTTACGGTGAGGTGTCAATGAAGAGTTGGTTGGCAACGATCCGGGGCGATGATTAGTGGCGATGTCGATGAAGAACCACTCCTAATTAGCCGAGACACCTTAGGAAGTGGCGAAGCTCGCGACTCAAAATCTCAAGTGTAGATGGGTTGCGGAAGAAATGGCGGAAAGGAACAAAATCTGTCGAGAACCGAAGGCAAAACAGCTTTGTTGTTCTCCAGGGACCGGATGTCCGGGCTGCCTGGGCCGGATGTCCGGCATGCCGGATGTCCGGGGGTACGGGCCGGATGTCCGGGCCTCCCGAATCCGGATCCAATCTTAGGATCCCTACGAACTAGAGGATGAACAGGAAAAAAAATTCGGCAAAATTGGGGTGATTTGACGGTGGAAAATGATGGGGATGGTGGGGAAACGCTAGATCTACCTGTCCACAACGAAATCCACGGATCCAAATCAACAAAATCTCCTCAAATCAAATGAATCGAAAAAAAAGGTAGGGCTATTTTTGTGGGGATTTTCGAAATTAGGTCAAAAGAAAACAAAATCGGCTAGAAAACGGTGGGGGAGACTCCAAATTCGTGATCAACGTGGCTCATGATACCAATATGATACGGGGCACGCCCATGTGCGTCGATCTTTCACGAATCGGAGGTGGATTTGTGAGGGAGCGCGAAGAACACGAGGGGGAAAATCACAAGAGGAAAACACTCAAGAACGATCCACGATCACACATCCACTAGAATCACCCCGAGTACATGGGAATCACGGTCCACAAACAACCAAAGGATACACGTAACGGTAGTCTCCTCGCTCCGGAGGAGGAGGTCTTGAATCCCGAGGGGATCTTCCCTTAGAGGGGCCTTGGCATCACTCCGGATCTTCTCACGTAGAGGGAAATCACTCCACGAGGGAAGGGAGATAATGGAGCTAGGCTCAACAAGTGTATTCGCTAAACCTAAGTTAACCCTAGAAAGAGGGAAAGGGGTCCTTTATATAGTGCTAGTGAAAAAGGGGGCGAGAGGGAGAGGGAGATACATGGGCCACGGGCCCGTCCATGCGCGCAGGCAGGCGTCGGATGTCCGGGGCTTCGGGAGTCGCCGGATGTCCGGGGCACGGGCCGGATGTCCGGCCTGGTGCTGGTCAGAGAGCCATGGACGCGGGTGCCCCACGCCGGATGTCTGGGGCGGAGGCCGGATGTCCGGGGCTTCGAGGTGCGCCGGATATCTGGGCCAGGGGCCGGATGTCCGGGCTGATGCCGCCGTCTTCATTCGGTTCTGTTGCGTAGGGGCCGGATTTCCGGGGCTGTGGGCCGGATGTCCGGGCACTGGGGAGGGGTCGCCGGATGTCCGGGGCTGTGGGCCGGATGTCCGGTGCCTGGAGCCTGGCCTTGGCGCTGGTGGAGCCTCCATTGGCCAGATGTCCGGGTCCTTGGCCGGATGTCCGGGGCCTGGATGGTGGACTAGCCTTCCTTTGTTGCTCTTGTCCGTCCTTCTCCGTGTCCATTCCCATGGGAGCTTGTACTCCCGTTCGAGCACCCTCTAGGCCATCTCCATCGTACCTGATCATGCAAAGAGTTTCTACTTGAGGTAGCATCCAAGTTCCAAGGACATCAAAGGGCAAATCATATAGGAGAGATGTCACCTCGCTTGTAATGGCACGTGCACGGGCTCTCGTCATGGGGCCACTTGGTGGTTGGCTTGATGGAGTAGTCTTCATGGGGATGATGGTGGGATGCTCTACATCAAAGGGTCATGTGGTATAGAGCAAATAGTATTTCCCTTAGTTAAGGCCAAAGGTTTATCGAACCAGTAAGAGACTCATGCAAATGAATGTTTACCAGTACCTGCACACACAGAAAAATAAATACTTCCACCCAACGCGTGCAAGAGGGTTGTTGTCGGAGATAGGTCTGTGCCTACGAGAAACCTCTCAAGAAGCCGGTTCGAACACTGGGAAGCTCTGCGCAATCTATAACCTAGCCTTGATAATGGTGGAGCTACGCATGCAGGGAATGAGAAGGACACAGGGGTTTACCCAGGTTCGGGCCACCGTGCGATGTACAACCCTACTCCTGCTTGGTGGATTGATCTCTCTCTCGGGTTGCACAAGCGTTACAAGTTGTGAGGAGGAATAAGGCTCTTGTCCTCGAGGGGAAATGATAGCTTAATCTGCCCCCCTCTCTACGGTGGTTGTCTGTCCCTCTTATCCTTGCCATGGGCCTCTCTTCCCAAAATGTTGGTGGGAAAAGGGTGACCACAGGGCGGCAATTCGAAGGGGGACAAACACACTGTCTTTCCTAACAAAGTTGGTCTTCACGCTGCCAAAGGCGCCGTCCATGATGCGCTTGTGGGCTCGCGATGGCACCCGTCCTGTTGGCCAGCGTCATGTTGGTCTCCTTGAACCAATGGGGCAATCCCCTGGACTCATCCTGGAGGAGGACAGCAGCCCGCTTTCCTTTTAGCACAAATTGGGAAAGATTATGTGCCTATGCCCGCTGGCGCTGTCCTTGCAGCCTCTGATGGCGTGGTACGCCACCCACGTGTCGGGAGGACCGTTTTTTGGCCAGTATTGCATGACGCCTCCAGGCGGAAGGCTTCACAGAGGCAGCCTCGTGGGGGGGGGGGGGGCTCACGAAGCCTCTCATGTCTTGTGCACAAGCGTCCAGCGGGCCCCTCTTAGAGAGAGAGAGAGAGCTCGACAAAGCCGGAGCCTCGCGGAGTGATTGTCAGGGTCTTCTAGTGGGATGCCTGCCACACTGGGCCTTCTTCGCACAGCCGACTGAGCCGACAGTAGATGGGTTGTGGTACCCTAGTTCCACAGGACCGACAGTAGCCCTCGGGCCCGCGGCGCGCACGTTCCTCCCGTGGAGCGCGAAATGGCGCCGGACGAAGCGTCGCGGGGCCTAACAAACTGCCGGGCCCAGAATTGACGCGTGGCAGTCTTGACGGGACGGGACGCACCCACTTCACCCATGACGCCTCGGTAACCATACGCAGGCCTTAAGACTGCCGCACGCACCGGGGTCGAACTATCATTGCCTTCCTTTCTCCGAACGCTTCCTCTGTGCACGCTCCTCCTTCCTTGCGCACGCCTCGCCTGCTGCTCTCCTTTTCCGCCTCCAATCTCATGCCTCCATCGCAATGGCTCCGAAGAAGAGGAGCGCCGTCACCATCGGAGCACATGTGGAGCCAACCTTGCTGCCCTCCATCATCAAGAACCAAGAGGGGTTGGACAAGTTGGTTCCCGACCGGCCAATGCTCACAACGAGCATGGGGCGACCAAGATCTAGCCAGGCTCGAAGCCGGCCAGGGAGTTGATACGTCTCCGTCGTATCTATAATTTTTTATTGCTTCATGCCAATATGATAGAGATGAGGTTGTCCCTGTCTTTCGATGAGATATGGCTATCGTTTATGGTAGAGTCGACTTTGACGATCCGACTACGAACGTGTGAGGACGTCGCGCCTTAGCAATCGCTAAACCATCTCCGAGAGGTTATTGACCATGCCGGAGCATGATCAACCTAACCATGAGGGTCTGTTTCCTGCAAGCAAACAAAGAACAAGCAAGAACCTAAGATTGCAATCTGGATATTGCGAATATAAGAGGAAAGCTTTATTGATGAAGTGGGGTTCTGTGACGCCTTTGTCTGGTCATGGAACACAAACGAAGAATGCAAAGTTGCAGCTATGGCTAACTTTCAATCTAAACAAAACCCAAGTCTAAAACGACGCCCTAAGGGCTGTATATATGGGGGAATAGAGGGGGATTTCGTGGCCCCTTGGAGGAGGGGTCCGAAACCATCCCTACCTCAGTTTGCCCACACATATGGACTCTAAAAACAGCCTAATAAGTGGTATTTCGAAATTACATGGGCCTGGCCCAAAAATAAGGTGATGCAGCACCTATATTAGCCTATGTACGAAATTTATGAAATGGTATCTTGTATATTTCGTCCATGCCTCCAAGCACTCCTTATGGTGGCTTCAAAATGCGAAAATCACCACTGGAAACTCCATTGTTCCTTCCCGCGTGTGCACCTTCTTCTCCATGCTTGATCCCGCTCCAATGGCCATCCTTCTTGTCCATGCTAGGTCCTTCATTCATAAGTAAAACAAAAGTATCTAATTTAGGCAGCATCATATGTTCATGAACATTAGAAGGATTTCCAAGAAACGAAAGTACCTGATAATTTAGTTGGCGTGCACGGGCTCTAGTAACTGGTCCAATATGTGTAGCTGGTGGGGATGTGGGTGTAACATTAGTAGGGATGTCCTCATCATCCTCCCCTTCTTGAACTGAAGTCGTCCTCGACGGAAGCTCATCATCCTCACCCAAATAAGGCTTCAAATCTGCAATGTTAAAAGTGGGACTAACCCCAAAATCTGCAGGCAGCTCAAGTTTCTATGCATTATCATTTATTTTCTCTAACACCTTAAAAGGACCATCAGCACGTGGCAATAACTTTGACTTGGGCAATTCAGGAAACCTATCCTTACGCAAATGTAACCAAACAAGATCTCCAGGTGCAAAGACAACATGTTTTCTACCCTTATCTCCAGCAAGTTTATATTTAGCAATTATACGCTCAATGTTCTCCTTAGTTAACTCATGCATCTTTAATATCAATTCAGCACGTTCTTTAGCATCAAAATTAACCTTCTCTGAAGATGGAAGAGGCAACAAATCAATAGGTGCACGAGGTAAGAAACCATACACAACTTCAAAAGGGCACATCTTAGTAGTAGAATGCAGCGAACGATTATAAGCAAATTCAATATGAGGCAAGCATTCTTCCCACAATTTCAGGTTATTCTTCAAAACAGCCCTAAGCATAGTAGACAATGATCTATTCACTACTTCAGTTTGTCCATCAGTTTGGGGGAGACATGTAGTACTAAAAAGCAGTTTAGTCCCCAACTTAGCCCATAAACATCTCTAAAATTAGCTAAGAAATTTAGCATCACGATCTGAAACAATTGTATTTGGCACACCATGCAAGCGAATAATTTCACGAAAGAACAAATCAGCAACATTAGCAGCATCATCACTTTTATGACATGGTATAAAGTGTGCCATTTTCGAAAATCTATCCACGACAACAAATATGCTATCCCTCCCCTTCTTTGTTCGAGGTAAACCTAAAACAAAGTCCATAGATATATCCTCCCAAGGAACACTAGGTACAGACAAAGGCATATATAAACCATGAGGATTGAGTTGTGACTTAGCTTTTTGACATGTAGTGCAGCGAGCAACAAAACGCTCAACATCTCGTCTCATCTTTGGCCAAAAGAAATGTGTAGCAAGTACGTCCTCCGTCTTCTTCACGCCAAAGTGTCCCATTAATCCTCCTCCATGCGCCTCCTGTAACAACAAAAGACGAACGGAGCTAGCTGGAATGCATAGCTTGTTAGCACGGAACACAAGTCTATCATTAATGACGAACTTGTTCCATGTTCTCCCTTCCTTACAATTCTCCAACACATCTTTAAATTCAGCATCATGCATATATTGATCTTTGATGGTCTCCAAACCAAATATTTTAAAGTCAAGTTGTGAAAGCATAGTATAACGACGAGACAATGCATCAGCAATAACATTTTCTTTACCCTTCTTGTGTTTAATGACATAAGGGAAAGTCTCAATGAATTCAACCCATTTAGCATGTCTACGGTTCAGTTTTGCTTGACTTTTAATATGTTTCAAAGATTCATGATCAGAATGTATAACAAACTCTTTGGGCCATAAATAATGTTGTCATGTTTCCAAAGTCCGAACAAGAGCATATAATTCCTTATCATAAGTAGAATAATTCAGACTAGGCCCACTCAATTTTTTAGAAAAGTATGCAATAGGTTTACCATCTTGTAATAGCACACCTCCTAATCCAATTCCACTAGCATCACATTCAAGCTCAAAAGTCTTATTAAAATCAGGAAGTTGTAGTAAAGGAGCATGCGTTAATTTATCTTTCAATACCATGAAGGCTTCTTCCTGTGCGGTACCCCAAACAAAAGGCACATCCTTCTTTGTAAGCTCATTGAGAGGTGCAGCAATGGTGCTGAAATCCCTCACAAAACGCCTATAGGAACCAGCAAGTCCAAGAAAACTCCTCACTTGTGTGACCGTTTTGGGCTGTGGCCAACTCTCAATAGCTTCAATTTTGGCTTTATCAACTTCAATTCCCTGTGGAGTAACAACATAGCCAAGAAAAGATACTCGGTCGGTGCAAAAGTTGCACTTACCAAGGTTACCAAACAAACGTGCATCACGTAGAGCAATAAAAACAGCACGCAAATGATCCAAGTGTTCCTCCAAAGTTCTACTATAAATCAGTATATCATCAAAATAGACTACCACAAATCGTCCAATGAAAGCACGTAAAACCTCGTTCATTAATCTCATGAAAGTGCTAGGTGCGTTAGTTAACCCAAAAGGCATGACTAACCACACATATAATCCAAACTTAGTTTTAAATGTTGTTTTCCATTCATCTCCCAATTTCATATGAATTTGATGGTATCCACTACGCAAATCAACTTTGGAGAAAATTGTAGAGCCACTTAATTCATCAAGCATATCATCTAGCCTAGGAATAGGATGACGATAACGAATAGTAATATTATTAATGCCTCTACAATCAACACACATACGCGATGTACCATCCTTTTTAGGCACTAGAATAATAGGAACATCACAAGGACTAAGGGATTCGCGTATATAACCTTTGTCGAGCAGCTCCTGTACTTGACGCATAATCTCCTTCGTCTCCTCTAGATTGGTACGGTATGGAACACGGTTGGGCAGTGATGCACCGGGAATTAAGTCAATTTGATGCTCAATCCCTTGAATAGGTGGTAATCCCGATGGCACGTCTTGTGGAAAGACGTCAGCGAACTCCTGCAAAATGTTAGCGACATCAGGAGGCAAAGAGGGAGGCATGTCATAGAAGGAAAATAATACCTCTTTGCATACAAAAGCATAGCAAATAGATGTATTAACATCCAAACTAGTAATATCAAATTTAGTGGCAAGTAAACAACCACTCTTCAGTTTTATTTCAGATGCAACACTAGATGATTGTTTATTAGGCGTATTATGTTGCTCAAATTCCTTTGCCACAATCTGATTTTCACTCTCACTTTACTTCTGCTTTGCTTTTCTAGCTCTAGCAATATCATCTTTCATAATATGTTCGGGAGACATAGGAAGCAAAGTTATATTTTTATCCTTATGAACACGAGTATACTGATTCATCCTACCATGGTGTACAGAATTTTTATCAAATTGCCATGGTCTACCAAGTAAAACGGAGCAGGCTTGCATGGGTACCACATCAAAATCAAAATAATCAGAATATGTAGCAATGCTAAAGTGCACACGAACAGTACGTGGCACCTTAACCTTGCCACTGTTGTTGAACCATTGGATGTAATAAGGATGATGATGTGGTCTGGTGGTTAGAGACAACTTCTCCACCATCTCCATGCTAGCCAAGTTGTTGCAACTCCCTCCATCGATGATGACGCGAATAGAACGCTCCTTCACAACTCCCTTTGTATGGAACAAGTTGTGCCTCTGATTTTGCTCAGCCTGTGTAACCTGCACACTCAGAACACGTTGAGCAACTAAACTTTCATACATGTCAGCGTAGTCAGCAGCCATGTAGTGTGTCTCTTCTTCAGCATCCTCGGCACCCTGTTCTTCACTTGCAATAAGAGCCAAAGTCTCCTCATCATAATCACTAGCAGACGCATATCCACCATCCTCAGTAATAATCATCACACGCTTGGAAGGGCATTCTCGCGCATAGTGACCTCCACCCTTGCAACGACGACAAATAACCTCATGTGTTTGCCCTGTAGATGCCATGGATGAAGAAGAGCTCTGTGCAGGCCCCAAAGGTGTGCCCTTGCTGGAGGTTGGTGGCGGTGCCTGTTTCCTTGTATCTCTGTTGGAGTTGGCGGCTGAAGTAGGCGGTGCTGTAGTAGGACGTGTGGAAGTAGATGATGTACGTTGTGTCCATGATGAAGCGCGACCTGCAGAAAAATTAGTTCTCGCCATTGCCTGTCGATCCTGCACTTCACGTTCAGCTTTGCAAGCAAGATGGAATAAACGAGTGATAGTGTTATACTCCTTATACTCTAGAATAGTCTGAATCTCTCTATTTAATCCACCCATAAAACGTGCAAGCATAGCTTCATTCTCCTCAACAATACCACATCTAAACATGCCAGTTTGTAATTCCTGATAATATTCCTCTACAGAATTTTTTTCCTTGTCTTAAACGCTGCAAATTTTGAAGCAATTCACGTTGATAATATGGTGGAACCCAACGATTACGCATAGCAGTTCTCAAAGCAGCCCAAGTAGTAGGGATATTATCATGATGTATTCTACAATGTTCAGACCACCAAACACAAGCAAAACTAGTAAAAGCACAAACAGCAGCAGCAACACGTCTATCCTCAGGAAATTGTAAGCATGTAAAACGTTGTTATGTTTCTAACTCCCAAGTAAGATATATATCAGGAACATATCTACCCTCAAATGTCGGAATATTCAATTTTATCTTAGGGAGATGATCATGATCCCGTACCTGAGGTGGTGGTGCAGCCCTGCCGTTGCGATGGTAACCATGCGGATGACCCGGTGCTTGTGGTGGTGGTTGCCCCTGGGGCTGATCGGGAGCAACCTCTCCCTCATCATCGTAATCACCATCATAATCCTCATTCTGCTGAACAACAGTAGCACCAGCAGCAGCAGCCACAGAAGCTTCAGTAGTAGCAGGAGTAGCAATGGCACCAGAATATTGGCCTTAGTCGAGAGGCACACGCTGCGCTCGTCCCGCGAAATTTGGGCGTTGTTGGTGTTGTTGTTGCCGAGGTACGACAGGTACAGCTGGTGGAGGATGACGTGCAAGCACCTCATTGAACTGAGCATCCAGCTTGGTGTCGAATGTCTTCTCCAAAGCACCTAGCTTCTCCATGGCCCCTCCAAGGCTGGTCACGATGTCTTGTACCTAGTCAGCCATCATTTGCTGAAATTTATCATGGAGCTCCTTGTTCGTCATGCCGTCCTAGTTGATCTCGTCGGCTTGTGATCCTGTCATGGTTAGCAGCAATAGGAACACACAAGAATATGAACCTACAGACTACTAGGAAGTGGTGGTGGTGGTGGTGGTGGTGGTGTGTCACAAATCCGTCAATCGAATCTCAAATCCTTACCAGTTCTTACCCAGCAGCAGGCCGTGATCGGCAACCGTTGTAGTCAAAAACTCTCAAAGCTTGGATAGAGCGATTGCCAGGTGGTGTGAACACACGACGTAGATGTATGCGTAGCTGGGATGGCTTATATATGGTAGTAAAAGGGATCAGCAATAATCAGTTCAGAGATGCAAAGTTGAATAAACGCTCAACGACGGTACCGTGCTGGTCCTAGGCTAGACTGTGCTAGAGACGCGAGCCTAGAACACCAACAAAATCACGGCACTGCACGTAAACAAGGGCGGAGCAAACTCTGAATTTTTTTTGACTTTTTTTCCTCTTTTTTTTTGCGCCGCAACAAAAAAAAATCGAAAAAGTCTTAGAATGGTCTCAAAACTGCCTAGCCAGAATTTTCCAGACTTAGTTTTTTTTTTTAAACTGGAACTATTTTTCTTCTGCGGGTAGCACTGAAGTTGGGGAGTCTGCCTTGCCCACGACAAGTAGTATCGCGGAATATGGAAATCAACAACAAAGCAGCAAAGACTGGACCCGGACTAGGATTGGTGGCGGATACGAATCTGGTGTAACTCGGACTAGTGGCGGATGTATGTAGGGGTGGTGGAACACGGACTGGCGGCGAATCTGTGATAGAGGTGGACTTGGATTGGCGTGATGGCGGATATATGGTGGTCGGATATGGCAGTGATGAAGATGGTGCGGCGGCGGCGTGACAACGTTTGAACAGAACTCGAAACTCTAAAAGACTAGACGCTAAGACCAGCAACTCGACACGACGATGCAACCGCAAATTCAACAACGCAAACACCGAACAAAAAATTGGAAAGGCTCAGATTGGTTCGGATATGATGAACTAACATTAATTTTTTTGTGGCTTTTTCGTGGACTATAGGTATGAAGAGAAGATACGATCTAAACTATGAAAATCAGGTAAAATCTCACCGAGCAGCCTGGAAATCTGATACCACTTGATAGAGACGAGGTTGTCCCTATGTTTCGATGAGATGTGGCTATCGTTTATGGTAGAGTCAACTTTGACGATCCGACTACGAACGTGCGAGCACGTCGCGCCTTAGCAATCGCTAAACCAACTCCGAGAGGTTATTGACCACGCCGGAGCACGATCAACCTGACCACGAGGGTCTATTTCCTGCAAGCATACGAAGAACAAGCAAGAAACTAAGATTGCAATCTGGATATTGCAAATATAAGAGGAAAGCTTTATTGATGAAGTGGGGTTCTGTGACGCCTTTGTTTGGTCGTGGAACACAAACGAAGAACGCAAAGTTGCAGCTATGGCTAACTTTTAATCTAAACAAAACCCAAGTCTAAAACGACGCCCTAAGGGTTGTATATATGGGGGAATAGAGGGGGATTTCGTGGCCCGTTGGAGGTGGGGGTCCGAAACCAGCCCTAACTCAGTTTCCCCACACATACAGACTCTAAAAACTGCCTATAATATGTTATTTCGAAATTACATGGGCCTGGCCCAAAAATTAGGTGACGCAACACCTATAATAGCCTATAGACGAAATTTATGAAGTGGCATGTTGTATATTTCGTCCAAGCCTCCAAGGACTCCTTATGGTGGCTTCAAAGTGCGAAAATAACCACCGGAAACTCCAATGTTCCTTCCCGCGCGCGCACCTTCTTCTCCATGCTTGATCCAGCTCCAATGGCCATCCTTCTTGTCCATGCTAGGTCCTTCATTCATAAGTAAAACAAAAGTGTCTAATTTAGGCAGCATCATATGTTCATGAACATTAGAAGGATTTCCAAGAAACGAAAGTACCTGATAATTTAGTTGGCGTGCGCGGGCTCTAGTAACTGGTCCAATATGTGTAGCTGGTGGGGATGTGGGTGTAACATTAGTAGGGATGTCCTCATCACAATATTCTAAAACTTTCATATACTTTTGGCAACATTTTATATTATTTTTGGGACTAACTTACTTATCCAGTGCCCAGTGCTAGTTCCTGTATTTTGTGTGTTTTTTGCTTCGCAGAAATTCCATATCAAACGAATTCCAAACTTGATAAAAATTTACAGAGATTCTTTTGCAATATATGTGAATTTTGGGAGTCGGAATCAACGCAAGACAGTTCCCGAGGGAGGCACAAGCCAACAGGGCGCGGCCCAGGGGGGTGCACCCTGATGGCTTGTGCCTCCCCCTTATTTTGGTTGGGGCTCTCCTTTCGCCGCAAGAAATATATTTCCGCGATAAATATCCCCTCAAAATTTCAGCCCGATCGGAGTTACGGATCTCCAGATATTTAAAATCGGTGAAAGGGTCCGAAAACAGTCGCGAAAACAGAAGAGAAACAGAGAGAGAGAGATCCAATCTCGAAAGGGCTCCTGCCCTCCGGGAGTCATGGAGGCCATGGACCAGAGGGGAAACTTTCCTCCCACCTAGGGAGGAGGCCAAGGAAGAAGAAGAAGGAGGGGGGCTCTCTCCCCTCTCTCCTGGTGGCGCCGGGGCGCCGCTGGGGGCATGGTGACGGCGATCTACACCAACAACTTTGCTGCCGTCACCACCAACTCTCTCTCTCTCTCTCTCTATGAAGCGGCTTGTAAAATCTCTCTTCTCCGCTGTAATATCCACTTAAACATGGTGTTTGAGTAGATTTCTTTTGTCCTATGGGTTTGATGATCATGATTGGTTTGAGTTGTATGTTCTATTTTGGTGCTGTCCTATGGTGCCCATTGTGTCGCACAAGCATGTGGGATCCCCACTGTAGGGTGTTGCAATATGTTTATGATTCGCTTATAGTGGGCGACTAGAGTGACAGAAGCTTACACCCGAGTAAGGGGGTTGTTTACGTATGTGATAAAGGGGACTTGATGTTTACCTTAATAAATTTCTAGTAGTTGCGGATGCTTGCTAGAATTCCAACATAAGTGCATATGATCCAAGTACGGAAAGTATGTTAGCGTATGCCTCTCCCTCATATAAAACTGCAACAATGATACCGGTCTAGTTGTCGATTGCCTAGGGAAAAATCTTTCTCTTGTGCTACAAAACGCTTTCTACTAAACAACTTACTTATTAATATTATCTAAACAGCCCCTAACTTTTATTTACTTGCTCTTTATTACTTTGGAAAACTATCTATTACACCTACTAAGTACTTCTAGTTTCTTTTCCGCAAAGTAGTTTCATACTTGTTCTAGGTAAAGTAAGCGTTATCGTACGTAGAGTTGTATCGGTGGTCGATAGAACTTCAGTGAATATTAATTCTACCTTTAGATCCTCGTCGGTTTCGACACTCTTACTTATAGAAAAAGGCTACAAACGATCCCCTACACTTGTGGGTTATCAAGACCTTTTTCTGGCGCCGTTGTCGGGGAGCGATAGCGTAGTGGTTGATATTCTCGTGCGTGCTTGTTTGCTTTATCACTAAGTAATTTTTATTTTCTGTTATTAGTTGTTTTCTATCTTTAGATATGGGTAGGAAATGCAAAATACCAAAAAAATGATGTACTTTCTGCTCCAAAAGTTGAGGAAGCACTAGTGGTCCGTACTACTGAAGCTTATTACTTGGATCATCTTCGATCCCTTTTTGCTCGTGATGAAAACCCAACTAGCTTAGTTGCAGGAAAATCATTAAACGAGCATGCTTATTATGTGTGACAACGCTTATCCCAAAAAGGGAAACTCTTATGGCATCAAATTTAATTTACGTTGCTACGCTTCAATTTTATGCGAAATATATGATTTCACTTGTTGTTCTGAAGGCACTGAGAACCACCTTCCCTACCAATGTGTGTTTAATGATAATGAAATACTATCTTCTTATGCCAAGGAGGCCTCTTGTTATTATGATGTTGAAGAAATTGAAGAATTTTTTGCTTTTAAGGGTGCTTATGAAATTGCTACTTTGATTGAAAAGTATGCTATTACTCTTTACAAATCTGAAAATTTTATCGTACTTAAATATTGCTATGAAAACTATGCTTCTAATGCTTATGTTAAAGAATTAATTGAAAGAATGTCTGCTGCCTTGGAAGAGACTAATATTTCGCAGGAATCTATGGAAGAAGAAATTGCTGGAACTATAAACTCATTAGATGAAAAAGATGAGGAGGAGAGCGAAGAACCAAAGGAGGAAGAGCGGATTGATCACCCGTGCCCACCTTCTAATGAGAGTAACTCTTCAACTCATACATTGTTCAATTCCCCTTCGCACATATCTGAAAATTTTATCGTACTTAAATATTGCTATGAAAACTATGCTTCTAATGCTTATGTTAAAGAATTAATTGAAAGAATGTCTGCTGCCTTGGAAGAGACTAATATTTCGCAGGAATCTATGGAAGAGGAAGAACCAAATCTTCACCTCTCTATGTTTCCAATATGATAAAATTGCAAGAAACTACTTATGCTTTGCATTGGCCTTTACTTTGTGTGAATGAATTGTTCTTTTATGGCATGCCAATGCATAGGAAGAGAGTTAGACTTCGTTGTCACATGATATATATCACTTTGTGCTCACTACTTAAGTACAAATCATTGTTAATTAAAATTGGTTTTGATATACCTTGGGATCCGGGTGGATCAATTACTTGAGCACTATATGCCTAGCTTAATTGCTTTAAAGAAAGCGCTGCCAGGGAGACAACCCGGGAGTTTTAGAGAGTCACTTATTTCTGTTGTGAGATTTTCAAATAATTAAAAATGAAAAAAATAAAGTGGGGGAACTTAAAACCTTTTCAAAAAGTAAATTGAAAGTGAGAGAGACGAGCATCGTTGAAGTGGGGGCTAGCCTTGAACTTTGTTCATGCCCATGGAAACTTTGTGAATCTTGATTACAGAAACTTTCCAACAAAAATAATTACCCCCTTGTACAAATCCAATGTATTATAGAAATAATGTGCCAATAATTACCATTAGGATGTTTGAATTGCATGTTTGATGTGTGCTGTGTAAAAACAAAAACTTTTTCTATAGTCTTTGAATTTTCCTATTTTACTGGAGCGTGCAAATATTCGATTTTTTTTACAAAATACTGTTATGCAATTTTTTTATTACGTCCTAATTTTTAGAATTTGTTGAGTTAAATAAGTATAGTTTCTCTATAGATCTTTACAGACTGCCCTGTTTTTCACAGATTGCTGTTATAGTTGCTTTGCGTGCTTATGTTTGAATTCTTGTTGAGCCCCAATGACTTGGGAGACACAGAATTGTGATAGCATACAGTTGATAATGTTAGATTATAATTATGCAATAATTTTATGGCAGCACATGATGAGATTTGATGATTATGTACTAACGTTTCTAATAAAAGTTTTGTCAAGTTTTGTTTGGATGAAGTGTTCGAAGATCGAGGAGGTATCGATATGAGAAGAATAAGGAGAGACAAGAGTTCAAGCTTGGGGATTCCCAAGGAACCCCAAGTAAATATTCAAGTAGACTCAAGCGTCTAAGCTTGGAGATGCCCCGGAAGGCGTCCCATCTTTCTTCTTCAACAACTATCGGTATCTTTCGGTTTTTGTTTTGTTCGCATGATATGCGTAAATTCTTGGAGCATCGTGTGCCTTTTATTTTCCTTTTAGCAATGCACCATGCTGGTATGGGAAAGTCCATGGTTGATTTATAGAATGCTCTTTGCACTTCACTTATATATTTTGAGTACGGCTTTATAGAATGCTTCATGTGCTTCACTTATATCATTTGAAGTTGGATGCCTTTTTCTCTACATATAGAAAACCGTTATATGTAGAATGCTCTTTTGCTTCACTTATATTTATTAGAGCATGTCCAGGTCTTTTGAAGAAAGAATTAAACTCTCATGCTTCACTTATACCTATTTAGAGAGTCAACGAGAATTGGTCATTTACATGGTTAGTCATAAAATCCTACATAAAACTTGTAGATCACTGAATATGATATGTTTGATTCCCTGCAATAGTTTTGCGACATTTAATATGTGGGTGCACTAGTTGATGATTGTGGATTAGTAAGAATATTGATGTTAAGGTTTGTGATTCCCGAAGCATGCACGTATAGTCTCTAGTTATGCGATGAAGTTGGAGCATAATTTATCCTTTATTGAAATCCTTTGTGCTGTTATAATCGGCGGCGCGCGATGGTTAACGCCTACCAATCTCCTCCCTAGGAGCATGCGAGTAGTACTTTGCTTCGAGAGAGCTAATAAAACCTTGCAATAAGTATGTGAGTTCTTTATGACTAATGTGAATCCATGGATATACGCACTCTCACCTCCACATATTTGCTAGCCTCTTCGGTACCGTGCATTGCCCATTCTCACCTCGAGGATCGGTGCTATTTCTATTGCTTACAAGCTCTTTTGTATCTCCTCTTTTGCTTAAAAGCTTTTTCTTCTTTCTTTTCTCTTTTTTTTCCTTATGCTTGATGCTCGAACCAAGATATGAGACAAGTATGATGGAAATGCACGGGAGAGACTTATGGCACAATGTAGAGAGCAAGATGTTTGCACGCTAAAACTAGCTATGCGACATAAAAGTATCACCACAGTGCACAAGTAACATGGCCCGGCAATTCTCAACTCGCTAATCTCAATGGGTAAGGTACGCAATAGGCTCGAAGCGATCAATGCAATGGCAAGGTAATAGACAATGATTTCGTCGAGGTTACCGTCCTTGCTTACGGTTGGGGGGCCAAAAGGCAAAGTGGCCGATGTCGATGTCGAGGCTGAGGCGATGATGAGCGGCGGTCTTGTCGATGTACTGAGGGATCACTAGAAGAGTGTCCAGAGGGGGGTGAATAGACTACTAGCAGGAATTTAAAACCTAACCTTTTCCCAAGTTAATTGGTTGGCAGATTTTAACAATTTTAGCAAGTCTAGCAAGTCTAACAGCCCTACAGATGCATGTCAACAAATATGGCAGCGGAAAGTAAAGACATTGCACATGAAGTAAAGAGTTGAGATAGGTAGATCAAACGCAATTGGAGACGCAAAGATTTTTCCCGTGGTTCCGATAGGTGGTGCTATCGTACGTCCACGTTTATGGAGTCTTCAACCCACGGAGGGTAACGGTCGCGAGAGTCCATGGAGGGCTCCACCCATAAGGGTCCACGAAGTAGCAACCTTGACTATTCCATAACGGCTTCCGTCCACGAAGGACTAGCCTCACTATAGGTAGATCTTCACGAAGAAGGCGATCTCCTTGCCCTTACAAACTTCTTGGTTCAACTCCAGAACACGAAGTAGGAGGCTCCCAAGCGACACCTAACCAATCTAGGAGGCACCACCCTCCAAAAGGTAATAGGCTCGGCAATGATGATGAACTCCTTGCTCTTGTGCTTCAAGATGATAGACTCCTCAACACACAATCACTCTCTCACAGATTTGGCTTAGTGGAAGAGATGGGATTGGTGGAAAGCAACTTGGGGAGGCTAGAAATCAAGATCCATATGGTTGGAGTGGAAGATCTTGACGTCAACACAAGGGTAGGTGGTTCTCTCTCAGAAAACTGGATGGGGCAAGTATGGAATAGTTCTGAGTGCTTCTCTCCCGAGTAGGTGGTGGTGAAGGGGTATATATAGGCATCCCCAAAAATCCAACCGTTACACACAAAATGACCAACTCGGTGACACCGATGTGTTAATCTCGGTGGTACCGAAGTGACCAAAAGGTGGCAACTTTTGAATCTCGGTGAGACAGATATAGGAAACTCGGTTGCACCGATAAGGTGACCAACGGTCAGATTGCCCATTCTCGGTGACGCCGATCCAACAATCTCGGTGGTACCGATATTGTGAATTTGCGTAACAGAAAGTTGGCAACCTAAACTCGGTGGCACCGAAGCAGAATCGGTTGCACCGAAAGGCTTGGGTTTGGCTTAGGTCTGTCTGAGTTTGGGAATCGGTGGCACCGAGTGGAAAGTGTTGATTGCACCGATTTTGGATATTTGACTTTGGACAGACTTTTGTGGAAGAGCTTGTGGGTGTTTTTGGTGACTATCACTTGTGCACGTATGAGCATTTTGTTCACCAATCAAAACCTTACCCCCTTTTAATAGTATTGGATTTCCTATGGACTCAAAGTGATTTCTCACAAATGTAAAATGTAGAGTCTTCTTTCTTGAAGCTTTGCCAATCCATTTCCTTGCATCTTGGGGTATTTCCACAATCTCCACAAACCTTTTGCTAGCCCTCTCTGTGGACTTTATTTGAAATACACTAGGTAAAAGTATTAGTCCAAGAGACAATGTATGTTGTCATGAATTATCAAAACCACCAAGGGAGCATGTTGTGCTTTTAATCTCCCCCTTTTTGGTAATTGATGACAACATACAATCAAAGCTTCAAATAAAGATATGCATGGATATAATGAAGACTTTGAGAGACACATGACTTAGATTTGCTCCCCCTAAATGTGTGCAAATCCTTTAAAGGATAGTTGCTTTGGAATGCATGGACACACATATAGTTGAAGGAATATGATAAGTCATGTGTATCTTGGCCATATGCATCAAATATACATGAATGAGATGTATCCTTGTTCAAGACTTCACTCTTGCAAACAATATGTGCAAGAAGCAAGAGATCATCTTGATCAAAGATATGATGCATCTACTTACCTTGAGTTCTTGAGCATTCTTGTAGTAGAAATACACTTGAGAAAATAATGTTAGGAAACACAAGAGTATTCTACCAATCAACAAGGCAATAGAACTCAAAAGTACCAAGATATGGAGAACATAGAGAAGATAGTATTCTTTAAGATTGATATGTCTCCAAGATCATTTAGAACTTTCTCCCCTGGATATGAAAATAGTAAATCATCCTCTCCCCCTGAATCTCAGCATGTAGATATTGGGATTGGATAGGGTGAGAAAAGATCTAAAATGATCACCATTAGAAAGTATGTAAATATCTTTTCTCCCCCTACTTTGGTGTTCTCCCCTTGTCTATATGAGTATAAACATTGATATTAGCTCTCCCCCTTGATCATATCTCCCCCTTTGCATAAGCATGTATCTCCCTTTAGCATGAAGCTTTGTTATTCTCCCCCTTTGGCATTAATTTCCAAAAAGGTCAAACACAGGGATAGATACAGGGATCATTGACTGAGAAGGGATCCTTGAGAACAAGTGTCATTGAATGTAGGGTACATAGAAATGAAAACTGAGGGAATCATTGAAAATAATTTCTCTCCCTTTGAGATCTTGTAAGACTTCTCCTCCTTTGAGCTAGGGATCCTTGAATAAAGAATTTCTCCCCCTAAGTTTAGCTTTGTTATTCTCCCCCGAAGTTTTTTTTAATAAGAAGGGATCATCGAAGTAACAAAATCATCACTTGAAAGATCACAGAAGAAACTTAAATTTGTAACAGCGAACACAAATAAGAAAAGAAAACAAATCGGTGACTCTGAGACAGATAAATCGGTGGTACCGAGATTTTGTGGTGCAGCTTATCTGCAATTTCGGTAAAACCGAGATATATGTATCGGCGGCTCCGAGGCTAAAACAGAAACTTGGCAGTGGGATTTTGAAACCATACAAAGTCAAAAGAAATTTTCAAAAGAAATGCAAAAGATTTTACAAAAGAGTATCAACTAGAGAAGATTTGAGTGGTTCCAAGAAATCTTGCAAAAAGAGAGTGAACCGTCCAAAATTCTTGACTAGATGATGGGCGGTGACTAGGTCACCTATATTAGAGTATATTGACTTAGGAGCCAAGCAAGAATACTTGATCATAGGTCATACTCTACGTTTAAGCTCAAAATGGGGCTACCATTTTTCGATTAAGCATTTTAATGTCTTCATATCACTTGAGTTGCTTTAGCTCATGACTTGGAGTAAAGCCTTTTCAAGGATATGAGTACATACCTTTGAGTGATGTTGATGACGTGGCTTGTAGGTGAACTTGTTGAGGATGCTCGATGTTGATGAAGATCATCTTGAGTTGGGAGCAATCCTTCTCGTTTTAGTACACTTGTCACCTACATAGGTTAGTCATGCAAGGAAGAATAAGAGATATATCCATTTGACATGATACCAATTGAGATTTAGCAAATATGATCACATCAAGTATACGTCAAGGATATGGTTGAGTTGTCTTCTTCCTTCCATCATCAAGAGGGGTTGTGGATACTTGGTCATGACAAGATTGCTTATGATTTGAGTTGATGGCAATCTTGTGGAATGAAATTCTTCCAAGTACCTACAAAATGTTAGATGCAATACAAGGGAGCATAGAATTCCATGGTAAGATAGCACGTTAGAAGTACATGGAAATATCAAGAAAGCTCATGCCCTTGCATGCAACCGAGTGAGTCTAGCTCAAGTTTGAAGCATCAATGATGTTCAACTCACTCCTCAAGTAACAAAATGTTTTCTCATCAAGTGGCTTAGTAAAAATATCGGCCAATTGCTTGTTAGTGCGAACATGCTTAAGATCAATATCTCCTTTGGCAACATGATCACGAATGAAATGATGTCTAACTTGAATATGTTTGGTTCGAGAATGTTGCATAGGATTATGACCAATTTTAATAGCACTTTCATTGTCACAGAGTAATGGAACATTTCTAACATGGAGTCCATAATCCTTAAGCGTTTGTGTCATCCATAGTAATTGTGCACAACAAGATCCAGCAGCAATATACTCAGCTTCGGCAGTAGATAGAGATACCGAGTTTTGTTTCTTGGAGGACCAAGACACAAGAGATCTACCCAAAAATTGACAAGTACCCGAGGTGGATTTTCTATCAACCTTGTCACCGGCATAGTCCGAATCGGAATAGCCAACAAGGTTAAGGGAAGATCCCTTGGGATACCAAATGCCAAAGTTTGGTGTTTGTATCAAATATCTCACAATACGTTTCACGGCCAAAAGATGACACTCTTTAGGTGCAGCTTGATATCTAGCACACATGCAAACACTAAGCATAATATCGGGACGGGAGGCACATAGATATAGCAATGAACCAATCATAGATCGATAAACTTTTTGATCAACCGGTTCATCCTCCTTGGTAAGATCAACATGTCCACTAGTAGGCATGGGAGTTTTCATACCTTTGCACTCTTGCATGTTGAACTTCTTGATCAAGTCCTTGGTATACTTAGTTTGAGAGATGAAGGTTCCTTCTTTCATTTGCTTGATTTGCAAACCAAGAAATAATTTCAGCTCACACATCATGGACATCTCATACTTCTCGGACATCAACCTTCCAAATCTTTCACTAAATTGTGGGTTAGTAGATCCAAAGATAATATCATCCACATAGATTTGACACACAAATAATTCACCATTAACTCTCTTAGTGAATAAGGTTGCGTCAATTTTACCAATTTCAAATCCTTTTTCAATGAGAAACTTCATTAAGCATTTGTACCAAGCACGAGGGGCTTGCTTAAGACCATAGAGGGCTTTACGAAGCTTGTAAACATGATTAGGTTTCTTAGGATTCACAAAACCAGGTGGTTGCTTAACATAGACTTCTTCTTCAATCTCACCATTTAAAAAGGCACTTTTAATGTCCATTTGATAAAGCATGATATCATGGTGATTAGCATAAGCAAGAAGAATGCGAATAGCTTCAAGTCTAGCGACGGGGGCGTAGGTCTCACCGTAGTCCATACCTTCGACTTGCGTATATCCTTGGGCTACGAGACGAGCCTTGTTCCGTACGACTTGACCATCTTCGTCTTGCTTGTTCCGAAACACCCATTTTGTTCCGATGATGTTTTGCTCATCCTTGGGCTTCTCCACGAGTGTCCACACTTCGTTCCTCTCGAAGTTGTGAAGCTCTTCATGCATCGCGTTCACCCAATCCGCGTCATCAAGAGCTAGTTCTACCTTCAAGGGCTCAATGCTAGAGATGAAAGAATAATGATCACAAAAGTTAGCTAGTCGAGTTTTAGAGCGAGTGATTCTCCCTGTTTGTATATCACCAAAGATTTGGTTTAGGGGATGGTTCTTGGTCACTTGTGCTCGAACTCGGGTCAGCTTCCGATTGTTGGATGGTGGATCTTCTTCTTCATCATCATCTCCTTCATCTTCATTGTTGTTGAAGGTGTCGTTCCCTTGAGGTGGTGGTGAAGGAGGTTGTGGTGGATCTTCATGATGCACTTCCTCCTCTTCATCATCTTGTCGTGTACCGCTTGTGGATGCCTCCATGTCATGTTGTGGTTCACCTTGACGTGAAGTAGGGGCTTCCACTTGAGTTGATGAAGTACTTTCCTTCACCTCCATGGGACGAATCTTGCCGATGGACAAGTCTTGGATAGCTTCCGAAGGGTCCTTATCACCTACATCATTTGGCAATTGTTCGACTTGCGAACCATTAGATTCATCAAACTTCACATCTACCGTCTCTTCAACTTTTCGAGTGAAGTTGTTGTAGACACGGTAAGGGTGAGAGTTCGATCCGTAACCGAGTAGGAATCCTTCATGAGATTTAGGAGCAAATTTAGTACGACGATGCTTATCAAGAATGTAGCACTTTGAGCTGAATACCCGAAAGTATCCAACTTGGGGTTTGTTACCGATGAGTAGCTCGTATGCCATTTTACCGAGAAGCTTGTGCAAGTAAAGTCGGTTTGTGGCATGGCATGCTGTTTCCACGGCTTCTGCCCAAAAGTGTCTTGGCGTCTTGTATTCGTCAAGCATCGTTCTTGCCATCTCAATAAGCATCCGGTTCTTCCTCTCAACAACTCCATTTTGTTGAGGCGTGTACGTAGTCGAGAGCTCATGTGAGACACCTTCTTCGTCAAGAAAGGTATCCACATGGGTGTTCTTGAACTCCGATCCGTTATCGCTCCGAACCTTCTTGATCTTCACTTCAAACTGATTTTGCGCTTTGCGAGCGAAGTTCTTGAAGATCTTTTGAACCTGCGACTTATCATCAAGAAAGAATACCCACGTAAATCTGGAAAAATCATCAACTATAACTAGACCATAGGAATTTCCACCGAGACTCTTGTAAGCATTGGGACCAAAAAGATCCATGTGAAGTAACTCGAGTGGTCTCCTAGTAGTCATGATATTCTTAACGGGATGACTTCCACCTACTTGCTTTCCAGCTTGACAAGCACTACAAAGTCTATCTTTGTCAAAGATAACATCTTTAACACCAAGTATATGATCACCTTTGATAAGCTTGTCTAAGTTACGCATGCCAACATGTCCTAGTCTCCTATGCCAAAGCCAACCTTTAGAAGATTTTGCAATAAGACAAGTACGAGGTTTGGATCTCTTAGTGAAATCAACAATGTATAGATCACCTCTACAGAAACCGGTAAAGACCATTTTATGATTATCTTGACGAAACACTTGGCAATCTACTTTCGTGAATAGCACATTAAAGCCAAAGTCGGCAAGTCTAGATACGGAAAGAAGATTGTAGCCAAGAGATTCAACAAGCATAACATTTTGAATAGAGTTATCATGGGATATGGCCACCTTACCAAGACCAAGTACCTTACCCTTGGAGTTGTCTCCAAACGTTACGTACCTTCGTGGTCCATGGTTTGGTGTGATCTCTTCAAACATTTCTCTATCTCCGGTCATATGATCGGTACATCCGCTATCGAGAATCCACTCTTTTCCTCCGGACATGTAAGCCTTGAAGTTTTCCATGAGACTTAGATTCTTCATGATCTTCTCATACTCGATGTCGAACAGCTCATCTTCATCATAGTAGCCATGTTCCACATTGTCATCATCAAGTGGGAAATCGTCGTCATAAAGAACAAGAGATTCGTTAGGATTGTGATCATGACAATGTTCAAACTTATGAATGTGAATGGCTTCTACAACGATGTTGTTGATAGTTGTGACATCTCCTTTAGCACACATGAGGTCTCTAAGCTCAAATAGACAGTCATCAAACTTGGGATCACTAGGCGTCATTTTGTGGAAGGCAATAGTATTATGAAGAATTTCATCAAGATTACTCAATGAATAACTTGGATATCGTTTCTCCAAGTCATTCCACAAAGTTTAAGCGCATACAAAATTCTTCATTTGATTAAGCACATTCCTAGGCAATGCTCTAACAATGAGATTAACAGTTCTAAGATTGCATAGCATATCAATTTCCTCTTCGTGTGTGGGATGTAAAGGATCAATGGGAGGCACATAAGGGCACTTAACATATTTGCTCAATTGAAATTCATTAAACAGCTCAAGCATCAAAGTTTTCCATTGGCTATAGTACTCTCCATCAAGAATAGGCACTCTACAACTCAAACTCCCTATACTAGACACATCCATCTTCCTCCTCGGTGATTAAACCGAAGCAATGGAGACCAAAGCTCTGATACCAATTGAGGGATCACTAGAAGAGTGTCTAGAGGGGGGTGAATAGACTACTAGCAGGAATTTAAAACCTAACCTTTTCCCAAGTTAATTGGTTGGCAGATTTTAACAATTTTAGCAAGTCTAGCAAGTCTAACAGCCCTACACATGCATGTCAACAAATATGGCAGCGGAAAGTAAAGACATTGCACATGAAGTAAAGAGTTGAGATAGGTAGATCAAACGCAATTGGAGACGCAAAGATTTTTCCCGTGGTTCCGATAGGTGGTGCTATCGTACGTCCACGTTTATGGAGTCTTCAACCCACGGAGGGCTCCACCCATAAGGGTTCACAAAGTAGCAACCTTGACTATTCCATAACGGCTTCTGTCCACGAAGGACTAGCCTCACTATGGGTAGATCTTCACGAAGTAGGCGATCTCCTTGCGCTTACAAACTTCTTGGTTCAACTCCACAACACGAAGTAGGAGGCTCCCAAGCGACACCTAACCAATCTAAGAGGCACCACCCTCCAAAAGGTAATAGGCTCGGCAATGATGATGAACTCCTTGCTCTTGTGCTTCAAGATGATAGACTCCTCAACACACAATCACTCTCTCACAGATTTGGCTTGGTGGAAGAGATGGGATTGGTGGAAAGCAACTTGGGGAGGCTAGAAATAAAGATCCATATGGTTGGAGTGGAAGATCTTGACCTCAACACAAGGGTAGGTGGTTCTCTCTCAGAAAACTGGATGGGGGCAAGTATGGAATAGTTCTGAGTGCTTCTCTCCCGAGTAGGTGGTGGTGATGGGGTATATATAGGCATCCCCAAAAATCCAACCGTTGCACACAAAATGACCAACTCGGTGACACCGATGTGTTAATCTCGGTGGTACCGAAGTGACCAAAAGGTGGCAACTTTTGAATCTCGGTGAGACCGATATAGGAAACTCGGTTGCACCGATAAGGTGACCAACGGTCAGATTGCCCATTCTCGGTGACGCCGATCCAACAATCTCGGTGGTACCGATATTGTGAATTTGCGTAACAGATAGTTGGCAACCTAAACTCGGTGGCACCGAAGCAGAATCGGTTGCACCGAAAGGCTAGGGTTTGGCTTAGGTCTGTCTGAGTTTGGGAATCGGTGGCACCGAGTGGAAAGTGTTGGTTGCACCGATTTTGGATATTTGACTTTGGATAGACTTTTGTGGAAGAGCTTGTGGGTGTTTTTGGTGACTATCACTTGTGCACGTATGAGCATTTTGTTCACCAATCAAAACCTTACCCCCTTTTAATAGTATTGGCTTTCCTATGGACTCAAAGTGATTTCTCACAAATGTAAAATGTAGAGTCTTCTTGCTTGAAGCTTTGCCAATCCATTTCCTTGCATCTTGGGGTATTTCCAAAATCTCCACAAACCTTTTGCCAGCCCTCTCTGCGGACTTTATCTGAAATACACTAGGTAAAAGTATTAGTCCAAGAGACAATGTATGTTGTCATGAATTATCAAAACCACGAAGGGAGCATGTTGTGCTTTCATGTACAACCGTCCCTAATTAGCCGAAACACCTTAGGAAACGGAAACCGCAACTCAAAATCTCAAACAAAATTGGGTTAGGATGGCGGAAGTTTATGGTGGGGTGGCTATGCGGAAGTTATGGTGGAGGCCTAGGCAAACTTGCCAAAATTTCAAAAATATGATGGAGTCAAATGATGATGGGACCTATCTAGATGGATGGGGGGTGTCAATAGCTATTCAACGAGCTAAAGAACGTCAAAATAGGACTTCGAATGCAAAAGTTATGGTCAAAATGGTGAAACACGGG
Source organism: Elymus sibiricus (assembly GCA_039707655.1). Taxonomy (NCBI): domain Eukaryota; kingdom Viridiplantae; phylum Streptophyta; class Magnoliopsida; order Poales; family Poaceae; genus Elymus; species Elymus sibiricus. Next base: position 243,611,700 of record CM077667.1, on the reverse strand, counting down.
AGGCTAAAATCCTAGGGGTCGGACATCCGGGGGGTTATGCCGGAAATCCGGGATCTGATGTCTAGAACACGCCCGATTTTGAGTTCCAGGAGAAGGATGTACGGCTAGGGGGCCCGGATGTCCGGCCAGGGACCCAGATGTCCGCCCCGACAGATTCAGATCGCGATTTGGGGCTCGGGACTCGATTTGGGCGAAAATTTTGTCCTCGGGAGGGGGGGGTCAAAATTGATGGGGGAAAAGAAAATTTGGGGTGGATTTCATGGTGGGGAAGCTAGATCTACTTGCCAAACACGAATCCAATGGATCAAAATCAACAAAATCTCACAAGAACCAACAAATCACAAATTTTTTGGTGAGGCTATTTTTGGTGGTGATTTTCGAATTGGGACAAAAACACAAAAAATTAGGGTAGAAAATGAAGGGGAGGAATCCAAATTCGTGAGAAACGTGGCTCTTGATATTAAGATGATACGGGGCACACCTGTGTGAGTCGATCTTTCACGAAATGGTGGGGGATCCCACGAAGAACACGAAGAACACGGGGTGAAAATCACAAGAGAAACACTCAAAACAAGTCCAGTGGCACATCCAGTATGCTCACATCCACACAAGATCCAAAAGGGTACAAGAACAACAAAGGGAAAGAGGATACATGGTAGATTCATCCCAAATCCCATAGGGAGATGAGGCCTTGGAATCCCGGAGGATCTCCCCGTGCAAGGGGCCTTGACATCCACTAGGGGTCTTCTCTCATAGAGGCATCTACTCCATGGGAGAGGTAGTAGAAGGAGCAAAGCCTCATCTATCTATGAGCTTCCAATGCTAATCCTAGAAAGGAGGAGGAGGGGTCCTATTTATAGTCTTAGGAGAGTTGGGGGACGAGAGAGATAGGATACATGGGCCTTTGGCCCACGTTTGCCCGTACAGAGGCAGGATGTCCGGGGCTTCAAGGGGGTGCCGGATGTCCGGGCTGTGGAGGCCGGATGTCCGGGGCTTCAAGGGGGTGCCGGATGTCCGGGCTGTGGAGGCCGGATGTCCGGGGCTCGGGTGCCCGGCTTCGCTCAATTCGGGTGCGGGTGCGCCGGATTTCCGGGACATGAGCCGGATATCCGTCCTGGCTCGGGGCGCCGGATGTCCGGCCGCTGTAGAGTCGCCTGGCGTCTGTTTCCCTCTGGGCTTCTCCTGGTTGATGGCGCCGGATGTCCGGGCTTCGACCGGATGTCCGGCCGCTGTAGCCTGGCGACGACTCCACTTGAAGCACTTCTTGCTCCGTCTTCTTTCGTCTCTGCTTCCATGCTTCCCTCGCGGATTGTGTAGTTGTACGTAAGTGCCGGCACTCCTCGTCGTCGTCAGTGAAGCTCCTACAATACCTATGCATGTACACGAGAGGAGTGTCATGTAGTATACCATCCTCGAAGGGGTCAAGTGAACACGTGTAAAGGCGATGATTCACCTTTATGTATGTGAAGTATTTGTGGCACGTGTCACTTGCCAAACGAACTCTTGTCATGGTGATGTCCGTACGATGTCCGCATCACTTACCCTACGCGTGAATATCGAGACAAGATTCTTGTTTTGTGGGGGTGAGTTGTCACAACCCTAGTGAATCTTGCACTTGGTCTAGTGTTGATTGTTGAATCATGTTTAAATTTACTTTAAACTTGAAATGGGGATTGTTATACCCTAGCACTTCATTGGAAAATAAATTCCAACAACCAAATTTTCCAATGAACCCAAAATGGCCTTCACAAATGTTCATCATTTTTGAAAAATGGTTGGAACAACATACCACAGGTTATGCACATTTACCAAAGTCATTTGGCATTTTAATATAACCCAAAAATGCATGTGAAAATGACTTTAAATTGCTACCAATCATCTAGTAGCTCCAAAATTGCTGAAACTTATTGTGGGCCTTGTCTATATTATGCCTTAACCCCAGGATTATTTTCAGGATTTTTGTAGTTGGGTTAATACCCTAAAACAAATTGAAACAGAGGGCAAAATTTAGAAAACAGAATTAATTAGAAACCAGAGAGAGAAAGGCTTACCTGACGCTCACCTGGACCAGCCCAACCCACCAGGGGCAGCATTATCTTTCTCCTCTGGCTAGTAGGCATAGGGGAAGCAGGGCACGGCGTGCGCCTTAGGCCTCCATGCCGGCAGGTGCCTACCTGCCTCGCCAGGCCAGCGAGGCGACGGGGATAAGCTCCCTGAAGCTGTCTGGATCCCCTCATTCTCGCCATTCGTCCCCTCTGCCTCTCCCTCACCATCTGGTCGTTATGGACGCCGCACTCGCAAGCTTGCCGCCGTGAACACAGCATCCACAACTACCTCCTCGCCCCCAATTGCTGTCTACAAGCTCCGCCTCATCGACACCGTCCTCCTCGCCGAGCCACGCGACGCCGGACGCCTCCAAACGCCATCCTCAACCCGTCTTCAACCTTTGGTCGGCGAAGATCGCCACCGTCGATTCGCCGCCGTCCGGTCCCCCTCGAGCTCGATGACCAACCGATCGTGCTCACTGTGAGGCCACAAATCTTTCCCCCTCTTCCCTCGCTCGATTTCAAGCTCTAGCCACCATGCACAACAGGTCCAAGGACCACCGCCGCACAAGCCCATTGCCGACGAGGCTCCTGTGACCAAATGGCCCCGTTCGTGTGCCCGTAGTGCTCATAGCATTCCGTAGAGCAAGGCTAGCGTATCGCATCGCTCCTTTGCATGTCGTAGCGACGTTTCCATCGAGGCCCGAACGTCGGCCGCCGCTAGAATGGTCGCCATCGACGACCCAGGCCGGTGCAGCTCCGGCCACTACCGCTAGTCAATGCGGCTAACTCCCAGGAGCACGTAGGAGCCAACCACGCTCCAAACGGCGCTCTGTGGGCAAAACCCGAGCCCCTCCGCGCATCTGCTACCGCCGGTGGCTTAACGCCGGTGGGTTTGACCCCACTGATTGAGATTTGACCTCCCTAGGTCGATGACAGGTGGGGCCAGCCCCTGTCTAATTTTGGATTAGTGCTTAATTAACACTAAGTAACATTTGTTAACTAATGGGTCACTGACCAGTGGGACCCACCGATTAGGTTTGACCTTGACCGCCCCAGTTGACCAGCTGACGTCATGCTGACACTATGCTAGCACAATAACTAATTTTCTGGAGTTAAAATAAATCTAAATGTTTTATTATATTTCAGAAAATGTTATAAACTTCTAAAATTCATAGAAAATAATTAATAACTCGGATGAAAACAAAAATGATCAAAAAAATCCAAAGAATCCATCTTTGCCATTTTCATGCATGATAGAACAACTTATGTGCTCTGTTTAGGACAAATCATATAAATGACATTTAAATAACCACATATGGAGTTTGAATTTGAACCTTTGGTTCAAGCCAACTTCATTTAATCTCGTTGCTAGATGCATTAGCTCAATCAACAACATATTGCCATGTCATGATCATGCATCATTGTGTTGCATTTCCGTGAAGTAAATGTTGGTCTTTTCCTATTTGCCGGTGTTGTTCCCTCTCGGTAGACGTTGTTCCGATGTTGAGATCGATGTCACTGATGAAGACTCAATGCTATCTTCAGAAGTGCCAGGCAAGCAACCCCCCTTGAGCATACTGATATAAACCCACTCTCTCGCTCCTACTCTCTTTTACCGCATTAGGACAATAACGATTCAACTGTTACATGTTCACGATAGTTGAACCCATTCCTTTGCATGACCTATTTTTGTCACAGTAAATAGTTGAAACCATTCAGCATTAGTAGCAACTGCTTGAGCCTTGTTGTGCCTACCCATCCATGCTTGCTTTCTATGACTGCTATGCTTAGAGTCGTGTCGGGTCTGATCCATCCGGGTGATGAATCGGAATGGATATGTTCATGCCCTGTTGTGTGAGAGCTAAGTGTGTGAATCCAATTAGGTAAAGGTAGCGATGAGAGGCGATGTAGGAGTATGTGTATGTTATCCAAGACGAGATACTACCACACATTAGGCTCCGGGTACTCCAAGCTCTCTCGACTTATTAATCGCCTTGATCGCTATCCAGGAGTTGCAACTAATTTCTGGTGTTTGTAGGATAAGTGCTAGGGACCGTGCTTAGCGCTACCCGGCGGGGTGGGCTCCAACGCAGTAGATGCACAGTGGCACAGTGTACCAAGTGGCACCCGAATGGTGGGATTGTGGAACCCTGCTCACATCGTTTGGGTCTGTAATGGAAACTTCGGCCAGACTTCCTTGCGTGTTCAGTCCCAAATAAGCGATAAACCTGGACTGGAGTCTTGTGTGGTTAACGGTTGTGGCCGACACCCACGCCAGTGCTTCTGCTTGAAGGTTGCCGAGATGCATGACATGCATATGGTGATAAGTGGCGGGAGCGTGTGTGAAGAAGTATACCCCTGCAGGGTTAACTAATTTGTTTGGATAGCCGCGCCCTCGGATATGGACTACTTGGGAAGCTTATATGGTTCATAGACAACTTGAAATGGATACTCTAAACCGCGCAAGATAAGTGTGAGTGCTATGGATGGCCCTCTCATTGGAAGACGGGAGAGGATCCATAGTGGTGTATTGCTGTAGTGAATATGTGGACTTGCTACCCGAAAGTTACTACTTGTAGTCGTAATACAGGTTAGCCAAGAGTCAAAGGTAGCTTGTTGCAGTTAAACTCCACAACCCCCTTGTTGATACTGATGCATATGTAGATAGTTATGATGTAAGTCTTGCTGAGTACTTTTGTACTCATGTTTGCTTTATTATGTTTTTGCAGACGAGACCTTAGTCTCACTAATGATTTCTACACAAATTTCAACGTTGACCGATTTACTTGCGAATCCCAGATAGAGGTCTGGCTCCTTTGAGAGGGTCGTTATAGATTTTCAGGTTCCACCGGCCACTTTTAGTAGATGTGTGTACCCAGACATGTTATGCTTCTGCTTGTTGCTTGTATGACTTTGAGTGTTGGGTCATGTGACCCCTGTTTGTAGTATCACACTATGTTGGCTCTTATGCGTCTTTAATAAATACTTTGAGTCATAGAGTTATGTTGTGATGCCATGTTGTATCTACACATATCGTGCATATTTGCGTGTATGTTTTGAAATCCATTGTATTTGTGGGTGTCAACACCTAGTTGTGTACCTATGGTAGCCTTATTTATATGTAAATGCCTCTTTGTGCTTCCACCGAGCTATGGTAGCTTGCTACTACTCTGGACACATTTATTGACCGACATGTATCCTTCTTTGATGTTGTGTCTGTCCCTATGGGGAAATGTCACGCGGTGTAATGGAGTCTGTGTAGCTTGGTACGACTCGTCTACACACGTTGATGACCGACACCTGCATTGTTGGGTTATGTATGTCTGTTCCTGTACGGTTGAGCCACTAGGGTCTATAACTAGTCTTGTCGACCCGGGTTCTCTGACATATGATTGCTAGCGACATATTCATATACATGAGCCAAAAGGCGCAATCGGTCCCGGCCAAGGTAAGGTGGCAGCCGTGGAGCTTACCATGCATGAGGCTGCAAAGTGATATGATGTGTTACATGCTAGATTCGTATGGCTTAGGATCGGTGTCCAACAAAAGGCTAGGTGGTCGAGAGCTACTTAGGCCACTTAGGCCCAAATAGAAGTAGTGCCCCTTCGCCCCTTGTGGAAGGAAGGGGGAGGTTGAATTGGAGGGGGAGTTCCCCTCCTCTTGGACGACCAAGGGGGGGGGGACTTTCCCCCTTTGTGTGGCGCCCCCATCCCCTCCTCCAACCTATATATACTAGAGGTTTTGGGTATACACAAGTTTTGGAGACTCCTCTAATTCTCTAGTTCTAGTTCTAGTTCTAGTTGATCATGGTTGATATAATTAGAGCTAGACCTAGATCCTCTAGTCCTCATAATTAGAAGCACAGTGTGGTTCTAATCTCCTCCCTCTAATTCTCCGATGAGGATTAGCTCTGGGTGGCGAAGTGCCACCGGATCGCGAAGACCGCACGCTTGCAATCCGTGGAGAGGTCGTTATTTCGGTCTTATGTTTGAGGGATCGTTCATCAACAGTTCAAGGGACTCCAAGTATGATCTACACTGACTCGTCTTCTTCCACTGCTACTGAGAGTTGGTAATGATCAAATCCAAACCATTATTGGATGTTCATAGTATTCATGGTTGATCGTAAGGCAAGTTTTTTTGTTTTCTACTACGTTTCCCAATAGTTGCATCATGAGAGGTTCTATGTGTAGTTGCACGTTTCGATTTAGATCACATGTGGATGTGAGGGTTTGATGTTCTTGCTATGCTTCCCTCGAGTGTTGCTTTGGTTCAGTTCATTGACGGCATGATGCAACTATGTATAAAGTTCTAAAAATTGATCGACTCTGGATGTTGACGATCGACTAACAGTTCTTTGGGCTTCAGAATAGTTGACTGTCACCAATATGAGAGGGCGATGAATATGGTCGATCTTCTAGGGGTCACGTGTATTGATGAAGTTTATTGTGGGGCTCGAGCTTTTTTAATTAAGTCTATTCGCTCACACACCACGAAAGTTAGTCTAGCAACCAGAATTATCACCTTGATGGTGGATGTAGGTAGATAGAGTTATCCGGAAACACTAGAAGCCACATAATTAAATTTTGCCAAACCGATTAGAGGACGTCTAACTTGGTTTTGCAGGTTGCCTATGATGTGGTATAGCCTACGTCATGATAATTATTTTATGTATTAGATGGTTATATGTTGTAACATTAAGTGGGCCGCATGTCATAGAACGTCATGATGGCTGGAGCCAAGGGATTGTCACTTTAATGACCTGCATCTCAAAACTCATTATTGTATTTGATTGACATGACTGATGAACATGCTACGGATGACCCCGGAGCAAGGAGGTTTCACCAGGCGCAGGAGATCATGGTGGTCGTTAAAGAATCATGCCGGAGAATCATCCCTAGTGCCAAGGGATATACCATATGATGCAATACGAATTGCCTAAGATGTTTATCCATTTCTTGTTTGCACCCCTTGATTGTGTAGTAGTAAATTATTAGGGTAATCTCTCACAACATAAAATCAAGTTAAAAGTGCTTTTCCCAACGTTGCAACCGTCTATAATACGTATCAGTTTGGAGTGCGTCATGTCCAGATGAGTACAAACGGGCCATGAGGTGTATGATAGATGAAAGATTAGACTGTGCAAGCATAAACCCTCTGATTTCTTGAAGTTCTAGTAGAATCATTTTGAGCATGGAGCGCGAAGCATCGAAAGATGAACAAGAGTTATATGGAGATATGATCGGCAAAAGATTGGCTACTAGTTGAAGTTCACGTCATAAGTGATGTCCGCATCAATGGCTGTGAATAAGATGAGGGTCTTGAATCATTCTATTTTAATTATGTGAGGTAATTATTTGAGTGGGAGTGCAATTATATTAAATTTGTTTAAACACTAGTGCAAATTAATTATGAATAATATATAAAGTGAATCTTGTGTTTATCATTGTAGATCAATGACTTGCAATATGTTCAACATAGCCCCTATGTTAGAGAAAGAAAAGTTGATTGCAAATGGTGGAAATTATGCGGATTGGATACAAAAAGGAATGATAAGGAATAATATTTGTTGGATCAACCCCTAGGTGACCCTCCTACATCAGATGCATTGAAAGAAGTTTTGGCTAATTTTGTTGCTCGTAGTGATGACTATGAGTCAGTCCAGTGCCTCGTATTGACTTGCATGGATGCTTGATACATCTCTAATGTATAGATAATTTATGAAGTATTCATGCCATATTTACCCATGTTTACAATACTTTTGTATGGTTTTGATGCACTTTATATGATTTAAATGGAACTAACCTGGACTGACGTTGTTTTCAACAGAATTGTCGTGTTGTTATTTTTGTGCAGAAAATAAAATTTCTCAGAATCACCCTAAACTTTTTGGTGATTTTTCATGGAACTTAAGAGACCCCCGAAGCTTCAAGGGAGGATCAGAAGACACACGAGGAGATGACAAGGCAACCTGCCGCGCCCCGGGCGGGTGGGCGCGCCGGGATACCTTGTGGGCCCCTCGTAGCTCCGTTTTGCGTATTTTCCAACGCTGAAAAATCCTATAAATCCCCAAAACCCCAGAAATAAACCTAGAACTTCTGCCCCACTGTCGCAAGCCTCTGTTCTAAAGCGATCTCACCCGGAGCCCTTCTCCGGCACCCTGCCGGAGGAGGAAATCATCACCAGAGGCCATCTTCATCATGCCGGTGATCTCCATGTCGAGGATGGAGTAGTTCACCCTCGAAACTGAGGGTATGTACCAATAGCTATGTGATCTTTCTCTCTCTCTCTCTCTCTATCTCTCTCATGTTCTTGGGATGGCATGATCTTGATGTATCACGAGCTTTGTTAATATAGTTGGATCATATGGTGTTCTTTCCTCTCTATCTTGATGTGATGAATTGAGTCTTTCCCGTTGAGATTTCGTTATGTTGGATTGAATACTTTGTTATTTGAGAGCACATGATGTATGTCTTGCATGTGGATACCCGTGGTGACAATGGGGTGTTCTATTGAGTCACCTGATATATGCTTTGGTTGTCACATTGTGGATCCCCGTGGTGACATTGGGGTGATCTAGGCACATAGGTTGATGCACGTTTTCATCCTACTTTCTGTGATAGAAATCTTGGGGTACTTTTTGAAGTTATTTGTGATGGATTGAATATGATGAATCTGAAATTGTTTGATGCATGTTGAATAATTAAATCATGGATACTTGTGGACCCGGACATCCGGCCACTAGTGGACATGTTGATCTTACCAAGGAGGATGAACCGGTTGATCAAAAAGTTCATCGATCTATGATTGGTTCATTGCTATATCTATGTGCCTCCCGTCCCGATATTATGCTTAGTGTTTGCATGTGTGCTAGATATCAAGCTGCACCTAAAGAGTGTCATCTTTTGGCCGTGAAACGTATTGTGAGATATTTGATACAAACACCAAACTTTGGCATTTGGTATCCCAAGGGATCTTCCTTTAACCTTGTTGGCTATTCCGATTCGGACTATACCGGTGACAAGGTTGATAGAAAATCCACCTCGGGTACTTGTCAATTTTTGGGTAGATCTCTTGTGTCTTGGTCCTCCAAGAAACAAAACTCGGTATCTCTATCTACTGCCGAAGCTGAGTATATTGCTGCTGGATCTTGTTGTGCACAATTACTATGGATGACACAAACGCTTAAGGATTATGGACTCCATGTTAGAAATGTTCCATTACTCTGTGACAATGAAAGTGCTATTAAAATTGGTCATAATCCTATGCAACATTCTCGAACCAAACATATTCAAGTTAGACATCATTTCATTCGTGATCATGTTGCCAAAGGAGATATTGATCTTAAGCATGTTCGCACTAACAAGCAATTGGCCGATATTTTTACTAAGCCACTTGATGAGAAAACATTTTGTTACTTGAGGAGTGAGTTGAACATCATTGATGCTTCAAACTTGAGCTAGACTCACTCGGTTGCATGCAAGGGCATGAGCTTTCTTGATATTTCCATGTACTTCTAACGTGCTATCTTACCATGGAATTCTATGCTCCCTTGTATTGCATCTAACATTTTGTAGGTACTTGGAAGAATTTCATTCCACAAGATTGCCATCAACTCAAATCATAAGCAATCTTGTCATGACCAAGTATCCACAACCCCTCTTGATGATGGAAGGAAGAAGACAACTCAACCATATCCTTGACGTATACTTGATGTGATCATATTTGCTAAATCTCAATTGGTATCATGTCAAATGGATATATCTCTTATTCTTCCTTGCATGACTAACCTATGTAGGTGACAAGTGTACTAAAACGAGAAGGATTGCTCCCAACTCAAGATGATCTTCATCAACATCGAGCATCCTCAACAAGTTCACCTACAAGCCACGTCATCAACATCACTCAAAGGTATGTACTCATATCCTTGAAAAGGCTTTACTCCAAGTCATGAGCTAAAGCAACTCAAGTGATATGAAGACATTAAAATGCTTAATCGAAAAATGGTAGCCCCATTTTGAGCTTAAACGTAGAGTATGACCTATGATCAAGTATTCTTGCTTGGCTCCTAAGTCAATATACTCTAATATAGGTGACCTAGTCACCGCCCATCATCTAGTCAAGAATTTTGGACGGTTCACTCTCTTTTTGCAAGATTTCTTGGAACCACTCAAATCTTCTCTAGTTGATACTCTTTTGTAAAATCTTTTGCATTTCTTTTGAAAATTTCTTTTGACTTTGTATGGTTTCAAAATCCCACTGCCAAGTTTCTGTTTTAGCCTCGGAGCCGCCGATACATATATCTCGGTTTTACCGAAATTGCAGATAAGCTGCACCACAAAATCTCGGTACCACCGATTTATCTGTCTCAGAGTCACCGATTTGTTTTCTTTTCTTATTTGTGTTCGCTGTTACAAATTTAAGTTTCTTCTGTGATCTTTCAAGTGATGATTTTGTTACTTCGATGATCCCTTCTTATTAAAAAAAACTTCGGGGGAGAATAACAAAGCTAAACTTAGGGGGAGAAATTCTTTATTCAAGGATCCCTAGCTCAAAGGAGGAGAAGTCTTACAAGATCTCAAAGGGAGAGAAATTATTTTCAATGATTCCCTCAGTTTTCATTTCTATGTACCCTACATTCAATGACACTTGTTCTCAAGGATCCCTTCTCAGTCAATGATCCCTGTATCTATCCCTGTGTTTGACCTTTTTGGAAATTAATGCCAAAGGGGGAGAATAACAAAGCTTCATGCTAAAGGGAGATACATGCTTATGCAAAGGGGGAGATATGATCAAGGGGGAGAGCTAATATCAATGTTTATACTCATATAGACAAGGGGAGAACACCAAAGTAGGGGGAGAAAAGATATTTACATACTTTCTAATGGTGATCATTTTAGATCTTTTCTCACCCTATCCAATCCCAATATCTACATGCTGAGATTCAGGGGGAGAGGATGATTTACTATTTTCATATCTAAGGGGAGAAAGTTCTAAATGATCTTGGAGACATATCAATCTTAAAGAATACTATCTTCTCTATGTTCTCCATATCTTGGTACTTTTGAGTTCTATTGCCTTGTTGATTGGTAGAATACTCTTGTGTTTCCTAACATTATTTTCTCAAGTGTATTTCTACTACAAGAATGCTCAAGAACTCAAGGTAAGTAGATGCATCATATCTTTGATCAAGATGATCTCTTGCTTCTTGCACATATTGTTTGCAAGAGTGAAGTCTTGAACAAGGATACATCTCATTCATATATATTTGATGCATATGGCCAAGATACACATGACTTATCATATTCCTTCAACTATATGTGTGTCCATGCATTCCAAAGCAACTATCCTTTAAAGGATTTGCACACATTTAGGGGGAGCAAATCTAAGTCATGTGTCTCTCAAAGTCTTCATTATATCCATGCATATCTTTATTTGAAGCTTTGATTGTATGTTGTCATCAATTACCAAAAAGGGGGAGATTAAAAGCACAACATGCTCCCTTGGTGGTTTTGATAATTCATGACAACATACATTGTCTCTTGGACTAATACTTTTACCTAGTGTATTTCAAATAAAGTCCACAGAGAGGGCTAGCAAAAGGTTTGTGGAGATTGTGGAAATACCCCAAGATGCAAGGAAATGGATTGGCAAAGCTTCAAGAAAGAAGACTCTACATTTTATATTTGTGAGAAATCACTTTGAGTCCATAGGAAATCCAATACTATTAAAAGGGGGTAAGGTTTTGATTGGTGAACAAAATGCTCATACGTGCACAAGTGATAGTCACCAAAAACACCCACAAGCTCTTCCACAAAAGTCTGTCCAAAGTCAAATATCCAAAATCGGTGCAATCAACACTTTCCACTCGGTGCCACCGATTCCCAAACTCAGACAGACCTAAGCCAAACCCAAGCCTTTCGGTGCAACCGATTCTGCTTCGGTGCCACCGAGTTTAGGTTGCCAACTTTCTGTTACGCAAATTCACAATATCGGTACCACCGAGATTGTTGGATCGGCGTCACCGAGAATGGGCAATCTGACCGTTGGTCACCTTATCGGTGCAACCGAGTTTCCTATATCTGTCTCACCGAGATTCAAAAGTTGCCACCTTTTGGTCACTTCGGTACCACCGAGATTAACACATCGGTGTCACCGAGTTGGTCATTTTGTGTGTAACGGTTGGATTTTTGGGGATGCCTATATATACCCCTTCACCACCACCTACTCGGGAGAGAAGCACTCAGAACTATTCCATACTTGCCCCATCCAGTTTTCTGAGAGAGAACCACCTACCCTTGTGTTGACGTCAAGATCTTCCACTCCAACCATATGGATCTTGATTTCTAGCCTCCCCAAGTTGCTTTCCACCAATCCCATCTCTTCCACCAAGCCAAATCTGTGAGAGAGTGATTGTGTGTTGAGGAGTCTATCATCTTGAAGCACAAGAGCAAGGAGTTCATCATCATTGCCGAGCCTATTACCTTTTGGAGGGTGGTGCCTCCTAGATTGGTTAGGTGTCGCTTGGGAGCCTCCTACTTCGTGTTGTGGAGTTGAACCAAGAAGTTTGTAAGGGCAAGGAGATCGCCTTCTTCGTGAAGATCTACCTATAGTGAGGCTAGTCCTTCGTGGACGGAAGCCGTTATGGAATAGTCAAGGTTGCTACTTCGTGGACCCTTATGGGTGGAGCCCTCCATGGACTCTCGCGACCGTTACCCTCCGTGGGTTGAAGACTCCATAAACGTGGACGTACGATAGCACCACCTATCGGAACCACGGGAAAAATCTTTGCGTCTCCAATTGCGTTTGATCTACCTATCTCAACTCTTTACTTCATGTGCAATGTCTTTACTTTCCGCTGCCATATTTGTTGACATGCATCTGTAGGGCTGTTAGACTTGCTAGACTTGCTAAAATTGTTAAAATCTGCCAACCAATTAACTTGGGAAAAGGTTAGGTTTTAAATTCCTGCTAGTAGTCTATTCACCCCCCTCTAGACACTCTTCTAGTGATCCCTCAGTACATCGACAAGACCGCCGCTCATCATCGCCTCAGCCTCGACATCGACATCGGCCACTTTGCCTTTTGGCCCCCCAACCGTAAGCAAGGACGGTAACCTCGACGAAATCATTGTCTATTACCTTGCCATTGCATTGATCGCTTCGAGCCTATTGCGTACCTTACCCATTGAGATTAGCGAGTTGAGAATTGCCGGGCCATGTTACTTGTGCACTGTGGTGATACTTTTATGTCGCATAGCTAGTTTTAGCGTGCAAACATCTTGCTCTCTACATTGTGCCATAAGTCTCTCCCGTGCATTTCCATCATACTTGTCTCATATCTTGGTTCGAGCATCAAGCATAAGGAAAAAAAAGAGAAAAGAAAGAAGAAAAAGCTTTTAAGCAAAAGAGGAGATACAAAAGAGCTTGTAAGCAATAGAAATAGCATTGAGCCATTTTGCATAGTTCATAGTCTTGGATCATACATACATAGCATACTTGAGATTGAAGACGGCACATTTACTCTTTTAGGTTGGTGCACAAGCGCGTATCTAGCCCATTTGAGCAATCGAGCTATTGTCTCTTCTAGTATCCCTGCAACACGAGCTTTTCCCGGGTCTCACACATTTTGTGCTCATTCCTTGGTTGCGTGGATCCCATTTATCTATCCGTGTGTGTGTTCCTAGTGCCACCATAGCTATTGATCTATTTGCTTTGCATTGCAATTTTGTGAATCTTTCTCAACATTTTCGATATCTTGACTAACATTTGCTTGAAGTTTGTGCCACTTGTCCTAACCGAGCCACTCGATAAGCTTTACTTTATAGGTGTGAGTGAACAAGTCCGGTACCTCATTTCACATTGAGTGAAACGGGATACATCCTCAACTTTGGGAATGGTATATTGGTATTGTTTATCTCATTTCCCACTCACCTTTGCTCGAGTCTTGTGATGGATAGGCAAAGCACATCATTTCCTTCGGTCTACAACAACAATGACGAGTTCGATGCCATGAAGAAAACCATTGACGCCAAGTTGGATGCTCAAATGGAGGAGCTCAAGGTCCTCATCAACATCGGCAAGAGGTCTTCATCATCTTCGAGAAGACGCTCAAGTGCATGCTTCCGAGCTACTATCTTCGGCAAGATCACCTCGGCATCGACACCATCAATGACATGAAGAAATAACGACGCCAACATCAAGGCATCAAATAAAGAACAAGAGTGAAGGTCATGAGCTCAAAACCAACCACCGCTTGATGACTTCACCTCCTACCTTGGCATCTTCGCCAAGCGACTTCAAGGCATCTTCGCCTTTGGATATGCGGCATCTTCGCCTTTGGATATGCGGCATCTTCGCCGACAAGCACCTCAAAAGAAGCTCCCCAAGCTCAAGACCGCGACTTCCACGAGCTACTACGACCTCGACATAGACCACGAGATTCCTTTCTATGGGAGTCAAGACCCCGAGGAGTATCTCGCGTGCGAGCGCAAGATGGACACCTACCTCAAGCTACTTCAAGTCCCTTCTGAAGATCAAGTGAAGTGTGCCACAATAAAATTCCATGACTACGTGTCGACATGGTGGCTTCACACATCTTCGACGAGCTTCAACATGAGTTGGTCCAAGTTGAAGAAAGCGTTGCGGCGAGAGTTTGTGCCTCCTACATACACGGAACATCTTCAACGCCAATTGGAGAACACCATACAAGGATCCAAGTCCCTCGATGAGTACTTCATGAAGATGAACAAAGCCTTGCGAAGAGCCGGTGTGGACGACCCCATTTGGATGAAGTTCCACTTCATGATGGGATTGAACAACGACATCGCCAAGACTATCTTCCACAACAACCACGAGTCTCTGGAAGACCTCTACATTGGTGCTCTCATGGCGGAACGTGAACTCAAGGCCAAGGCTACTCGACCCCGAGCACACTTCGCGACGACCAAGCTCCACGACGATGAGCATGAGGATGGTACCACCAAGATGTCCAAGCCCGACGAGCTCCAAGACGACGCTCCCAAGTTCGACTTCACCGCCATCCCTCTTTGTGGCATTGACGATGCCGAGTCTACCATGACTCTTTTTGAAGACGGTGCGGTGAAGACTACAACTACGGAGCCCCTCAAGGAACATGCTTTGGAGGCGAGCGACAAGGTGGCGAGCAAGGATGATGCTTCCATCTTTGGAGGCGAGAGTGATGATGTGTCATCTTCAGCCTTCATCCACGGCGACGGTGATGAGTTGGTTGAGCATGGGAGTTTCCCTTCGACCATGGCGGTGTTTGGTGATGAGTTGAGAGACTTATGCCGCCATATTGAGAGTGAAAGTGACTTCACCACTAGCTCCATATATGATGAGTTCCCTCAATTCCCACGTGAGGAGAGCCACAAACCCCACCACTTGAGTGAGATGAGTGACTCCACCATATGTGAGTTTGAGTGCACCTACCTTGAGGGAGTGTGTGAGCCACCACATAGAGAGAGTGAGGTAGTTGATGGGGCATGTGAGGCCATTTCGATTTCTAATGACTTAACCTCTTCCTCTATTGTGTCTTCTCCTTTGGTGCTAGGTCCCATATTTGATGACGCACCGATCCTTGATGACTTCGTCCTCACCTTGGACAAGACGATGGCCATGGTGGTATATGATGCACCCCCCACATGGTTCTATCACGATGAAGATGACCACAAGTTGGTCTATGCAACCTCACCTACACCACATGAGTGGAATGAAAAAGGTAACATAGGTGAAGGTGATGCTTTTGTCCCACTAGAGGACATTGATTGCTTGCATGATGATGATCACCCTATTTCCATGCTTCATGATTATGCGCCTTCCTCATGTGATGAATTGCCCATTTATGATGAGTTTGACGATTCTCATGTGGAGTCTATTACTTGTGATGCCATGTTGCATAGGATACATTGTGAGAATTCTATAGGTCACATCATGTTTGACAATCCGCTTGATTTGTCATATGCTATGCATGAGATCACCCATATTGCAATTTTACAATCTCATCATAGTAACTATGCATATGCCATTAAAATAAACCCAAATTGCACATATGGCATAGATGACAAACCCATGGTTATTGGCATTTGCTTTTCTTGTGATGATATTACCATGCTCCCTTTGCATCATTTGCACAATTGCTCACATATGACATGCCATGACCACCTAGCTACGGATATGCTTTGATTTGGATGTTGTCCATATTCTCCGAATTATGCTTCCGCTCTTGCACATGAGGAGATCCCAATAGTTTCCTCATACATGTTAGGAGATTTTGTTCAATCCCATCCATCGCATGATCCCAATTATTGTGTGCACCATCCGCATATCATGAATAACAATGCTCTCGATATTTCACATGATGCACTACATATTTCTAGTCACCATTATGCTATACATAATAACAAACCTTTCATGATGGTTGACATATTATTATATCATGCATCTCACTTATTTGAGCATTGGATATTTTGTTCTAACGAACACAAGCACATGCACATCCTAACGGATGAAGTATACATATACCACGCACACACAATTTTCCCTTTGCCTTTGTTGTGTGTAGGTACTCATGATTACTCGTCAACCTCACAATCCCATGAGTTCACGAAAAGAGCTCTTGAGAGCACCGATGCTTTGGGATTCACCGGAATGTGTCTCCAACCATTCCCCTCGTGCAAGGACTTCGCACATTTCTTCTACATGGCTCTCACATGGCTATGGCTTCTTACTCATTACAGTTATTATGCCCATATTGCCATGTTCACTTTGCATGATATGCTCACTTCTATGACCTTGACATGCATTTGTGACCCATGTTTTGCATCTCACATGACACTAGATTATATGACTTGTATGTGCACTTGCAAACTTGGTGGAGATATTTCTTGTCATTTTTGCTATGTTCCTTTTGTGAGCCATGTTGTTGTTCATGCTTGTGTTGGGAGAGTCATGTTGACAAATTGCCCTTTGCATAGGACTTCTCGCCAATACAATGATGATACTGTGATCATATCTTGTTTCCGTGCTTGCGATATGTCATGCGCATTGTCTATGCCTATTATTTGCTCACATGACATGATTGCCATGATTTCATCTAGTATGTTGCATCTTCGCACTACTGGTTTGCACGACATGATCACTATGCTTGCTTGTGTTGCATCACCGATGTGCTCCTTTTATGCGGTTGATGACAACCATTGCCATGCTTCGCACATGATTGATATTGCTTGTTGTCATATGTCTCCACATGTTGCCTCTCTCATGCTCGATGCTTAGCCATGTATTGAGTGCAACCATGCTATTAATTTTGCTAATGAGATTGCCCCCATAGCTTTCTCTCATATTATTGGAGCTTTTGACATCGTTCATATGAAGCATGCTATCCTTCCTTCTTTGCACCATATGCCTCGTGCCATGAATATAGCCATTGTTGCATCATATTGTTCATGCACTTTTGATCCTAACGGTTATGTGCAAGAGAAGAGAACCATCATGATGGATGATGTGTTTATCTACCATGCATATACATTCTTTGCTTTTGTTTGTGCATGTGTAGGATACTTCGACTACATGTCAACTTCTACTTCACGTGAGTTGAGGATTCGAGCTCTTGAGAGCGAGCCATTCTATATCAACGTGTTTCTACATCGCACTTGCTTGCGCATCGGCATTGTGACGGACGCACAAGGTCACGCTTTCAAGGTGACATCCTTCTTGAGCATGGATATTGTAGATCATCCTACTTGTGTTGCTTATACCATGCCATATATTGGTCATCTTGGACCACTTACTTGCACGCATGTTAGTGATATTGATTTCCCATACGATTGCCACATTGCCATGCCTCATGACATATATACCTTGTGTGTTGCATCCAACTTGTGGATTGATTTCTCCTATCATATGTTTGGTTGCAACAATGTCATTTCTTCACATATGCCATGTCCAATTGCTTGCTACATGCTTGACTTGATTGCCTCACACATGATGAACAATTGCTCTTTCTATTGTGTTGAGTGCCATACTATCTTCACTACACCATGTGCACATTATGCTTGGATTGTCTTGCACTTTGGATTGCACCATGTGTTTAAACACTTCATTCTACTTGGTGTTGTGAATGATTCATATGCCTACCATAAACCTTTCGTCGATTGCCTTGTGCATGATTTCTATGAGCATGAGGTAGATGCCTGCTATATTTTCACACATATTTGCATCCCTACCTCAACTTGTTTCCATGATTGCATTGCTTGTGCTCAATTTGTTTTACATGCCATGACACAATCCCTTGTCACACCATATGTTATGCATGATGACAACACTTGTGCGATGATTCACCACTTGAATGCTTGGTTTTGCACTAACGCTAACCACAATTGTTTTTCCAAGTGTTTGTCATATTTGCTCCTTTTGAAGGAATTCCTAGGCGGTGAGACATTGGAGAGTGACCCCTTAGAGCTTGATGATGAGTGTTTGGTGATCGTCAACATCTACATGGCGACGCCATCTCCTTTCCATGGTGATTTGGATTTTGATCCGAGGACTGATCTTTCCCAGGGAGGAGGGGATGATGCGGAGTCCGTTTGGCAAGTGACACGTGCCACAACTACTTCACATACATAAAGGTGAATCATCTCATTTACACGTGTTCACTTGACCCCTTCGAGGATGGTATACTACTTGACACTCCTCTCGTGTACATGCATAGGTATTGTCGGAGCTTCACGGACGACGAGGAGGAGTGCCGGCACCTACGTACACCTACACCATCCGCGAGGGAAGCATGGAAGCGGAGAGGGAAGAAGACGGAGCAAGAAGTGCTTCAAGTGGAGTCGTCGCTAGGCTACACCGGTCGGACATCCGATCGAAGCCCGGACATCCGGCGCCATCAACCAGGAGATGCCCAGAGGGAAACGGACGCCAGGCGACTCTACAGCGGCTGGACATCTAGCCAACCCCCGGACATCCGGCGCCCCGAGCTAGGTCGGATATCCGCCTCATGTCCCAGAAATCCAGCGCACCCACACCCGAATCGAGCGAAGCCGGGCACCCGAGCACCGGACATCCGGCCTCCACAGCCCGGACATCCGGCACCCCCTTGAAGCCCCGGACATCCGGCCCCTGTACGGGCAGACGTGGGCCAATGGCCCATGTATCCTATCTCTCTCACCCCCAACTCTCATAAGACTATAAATAGGACCCCTCCTCCTCCTTTCTAGGGTTAGCATTGGTTTAGCTCATAGATAGATGAGCCTTTGCTCCTTCCACTACCTCTCCCATGGAGTAGATGCCTCTATGAGAGAAGACCCCTAGTGGATGTCAAGGCCCCTTGCATGGGGAGATCCTCCGAGATTCCAAGTCCTCATCTCCCTATGGGATTTGGGATGAACTCTACCATGTATCCTCTTTCCCTTTGTTGTTCTTGTACCCTTGTGGATCTTGTGTGGATGTGAGCATAGTGGATGTGTGATTGGACTTGTTTTGAGTGTTTCTCTTGTGATTTTCCCCTCGTGTTCTTCGTGTTCTTCGTGGGATCCCCCTCCATTTCGTGAAAGATCGACTCACACGGGTGTGCCCCGTATCAGTAAGAGGAAGAGGGGAGACTAAACTATCACAATCTTCATGATCCAATTGCCCTTCTCGAAGCTGCTGATTCATTGCCTCATATTGATCTTGACGTCTTTGCTTCAAGAACTCCATCCAACATGACGACAAGGACCGGAAACTCTATGAGAATCAATCTTCATGAAGATCGAGCAACTCACGATCAACTCATGGAGTGAGACATAAGAACATCTCTCGAGCTGAGACGCAAAACACACATTTCAGGACCAACGAAAGAAGCAGATGATAAAGGTTCAGTTTGGTAGGCAACAATACCATGCTCAAAGAAGATGGTGAACGGGTTTCAAAGTTGCGAGGAGTTAAATTGCCATGATCCCATAATGGCACACCTTAGGGGAGGTGACTCGCAGAGTTATTCCCTTAAGTGGCAAAAAGAATTACTTTTGATACATAGATCACTGGAACTCTTCATACCAGGTAAGGCACCTCACAAATGATCGTTTGAAGGAATTCGAAAGAATGGCATACTCAGATAGAAATAAAAAACTATGGTTATAGAACAAATTGGTAAACGGAAGGCACGTTCCAATTGATACCGGAGATATAACCTAGTGTGTGTTTGTGCACTCAATAACTTGAGAATTTCCATATTCATCAAGGTTTTACCAACATCCTTGCCAAGGATACTGGGAACACATCATACTACCATGATGAATAATGATGGAGGATGTAGATGCAAAGGGAGACAACACTTCCTTAGATTTCACCTTTGTTATGCCAAGGGAACGAAATCTAGATGATCTACTGAGAGATATTTAGCACTCCGCCTCTAATGTTCTCCTTGATGAAATAGTGTGGCCCATTTATAGGTAACATTTGGTATCTAGAACATCAATTAAAGGTCGGACTTTGGGAGCACAAAGGATCCATAAGGAACGACTTCTGGAATAAGTCATACGAAATCCTCATGGGGAAGTGGCTAATGTTGTTGATGCAAGATACTATAATAATAGGTCTTCCGACTAGGTGTGTTAGCCATGACATCACTTTACTGAGTTACAGGGAGACCAATATTATAATGCTTGGGAAATGTTCCAACCATCATATCCGCCTGAGATTCAGATATGGTTGGTGTCAGGATATTCTAGACTCGGCATGCTTGAAAAGGAAGTTTGCAACACGAATCGACGAGATAACGTTGCGTGATTCTCGAGAAATGAACTACGGCAACAACTCCAAAACATGAGCTGGATTGCAGGGCACATGTGAACACGTTGTCTAAGACAAATGTGGCCATATGGAAACCTTACAACAAAACACTACCAAGTTCTATTTGGGAACCATCATTTGAGGTAACGAAGCCATGTGCATGAACTAGTATTAGCACTTAATGGACTTCTTTTCCTTGAACCAATCAATCAGTGGCTTGGTGTGCTAGGAATACATATGGAATGGAGGTAGCGAGCCTATCAAACCATAGCATACTTCGCACATGCAGGATTGACTTGGGATGATCCTAGAGGAAGCAAAATATTTTTTCTTGAATTCACGGCAGCAACTTGCATCAAATGCACATGGATTCAGAGGAAGTCACTTATTACACCAACATATACTTGATGCACGGGACATGAAGATAATGCCTACAAAATTTTCCAACACTAGCTTTAATGTTCATCATAAATCATGGAGAAGATAAGGATGTTATCAATAGGCTCAACAACAATTCATCAAGATATCCATATAGATGGAATTGCACAAATATGTAAACAAGGTGTCGCGGAAACGAACACCTATGGGACCGAAGGATCCCTTTACGGTTCGGCAGGGGAGAAAGGACAGCACAAAGAGCGGAACTGACGATCAGCGCGAGGGGATTTTACCCAGGTTCGGGCCGCTCGGAAGCGTAAAACCCTACTCTTGCTTGGTTGTATTACTGTGGATGTTCTTGGCCAAGTTCCGGGAGCTACAGTAGTAGCTACGCATGCAGAACGGGTCCCATGTCTGGGTCCAATGTCTCCTCCTTTCTCTTCCCCTCTGTAGCCACGCCTTGGGCCTCCTTTTATATGTCCAAGGGGTCTCCAACAGTGGCGAAGTACAAGAGGTGTAAAGTATCTACAGTATCTCATGATTACCAGTATCTCATGATTACTACTGACGCCTTAGGACAAACGTCCTAGGACAAGCGTCTCAGGACAAGACGCATTCAATGCTCTGAACAGGTGTCCCTGCCTTTCTTGGGGATGGGAAGAAGGACTCGTCCCATCAGCACCGCTTAACCCCTTCTGCGGCCAGCGCCGTGACACGCTACCAGGAGGACAAGCCCTAAACGACAGGCTGGTCGCTGCGCTGGAGCGGCGGCACTGTGCTGAAGCGGTGGGATCTTGCCGGGGGCTGATCTTGCCGGGGCTCGACGGGCCAGTCCGGCAAGATCTTGCCGGATGCCCAGCCTTCGGTCTTCTGATCTTCAGCTTTAACGCCTTCTTGATATCTCGCATCTGTCTCCAGCCGTCCTCCGGTAGGCCTTGCTGCAGGTATGGCTACAACTGTCCGTGCACAAGTACGGGGTACTAAAGGACCCGATCTTTAGTACACCGACAGGAGCCCCCGGGCCTAGGCCATACACGGGTGCGAGGCGTTGTTGGGCTAGGCCCAAAACAGTGCACGGGCACGCGTGGCAGGAGTTACTGTCATAATCTTCTCATTTACTGCGCCCTCCCACGATGCGTGTTGAATGCGGAACGTGGGGGAAGTGCGCGGAATGACCGCAGCCTCCGCTCCTTCCCCATAAAAAGGAAACCGCAGGGGCGCTGCTCATTTACCTCTTCTTCAATCTAGGAACCGCCGTCGTCTTCCTCCTTGAGCCTGAAACTGAGCCTCCTCCATTCTTCCGCCACCCGCACGCCCTCGCCACCTTCGGACTCTGCTTCCACTGCCGTCATGCCGCCCAAAGCAGGCAAGGGCAAAACGGCGAAAGCCGCCGGCTCAGCCGCAGGAGCAGATGAAGGGGATCTGGTGCGGATGCGGAGAGAGCGCGCCGTCTTCGACCCGACGCTTGACGGGCGCACCTTGATTACTCAGTACAGGTGCGTATGGGGGAAGGAGACAAATGGCCATCCCAAAACTCGCGCGCTTTCGGCTTCCGCCGGGGGCGGCGCGAATAGATACCCTTTCTTCGCCGCTTATTTTTACTGCGGGCTCTGTCCTCCTTTTTCCGACTTCTTCGTCGACATCATGTACGCGTACGGGTTTCGCCTTTTGGATTTTACGCCGAACGCCGTAACGTGCATGTCTGTCTTTGGGCATCTTTGCGAAAACTTTGCCGGAGTGGTCCCCAACACAGCCCTCTTCCGCCACTACTTCATCCCCCGCATCGAGGCAGGAGACGCCCTATCTGGATCTATCACTTGGATTCCGAGGGCACGGAACAAGGATATATACCCAGGGGGTCTCTACCGCAAGAAGTGGGAGGAGTGGCGATCCGAGTGGTGTTGGATTCAGGAGGAAGATCCCCAGCCGTTCTGCATGCCCCGACAAAGGAAGGTGGCCCGTGGTGAGAATTGGAGCGACCTCGACCCTGAAGACGAGAAGCTCACGATTGCAATCACCAGGATCCACCGCCTGAAGGCTGCCGGGCTCACGATTGAAATGGTTGGCACAGATTTCCTTCGCCGGCGCATCGCCCCTCTGCACAATAAGGGGAGGCCAGCCTGGGACTTCAGGAACGCAGCAGATATCATGAGGCTGCGCCCTGGCTTGAATCACAATTTCACGGTCTTGCAGCACATGTATCTCTGCCACAAGCTGTTCAGGCCTGACGGGAGGTACACGTTGCCGTCTGGAATTGTCCCTCTGTGCAACAACTCTGCCCTGAGCTCCATCATTGCTATGATGCCAGTGTGCAACGCCCACGGCCTTGACGGGACTTGGGTAGAGCCGCCTCCAGAGCAAGTGCAGGAGTTCTTTGACAACTTGTCGGAGAGGGCCATCCGGAAAGATTCCAACCTTATGCGTCCCACCACTGAGGGAGAAATAGCTTACATTGCCAGCAGGGTGGAAGAGGCAAAACTTGCCGCAGAGGCCGGCGACTTTGGCTTCACGGGAGAAGACACCAGTGAAGACGAGACGGCGCCAGAGGAGACCTCTTCGGAGCAAGAGGAGGTTGCCGGGGAGCAGAGCGGCATGGTTGCCGGGGGCTCTACCGTCGAGGGCGCAACCGAGGAGCAGCCGCACGAGGAGCCCCCAGCTCCAGGGAAGAAAAAGCGCGTTCTTCGGAAAGCCAGCTCTGGCGCCCCAGCGAGTCAGCCTCCCTCAGGGGACGAGGTACCCGGCAAGAAGGCGGCCGGCGAGGCCGTGCAGCGGCAAGAGGCCCAACAACTGCCCGTGCGACGTACGACACGCTCGACCGCGGCACAAACTGGTGCGGCGGGAGCGCCCCATACGACTGCACCAGCGGCTGGAGCAGCAGGGTTGCAGCAACCTACTGCTTCCGCTGCAGCCAAACGCGCCAGGTCTCCTTCTCCACCTCCTCGCCCAGGTGCCGAAGCGGAAGTCGTCTTCGACCTCTCTGCCTTGGAATCCGACGAAGAAGAGTAGGGACCTTGCCGCACCTTGTAATTCCCGTATTTCCGTCTTTACTTGACTAATTCACTTTGGCTTGTCTCCACAGAGATGCAGAAACCTTGGCGCAAAGGATGGCGAACAGGGCGAAAACCTCAACGGGCGACGAACCGCCGGCGAGCACCTCAGGTGCGCCAGAAACGATCAACATCAGCCCGGAGTCGAGCCCACAACGCAGTCCTCTACGCAGCCCCCGGCGCAGCCCCCAGCGTGAGTCCGTTATGCACTTTCCGCTGGCAAGTGCCGGGGTGCGTATCTTCACTGCTGACATCTTCGGGCGTGCAGGAGCGGAGCGGCAACAAGGAGCACCAACGGGAATCGTCCCTGATGCACCGCCGCCATCGACTACACTGCCCAGAAATGAGCCTCCGGCAAGCGAGCTTAACCGCGATGAAGAAGAGCCGGTGAGCACTGGCTCCGGCAACCCTCCTCAGCAGCTCGACGCAGGTAAACCGCTCGCCTCAGAGTACTTGCTATTCTTTTTTTTCTCTCTCTTTTTGTCTTCTAGAACTTCAATCTTGGTCTCACCTTGCTTCCCTTCCTGGGCTTCCAGATTTCCTCTTGGCGGAACCCATGGATGTCGAAACCGTCATCGAGGAGACCGCCAGGGATGCTGCCGCCAAGGACGACAGGGTCGCAGCGGACGAGACCGCCAAGGCCGCACAGGAAGAGACCGCCAAGAAGTCTGCTGAGGGGACCGGCAAGGAGACCTACGACCGTACCGACGACATTCCTGCCGCGGGAGCGCCTGGCGCTACACCGGTCACGGAGCCCCCAGCTGCCGGTGAAGATCAACCGTCAACATCTGACGTGCCCCCGTCAAGCAGCTACTTCAAGGTCGGTGACAACCTGTTCGTCAGCATGCCAGGGACGGCAAGCACTGGGGTGCCGGTGGAAGGAGAAACTCTGGATGGAGACGTCGTCACCGCCGCCAGCAGCAGTGAGCCCACGGAAGAGCAGCTACTCCAAGCTGTGCACGACAACTATCAGAAGCTCCAGGCACTCTACCGCGCCCGGAAGGATAAGCTGGATTCCAGGCAGCGGTTGTTGATGCAGCAGAGGCGGATTTCCAAAAGCGCGTCGAGGAGATGCAGGCTTGGTATGCTGAGGCCTTCCAAGAGTTGAAGACTGCTCGGGAACAGCTGAGCGAGAACTGGAACGACCTCCTCCTGAAGCAATCTAATGTCGAGAAGGCACAGGAGGAGGCTGCACAGCAGGCCGCCGCAGCAGAAGCCCGCCAGACGGAGCGCCGCATCGGGCTCGATGCTCACGAAGAGGACCTTACTGCTCGCGAGGAGGCGCTTGTCGCCAAGCTCCACAGCAAGGACGAGGAGATCGAGAAACTTGTCGCGCAGCGGACCTAGGAGCTAGAGCAGAAACACATGGAGACGCTCGGAGCTCTGACTGAAGATCACGCCGGCAAACTGAAGGAAGCCGTCGATGCTGCCGGAGCTGCAGAGGCCGCCAAGAGCTTGCTGGAGAGGAAGGTGAAGAAGCTAGAGGCTGATCTCGAGGATCACGGCAAGAAGGTCTCGACACTCGAAGCCGAAAGAGACAAAGCTCTTCACAGCTTGATGGAGGCACAAGTTGCCGCATCCGAGAAGACTCAACAGCTCACCTCCACCAAGGAATCCATCGTTGGTCTGGAGCAGAAGCTGACCACGCTAAGGGAGACCCTTGAGACCGCCAGGGGTCGGTAGAAGACCTTGACCAAAGACCTCCACAATGAACAGGAGCTGCTCAAGAGTGCTGCCGCCGCACACAACGACTATGTGGCAGGCGTGCAGATCTGGACTGAGAAGCTCGTCGACGTTGCAGAGAAGCTTGCCGCACAACTGTCCACCATGGGTCTGCAAGGCTTCAGGTACTCTTTTGACGACAGGGTGTCCACAAGCGCCAGGCTGACCATGTTCTTTGACCGCCTGATTGAAGCCTTGGAGCAGCTTCACTCTGACCGAACATCCCAGCTGGCGGACGAATCCCGCAAGCTCTGCCAGGCCGTCCTCCGCGAGGTGCTGGTCAAAGTTGTGCACAAGAACCCCGGCATCAACCTCTCCAACGTCTTCAAACGCTTGCCGAAGGATGCGGACGTCAAGGCACTCGAAGAGCTTGTCGCGCCCATCATTGACAGGGTGAGCCAAGTCAAGAGGGTCGAAGGCGATCGCCGGGATTAGCTGTTTCTCTTCTCATCTTGTCGTCACCGCCCCATGCCAAAGACAATTTATCTTTAGTTAGAAACGCGGCAACTATCGATGTAATATAACTTGCCATGTCTGGATTAATGTATGTTATTCCCTCGTCTGATTTCTTTCTGTAGAGTTGTACCCTACGCTTATGCTGGGAACTTGCCGGTGCGCACCCCCGCGAGCGCTGGGTTCGGGACTTCAGCAGCCTGCTGGAGGCGCAGCTACCGGCAAGAAACTTTGACGTTTTCAGTGCAGCCACCTAAACTGTTGAGCGGACTCGAAACAGAGTAAGGGCGCGACCGATCATGACGAGGTTCCATCGCGTGCGGGTTTACCATACAAGATTCGAAATCGTTCAAGGGAAATAGCCTTACAATAAAGATTCTGCTTAAAGGGTTCTGCAACTTAGCTTTTCGTTGCTGTTCTTCTTCTTCTTCCGGCAAGATGTCAACCTTGAACGTCGCCTGTCGGTATCCATACCATCTTCCCCCCCGGCAAACTTGCATGCGAGGGAACCTTCTATCCTTTTGAGAAAAAGAAAGAAGAGAAAATATGGAACCTTGGCGGTTCGTTAGCTCTCACCGGAAGCAAGCGCAATACAACATCTCAGATAAGCATGCATATAAAATGACATGAAATCGACAAGGATTGTAAAACACTTAGCTTTATTTAACTATGCACAGGGTCTGTGCCTGGTTTTGTACAAAGGATTAGATGCTGCATCGGCAAGACTTGTACAAAAGGTGGTTGCCGGGAGCGTTTCTGCGGCAAGAACCCAAGGTTCTGCGCGAAATTGCTGCTAACCGGCAACCGCGCCTTACGGGTAGAACTTACGAAGATGTTCGATATTCCAGGAGTTGCTCACTGGTACGCCATCTTCGGTCTCCAGGCGGACAGCGCCAGGCCTGGTGACTCGTACTACCCGATAAGGGCCTTCCCACTTCGGCGTCAACTTGATGGAATTCTTGGCCGACTGAACGCGCCGAAGAACAAGGTCGCCTTCCTCGAGACTCCGGGCATGAACCTTGCGGCTATGATAGCGGCGCAAAGCTTGCTGGTAGCGTGCAGCACGCACAGCAGCCCGAAGACGGTCTTCCTCAAGGAGCACAGCGTCATCTTGCCGCAGCTGCTCTTGCTCGAGCTCATCATAAGCGAGCACTCGAGGTGACCCGTATATGAGTTCCGTGGGGAGAACTGCTTCAGCCCCGTAGACCAGGGCGAAGGGAGTCTGGCCGGTAGCTCGATTTGGTGTCGTTCTGATTGACCAAAGAACCGCCGGCAGCTCATCAATCCAGCGTCTTCCGCACTTGCACAGCCTGTCGAAAGTTCTGGTCCTGAGACCGCGCAGCACTTCAGCATTTGCCCTCTCCGCTTGGCCGTTGCTTCTCGGGTGAGCGACGGAGGCAAAGCAAATCTTGCCGCCAAGGTCTTGGACGTACTGCCTGAAGGTGCGACTCGTGAACTGCGTACCGTTGTCGGTGATGATCCTGTTCGGCACACCAAACCGGCACACTATTCCCTTGAAGAACTTGACCGCTGACTGTGCTGTCACCTTTCTCACTGCTTCCACTTCCGGCCACTTCGTGAACTTGTCGATAGCAACGTACAAGTACCCGAAGCCCCCGGCAGCGCGGGGGGAAGGACCCAGTATGTCGAGCCCCCAGACCAAGAAGGGCCAGGAAAGAGGGATTGTCTGAAGAGCTTGAGCTGGCTGATGAAGTTGCTTTGAATGGAACTGGCACGCTTCACACTTGGTTACTAGTGCAGTTGCATCCTGGAGGGCAGTGGGCCAGAAAAAAACTTGCCAGAATGCCTTGCCGACAAGAGCTCTCGAGCCTATGTGGGAGCCACATATGCCTCCATGAATCTCTGCCAACAGCTCTAGTCCATCCTCCCGAGGAATGCACTTCAATTTCACACCGTTGGGTCTCTTTCTGTACAGGACGTCGTCGACGAACTGGTACATACTAGACTGACGGGCTACTTTCTTCGCTTCTTCATGTTCCTCAGGGAGTTCTCCTGTCTGAAGGAAATGAACTATGCGCTGTGCCCATGCCGGAGCCTGTGGTTCGACGGCAAGGACTAAAGGCATCTCTTCGGCCGCGGGAGCGCTTGCTTCAGCGGGAAGAACCTGAGGTTCTGCGAGAAGCTGCTGCTCACCGGCAACCGGCATATCCTCAGCTGCGGGGGCGCGTATTTCTGCGGCAAGAACCTGAGGCTCTGCGCGAAGCCGCTGCTCACCGGCAACCGCGTCGTTCCCGGCAACTTCCTTGGCGGCGGCTTCTGGAAGCTCTGCCGGGAAGTACTTGTCGGTACTTAACTTCCTTTTCTTGTCCGGCCTCGTCGGTGGTGTTATGGATGGCTGAGTCAGGCGGAGCACAAAAGTTCCTGGTTCCACAGGTAACTTAAGGGCAGCACGCTTCGACAGGTCGTCAGCAATGCAGTTTTCTGCTCGAGGAACATGCTCTGTGTGCAAACCGTCAAAACGCTCCTCCAGCCTTCTCACTTCATCAACATAAGCTTCCATCAACGGGCTCTGGTAATCCTTGTTGACTTGCCTGACGACAAGCTGGGAATCACCTCTGACGATGAGCTTCTTGATCCCAAGGTCTGCCGCAATCCTGAGACCGGCAAGCAGCCCTTCATACTCTGCGGTGTTGTTCGTTAATCTCTCCCGGGGAAAGTGCATCTGAATCACGTACTTGAGGTGCTCTCCAGTGGGTGCGACAAGCAGCACGCCAGCACCGGCGCCTTGCAGAGAAAAAGCCCCATCAAAGTACATAATCCATTCGCGATCTGTTTCCTTGCCGGGGACAACCGACTCTTGAACTTCTTCGTCTGGTGTTGGTGTCCACTCTGCAATGAACTCTGCCAAGGCTCTGCTCTGAATAGTTGAAGTGCTTTCAAACTTGAGGCCAAAGCATGACAGCTCCAACTCCCACTCCACAATCCTGCCGGTTGCATCTGGATTCCGCAAGATCCGTTGCAGCGGAAAGCGAGTGACGACGGTAATCTCATGTGCTTGGAAGTAATGGTGCAGCTTCCTCGAGGCCATAAGGAGGCCGAAGAGCAGCTTTTGCACACCAAAATATCTTGACCTAGCCCCCTGCAAAAGGGAGCTGACAAAATAGACTGGGCGCTGCACCATCTTCTTCTTCTGCACTGCTTCACTTGACTGCGCGAGCTCTGTCTTGTCGGCACTAGACTCTGCCGGGAATGGTCCTGGCTTGTCGCTTGACGGGCTCGCCGCTGCCGCTGCCTCTTCGTCTGCTTCTCTCTGCGCCACTAGCGCAACACTAACCACTTGATTCGTTGCCGCTAGATATAGTAGCAACGGCTCTTGTGGCCTAGGTGCGACCAGTGTCGGCGGAGAGGAGAGGTACCTCTTCAAGTCCTGCAGCGCTGCCTCCGCTTTCGGAGTCCATTTCATTGGTCCTGCCTTCTTCAAGATTTTGAGAAAGGGCAGGGCGCGCTCAGCGGACTTGGAGATGAATCTGCTCAGAGCAGCCACGCAGCCGGCAAGTCGGCGCACATCTTTGACACGTCTTGGTGCTTCAATCTGCTCAATTGCCTTGATCTTGTCGGGATTGGCTTCAATTCCACGCTGAGATACAAAGAACCCGAGAAGCTTGCCGGATGGAACGCCAAACACGCACTTCTCAGGATTGAGCTTCAGATTGATCCTGCGCAGATTTGCAAACGTCTCTTCTAAGTCCTGAACGAGAGTTGCCTTGTCCTTGGTCTTGACCACTATGTCGTCCATATAGGCTTCCATATTTCTATGCAGCTGGGTCTCGAAACCAATCTGGACAGCTCTTGCGAAGGTCGAACCAGCACTTTTCAACCCGAAAGGCATACGTATGAAGCAATACGTGCCACATGGGGTGATAAATGCGGTTTTCTCTTCGTCTTCTTTGGACATGAAAATCTGATGGTAGCCTGAATATGCGTCAAGGAATGACAGCAAATCGCAGCCAGCAGTGGAGTCCACAATCTGGTCGATGCGCGGCAAGGGAAAAGGATCTTTTGGACAGGCTCTATTGATATCAGTATAGTCGACACATAGCCTCCATTTTCCATTCGCCTTGCGCACTACAACTGGATTGGCCAACCATGTCGGATGAAGGACTCCTCTAACCAGACCTGCTGCTTCAAGCTTTCTGATTTCTTCGGCGATAAACTCTTGCCGCTCCAAGGCTTGCTTCCTGATCTTCTGCTTGACGGGCCGCGCATGAGGGCAGACAGCAAGGTGGTGCTCAATTACCTCCCTGGGAACACCGGGGATATCAGATGGTTGCCATGCAAACACATCGATATTCGCCCGCAGGAAGGCAACGAGCGCGCTTTCCTATTTGTCATCAAGGGTGGAACTTATGGTGAAAGTTCCTCCCGTACCATCCTCCTTGGCGAGCACCTTCTTGGTCTCAGGTGGAGCAGCCTTGGATTTCTTGCTCTTGCCGGCAGAGCTCTCCGGCACGTCCTCAATGGGAGCGCAGCACTCCGAGGAGGTGCGCTTGTCGGAGTGGGTGCTAGTGGTCTTGCCAGGCTTCTTCTTCTTCCCGGGAGTTTCAGCGACAGGAGCAGGTGCCTTGGCGGCAGATGCTGCAACTGCCTCCCGGTAGAGTTTGTCGGTGCAGATAAGCGCATCCTTCTTGTCGGAGTGAATGGTGAGGACGCTCATCGGCCCGGGCATCTTCAGCACGTTATAGGCGTAGTGCGATGCCGCCATGAACTTGGCCAGCGCCGGGCGACCAAGAATCCCATTATAGGGTAATGGAATCTTGGCGACGTCGAAGACGATCTTCTCCGTCCTGAAGTTCAACTCGCTGCCAAACGTCACTGGCAGGGTGATCTTGCCCTTCGGCTGGTTCCTTCCCGGATTGACCCCTTGGAATGAGCCTGTTTCCTCGAGGTCTTCGTCGGGAATTTGCAATCTCTTGATCACATCGGGCGAGATCACGTTTAGGCCGGCCCCACCGTCAACTAACATTTTTGTCACCTGGAGGTTGCGGATGGTTGGTGAAACCAACAATGGCAAGCACCCGACCGCAGTTGTGCGATCAGGGTGGTCCTCGGCGTCAAAAACGATAGGCGTGCGGGACCACCTCAGTGGCTTCCGGGCGTCGAGCGAGGGCTCAGCTGCATTAATCTCGCGCGCCCACTGCTTGAGCTGGCGGTGAGAGGAATGCAACGAGGCGCCTCCGTCAACGCACATGGCCTCTGTCGCCTTCTGGAACTCGTGTTCGCTGGACTCGTCGCCCTCTGCATCATCATCATCATCCCCCTGCTTCTTGTCGCGGCCTCGGGCGGGCCGGTCCTTCTGTTGCTTGACCTTGCCGCGGCGACCTCCTCGACCGCGCCTCTTGCCGGACCCTCCAGCGCCATCCTGGGCCCTCTCCTTGTCTCGCCTTTCGTACTCGGCTCTCTGCTTCTCGACAAGCTCCTCAACTTGCCGGCAGTTTTGGAGATCGTGGCCCTTGGTGCGGTGGATCTTGCAATACTGCTTGGCGGAGCCTTCCGGCTTGTCGGCAACCGCCAAGGCCTGACACGCGGCGCACCCGGCAACTTCCTTGTCGGGGTCGTCAGTCTTGGCCTTCTTGGCGGTGCCGGGGTTGCCGGATCCCTCGACGGCAAGCACGGCCTTGCCCTTGCGCTTCCTGGCCTTCCGTCGGCCCTTCCTTGCCGGGGCAGCAGCGTCTTCGCTTTCGGAGTCGACTCCTGCGCCAGCGTTCTCGCCGGGGAGTCTCCTTCCTTCTTCTGCCCGAGCACATTTGTCAGCCAGAGCGTAAAGCTCGGCGACATCCCTGACCTTGTTCATCGCAAGCTCTTCCTGCATCTTGCGGTTGCGCACATTCTGATGGAAGGCGCTGATGACAGCGGCAGGATGAACGTCTGGAATGTTGTGCTGGATACGGCTGAACCTCTGGATGTACTTGCGCAAGGTTTCGCCATCCTTCTGGGGAATGATATGCAAGTCGCTTTCCTGGCCAGGAGCTTGGTGGCCGCCAGTAAAGGCGCCAACAAACTCATGACACAGATCTGCCCAGGAGGAAATGGAATTCTCCGGCAGATGCATCAACCACGACCTGACGTTGGGCTTCAGCACCAACGGGAAGTAGTTGGCGAGGATCTTGTCGTCTCGAGCCCCGGCAGCCTGCACCGCAATGGTGTAGATGCTCAGGAACTCTGACGGATGAGTCTTGCCGTCGTACTTCTCCGGCACCTCCGGCTTGAAAGAGCGGGAGTTGGGCCACTGGACTCGCCGCAGCTCACGAGTAAACGCTGGACAGCCCACCTCGTAAGGCAGGCTACCAGGATACCCTGGTGCAGGCTCGTCGATAGTGGGTCCCGCGCGCTTGTCGGATTAACGACGCGCTTCCCGTCGCCGCTCGATGGTGGTTCGAGCGTCCTCCTTCTGCCGTTCCCGAAGGATCAGACGCTGATCGCGGCGAACCCGCGGATCGGACGACGCCGTGGAATCGTCATCACGGGCGTCGACCCGCCGGGTTAGCGACCGCTCTTGACGTGGTGGAGGGGAGCGTATCGTAGATGCACCGCCTCCGGTCTTCTCGCCATCAGCATGCACCGGCCCAGTAGACTGCCGCCGCGAAGGCTCCGCTTGCTGCGGCCTGTCGTTGTTAGCCAGACCGATGAGGCTCTGAATGGCAGCTCTCCACTCATCTAGCTTCTCCGCAGCGGGAGGGAAGTCTAGGAGCAGCTGAGCTCGCGCCAACGCTTCTGCTGGTGTAGGCGGCGGTGAAAGATGTGAAGAGCGCGAGGTGCTCAGACTTCTAACTGGGTCAGAAGGAGCACCGTCACGGTCCAGCACCCGCGCGCGGCTTCTACCGGCATGTTGACGTGGATCTCGGCCCCACGCATCTTGAGAGTGATGCGCAGGGGTTTCCCCATGGGGATGCTTGGAACCACCGACGTCACGGTGCTGCATGTCGCGCGCGTCCTGAGAAGGTCGCGGTGCATGCGCCGGCGTGGGTGTCTTGGAGGGCGCCGTCCCGCCCTTGGAGTTCGCTGCGCCACCCTTAGGTAGCACGGCTCCGTCCTTGGACCTGGCGCTCGCCTGGCTCGGATCGCCAGAACGTCGCGGAGGCTCAAGACCTCCACCTCCTCCACCGGCGTCCGCGCCATCACCCGTCTGCGCAGGTACGAGGAGGCTGGACGTGGGTGGATCAACCGTCGTAGCGCCCTTCTTCTTGGGAGCCATGGCGATGAAGATGATCAAGAACTGGCGCGCTGACCGCCAGATCGGGTTCGCGCAACCTCTCCCCCTACCTGGTGCGCCAAAGATGTCGCGGAAACGAACACCTATGGGACCGAAGGATCCCTTTACGGTTCGGCAAGGGAGAAAGGATAGCACAAAGAGCGGAACTGACGATCAGCGCGAGAGGATTTTACCCAGGTTCGGGCTGCTCGGAAGTGTAAAACCCTACTCCTGCTTGGTTTTATTACTGTGGATGTTCTTAGCCAAGTTCCGGGACCTACAGTAGTAGCTACGCATGCAGAACGGGTCCCATGTCTGGGTCCAATGTCTCCTCCTTTCTCTTCCCCTCTGTAGCTACGCCTTGGGCCTCCTTTTATATGTCCAAGGGGTCTCCAACAGTGGCGAAGTACAAGAGGTGTAAAGTATCTACAGTATCTCATGATTACCAGTATCTCATGATTACTACTGATGCCCTAGGAC
The DNA here is from genome assembly GCA_039707655.1 of Elymus sibiricus. Classification (NCBI taxonomy): domain Eukaryota; kingdom Viridiplantae; phylum Streptophyta; class Magnoliopsida; order Poales; family Poaceae; genus Elymus; species Elymus sibiricus. The sequence goes on along the minus strand of CM077667.1, from coordinate 243,577,566 downwards.
AAACGTCCTAGGACAAGCGTCTCAGGACAAGACGCATTCAATGCTCTGAACAGGTGTCCCTGCCTTTCTTGGGGATGGGAAGAAGGACTCGTCCCATCAGCACCGCTTAACCCCTTCTGCGGCCAGCGCCGTGACACGCTACCAGGAGGACAAGCCCTAAACGACAGGCTGGTCGCTGCGCTGGAGCGGCGGCACTGTGCTGAAGCGGTGGGATCTTGCCGGGGGCTGATCTTGCCGGGGCTTATCTTGCCGGGGCTCGACGGGCCAGTCCGGCAAGATCTTGCCGGACGCCCAGCCTTCGGTCTTCTGATCTTCAGCTTTAACGCCTTCTTGATATCTCGCATCTGTCTCCAGCCGTCCTCCGGTAGGCCTTGCCGCAGGTATGGCTTCAACTGTCCGTGCACAAGTACGGGGTACTAAAGGACCCGATCTTTAGTACACCGACACAAGGTGGTAGCATTGGTCTGGCCAAATGACATAATGGTGCATGCTCGAGGAAATATCCACGGGTAAGACAACATTAGGATAATCCTTGGTTCAGATTTGATTTGACAACAGCCCACACTCAAATAAAAGATTGGATAAGAGTATAGATGCAACAATTGATCACAAGGATCAACCAATGAACATATCATCTTTTTTCAACACAACATGCACAAAGAATATCCCTTTGGCATGAACTAAGTTAGGCGAGGCTATTATCTTCCAACACTCCAAGTTGTTGTTTAGCTTAACCAACTAGTTCAGGGGTATCCAACATGAATCCCTTAAGAAGAGGTGGCTTAGAAGAAAACCAACTTGATCACGAACTCAACATAATGGTCAGGAGAAAACCTACTAATACTTCCGAGAAGATATTCAAAAAATCACGAACCACCGATATGTTATTGAGCTCGAGAACATTCTTGCTTTTCAGGTCAAGACGATATGATCAAAAGAGCGAAGGATTGACACAATCCTAACTCATTGATAGAGGAGTGCACCATAGAAAGATGGACTAGGTAGCACGATCAATCTTAGAATGGTGATTCAGTAACCAACACACCAAGAATGAAATTTTGTCCATTTACTTCCAAGCAATAGGGTTGCTAGGAGTATTGATTTCACACATCATAGTCCACTTGTCTGCATTCCGGTTACAGCCAACACGGAATCGAGGAATGAATAATGATGGCGAGAAGTACCACTATATCAGGAATTCATAAGAGGTGGTGCAATTCTCATGACATTCTTAACATAAGAGGGTAATACTCCATGGTAGAATAGAACAAAAGAGGGATTGGCATTTTGATATGTGATACGTCTCCAACGTATCTATAATATTTGATTGTTCCATGCTGATATATTATCATTCTAGGATACTTTTTGGGACTTTATTTACCAATTTATAATATTTTTGAGCACTAACCTATTGACCCAGTGCCCAGTGCCAGTTGTTGTTTTCTGCATGTTTTTCACCTTTCGCGTTTACATTACCAAACGAAGTCCAATTGCCATGAAACTTTTTGATGATTTTTTATGGACCAAAAGAATACCTGGGAACCTCGGGAGGAGACCGGAGGCTGCACAAGGGCACCAGCACACAACAGGGCATGCCCTAGGGGGCGCGCCCTGATGTGTGGTGGCCCCCTCAGGCGTATCCCGACGCCCCTCTCTGGCCTATAAATTTTCTAATATTCCAAAAAATGTAGAGGTAGTCCCGAAACCCTTTTTACGCCGCCGCAAGTCTCTGTTCTGTCGCGAGGCCATCTGGAGCTCCATTCCGGTAGCCTGCCGGAGGGGGGATCGATCACGGAGGGCCTCATCATCAACCTTGTTGCCCTCATGATGATGTGTCGGTAGTTCACCATAGACCTACGGGTCCATAACTAGTACCCAGATAGCAATCTCTCTATCTCTTGATCTTCAATACAATGATCATCGCATCTTCGCTTTGATCTATCCGATGTAATCCTATTGTATGGTGTGTTTTTTCGGATCCGATGAATTGTGGGTTTATGTTCAGATTATTCATGAAAAGTATTAGAGTCACCTCCGAATATCTAGATTCTTATTTGCATGATCATTGTAGCTTCGTAATTCTCTCTGATCTATCGATGTGCTTTGGCCAAGTAGATTGATCTATCTTCGGTGAGAGAGGTGCGTTGTGGTAGGTTCAACCTGAGGAGTTTCTATATCCCAGAGACAAACTAGGGGACAAGATACGTCTTTGTGTTGTTGCTACTAAGGATAACACGATGGGGTTTATTCATATTGCTTGAGTTTACTTTGTCTACATCATGTCATCGTTCTCCATGCATTACTCCGTTTTACTTAATACTCTAGATGCATGTTGGAGCGCGGTCGATGAGTGGAGTAATAGTAAAAGGTGCAGGCAGGAGCCGGCCTATTTGTTTATGGACATGATGCCTATATACACATGATCATTGCCGTGAAAATCGCATAACTATCCGATTTTCTATCAATTGCCCAACAGTAATTTGTTACCCACCATATGCTGCCTACATGAGAGAAGCCGCTAGGGAAAACTATCGCCCCGGGTCTATTCACTATAAATTTACAAACTCTACTATTACCTTGCTGCCTTTATTTACCTTTTATTTTATTTTGCAATTTACAATTATCTACACAACTCATTTGCTTGCAAATAACGAGATCAAGGGGATTGACAACCCTCTTGCCCACGTTGGGTGCAAGTCATTTGCTCTTTTGTGTGTAGCCGCTGAAGACGGTTGAGGATTGATATTCCTCTTGGTTCGATAAATCTTGGTTTCATAACTGAGGGAAATACTTACCCACTTTGTGCTACAATTACCCGTTCCTCTTCATGGAAAACCCAATGCAGGTCACAAGTATCAGGAAGGATTTCTGGCACCATTGCGGGGGAATATCATCAGCAATTATCAAGTAACTTCACACAAGTTTTCATTCACTTGTTTATCTTTTTATTTGCTGTTATATTTAGTTTTTTATAAAAATCAAAAATACAAAAATATTTATCTTTGCTTGTTATTAGTTTTCTTGTTTGAAGTCATGGCAAGTTCTTTCGCTCGCGTTACTCCCAATAATGATGTAGTCAGTTTTAAACAAAGGGGAGGAGAAAGTTTGAAAGATGCACGGTATAGGATTTGCTTCGCTCAAAATAAAGCAACTAAAAAGTTATCCACCACTACCTTGCTTCATAATTTTTATGTTGGTGTGACAACTTGGTACACATCACCGGTGGGAACTTCTTAATGTGTCACACCTTGGATGCTTATAACACAATTGAAAATCTCGTAGGGACACCACCCGTTATCGTTAATGAAACTAGTTTGACCTTGGAACATGTTATGCAAAGGATTGATGCTATTGAAAGGAAAATGATCACGAATGAACCAATTGAGGATTTAGATAAAAAACTTCATAATCATATCACTCAATTGGGGTCACGGGTAGGAATGACTTGGAAAGCTTTAAAGGAAAAGGACACTATTATTGATGAGAGGATAGAACAAGGATTGAATAGATTTAATAAAATGGAGGAGGTCATCGACAAAGTAGGTTCCGCTTTCACACCTCCTAAAACTAATGCCAGTACCTCTCGAAACAAAAGCCCCAAGTTCATATATATTCCCAAGAGCATTAGTACACCTCCTACCAAAAGAAACAAAGACTTTAAAATGATTAGTGTTCATCCCAAGTTTATAAACATGATAAAATATCCTATTCCCAAGATTCCTATTGTCCCTATTATCCATGGTTGTGTTATTGAGGAGCTTGATGTCAAAGATGACAACACTTGAAACTATGCATTATGCCTAGCTAGGGGCATAAAACAATAGCGCATGTTGGCAGGCAACCCAATAGTTATCTTTATTTTTGCTTTTTACTTTGTGTTTGTTTTTGATAACATGATTATTGCCTCTGTAATTATTATGTTTTTATGTTTAAATTAGTATTTGTGCCAAGTAAAGCCTTTGGGATGACTCTCAAGATGAGTAGAATCGATGCTAAAACAAATTAGAAACTTTTGACTCCAGTACAGGAATTTTATTTTTTACTGGAGCCTAAAAATGATCTGAATTTTTTACAAAGTATTTCTATACACATTTTCGAGGTTGTACTATTTTTTCAGAATTTTTAGAGTTACAGAAGTATAGGTTCTCTATAGATTGCTACAGACTCTTCTGTTTTAGACAGATTCTGTTTTTGCTTGCATAGTTGCTTGTTTGATTATGCTATGGATTGTATCGGGGGGTATAAAACATGGAGAAGTTAGAATACAGTAACTATTATGCAATTATGAAATAAGAATCAATTTATAACATTATATAAAGTGTTCAATATGTTGCTTATACTAACGGATCTCTCGAAGTTTTGTTGAGTTTTGTGTGATTGGGCGTTATCACGATGGACAAAGGAATAAGGAGCGGCAAGAGCCTAAGCTTGGGGATGCCCAAGGCACCCCAAGGTAATATTTTAAGGAAGAATCAAGCGTCTAAGCTTGGGGATGCCCCGGAAGGCATCCCTTCTTTCGTCTCAATACATCGGTATGTCACTTGAAGCTATATTTTTATTCATCACATGATATGTGTTTTGCTTGGAGCGTCGTTTGTTTTGTTTGCTTTTACTTTTAGTTTGCCACAATCATTTTTTGCTGGACACACCTATTTTAGAGAGACACACCTTCATCATAATTTGGTAGAATACTCTATGTGCTTCACTTATATCTTTTGAGCTTAGCAGTTGCTCTAGTACTTCACTTATATCTTTTTGAGCACGGTGACGTGTAGATTTTATAAAAATAATTTCACTCTCGCTCCTCACTTATATTTGTTTGAGAGTTAATAAATAGTGATGGTAATTTGCATGGGTCATAAGACTAGTCAAAAAATATTAGGTAATCAATGAGTGATAATCAAAACCATCATGTTGCACATATAGAGAAATTGTTGGTTAATGATATTGATGTGGTAATATGAAAAAGGTGTGACTTCATAATTGTTGATTCATAGAAGTGTCGATATTAAGAGAGGGTTAACTTCTTGTTCGTCTAAAAATTAAAGAGGCATGGTGATGATGTGTGAGCATTTCTATTCCTCGTTGAAATCCTAGTGTTGTTTCGTGTCGGAAGAGCGCGATGGTTAACTCCTACCAACCACTTCCCTCGGTGCATGCGAGTTGTACTTTGATTTGTGATAAAACTAATAAAACTTTGCAATAAGTATATGAGTTCTTTATGACTAATGTGAAACCATGGACATATGCAATCTCACCTTCTCATATTTGGTAGCCTCTTCGGTACCGTGCATACCCCATTCTCACCTTGAGGATCGGTGCAACTTTCGCCGGTGCATCGAAACCCCGTGACATGATACGCTTGGTTGCACATAAGCCTCATTGTATCTTCCTGAAAACATCCACCATACCTACCTATCATGGCATTTCCATAGCCATTCCGAGATATATTGCCATGCAAATTCCATCGTCACTTCACATGACTAGTTCGTTCATCATCATATTGCTTTGCATGATCATATAGAGCTCACATAGTATTTGTGGCAAAGCCACCGTTCATCATATTTTTTATACGTGTCACGCTAGATCATTGCACATCCTGGTACACTGCCAGAGGCATTCATATAGAGTCATATCTTCATATCGGTTCTTCATATCGAGTTGTAAGTAAATAAAAGTGTGATGATCATCATTGTTAGAGCATTGTCCCAGTGAGGAAATAAAAATGGGGGAGGCCAAATGAGCCCACCATTCTGAAAAACAAAAAAAATGAGAGAAGGGACTTTGCTACTATCCTTTACCACACTTGTGCCTCAAAGCGGCACCTTGTTCCTCACATAGAGACTCTCATGTTATATCATTTTCATATGCTAGTGGGAATTACTTTTTCATTATTATAAACTTGGCTTATATATTCCTATGACGGGCTTCCTCAAATGCCCGAGGTCTTCATGAGCAAGCAAGTTGGATGCAGACCCCAGTTAGCTTCATTTGAGCTTTCATACACTTATAGCTCTGGTGCATCATTTGCATGGAAATCCCTACTCCTTGCATTGACATCTATCGATGGGCATCTCAATAGCCCGTTGGTATGCCTAGTTGATGTGAGACTATCTTCTCCACTTTTTACCCCTTTTGATATCTACCACCATATTCTATACCACATAAATGCTATGTCCAATGGCTCGAGCTCATGTATTGCGTGAAGAATAAAAAGTTGATGCATATTGAAAAGTACGATCCAATTTCCTGACTTGGACACCGTGGTGCTTGACATTTGTATTAATATGGTGAAGATGGAGCCATGCCTTGCTAATATAATAAGATGAATGGGGGGTAAACATTCTTTGAGGATCGTATACTTTGAAAGATTGATGATTTTGTTTCTTATACTTATAAGTATTGCTATGTTAATATTTGTTAATTCATCGTTTCTCAATGATCACACATGCATAACATTACATAATGGATAGCATGTCACATCAAAAATTCTGTTTTTATCATTTACCTACTCGAGGATGAGGAGGAATTAAGCTTGGGGATGCTAGATACGTCTCTAACGTATCTAAATTTTTGATTGTTCCATGCTGATATAGTATCATTCTAGTATAATTTTTGGGTCTTTGTTTACCAATTTATAATATTTTTTAGCACTAACCTATTGACCTAGTGCCCAGTGCCAGTTGTTGTTTTCTACATGTTTTTCAGCTTTCAGGTTTACATTACCAAACGAAGTCCAATTACCATGAAACTTTTTTATGATTTTTTACGGACCAAAAACTACCTGGGAAACTCAGGAGGAGAACGGAGGCCGCACGAGGGCACCAGCACACAACAGGGTGTGCCCTGGGGGCGCGCCCTGATGTGCGCTGGCCCCCTCGGGCGTCTCCCGATGCCCCTCCCTGGCCTATAAATTATCTAATGTTCCAAAAACCCTAGAGGCAGCCCCGAAACCCTTTTTACACCGCCGCAAGTCTCTGTTCCATCGCGAGGCCATATGGAACTCCGTTCCGGCACCCTATCGAAGGGGGGGTCAATCACGGAGGGCCTCTTCATCAACCTTGCTGCCCTCATGATGATGTCTGGGTAGTTCACCACAGACCTACGGGTCCATAGTTAGTACCTAGATGGCAATCTCTCTATCTCTTGATCTTCAATACAATGATCATCGCATCTTCGCTTTGATCTATCCGATGTAATCCTATTGTGTTGTGTGTTTGTTGGGATCCGATGAATTGTGGGTTTATGTTCAAATTATTCATGAAAAGTGTTTCAGTCTCCTCTGAATATTTAGATTCTTATTTGCATGATCATTATAGCTTCATAATTCTCTCCGATCTATCGATGTGCTTTGGCCAAGTAGATTGATCTATCTTCGGTGAGAGAGGTGCGTTGTGGTAGGTTCAACCTGACGAGTTTCTATATCCCAGTGACAAAGTAGGGGACAAGATACGTGTTTGTGTTGTTGCTACTAAGGTTAACACGATGGGGTTTATTCATATTGCTTGAGTTTACTTTGTCTACATCATGTCATCGTTCTCCATACATTACTCTATTTTACTTAATACTCTAGATGCATGCTGGATAGCGGTCGATGAGTGGAGTAATAGTAATAGGTGCAGGCAGGAGTCGGCCTATTTGTTTATGGACGTGATGCCTATATACACATGATCATTGCCGTGAAAATCGCATAACTATCTGCTTTTCTATCAATTGCCCAACAGTAATTTGTTACCCACTGTATGCTACCTACATGAGAGATGCCGCTAGGGAAAACTATGGCCCCCGGGTCTATTCACTTATAAATTTACAAAAGCTACTATTACCTTTTTGCCTTTATTTACCTTTTATTTTATTTTGCAATTTACAAATATCTACACAACTCATTTGCTTGAAAATAACAAGATCAAGGGGATTGATAACCCTCTTGCCCGCGTTGGGTGCAAGTCGTTTGCTCTTTTGTGTGCAGTCGTTGAACATGGTTGAGGATTAATATTCCTATTGGTTCGATAAACCTTGGTTTCATAACTGAGGGAAATACTTAGCCACTTTGTGCTACAACCCGTTCCTCTTCACAGAAAACCCAACGCAGATCACAAGTATCAATATGCGGAATACAACTACTTTGACCCAATCCTAGATATGGATAAGGTACTGGAGTTTGTTTCTCCTAGTCATTCTGAAATAGAATGGCTTGATGGACCACAAGAGCAATAGGCATCAATGAACACGAGTGCCCGACTACACTTCACTGTCGACTAACAGATAAGGTCAAAATACGATTGAAGTGGAGCAACTCAAAAGCACATGATTTTCCTGAGTTGTTGATGCATAGATTGAATACGTCGAACAAAGTTCAACATGTTTCTTTCAGATAATCCATGCAGAAAGGCTGAGTTGGCAGAGTCACAATGTGGATTGTAGAACTCATCACGAGCACTCTTGTTGTGATCTTTTAGTTCAGGACAAAATTCAAAATATCGGATATCGAGTTCATATCGGTTTGGCTTCGACATATCAGATGTGGGATATTGGGTGATATATCAGACGATATGTAGATATATCGGAGGAAACATATTTGGAGTTTTATTATTATTCTTACTCAAAATATGTGTTTTTAGTAAAACACAATGTATGATGTCAAGGCTTAAGCATAACAATTTTTTATTCCTAGTTTTATAAATTGTTAATTAAGATACTATTAAGAAAAATTCTGAAAATAAATACTATAAAACTATAAACAATATGTTCTATATGTGCACATATATAAAACATCATGTGTGAGTTTGATAATATGACGAAGTTGTATATGCATAATGTTATTTTCTCTGCTTTCTTATAACGAATTTTGGTCATCTACGTATCGGTCTATATCAGTAGACATATCGGGTCTATCGGCCATATCAGTCAATATTTCGGACCATATCAGATGATATGTGTGAAAATGATATTTACAAAATGATATCATGCGTTCATATCGGTAGAGCCTCAAAATTATATATCGGCCTATATATCAATCGTATCAGCCTAGATTTAAAAGGTTGGTTCAGGAGAACTTCTGCCATAAGTGGTTCAAGGTATTGGAAGAATGACATACCACGGACCTCGAGGACTAGAACAACGTTACTAATCATCCTAAAGGAATGAGAAAGCACTATCAACCGAAATAAGCAGAACGAATCTTGGGTTCAAGAACCCAGAGATAGAATACCTATTGACGAATAATATCACGAGATGCTTTCGAAAATGAGGGCCACAATTATCACACTGAGAACACAAAACATAGCTCGATTATTGGGTGGTTCTCTGAGATAACATGGTTCCATAACACCGTCAGTAGATACGTCAAGGTAATAGAGTAGCTCAACACAATAATTGGTGTGCTTTGTCTGGCCAAAAAGACATCGGGTTAGGATGAAGGGATTTGCAATTGCATCAGATTGTTTAGAAACCTTGATATCTCGGACAACGTAATGGTTGTACGGGCATGAAATATGAGGCAACCTGCATGAAACTAACAACATAACACTGAGTTCTTATGGAGACACCGATCCAAGAATACCACAACTTTCCTATAAGTCTCCAGCATAGTAACTCGTCATCCTGATAGATAGATGAGAAAGCCTAGATCTTAATCCCCGTAGAGAAGATGAGGGTGACTCGGAATTAGAATGACACGAGGAAATGAGTGCAAAGAATCTTACGTTCCCTTTCACAATCAATTCCCTTGTATAACTAAAGATTTGCTAGACTCAACATCAACCGGTTTGGATCGGTAATCCTACAGTCAGTCGGGCTCTGATACCAACGCTGTCAGGACCCCGATCCTAAGCCATACGAATCTAGCATGTAACAAAACATATAACTTTGCAGCCTCACGCACGGTAAGCTCCATGGATACCACCTTACCTTGGTCGGGACCCTTTGCGCCTTTTGGCTCACGTATATGAATATGTCGCTAGCAATCATATGTCAGAGAACCCGGGTCGACATGATTAGTTATAGTCCCAAGTGGATCAACCGTACAGGAACAGGCATACATAACCTAGCAATGCAGGTGTCGGTCATCAACGTGTGTAGACGAGTCGTAGAAAGCTACACAAACTCCATTACACCACGTGACATTTCCCCGTAGGGACAGACAGAGCAGCAAAGAATGATACATCTCCATCAATCAATGTGTCCAGAGCAGTAGCAAGCTACCATGGCTCGGTGGAAGCACAAAGAGGCATTTCCCTGTAAAGATGGCTACCATAGGCACAAAACTAGGTGTCAAATCCAACACATACAATGCATTTCAAAACATGCACGTAATATGCACGATATGTGTAGATACAACATGGCATCACAACATAACTCTATGACTCAAAGTATTTATTAAAGACTTCATAAGAGCCAACAAATTGTGATATTACAAACAGGGGTCACATGACTGGGTACAAACATCCACTAAAAGTGGTTGGAGGAGCCTAAAAATCTATAACGACCCTCCCAAAGGAGTCAGATCTCTGTCTGGGATTCCCAAGCTAATCGGTCAACGTCGAACTTCGTGTAGAAACCATTAGTGAGACTAAGGTCTCGTCTGCAAAAACATATTTAAGCAACTGTGAGTACAAAGGTACACAATTAGACTAACATCAGAACTATTTACATATGCATCGGTATCAAGAAGGGGGTTGTGGAGTTTAACTACAACAAGCCAGCTTTGACTCTTGGCTAACCTGTACTACGACTACTAGTAGTATCTTTGGGGTAAGAGAGCGCACACGAGTCCACATATTCACCACATCAATACACCACTATGGATCCTCTCCCGTCTTCCTACGAGAGGGCCATCCATAGCATTCACACTTATCTTACGCGTTTTAGAGTATCCATTTCAGGTTGTCTATGAACCATATAAGCTTTCCAAGTAGTCCATATCTGAGGACGCGGCTATTCGAATAGATTAGTTAACCCTGCAGGGGTATACTTCTTCACACACGCTCCCGCCACTTAGCACCATATGCACGTCATGCATCTCGGTAACCTTCAAGTGGAAGCACTGGCGTGGGCATACCAGAAGAGCTCAGGGGAAGCACGTACCCCCTCGACTATCAGCCGAACACGAGCCCACCGATAAAAAGAACAAACCGCTTGCAGGATCTAGAACTGTCCTTGACGAACTATTGGACAAGTCGTGCCCCATACACTCCGTGCTGCTGAACACAAACCCGACTCACAGCCTTCGAGCTTGCTGGGTCATTAGGTAGGTCGCAAAAAGTGGAGAAGCTATCCTCGGGGTCTCACCCTTGAGCAGACGTTCAGCAACACCACTAGATCACAATGCCGAGATCCTAACGATCTATGAGACATTTTACTCAAAAAACCAGAGGAAGAGAGCTCTTCGAGAACTCAATCAAATACACCAAGTGGCAGCGACGAATTCTTGGACAAACATACACATCACCTTCGGTGAGGCAGACCAACCGAGAACACTCCCCATCCGAACACCCGCCGCCCTGGTCCTCGATCACATAGTAGACGGCTTCAGACTCCACAAGTTGCTAATGGACGGCGGTAGCGGTTTATACCTCATTTATGAGGATACCCTGGACAAAATACAATTTGACAGATCCCGCATCAAGCAAAGCCACACCACTTTTCGAGGTATCATCCCCGGAAAAGAGGCGCATTGCACCAGACGAATTACTGTCGATGTGCTATTCGGCACCCTTGAGAATTACAGGTCCGAAGAACTTGTCTTCCATATTGTGCCCTTACATAGCGGTTATCACGCCCTATTGGGGCATGATGCTTTCACAAGATTTCAAGCCATACCACATTACGGGTACATGAATCTCAAAATACCAGGGCCCAATGGTGTGATCACAATCATAAGTGAATCGGCTAGAGTTCTTTGGGCCGAAAACAAAACAGCATCACCCGCCCTCGAGGCACTGTCCGAGACTCTCGCGGCCGAGGAATTAACCACGCTCCGCTCAATAGTAGATAAGGATGATGTGATCCTCAGTAAGAGGCCTAAATCCACATCCTTCAAACCAGCCGATGAAATCATCAAATTTCACGTGCATCCAACGGACCCCAACAAAACAGCATCCATTGGAGCTCAACTGGACCCCGCGGTCGATGAAGCACTGGGCGCATTCTTACGCGAAAACTGGGACATATTTGCCTGGAACCCCTCGGATATGCCAGGAATCCCACGAAGACTTGCGGAGCATAGCCCGAACATAATGATAGGCTTCAAGACAGTCAAATAGGCGCTACGCCGATTTTCTGAACCCAAGCGTCAAGCTATGGGTGAAGAACTAGCAAAACTACTCGAAGCCGGATTCATCCGAGAAATCAAACACCCGAAATGGTTGGCAAATCTCGTCATGGTGCCAAAGAAAGACAAATCCTGGCGGCTGTGCATCGATTTGAAAGACCTAAATAAAGCCTACCCTAAGGATCCCTTTCCCTTACCCCACATAGACACTATCATCGACACCACCGCCGTACACGACTCATTGTGCTTCCTCGATGCCTACTCCAGATACCATCAAATTAAAATAAAGGAGTCCGACCAAACCGCAACCGCCTTCATCACCCCCTACGGGCCATTCTGCTTCAACACAATGCCCTTCGGGTTAAAAAACGCAGGCGCCACATACCAGCGCATGATCCAGACATGCCTAGAAAATCAAATCGGCAAGACGGTCGAGGCATACGTGGATGACGTGGTCATCAAGACTAAACACGTTAGCCAGCTGGTGGACGACCTCCGGCAAACCTTTGATAACCTGCGGGCTTATGATATACGGCTCAATCCGGACAAATGCGTCTTGGAGTTCCCACTAGAAAATTGCTTGAATTTATTATCTCCCATAGAGGAATAGAGGCAAATCCGGCTAAAATCCGAGCCCTATCCCAACTAGCGATCCCTACGGAGCAAAAACACGTTCAAAAACGGGCGGGCTGCGTGGCGGCTTTGAGCTGCTTTATCTCTCGCCTTGGTGAACCGTTCTACAGACTGCTCAAGCAAACCAAAAACTTAGAGTGGACCAATGAAGCAACGACCGCACTGGAAGAAATTAAAACGATATTGGCTAGCAATCCTATACTAATAGCGCCCGGCATAGGCGAACCCATGCTATTGTACACCTCGGCCACAAATCAAGTGGTCAATGCGGTTCTCGTTGTCGAACGAGAGGCAGAGGGCCACAAGTTCCGGGTGCGAAAGCCAGTCTATTACGTATCAAAAGTGCTCACCCCGTGCAAATCTAGGTATCCACATTACAAGAAGATAGCCTATACGGTTTTCATGGCATCCCGAAAGCTCTGACACTACTTTCAAGAGTGTTCGGTGATACGTCTCCAACGTATCTATAATTTTTTATTGTTCCATGCTGATATATTATCTTTCTAGGATAACCTATTGACCCAGTGCCAAGTGCCAGTTGCTGTTTTCTGCATGTTTTTTGCTTTTCAAGTTTACTGTACCAAACGAAGTCCAATTGCCACGAAACTTTTTGACGATATTTTCTAGACTATATGAAGACCTAGAAGCTTCGGAAGGAAGGCAGGAGGTGCACGAGGGCCGCACCACACATCAGGACGCGCCCTGGGGGGGCGCCCTGATATGTGGTGGCCCCCTCGGGCGCCTCCCGGCGTCCCTCTTTGGCCTATAAATTCCCTAAAATCCTAAAAACCCTGGGAGCAGTCCCGAAACCCTTCTTCCGTTGCCACAAGTCTCTGTTCTGTCGTGAGGCCATCTGGAGCTCTATTCCGGCACCCTACCAGAGGGGGGATCGATCACGGAGGGCCTCTTCATCAACCTCGCTGCCCTCGTGATGATGTGTGAGTAGTTCACCACAGACCTACGGGTCCATACCTAGTACCTAGATGGCAATCTCTCTCTTTTATGATCTTCAATACAATGGTCATCGCATCTTCGCTTTGATCTATCCGATGTAATCCTATTGTGCGGTGTGTTTGTTGGGATCCGATGAATTGTGGGTTTGTGTTCATATTACTCATGAAAAGTATTTGAGATGCCTCTGAATTATATTATCTCTTAAGTGCATGATCATTATAGCTTTGTAATGCTCTCTGATCTATTGATGTGCTTTGGCCAACTAGATTGATATTTCATCGGTGGGAGTGGTGCGTTGTGGTAGGTTTAACCTGGCGAGTTTCTATATCCCAGTGACAAAGTAGGGGACAAGATGCGTCTTTGTGTTGTTTCTACTAAGGATAAAATGATGGGGTTCATTCATATTGTTTGAGTTTACTTTGTCTACATCATGTCATCGTTCTCCAAGCATTACTCTGTTTTACTTAATACTCTAGATGCATGCTGGATAGCGGTCGATGAGTGGAGTAATAGTAATAGGTGCAGGCAGGAGTCGGACTATTTGCTTATGGACGTGATGCCTATATATACATGATCGTTGCCATGAACATCGCATAACTATCCGCTTTTCTTTCAATTGCCCAGCAGTAATTTGTTTACCCACCGTATGATGCCTACATGAGAGATGCCACAAGAGAACACTATCGCCCCCGGGTCTATTCACTTATATATTTGCAAACGCTATTATTACCTCACTGCCTTTATTTACTTTTTATACATTTTGCATTTATCAACAATTATCTACACAACTCATTTGCTTGCAAATAACGAGATCAAGGGGATTGACAACCCTCTTTCCCGCGTTGGCTGCAAGTGGTTAGTTCATTTGTGTGCAGCCGCTGAAGACGGTTGAGGATTGATATTCCTATTGGTTCGATAGACCTTGGTTTCATAACTGAGGGAAATACTTATCCGCTTTGTGCTGCAATTACCCGTTCCTCTTCACGGAAAACCCAACGCAGATCACAAGTATCATTCGGTCACGGTGGCATCCAAATTACTACTGAATGATATAATTAACAATAGGGACGCCACTGGCCGCATAGCCAAATGGGACATCGAGCTCCTCCCCTTCGATATTGCGTACAAGCCACGCCGAGCTATTAAATATCACGTGTCGGCTGATTTTCTTGTCGAATGGGTGGAGGCCGAGCTCCCCATAGAATATAGCACATACTCCCATTGGATGATGTACTTCGACGGATCCAAGACACTCGCCGGACTGGGGGCTAGAGTTGTACTTACATCCCCCACTGGTGACTAACGTGGCTTGAGACTGTGTCGGTATTTCCCCAAAGAGGAAGGGATGATGCAGCACAGCGACGGTAAGTATTTCCCTCAGTTATGAAACCAAGGATATCGAACCTAGGAGGAGGACCACGCAACGCTATGTAAACGATACCTGCACACAAAGAAGAAATACTTGCAACCCGGCGCGTAAGAGAGGTTGTCAATCTCTCAACGGTAAAAAGATAGATTAGGTGTAGTAGATTGGATAAATAGATCGCACAAGAACACAATATAAAAGAAGCAAATAAAAAGTGCAGCAAGGTATTTTTGGGTTTATGGAATAATAGATCTGAAAACAAAAGCGGCAAAAGATAGATCGGAAAGCAATATGTTGGAAAAGTAGACCCGGGGCCGTAGGTTTCACTAGTGTCTTCTCTCGTGAGTATAGCACACGGTGGGTAAACAAATTATTGTTGGGCAGTTGATAGATGATCAAATAATCATGACGATATCCAAGGCGATGATCATTATATAGGCATCACATCCAAGATTAGTAGACCGAAACGATTCTGCATCTACTACTATTACTCCACACATCGCCCGCTATCCAGCATGCATCTAGTGTATTAAGTTCATGGAGAAATGACGTAATGCAATAAGAACGATGACATGATGTAGACAAGATCAATTCATGTAGGAATAGACCCCATCTTGTTATCCTTAATAGCAACGATACATGTGTGCCTCGCTGCCCCTTCTGTCACTGGGAGAGGACACCGCAAGATCGAACCCATCACAAAGCACGTCTTCCCATGGCAAGAAAAATCGATCTAGTTGGCCTAACTAAACCAAAGATTATAAGAAGAAATACGAGGCTATAAGTAATCATGCATATAAGAGATCAAAAGAAGACTCAAATAATATTCATGGATAAAAACTGATCATGAACTCAAAATTCATCGGATCCCAACAAACACACCGCAAAAAGTCATTACATCAAATAAATCTCCAAGAGACCATTGTATTGAGAATCAAAAGAGAGAGAGAAAGCCATCTAGCTACTGCCTACTGACCCGTAGGTCTATGGTGGACTACTCACGCATCATCGGAGAGGCACCAATGAGGATGATGAACCCCTCCGTGATGGTGTTAGATTGGATCTCGTGGTTCTAGAACTTGCGGCGGCTAGAAGTGTTTTTCGTCGACTCCACTAGGTTTTCTGGAATATTTGGGTATTTATAGAGCTCGGAGGCAGTGGAGGGGAGTCCCGAGGCCACCACAACCCACCAGGGCGCACTGGGGGCCTCTGGCGCGCCCTGGTGTCTATTGGGCCCCCTGGGCCTCCTCCCGGGTGCTTCTTTGGCTCGCTGGCTTTCTTCTGGTCCAAAAAAAATCTCAAAAAAGTTTCATCGCGATTGGACCCCATTTGGTACTGATATTCTGCGAAGTAAAAAGCAAGCAAAAAACAGCAACTGGCACTTGGCACTATGTCAATAGGTTAGTCCCAAAAAATGATATAAAGTTGCTATAAAATGATTATAAAACATCCAAGAATGATAATATAACAGCATGGAACAATCAAAAATTATAGATACGTTGGAGACGTATCAGCGACAACATCCGATACGTATTGCAGATCATGTACACCGATTCCAATAATGCGGCCGAATATGAGGCTCTGTTGCATGGACTTCGGATGGAAGCATCAATGGGTGTGAAACGGCTCGAGGTACGAGGAGACTCCAACCTCGCCATCTCCCAAATCTATGGCGAATTCGACGCAAAAAACCCAAAGATGGCAGCATATAGAAATATTGTCCTCAATATATCCACATGGTTCAAAGGATTAGTATTCCACAATGTCTCGAGAGATAGCAATCAAGATGCTGATGTCCTCGCTCGCATCGGCGCCAAGAGCGACCCTATCCCTAAGAACACCTTTTTGGAACGGATTTTAAAGCCATCCGTGGTATGGCAGGATGAGGATAAGGCTGCTGGAGTCAATGGCCCAGAACAGATCATACCTCTTGTCATCGAACAAGATGAACAAATCATCGGCGGCTCGGCACTTGAAGAAACGCCTTCGGCTCACGAAGTCATGGCAGTAATCGCGCCATGGACCGAGCCCTTCCTCGCCTACCTTCTCCGCTAAGAACTCCCTGATGACCAGACCGACGCAAGACGCATAATTCGGCGATCCAAGGCCTACAAGGTCCATGAGGGTGAACTATACAAGAAAAGCACCACCGGAGTCCTCCAACGGTGCATATCCGAAGAAGAAGGAAAGCAGCTCTTGGCCGAGATTCATGCAGGCATGGGTGGCCACCACGCAGCAGTTCGGGCCCTGGTGAGCAAAGCCTTTCGAGCCGGATTCTTTTGGCCCACTGCTCGCGCAGACGCCCACACACTTGTCCAACATTGTGTTGGTTGTCGGCTCTTTGCAAATCGAAGCCACATGCCCCCAACGGCTCTTCGGACAATACCAATCACCTGGTTTTCGCGGTCTAGGGGATGGACATGGTTGCCACACTTAAAGAGGGGACCAAGAAAAAGAAATACCTACTGGTCATGGTCGACAAATTCACCAAGTGGATCGAATCGAAACCAGTAACTTCAGCTAAGTCTTAACCAGTCATCGACTTTATATCCGGCGTGGTGCACCGTTATGATGTCCCCCACAGTATAATAACGGACAATAGATCCAATTTCACGGCCCAGGAGGTAAAGGACTGGTGCGCCAACATAGGCATCAAGCTTGATTACACCTCGGTATATCACCCACAGACCAATGAACAAGTCGAACGGGCCAATGGTGTTATTATGAGCGGCATCAAACCTCGAGTGGTCCGTTCTCTAAAAGCGACATAGTGCATAATAAAGTTTGCCATCATAAGGGGCAATATAAAGTGACTTTCCTTTGCATTAAGAGCTTGCACATCCGACTTAAAAGCACATGACAAACTCTGCTTCCCTCTGCGAAGGGCTTATCTTTTATCATCATGAAATTACTTTTGTGCAAGAGTCAATAAAGTTTATTCTTACTTCAACCTGTCAACTCTATAGTAGCAAGCATCATGTGTTTAGGACAAATCCAGATAAATAGATCCAGTTGAATGTACGAGATCATGAACCATTACTGTTGACATTATCCTTGAGGTAAATAAGTTAGGTGGCAAAAACAATGAAGCCCCCATCTTCTTATGTGTCCACCGGAAACACTAGCTCCAAAAATATGCAATGAGTGTCAACAATCATAAAAGACTAAATGATAGTTGAGTATGTGAACTTGCTAGAATAAAAAGCTCTTACATAGACTCTTCTGTGGATTATGATGAATTGTGATTGCCTCAATGACTAAGAGCATAGTTTGTTGATTGTCAATAGTGTTTATGCTTCCTACTTCAATTTTGTGAATGAATTGTTACTTACCTATGAGAAGTTATATGATGAAAATATTGCTGCTATGTTCTCATTCATGATGCACTCAAGTCCGTATTTTATTTTTATCGACACCTCACTCTCAAATTATGTGGTCATTATTATCAAGTTCGGCTTTCGCTTGATTACAAGCGAGGTCTAAGCTTGGGGGAGTTCATACGTCCATTATGCATCATGAATTCCTATTGATATTTATGTTATTCTTGTTCATTATTCCTTATTATGATGCAATTCTTATGCCTTTTTCTCTCTGAATATGCAAGGTACATCACAAGGAGGGAAATCTCTGGAAACTGGACTTCTGGACCTGAAAACCAATAAAATAGCAGAAAATTCACTGGACTCCAAATGACCTGAAATTTCCTGGAGAATTTTTATGGAATATATAAGAATTATTGGTCCAAAAATATACCAAAGGGGGGGCCCTGCAGGCCATGAGCCAGCAGGGCGCGGCCTAGCCCCTGGTCGCGCACTACTGGGTCGTGGTGGCCCAGCAGGTCCCCTGGCCCCCCTCTTCTCCTATATGGTGTGTTTTGACCTAGAAAAAAATCATAAGATTACTTTCGGGACAAAGCGCTGCCGTCTTGAGGTGGAAACCAGGGCAGAGGCCTCTTTTCTCTCCGGCAGAGAGATTCTGCCGGGGAAACTTCTCTCCAGGAGGGGGAGATTGAAGCCATCGTCATCACCAACGCTTCCTCCTTCGTGGGGGGACCAATCTTCATCAACATCTTCACCAGCACCATCTCATCTCCAACCCTAGTTCATCTCTTGTATTCAATCTTTGTCTCAAAACATCATATTGGTACCTGTGGGTTACTAGTAGTGTTGATTACATCTTGTAGTTGATGCTTGTTGGATTAATTGCTGAAAGATATTATGTTCAGATCCTTGATCATCATCATTACACCTCTGATCTTGAACATGTTGATGAGGTGTGAGTAGTTACTATTGTTCCTGAGGACATGGGATAGGTCTTGTTATAAGTAATCATGTGAAGTTGGTATTCGTTCGATATTTTGATGATATGTATGTTGTTGCTTCTCTTAGTGGTGTCATGTGAACGTCGACTACACGACACTTCACCATTTATGTGCCTAAGGGAAGGCATTGTGGAGTAACAAGTAGATGATTGGTTGCAAGAATGACAGAAGCTTAAACCCCAGTTTATGCGTTGCTTCATAAGGGGCTGATTTGGATCCACACGTTTCATGCTATGGTTAGATTTATCTTAATTCTTCTTTCATAGTTGTGGATGCTTGCGAGAGGGGGTAATCATAAGTGGGTTGCTTGTTCAAGTAAGAACAGCACCTTAGCACCGGTCCACCACATACCAAATTATCAAAGTAGCGAACGCGAATCAACTCAACATGATGAACATGACTTGGCAGAAATCCCCATGTGTCCTCGGGAGCGCTTGCTTCATATAAGAATACTTTCCGGCATGTCCTTTTCTACAAAAAGGATTGGGCTACCTTGCTTCACCTTGGTTACTATTGTTACTTGTCACTTGTTATGAATTATCTTGCTACAAAACTATCTACTATTGCTACTCACAGCACTTTGCAGAAAATACCTTGCTGAAAATTGCTTATCATTTCCTTCTGCTCCTCGTTAGGTTCGACACTCTTACTTATCGAAAGGACTACGATTGATCCCCTATACTTGTGGGTCATCAGTTTCCCGAAGTGATTTCCTGCTACCTCAGGTCACATAGTGCGGAACACTCCCCGACCACTGGCAGAGGAGGTAGAAGCCGATGGCCGGTTAAGACAACATTTACAGCACGGATAGAGTATGTTTGATGTAAAGTACATAGTTACATAGAATCAAATACTTGGTTGCTGGTCAAGATTTTCAATTATGGTATCAAGGGCGCAGTCTTCTGTCGAGATACGAGCGGCTGGCATCACTTGGTCATATACCAAATGAAGTGGCACCTCTTGACCATCCGGCCCTACCGGCCCGACTCGGGCGAGATGCTCTGGGTTGAGTTTGGTAAAGCGGGTCTTCACCATTGCCTATGCCTCCCGTGCTCCCTCTTGACAGGCTGATATCTTCCATAGCTCGAAGCGCCGCCGAGCTCCTTTAAATTGACTAGCCAGCTCGGTCATCCCTTCCGGAGGCGTCTCGGTCGGCCATAATGCCTTGACCATGCTCTTCATAGCTTTCCGAACTCGCTCATGCACGATGGAAAGTTCCTTTAGTAGGTTCCCTCCAAATGAGCTGGCTTCTTCCTCAGGGCGCCGGGTCAGGAGACCTAACAAGAAACGTGGCTTGTCTCATAAATTGGAATAATACACATATGTTAATAAGATTACAAGTTAACATTTCACTCACTGAACATGTCGCCTTTCAATCTCTGGTTCTCCTTACGAGCTTGGGCCAATTGAATTTTTAAACTATCAATTTCTTCGGCCTATTTCTGGTTTTCCGCTTGAGCTCATTCTTTTCCTCATGGCTCCGGGTCAGTACCCGGTGGCTAGCCTCGTGCTGTGATTCGGTATACCATTGAGCTTCTCTGGCCGCATCCAAATGTTTCTGCAGTTGGCTGATGGACTCGCCTGCTATAAAGCAATCTTTCATTAGAAAAGATGCCCCAATCAATTCCGCGTGTTAAACCTTTTTACTAACCGTGTGCTTCCCTCGTGAACCTTTTAACCTCCTCCAGTTCGGCCTTTGCAGCCGCCAACTATGTTCGGTTTAACTCAAGGTCCTCGGACAATTTTCTGCTTTGATCCCTCGAAGCCTACACCATGTCACAACAATATTCAAACCCTTAACTAGGCCTTCCTGGCCAAATTAAGGCTTGGGGGCTACTGGGTTAGGATTTATGTTCGGTTGTCAAAACCAATCACTCACCTGCAGGCTGGTCGACATAACGTTGGCGGCTCCCTCAAGTCCTGCTCGGGCGGCTCCAAGATATGCGTCCACCGAATTACGTGCCTTAAACTCCCGTGCGGAAAACGCAGGGTGATGCAGTAGCTCCTTCCGCCGTCAGTGATTCATCGCACTTTCGACTTCAGAATTGGTAACTGAGACATTCTCAGAATCCTCAGGAAGCTGGTCTGCGGCAGGCGCCTTCGCATTGACCCCGGCCTTTGTTGATGACCTTGGTTCAGGATTACCATCTGGCACCGCCCTGACGCCCTCGGATGAAGGTTGCTGAACACACCTCCTACAAAACCACGGTGAAGGTTATAAGCGCGTGCAACCACTATAACCACGACCGAACTATGAGTTCGATCCATTACCTCTTGGTTGGGGGCGCGGTCGAGGTAACTCCTGTGGCTGCCACGCGATGGGGAAATTTGCCATCGTCTGGTGTGGACACGGCCAGTGCCGCTCTCGCCGGTGTTCGGCGTGTGGTGCGACGGCCCTTGGGAGTAGAAGTCAGCATACTCGGAACGACGGGAGGCGAGCGCCTTTTTTGGGAAGAGGCCTTGTTGTTACTTACAGCGGAGGAAGGGAGTGTCCCAGGGTGATCGGCCAAAAGGGCGACCTTGGAGCGGTCAAGGCTCTCCTGGTAAAAAAAACGTCCTCAAAATCGATCGCCGTATCCAGATCGTCATGGAATCCTGGGTCATCGTCGCGGGAATAACTCTCCGGTTGAGGAGAAGGGCGGTTGACCGTCTCGATCCAGCACCTCCAGCTCTGTTCGGAAAGTTAGAAGAATCGATCAACAAAAGTGGACAAAACATCCGAACTATGAAAACATAATTGAACTTACCCATGCAATGGGATTAGGACTCGAGTACCCGTCCCTGGTCCTCAGGCGGGCAAACTCTTCCTTTTCTCCCTTAAAGAGATCGGCAAGTATGGCTGCCATTGCAGCCTGGTTGGCAGGCCCTTTCCGTTTATAGTGGGTTGTGTCATTTGTCTCGTTGTAGCACCATAAGGGGTGCGTCCTTTGTTGAAGAGGTTGGACACACCGAGTAATGGCATGGGCCATCACATCAATGATGGTTAGCTTATTGTGAGCTCGCAACCTCACCTGAGCGGCTAGACGCTTTACTTCGTCACTCTCTTCTTGGGAGGGGCATTTCAGTTGCCAGTTTAACCGTTTCTTTAAAGGAGCATCTGAGTATATGGGCAGGCCCTCCAAGTTGGATCGTATAATGGGACGTCTTCAATATAAAACCATTCCGAGGTCCACTCCTAGGAATCCTTCTTTGGGGTCCCAATAGGATACCCCGTCCCGACTATGCGCCATACTTCGGCTCTGCCAACTTCCAAGATTGTCCCTCCCTGGGTGCGGGGGACGAGGCAGAATTTTTTTCTCCATAATTCGAAATGGGCCTTGATACGTCCATTTTGCATCATGCTTTTATATTGATATTTATTGCATTATGGGCTGTTATTACACATTATGGTACAATACTTATGCCTTTTCTCTCTTATTTTACAAGGTTTAGATGAAGAGGGAGAATGCCGGCAGCTGGAATTCTGGACTGGAAAAGGAGCAAATCTGAGATACCTATTCTGCACAACTCCAAAAGTCCTGAAAATCTACGGAGAATTATTTTGGAATATATAAAAAATATTGGGCGAAAGAAATACATCAGGGGACCCACCAGGAGGCCACAAGCCAGGGGGCGCGCCCAGCAGGCTTGTGGGCCCCCTGGCAGGCCTCCGGTGCCCATCTTCTGCTATATGGAGGGTTTTGACCTGGAAAAAATCAGAAGGGAGCTTTCGGGACGAAGCGCCGCAGTCTCGAGGCGGAACTTGGACAGAACCAATCTAGGGCTCCGGCGGAGCTGTTCTGCCGGGGAAACTACCCTCCCGGAGGGGGAAATCGAAGCCATCGTCATCACCAACGATCCTCTCATCGAGAGGGGGTCAATCTCCATCAACATCTTCACCAGCACCATCTCCTCTCCAAACCCTAGTTCATCTCTTGTATCCGATCTTTGTCTCAAACCTCAGATTGGTACCTGTGGGTTGCTAGTAGTGTTGATTACTCCTTGTAGTTGATGCTAGTTGGTTTACTTGGTGGAAGATCATATGTTCAGATCCTTAATGACAATTAATACTCCTCTGATTATGAACATGAATATGCTTGGATTGTTTATATATGTTTAACATTTTTCAAATACATGATTAACATCTTTTCGTATATTCCCAAAAAAACATCTTTTCATACATACATTTTGATGTCTATATTTGGTTTTACACATTGTACATTTTTTGTATACATATAAAAAGGAGGTGGCCTTAAGTACCAATGCATCCACGTTCACAACCTCATGACCATTTATATTGGCCGTAATCAGGTAGAAATAAGGTCGTCAACCACTATTGTCTGCTTTATGACCATTTGGTGTAAGGCAATTTCAGGGTTTGAGCCCTTCCTAGCGAAATGGACGTGGATTTATGACCAATTAACCTGGGGTCACTAAGAGAAGGTCACAAGTTGACATATTTATTGTAGTGCTTATACTATTTGTCCTAAATAGAGGACATAAGTTGTTCTATCATGCATGAAAATGGTACAAGTGCATTCTTTGGATTTTTCTGATCATTTTTCATATATAACTTATTTTCATCTGAGTTATAGATTATTTTCTATGAACTTTAGAAGTTTATAACATTTTCTTAAATATAATAAACTATTTAGATTTATTTTAACTCCAGAAAATTAAGTACTGCATCATCATAGTGTCAGCATGACGTTAGCTGGTCAACCGGGGCGGTCCAGGTCAAACCTGACCGGTGGGTCCCACTGCTTAGTGACCCATTAGTTAACAGGGGTTACTTAGTGTTAATTAAGCACTAATCCACAATTAGACAGGGGCTGGCCCCACCTGTCATGGACCCATGGGAGGTCAAATCCCAGTCAGCGGGGTCAAACCCACCGGCGTTAAGCCGCCGATGGCAGCAATCGCGGCGGAGGGGCTCGGGTTTCGCCCACAGAGCGCCGTTTGGAGCGTGGTTTTCTCCTACATGCTCCTAGGAGTTAGCCGCGTCGACTGGCGGTAGTGGCCAAAGCTGCGGTGGCTTGGGTCGTCGACAGCGACCATTCTAATGGCGGTCGGCGTTCGGGCCTCGACGGAAACATTGCTATGGCGTGTAAAGGAGCAAGGCGATACGCTAGCGTTGCTGTACGGGACGCTGTGAGCACGACGGGCACACGCACGGGGCCATTTGGTCACCGGAGCCTCGTCGGCAACGGGCTCATGCAGCGGTGGTCCTTGGACCTACTGTGCGTGGTGTCTAGAGCTTGAAATCAATTGAGGGAAGAGGGGGAAAGGTTCGTGGTCTCACAGTGAGCATGATCGGCTTGTCATCGAGATCGAGGAGGATCGGAGAGCGGCGAATCGATGGTGGCGATCTCCGGCGGACGAAGGTTGAAGACGGGTTGGGGACGGCGTTTTGAGGCGTCGCGTGGCTCGGCGAGGAGGATGGTGGGGTTGAGGCGGAACTTGTAGACAGCAATAGGGAGCGAGGAGGTAGGTGTGGACGCGGTGTTCACGGCGACGGGCTCGCGAGCGCGGCGCCCATGGCGAGCAGAGAGTGAGGGAGAGGCAGAGGGGGCGAATGGCGAGGAGGAGGGGATCCAGACAGCTTTGGGGAGCTTATCCCCGTCGCCTTGCTGGCCTGGGGAGGCAGACAGGCACCTGTCGGCGTGGAGGCCTCGGGCGCAGGTGTGCCTAGCTTCCCCTCTGCCTACTGGCAAGAGGAAGAAGACAGTGCTGCCCCTGGTGGGCTGGGTTGGGCCAGGTGAGCGTCAGGTAAGCCTTTCTCTCTCTAGTTTCTATTTAATTCTATTTTCTAAAATTTTCCCTCTATTTCAATTTGTTTTAGGGTTTTAACCCAACTTCAAAAATCCTGAAAATAATCCTGGGGTTAAGGCATAATATAGACAATCCTCACAATAAGTTTCAGCAATTTAGGAGCTACTAGATGATTGGTAGCAATTTAAAGTCATTTTCAGATGCATTTTTGGGTTAAAATAAAATGCCAAATGACTTTGGTAAATGTGCATCACCTGTGGTATGTTATTCCCAACATTTATCAAAAATGATGAACATTTGTGAAGGCCATTTTGGGTTCATTGAAAATTTTAGTTGTTGGAATTTGTTTTTCAATGAAGTGCTAGGGTTTGACAATCCCCATTTCAAGTTTAAAGGAAATTTAAACATGATGCAACAATCAACACTAGACCAAGTGCAACATTAACTAGGGTTGTGACATACTTTAAGGCTCGTTGTTATTAGATTCAATATAAAAGCCTCCTAACTATTATTAGAGACTTTTAATATTAGTTTGACATCTCCGGAAACATTTTCCACCTATATTTTTTTATCGATAATAACCGTTATTACCCATTAGCATCTGAAACCCTTCCAGTTCCTCTCAAAACTATTTTGAATATTATTGAAACTATTTCATAATATTTACTCATTACTCCTCTCCTACAAACACATAGTAGATCTGTGGGGGCCCCGACTCATAAGTCGAAGCCTCCGATTGTGTGTGCGCAGTGATCCCAAGATCAATGCTCACTGAACACAATGAACTGAATATCAAGAGTCTTACATCCATTACATAACGTATTACACAAATAGGACCATTATGGTCGATTCTTACATAGATAGAGCATCAAGGCTAAACATCAAATAAAATACACGCATCGGAAATCTTCAATGATAACTTCGACCCATGCCATCTGCCTTAACCCTAAAGTCATTCTAACTAGGAAAGCATCCTAGTTCACATGTTCGTCACCAAAGAACTCTTCCTCATATTCCTGTTTTTCCATGCCCGGGCAAGTAAATAGCCAGGGGCAAGCCAATGAGTACTTTGAATGTACTCGCAAGCAACCCATGATTGATACAAGAATGACATGCACAGTTCATCACTAAGTTGGTAATTTTTGCGGAAAGCTAGTTTTTGAGTGTAATGACATATCCTAACATTTTAGAAATCATGCATCAATAGGTTACAGATATCAACATAACAGAGTATCTCACCTATAGTTTAACAATCACGAAGGTCCATCAGTCATAGACCACTAGTTTACTCCTCACACCCAATCTTTGTAAAACAATGGACATAGTTCAAGCAGCACCACCCAATTTTCCTTAACTGTGGACACAACTATTCAAATAGTTTGACACTCTTCAAAGGTTGCACACTTTACCCGCAAGACTCAGGGAACTTTCGTGTCAATCCACGACTCGCGGTACATTAAGGACCCGAGGTAAGCGCCTGAATAATACCTTTTCCCAGACGACACTAACATAGAGTACACTCATTGGTACCTGGAACTCATGTCAAATTATCACACTAAACAAGTTCAACACTTCATTTCCACGAGGGGACTCAATGGTGTGCCCGGTGTGTGTGAAAACAGCCATAATCGTCCATTCCGGCATGACCCTGTATCGAGAGCGGCCGAGTCACTTCCGCCACTAGTAATGCGGGCTCTTTGCTAGTATCAATCAAGGTAATCAATAAAGCCCCATCCCATGAGGGGTAGTGTGGTTGTACATGTTCGGTTGGGACGGTCGACAAGTCTTAAATCTAATCCACTTTCAAAAACAACACACTCAACTTGCCTCAGTACACCATTTCTTTATCAAGTGGTTACCTAGCTCATCATCTCCCATGGGAATTATAGGTGCCCATTGGGATTTTCAAAAGTCTTTGATAAAAATATGTTTTCATCTTGATGCATATAGCCGTCCCACTTGCGTAGCGAACTAATACAGTACCTATCTACTTCCCACCAACATAACTCCAAGCAAGAACAGATCTATGAGCATTGCAAGTATCAACGGAATATGCAACGGAGGCAACCTAACAAGCTTGCCTTCACAAAGTATCATGCCTTTAATGCAAAAAAGGAAAGTTCTATAATGTCATACAATAAAATGGTTTCATCAACATGGTCA
Source organism: Elymus sibiricus (assembly GCA_039707655.1). Taxonomy (NCBI): domain Eukaryota; kingdom Viridiplantae; phylum Streptophyta; class Magnoliopsida; order Poales; family Poaceae; genus Elymus; species Elymus sibiricus. Next base: position 243,550,107 of record CM077667.1, on the reverse strand, counting down.
AGGGGCTGGTTGCCTTGGTTTGCTTGGTCTTCAGGGTCTTCAAACACTTCCCCTTCAACTCCTTCGTGGTAAACGTGATCTATCATCGCAAAGTAACGGGACAAAAATAAGGCCATAGAAAAATAGGAAAATAAAATCACTCGGAAAATGTCAACACATTTTTATTAAATACTAGGGTAAAATCTAGAAATACCATAATTCATGGTTTTGGAGTTGGAGTTATAAAAACAGAGACATGGATTTTTAGAGGTGGATATAATTTGATCAATACAAGAAATTCTTATGGATGATGACCCACAAGTATATGGGATCAATCGTAGTCCTTTCGATAAGTGAGAGTGTCAAACCCAATGAGGAGCAGAAGGAAATGATAACACCTAGCTATTCTTTGCAAGTGTTGTGAGCAACAGTGATAGATAGTTTTCCAGCAAAATAATTCGTAACAAGTGACAAGTAGCAATAGTAGCAAAGGTGCAGCAAGGTATCCCAATCCTTTTATAGCAAAGGACATGCCTGAAAGTACTCTTATATTAAGAAAGCACTCCCGAGGACACATGGGAATTTCTGTCTAGTCATGTTCATCATGTTGAGTTGATTCGCGTTTGTTACTTTGATAATTTGATATGTGGGTGGACCGGTGCTAAGGTGATGTTCTTGCTTGAACAAGCAACCCACTTATGATTACCCCCTCTCGCAAGCATCTACAACTATGAAAGAAGAATTAAGATAAATCTAACCATAGCATAAAATGTGTGGATCCAAATCAATCCCTTATGAAGCAACACATAAACTGGGGTTTAAGCTTCTATCACTCTCACAACCCATCATCTACTTGTTACTCTGAAATGCCTTCCCTTAGGCCCATAACATGGTGAAGTGTTGTGTAGTCGATGTTCACACGACACCACTAATAGAAGCAACAACATACACATCATCAAAATATTGAACGAATACCAACTTCACATGATTACTTATAACAAGACTTCTCCCATCTCCTCAGGAACAAAAGTAACTACTCACACCTCATCAACATGTTCAAGATTAGATGTATAATAATGGAGATCAAGGATCTGAACATAATATCTTCCACCAAGTAAACCAACAAGCATCAACTATGAGATGTAATCAACACTACTAGTAACCCACAGGTACCAATCTGAGGTTTCGAGACAAAGATTGAATAGAAGAGATGAACTAGGGTTTGAGATGAGATGGTGCTGGTGAAGATGTTGATGAAGATTGGTCCTATAATGAAGGAGGAAGCGTTGGTGATGACGATGCCTTAAATCTCCCCCTCTCGAAGGGAAGTTTCCCCGGCAGAATCTATCTACCGAAGATCAAAAGGGCCTCTGCCCAGGTTTCCGCCTCGAGACGGCGGCGCTTCATCCCGAAAAGTATCCTTATGGTTTTTTCTAGGGTAAAACAGACCATATAGGGGAAGAGGGGGTCGGGAGACCTGCTGGGTCCCACAAGGCAACAGGGAGTGCCCAGGGGGGTGGGCGTGCCCTGTTGGCTTGTGGCCAGCAGGTGGCCCCCCTCTGGTATATTTTGGCCGAATAATTTTGATATATTCCATAAAATGTTCCGTGCAGTTTCAGGTCATTTGGAGTCCAGTGAATTTTCAGCCATTTTCTTGGTTTTCATGTCAAGAATTCTAGTTTCTAGTAATTTCCCTCTTTCTGATGTACCTTGCATATTCAGAGAGAAAAGGCGTAAGAATTGTATCATAATGAGGAATAATGGACAATAATAACATAAATATCAATAAGAATTCATGATGCAAAATGGACGTATCAACTCCCCCGAGCTTGGACCTCGCTTGTCCTCATGCGAAAGCCGAATTCAATAATAATGACCACATAATTTGAGAGATAGGTGTCGATAAAAATAGAATACGAACATCAGAGCATCAGGAATATTAACATAGCAGCAAGTTTTTAATCATATAACTTATCATAAACAAGTAAAAATCAATCCACAATTATTGAAGTATGAAGCATAAACTTTATTGACAATCAACAAACTATGTTCTTAGTCACTGCGACAATCACAATTCATCATATTTCAGAGAAGAATCTATGTAAGAGCTTTTATTATAGCAAGTTCACATACTCAACTATCATTTAGTCTTCTATGATTGCTGACATTCATTGCATATTTTTGGATCTAATGTTTCCGTCGGACACATAGGAAGATGTAGGCTTTATTGTATTTGCCACACAACTCATTTACCTCAAGGATAATGTCAACAATAATGAATCATGACCGCTTACATCCAACTAGATATATATATCTGGATCTTTCCTCAACACATAATGCTTGCCAGCTAGAGAGTTAATAGGTAGGAATAAGAATGAACATTATTGACTCGAGCATAAGAGTAAACACATGATAGTAGACGATATGCCCTTCGTAGAGGGAAGCAGAGGTTGTCATGCGCTTTTTATTTTGGATGTGCAAACTCTTAATGGAAAGGAGTGTCACTTTATATTGCCCCTTATAATAGCAAACTTTATTATGCAGTCTATCGCTTTTATTTCTTTGCCATCACAAGATTGTACAAAGTTTATTTTCCCTTACAATAAAAGATCATACATAGTTAAGAGCAATTTTTATTGCTTCATGCATCGATGACAACTTACTTGGAGGATCTTATTCAATTCAGAGGTAGGTATGGTGGACTCTCATGGAAAGAAACTGGGTTTAATGGGTTATGGACACACAAGTAGTATCTCTACTTAGTGCGGAAATTTTTTGGCTAGCAAAAGATCTAAAGCAAGCACCACATGTTAAAGGATCCATGACAATATAACTTCTATGTGAATGTAAACAAGCATAATCATTACGGTGTCTTCCATGTACAACATCAACACTTGATCATTATATAATATTTGATGGGGGCTCACAATCATAATAGATGTCCAAGATAGTGTATTTGTATGTGAATCTCCTCTTCTCTATCATAATCTCGCATAGATTGTATCAGTGACTAATGCTATGTTTGTTTATTCCTAACAACTTTTATCTAACATACTTCTTCTATGTGTAGTCATTACTCCTCATGGGATTAGCATATGATGTTTCTATTTCTTTTATTTCATTGCTATGATTGATGCATGAGAGTAAAGCAAGCAAACTCAAGCTAATCTTTATTATATAACTCTCTTACTCGGCTACAATGATAGATATAGCTCAAAGCAAAACTAAAAGCAAGGCAAATCTGAAATTTTATTTCTCTAAATCACGACATAACTAAGGATCAAACTAAGATAGATGATAATGGTAAAAGTGATGGTGATACGATACCGGGGCACCTCCCCCAAGCTTGGAAAAAGCTAAGGGTGGTGTCCATACCCATGTACTCATGCGTCCTTCTTGCGTGATGACGATGATGATGTGGTAGGCTTGTCCTTCAGGAGATATTCCAGATTACTGATTATCCTCCGGAGAGCACAGTTTTGCTCTTCTAAAGAGATGACTTCGTGAGTGAGTTCTGTATTTTGCGCACAAATAGACTCCATGCCATTCAATGCATCAATTTCAGGTAAATAAATATTACCACAAAGAGGTAATAGTGATTCTCCCTTGTTAGAGACTCTAGAGGGATGATTGGCATGATCTCCTTTGGATACTTTAGCTTCTTCCTGGTTCCTCTCCACGACAGCCCCGGTGGCCTCCGGCATACCCTCTTCCCGAGAAGATAGCTCGTAGTAGACTTCGTTGTAGGGGCGTCTGCCCGGCGAAGGCCGGAATATGCGATGCTTCTTGCGGAGAGTCGGCGGGGCCATAGATACCTCACCTTAAGAAATATGTCAGAAAAACAGCCCGAAACAACAACAGAGGAGAAATTTGATGCGGTGGTCAAAACAGACGGGAGTATATATAATGAATTTTTCTAGGTCGGAATATGTTTCCAGGAAGAAAACGGAGTCCGGGAGGCACACCAGGGCCCCACAAGCTATCAGGACGCGCCCGGGGGTGGGCGCGCCCTGTTGCCATGTGGCTCCCTCTTGGGTCCCCCTGACTAGTTTTTATTTTTGGATTTTTTTCTAAAATACCAAAACCAACAAAAATATATATTTTTGGAATTTTTGGAGTCGGTTTACTTACCGTATCACATACCTACCCCTTTTTCAGCTTTCTGGAGTGTTCCGAAAGGTCTCTCTTATGTGCTCCTCCGGAGTCATAACTTGAATAATATTAGTTTCAACATTGACAGGCGTACCTGAGATATAGTGTTTAATTCTTTGCCCATTTACCACTCTTGGGTTTTTTCCTTCGAAGTTGTTAATCTTGATAGCACCGGAGCGATAGACCTCCTTGACAACATAAGGGCCTTCCCATTTGGAGAGAAGCTTGCCTGCAAAAAAACTAAAACGAGAATTGTACAAAAGAACTAGGTCTCCTACATTGAATTCCCGTCTTTGGATTCTCTTGTCATGCCATATTTTAACTTTCTCTTTAAACAACTTGGCATTTTCATAAGCTTGTGTCCTCCATTCTTCTAACGAGCTAATATCAAATAACCTCTTTTCACCGGCAAGTTTGAAATCATAGTTAAGTTCTTTAATTGCCCAATAAGCTTTATGTTCTAACTCAAGCAGTAAATGACATGCCTTTCTGTAGAGCATTTTATAGGGGGGGGGCATTACCCTAGGGTTTTTATAAGTAGTTCTATAAGCCCATAAGGCATCATCGAGTTTCTTAGACAAATTCTTTCTAGATCTATTAACAGTCTTTTGCAACATCAATTTTATTTCTCGATTGTTTAACTCAACTTGACCGCTAGACTGAGGATGATAAGGTGATGCAATGCTATGGTTAACATCGTATTTAGCTAGGAGTTTACAGAAAGCACCATGAATAAAATGTGAACCACCATCAGTCATTAAATATCTAGGGACTCCAAACCTTGGGAAAATAATATCTTTAAGCATTTTACTAGAAGTGCTATGATCAGCACTACTAGTTGGAATAGCTTCTACCCACTTAGTAACGTAATCAACAACAACTAGAATATGAGTATACCCATTAGAGGAAGGAAAAGGTCCCATAAAATCAAAGCCCCAGACATCAAATGGTTCAATAGCAACTGAATAATTAATAGGCATTTCCTGACGTCTACTAATGTTACCAACTCTTTGGTATTCATCACAAGAAAGGACATACTTACGAGCATCTTTGAAAAGAGTAGGCCAATAAAAACCGGATTGTAATACCTTGTGTGCAGTTCTGTCACCAGCATGTTACCAACTCCATAGGCTTCGGAGTGACACTTCCGTAGGATCTGTCCTTGTTCATGCTTAGGTACACAACATCTAATAACACCATCTACTCCTTCTTTATAAAGATGTGGGTCATCCCAAAAGTAATGTCTTAAATCATAAAAGAACTTTTTCTTTTGTTGATACGTACAGATAGGTGGTATATATTTAGCAACAATGTAATTAGCATAATCTCCACACCAAGGAGTACTATGGGAAGCATTTATAACAACAAGTTGCTCATCAGGAAAATTATCATCAATAGGCAGTGGGTCATCAAGAGTAGTTTCCATCCTAGACAAATTATCTGCTATGGGATTTCAGCTCCCTTCTTATCAACATTGTGCAGATCAAATTCTTGAAGCAAAAGCACCCACCTAACCAGTCTAGGCTTAGCATCTTTCTTTTCCATAAGGTATTTAATAGCAGCATGATTAGTGTGAATAGTGACTTGGAATCAACAGTATAAGGTCTGAACTTATCACATGCAAAGACAACTGCTAAAAATCCCTTCTCGGTAGTAGCATAATTTCTTTGAGCATTGTATAGGGTCTTTCTAGCATAATGAATAACATTCAATTTCTTGTCTACTCTTTGCCCTAGAACAGCACCAACAGCATAGTCACTAGCATCACACATAATTTCAAATGGTAGATTCCAATCAGGTGGCTGAACAATAAGTGCAGAAATCAAGGCTTTCTTAAGTATTTCAAAGGCTTCTACACAATCATCATCAAAAACAAAAGGAATATCTTTTTGAACAAGATTAGTTAGTGGCCTAGAAATCTTAGAGAAATCTTTAATAAAACGCCTATAAAACCAGCATGACCAAGAAAACTTCTTATACCTTTAATATCTTAAGGATATGGCATTTTCTCTATTGCATCAACTTTAGCTTTGTCTACCTCAATGCCTCATTTAGAGATTTTATGCCCAGGTACTATACCTTCATTCACCATAAAGTGGCACTTCTCCCTATTCAAGACAAGATTGGTTTCTTCACATCTCTGCAAAACTAGAACAAGGTTGCTCAAGCAATCATCAAAAGAAGTCCCGAAACGGAAAAGTCATCCATGAAAACCTCAACAATATTTTCACAAAAATCAGAGAATATAGCAGTCATACATCTTTGAAAAGTAGCAGGTGCCTTGCATAAACTGAAAGGCATACGTCTACAAGCATAAGTTCCAAATGGACAAGTGAAAGTAGTTTTCTCTTGATCTTCTTTTGAGACGGGTATTTGAGAGAAACCAGAATATCCATCAAGAAAACAAAAATGTGTGTGCTTAGATAACCTTTCTAACATTTGACCAATAAAAGTAAAGGGGTAATGATCTTTTCTAGTAGCTTTGTTTAATTTCCTGAAATCAATTACCATCCTATAACTTGTTATGATTCTTTGTGGGATAAGTTCATTTTTGTCATTAGGAACAACAGTTATACCCCCTTTCTTAGGAACACAATGAACATGACTTACCCATCTACTATCAGCAATAGGATAAATTATACCTGCCTCCAGAAGCTTTAGTATTTTAGTTCTTACCACTTCCTTCATCTTAGGATTTAAGCGGTGTTGATGATCAACGACAGGTTTAGCATCCAGTTCCAATAGCAGCCCTGTGCTTATTCAGAGTTTTGAGTAATCTCTTTTCTTCGTGCTCTGACAGGGTAGCACTGATACTAACAGGATATATCTTCTTTTCATCAAGATAAGCATATTTCAAAGTATCAGGTAATGTCTTTAACTCAAACGCGAGATCTCCCTTGGGTGGAGGAGGATCCCCTAAAATATCAACAGGCAGGTTGTGTCTTTGCAGTAGAACCAAGTATGATTCCAGTCTTTGGGGTGGCTAGGCAGGATCGCCACAGGAAAGGACACATCCCTCCGCCTCTGAATAGAAACACCACCGAGTGCAAGGCTTGGCCCATCAGCAATTTCGGTTTGGCGGTTGATGTAGAAAAAATCCCTGAAGGGGTCAACGGACGGCTCTTCTTGCAGATATACTTCACAGAAAATCTGGAACTGGCACAAATTGGTAACAGAGTTGGGGCTAATGTCTTGAGGGTGCAGCTTGTAAAAGTGTAGTGCATCCCGGAAGAACTTTGATCCGGGCGGTGAGAAGCCACGGAGAAGATGGTCTGTGAAAATGATAACCTCCCCATCTTTGGGTTCGGGAGTGATTTCAGCGCCTGGGGCCCGCCACTGGATGACGTCCTGAGCCGGCAAAACTCCCATGACAACAAAGTCATTGAGAATCTCCTCAGTGACCCCGGAGCCTACCCAATCGCCAGAGGCGGGGGCTTTAGCCATAGCGGCGGGTTAAAAGGCTATGGAAGGGCATGAAAATGTGGCGGGTTAAAAACGTTGGATGACCAAAACAGCTATGACTCTAAAACAACAATGTTACTTGGCGGGTCATTACTAAGTTATGAGCCGCCGCCGACTACAGGAATGAGGCAGATTACATCGCTACAAAGAGAGCCGGCGGTATGATGGCGGGTCAAATTGACTGTAAGATATTGAAAATATTGCTAAGTATGGACAAACGAGTTCCACCAATTACGGTTGCAGTTACAAGATCTACGGATGAAGAAAAAAGGAAAATATTTCCTAAACCTAAAAATGACAGCGAAGAACAGGCAAGTTCGTATGCGGGTTCTGGTGAAGAAACAATCTACACTGAGTGCGGAATAGGTACTAAACGGTTGCGCATTTTGACCTATGGTCTTAGAACCAAAGAGGAGTATTTCCTTTATGATCTAAAATAAGTATTCCGACGAGCGGCGGCGAGCTCGGAGAAATCCGATGAACTAATGCAGATCTAAAGGGGTAAGAAAATGGAACCTAGAGATGCAGAAGGAGCGGGCGAGCGCCGGAGAACTCTGGACACAGTCAGGGTGATGCAGCGGCCCTTGTTGAGGACGACGGCGAGGTCCGGACGGCGCGAAAGAGCTTCGGCTGCGCGAGCGTCTGGAGGAAGAAGAAGAAGAGAGAGGCAGCGACGGGGGAAAGTGAAAAGGACAGGACCCCACGCACCTATTTATAATGGGGATGGAACAGCAACAGTCTGGCACGGGAATCGAGGAGGCAAAATGATGATTAACCAAGAAAACGCCTCGATTCTCGGGTTGACTAGTTAATGCAAAGATCCGTTGTGACGTCATTAAAGATCTTTTGGATTTATCAGAGATGACGTCATCCATTTTCACATGGCGGGTCATGAAGATTTATTACAGGTCAGGTGATTATGAAGACTGCGAGACTCGCCAACTAGAAGACTTGAAGATTGACATGAACAAGCTCAAATCAATCTGGGACCTAATGTTGGGGATATAACCCCGTGGTGAGACCCGCCCAGGAGGGGCCGGGTCATGAGGTTGGCGGCTTAACAGTGAGGCCTTAAGCAGGCTGGAAGATCAAGACAAGGCCCGGAAGTGACTCGCCCGACGGGCCTGGCGGAGGCCCAGAGTCGGAAGGCAGCATATGACCCGGAGGCGTAAGCCGCCGGGAGACGGCTTTCCAGACAAGGCAAGGATAGTTAGAGATAAGGTCGGTTACTAGATGTGAACCGGCCCGGACTCTTGTAAGCTTAGGGCCTCGACCTGTGTATATAAAGGCGGGTTCCCTAGGCGGCTTAGGCCACGAAACCTTTGATCGTGTACTAGGTCAAGCGAATCCGCTCCCTTGTAATCGATACCTAATCAATACAACTCAAAGCAGGACGTAGGCTATTGCCTCCTTCGAGAGGGGCCGAACTTGGGTAAACCTGTGTCTTTCGTCCTGATCAACCCCTTCGAGTTAACTACCGTAGTGATGGCTTCACCCCTAAGTCCTTGCACTAGGACATCTGCCGTGACAAAACCACGACACCCAGTCTTCGTTAGTCTCCATCTTGCATACGAGTTGGTCTTGATACTTCGACCGTCCTTCAGGAGGTGGCTTGGCATGCCCTAGTTCGACCCATGTGGGCTAAAAAACTCGGGCTGGCACCCCTAGTCCAGAACTCCCTCGGTAGCCCCTAACATGTTCTCCAATCGTCAGGACGACCACACTCTTCGGATCATCCGACCTTGGATGTCTTCGTGTTGGCAGGTGAGTTCTCATGATCGATAGTGTTCCCATCCGAAGTCCCCATGGCCACTTAATCATAAATGGTCGTTGTAGAAATATGAACACTCAGTTTTACACGTGACAACTTTTACTGAACCATCACCACTTAAAAGGTGATGTGGGTCAGTCATAATGAGTCGAATTGCGTTTCGAGACAGTTGCCTCATTGGCCCGTCCCATTATAGTGGAGAGCGTGCCCCATTTTTTAAGAGATATCATTAACAGATTTGTTTCGACCAAGGTGAGTTTAATTGCACAATGGTATGGAACGTGGTGATTAGAAATGACGCGGTGAGTGGACTATTGGTCTTTTACCGTGCTACAAAACACATAGGAAAACCCTCTTTTCACCACGCCTTCCTTCCCTGTGCCATAGCCAGTATCCTCAAGAGCTCTAGTGCCCCAGATCCCCTTTTCAATCTTTCTTCCATCCGTGCTTGATTTCTTATCGTGTCCGACAAGGACTAGTGGATGGATCCACCATGATGGATGGCGCCATCTTGGAGCTAAAGACCGCCAACTACCTCCCTCGAGCACGCCGACTGCACGCTCCAGAGCAAGGCCAGATCATCCCTACCCCAGGCCAGGGGAGAGGGTGATCTTTATTCCCCACCTCATTCGAGGTTTGGGGTTCCCCCTCCACCCATTTGTGAGGGGCATTCTCTTATTCTACGGGCTAGACTTCCATCATCTAGACCCAAACTACATCTTTCACATCGTCACCTGCATTACTGTACGCGAGGCTTTCCTCTGCTTGGAGCCGCACTTCGGCCGCTGGCTGAAGCTGTTCGGCGTCAAGCCGAAGAGCAGCGGCTCACAACTTGCTGACTATTGTGGGGCCATGGTTAGCAAGATCCAAAACATAGTCTGGCCCAAGTGCGTTTTCATAGAGACCATCAAGGTCTTGCAACGGGAGTGGTTTTACAAGACCGAACGACATGCTAGGGACCAAACCAAAGTCCCTGCCTTTAACGCCAGTCCTCTGGAGAAGCTTGTCTCCTGGAGGGAGAAGGGCCTCGATTTGGGAAATACTAGCAAGGTGGAATCCCTTCAAAAACGAATCCGCTCTAAGATAAAGGCCAACATTGAGCTGATGGACGTAGTCCAAGTCATGTGCCACCACCGCAGCCTGCCACTACAAGTCCGGGCTGTCCCGATGTGGAGGTACAAGCCTGAAGAATGCTCCAGTGCGGCTTTTCTTCCGCATGAGCCTCGACAGTATGTGGACGACGCTTTTCAAGCCATCCGAGAACACTTTCCTGTTGCGTGGGAGGACCGCGGCCTTGACGCCACCAATAGTCCATCCGAGGTAAGCAGATCCGAAGTCTCTCATTTGTTTTCAGTACTTCTAAATATTTTTATGGTAACCTGATACCTCTCTTCTCAACCAGCAATCGGCATCCAAAGCCGAGTTGATCAACTGCCCAACATACCTTCCTGAGGAGGTTCGATCACCCCACTCGTGGCTTTATTGGTTAGGGACCCATACATGGCTCCTGTCAAGAATGAGACGAAGAATAAGAGGGAGGGCCTTAGGTCTCGAGGTCCTTCGGACGCTAAGTCCAAGGACACCCGCATCTATTCCATTCATGGGGAAGAGAGGGAGAAGGAGGAGGAGAAAGAGGACACCGAGGGGAGAAGGAGGTCCCCTCTCCGAAAAGGAAGGGGCCCTCTTCCGAGGGCAGTGGGGAGGAGTGATAACCCACAAGTATAGGGGATCGCAACAGTTTTCGAGGGTAGAGTATTCAACCCAAATTTATTGATTCGACACAAGGGGAGCCTAAGAATATTCTCGAGTATTAGCAGCTGAGTTGTCAATTCAACCACACCTAAAAGACTTAATATCCGCAGCAAAGTATTTAGTAGCAAAGTAGTATGGAAGTAACGGTAACGATGGCAAAAGTAACAGTAGCGGTTTTGTAGTGATTTTAACAGTAGCAACGGAAAAGTAACTTAGCACAGATCAATATGTGAAAAGCTCGTAGGTAACGGATCAGTGATGGATAATTATGTCGGATGGCATTCATCATGCCACGGTTATAACATAGGGTGACACAGAACTAGCTCCAATTCATCAATATAATGTAGGCATGTATTCCATATATAGTCATACGTGCTTATGGAAAAGAACTTGCATGACATCTTTTGTCCTACCCTCCCGTGGCAGCGGGGAAACTAAGGGATATTAAGGCCTCCTTTTAATAGAGAACCAGACCAAAGCATTAGCACTTAGTGAATACATGAACTCCTCAAACTACGGTAATCACCGGAAAGAATCCCAATTATTGTCACCTTGGGGTATGCGGATCATAACTCGTAATAGGTGTCTACAACTTGCAAGATAGGATCAAGAACACATATATATTCATGAAAACATAATAGGTTCAGATCTGAAATCATGGCACTTGGGCCCTAGTGACAAGCATTAAGCATAGAGCATTCATATAGAGTCATATTATGTTCTAGGTATCGAGTTGTAATTCTTGAGTTGTAAGTAAATAAAAGTGTGATGATCATCATTATTAGAGCATTGTCCCATGAGAGAAAAGGATGATGGAAGCTATGATTCCCTCACAAGTTGGGATGAGTCTCCGGACTTTACAAATAATAAAAGAGGCCAATGAAGCCCAAATAAAAAAAAGAGGCCAAAGATGCCCACCAAAAAAATGAGAGAAAAGAGAGAAGGGACAATGCTACTATCTTTTTTCCACACTTGTGCTTCAAAGTAGCACCATGATTTTCATGATAGAGAGTCTCCTATTTTGTCACTTTCATATACTAGTGGGAATTTTTCATTATAATGCACACCCACTTAGTTTCTTTTTGAGCTTTCATACACTCATAGCTCTAGTGCATCCGTTGCATGGCAATCCCTACTCACTCACATTGATATCTATTGATGGGCATCTCCATAGCCCGTTGATACGCCTAGTTGATGTGAGACTATCTTCTCCTTTTTCCTCACAACCACCACCATATTCTATTCCACCTATAGTGCTATATCCATGGCTCACGCTCATGTATTGCGTGAAAGTGGAAAAGGTTTGAGAACATAAAAGGTGTGAAACAATTTCTTGACTTGTCATCGGGGTTGTGCATGATTTAAATACTTTGTGTGGGGAAGATGGAGCATGGCCAGACCATATGATTTTGTAGGGATAACTTTCTTTGGCCATGTTATTTTGAAAGGACACAATTGCCTTGTTAGTATGCTTGAAGTATTATTAATTTTATGTCAATATTAAGCTTTTGTCTTGAATCTTATGGATCTGAACATTCATGCCACAATAAAGAAAATTACATGGATAAATATGTTAGGTAGCATTCCACATCAAAAATTCTGTTTTTATCATTTACCTACTCGAGGACGAGCAGGAATTAAGCTTGGGGATGCTTGATACGTCTCCAACGTATCTATAATTTTTTATTGTTCCATGCTATTATATTATCTGTTTTGGATGTTTTATATGCATTAATATGCTATTTTATATTATTTTTGGGACTAACCTATTAACCTAGTGCCCAGTGCGAGTTTCTGTTTTTTTCCTTGTTTTTGAGTATTGCAGATAAGGAATATCAAACGGAGTCCAAACGGAATAAAATTCTACGATGATTTTTCTTGGACCAGAAGGAACCCAGGAGACTTGGAGAAGAGGCCAGAAGACCCTCGGGTGGGCCACAAGCCACCTGGGCGCGCCCCTGGGGGGCGCGCCCCCTGGCTTGTGGGCCCCCCGTGGCTCCTCCAACCCTAATTCTTCGCCTATAAATTCAGGAATATTCCCCCAATACCAAAGAGAGCCACGATAATACTTTTCCGCCGCCGGAAGCCTCTGTTCCCGTGAGATCCCATCTTGGGGCCATTTCCGGTAATCTGCCGTAGGGGGATTCGATCACGGAGGGCATCTACATCAACTCCATTGCCCCTCTGATGATGCATGAGTAGTTCACCTCAGACCTTCGGGTCCATAGCTAGTAGCTAGATGGCTTCTTCTCTCTCTATGTTCTTCAATACCATGTTCTTCATGATCTTCATGGAGATCTATCTGATGTAATACTCTTTTGCGGTGTGTTTGTCGAGATCCGATGAATTGTGGGTTTATGATCAGATTATCTATGAATATTATTTGAATATTTTCTGAATTCTTATATGCATGATTTCATATCTTTGCAAGTCTCTTCGAGTTATTGGTTTGGTTTGGCCAACTAGATTGGTAATTCTTGCAATGGGAGAAGTGCTTAGTTTTGGGTTCAATCTTGCGGTGTCTTCACCCAGTGACAAAGTAGGGGTAGCGAGGCACGTATTTGTATTGTTGCCATCAAGGATAAAAAGATGGGGTTTTCATCATATTGCTTGAGTTTATCCCACTACATCATGTCATCTTACTTAATGCGTTACTCTGTTCTTCATGAACTTAATACTCTAGATGCAGGCAGGAGTCGGTCGATGTGTGGAGTAATAGTAGTAGATGCAGAATCGTTTCGGTCTACTTGATACGGACGTGATGCCTATATGCATAATCATTGCCTTGGATATCGTCATAACTATGCGCTTTTCTATCAATTGCTCGACAGTAATTTGTTCACCCACCGTATTATTTTCCTTCAAGAGAGAAGCCTCTAGTGAAACCTATGGCCCCCGGGTCTATTTTCCATATTATATTTTCAGATCTATAAACCAAAAATACCAAAAATACTTTGCTGCAATCTATTTACTTTTATTTTAGTTTTACTTTTAGCAATCTTTTATATCTATCTCTATCAGATCTCATCCTTGCAAGTAACTGTGAAGGGATTGACAACCCCTTTATAGTGTTGGGTGCAAGTGTTTGATTGTATGTGCAGGTGAAAAGATTGGGGCCTTGCTTGTGCCTCCTACTGGATTGATACCTTGGTTCTCAACAACTGAGGGAAATACTTATCTACTTTGCTGCATCACCCTTTCCTCTTCAAGGGAAAACCAACGCAAGCTCAAGAAGTAGCAACTTCCCGAGCACAAATTAATATCTTATTTGATCCCAGCGCAAATACATGGTTGTAAGCATTAAGACATCATACATGTTCTCTTTTTATTATAAGTGTTTGAATCACTATTTGCTTGCTGATCCGGTCAAAAGATGGATTTGACACTTTGACAAAAGCTTGCTAGAGACCATCGCTTCAAGGGAATCTTCCTCTCATGGGTTTGATAACCAAGGTTCACCTCTAGGGAAACATGTGCAGAATACTCATTTATGTTCCAATAGTGTATCAATAAAAAGGAGTTATCAAGCCCTTTTTCTCGCGCCGTTGCCGGGGAGGAGTTTAGTATTCTTAGTCTTCGTGTTTAGAGTTTTTGTTAAAGTTAATTTTCATTTTTTGTTTTTTACTTTTCAGTTTTAAGTTTAAGTTTTATTTTTGTTGCAAGTCTTGTTAGTTCAAAAAACCAAAAGATTACCATTCTCGGTGTACTAAAGAATGGGTCCTTTAGTACCCTGACTTATGCACAGACAACAACAATTCATTGCCCGACAAGCCTTGTCGTAGGATAACCGCGCTCAAGATGCAGCTAGTTCAAAACCGAGCTGCTGACAGGCCATCTTGCCGGCAGGAGAAGGCCCGGCAAGCTCCGTGCCAGCAGGCTCCCACTACAAGGCCACCGCTCCACCTCATCGACCTGATTATCACTTATCAGTGAGGTGTCGAGCGAGCAGTTGGTTAGGTAGTGGCTGCCGGGGCACGTGGCAGCTCCTGAGGATTAAACTACCTTTATTAACACTTGTCCTGGTGGCGTGGCGAAGGAATAAGAGGTAGCTGGGCAGACGGCATAGAAGGAGAGACCACCCTCGCTGGAAGACGATGCCGTGTGTGACACCTCATGGCGCATTTAATGCATTTGTCCTAAGCCGTCAGATTTAGGTATGTTGCACTGTAGCCACTGCCAACATAGTGTTTTTACTGTTTTGCCACTTCGGTAACCCCTTCATCTATAAAAGGAGGTCCATGGCAACCGTTACAAGGGTCGAAACCCTGTCCTTTTGCACGTGGTAGCTATGCTCCCGTGCATTCTTGCCAGCTAGCTGCGCTCCCTGTAAACTTGGATAGCACATATAATCCACCAATACACAGGACGTAGGGCATTACACCTCGCAGCAGCCCGAACCTGTCTAAACCCTTGCGTGTAGTTAGTTGGTTCCGCTCTTTGCACACAATGATCCCCATAGTCGAACCGCAAAGGGTTCATTCATCGATCCCATAGATTGTCGTACCTCAACATCTTTGGCGCGCCAGGTAGGGGTCGAACCTACGGCCTTCCGCTAGATGTCGAGGTACGACAATCTATGGGATCGGCGAAGGGCCCCTTTGTCGTTCGACTTTGGGGATCGTCATGCGCAAAAAGCAGAACCAACTAACTACACGCAATGGTTTAGACAGGTTCGGGCCACTGCAAGGTGTAATACCCTATGTCCTGTGTTTTGTTGGATTATATATGTTGTCAAAGTTTACACAGAGCACAGCTAGCTGGCAAGAATGCATGGCAGCGCATCTACTAGTTGCAAAAGGACATGGTTTCGACCCTTGTATGGGTTGCCATAGACCTCCTTTTATAGATGAAGGGGTTACCACAGTGGCAAAACAGTAAACCACTATGTTGGTAGTGGCTACAGTGCCACATACCTAACTCTGATGGCTTAGGACAAATGCATTAACACTACTAGGGAAAAGCCTATAGGTGGAGCTTTAACACTAGCGCGGTTTAAAGGAGCTCGCTACTGCTAATTACCAGTAGCGCGCGTAAATCAAACGCGCTACTGCTCAACACTTATCAGTAGCGCGGGTAAAAAAGCAGCGTTGTTGGTATGGTTACCCACCCGACTATGCATAGTAGCAGCGCGCGTCGTGGAAGCACGCTACTACTAAATAGTTTAGCAGTAGCGCCCTTCTCTTTCACGTGCTACTGCTAAGCTCCCCTTATCCTCTTCCCCTCGCCCGCGTTGCTCACTCTCCCCTCCTCTCTCTCTCTCTCTCTCTCTCACTCACTCACTCACTCACTCACCCTGCTGTCATCGTCGTTGCCGCACCGCCATCTCCTCCATTGCCGTAAGCCTCCTCCCTGCCCCCGTCCTCCTCTCACCTCCATCCTCGCCCTCCTACCCCGGCTCTCACCCTCCTCCCCCTCCATCCTCTCCCTTCTCCCTCCTCCAGCCGCCGCCCCTTCTCCTCCTCCGGCCACCGACTCTCTTCCCTCCTCCCTCCACTTCCCTCCCTCCCTCCTCCCAACACTTCCCTCCCTCCCTCCTCCCTCTCTTCTTGTAGAATGTAGGTCTTTTGTTTGTAGAATATCCAATGAATTTGTATAACTTGCTTGTAGAATGTAGGTTTTTTGTTTGTAGAATATCCAATGAATTTGTATAAGTTGCTGGTAGAATGTAGGTTTTTTGTTTATAGAATATCCAATGAATTTGTATTGGAATAGTATATGAGAAATTTTTAGGTATCAAATTTCCTAGGAATTCACTAATATAAAATTGTTGTAAAATTATAGGTCTACAAATTTTTATTAAAAAAAATAGGTCTAGAAATTTTTAGTAAAAAAATTAGGTACTTTCAGTCTGTCGGAGCCAAACTTTTTTGTGGTCATGTGAATATTTTCTATTTGGACATGTGTGTATGTTATTCCAGGGAACACCTCCTAGTGCCTATGTTTTGCTAGAAAAGTTGATTCATTTCCGTTTCGGCAAATTTCAGGCGCTCGATATGTCCTATTTTAGCAATGGTCATGCGGAACTTTTTTGTGGTCATGACGAACTTTTTTTAATCTTTGAATCATGAACACAAGAAATGTCTGATGACGATAGGATCCCTGAGTGTGAACTCTGCGACGACGAACGGGGTATGTGCGACACACCTGCAAGACGGCAGGATCTTCACCATCAAGCTTGACGAGACCTTTGATGTTTCTACGGTATGCAACGATGACAAGTATTTTTTCGTAATTAATCATGACCTTTGTTTCTTTGCTTCAACGTGTAATTTTTGTTTTTTTACAATTCGACTAGTTCATCCCCTGCCATGCAAGACGGTATGTCTTGGAGAAGCACGGTTTCGAAGATAGTGAGAATATGGAGACGAGGAGCGCTAACCTGAGGACTAAACATGGTCATGCATTTCTGTGTAAACTAATGAATGCAGTTAATAACTCCGAATTTGGTTGCTCAAATTGGGAAGCTCTAGCCAAGGCATATGGATTTCAGGAGGATATGGAAATAAGCTTCGATATTCGTCCTGAAGATGATATTAAAGGTAATATCGACATTTGGGTGGATGATGATATGCTTCCAGATTTACCTCCATGTGAGTTTGTAAACCATATTTGTTGAGTAATTTATATTGTTTATTTAAAAATAGTTGGTGTTCGTTCCTACTTAACTTGTTTGTCTTTAATTGTCACCTTATTTCTCTTCTTCACCAAATATTCAAAAGATACTAGATCAGACCTACTACAATCATGGCTCGGAACTAACTTGGTTGGCGATAAATCATTTGATCACATTTATTAATAATATTGATAATTTTAATATCAATTATGAAGATATTGGCGAAAGGTTTTCTGGATACGTGCCACTAGTGCACCCGTTGAACCATGGTAACATTGTTGCAGATAGCATGGTAAGATTCTTTTTTACTATTCTGTCATTAATTAGTCCATCTTTTGCATACATAAATTTTTCTTAAGCAAAACTAGATTGCTAACTGTGTTATTATTATGTTCTTCAAAAAAAATTCCCTTCAGAGGTTGTGCCTCAGCTAATGTTTGTAGAAGGTGATTTGAATGTTATCAGCTTACGGCCACGGTGGCCTATAATATTCCGCCATGCATACTCGATTTCTAAAAGCGATCAAAGACTAAAACTCAAAGGATTTAGCAAATTAATGGAAGTCAGCAGACAACCACTTGGCGGAGGCGCGAAGGATTTGCTCAGGCCACGTATCGGAAATAGGTGGATCTCTATTATTCACAATGGAGGGGTCGGAGCTTACATGTTTTGTGCTATTTTACCTAGGAGAGATTAGTAGGTTCTACATATCTAGGAGAGAATAGTATGTGCTAGCTAAGAGAGAGGACCTTTTCTAGTTTATGACATTGTGTAGTAATGGTCAACTTGTCATGAGTTGTTAGATGATTAAGATGATGATAATTGTTATGTGACTAAGAATGATGAGTTATTAGATGACATAGATTAGATTAAAGTGGATGGGTGCAAGTGATTAAGTTGGGTTAGTAGGAAAATATGATGTTACGACGGCACACAAGTGTCTAATTCCTTTCATTCGACACTTGTGTGCCGTCGTAACATCATATTTTCCTGCTAACCCAACTTAATCACTTACACCCATCCACTTTAATCTAAATGTTGTTCTTGCGCAATTATTATTGATGTTGTATATCATTATGTATAACCGTGTGTAAATAAAATACTCTTTGCTGGTAAGGATAAAACGATGGGGCTAGTTCATATTAATTGAATTCTCTTTGTCTACATCATGTCAATGTTCTCCAAGCATTACTCTGTTTTACTTAATACTCTAGATGCATGCTGGATAGCAGTCGATGGGTGGAGTAATAGCAATAGGTGTAGGCAGGAGTCGGCCTATTTTCTTATGGACGTGATGCTTGTATACACATGATCATTACCGTGAATATCACACCACTAAGCGCTTTTCTATCAATTGCCCAACAGTAATTTGTTTACCCATCGTATGCTTACTTTCATTAGAGATGCCGCTAGGGAAAACTATGCCCCCCGGGTCTATTCACTTATATATTTATAAACGCTACAATACCTTGATGCCATTATTTACCTTATATTTTATTTTGCAATTTACAATTATCTACTATTATCTACACACTTAACTTGCTTGCAAATAACAAGATCAAGGGGGTTGACAACCCTCTTGCCCGCGTTGGGTGCAAGTTGTTTGCTCTTTTGTCTGCGGCCGCTGAAGACGGTTGTGGACTGATATTCCTATTGGTTCGATAAACCTTGGTTTCGTAACTGAGGGAAATACTTACCTATATTGTGCTGCAATTACCCGTTCCTCTTCACGGAAAACCCAGCGCAGACCACAAGTATCAAAGCTCCATGACAGGCTTCAAGATCTTCAGTCTCAAATCTATGATCTACAAAACCAAAACTGTGAGTATGAATCTCGTTTCAAGAGGATGAGTATAGCTGCAGATTTCAGGGACCTGCTCTTCCTTCTTCAACGGGGACCCTACACTAGTGCAGCCGCGTGCTATACAAACAGTTTTTAACCCCTTTCCGTGACGTAGTCTTAAACCATCGACTTGCATGTGTGGGCGATAGGGGGGCCTATCCCACACGAGAGGGAAAACCCGTCGGCGATGCCTGCACCCGGTCACACACGATGGGCAAAAATATATCGTTTGCGATTGGAAGGGCCATCACAGACATATTGGGGAAGACATGTGAGATGAGCTTATCATCCCACATAGGGAATCCCAAGGGTACGTCTCCGTTCGTATTGCAGATCACACACAATTTTTTGCATAACATCGTTTGTGATAGGGCTGGTCATCACACACGATAGTTATAATTCTGTCGTTTGCGTTATTCAAAACATCACTCACGGTGTCTAGAAGAAACTGTTTGGCATTGGGCTGCCCATCACACACACTTGCTATGTGAAAATGTTTGTGATTGGGTGTCCTAACACACACAGTTGTCGACCAGAATTCGTGTGTGATTGCTCACCGATCCAACACACCAACTTTCTAGAAACCGTGTGGGTTTGTTGAGGTCATCGCCCACTGTGTAGTCTTAGAAACTGTCTGCAATGGGAACCCCAATAATCAGCCTGGTTGCTCTATTATTTATAATCCATTTAGTGATCAAATTAACATTTCATATCAAGCACATAATATATTTCTTATTCGTCGTACGGCAACAAGGATTTCATAATTGAATTACATCAGGGTACAACATTATATAGGCATATACTGCCTAGCTACCCAATTGCACAACATGAATTTTTTTCAAATGCAACATCCAAAACCTTTGGAAATTAAGTATCATCGTAGACGGTAAATAGACAGATGAGTCTCATCTAGAAAACTGTTAAAGCGGAAGGCGAATATTGAGCCTTCAATGATGTTGAAGGTTCTCGCAACTTTAGGCCAGTGCCTGTGGATGATTGCCCGCCCATCCTTCGTCCTCTTGAGGAAGACTTCAAGATTATACTGTGGGTGTTGTATGAATACCTTCCTCGCCTCTTAATCATACAGGTGGTTTGAGACGCAATCATCGATGAACTGCCTTGAGAAGGACTGAAAACAAACATACGCATAAATATCTTTTCTAAAATTTGAAATGGCGCAAAGGGAAAAGGACAAGGTGAAAGAGATGGTACCATCCTATAGTTGACTGATGTCTTCTTCAGTGTGCAGACAAACATCTTGTTGTTTTTTGTAGCTAGTTTCTTTATCTTAACAATCTTTCTGAGTTTCTTGATTTGACTGATATTCAAGGACACCTCATTTCCCCACATGCAAAAAGGGTAGAACAGTGGGTCTAAACCTCTTACAACGGGACCTACATGTGCAAGAACAAATTATAAAAAACATTAATATTATAATGGTTCCTGCAATTGCACAATAATGTGCTATTAGCCAAACGACCATGGATGTGCAAACCTCGATGGTAAACTTTAGTGTCCCCCATTGTTTCCCCCTGCAACATATTTAAGACAAATATTGATCAGGTTATAAGTGATATTTGGCATACTATCAGTGAAATATGTTAATGGAAAATAAACAAATTGCGGATGCAACAGATTAATTCGAGCCACATGGAAAAGCCAGTTATCTAAACCAAGCGTGCTAAGAACTAGGAAATATAGCAATTCTATATGTTTCACATGTATTTAGTACATCTAAATTTGATTTATTCATCACATGCATAACAATACAAAATTGTACCAACAACAATCGAATATCACATTGCAGAATTGAACTAAATAGTTAAATGATCACCACAACAAATGAATGAAAAAGTTAACTAAGCACCACATTGCACAATAGAACATACTAGAAGGTCAGGTTGCAGTAGCATTACATTGGACATTTCACTAGAATTTCTAAATGAAAGGCAGTAGCGGCACACGCAACAGGTAAACGAAACATGCTTAACCAGCGTAGCTATGTGAACATAGGACTTAGTGATAAAGCTAAGAAAAATAAGCTATTTCTCATCGTCGGGGATATCGATGATGATGGACTCCTTCAACTTGGAAGAGGGTCAGGCCTCCACACTGTGGGTGCACCCCTCGTAGTGGTGAGTGGCCTGATCCTGCCCCGGCACCAACATGTTGGCTCTGGAGTTGAGGTAAGCACGGGCATGCTGAGAAAACACATCGAAGTCTTCGTCGAACGCACCGGTGGCGCCCTCGAGAAAAGACCATGAGCTGTCGTTTATAGCAGCCAACCGCGTGGCGGCGTCAGCGCACGAGGCATCGACGGTGGCCTCAACGGCGAGGTGCTCCTCCAAGATCTGGGGGTCGGCACGCATGGAATCCATCGCTGCCTCATCTGCGCGTGCAGCCGCGATTTGCTTCTCGGCTGCCAAATGTTCTTTGAGATCCTGGCTATAATGTGTGCACCATGGCTTTCGGCGGCGATTATTTGGAGGATGGGGCAGTGATTTGGGTGGAAGGTGTTGCGCCGGTGGTCGGGCCGTGTGGGATGGAGGAGGAGGGGGTGAGGGGGTATTGGGGAGGTGTCGATTACCTGACTAGATGGACGAGGCCGAGCAGCGGGAAGGAGCGGCGCCGGCGAGGAGGCGGCGCTGCAAGCAAGCAGTGAAGGTTTGAACTAGGAAAGGTAGAGGAAAAGGGGGAAATGTTGCTTTTGATTGGTACCGGGGGGCGAGGGAGGTAGATATTTCCATGGCAGCCCAAAATTTTCATTTGGTTCAGCAAAAAACTGGCGCGGAAAGCACCATCGGACACAGTCCCTTATTCAGAACCGTGTGCGATATCAAAACATCACAAACGAAGCCTATGTTATACCCCGTGTGTGATGAACTTGAACGTGCAATTTTTTTAGAATGGTTCTTGATATCAACACATCACAAACGAAGCATGTGCTATACATCGTGTGTGATGAACTTGGACGTGCAAATGTTTGTCTCCAATCTTCCGACGTAAGATTGGGTACTACATATCACACAATTTGTGCCAAAAAATTGTGTGTGATGAACTTCAATTTCATTTTCAATTTATAAGATGGAATGGGGATATGGCGGCAAATTTTTGGTCCGAATTTCCCTGGTTACAGTGGTCATCCACGTCGTCGCATAATTTAACATCAATTGCTAATTTGGGTACTACACAAAAGAGCCTACACCACAGCCCGCACTTACTTAATCGAGCAATTAAACAGAGCTGGTTGACCTAAACATTACTCTAACAAAAGACCAGCGCTCTAAACAAAGACTAATGTTTTGCCTGCCGCTCGTCGATCTCCGCCGCATCCTCCATGACCAGCTCACGCTCGACGACCTCCAGGGGAAGGGGCTCCATGGCATCCATCGCCACATACTTTGCAAGCATCTCGCGATCCGCGTCCACCATCTCTTTGGAAAAGGCCAACACGAGTCTGGTGTGGGCGGCCGCGGTCCGGGCATTGACAGCCTCCATCTCGACAAGGGAGGCTGCCGAAGAATGGACAGCCGCCCGAGCGCTCTCGGCGATTGCCAACTCTTGTAGGTTGCCGACTGTTGTTGGAGAAAGTCGTTGCTATTTGTGCGGTGACCGACACGAGCTGGGCGTGGGGGGCCTCGGCATAGGCGTGGGCAGCCGCCATCAGGGCTACGACGGCCATCGAGGAACGGACAACTATGGTGCCGTTCTCGCCATTTGCTATCCCGATCACGGATGTTGCTGCCGCCATCTCAGATGCAGCAGCTGCCCTTTCGGCGGTTGCAGCCGCCCTGTCGGAGATTGTGGTCGCGCTCGAGGATGTTGTGAGCGCGTTCATGGCTGATGCAGCCGCGCTCGAGCCGGAGTGGGTCGCCGAAGTTGCCCTCACGACGCGGATCCACGTCCCCATCTTTCACCGGTGACGCTTGAATAGTACAGTGGTCTTGGGGAACAAGTGTGACTGTGTGGTTGACACGCCGGCGGTGGACTGAAGCTTTCGGCCTAAGCCAAATATGAGAATTGGCCCAAGATATTTTTATACCACATCACACACGTTTCATGATCAACAACTATTTGCGATGTATTTGATTTTCATATTGCTTTGAAATGAAAAATGAAGTTACGTCGGCAATTGAAGGTGTTTGTATGGCAATAAAATTTATCTGCAGTGAACGTGCAACTATAGGAGTGTCTGTTAAATATGGAATTATTCAGGGTTGTTTAGGCCCTTTTAAACATTTAAAGAGTTTTTTACACTTTCATGTGCATAGTTCAAATTTGAACTGCAGTTAAGCACATACTAAAGTGCACCTGAATGGGTTGAAAATCATCTATGTGTCACTGAATACATGTTTTGGTCCAATGCAAGAAATAGAAATTAAACAAATTCCAAACCTCTTGGTATTTTGGCTCGGCCGTAGACTTTGGGAAGCCGTGTTTTCAAATTCCAGTAAATCCAAATATCATCAGAAATTCATGAATCTTTGCATGGTGTCATGTCATGGCTCATGTGTATTGTGGTAAAAAATGCCCAGTTCGGGACAAGTTTTGGCACAAACCTCTTACAAACCGAAGATTCTCACAAGAAGTCATGTGGTTCCGGCGAAACACCATCTGATGTCTCTTCTCGCCTTGAATTTTTTCTAGAGTCTCCATTGAGCAACATGAATGTGTCGTGCTAAACAATGGAATATTATAGAGTTCGTTTGGCCTTTTTAGTACATTAATTGAGTCTTATAAGCATGTAATGTACATAATTCAAATTTGAACTACAATCACATGGTCCAGCAAATGAAAATAGGTTGAAAAATCATACATGTTTCCCTGGCTGCATGTTTAGGTACCACGCAAGAAATGGGAATGAATTTCAAACATATCGTCGTCTTAGCTCGACCGCAAACATTGGGAAACTTAGTTTTTAAATTCATGTAAATTCAAACCTCGATAGAAATTCATGAAACTTGGGCATGGTGTCATCAATTGCCCTGTTGAGTGTGCTGTGGTAAAAAAATTGCCCTATTTTGGACAGGTTTTGGCACGAAGCCTTTTACAAACCGGAGATTCTCACAAGAAAGTCATGTGTTCCGATAGGGAAAGCTCACCTTTTATGTGTGAAACAACATCCGCTGTCTCTTCTCGCCTTGAATTTATTTCTAGAGTCTCCATGGAGCAACATGAATGTGTCGTGCTAAACAATGGAATATTATAGAGTTCGTTTTGCCTTTTTAGTACATTAATTGAGTTTTATAGGCATGTAATGTGCATAATTCAAATTTGAACTACAATCACACGGTCCAGCGCATGAAAATAGTTCGAAAAATCATACATGTTTCCCTGGCTGCATGTTTAGGTACCATGCAAGAAATGGGAATGGATTTCAAACATATCGTCGTCTTGGCTCGACCGCAAACATTGGGAAACTTAGTTTTTAAATTCATGTAAATGCAAACCTCGACAGAAATTCATGAAAGTTCGGCATGGTGTCATCAATTGCCCTGTTGTGTGTGTTGTGGTAAAAAAAATTGCCCTATTTTGGACAGGTTTTGGCATGAAGCCTCTTACAAACCGGAGATTCTCACAAGAAAGTCGTGTGTTATGATAGGGAAAGTTCACCTTTTATGTGTGAAACAACATCCGCTGTCTCTTCTCGCCTTGAATTTATTTCTAGAGTCACCATAGAGTAACATGACAGTCATGCTAAACTATGGATTTTTTCCAGGGTTCGTGAGACCTATTTAATACATTAATTGAGTTTTCTAGCCATTTAATGTGCATAATTCAAATTTGAACTACAATCACAAGGTCCAGCGCATGAAAAATATGTTGAAAAAATCATATGCCTTTCCCTGGATGCATGTTTAGGTCCCACGCAAGAAATGGGAATGGATCTAACATCTCATTGTCTGTTGGCTCGGCTGCAAACATTGAGATACTTGGTTTTCAAATTCCCGTAAATCCAAAACTCGTCCGAAATTCATGAAACTTGGCATGGTGTCGTGACAAGGGCACACATATGTCGTGGTAAAAAATTGTCCAAATTGGACATGTTCTTGCACAATCTCCTTACAAATCGGAGCTCCCCACAAGAAGCTTTGTGGTTTCGATAGGAAACATTATATATGCATGTCACATATGCGGGTGAAAAGACATCCGATGCCTCTTCTCTCCTTGATTTTTTTATAGAAACAACACAGACATGTGCGTGCGAAGTGCAAAAATATGAATAAATTAAGGGATCATCTCGCTCTTAAATACATTAATTGAGTTTTCGATGCACTATTTAATGTGCATAATTCAAATTCGATCTACAATCACAAGGTCCGGGGCAGCAAAATGGGTTGAAAAATCATATATGTGTCCCAGGATGCATGTGTTAGGTTACATGCAAGAAATGAGAACGAATTTCAAACATCTCAGCATGTTGGCTCGACCACAAACATCGAGAAACTTGGTTTTCAAATTCTCATAAATCCAGAACTCCGTCGGAAATTCATGAAACTTGGAATGGTGTCATGACAAGGCACACATATGCCGTGGTAAAGCATAATACCAACTTGGACATGTTTTGTCACAAGCCTCTTACAGACCGAAGCTTCTCACACAATAAGCTACGTGGTTCTGATAGGGAACATATGCATGCCACATCTGCGGGTGAAACGACATCCGATGTCTCTTCTCTCCATGATTTTTTTCTAGAAACAACATAAAGCAATAGGTGTGTGCTGCAAAAATATGAAATTATTAAGGGTTCGTATGACTTTTTATACACTAATTGAGTTTTATGTGCATTTAATGTACATAATTCAAATATGAACTACAGTCACAAGGTCTATGTTGGGCAGGGCCTCGTCATATAAAACACAAATATGTTGTGGTATTTTTTAGCGTCCACTTTGAGAGAAAGAGCAAGCACTAGTGGAGAAATGGCTAGCCACAACTCTTGTTCGTGGCGCGCCATTTCTCACCAACGCCAGCACTAATATTTTCAAATAGTGCTGACGTTGGCTAAATTCATACGCCATAGCTATTCTATTAGTGTTGGTGTTGCACATTAGCCCTGGCGTTGCACATTAGGCCCATGCCAGCACTAATCTGTCTAATCCCCTCACCGAGCCCCTACTCCCCACTCTCTCGAGCCCCAACTCCCTCGTCCTACTCTTGATCCCCGCCGCCGCCCCCGCCGCCGCCCGTTGCTGCCCCGTCCGACGCCGCCCGTCGCCACCCCGTCCGACGTCGTGCGTCCCCGCCCCGCCCGCCACCGCGTCCGACGCAGCCCGTCGCCGCCCCTCCAACGCCGCGCCCGACCCGATGCTGCCCCTCCACCGCCGCGCCCGACGCCGCCCGCAGACCATGTCACTAGTATTTTGCTATCTCCACTGTTTGAATGTTGGTTGGGTATTTTAGATGTAGATTCATCCATTTTGCTTCGTATGTAGATTCATGCATGTATTGTTAAATTTGGTTCGTCCTTTTTTTATGTGGTTCATGCATGTATTGTTAAATTTGGTTCGTCCATTTTGCTTCGTATGTAGATTCATCCAGTTTGCTTCATTCATTTTGCTGTTTGTATGTATATAGACATATTTTAGATGTAGATTCATCCATTTTGCTTCGTATGTAGTCCGTAGTGGAATCTTTTAAAAGACTTATATGTAGGAACAGAGGGAGTATAAGTTTATAACTATATCTTCTTTACAATAGTCGAGTGCCATATAAGGCTACATTCAGCATATATAAGTGCTTAAACTTTTGGTCTCTATCAAACATAGCCTAAGTATGCAACATGTTTCTATCAAACATAGCCTAAGTAATTAATTTATTATGTATGACACAACCTATTTCCATTCTTTATGCATTAAACACTCTTTTCATTCTTTAGCCAAATAGCATGGCCGACTCTAGCCTCTGGGTAGGCTCCTCTGATCATTGGTCGGGGTTTTCTGAAGATAAATGCGACGTGAGCACCAACCAGGTAATAGCAATAGCATTGTGTGTGTGTGTGTGTGTGTGTGTGTGTGTATGTATGTATGTGTGTATGTATGTATGTATCTAACCAATAATTAATTGTTCATGATGTGAAACCCTTGGCAGGCATACGTAGGAGGTCCGTCTTCGCCAGCTGTCGTTGTGCAGTCTTCAGGTGACGTGGACATGCTTAGTCACAAGCTAATCACGTCACGTGAGAGTACCCTCAAGACCCTGCAGGAGTTGAATGACTCCCTGATGAAGGAGAAGGTCAGATCACGATGCTGAACCTCGAGATAGGTGAGATCAATAAGGACATACAAGTCCTGAAGGACCAGAGGACTCGGCTGAAGACCGAGAAGGCACGTTACATCAAGGAGGGGGAGACGAATAGGAATAAGCTTCATCATCTTAAGAAAGTCCTTAGGAAAAACTAGCTAGGTAGTGTCGATCATGAGAGGGAAAGATCGATATATACATTGTGAGAAGTAATTGGTACTTTCCTTTTGTGAATTTGCTATCTTTTGTGAATGAAATGTTTGGTATCTTTTGTGAATGAAATGCTTAGTATCTTTTGTGAAGCTGGTATTTTTTTATTAGCTAAATATGACAGTGTCGGCGTGCAAGTCTATCCAACACCAGCAGGTATTCCAAATACTCCTGGCGTCATCTCCATCGCTACCACTAAATTTTAACTGTGGCGCCATATTGGTGGCGTCGTGTGTCCACGCTAGCAGGCCCCTTTTTGCCATGCCATAGCTAGGGTTTTCGGCACTAGTGTAGCATTATTAATAGCCAACAATGGCATTTCGGAACAAAAATCTGTCACGTTACCATCACAAATGGGCGTATTATTTATAATTCGTGGACGTTCTACAAACCATTTACGTGTTGCCATGTGTCGCTCTCTGTATTGGCAGGGAGGTAGCATGCGGACAGGTGTTTGAGTAGGCGGGTGACGTGCGAGCAGTGTCCTCCACATGCTCATCAGGGATGCGTGTCCTTTGCCAGTCATCAAAGACATTTCAGACTGAATACCCGTATGCAGACCGAGGGCAATGGTTCCTTCCCTACTAAGCCAAGCGAAAATCTAGCGTGAAGGAATTTTTTCATTGCATCATCGCAAACGGTTGTGAATGATGACCCGTGTGCCCTTCCAATGCTACACCTTGTACTGGTGCTAACTGCTAAGGTTGCCATGTATGCAAAAAAATCTGATGTGGGAAGGTAATTAAGAGGAGAGATATGAGTTTGGTGACCACATGAAGAAACAATGCCAAACGCGTGAACCTTGGCAAAACACTTAAATGAAGGAAACTCACCAATGCATGCAAGAGTTTAGTTGCTAAATCATTAAATGAAGGGACCTTAGCAACAATGCATTATGGACTTGAGTTGCTAAGACATTTAATACACTAAGCACCCCATCTAAGCACCGATCGATGCATTGGCAGTAGTAGTCACGTAAAATTCGAATCTGTCATATTGGGTAAATTTTCATTTGTCAAATTGGAAACACTCACATTTGTCAAATTTTGCAGGAACAAAATCACTATTACTGTGCAATTTTGCAACTGAAATTCAGTAAACATAGATTTCATTCATAGATTAAGAATCGGTCTTTGTACAAAATAGTTCAACTCGACAGCTGAATCGAACAAACTTTTCCCCAATTGTTGCCAACCATGTACTGAAATAGCTAGTTCAACTATATATACTAACTAATTTAAAGTAGGTGGGACAGTTCAACCATATCTATAGTTAGATGAACTGAACAAAATAGCCCCTAAATACTACTCCAGAGGGGCTTTGTGCTACTGCCAGCAGCCTTCTCCTCTACCGAGCGTGTTCAGTAAGAGGCGGAGGAGGAGTAGCCTACTGACGAACTGGAGGAGTCGAATTCGTCGGCTGCCGCTGCTGCCCTCCGCCGCTCCTGACGCGCCTCCTCGAAGCGGTGGGACTCGATGTAGATCTCCTCATTCGGTGCCACAGCTGCGGCGTCTACTGCGGCCACAGCGGCGGTGAGCCTCCTTGCGTGCTCGACCTGGCGCTCCTCCTCCTCATGTAGGAAGTTGATGCAGCGCGCTACGCCGCTGACGCAAAAGCCGAGCGGCTGGGCTTCGGCGGCGGCCTCCTCCTCCTGCCTTCGGGCCGCAGTGGCGGAGCGAGTGATGGCCCCGGCGACTGACCGTGGGGTGGCTGCCAAGGCGGACGCTGGTGTGGTGGCGGCCAAGGAGGCCGCTGGTGGGGTGGCGAAAACGGCGGCCGACGATGGGATGGGGGCCACGGCGGTCACCGGCAGCAGCTGCCTTTGGGCAAAGGTGGAGGAGCATGTGGTGGGTGTCGTGAGCACAGCCAACAAGGACGCCAGACGCACTACACACTTCCGGGTACTGCATCGTCGACGTGGTGCAGCCTCCCAGCTGGAGCTGCCCTCTGGCGGAGTGGCGGAGCGACGATGACGGACATGTGGCATTGGCGATTGGGGGAGAAGCAAACTTGGGAAGCTACGGGCGGGGAGGGGATGAATGCGATGTGGAGACGCCGGCCATGAGGGTTTATAAAGCGGGTGGCCAAGGCGAGCCGGGCGGGAAGCTTGCGTGCGTTCCTGCGCGGTTGTGCGGGAACATGAAGCCCAAAGGAAACGTTGCATGCTCCCGAAGCATTGGGTGTTTGGGGGATTTCGGCGAGCCGGGCGGGAAGCTTGCGCGGGAACCTGTGCGCTCCCGAAGCGTGCACTGGAATCCTCGGGCGGCAACGCGGTGACAAGACGGGACGGAGGTGGGAGAAATGACAAGTACACAAACGGTTAATAATAAAACAACCGTTTGCGTTTTATTAGAAAGCAAACAGTTGTTCTGTATGCACCGTCATGAATTAATCTACGCATGAGGCGGTTGATGCGGCCGCGGCGTGCTGTGCTCACGTCCATGTGCGCCCGCTCTGTCGGCGTCCACACGCGAGCAATCACGTACGTTCAGGGCGGCATATGCATGCGGTTGCGCTGCTCCTGGCGCCACCATGCAGTTAAGCGGTGCAAAAACTGCCATGCGGACATGCCGAAATTCCAGGCCGTCCGGCGCAATTTATTCCCATGGCCATTTACCTTCGTCTCTTCCACCTTCCAATCGCGCCACACAACACAAGAAGCACACCCACAATCTCTTCATCGCTTCAACCTTCCCGTGCGGATCCATTGGTGGCTGCCGGCGCCGAGCGGCAGTTCGCCAAAATTGTCAAAGTGGACACCCACAGGAAGACGGACCTCTCGGTAGTGTACACCAATGACCCGGTCATGGTGGTGAACTCCATCAACATGTGGGAGCAGATGCTTGCTGAGGATGACAAGTACAAAGAGGTCAGCTTCGACCTCGAGTACACCGGCAGTCGTGCCGTGCATGATCAGAAGGTTGTCGTCGCCCAGTTGTGCGTGCACCATCACGTGCTCGTCTACCACTACTACCTGGCCACAAGGCCTTGCGAGTGTTCGCCAGGTTTGTCAACAGCCCCGACTACAGGTTCGCAACGGTGGACACCACCAACGATCTAAAGGTGCTCAAGACTTCGGGCTTGTCCTGCCAGAAGCTTGTCAACATCCAAGGTCAGTACAGGGTCTGGGGCGGCGAGAAGAAGAAGCAGAAGGACTCCCTGGTTGACCTCGCCGCAGCCATCATCGACCCATATTACAGAGACATGAAGGCTGAGTGCCACAAGGACAAGTCTGCCTAGCACAAGGCCCGGGCGAACGAACTAGATGAAGAAGACATCAAGCACGCGGCCAAGGACGCGTACACAAGCTACGAGATGTACAGGAGGATCATTGACATGAGGAAGTGCCTCCTTCCTGCAGACGACGAGGGATAGCCACAAGCAGAGCAGTGTCGGCAACCGTTGTCAGAACAACAGCATGATTTGGTGATCGTCTACTTCTTGTAAATTTATATTGAGGAATGTACATTGTTGTGTGGTCACTTATGTAACTGGACGTTCAAGTTGGTTATGCGACAATAATGTTGGTGTTCTGTAGACAGAGCATATAGATGTTGTGCAAACAGAGCAAATCACATCTCATACAATTATTAGCAGCAACCGTTTGCCCACAACACACACAGGTTGTCAGGATGAATCGTTTGGGTTATTATTGGTCTTCCCACACAATTCTGATGAATGAACTGTTTGCCGGGTACCCATAACACACACGGTTCTTAGGATGGATCTTTTGGGTTATTATTGGTCTTCCCACACAATTCTGATGAATGAACTGTTTGCCGGGTATCACACACGCCTTCTTAGGCTAACTCATTTCTATTCTGCTGGATCAGCGTAAACAGTTTGTCCGAGTGAACTGTATGCCGCACTACGCACACGTATGTAGTTTGTTAACCATTTCTGTTATCTTCCATAATCACAAACATTTCATAAGAACAAACTCTATGCGACGCATCACACATGCAACTATTTTTTGAATCGTATTTGATGGTTCCACCATCGCACATGGTTTTCGTCATTGGCGGCAGAGCTTGAACTATACCGTTTGTGATTGATGGATCGCACACAATTTGGTTGAAGGGTCTCTCATTGATGTGTCATCTTTGGACCATCCTGCAGACGGAGGACAAGCCTACTACTTCATCACCACCATCACCCAAGAAGGACACTTGAGTACATGGGTATGGGCACCACCTCTATCTTTTTCCAAGCTTGGGGGAGGTGCTCCGGTATCGTATCACCATCACTTTTACCATTATCATCTTTCTTAGTTCGATCCTTAGCTATTTCGTGATCTATAGGAATAAAAGTTTAGTATTCCTTTGCTTATATTCCTTGCTTTGTGATCTATCTATCCCTGTAACCGAGTGTGAGAGTTATATAATAAAGATTAGTTTGAGTTTGCTGCTTTACTCTCATGCATCAATCATAGCATTGAAATAAAAGAAATAGAAAGATCATATGCAAATCCCATGGGAGAGTAATGACGTCACATAAAAAGAAGTGTGCTTGATAAAAGTTGTTGGGAGTTAACAAACATAGTATTAGTCATTGATACAATCCATGCAAAATTATGAAAGAGGATAGGATATTCACATACAAATATACAATCTTGGACATCTTTTATGATTGTGAGCCCCCATCAAATATTTTCTACATGATCGAATAGTTGATGTTGGACAAGGAAGACAGTGTAATGAGTCATGTTAGTCTATATTCACATAGAAGTTATATTGTCATGGATCCTCTAACATGTGGTGCTTGTCTAGGATCTTTTGCTAGCCAAATATTTGCACTAAGTAGAGATACTACTTGTGCATCCACAACCCTTAAACCCAGTTTCTTGCCGTGAGAGTCCACCATATCTACCTATGGATTGAATAAGATCCTTCAAGTAAGTTGTCATCGGTGCATAAATCAATAAAAAAATTGCTCCTAAATATGTATGGCCTTTTATTGTAAGGGAAAATAAACTTTGTACGGTCTTGTGATGGCAAAGAAATAAAAGCGATGGACTACATAATAAAGGTTGCTATCACAAGGGGCAATATAAAGTGACGTTCCTTTCCATTAAGAGTTTGCACGTCCAAAAATAAAAAGCGCATGACAACCTCTGCTTCCCTATGCGAAGGGCCTATCTTTTACTTTTCTGTATTTACTTTGATGCAAGAGTCAATAATGTTCATCCCTATTCCATCTTATTAACTCTTTAGTGGCAAGCATCATGTGTTGGGGAAGATCCAGGCATATATATCCAGTTGGATATAGATGATCATGAGTCCCTATCATCCTATGTGTTTGACAGAAACGTTTGCTCCAAAAATATGTATTGAGTGTCAGCAATCATAGAAGACTAAATGATAGTTGAGTATGCGAACTTGCTAAAATGAAAGCTCTTACATAGACTCTATGATGAATTGAGATTGTCTCAATGACTAAGAACATAGTTTGTTGGTTGTCAATAAAGTTTATGCTCCATACTTCAATACTTCTGGATAGATTGTTACTTGCTTATGAAAAGTTATATGATGACGTTTGATGCTATGATAATATTCATGATGCTCGCATGTCCGTATTTTGTTTTTATCGACGCCTCTCTCTCTCTACTTATGTGGTCATTGTAATCGAGTTCGGCTTTCTCTTGAGGAAAAGCGAGGTCTAAGCTTGGGGGAGTTGGTACGTCAATTTTGCATCATGATTTCCTCTAGTTCATTATTCCATTTTATGATACAATTCTAATGCCTCTTCTCTCTTAATTTGCAAGATCTAACACAAAGAGGGAAATTGTCGGAAACTAGAATTCTGGATCAGAAAGACATGGAAAAAGCTGGAAATTTTCTGGACTCCAAGTGACGAGAAACTTGACGAGGATTTTTATGGAATATATCTGAATTATTGAAGTGAAGAAACACCAGAGGGGGGCACCTGTGGCTCCCAAGCCAACAAGGCGCGACCAACCCCCTGGGCGCACCCTGATGGCTTGGGAGGCCCACAGGCAGGCTCCAGCCCCCCTCTTCTGCTATATGAAGGGTTTTGGCATAGAAAAAGTCAAGAGGATAATTTTGGGACGAAGCACAGTCGTCTTGAGGCGGAAACCTAGGCATAAGCCCTTTTGCTCTTCGGCAGAGAGTTTCTATCGGGGAAACTTCCCTCTGGGAGGGGGAAATCGAAGCCATCATATATCACCAACGCTTCCTCCTTCATGGGAGGACCAATCTTCATCAACATCTTCAACATCATCATCTCATCTCGAACCCTAGTTCATCTCTTGTATTCAATATTTGTCTCAAAACCTCAAATTGGTACATGAGGGTTGCTAGTAGTGTTGATTACATCTTGTAGTTGATGCTTGTTGGTTTACTTGGTGGAAGATAATATGTTTAGATCCTTTATCATATTCATTACACCTCTAATCTTGAACATGGTGATGATTTATGATTAGTTACTTTTGTTCTCAAGGGCATGGGAGAAGTCTTGTCATAAGTAATCATGTGAACTTGGTATTCGTTCAATAGTTTGATGATATGTATGTTGTTGTTTCCTTTAGTAGTGTCATGAACGTCGACTACATGACACTTCACCATACTCTGGGCCTAACGGAAGGCATTGTGGAGTAATAAGTAGATGATGGGTTGCGAGAGTGACAAAAGCTTAAACCCTAGTTTATGTGTTATTCCATAAGGGGCTGATTTGGATCCATATGTTTCATTCTATGGTTAGATTTATCTTAATTCTTCTTTCGTAGTTGCGGATGCTTGCAAGAAGGGGTAATCATAAGTAGGTTTTTTGTTCAAGTAAGAACAGCACCTAAGCACCGGTCCACCCACATATCAAATTATCAAAGTAACGAACGCGAATCAACTCAACATGATGAATGTGACTAGACGGAAATTCCCATGTGTCCTCGAGAGCACTTTGCTTCATATAAGAGAACTTTCAGGCATGTCCTTTGCTATAAAAAAGTATTGGGCTACCTTGCTACATACCTATCACTTGTTACGAATTATCTTGCTACAAAATGATCTATCACTGTTCCGTAGAGCACTTGGAGAGAATACCTTGCTGAAAATTGCTTGTCATTTCCTTCTGCTCCTCGTTGGGTTCGACACTCTTACTTATCGAAAGGACTGCGATTGATCCCCTATTCTCGTGGGTCATCAGTGTCTGACCACAGCAGCCCCCCTAGTCCTGAGTGAGATTCTATGATCTTACTCGGGGTCATTAAAATGTATAAAAAGAAATAGCAGTAGCCCCCGAGACCCTGACCAGTTAGAAATATCCGAGCTGGGGATCGTTATTGTCCGAGGAGTTTTTATTATCTGCATTTTTTTTGTTTGTAGGAATCGGCCTCGATTTCAGCGTCCAACTCGGAGGAGTTTGAAGAGATGAACCATAAGCTGGATAGGTCTTAGAAGGACATGGAACTGATGAGGAGGCAAATGGAGGAAGTTCAAGGTAAATTCTAAAAGATGATTAGTATTTATGTACCTGTATCTTAAGGAATGTTGTGGCGCTGGGCTCTAAAGCATATTTGTAATGTGCTTGCAGCTTCCTCCACGGTGCTAGAAAATCTCTGGTCCAAGCTACAAACAGCTCAAAAGGAGGCCGAGCAGCACAGGGCTGTGGCGGAGCAGGCTAGCAAGGAGCTGGCTACGGCGAAGGAGGTCGGCTAGAAGCACACGTCGTGGGTCCTGGAGGTGGAGGTGGACCTGAAGGGGATTTACACCAAGCGTGACACCCTTCAGGAGGAGAAGAAGAAGCTTGTCGCCGAGCTCGCCAAAGCGAGCTCGGACTGTAAATCTGGCATTCCTCAGAGGCCTTCAAACCTGCCAAAGAGCAGCGGGACGCCTGCGCTCACTATGCCGCCCACCCTATCGAACCAGCTGAGAAGATCTTCTGGCATCAGTTCCATGCGCCCGAGCACCCTCCTCAGCTGAATAATCAAATGAAACAGCTGGTGGACCTGTTTCGCACGGCGCGGACAGTAATGGAAGACCTCTGCGTCAACTTGTGGCCGGCCAGGCCGATACCTAGCAGCTTCTTCGACATGTTGAACATGCTGCACGAAGCCAGCTCCCAGGTGGATTGCTGGAAGAAGTCTGCCTGTCTGGAGGGCGCCTAACAGGCGTACGCATCGGTGATGGCGCACTTCCCGAAGATCCAACCATTGGTTATCGCGTCCGGCCCCCAGAAGGAAAGAGCGAGAAGGCCAAGAAGTCCCTGGCCGAGGTCCTTGAGGATGCCCAGAAGACCGAGGCGGAATGCTTTAAGTCTGAGCTACATTTCTGAAAGGTCCCTCGGTATGCCGAGGAGTATTTATAATGGAAAATATGCTTTAATCAGTTCGGTTCTATCTGATATGTTTATATACTTCTCCTGTGTGACCATTTTTATATCTAAAAGTTTCCGGTCATCGGCTTCCGCCCCCTTGTAGATGCTATGCGGGGTGTTCTCTAACACGCGTGAATCCTTAGCTGACGTCTCAAGACCCGTAGGTGATTGCGTGTTTAGATGAACGAGGCAATCAGACCATAGTGGCTTTATCACTTTCACTTGGTCATATGAGCTCTAGTTGGTGTGGTAGTTTAACTAGCCCCCGGTGTGGTGATGATCGGACCAGCCGAGGTACACCTATCTCAACATCTCGGTTCTTGTAATAAGAACCCTTCGTTTAGTATGGCTCCACCACTAACGGCAGGTAGTTTCACACTGTTGTTGGATCGCTTGACCCATTTACACTTATCGTGACAGTCAATTTTCGGCTTTCTCCACTGAACTGCTTAACCATCCGGGCTGGAAGCGCAATCGCAGTGGTTCTCCCTTTACACCCCTAGCCGAACAGAGCGGAACGTAGGAGGCAAAGACAGGAACGGGGCAACCCAATCATTGACCAAAATCATGATTCATAACAAATGCATAAAACGCAATATCCAAGACGCCGATCAGACATCGGACTTGAACATCGGCTCGTCTATAAATCCGAGCCCCCGGTTGAAAGCCGGACTCTACTGCATGTGGGGGTATACTACCGCTGGGCAATTATGAAAAACAACACGTAATCATGTACAAGGACCGAAAAGCGGTCTATTTTATTATTCGTAGGGCTTAGCCATTCATGCCGAGCTATAATAGTATATAGAGAGTATGTTTGGGGAAGATAAGAGGCAAAAAAATACAGGGTTTTATATAAGCGGTCGATGTGACCCGTTGCTCCCGTGCCGCACGTCTGCGCATTCGCGCTGTTGACCAGCTCGTCCTTGTCTAAGCCAAGGTTGATGTATATGTCTGACTCCCCGCGATGCTTCAAGCATTTGAGAGGTGAGGAATCCAACGAGGCTGGAGCCATGATTTGGCAGTTTAACTCTGCTGAGATGTTCCTTCCGGTGGGCCTTTGCTGTGCCGAAGAGATCACCAGGCTTCGGGTGTGCCTGGATGATCCGAGATAACACACCTTCTTGATAAATTTTTGCTCCCCACACTACTGGAATCAGGTACTTTGCCATCAGCCTGCTCTTTGCCGTCTGCTGGCTGATGGCAAAGAGGCTCTTTGCCGTCAGCTGTCACAAACCGGACGACAAAGATCTGACTGACGGCAGAGATATAATTTGCCATCGGTAAGCTCTTTGCCGTCTGCCACCTGACGGCAAAGAGACCGAAGGCAGACGGCAAAGAGCACAGGGTGGACCCCACAGGACTATTGGTCAACCGGACGTCATGGATGCCGTCTGCCACTCTTTGCCGTCTGCCTTTTACCTCTTTGCCGTCGGCTGGCAGACGGCAAAGAGGATTGCGCCCTAACGGTCGTCGGCCCCCACCCCAAACCCCCTCTCCCCCCATCTCTCTCTCTCTCTCTCTCTCTCTCTCTCTCCCCGCAGCCTGTTCCCCACCGCCGCCGGAGCGAGCCCTCCCCTCCTCCCCGTGCCCCGCCGCCGGAGCAAGCCCTCCCCGCGGCGAGCCCTCCTCCAACACCGCCCCCTCCTCCCCGCGACCCCCTCCTCCACCATCGCCCCCCTCCTCCCCGCGCCCCCCTCCTCCACCACCGTCCCGGCCTGCTCCCCGCGCCCCCCTCCTCCACCATCGCGCCCGTCGGCCCCCGCGCCCCCCTCCTCCACCACCGCCCCGGCCTCCTCCCCGCGCCCCCTCCTCCACCACCGCGCCGCCGCCCCATCGCGCCCGTCGGCCCCGCCGCCCCTACCGCCCCGCCGCCCACGCCGGTGAGAACCCCCCGTCGGCCGCCCCATTTTTTTGTTTTTTTTGTTTTTTCTGTTTAATTAGGTTAGTTAGTTAGGTTAGTTTATTAGATAAGAAAAAAAGAAGAAGAAAAAATAGTTAAGAAAAAAAGAAGGAAAAAATGAAAAAGGAAAAAGGAAAAGAAGAAAAGAATAAGAAGAAGAAGAAGAAGAAGAAGAAGAAGAAGAAGAAGAAGAAGAAGAAGAAGAAGAAGAAGAAGGAAAAGAAGAAGAAGGAAAAGAAGAAGAATGAAAAGAAGAAGGAGAAGAAGAAGGAGAAGAAGAAGAAGAAGAAGAAGAAGAAGAAGAAGAAGAGGAGGAGGAGAAGAAAGAAGAAGAAGAAGAAGAAGAAGAAGAAGAGGAAGAAGAAGAGGAAGAAGAAGAAGAAGAAGAAGAAGAAGAAGAAGAAGAAGAAAAAGAGGAGAGGAGGAGAAGAAGAAGAGGAAAAAGGAAAAGAAGAAGAAGAAGAAGAAGAAGAAGAAGAAGAAGAAGAAGAGAAGAAGAGAAGAAGAACCCCCGACGCCACCGACCCCCGACCCCCGACGCCACCGACCCCCGACCACCGACGCCACCGACCCCCGACACCCGACGCCACCGACCCCCGACCGCCGACGCCACCGACCCCCGACGCCACCAACCCCCGACCCTCGACGCCACCGACCACCGACACCCGACGCCACCGACCCCCGACCGCCGACGCCACCGACCCCCGACGCCACCGACCCCCGACCCTCGACGCCACCGACCACCGACCCCCGACGCCACCGACCCCCGACCCCCGACGCCATCGACCCCCGACCCCCGACGCCACCGACCCCCGACGCCACTGACCCCCGACGCCACTGACCCCCGACCCGCAACGCCACTGACCCCCGACCCCCGACGCCACTGACCCGCGACGCCACTGACCCCCGACCCCCGACGGGGTCATAGTTTTGTAAATTATGAGTTAGGTCACATATTTTTTCGATTTTTTTATAAAAAACATCATATTTGTGTTGATCGGGTGGATTTCAATGTGCAGTTGTTCGACGACCTACCCCGTGCGTTGGACGAGCTCCCCTGTTGCGTTCGTGGGTGAGCACAAATGAAATCTCCCCCCCCCCCTAATTTGCTCTGTTTCGGTCTTTGTGCCGATGAAACTTGCTAGCTATAGATGTCTTCAATTCAAGAGTATGCGTGACCAGTATGCGTCTCCCGTTCGAAAGGGCGGCATCTATAAATATGCATGTCTTTGCATATTTATAACCACCATCCTTTTGAATTGTCCAACGTTATTCATGGACAGCCCGAGTATGTGTAGATTGGGTTCGTTTTCCCATATGCTCTGCTCCGGATCCGATGCAGAATTTCGTTAGTGCCTCCCTGTTGTTCTCCGGGTACACATCCTCTCTGCTTATTGCCAAGACGTGTATCAGGAGAACAACGGGGAGGTGCTGCCGAAATTCTGCGTCAGATCCGGAGCAGAGCATGGGAAAACGAACCCAATCTACACATACTCGGGTGGGATTAGGACCTATCTTTACCTATTAGCGTGTAGGTTGCATGGATGTAATAAAACTGACAAACTTGATTAACTGATGAATATATATGCTGAATTATATATATATATTTCTTGTGTGTCCAGTAGCTAGGCAAGATGAGTGATCGTGCGTGGATGTACACCGGTCACACTAGTCAAAAAGACATGACCAATGAATGGTTTACAAAAACCAAGGGGTTTGTGAGAGCCGCATTTGCAAATGGACAGGAAAGAACGTGGTGCCCCTGTGTCCGGTGCGACAACTTTAAAAAGAGGACAGAGGGTGTAATGGGTAAACACCTGTAGAAGTGGGGTTTTACGCCTGATTATACGGTGTGGACTTTTCATGGTGAGTCGGCCCAACATGCCAGAGCTGAGGTGGTTCGTCGTCGCACCGACGAGCATGGTACCGGGATCGAAGACATGGTGCAATACTTTGATGATGCTCGGGATTCGGACGATGAGATGGAGGAATCTGCAAAGGCCTTTTATGAAATGTTGGAGTCTTCAAAACGTCCTCTCCACGAGCACACTGAGCTTTGTCAGCTGGATGCCATCGCGCAAGTAATGGCTCTGAAGGCTCAATTCAACCTGGGAAGAGAATGCTACGACGCGATGATGACAATATTTAGACGCTTTCTACCCAAAGGCCATGTACTGCGTGTAAAACCTATACCAGTCGGACAAAATCCTCCGTGTACTTAAGATGCCCTATGAGAAGATAGATGCCTGTGAGAATGGATGTGCCTTATTTAGGCTTGAGTATGCGGACTTGAACTATTGTCCCATTTGCAAGTCTTCCAGGTATATTGTGGTAGACAACGGTATGGGTGAGAAGATTCAGACCAAAATCCCCGTTAATGTTCTTCAGTATATGCCAATCGTAACAAGACTTCAATGTCTTTTCATGGTCGAAGAGACGGCTAGACACATGACATGGCACAAATTGGGCAAAAGAAACGAACTAGATGCAGATGGGAATCAGATGTTGGTACACACTTCAGACGCTTTCGCGTGGAAGCACTTCGATGCATTACATAAGGATAAAGCGGCAGATCCAAGGCATCCTCGAGTCGCCATCAGCACGGATGGGTTCAATGTGTTTGGTATGACGACAACCCAATACAGTTGTTGGCCTGTATTTGTCATTCCACTCAATCTCCCCCCCCCCCCCCCCCCCCGCGGACAGATTATGCAAAGAAAGAACATTTTCCTCACGTTGATAATGCCAGGGCCCAACTATCCGGGGAAGAATATGAATGTGTACATGCAGCCGCTTAAGGATGAATTGCAAGAAGCTTGGGATAATGGGATCAAGACATACGACGCCGCTACAAAACAAAACTTCATGATGCATGTGTGGTACATGTACTCGATGCATGACTTGCCGGCGTATGCACTATTCGTTGGCTGGTGTGTGCATGGAAGGTTCCCGTGCCCTACATGCAAGGCAGCTCTTCAGTTCCATTGGCTGCAGGCGGGTCGCAAGTTTTCTTGCTTCGACTTGCATAGACAGTTCCTGGATCCTCGCCATAAGTTTAGAAAAGACAAGAAGAATTTCATCAAAGGTAGAGTTGTCAAAAACTCTGCACCACCTGTGTTGACAGGCCAACAAACCCTGGATCAGTTAAACGCTCTCGAGCCTGATCCAGAGCATCCAGGGTATTTCAAAGGGTATAATTTGGAACATGCCTAGACTCACAAGACATGCTTATGGGATCTGCCTTACTTCAAAGACCTCCTTTGACCACACAACATCGACATGATGCACACTGAAAAGAATATCGCCGAGGCCCTTTTTGGTACATTGTTCGGCATAGAGGGGAAGTCCAAGGATAATCCTAAGGCTAAAGTTGATCAGGAGGCTCTATGTGATAGACCGTTGAAAAACATGCGACAACCGAAAGGAAAGCAGAATTGGACGAAGCCAAAGGCATGGTTCAATCTTGGAAGGCCAGCTATGAGGGAAATGATCTTGTGGGTGAAAATGCAGTTGATGTTCCCCGATGGGTATGCAGCGAATCTAAAGAGGGGAGCGAGTCTTGACAAATTGAAAATGTTGGTGATGTTGCGTGGCTTTATCCCTGAGGATGAATGGCTAGTACTGGCAGAGCTGGGCTATTTCTTCCGTTCTCTTTGTGCGAAAGACCTATCGCCTGGCGTGCTAGATGAAATGGAAGAGTTGGCGCCGGAGTTGATCTGCAAGTTAGAGAAGATCTTTCCACTAGGCTTCTTTAATCCAATGCAGCATTTGATTTTGCATCTCCCGACCGAGGCAAGATTGGGGGGGGCGTGCAAAATCGTTGGTGCTACGCAACTGAGAGGATGCAGAAGATGCTTCGAGCAAAATGTAAAAATAAACGTAGAATTGAAGCATCGATGGCCGAGGCATTCATTACTGAGGAGGCAACAAACTTCGTGACAGCACATTACGAAGCCAAAAATCGTCATTTGCATAATCTGAAGCCTCGGTACAATGCTGGCGACCCTAAAAAAGGTTGATCCAACCTCAGCCTATTCAAAGGGGAGCTTGCACCAGCCGGTGCTTCGAAAGCAATAGCGTTGGATGTCGAAGAATGGCGGACCATTTCGTTGTATATCTTCAACAACCTAACAGAAGTGCGGTCGTACATCGAGTAAGTTCTCGGTACATTGTTTCGCAACTTCTAATTCCTTTGAACTGCTCTTATTCCCGAATATTTGATACAGTCGATACGTCACCAAATTCTCGGATGGAGCGGTGATCCAAAAGGATTCCATCGAAGAGTATGAGCTTCTGGCAAAGCATGAAGGCGGCTATCCCGGTTTCATCTCTTGGTTCAAACAAACGGTAATTTCCATTAGACCATTTCATTTCTTCGTCTAATTTGCGGCTAATGCAACAATCCTGTCGTATGAAACTTGTAGGCCAATTCAGAGTCTATGGACGCCGAATTGAGACAAGTCGCTAATGGTTTTGACTATAAGGTCCATTCATTTGACAAATACGACATCAACGGGTATCGCTTTCGTACCTTTGGCAAAGAGCTATCTATGGCCGATCGAAAGTCTACAAATTGTTGTGTCTCTGCTATCGGCGAAGGAGGTACCGAGTATTATGGAAGAGTTGAAGCAATTTATGAACTTCTATTCTATGGTGAAAACCCACCGGACGTCGTAGTCTTCAAATGTTATTGGTTCCAGCCGAAGGAGACTAGAAGGACTCATAAACATATAGGGCTAGTCGAAATCAAACAAAGCACCCATTTAGATGTTCACGATGTCTATATTACGGCTCAACAGGCGACCCAAGTTTTCTATCTACCCTGGGCCTGCCAAAATGATCCAAATCTGAATGGTTGGGATGTCGTTTATGAAGTGCCGCCACGTTTTAGACCACCTCCCATCAATGAAGAGGATTATGAACCTCACATTAACCCAGACACATATGAAGGAGAATTCTTCCAAGAAACACGTCTTTCAAAAAAAACGTTTCAAGAACCGCTCTACTTCACCCCAGAACATTGAAGTAGACAGCGACAGTGAATCCGACTTCACCCCTGAGTCGGAACAAGAAGAGCCGGAAGAAGAAGAGGTTACCGCTGCGGATGACCTGTCAATGCTTGACCGATTACATAAAGGAGGCCTTTCACATGTTGTTCCCGATAGTGATGATGATGATGCATTTATTGATGATAGTGATGATGATGATGCATTTATTGATCCCGGAGCATATATAGACGATCAAGATTATTATTAGTTCATGTTAGGTATTTAATTATTATTATATACATGATGATGATACACTTAAATTATATACATATTATTATTCATGTCGGTATTCAATTTTTTATGTTGTACTAGTTTCGTTTACTCTTTGTCATGGCAGGTGTTGAAAGATGGTGGGCGCGGGTCCAGAGCGATCCGCGGCTTCTTCGTCGGCGCGTGGTGGGAGGGGTACTACCATTCCACCCGAGCATCTCCGGAGAGCGTTGCTCGCTAGTTTGCAGACACAGGCGGGCGCTTCTTCGTCGGCGCCGATGCCCTCCGGGAGAGGAGGTCGAGGGAAGAAGAGAGGAGGAGGTAGAGGTACACGTGCCCACGGGAGACGTACGGAGGCTGATACGCCTTCCTCGCCGCCACCCCTAGTTGATTCACCCGAGCACAGGACTTCTAGGGTGGAGGTGTTTGAGGTGGAGGCTACGCGGACTCCTGTCCACGAGCCTCAGGTCGACGAGCCTTTGACCCACGAGACTCCTGTCCCAGACGCTTCGTCCCACTAGACTCCGGAGCAGAGCAGGGATGGGGCTACGTCCCAGCAGACCCCATGGGATACCTGGTCGGATCTGCGTCGGCAGGAGCCGAG
This sequence comes from Elymus sibiricus, assembly GCA_039707655.1. Lineage (NCBI taxonomy): Eukaryota > Viridiplantae > Streptophyta > Magnoliopsida > Poales > Poaceae > Elymus > Elymus sibiricus. Next base: position 243,505,985 of record CM077667.1, on the reverse strand, counting down.
TGGCCATGCTGATGGTGGCGGGGATAGCGAGGACGAGGTCGTTGAGGGGGCCACCGTCTACCAGCGTGGTAGTACACGGCTCCCACCCGTGCCGGCGACCCACGAGCAGAGGCCGGTGATTAGGCCTAATGGGGAGAAGTAAGTGCACTTACTCTTCTTTAACCTTTTGCCTTCACGTTCTTCAAATATCTAATGCGTTGGCTTTGTCATACTGCAGGGGTTGGGATCACGCCAACGATATCCGCAGGACCAACACCGTCCTTGGTGTGCTTTGCCGGCACAACTTCCCGGGGTTTGTCACGTTGCCCGGTGAGGGTCAGCTTCCAGAGCTAGGATTGACCTGGGAGCACTACTTGGCTGCCCCGGCCCCGGAGGAGGTGATCGACGGTGTCTTGTGCCACACGAGGGCCGACATGGGGATCAGACAGTTTTGGGTAATTTCTCCTTTACACAATTAAAAATCAACAATAGCTAGTTATAGTACTAATCATTGTTGTCTCGTTTGATTGCAGACCTTCTACAGGTGTGAGGGACACGAGGAGGCCGCGGCAAAGGTTATCGATGGTGAGTGCAGGCGCCTACTAGAGAACATACGGCACGAGGCTCGGCCGCAGGCTGTTCGAGACTACTACGCCTCGCGTGTTGTTAAGAAGGGCAAGTCGTCGTGCCGCGGAAAGTTTCTGGAGAAGGAGCAGTACATGAAGGTAATTACCTATTCTTAAGGCCTCGTACTTAGTTTCCTTGATTTGATTCATAGGTGTACTGCTCAAATTTCTCTTTACTAACTTAGGCGCCCCCGAGATGGTGTGCGGATAAGATGGATTGTTGAGAGGCGTTGGTGGATCAGTGGTGCTCAGACAAATGGCGAGCCGTCCACGACAATGCCCAGAACCGGCGTGACAAAATGGTTGGTGTGCCACACCATCAAGGCAGCGCCAACTTATATCAGTTCGGGCAGAACTGGGTATGTGGTTTGCTTCATGATTCATGCAATCCATTTCTTGATGCTAGCTTGAGCCCTTTACTAATACTTTGTTCCTCTCTCTCTCTCTTAGGCGAACTACAATAAGACGGAGGTGCCAGGGGTGTACGACCTCTATGCCATGGCCCATACTGCCTCGTACAAGAAGGCCAAGGCATTCTCGGAGTCTGACCTCGATCATTCCGAGAACTTCACCAACATCTCCTCCCACCACAAGCTCGTGAGGTATAGAGATGAGGGGAAGGCGAGGAAAGGGGAGGACTTTAACCCGAGCCAGCATCCTATTGATCCAGAGCTGGTGATGACAGCTGGCGGCGGGAGGCCCCATGGCTCGATAGCCATTGGAGATGAACTTATACGGTCTTCTAGTACTCTCCGGGAGATCAAGGCGTGCCAAACGAGCTTCTGTCCTGAGATAAGGCCTCGTGCACGGCCAGTCGAGCTCGCCATCAAGGTTAGTCATACGGACTCAGATAGCTTTCCTCCATTACATTGTGTGTGCGAACAAATATGATTACAATGCTAACGAGGAGTTGTGTTGTAAGCTGCTCTTCAGAAAGAGAGAGAGAGGCAACCTAGGCGCTTCTAGAGGAATGGGCCCGGCAGGCGGCGGAGAAAGAGAGGGATTTGGAGGAGAGGACGACTAGGTTGTTGGAGGAGGAGAGGGCACGGAACGATGCGTCTAATCGGGCCATGTACGAGCTCATCGTGGTAAGTTTCTTCTTCATATTAGCCAAATCATGCACTACAGGTTCGTTTCATTAATAACCAATATGATTGATTTGTCAAAACCAAATGTGCAGTCTATGTGCGAGAAGAACAGCCAAACCCCTCCGCCGATGCCAGTCATTACCACGGCGGGAATGATTAGTTTCATTTGAATGGTCATTAGTTACTAGTCTTAACATTTCAGTGTCATCATGGTAACGAGACTTTGCAAATGATCTTTGGTGCAGCATAACTCCCGAGCCGCATCGCACGACCCTTCTCCAGGGCATCCTTCTCCAGGTGACACCGGCCCGAGCAACCCCGGTGCTTCACCTCCGTGATGACGAGGACGGTAAGTTTTCTCTAGTGTTTTGCTTAACAAATGCATACGTCACTATACTTAGCTTATTTAGTTCATTTATGTCATAATTAGCTTACTTAGTTCAAAAATGGCATAATAACCTTGGTTAGCTCATAAATGTCATATGCTTAGCTTATTTTCCTCCAAAGGGACATAATAATCTTACTTAGCTCCAAAATGACCTAGTTTACCTTGGTTAGCTCATAAATGACCTATACTTAGCTTATTTTCCTCCAAAGGGACATAATAATCTTACTTAGCTCCAAAATGACCTAGTTTACCTTGGTTAGCTCATCAATGACCTATACTTAGCTTTGTTTCCTCCAAAATGACATAGTAAGCTTACTTAGCTCCGAAATGACCTATTTTACCGAAGTTAGCTCTAAAATGACCTATACTTAGCTTTGCTTCCTACAAAATGAGATAATAAGCTTACTTAGCTCCAGACTGACCTATTTTACCTAGGTTAGCTCTAAAATGACCTATACTTAGCTATGCTTCCTCCACAATGACATAATAAGCTTAGTTAACTCAAAAATGGCATAATAGCCTTGGTAACCTCATAAATGCCATATACTTAGCTTATTTTCTTGCAAAATGACACAATAAGCTTATTTAGGTCAAAAATGGCATAATTACCTAGGTTAGCTCTAAAATGACACAAATAAGCAATAAGAAGAAGAAAAACAAGAGGAGAAAGAGAAAGAGAAGAAAAACGCTTCTTCATCATCATCATCTTCTTCTTCTAGATCTTCTTCTACTTCTTCTAGTATTCTTTCTTCTAACTTTCTTATTTCCAATTTTGCAGATTTGATTCACTTCATGGCGGCTTGCTTTGATGTAGTGCTACTGTTCACTTTCTGTTTTCATTTTGTATCGATGAACTTAGTGAAACTTTCTACCTATGGATGAAAATATGTATGTATGGATGAAACTATTGTAATATGGTGAACAATGTGACATTTGATACTTTCAATTTGGTATAATTGTTGGTTGATCATATCCATATGGTAGGGATATTGTTTCTGTGAAATATATATATATATATATATATATATATATATATATATCATATATTTGCCCGTGAAAATTCTTGAATATAACAAAAACAGGAAAAAAAAAGAGGCAATACTGGCTCTTTGCCGTCTGCCACCGTCGGCAAAGGCCTCTTTGCCGTCTGCCACCGTCGGCAAACGCCTCTTTGCCGCCTGCCACCGACGGCAAAGGTGGCACGTGGCAGCCGCCTGTGCAACCTGGGAACACCAGGCCTAGGGCCATTTGGCCTCTTTGCCATCCGGGGGCCGACGGCAAAGGGGCAAACGGCAAAGGGGCTTGTGACGTGGCCGTCGGGGGCAGACGGCAAAGGGGCTTGTGACGTGGCCGTCCGGGGGCAGACGACAAAGGGACTTGTGACGTGGCCGTCCGGGGGCAGACGGCAAAGGATGCCGTTAGCCACCTAACGGGGCTAACGTCAGTGCTACACCGTCCAGCCTCTTTGCCGTCTGCAGGCTGACGGCAAAAATACTTTGCCGTCCGCTGAGCCTAGGCAGACGGCAAAGAACCCCTTTATCGGAGTTTACAGTGCCGAAACTGTGGCAGTCTGCTGGCTGACGGCAAAGGACTTTGCCGTCAGTGGAACTGCCCTTTGCCGTCCGCCACAGCAGACAGCAAAGTACCTGATTCCAGTAGTGCCAATTCCCAAGGAATTTTAAGCGTGAAGTTGTGTACTCGAGGTATGTAGTTTGCTACTAAGATGGTAGGGGTAGGGGAGCGCGTATCCTCATTGAGGGTTGGCACGGATTCGGCCAAGGGGTGACAGTGTGGACGCGCTTTGAAGAGCCTGAAAGATCACGCCGAGCTTCTTGCCTTGCCGCTTCTTCGTCCGCCTGGGAATCTGCTGCGTAAGCCGCTTTCTGCTCCTCTGTACGGAGGGAGCGTTCAGTGTTGCCGTTAATGGTAATGACCTCATTGGGTCTCGGGATCTTGAGCTTAAGGTAAGCGTAATGTGACACCCCGTTAAAGCAGAAATATGCAGTACGACCAAGCAACGCATGATAGCCGCTGTGGAAGGGGACTATATCAAAGATTAAGTCCTCGCAGCGGAAGTTGTCGGGGGAGCCGAAAACAACTTGTAGTGTAATGGTGCCCGTGCATTGGGCCTCCACACCAGGTATTACTCCATTGAACGTGGTTTTGCTGGGTTTGATTTGTGACGAATCAATTCCCATTTTTCTCACTGTGTCCAAATTTATTAGGTTCAGACTGCTTCCGCCGTCCATAAGGACGCGGGTTAGGTGAAACCCATCGAGAATGGGATCCAGAACCAAGGCGGCTGACCCGCCATGACGAATATTGGTCGAATGGTCTTTCTTATCGAGAGTGATCGGGCATGCCATTCAACGGGTGCGCCTCGAGGCTACATGCCCTATACGTAGACGTCCTGAAGTGCCTGTTTCCGCTCCTTCTTAGGAATGTGCGTGACATAGATCATGTTCACATCTTTTACCTCGAAGGGAAATTGTTTTTGGCCGCCACTGTTCGGCCGCCGAGGTTCATCCTCATCGTCGTTGCTTTGGAACTGGCCTTTGCTTGATTCCTCGGCTGATGCTTTTCCGGCTTGCTTGAACACCCAACAGTTTTGAATGGTGTGGTTGGCAGGTTTCTTTGGGGTGCCATGGATCTGGCAGGGCTTGTCCAGTATTTTATCCAGAGCGCTTGGGCCATCCTTGTTCCTTTAAAGGGTCTCCTTTTAGGTCCATCCCGTGAGCTATTGAAACCTGCATTGACTACTGGGTCCTTGGCGTCGTTGTCGCTGTTCTTGTTTCGGCACTTGTATTTATTGCGTCGGGGCTTGTCATTCTCGTCTCTAATTTCCGAGGTGCCGAGTTCGCTCTTATGAGAGCTATGGGCCAGCCAGCTGTCCTCGCCCGTGCAAAAGTGGGTCATTAACGAAGTGAGGGCCGTCATGGTCCTCGGCTTGTCCTGCCGAGCTATAGGGCTAACCAATTGTCCCTGATGCTATGTTTGAATGCCGCGATGGCCTTGGTGTCCGGGCAGTCAGGTATTTGGTTTTTCTTGGTTAAGAACCGGTTCCAGAATTTCTGAGCTGACTCGCCCTCCTTTTAGACGATGTGGCTGAGGTCATCGACATCCGGGGGGCAAACATAGGTACCCTGGAAGTCAGCCCTAAAGGCCTCCTCGAGCTCCTCCTAGCTTCCAATATAATTTCTTGGGAGGCTATGCAGCCAATGTCATGCCAGCCCCTTGAGCTTGAGTGGCAGATATTTTATGGCGTGGAGATCATCTCCTCGGACCATATGAATGTGTAGAAGGAAATCTTCTATCCAGGCGCCTGGATCAGTCATGCTATTGTATTGATCGATATTGACGGGTCTAAACCACTCCGGGAACTGGTGTTGCATGACTTCGTCTATAAAACAGACTGCGTGCGCAGGTGCTTGGTAATGGAACGCATCCTGGCGGGTATTGGCGATCGCCCATTCTCTTCTCATCTCTCGATCTCACCCTTACCTGTCCATCCAGGCGTGATACCCCTCCAAGCCAGCGGGCACATGGTCCCTTATTCCATAAATGGACCAGGAGGTGATTTATCCCTATGTATCTTAGTGCACGGGTCATAGGGCTCGGGATAGTCGACCGGGCTCTTGTCGTGGGGGTGGGGTTTTGTCGGGGGTTCTTTATATGCCCATGTTGGCCGATCTCGCCCTCTAGGGTGGCGGTCAGTTTGTTCTTTGTGGCCGTGTGCGAGAGGATCGACATCTGCCACCTCGTCATCGGATTCGGGTCGCAGCCGCCGTCGTGGGAATGGCTTGGCTGCCGTGCACCGTGCTTCGAGGTCTGCTTCGGCCGCAAGTACTTGTTCCCATTTTTCGTTGAGCGCGTTTTCCTCTTCATGCTCCGCGTGGTTGCGACTAGCCGACGTTGGAAACGTGTTTGTTTGGATGGGCTTTTGGGCACCTTGAAGTCCTCGGGTCCGAGGCTATTATCATCCTCGAACTCTGGGAGGTAGTCTTCATTCGACCCGCTGTTAGAGTCCTCTTTGTCCTCGAGATTCTCCTCGGCAGGTGTAACCATAGGCCCGTTATGCTGTGCGGGCTTGTCCTATCTGTTCTCGCCCACATCGGGGGTAGCATTGTTATCGGAGGCGTCGGGTTTATTTTTGCTTCCACTGTTGCCCTTTGGTTTTCTCTTGGGACGGGGGCGCTTAGAATTCCAGGGTCTTCTTTAGTTGTATCGACCATGTAGACGTCGTAGGTGGACGTTGCGGCCCACTTCCCTGTTCAGGGAAAGGCCACAGGTGAATTTGATCCGGAAATTGCCATGGTTATCTTCATCCATGTCGATGGCCTCGTCAGATTCTTAGTCAAGTGCATCGGTCAAATCCTTAACCGTGGCGACTAGGTGGGTGGTGGGTGGGATGAAAATTTCCTGATAGTCGGCTTTACATCTGATCTGATAGTAGACAGCGGACGAGATCGCCAAGTTCTGGATTCGGTACAGCACCTCGTTTATCTACGAGAGCTCCTCCGCCTCGAGGGCCTGGCGGTAAGCCGGGCTGATATGAAAAGGGTTGTTCGGGCCGCTTGACGTAGGTCCGTTGTCTAGGCCCTTCCGGGCCAGCTCCAGTTCGACGACCGGAGAGGCTTCCTCTAGGACTGTCGTTAGATCCGAAGGCGAGTTCGGCTTCGGGCTATCATCCGAGGAGACATGAGTTAGATCGCACATGACCGCCCCCCAGATCTATCTCTAGGGCCGGCCTCGTCGAGGGGTCGGATCCGAAGATTAGATCGGGGACCTATTCCAGAGCGTCTGCGCCCAAGGGATCTTCAGATTGGATTGCGATCTGTTCTGATAGAACCAGATCACTCAGGCAACGATGACGTACTCCAGGCTTCTGAACATGATGACCTGGTTCGGGGCGAAGGTTTCGATGCGGTCTAGACGACCGGTCGGGTCGACGTGCAGTACCACACTGTCGAAAGCGTAGAGTTGGTCGGGGACGAAGATGTCACCACAGCCGATGCTGCTATCAAATTGCAGGCGAGCCATCAATCCTGGTGATCACACAACGAGCTCTCAATGAAAGCACCAATGTCGGTGTCAAAACCGGCAAACCTCAGGTAGGGGGCCTGAGCTGTGAGATTGGATCGATGGGTAACAGGAGACAAGGAACACACGGTATTTACCCAGGTTCAGGCCCTCTCTACGGAGGTAAAACCTTACATCTTGCTCTTGTTGTATTATTGGTGTAGCAAAGTACAGAGTTGATCTACCTCAAGATCGTATGTTGTGGTCTAAAACCCTAGGGATAATAATGAATGTGTATGGGTATACCCTACGGCTAAACCCTCCGGCTTATATAGGCACCGAGGGTATCTAGGGTTACATGAATGTCGGTTACCATCTAGAGATTACATGCCGAACAAACCATCCCTTCTTGGAGCGCACGCCAGGTCTTTGGTAGAATCCGATGTGCTCACGCCACGACCTGAGGAGCTCTGAAGTTCTACCTCCTTGACGGGCCTCCAGTCCGGCCCATGGACTGGATCAGCTCGACTGGGACCCCCTAGTCCAGGATACCATCAGTGTGGTTCTAATGTTCTCCCTCTAATTCCCTGGCATCGATTAGCTCTAGATGGTGAAGAGTTGCCAGATCGTGAAGATCGTACGCTTGCAAACTACGGAGAGGCCGTGCTTTTGGTCTTCGGTTCAAGGGATGGTTCGTGAATAGTTTGAGGGACTTCATCGACGATCTACACCAACTCTTCTTTCGCTGCAACTCATAGTCGGTAACGATTGGATCTAAACCTCTTATGCATCTTCATAGTATTCCTAGTTCGATCGTAGGACAAAAATTTCATTTTCTACTACATTTCCTAACAATGGTATCAGAACGGTTCTATGAGTAGATACATGTTTTGATCTAGATCACATGTGATTGTGAGGGTACTACACAAAAGTTTTTGTAATGATTTCAATCTATTGCTAAAAGGATTAAGAACTAGATGAGTTTTAGAGCTTAAATTATGCGAGTAGAAGATGAGATCTCTTACTTGATGTTCTTGTTTGCTTCCCACGAGTGTTGCTTCGGTTCAGTTCATTGGCGGCATGATATAGCTTTCTACAATGTTCTCGCAATCGATGCTAACAGTTCTTTGGGCCACATCATTGTCAAGAATAGTGAACCGTCGCAAACACGAGAGGGCGTGAAGATGTTTGATCTTCACGGGGGTCACGCGTCTTGACGAAGTTTAGTGTGGGGCTAGAGATTTTTAATTAAGACTCTTCCCTCACACACCCCGCAAAATTAATCTTGAAACAAGAATAATCATACTCGATGGTGTACGTAGGTGGCTAGTGTTCTCCGAAACCCTAGAAGCCATGTAAATTAAAATTTGCCAAATCGACTAGAGGACATCTAACTTAGTTTTGCATGATGCATGTGATGTGGTATCGCCTTCGTCATGATAATGAGTTTATGTATGAGATGGTTGTATTATGTAATGTTTAAGTGGCCTGCACGTCATAGTACGACATGATGGATGGAGCCACGGGACAATTTAATGACCTGCGTGTCAAAACTTAATGTAATAAAATGGCTATAGAGATATTATACACGTTACAAACAGAGGTGGCAAGCTTGCGGCGCAAGGAAGTTTTACAAGGCGCAGAGGAGGAGGGCTGAAATTTTGGTGCCACGACAGCTATTCTGAAATTGCTGCCATGACAGCGTTTTTGAAATGGCCGCCACAGCAACGATTTTTTTTGCTGCCACGGCAACGTTTTCGGCTGAATGTTCATGAGGACCATGAAGACTTCCCAGGGCCCAGCGCTATACCATATCATGCTATTATGAATTACCTAAGATGTTCATCCCTTTTTTCATTGCACCCTTTTGATTGCACATTAGACGTTTTTATTAGGGTGATCTCTCACTGAAAAAATCAAGTTATTACTGCTTTTCCTAGTGTAGCAACCGTCTATAACACGTAGCTTTTAGGGGTACGTCATGTCCACATGAGTATGAACTGATCGTGAGGTGTAACGCGAGTGAAGGCCAGACCTCACAACAGGAACACTCGGTTGTCTTGAAGTTGTGGTAGGATAGTCTTGAGATCGGAGCACAAAGCATCGAGAGATGAACAAGAGTCATATGGAGATATAGTCGCCAAGTTGGCCTATCGATTGAAGCTCTCGTCATCAGTGATGTCCACATCAATGACGATGAATTAGATATAGGCCAGTCACTTAAGATCAATTATGAGAGATATTGGTTTGACTGGGAGCACAATTATGAATTAATTGCGTTTAATCACTAGTGCAATTAATGAACATTGTCTATGTGTACTTTGCACTGTAGTTGTAGAATAATGGCTTGCGGTTCCACCTTTCCTGTTGAAAATGATTTAGTTGTTTTTATTATCTGGTTGAATCTTTACAATTCATAAACGTAATGGGAGGATCGTCCTCTATGGTGCCGAGAGGGATTTGTCCTATTGCATGCTTACAATACTCCCCCACGGATGCCATGGACGATGAGACTCATGTCCTTCGATCCAAAAGACTAGAATCCTATTACGTTCCACTTGCTTATAAGAAACCTGAACTTCAGATGTTTGTGATACTCATGTGATATTCTTGGAACAGAAATTGTTTTCAGAAACAAACAAAGGCTAAAAGATATGTGATATATAAATAAGTGTTTGTTTGCAAGTTCTAGTGAAGCAATTCAACTATGTTTAAGACTGGGATACATAGGAACCGGAAGAACACTAGTCATGTGTCGACGGTGAGAACTTAAGGAGAAAGAAAAAAATCTGAAGGATGTAATTAGACTTACGCGTCTAGGGAAGTTCGGGGATCACACCACTCTTAAAGTTGGATGCTTCTTATGGTTAGTAGGAGAAATATTGGAAGTAAAACTATAGGAAGTAAAAATGCAAAGAAAAGAATACTAGAATGTCCAGCTCATGTATGAATGTCATACAAGTCATGAGATGTAGAGAAAGTTGGTCAAGTAAGAATAAATCTTGCGAATTGTGATTAAAGTTTTAATCACTAAATTCTTCAGGATTGTGGCTAAAAGGTTGATCACAAGGATACCAACTCAATTGCATATTGTTGTGAATCGATGTAAGAACTACTACGGCCTATATAACCAACAAATAATGTGGTTAAATATCTGATGGGGACTTTGTAAAAGTTACAATAGTTCCCATTATCATATACCTATGTATTTATTGTCATAATTCATTTTAGGGTTTTGTACACTCTAGCCCATTGCATAGAAGTTGCAAGGAGAACAATAGCTGTTCAATGTTATGAGCAAAATGCCATACTCCCATTGTGAATAGGATGTATGTTATGATATTGATGATAAAAATGAACATACATAACACAAACGCTAAATGTTGCAAGACTAAAAGAATACCAGATATGTGTGGCACTACAATTAGTCACATTGGACAAATCCGCATGAAGAAATTCCATAGTGATGGATTTTGAAGCCATCTAATTATGAATCATATGACTCTTGCAACTTTCGTCCAAATAATGAAGTAAATTGAAATACCATTCACAGGTCGTAAAGAACGAGCAACAAACTAATTGAAAACATGCATGTTGATGTAGGTAGTCAAATAAGTGTTGTTGCACATAGTGGATTTATCAATGTTCAAGGATGACTCAAGTAGATATTTATATTTACTTATTGAGAGATAAAATCAGGATCTTTTGAAATGTTTCAAAAGGTTTTCAGAATGAACTAAGTATTTCTACAATTGGATTTCAGAAATGAATATTTGAGTTACAAGTTTAACGTATATCTGATGAGCCGTGAAAAGAATTTTATAGCATGCACTTCCCATAACATTACTAAGAGTAGAATGTTTCGAGTAGATGTGATCAAACTATGTACGACATAGTGAGATCAAAGATGACATTAATCAATTTGTCAATATACTTTTTAATGTGATGCTTTGGAGACCGCAGCTTTACACTGAAAAGAGTGCCATCAAAACTATTAAAACGACATCATATAAGATATGGAATGGTATGCCAAAATCACGTGGTCTTTTCTTAGCTGTTGGGAATATAAGACACAAGTAGAAGTGTTTACGAGTTTATGTCCCAAGTAATATAAGTGCTACTTTGTAGGTTTTCCCAAGTGTTTGGGTATTCCTCTATCACTACACTGAGGCAAAGTGTTTTTCCACAAAGTGCGGTAAAAAATTCAAGAAAAATGTTTTCTACAATAGAGTGTGTGGGAGGACAGTGCAACTCGACGAGATTACATAATCTTTGTAATCAGGTAAAAGAAAAGAAACGCTAGAAGTGATTCTTGAATTTCCTACTATGACTGATACAGAGACTTCAGCCAAACTTATAGCCGGACTATGTAGGTTGGGCAAACCCGTGCAAACATTCATGGTGTGCAGACAAGATATTATTGAACAAACAATGAACCTAGAATACACAAGGAAGCATTTATGGGCCCTAACTCCAGAGTTGGCTAGAAGCCAAAGTAATCCTAGATAGTATCCATATACATAAATTCAAGTTTAGAACTTGATAAAACACCCGGGAAGACTTAGAGTCTAACATATAGTAATGGATTTATAAAATGACCAAGATAAACATGTTTTATGAAGCTTGACTTGTTGCAAATAGTTCATGACAAGATCAAGGGGATGAGATTGTCTCATCATAGCAATTTTTAAAGTTAGTTCAGGTTAAACTAGCAATTACTACATATTTCAATTATGAGATATAATAGATGGATGACAAAAGGATTCCCATGAGATGGAAATGGAAGCAGGAATGTATATATGATATGGTTCGATGTAATTTTGTCAATCCGGAGGTTGCTAGTAAGTGTGCAAACTTCAAGAGATCCTATAATGGACTGAGGCAAGCATATCAGAGTTGGAATATTTGTTTTGATGAAATGGTCAAATAAATTGATTTCATCGAGGAAAGCAAAGATGCTTGTATTTACAAGAAAGTAAGTGGGGGCATGCTAATATTTCTAACTGTGTGTGCATGACACATCATTGATTGAAAATTATATAAATTTCTTAGCACAAATTAGGAATTCATTGAAACCAGTTTTTCAGTCAAGCACTTAGGCAATATAGCCTTGGTATTAGGCATAATAATCTATGGAGATACTAGTGCCTAATCAGGGTTAGCCGAATACAAAGATGACATGTTTCTTGCAAACGGAGAAAATGAAGAGATTGGTGTAAGGAGTTACATCAATACATGATCGTTGTAAGTAGTTACATTGATAAAGTCTTCATCGGTGCTCCAAGCAATTCTCGATTTCAAATAAAAGGATTTGTGTCATTTTGTGGTACAGTAAATGGGAATTGGTCCAAGAAAGTTACTATAGTGAATTCTATAACGAATGTTGAGTATATTGTCGCTCTGTTATTATATTTCCACGTTTATAATTAAAAAGTTTATATTCTATGTTGTAACTGCTATGATCCTAGAATATGTGACTCGGTGAAAAACTCATATGCATGGGTGGAATGATAAACAGTAAAACTGATTCCTAGTCTTGCCTCTAGGACTAGCTCAAGTGTTGTCTGTGATCATGTTTTTCGGATCTTGGGATATCGTCAAGTGTAACTATAATCCCAAAACAACTTTGAGAGTATGACGTTGGAAGAACGATCATATTTAATTGACCCAACTTGTTTGTTATACTTCGAGATAGTATCATCACAAGTCAATCGTTATAACACGAAGAGTTAACGTATCGTGAAGCGCTACCGGATCGATTAGCTCGGGATGGTGAAGCGCTACCAGATCGTGAAGACATTACGTATGCAAACTATGGAGAGACCGTGTTTTCGGTCTTCGGTTCGAGCGATCGTTCATGAACAGTTTGAGGGACTTCATCGATGACCTACATCGACTCTTCTTCCACCGCAACTCGTAGTCGGTAACGATCCTATCTAAATCTCTTATGCATCTTCATAGTGTTCCTGGTTCGATCATAGGACGAAATTTTGTTTTCCACTACCTTTCCCAACACAATCTTACATCTGTCTAAAAATAACATGGGTCTTTCTTCCATCACTTCCATACTATATGTCACCTGGATATTAATAGCTTAACTGGTATGGGTAAAGTGGAATAGTGAAGTACCTGCAAAGCAAAGTAGTATGCCTTGGAAGAATAACAAACTTCACATTTCTGCATGTGTTTCTGTACCAAGAGTACTCATGTCAGCACAATCCAGTATTTAACAAGATAGTTCTATGCAAATGGAAGATGATGGTATGCCATGGATATAAATATGTCCAATGTATGGTCAAAAACAAAATAAAGGATCTTCCTTGTCATTTTAATAGAAATAAACCTAGTTGAATTTTTTCCAAGAGCTAATGTTTGCAATTTATCTTTGAATTTGATTAGTTGAAAACACCACAAATAATCCTTGGGCTGTAATTCACAACTATTTGGATACCATAGTCAAGAACGTCCACGTGTTCACGAGATTAGCTTGACTTCAAATCCAAACTACTTAATAAATGTGTGGAAATCAGAAAATCCTTTTTTTCTAGCTATCTATGTAATTTAAAGCATCTCACGGATGCAACACTTAATATGCATAGTATAGGACAAAAAGCTGTGTTATCAGGGTACATAGTACCTTATGATCAAAGTGAGACAAACTAAGCGTCCAACAATGATCACATCCAAAGCTAATCACCCATAATAAACTATCGCATGAAATGGAAAAGAGCACAATCCAGTATCAGCTATAAAGCAACATAATACGATGGGGGCAGGAATACCAGTGCATGTTTTTCATCAATATAAATACATTTTATCGCATTGTTTGGCTTCTAGTAGCATATGCACCTTATTTACTTGTACCTTTTTCAAATCTTCTTAATACAATAACCATTGTACAGTAACAGAAAATCTCTAAATGTTCACACAGCTGCAAAATAAAATTGCACTAATATAGAGGATATAAAAAAGAGGATGAGTAGCCTATACGTACATATTGAAAATCGCCTCTACTCGACAGGCCGCAATCAAGCACCTAAGAGTGGCCTCCTGACTCCATTGACATGCAACCATGACAGGCATAGTCCCTACAATTAACCATCCATGTAGTTAGTCCTCAAGTAAAAGAACCAAACTAGGGACTAATCCAGACGAACAGAAAAATCTGCAATACAGACTAACATAATCTAACCACTAATCTCAAGTCAAGCACCCAAACCAGGGACAACTCAAACTAACAGCGAGACCATCAAAATACCCCGGTTCGACAGAATCCAACAACAACAACACACGCCAAACCCACAACCACTAGATAAAATAAGAAAGACAACAAATGACATGAGAAGCGCCTCCCCCCGCACAAATCTATATAATCTATACCTAATAATAAAGGGGCTATTGCTTTTTACGGTACATCACGGAAATTGCCCTTAAAGTTGCGGTACGCGAGGTGGTACTAATTTGAGGACATTTGAGGCTTTAAATTTGCCACGTTAAATACGTCAGCTGTTGGGCCGCACGCTAAGCGGGGCCTGGTCCACTTTTATTTTCCTTCAACTCAGGGGGCAAAAAATTACTGCCGACGATGTGGGGGATCGAACCCACGACCTTCCTTCGATCGCAAAGGATGTAGCCAACTGCTCTACTCTACAATTTTGTTTAGATTGAGGGTTACCTACGTAATGAAATAGACCCTTATCGTCTATCCCTGGCTGGGGCTGTGTGGCGCCCCTGGTGGGCTATGCGCGCGCATAAAATCAGCCCACTAGTCTGTTAATTTACCTATTATTAATAGTCCCACCTTGCTATCTTACATTGAATTCTTCTAATTCTAATGTATATATGTCTTTTAGGTTACTGGGTCTCAAGGAGCGACCCAGGAATCAAAAGTATTTCAAACGATCTAACATATTAGATCTCAGAGAGAGATAACGAGGGAAAACAATGAAGCGGAGGAAGATAGACCTAATATAGCGGCTAATTAACAAGCAAAAGGAAGGTTGTTTGGCAAGAGAGATCACATGGTTGTGATGGAGGAATTTCCTGAGACATTGATGGAGTAAACATGCACACGTTAAGGAGAACATGCACACGTTGCATTGACGCAAAGAGACCCTGATCGGCTATGAGCTATCAATGAAAAAAAAGGAGGCCTAAAAGCCGGAAAAATCATGCTTGGATGCAAGGGCTCAAGCACAAGAACCGACGGTTTGGGAGTATGGAGACATGCTAAAAGATAGCTACAAGATCGATCATTCTTGGCTCACAGCTCAAATCTATATTGCCACATGACAGTTATGTTATTTTACTTCTCCATCTATTTCTGCATATTAAGTCATAAAATCCCTTGATAATAGGTAAAGAGTAGAAGATATGTGCCAAAATCAACAATTCAACACATATAGTTACATTTTTTTTATAATACTGACAAAAACGCATCAAAATCGACCAAACTTGCACGCAAAAGCTTTTTAAGAATAAAAGAAAAATAATACAAAGTAATATACTCTATTAAAATTAAATAGTGTTGTAAGTAAAAACTGATTTGTATTTTTACCGATGGATTCCACTAAAACGCATAATCAATCACTATATAATCAGATTGAAATAATATGGCATTTTTATTTCGTGGGAGTTGTACAATTGCAATTTAAATCAAAATAATTCAAGGACTTTCATAACTACCAAATGTTCGGATTTTAGCAATAGGCAAGAACGATTCTTATTTCACTCTAATTATATACATGCATGCATTAGAATGACTAATTTTCCTTTCACGTACATTTATCCCTCTATTTACATGCATATATGAACTAGAGGACGAAAAACTGATGTCATCCTAGATTCTTTATTTTTTCAAAATTTAAAATGTTTTGTAGCCCAAACCGTCGCTCCGATTGAAAAACCGTCTTCACAAAAGAAAATCGTCCCGACGAGATCTTCAAAACTTGATCCCATGTTGATATGTTCTGATGACTTTTTTTCAGACCAAAAGTTACCACATCTGGGCTATGTAAGTTATCACGTCTTTCATACATAAGTTACCGTGTCATTTACACAAAAGTTTCCAGGGTATGTTTTCAACAAACTTTTATCCCAGGGTCAAAAAGTGATTATGATGTTTGCAGTGAGTTATCAACTTTGTTGTGTATATTACCATGTTGCACAAAAGTTATCGGGGTATGTTTTTCAACAATTTTCATTCCCTCTGCCAAAAAATTACCGTAATATTTGTATATGAGTTATCAGCTCTCATGTGTGTGTATTATCATGTTATTTACACATGAGTTATCGGAGGTGTTTTTTAACAACATTTTTCCCTGGTCAAAAAGTTACCACGTCTGGATTAAGTAAGTTATCAGCTATGTTGTATGTATATTATTATGTTATTTACACAAAAGTTATCAGGTTATGTTTTTCAACAAACTTTTATCCCGGGGTCATTTTTCAACAATTTTTCATCGGATCCAAGTTATCATGGTGTTTGTACCTAAGTTATCATGTATATGATGCGTTATTACCATGATGTTTATACAAAACGTTACCGGGGTACATTTTTGAAAACTTTTTTCCTTCAGGTCAAAGTTGTCGCGGTGTTTGTGCCGAAGTTATCAGGGTTGCCATGCATAAATTACCGTGTTGTTTACACATAAATTACTGGGGCGATGTTTTAATAATTTTTTCATCCCCGGTCGAAGTTATCATGACATTTATACGTAAGTTATCGGGTCCCTGTGCATACATTACCATGCCATTTGCACAGAAGTTACCGGGGTATGTTTCAACCCCAAAAAATCCCTCATGTGAAGTTGCCATGATATTTACAATGAGGCTACATGAACAAGGTATAAAACTTGTTGGTATATGAAAGACTACAAGACAACTTGGGAAATCCAAAAAAACACAAGAAGAAAAATGCTTTTTTTTGACTCATATGAAAGTGAAAAATAATGTTAACTGTCATATTTCTACTTATTTGACAATAATCAAGGCACGGTGAGTTGGTTAGTACACTGTTGCTACATCGTAGAGGTCGTGGGTTCGAATCCCACTTTAGACGATTACTTTTTGAAGTTACAAATTCCGAACAAGTGACGTTAATAAAGAAGGATTAAATGTTAGTTGCGTTGATTTGCATAACAAGTGACGTTAGCTCAGTTGGTTAAACTCTTTGAGGTAGTCTCGGCTAAACCTGGGCATAACCCGGGCCGGGCCGGGTTTCGGGCCGGGCTTGAAAAAGCCCGAACGGGAAACCTCAGGACCGAGCCCGGCCCGGCCCGGCCGTCGGGCCTAACAAATCGGGCCCGGACCTGGAAAGCCCGGTAAAGCCCGGCCGGCTGGCCCGATCTAGGCTAGAAAATTGTGTTTTGCAAGCCCGAGCCCGGCCCGGTCTGCTCGTCAGGCTCGCTTTTCAGGCTCGAGCCCGGCCCGATGTCACGATCAGGCCCGTCCCGGCCCGGGATTTTCGGGCCGGCCGGGCCGGGCTGTCCATGCCCAGGCGTAGTCTAGGCGACCAGAGTTCGAATCACAAATTCAGCAATTTTTTGTTCCACACATCACACGCGCGGGAAAACAAAAAACGGGAAAGAACGTGATTTCCGCGCAGAGACTCGTGGTTAGCGGATCATTCGGATCTAATCCTAAAACCAGAACGTTCGGTCGTTACATATTTCGATTTATAAATAAATTACCGGAGTATATTTCAAATAACTCGTAATCAATAGACCGAGCCGAGATAGTCGAAGAAACAAGAACGCGTGCATGTGAAGAAGGACAAATGAACGAACTAAAGCAAATGATCTTATTAAAATGCGCCAATCTCGTGTTGTGAGAAATGCGTCATGCCTAAAAGGAACTATGAATGTGAAAGGAGGTGTAAGAAAAACACTCTGCATCACAAAGAAAAGAAACATTTTTTCTGGCTCATACGAAAGTGAAAATGGGTTATCTACGATGTTTCCGTGCATTAGACAGCAAATTCATCAGGTTGAGTTGGTTAGTCTACTGACGTTGCATAACAGGGGGTGTGGGGTTCGACTCCCCATTCCGCGATTAATTTTTTTCGCGCGGACAACTTAAAAAACCCCGCTCGCTTCAGATTTGGAGGTAGGCCAGGCTAGCGATCGTGCGGGAAAAACATGACGTAATGTGCGAGCGTAATAAGCCAGATCGTTCGGATATGTTACATTTCTCCGAACGTTGGGAGGTTAGATTTCTCGATAATTCAAAGCTACAAGAAAAAAAAACATCAAAATCTCCACTGAAATAGTGCATTAAAGAGAACGTACCACAACCGGTTATAAAAGAAAATAAGATGACTCCGTCACCTAATCTAGGATGTATTATATTGTATTATGTAATAGTTTAAATACCAAAATACATTCATATGAGAAAATTTTCCTAACATTTAGGATGTTAGAGATTTGCATCAGGTTTCTCAATTTTGAGAGAGAGAGGTAGACCCGTTGCAACCGCACGGGCCTTTGCTAGTTGAGATTAAAACAGCCAATTAAACGAGGAAAATGAGAAACGAGAAGAGACTCCACTTTCCAGATTCTACAGCACTAGGCCAGCAGCTTACCACCGATCCACTGCCACCGCCCCTCACCACTCCCCCTCCCCTCGCCACGCCGCCACCCACGCCGCCGTATCGCCTCCCCAAAGAACCCCTCTGAGGATCGATCGCGAGAACCCCGGGTTCCCATCGCCGCCTCGATGGGGTGCGCACAGTCCAAGATCGACCAGGAGGAGGCGGTGTGCCGCTGCCGGGATCGAAAGCGGCTGATGGCTGACGCCGTCCAGGCGCGCAACGCCTTCGCCGCCGCCCATTCGGCCTACACCATCCTCCTCAAGAGCACCGGTGGCGCGCTCTCCGACTTCGCTCACGGCGAGGCGCCCGACCCCAGCATGATAGCCTCCCATTCCCACCAGGCCGCCGTTGCGGCGGCCGCAGTCGGAGCCTCGGCCTCTGCGCCGCCGCCCCCGACCACCACTACTGTCCTCATCCCGCCCTCCCCCCCGCCCCCACCCTTCATGGACTTCCCCCACGGTAGCCTCCAGCGCTCCTCGTCAACCCCCAACATCCCCATGCCCGATCCCCGGGTTGCCACCAAGAACCGCCCCCCAGCTAGTGCTGCTATCCAGGAGGAGGAGGAGGATGGCGAGGAGGACGATGGCCATATCATAACTGACAGCGATGATGATGATGATGATGATGATGATGATGACGACGACGACGACGATGACGATGACCACGACGATCACCACGAGCATGACGATTTCAGCATGGATGATACGGTGCACGGACAGCCGCCAAAGAGAGGGGTGATGGACAGTATGGGGTCTTCTCCAGTGACACCACCGCCACCACCGCAGCTAAACCCATCCCCAATAACGCCTGCGTCTGTGACACCACCGCCCCCGATGCCGGAGGCTCAAATGGCTACCTGGGACTACTTCTTTGGTCCAACCCCCACACCACCGCCCACCCTGGAGCAGCAAGCTGATGATACTTGGATGGGTAGGCGGGAGAAGGAGTCAGTGCCCGAGGTGAAGGCACCGGTGATGAATCCAGTTGTTAGTGAGCCATCTACACTATCGCGAGGTGCTGAGTGGGCCGAGCGGCCACCACAGATAACACTGGAAAAGGCGAAGGCCATTGATGAGCTTACGGCAAACCTTCCCCCGTCGAAGCCGATTGTTAGGAAGCCACCCAAGGCATCGGGCCTGCCACCAGAAGTGCACCACCAGCATGCCTCGTCCATGGGCTCAGTTGAGACCCGGAAAGGGAAGATTATGATGGTGTCTGCCAGTTTACTCCAGATTATTGCTCAGCTTGATGATAACTTTCTCAGGTCTTCGGAGAGTGCACATGATGTGTCAAAAAAGCTTGAGGCCACAAGGATGCATTACCATTCCAACCATGCTGACAGTCGAGGCAAGTGTCTTGTTTCTTTTGAATGGAAACTGTAGGGGAGGTCCCTACAGTAATCCTTGGTTTTGAATCCTAAGCAATCAGTCCGCACCCATTGTGCCAGACAATCACCGTGCCACTGATCGTTAGTTTTGGAAACAAGAAAGCAATTAACATTTATGAAGATGTTCTTTTGGTATAGATAAAAGTGGAAACTAAAGTTCTGCCACATGCCAGATTAGTTTAACAACCCAGTACCCCAGACTAGCTCTATTTTCTAAACTAGGGCGGATATAGTGTACTTCCCTTTGATGTCATTTTTCCTTTTATTTTGTTATCATAGCACCTTTGCAAATTGGAAAACTGCATGTTGTAACACTTTGTTGAGTCGGTGCTCACAAACACAGCTGCAAGATTGTTTTTGTACTTGTCTTGAGTGCTAAGTTTACTGTAAGGTTACCATCATTTATCCTTTTTCTCTCTAGCTTCATCTCAGATAACTTAACTCAGAAATATCGGCGGTGATTCACCAGCAGCTAGCTTTCTGGTTTACTGAATTTCAAGTTTAACTTCCCAGTTTTTCAGAGCGTGCAGTGTGGTACTGAATTTACACTTCTTTACGATCCCTGGATATTTTTCAGGACATATAGATCATTCTACGAAAATCATGCATGTTATCACATGGAACCGCTCCTTCAAGAATTTACCGGACCAAGAGGATTTAGGTGTTAATTTTGAGATTGATGAACGATTCGAAACTCATGCCACAGTTCTCGACCGGATGCTTGCCTGGGAGAAAAAATTGTATGATGAAGTGAAGGTAATGTCTTTTAAACTACTTTCTTAGAATAGCTTTGCTAGGATACTTTTTTCTTTGGTTTATATCCATGTCCCATTTCATTGTTAGAATATTAGTGCATTTGTCCTAGCCACTCTGTGGCGATATTTTGAAACCCGTAGTGAACAGCGAACACCTCTGCAGCTAAATCCCTACTATTAGCCAAATTTTTAACTGTGGAACATAAATTTGGTTATCTCAAACACCAGTTTTGCTACCTTTTGTTTTCCCTATTGCGTCAGGGTCAATATTTTCTAAAAGGTTTCATTTATCAGGTTGTGTAATTAACTGTTCTTATACATGTTGCTAGCCAAAGATCCTATCATTGGGAAGATACTCCCTCCAAATCCAAATTTAGGCTGTTCGGATGTTGGCCAGTCTATGAGCCACTTTGATTGTGAATTGCTACTAAAATATGTTGTTGTAAAGCTGCAAACATCATGTATTATGAAAGTAGATTCAAGATGAAATGTAGTAATGTAGGACTATGGATTTGCATCTAGGGGCGATTACAAATGCAGTGATAAGTCAATTCTTGTTAGTAGGAGCAATGAGTGTAGACCAAACTGCCTCCTTCACATTCTTGACCTGTGGTTTATTTTAGTGCTCTTTCCATGTGAAATCGTCAGCGATTGTTCTTTTGTCATGTTTGTTCTCTGATTTTGTTGCCTGATCTGCTTTATGAATGTGCCAAACCAGGCAGGGGAACTTATGAAAATTGATTATCAGAAGAAGGTTGATCTATTGCATAAACAAAAGAAACGCGGTGTTAAACTTGAAACCCTTGAGAAGACAAAGGCTTCCGTCAGCCACTTGCACACAAGGTACATAGTGGATATGCAATCCATGGATTCAACAGTTTCAGAAATAAATCGTCTACGTGATAAACAGCTATACCCGAAGTTAGTGGACCTTGTCGATGGGTGAGCGTTCTTTGACTTATGAAAATTGTCAGGAAATGAATTATGTCATTTTCTATTTTATGCCAATTTGGTTTCTACCGTTTAGGTGCAATTAATTGTGTCAATGATATATACTTTGTCTATTTGCGGTTCCTTCTCATAATCTTATCCATCTGCTGACTAAGCTACCTGATTGTCCTTGTTAATATGATGAACTGGTGGTATATCTATTTGTGTGGAGATCGATTTAACAAGGCTAAAATATGCATTGCTAGACAGTTTAATAATGTAAAGTAAAGGGAATATGCTGCCACATAAACACTCTCATAGCCTTGATTGCACCTTACTGTCTCAACAGGCAGTTAAATTTGCCCTTCAGTCCATATTCTCATAGTTTCTGCTTGTGTATAACATTTTGTAACTGACAACGATAAGTAAATTATCCAAGGCTTGTCCTAGTCAACACTGTATCAATGGACCCCCTTGGGCCCAGGTGCGGGCCCGCACACCCAAGACAACACATCACTGACTACGGAGGAAACTTCCCATAGGACATAGAAGGAAATCCTATAGAACATGAAGGAAAGGCTTCAACGTATTGGGTATTGATATGGATCCGACTCCTACCCCTATATGCCTGACGCACTGACATGAGTTCTCCATACCAACCCTGTATAATGGCTAAAGGGACACATGAAGAGGGGATCCACACCTGTATAATGGCTTATAATGTTTACAACATGTAGAGACCTCGACGTTACCGTTGTGACCTAGTTGCATCTCGTCGAGTTCCCCTAACTCGTCGAGTACCCCCTGATAGTGTATCCATTGTATTCACCACATATTTAAAAAAAGAGAGGGCTAGGCAGGAAGTGGAGCTTTTACCAACATCGGGGCCTGAACTGGGTAAATCATGTGTCCCCTTCTATCGTGACGGTCCCATGTCTACAAATCCATGTACTAGTTCTAGTACCGCCGTTAGAATCCGATGGAAAATCCTTCGATAGCTGGCGCCGATTATGGGGATGTCACGATATCAAATCGGTTCTATGCCTCCGTCCTTACGTCGGATAGCAAATCATCACAATCGGAGAGCAACTATCGACAAATGAGGAAGAGAAGCTCGGGGGCTTGGCGAGCGACGGATTCCTGTCGCCTTCTTGTGCCATGAGAAACTAAGCGACAAGGAACTTGTTTGGAAATTTGCCCTGTGAATTTTGCAATAGAAGAAGAGAAGGTTTCTCACCAACTTTGCGAGGACCTCTACAAAATCGATGGCGGTTGCCCAGGCGAATGGCCTCAGGAGACATCATCTCGATGGCACAACATTGCCCGACATGTGTATGAAGACGTAATCAGTTAATTGGTCGTTCGTGGGATGCAAAAACAATGGAAAAGAGAATGCTCAACACAAGGGGTCCCGTTGGCTACTCCTCTAACACTAAAGAAAGTGCACTAGCATCGAGAAACAAAAAGGTGGCAGAAGGTTGAGAGAAGGGAACCTTCGATGTCCTAGTGGTATGGTGCGAGTGTTGGAACACGCGGTATGCCACGCTAGCACCAAATAAAGAATTTCTACCACGCACCCAAGATCATGCTGCGGGAAATAGATCATGGGATCGGGTTTACCACCAGAGCGCAGTCACCGCAGCGCAAGAAGAGTTTGTGATGCGTGTAGTCGATCAGCCGAGTCGTCTCCTCTTGTAGTCGATCTCCCGCAAACAGCTCCTGGCGGATCCCTCGAACGGCTCCTTGCCGTTCCATCAAACGGTTCGTCCAAGCACCGCAGATGCGATGCCTCCAAGGTATCCACACGTGCACTGCTAGGTCCAGTCGCACGGCATGGGGGGGGGATCCGGATTGGCGGCGGCGGTCATCAGGGAGGAAAACGATCAATCCTAGGAGGTGCGCCCACTCCCCTTTATATAGACTTCCGAGGTTGGTTCAACACTTGAGGCTCACTAGGAGTATACACCCATTTTTCATTCGGATCCAATCTGAATGGGCTGTAGCCCCTTAAGTGTGCGACCCTATAGGTTCACGTACACATGAACACGACTTGAATCGATAGTTGGTAGCGGCTCCTAGTAGAACGGGCCTACTCCCACGTGTGTGTGAAGTCGTTTGACTAACCTCGACAATGTGTCATATGCAACATTCCTTTTGCCTCATGATATATGTTGTCGAGCTCAAGGCGAGTACTTGTCACCCTTGTGGTAGCTTGACCTCTTTCTCGAAACCGGGATATAGATTCCCGAATCGGGTTAGCTCTTAACCCAAGTCGCATGACCATGCTTTCTGAATCTGATCACTCAAGAGGGCCTAGAGAATATCCCTCCTTACGGAGGGGCAAATCCCTTCTTGGTCACCATGTCTCGCGGCATGTCTCACGACTCACCCGAAAGCTACCTTATAACTACCCAGTTACGGAGTAGCGTTTGATAGACCCTAAGTGAGTCGATCCTCATCCAGAGAACACGCGAGGACCTTAGGTCTAGGACATGCTATATACATCGTACTTGAGACTAACATGGCATATACATCGGTACTTCAGACTAACAGATGACAATCTCTCGCTGTGTCTCAAAGTGGATCTGTCCGACTCGGTGATCTCCATCCCCGAGTCCATACCATTGGTTTAGCATCTCTATGCCCATGACTTGTGAAACATAGTCATCAACCGAATTGTATACTAGTTAAAGAGTATGTGTCCACATAACCTTATCAACCAGGGACTATAAGAACAATCATCATACAATATATAGCTTCACAAACAAGTCACATACTTATTGATGCATATCACTGATGATATTCAAGGACAACACAAAAGGCTCATGAATACATAGGGAAATATCATCATCACATGATTGCCTCCAGAGCATATCTCCAACAACGAGTTCCACCAAATGCATAATCATGGAATCACAACTTGTCGCTGCATATCTGCGGAGTGTTTGGGGGACGGCCGAACGGAGGAGAATCACGGTTTTGGACGCTTCAATGGAATGGCAGTTGAAGGATTCGTACCAGAAGGAAGTAGGTCATGCAAGAAGGAAGCAAGTGCAACGACAAAGATAACTTCAAACAAAGAAAACGTGACAAAGACCAATACCGTACCTCGACGGGGGCAAGAGGTGATCTAGGAAATCATTTTCAACAGGCAACGATAACGACGTGCGTGATCCAACTATCAATCCCCGAGGAAGAATCAAGTGCCGGTGGGGGATTCCACCTCACCTGGACCCATGGTACCAGATACCGTATTTGTTTATCGGATGGTTGAAGAAATAAGCAAGTAAGCCCTCGCTTGGAAGGATGAGGACACCATGCCTCACGCCATGTCATGTGAAATTAAATCACAAAAACTTGGGTGCGGTTTCATCGGAGGAAACATCCTGGAATCCTCATGGCTCAAGATGAGCCATCAAATAAAAGGAGAGCAGCGCCATATCATGGACGAGATTATGAATGGACCTTGCCAACAAGTCTGACTGGAAGGACAATTCCTCATCATAACGAGAATTGGAAACACGGACTTACGGAGGGTATTACCAGCGGTTTGTAGCAAGTACAACTTGATAACCACAAAGACACTCTGAAGGGTGGGAATTCGACCCGCAAGGATTGGGTCGGTGGTGACGCCCCTAGAAGGAAGAATATATCAACTAAAGGGATACTTTGATTTCTCTGTCTTCATAGGGACCATAGGAAATAATCGTACGGAATGGAGCATCTTCCTAGTTGTGGACTTAGAGATGCCCTCCAATATGGTGTTGGGTTGCATCTCCTATAGATGTTTGAAACTTGTGTCTATCACGACAAGAAGATGATGGTTTCTCTTGAACCTTTACCGATCATGATCAAGGAAACAAAGGAAGAGCCCATCATGATGTAGGACCAAGTCCTTGGGTGGCCGAATCTTCATGAATTGGAGGTGAATTTGAAGAACACGAAGAACATGAAGAACATGAGGAAAATCATGAGGAATCACAAGGAAATCCAACACAAATCAACACGCAAGTTGCAACACAAGATACACATGGATAAATAGTGGATCCAAATCATCCACAAGAGAGGGATGAAACATGCTAGGGTTCTTTCCCTAGTCGTAAGATAAGGGGGCTTGATGCTTCAAGGAAGCCTTCTTCTTCTTAGGCAGAGGTCTTGATATTCATAGAGGAATCTTCTCCCTTAGGATGTCTTGCACTCCTATGGAGTCTTCCCCTCAAGTGGAGTCCTTGATCCCACTAGGGGAGATAGATCCCACAAAGGGGAGATACATGAGCTAAGCTCTAATGTTTAGTCTTTTCTTAGCTAACCCTAGATCTTAGGTAGGGGAGAGGTATATATAGTCCTATGCATGAAGGGGCAAGTGAAGAGCAGAAAGGGAAAGATACATGGGCAAAGACCAATAGCTGCACGCAGGCTTGCCGTGTGCAATGGAGTGGAGGTGGGGGTGCCATGTGCACGGGGTGTCCAGAGAGCTGGAGGCAGCACCTCGTGTGCGCTTCTCGGTTGCTGACGTGGTGACTCCTATCGATGCTTCCGGATTTCAGGCTTGGGTCTTCACGGTTCCTTCTCCGCTTCCATGCTTTCCTTGTGGATCGTGTGGGTGCTTGCTTGTGCATGACCTCCTCCATTGCACGTTCGTTATTCGGCTCAAACCTATAGGTGCGAGGTCAAGTAGTATACCATCCTTGGGAGAGTGAAGTAGACACGTATAAAGGAGAAAATTCGCCTTTATATATATATAATGTAGGAGATGTGCATGTCTCTTGACGATGCGGCACTTGACATGGTGATGTCCGTAGGATGCTCTGCATCACGTCATGTACCCAAACACAATGCCCCTGGGCTTAAGAGGACGAACAAAATCCAAACTTCGTGTCGTGCGCGTGATGATTGAGACGGACGCTCCTGGTTGCTCAAGCCCTAACAGACGAGCACCAAATTGCTCCAGAGAGGCCCAAGTGATTGAAGATGTCAAAGTACAAGCGAGCCTACGGTTCTCCTCATGTGAATTCGTCCACTGTAAGAGAGAGGCAAATATGCCCGCTCACCACCTAGCTAAGTTAGACTCATCTCTCCCTGTTGGAGAAGTCCTTGTAGCTGATGGTTGCTCAAGCCCTAACAGACGAGCACCAAATTGCTCCAGAGAGGCCCAAGTCCTAACTGCTCCTGGTTGCTCAAGCCCTAACAGACGAGCACCAAATTGCTCCAGAGAGGCCCAAGTGATTGAAGATGTCAAAGTACAAGCGAGCCTATGGTTCTCCTCATGTGAGTTCGTCCACTGTAAGAGAGAGGCAAATATGCCCGCTCACCACCTAGCTAAGTTAGACTCATCTCTCCCTGTTGGAGAAGTCCTTGTAGCTGATGATGATGTTCCGGCTCTTGTAGCCGAGTGTGTAATGGGCGATTTAGCCCAAATTGTTGAGTAATAAAGCTGTGTGCTTGCCCTAAAAAATAAAATAAAATCCAAACGAGAGTAGAGACTTGCCAAGTTCAACATGAGGACAAACTGCTCCTACAAGCGAGGTTAGCAACAAGGTTGACAACACAAAGTAAAACCCATGTATCCGTGTATATATTCGCGATGGCGTAGACCGATTCCCTTGTAAACCCACAACGGCACGACAACAACCACTACAAGCCACTCATGCTTAGGACATTACTTTATCCCCAAGGTAATCATGTAGGGCTAGCTTAGTCATATCTTATTCATCATGTATGGTGTTATTAACAATAACATCGAGAGTTGGATGACGTACACGTATCCATTAAAATACTCCCCCCATAAGGGAACATAGCTAAATCAGAAAACCCAAATATAGCATCGATGCTGCTGCTGAAAAGGGAAGGAAAAACATGAAGGGATTCTAAGAGCAATTACCTCGGACTAGAGGAAGACAATGCCATTAGAGGGGCACTTGGCGAATAATGGGATGGACCCTCTGTGGCAATAACTATCTACCATGTAGCCCTCTTTTGTCGCTTTGCAGGAGCATGCTGCGACCTCCCTATCCATGGGAGACCGGAGAGTCGGGATATTCATAATCTAGTATCGATGCTAAGGAAAATGTGGAAAATATAAAGATAAGTTTGATCCAAGGAAAGTGAAAAGTGATCCATGAAACTAAAGGATGGTAACATACCGATAGTTTGATTCTCGCGGTCCTCTGGTGAGCGATCGACAAGGTCCCTAGATGTACTAGCGGAGGTTTACTCCCTGGAATCTCCCACAGAGATTAGTAAGACAGTTGCTCACCTCCTCCTCATCCTCCCGGGTGAAAGGATCTATGAGGCAAAATCAAAGAAATTTCAAGTATGAAAAGAAAATGCGAAGAACACTCATTAAAAGGAAAATTACTAGATAGTTACCATTGAGCTCCTATATGATCGATTGGCCATTTTGGTAATCCCAGGAAGGAAGAGTACGAGATCTCAGCGGGTACCAGCGACGGTGGGTGAAGTCATCGGCCAAATTCGCGCTTGTCAGCCCACCTCCTCACCTCCATGAAGCTCGTAGACGTCGCCACAAAGAGACAACAACTTTTCATCTGCCGGAGGCTCAGATCTTGATGGGTAGAAGTTAACGAAGGCAGGGTTGCTGAAAGTCCTCTCTACTTAAATTCAAAATGACCGACAATTAGCCTTAGCGCCGCCCTTGGCTCCAATAGGAGTGGAGACTTGTCGTTGTGAGGGCGAACTTATGAGAACCGAACCTCGAGGCGAGGGTCGATCCACGTCAAGTGGTATCAGATACCGGCGTTGCTCACGGCACTTCGGAGGAGACGACTGGCGCGTCGTCATCAAGGAGGAGCTACTGGAAACTATCCGACGATCTTTTGCTAGAGAAGAAAGGCTATAGTGCTGAACTTTTTCACACCTACTGTAAAGTGTGGAAGCTTGCGCCGTGACGATCGACCATGATAGTTCGATCAACGTGGTCGGCATCGACATGGTGGAGAAGCTGCAGCTACCGATGATGCCACATCGACAACCGTATCATTGAGGAGGTGCTACGACAAGCTCGACATCACACACCAAACTACGGTGCAGTTTTCAATCGGCAAATTTTCTTGTGAGGTTTTGTGCGACGTAATTCTGATGTCGATGGTTTCGTGTCATATGTTGTTGGGGCAGGGCCGGTCCTGAGATTTTGGGGGCCCGGGGCGAAACCAAATCTCGAGGCACTTAGTATAAACAATATAGTAATAATAATGGATATATGTATATATGAGATGTTAACAATAAACACTTAAATGCATAAAAAACAGTATACATATGAAATAATTATACATGTTACCTTTTAAAAAATTCTAACATTCCTCTATGCAAAGTCACTTATGATGGGATTTATGTACATCTAATCCAATAATTTCTTCTCGGTGCATAACGTTGCCAAATCATTTAAACTCTTTTGAGTCATTGCTGATCTCAAATAGTTCTTCAATAATTGTATCTTTGTAAAGCTTCTTTCAAGGACTGGACAATTATATTCACTATAAATAAGATGATAAGCAGTAGAGGCATGAAAATCACATAGTAGACATTACATCAAATGACAAAGTGAATTTTATAATCTTTAATTCACAAAAAAACTGGATGTTCATCAACCCTAGCAGATAATGCATGTGCACCCGTTGAAATAATTGTACTATCAGGGCCACTTACTTTTTATCACCCATACTGAAGTCAAAATTTTCCTCTTGTTAAGATTCAGAATTCCAATCAATTTGTTCCTCTTCCTCCGATAATTCACCATTTGGAATCAACGAAGCACCAGTATTACTCATGGAAATTTTATCAAGAGCGCCTCTCTGATTCTATCAACTCATCCACATATTGTATCTTTTTTCACCGTGCTGGAAATAAATAAATAATACTAGCATCAAAGGTTGATCAGTGCCAGCTATGCACCATGTACGCAAAGGATAAATTACTTAATTTAGGACTAAACGTATAGGGAGTAAGGATTAGGGAACAGTATAATATACCATGGATGGATTGGATCGGCTTTGATGGTAGGCGTTCAACGATGAGCCGATGACACGATCTGGACTTGCATCTGTCTCTAGTGCTTGGCGAATCGGCAATATCTGTGTGCATGTCCAGCGTGTGAAGGCAGAAGAGAAAGGGGCGTCGCGTAGTCGAGTACTGACTGCATCTTGCATCATGTCCAGCGCGTGTGCAATAGGGCGCCCGGGTATAGAGATCGGCATCGGCATCAGCGAGACGGCGAATTGGCGATCGAATTAGGAAGGAAATTAAGAGAGGTGTTAATTATTGCGAAAAAGACGGCGTATGATCTGGGGATTGCTTTTTTTTGAGCGAAATCTGGGGATTGCTACGTTTGCCTGCATCCATGCCTATTTTTGAGGCAACCTGCATCCCACGCCTGACTGCCTTCCTAATCCACGCCTGGCTACGTCCATTACATCCGGGGTGGGGCCCCTGAACTTTGGGGGCCCGGGGCGGCCGCCCCCCCTGCCCCCCCTCAGGGCCGGGCCTGTGTTGGGGGAGCCATGGTACAAGAAAAATAATGCTATACACGACTACCTTTCCAACACGTACACTGTCGTACATGATACAAATGGTCATGGAGAAGAAGTCATTCAAGACTTGGAGGAAAGAACGCCTAGAGAAAATGAAGGAACAAGAAGAAGCAAAGAAGAAGGTCAAAGCTGCGGATTTTTTTTCGACGCACGTTTAATCTGCAGACTACGATATTAATATAGAGATGTATTTAATACTGAGGACGGTTTTGCTTGAAGGGATGGAGGATGATGCGACCCATTATAGTCATATGAAAACTGACTACGTACATGTTGTTGGTCAGGACCAATCTATCATAGCTCCATTAGTGGTCACAGTTGACAGCGTATACGTTTCGACCAATTTACAACTCAGGTATGGCGACATGCATGAGTTAGTTGCCATAGATCCGAACTAGTTGACAGAGAGCGTCATTATATGTCTTGATCAGAAAATCAAACTTGAGCTGACTAGAGTAGCAAGCATGGAGGTTTTTTTTTTTATGAAATAGACATAATGTATTTTTCAGGGTAGACACCCGTACCAAGTTTTGGAGGGATCTTTAAAAAACCTCTGTGTTGCGATTTCTTTGTAGAAATTGTTTTGCGCGTGAGTACCTTCGTCGAGATTGGTTTTCTCATGCTGGGCCGCAAAGTTCAAACCCTCTACTTCGTGTACATCGCGTGCACGGGCGAGAGGTTACTACTGTTGGTGGTGGAGTGTCGTGAAAGATCAGCCCGCAACAACAAATCGGATCTCACCACGAGGTCCGGTCCACATCACGAACGACACAACAACAAGGGCCCCGAGAGTACCATTGATATATGGAAGACATGCAGAAGTGACTTCGAAACAACGCCACATCCGGCAGCGCCCCAATATATTGCACAGATGTGCGAAGACAGCAGGATACAAGAAGGAATCCGGCGCAGGTTCAGTAGAGCAATCCCATAGAAGAAACGTGACTTCGAAACAACGCCACATCCAGCAGCGCCCCAAAATATCTTGATAAAAGAAGGAATTAGGCATCAGGTTCACCAGAGCAATCCCATAGAAGAAAAGGAAGTCCCGCATGGAGACAGAAATAGGTAGACTGATGCCGCATCGTAAGGAATCCGCCAGAACCACCGTCTTGTTTGGACAAGGCAATGGATGGCTCAACCGGAGGCAGGAGCATGGAAGACGAGATCAAGCGGGAGGCTTTCCATGTCCTGAAGATTCCTTATCGATCCCTCATCACCGGCTCATCAAGCGTAGGCAACGGCCAGCGAGGTTTGCAACTGGAGAAGCTTGGAGAAGAGCGAAGGAGAAGTCGAAAAGGTCATAGTTATAGGAAAGGAGGAAGAACGTTGTATCTCTACAGCAAAAACAAAAACTCTATAAAGAACATGGGCACGACCCCGTTCAAAATTCTGGAGATCATCTGATCGTGGCCCAAGGAAAGAGGAAGTGTTGTGGCCCAAGGAAAGAGGAAGTGTCGAATCAACAACGTCACATTGCCAGGCCTCATTACATTGTCATATGTAATTATCACTGATCCGACACGCCAAAGCCTATCACCACGACACGTGGGCATAAGATGGAATCTCAGTCGTTCAAGGACACGGCTGCAACTGACATCTGCAACTGACATCGACTACGCGCCCGTGACAAAGAGGATCAACTCTTGACAAAGCAAAGCAAAGCCGACTACTCATTAACGACAACTAGGAGGGTAGGAGAATGAGCACCTGACAATATCAAGTGCGACTGCCAACACGCGGCAAGGATTAAGGAGAAAACTATAGAGGACTCCTCGACCGAACAAGGGGCGACAAGACGACTGCAAGTATCTACATCAATCTTACTCCTGGACCAAACACTATTCCGAATACTGATGGGGTCTTCTTGTCGATAAGTAAAATTATCCAAGGCCTGGCCTCAACACCATATCAATGGACCCCCCCTGGGCATAGCTACGGGCGAGCGCTCCCAAGACGACGCATCACCATCCATGGAGGGAACTTTCCAGATGACATAGAAGGAATTCCTATAGAACACAAAGGAAAGGGTACCCAGTACGGATCCGACTCCATACGCCTGATTTGTGGGGTTCTCCTTACCAGTGCTATACAAGGACCAAAGGGACACATGAAGAGGGGATCAATGCCTTTCAGCTAGCCTAGAACCTTTACACCACATGGAGACCTAAACGCTTCCCGTCGAGACCTAGTTCCATCTTGTCGAGTTCCCCTAACTCGCCGAGTATCCTTGATATTGTAATCCTTTATACTCACCACATATTATTATATAAGAAAAGAGAGAGAGAGAGAGAGTAAGGCAGTAAGTAGGTCTGTTACCCACATTGGGTACAGGTAACCTGCTGCGACGTTCTCACAACTACAAATCCACGTACTTGTTCTAGTACCGTTGTTAGGATCCGACAAAAAAAATCCTTCGACACCACCTATTTGTTTGTTACCATTGATTTATTTAGCATTTCATTTACTTGAGGCACACCAGGAAAGTACCTCCCACATCTGACACGAACCACCGAAGAAACCCCCAAAAGGCAAAAGAAGTCTACCCTCGCCTCCCACATGCAAAGGAAACGACCAAAGAAAACTGGAAAAAAAAACTTCCCCTATAAACGGCAACAAACTATCAAGAGGAAGAAAGCTTTTGCCTTTATCTTCAGAAGATCAACCATATATATGTCTTCGTACCTATATATTGTTCAATGTTGGGCATGGTTCGCTATTAAGCACTTGTTTTCCAAATATATCTGTCAATGCATCCAATTCGTTGCCAGGATAGCCGTAGCATATTTTCTGCAATAATTGGGTAAGTTAGTAAGAATTCCATGATTCAGTTGTCTAGGTGCGTATAGGTACGAGAAAATCTGTACTAGTCAGTGCATCTTTTTTCCTCTAATTCAAAAGTAGCCAGCTATTTTTTGTTGACAAGGTACACTAACAGATAGTGAAATTCATGATAAAATAAGAATTGCCATCATAGGTAATAAAGGAGTTTGTAATGTTTTGATAATTTGTTCTTGTTAAATGAGATCATACCTTTCTTTTGATATAGTGCTTGCTATCTTAGTTTGTATCTAAGCTTTCCAGCTTTCTTTGTTTACCATTTCTCTTCAAGTCAATATTTGTCTTGTGCAGCATGGCAAACATGTGGAGTTCTATGCACCGTCATCACAAGGGCCAGTTTTTGATCATATCGGGGATCAGAGCTTTTGAGGTACCGCCTGTTCCAAGGGAGACAACTGATTTGCATTATAAGCAGACCTGTGAGCTACGTGACATTGTCAGGGAGTGGCATATGCAGTTTGAGAAACTTATGGACCATCAGAAAGGGTACATCAGAGCACTCAATGCATGGTTGAAGCTTAATCTCATCTCCATCGAGAGCAATCTAAAGGAGAAAGTATCCTCCCCTCCAAGGCAGGTGGAACCACCTATCAAGAATCTGCTATATGCCTGGCACGACCAGCTTGAGAGGCTTCCTGTTGAACTTGCCAAAACTGCCATTAAAAGCTTTACCGAAGTCATAAGCAATATTGTACTGCTTCAGGAAGAGGAAGTCAGCCTAAGGCGGAGGTGTGAGGAAACTCGCAGGGATCTTGACCGTAAGAGGGCACAGTTTGAAGACTGGCATCGTAGGTACACAGAAAGAAAGGCATCCCAGGGTGAGGAAGCTAACCCCGAAGCAGCCAATACTCCTAGCCTAGATCATGTCAACGAGAGGAGGATAG
Source organism: Elymus sibiricus (assembly GCA_039707655.1). NCBI lineage: Eukaryota > Viridiplantae > Streptophyta > Magnoliopsida > Poales > Poaceae > Elymus > Elymus sibiricus. The sequence goes on along the minus strand of CM077667.1, from coordinate 243,471,952 downwards.
CCATTGAGGAAGTAGAGATCAGGCTGAAGGAAGAGGAGAGGCTCCACCTTAGGCTTGCGAGGCAGGTGAGGGAGAAGACGCTTGCAAACCTCCGGATGCACCTGCCAGAGCTCTTCAGAAACATGGCGGACTTTTCGTTCTTCTGCCATGACATGTACAGTAGCTTGAGAAAATCTGCAGTGCTGCCAATGCCCAGAGACGAGGTTCAAGGTTGATGTCTTGTGCGTGTTAGTGTTGCTGTAATTTACCAGCCACCAGAGGCAGGCAAATATTATTTTGGTTGTAGTTGTTTGCTGGCATTTCTAAACTGCGAGGCTGATCTGAATATGTATGTTCCAAGTGCACTGTAGAGATCAGCCAGCAATGACGATCTGACTAGTTCCGTCTAATTTGAGATCATCCCCTGATACCATCAATCATTTGTCATGGCATATGGTCATTGAGGAAGTGGTTTAATTGCACTTTGATCCGAACCCTTACCCTATGATAGCACCTTGCGTGTTCTGATATTTTCATAAGTACTTTTTCTGTATGGGTGGAAACTTTGATGGCCTGAGTACACTGGTGTACGTAGAACCCGGCATACTGAGGACTCGAAAGTGTTAACCCGGCTGGTGTATGTAAAACCCGGCATACTGAGAAGGGCTCGGAAGGGTTTTCTGAAGTCCAAGGGCTAGGAAGTGTTGAACCTGGCATACTGAGAAGGGCACTTAACTCTTTGACTGAAATATCTCTCCATCATCCAATGTAAGGGCATCTTCAAACCTGCAAATTTACTCCGCATCTGTCTGCCGACACGGATGTAGGAGCCAGCCATACAACACTATCCGGCATATGTCCGCCCACAATTTCAAAATTCAAATAAAAGTCCGATCTATAGCACACGCCAAATGACACCAACACCGGATCGTATGCCCAATCACAACAAAGAGACAAGTATGCTTAAGTTTTTTACATGCCTGATCACAAAAGAATATATGTCCGGCAGTTCATGCAAAAAGAATGAGATTTTCTGTGCTGTCACATCGGCAATCCGAGCCTCCTGCGTGCTCAAGGTGCCGGCGCCGTCGCGTATGCAGCCTCCGCCCCCGCCTCCTTCTTCGCCGCCTTCTCCTCCTCATCCGTGCCTCGAACACATCCTTTTGCCATTGCAACATCTTGAAGCGGATGGCTTGCACGCGTCAGCATCCAAAGACTCCACCTTCATGGACAAATCTTGACGCCTCTGCATTGGCTATGATCTTCACCTTGTATTCTTCGAGCATCGCCTTCTTCTGCTCAAGCATGGCCTTTTTCTCTTCGATCAAGGCCCTCTTATCTTCGAGCGCTAGCTTCTTCTCGGTCGCCTCCATCAACAGTTTGAAACTCTCCGCCTTCTTCTCCTCCTTGATGTCCGAGCGCTTGACTTATGCCTCCTTCTTGGACAAGATGTCCTCAAACCTCTCAGTCATCTTGACCACCGCACCTTCTCGCTTCGTTCTCTCCTCTCCCCACTTCTTTCTCTGAAACTCTCTTCTAACCTTCTTGGTTGGTTCTTTTATTGGGTTAGTCGGGTCATCGGTTTCTTCCTCGGTGGGTTGGGCGGCGGTCTTGGCTGTAAATAGGTTCTACTTCGGTTGCCCATTCAACTTCAACCAACAATGCATGACGTTGAAGTGTTTCTTCTCCAACTTCTTGAACACCGTACACGCACGAGAAGGCTACAAAGTATAACATTGTCAACAAAACTATGCACATCTGGCTACTGATAAACAAAACAACCAGCTAGTGATCCACAAAACTATGCACACCCGGCTAGTGATCAACAAAACTATGCACACCCGGCTAGTGATCAACAAAACTATGCATATCCGGCAAGTCCGCTATGCACATCCGGCTAGTGATCAACAAAACTATGCATATCCGGCCAATGAACTTACTTGCGCGGTAATTTGCGCACCACTAGGCCACCATGCGATGAGATGCGCTATGTGGCCGCAATACTTCGAGATGGCATCTTTGATGGTGTACCATCGATGGTTGAGGGACTTTGGTTCACGGTTGTGGATGAGTGTGTCAGAGTAGGGCGCGAGATGTTTGTGTTCATGAAACCATGTTTGAGTGTTGGCCCAAAAAAAGTTGACGCCTTCTGCTCCGTGCCATGGATCGGATCGACACCGTCGCCAACCATGCATCACATAACAACTCATCGCCCCGCATGTTGAACCCTTTCGCGAGCTCACACACGGACAAACACATGGACAATAACATGCTGAACAATGCACCGTCCTTCCATTTACAAACCAGAAAGACTACAGGTTTAGTCATGACAAAAGGAGAAGGCTCGTTGTTGCGTCGAAACCCAAGAATTCATGCTTTACATGGTCGATGATCCATCCCCCTACAACCATCACTTTTTCACCAGCAGATGAATTGTTCTTGGATGATAAAGTACATAACAGCCCATCCTCATTCTATTCATGCACACGAAAAATTATAGGCATTCCGAATGGTGCAAGATGGCTCGTTGGTGCGATCAACTTAACCTGAAAGTTAAATTCACTGTCTTTCCCCCGATGTTGTATACATAAAATGGTCGCAATTTGGCCGTACAAACTCCATTGGAGCTCCATGACCTGCCAAAACGATCACAACGAGAAGTTCTACGCATCCATAACCCACTCGCCGTCTTTGCCAACATTTCGGAGGCAAGATCTGGCTTGTAAAATTGAGTTTCAGGGTATTTTATCTTTGAAGTGTACTCTGCCACCTTCTACCACCATACCATGAACGCAACCACGAACAGATATATGCGCAATAACGTATGGAACAATACACCATCCTTCCATTCCCGCACCAGAAAGACTACATGTTCAGTCTGGACAGAAGGAGGAGGCTCTTTGTTGCATCGAAACCCAAGAATTCATGCTTTACATGTTCTATCACCCATCCCGCTACCACCCTCACTTTTTCACCAGCAGATGCATTATTCTGGGATGATAAAGTACATAACAGATCATCCGCATTCTGTTTATGCACACAAAAAATTATAGGTCATTCCGAAAGGTGCAAAATGGCACGTTAACGCGATCAACTTACCGGAAAACTTGTATTCACTGTCTGTCCCCCGATGTTGTATCCATAAAACGACCACAATTTGGCAGTTCATCCTCCGCCTGAGTTCCATGACGCGCCAAAACGATCACAACGAAAAGTTGTATGCGTCCATCACCCACTTAGTCGGTTTCGACAACATTTTGGAGGCCAGATCCGGCTTGTAAAATTGAGTTTCAGATGCTTTTATGTTTGTTGTGTACTCTACAACCCTCTACCAACCTTCCATGAGCTCACACACGGACATATATAGGATAATAACATGTTGAACAATGCACCGTCCTTCCATTTACGAACCAGAAAGACAACTGGTTCAGGAGGACATATGGAGGAGGCTCTTTGTTGCATCGAAACCCAAGAATTCATGCTATACATGGTCAATGACCCATCCCAGTACCACCCTCACCTTTTCACCAGTAGATGCATCGTTCTTGGATGATAAAGTACATAACAACTCATCCTCATTCTGTTCATGCACACGAAAAATTATAGGTCATTCTGAATGGTGCAAGATGGCTCGTCGGTGCGATCAACTTACCGTGAAAGTTGTATTCATGGCGTGTCCCCTGATGTTGTATCCATAAAACGACCATAATTTGGCCATACAAACTCCGTTGGAGCTCCATGACCCGCCAAAACGATCACAACAAAAAGTCGCATGCGTCCATAACCCACTCACCGGCTTCGAAAACATTTCGGTGGCAAGATCTGGCTTATAAAATCGAGTTTCAGATGATTTTATCATTGAAGTGTACTCTGCCACCCTCTACCACGCTTCTGTGAGCTCAACCACAGACAAATATATGTGCAATAACGTATGGAACCATGCATCGTCCTTCCATTCACGAACTAGAAAGATTACAGGTTCATTCGAGACAGAAGGAGGATGCTTTTTATGCATCAAAACAAAAGAATTCATGCTTTACATGTTCTGTCACCCATCCCACTACCCTCCTCACTTTTTCACGAGCAGATGCATTATTCTGGATGATAAAGTACATAACAGCTCATCCTAATTCTATTCCAGCACACGAAAAATTGTAGGTCATTCCGAATGGTGCAAGATGGCTCGTCAGCACAATCAACTTACCCAAAAAATTGAATTCATGGTATGTCCCGCGATGTTATATCCATAAAACGACCACAATTTGGCAGTTCATACTCCGTTTGAGTTCCATGGTGCGCCAAAACCATCACAACGAGAAGTTTTATGCGTCCATCACCCACTTCGTCGGTTTCGACAACATTTCGGAGGCCAGATCCGGCCTATAAAATTGAGTTTGAGATGATTTTATGTTTGGCATGTACTCTACAACCCTCTACCACCCTTCCATGGGTTCACACACGGACAGATACATTGACAATAACATGTTGAACAATGTATCGTCCTTCCATTTATGAACCAGAAAGACTACTGATTCAGTCATGAAAAAAGGAGGAGCCTCTTTGTTGCATCAAAATCCAAGAATTCATGATTTACATGGTCGATGAACCATCCCGCAACCTGATACATCTCCAATGTATCTATAATTTTTGATTGTTCCATGCTATTATATTATCATTCTTGGATACTTTATATGCATTTATATGTTATTTTATATCATTTTTGAGAACTAACTTATTAACCTAGTGCCGAGTGCGAGTTGTTGTTTCTGCTTCTTTTGGGGCTTTGAGGAAAACTATACCAAACAAAGTCCAAATGCCACGAAACTTTTTGATGATTTTTTCGGGACAAATATAAGATCCGGAAGCTTCGGAGGGAGACCGGAGGCCACATGAGGTGGCGCCAAGCAAACAGGGTGCGCCCAGGGGAAGTGGCCGTGCCCTGATGGCTTGGGACCACCTCCCGATGCCTCTTGACCTAACTCCACCACTATAAAATCTCATTAATCCGGAAAACACCTGAGATCCAGCAAAAATAGTTTTTCCACTGCCGCAAATTTCTATTCCGCCGTGTGCCCATCTGGAACCCTTTTTCGGTGCCCTGCCGGAGGAGGTATCGATCACGGAGGGCCTCTACATCCACCTTGTTGCTCCCATGGTGATGTGTGAGTAGTTCACCACATACCTACGGGTCCATAGCTAGTACCTAAATGGCAATCTCTCTCTCTCTAATCTTCAAAGTTCACCGTGATTCCCGCAGTGATCTATTCGATGTAATCTTCTTTGCAGTGTGTTTGTTGGGATCCGATGAATTGTGGGTTTATGTTTATATTATTCATGTAAATATATTGTCTTTACTGAATTCTTATATGCATGATTGTTATAGCTTCGTATTTCTCTCCGATATATCGGTTTGGTTTGGCCAACTAGATTGATTTATCTTTAGTGGGAGTGGTGCATTGTGATGGGTTCAATCTTGCGGTGCTCTATCCTCGTGACAGAAGGGGTCAAGACACATATTGTATTACTGCCATTAAGGGGAAAACAATGGGGTTTATTCATATTGATTGGATTTACATTGTCTACATCATATCATCTTGCTCCAAGCATTACTCTGTTTGTACTTAATACTCTAGATGCATGTTGGATAGCGGTCGATGGGTGGAGTAATAGTAGTAGATGCAAGCAGGAGTCGGTCTACTTGCTTATGGATGTGATGCCTATATACATGATCATTGCTGTGAGTAAAGCGCTTTTCTATCAATTGCCAACACTAATTTGTCTACCCATCGTATGCTTTCTTCGAGAGAGAAGCCTCTAGCGAAAACTATGGCCCTAGTGTCTTCACAAATATTATTACAAAAACTCCAAAAATAGTGCTGCCATCCATATACTGTTATTTTATTTTATATTTCTATTATCTATCTATCACTACTTATTGCTTGCAAGTAACGAGTCCAAGGAGCTTGACAACCCTCTTGCCCACATTGGGTGCAAGTGTTTGCTCTTTTGTGTGTATGTGCTGACGATGGGAGTTTGCGTGGTTCTCCTATTATTCGATAACCTTGGTTCTCACTGAGGCAAATACTTATCTCTACTATGTTGCATCTCCTCTCCTCTTCGGGGAAAATCCCAACGCAGTTTACAAGTAGCAGGAACAATTTCAAGTTTTCTATTGAGTTTTGTGTGCTGAAGTTTTCAAGTTTTAAGTGTGACCATGATGGATGAAGGAATAAGGAGCAACAAGAGCCTAAGCTTGGGGATGACCAAGGCACCCCAAGGTAAAATTCTATGAAGAGTCAAGCGTCTAAGCCTGGGTATGCCCCGGAAGGCATCCCCTCTTCCGTCTCCATTCCATTGGTATGTCACTTGGAGCTATATTTTTATTCATTATATGATATGTGTTTTGCTTGGAGCGTCGTGTATTGTAGTTTGCTTTATTTTTAGTTTCCCACAATCATTTTTTGCTGGACACACCTATTTGAGAGAGACATATGTTCATCATGATTTGTTAGAATACTCTATGTGCTTCACTTATTGTAACGCCCAAGATGCGGTCCTATCCCTATTAAGGCGCGAGGGCCTCGACAGGGATAGAAGCGCATCTAGTCATTTCGCAAGTACAAAAATCATTGCATACATGTAGGAAGAGATGAGTATATGAGTTGGCTTACACTCGCCACAAGCTATATTACAAGTCCACGCAATTATTCATACATTCATCCAGAAGACAGGGTCCGGCTACGGACGAAATAAAACGATAAAAGAAGCAATGAAATACTGTCTTGCTATCCCAGGAACACCACCACGAAGCTCCCTACTCATCAGGATACGTAACGTACATACGCCTACGTTCTTCATCGTACTCCCACTGGAGCTGAGACACATCATCTGGCACGTACTCGTCAACACCTGTACCTGTATTATTGTAATCTGCGAGCCACAGGGACTCAACAATCTCATAACCCGGGTACCGAAACTATGTAAGCCAATAGGTGAGGAATGGTTAAGTGGTGAGGCTGCAGCAAGCGCTAAGCATGTATTTGGTGGCTAACTTACGATAACAAGAATGTAAATATGGTGGCCTACGCATGACAGTCGTGAACTATCATGATCACTAAGTGATCCTGAACACCTACTTACGTCAAACATAACCCCACCGTGTTCTCTCTCGGTTCATGTTCACGAGCAGAGACAGTCACGGTTACGCACACAGTTGGTGTATTTTATTTGAGTTTACTTCAGTTAACTATAACCGGGTGTTAAACAAATTTCCAAGTTGCCACATAACCGCGGGCACGGCTTCTCGAAAAGATTTAACCCTGCAGGGGTGCTCCAACTCATCCATCACAAACTAACCACATGCCGCGGGAATAACCTCGACCACGAATCCCGTGATCTCCTAGGCAATTCCGTTGGAAGACCTCAACCTCGAGATAGCCCAAAGTATCCTCGGAATTCCTCGCACAAGACATCCGAGAAAGGTAAAACAAGTCCAGCAAGACCGCCCAACGTGTCAACGAACCCGATAGGAGCCGCGTATCTCGTTCTCAGGACACGACGGATGAGCGATGGTTACCACGCCAATCACCGAGTTGCCCCGGGCAGCGTTAATAAGCTGCTCTGGGTTGGACCAACACTCATGCGGAGCACTGGCCCGTGGGTTGATTAATTATCCACGGGGTAGCTATGCCCTATGCAATTTTATTAAGTTGTGTAGCAAATGTAGTACCAAAGTTGGGTCTTTCCAGACAAGTTTTAATCTAAAACGAATGGTCAAGGGGGTCCCCATAACAACCCCGAGCATGTTAGGAGCGCAAAATATGGAACATAACACCGGTACTCGGAACTAGTGCGGCAAAAGTGGAACAAAACACCGGGCAAAAGGCCAAGCCTTCCACCGTTGCCATATATATATGTGCATTAATTTAAATAACATTAAATAAAGTGATATCTCCCAATATCCATGTTGGCACATGGAAACAACTTGCACCTGCAACTAGCAACGCTATAAGAGAAGGGCTGAGCAGCGGTAACGTAGCCAATCAATGTTTGCTAGGAAGTGGAGGGGTTAGAGGCTTTCATGGCAATTTAGGAGGCTGACATTTTAAGTGGTAGGTAACGAAACATAATGGTAGAATCGAGACATCTAGCATAGCAAAAATAGTGTCGGGATCCGGGTACGATCATCTTGCCTGTTGGGTGTTCAGAGGGACAAAGAGTTGGGTCCTCGTAGTTGTACTCCCCGGGATCCTCGTACTCAGGCTCGACACTCGGGTCTACCCAAAGAGAAACAACACCAAATAAACATACAAGCAAAGTGCAATGCGCAAACAAGATGATGCATGACCAAGTTGAAGTATTTAACATGGCAACCCTATGCTAGTCATGTTTCTCATGCAATTATTAAGTTCTTCGTATTATGGACATGACCTTAATATTAGTTATTTGAACATGCATGATCATGGAAAATATGAATGCTCCATGTAAAATCGATGCAAATGCATATGTAGAACGTTACAAACGGAGTAACGAAGCTCACGATACACTCACGACAAGGTACGAACATTAACGGAGACAAAAACAAAGATGAGGGAGGCCATGGGCTATTCCTTGGTATTCCAAGGATGCCACTGGATTGGAAATGAAAATCTAGCTAGAATAGAGCTAAAGATCAAGAAAAACAATGGAGTATAGCTCCCACAAGTCACAAAACAATTCTACACACAATCTGTCCACTAACAGCAACATGTCATCTTGTAACACACATAACCAGAGCTACAGTAGGTTTCAAATCACAACCAAGGCATGGACATGAAGAATACAGCATGCTCAACAATTTATCTATCTATAGAAACATGAAAGGAAGCATGGATCAATCGCAACTGGGCTCACAAGATGGCATGTTGAAACAGTTTTCAGGGACTTAGTGAAAATTCCAGTTTTACAAAATTTGAGTTAACATGATAGCATCTTGACAGCAACTTCTATACATGCTACAAGAACTTTCATGGCATGAAAATTAACAGGGTGATAGAGGGCAACATGTACTTCAATTAATTACATTATGGCAACATCAAAATATGCATGTATCAATGGCTACCATCCTCACAATATGACATATTGAGAATAGAAGATTCTCAGACTTAGTGAAATTCAACAAGGGCAAACAGGGCACTTATTAACAGAATGGCATGTTGACAGCAAGTTTTATATAAGATGCAATAGTTTAATCCGCAAGATCTTGGCACACCTTTACAGATGATGACTAGCACAACAATGCATTCCATTGCGCCAACTCCAAAGGAGCAACATATACATGGGAACCATCTAGATAACAAGGCAACAAAATAACAGATTTCAACACTTAGAAATATTTGAGCATGTGAAAACAGAATTTTGGTGGCATGTTGACATCAAGAATGCCACTCATAACATGAACTATCCTGGCATGCAAAAATATCAGGGGCTAGAGCACACAATAATGAACATATTTCATGTTGTCAAGATTACCATATGATGCAAGCATTAATTCACGTGAAAAAGACAAAATGAGACATTATCACAAAACAACATTTTCACAAACTTGCTCAAATGATAAAACCAACACCACCATTGGATTCTCTGGATTTTTCTACCCCAAATTCATATATCATAAGCATAGGTTTCTGTAGAAAAATCTCACACACTTGCATTCACAAAATTTGACAATTCACTTATAACAACTTATATGCCAAATTTGGCATGTCCTAAGAATCCAGACAGATTTGGAATAGGTCAAAACTGGCAATATTTCCTTAAAAGGAAATATTCACAAAACACTGAAAAAGAAAAACAATACAAAGAAAACATCACAAAAAAAATAAAAAAACAACCAGGGCCCCACCTGGCATAGACACCAGGGGCCCTGTGGGAATGACATGTGGGACCTGGGCCCACTGTCAGTGGCTCTGCCGAAAGGGAAAAAAAGGGGGGGGGGGATTAAACTGCCCCCACGGGGGATCGAACCCACGACCCCCCCCCCCCGTTGAAACGCACTGGCGCTACCACTGGGCTACGAGCGGGCGACTGAACATATACGGGTGCCTGTTCTTTTGAATAGGCCCCGCTTCCATCTTCGCCACCTCAAGCAGAGGAGCACGGGACGACGCCGATGAGCCTTCCCGTGATCACCGGGGGAAAGGGGCTTCGGCGGGGCTGCGGGTTCCTCTAGGGTTTCGGTCCCCGGTGCTACGAGTACCTATGCACGCGACGGTTGGGATAGCTCGAGCCCGAGCTTGGCTCGGCCGGGCATGGCGATGCGGCGAGGCGATGCGAGGCGGGACTAGCGGGCGACGAGGCAAGCGAGAGCGCGGGGAAGCGAGGCACGGCGCGACAAAGTGCCAGCTTGGGCACACACCCTAGGCTATCCATGGCGGAGGGGCTCGGTTCGCTCGGATCCGTCGCACAAGCGGGAACATGAGCGAAGGGAGGGGATGGGAAGGACCGACGGCTCACCCTGGGGTTGCTGCTGTAGAGGGACAAGCCCGCGGTGGCCGGAGACGAGGACGAAGCGGCGCTCGACGGAGACGACGCGGATCGACCGGGTCCTCGGTGCACGAGGAAGACGAGGAAGAGGCCGGCGTAGGAGAGGCGATCCCAGCCTAACGGCTCCGGGAATCGGTCGAGGACGTCGCCGGGGATCCCCTGGACATCCCAGAAGAAGCGGAGGAAGCTGCTGGAGACGAGGTCGATGGCGGCGACGCGAGCTTTCTCTCTGAACCTTCTGAACTTACCTATGAATCTCACATGGTGCGGCTGCTCAAGAGGGTTTGAGGGGAAGGAAAAGGGTGGCGGTGCTCGAGGGAGGAAGGAGGAACCCTAGGGGGGCGGGCCAGCTATATAGGAGGGCAAGGAACGCGCCTCGACGTCCGTGAGCTCACGGCGGGGCGAGCTGGTGCTCTGTCTCAGAACGCAGGAGGGAGACGGCGTCAGGGGGGCAGTTGGCCGTCTGTGGGGCTAGTTGGGCTGCGGGGAGCGAGCGGATGGGCCCGGAAGGAGGAGGCCAAGGCCCAAGCGGCTGGGAAGCTCTCTCTCTCCAAAAACAAAACCCTTTCTATTTACAATAAACAACCAAAAGAAAATAAAGAGCCAGAGAGAATGAAAAGGATTTTTGACAAACAAAAAATATACTTGCACTCACAAGAATGAGTCCTATTTAATAAAAATGGTTTTGGTATTTTTAGAGTAAACAAAATAAATCACATATATCTAATATTGGGATCTGTTTGCAAAGATACAAAAGGCAAAACACTCAAACATGACTTAGAGCTATTTAACAATTCTTATCAGATTATTTAGGAGTAGAACAACATTTTTAATGGGGAGAAAAGGGCAAGTGAATCACAACATATTGCATATATGAAAAAATAGGAGAGGTGGCATAGTTTTCTATGAAAGTTGAAGAGAGGGTTATCACAAAGAGTATCACTAGGTTGCTAGCACTCATACCACACACACACTCATAACAACATCACCACATAAAATAAGCATGAGGCAAAACATGAATGATGACATGATGATTATGATGCCATGATGCAAAATCTCATGAAGCAAAATGATTATAACTCAAACCACATAATGGCAATAAGAAGGTTCACACATGACACATTACAAATATGGCAAGGGGATGCATTTGGGCTGTTACACTTATATCTTTTGAGCTAAGCTGTTGCTCTAGTGCTTCACTTATATCTTTTAGAGAACGGTGGCGTGTAGATTTTATAGAAATAATTGAACTCTCGGGCTTCACATAAACTTGTTTTAGAGTCTAATAAATAGTAGCGGTAATTTGCATGGGTTATAAGACTAGTCCAAAAAGGATAGGTATTCAAAGAGTGTATAATCAAAACTTTCATGTAGCTCACCTTCTAAGATAAACTAGACCATGATGGCACGCGTTGCAGCGCCCTTCTATTTTTTCAATAAAATTATAGGGATTTTCCTACATTAGTGTTGCATTCAATATATAAGTTAAATATGAACCAAATTGTTTGCAACTTAATAACAACACCGAAATAGATGTTTGGATTAATAAACCAGACATTGGTACATGTTCTTGGGAGGAAATAAAATGAGAAAACCATTAGTTACATCGGTAAGATCAGGCATCGATTTTATATATTGACATGTCAATCTGAGTTGTTCCAAATATAAGTTAACCTTATGAATTTGCAAGTACATTAATCTAAGTTGGAGTTAAGTTACATGGAAGACCATATTAAATAATATCATCAGAAATAGCCCACATGTAATCAATAACCGGTACAATCGAACCATACTTCATTGCATAAGCAAACATGTCTACATATACAAGAAGGCATCATTTATTTGCACACCTCACAAGAAAATAAAAAAAAGATAAATAGCCAAAAGCATAACCCTGAGTAGTCATGAGGCTCACCAGAGCTCCTTCAGCACATGCTCAGTTTTACTCATACAGTCATACAAATGAACTATAGTATCTTTTGAAGGTTGTAGAAAGTAAGTACCAATTTTCATTGGAGAATGGAGGGAGTACTATATCATTTCTTCTACCATGCCTTGCTTTCTTCTAGCGTGTAAATTTAATTGCATTGCGTCAGCATAGATGAATGAACATGTACTTGCTCGGATTTGAGGTCGAAGAATCTCATTTGATCTACAATAAGAAAGGTTTTCTTAAGCTCAATATCAAAAGTCAGTAGGTTGTCAGAAACAATAGTTCAAGTTGTGTTACATACATCCCAAACAACTTACAAATTTGTACTTTGAAGGACCAGCAAAATAATTATCAAGAAGGCAGACCAATGGAGGAAATAACTACATGAGAATATTGATGAAGCAAACCACAACACTAACCAAAGATACAGTCTCTGAAGATGGGAAAATAAAATCTAGATCATGTGTATCAAATGAGAATTGCCTAAATGATTAATTCTCAGTGTATGTGCATGCATGTATATGTACCCGTAATAATTATAATACCTCCCACATGCTAATGTTAGAGTAAACTTTAACCACTTGCTTCAGGATAAAGCATAATAAGATAAATGAACACTAACATAATCATCCGTTTCACTTCTTTCAAAAGAGCTTTACCCAATTTTATAACCGAGAGATACCTAAAGTAAAGAATAAAAAATATCACAAACTAGATAATTGCAAAAAATTGAGAACCTTCCATTAAAAAAATATTTGCTTCTAATTTATAAGCTCCCATCTCACCAGAATTTGTGTGTACTTAAGCAACAAGTAATACATTATGTGGTGGCAGATACTGACTTCTTTATGAATTCAATCAACCGTCATTAGTATTAATTCGGAGAAGGAGGCTATTTCTATTTAAGAAAATTAGGGATCTGACCATCAATTGTAATGATTCATTCAAAAGCATCCCAAACCAGGGAACCGTCTCAAGATCCCCAAATCAAAGAACATTAATCGCCATCATGCCATGTGTGATTCTAAATATTCTCACAAACCGGCAAAATAATCAACCTCAAATTGAACTGAGAAAAGGTAGGAAAATGTCATCTTGGCTTGTATGATTAGGTAACATAGGTATGCACCGACATATCGTGGCTGTGGCGGCAGGCTGTGCAAGTAAAGGTAGCAACAACGGTGGTCTCCCACGCTCCAACTCGTAGCCACTCCTGGTGCTTTACTCCACTGCATGGATCTCATCATCGATTATTGTATGACTCGACTCTTCATAGGAACATACATGTACATATTCTTTTATCATAAACACATGTAGTAATTAGTACCCTCAAGGCCTTGACATGTAAAACCAAACTAAGAAATGTATGCAAGGTTATCTCATATAGTCAAAATATCTTACAAAGCTGACTAAAAATCAAATTCAATCAATTTATTTGTAGAACACATAGTTCGTCTAGACTGGGATCATGCATCGGAGCAAAAAATAAGCATTTGTACTTTCTTGTCCCGATGAGATATTAAACAAGCAATAATATTAGCAATAGAATGGCCTATAAAATGCCAGGATTGTTTATATTGGATAAAAATTTAAAGATCAAATGAAGAAACAGACCTAGTGATTTAGTGGATACAATAAAAGGAGGTTTCCTAGCACGGTGTGATGGAGATGATTAAATAATGGGGAAAAAACCTCAATTTATAAATTGCCTGCTGCAAATAAAATATATAATCAGAAGCTTGTCCATAGCAATAAATCAAAATTGCAAAATGGTTACACACAATTGTTAACAGAGCCCCACTTACAAACATCCATAAACACTGCCTCCCATCAATATCAAGATCTGAGCAAAAAAAAGCGGATTGAGGAAGGGGGGTGGGGTGTTCAGTTGCTCACCTTTGCCGCTGACTCACGTAGATTGGGGGTGCAAACAGCTGCAGGAGGAGGGCAACGGGTGAGAAGAACATAAGGTAAACAAGCAACCGAGGGATGTGGTAGTCGGGGGGGGGGGGGGGCATGCACCATCAGGGGATGTGGTTATCAACGAAGACGGTGATGACGTCGAGGAATCCCCCATCGACCATCCACAAACGGAGCAAGCAACCTAGGCGTCCAGGAGGAGCTCCTTGAACCGGAGTCGTCACCGAAGCCGCCCATAGCTTCTTCGTTGCCGCTTCTATAGCCTGGTCAGAGCTTCACCATATAGCAATTTAGCATGTGGCCACCAGGTAATCAATTCCCACTCTCCCGTGATGGGTAGTCTGTTTGCTGGAGCAAGAAGGGTGAGGGAGAGCACCAGGAGACGAAGCTATATGCGCGCGCGTGAACTGAAGCGGCTGCAGGTTGGGGGAAGATGCACAACTCCATTAGTCGCCCGCGGTGAATGCTCCCAGGAATTGAAATTTGATTACCTCCTATAACTACAAACCATACTCACATCGGGAGGAGGTATGCCGATCCTGGGGACCGGGCTCTGGACGACGGGGTTGCTGTCGACGAGAGGCGCGGTCTGGCCACAGCGGCCGACGACGGCGAGTTGGGCTCGGACCTCAAGGGGCCGCCGGTGGTGCTCGAGCTCGGTATCGACGGCGTGCCGCCGCCCCGTCAGGGATGGATGCATGGTAGTGACGGCCGCATATTCACTCTGCCGTTGCCCGCCTCTCATGTTCTCTCTCCCTCTCGATAGTGACAGCGGCAGTGGCGGCGTGCCTAGGTTTTGCGCTAGCTCATCGTACGACTATGATGCGACTGTCGTTTTGGATCGGATCAAAGCTATAATACTACTGGGCTCTGTGCGGTGATAAATGGGCTAGAAAACCGTGTACCAGCCCTGTTAACCACATCGGTCCAAAAAGTTGCGAGAGTAGGTGCCCTTTAGGACAGCCAGCCCAATTCGTGAAAAAAATCAAGTTGAAGGAAGATCTAACGACCAGGAACGACCAAAACATGAATCGAACGGCTGAAATCGCTGAATGCGAGAGAGAGCTCGGAAGGAGCTCAGTTTTACTGTCCTAAATTGTGGGTTAATGATATTGATGTAGTAATATGAAAGGGCATGAGTACATGATTGTTGGTTAGTTAAAGCGTGTTACTTGTTTCTCATCTAAATATTGGTTATGGCATGATGATGATGTGTGAGCATTCTTATTCCTCGTTGAAATCCTAGTGCTGTTCGGGTGAGAGGCGCGCGATGGTTAACTCCTCCCAACCTCCTCCCTAGGGGCATGCGGTAGTACTTTGCTTCGAGAGAGCTAATAAGGCTTTGCAATAAGTATATGAGTTCTTTATGACTAATGTGAATCCATTGATGTACGCACACTCACCTTTCCATATAGTGCTAGCCTCTTCGGTACCGTGGATTGCCCATTCTCACCTCGAGGATCGGTGCAGCTTTCGCCCGTGCATCCAAACCCCGTGATATGATATGCTCTATCACACATAAGCCTCCTTATATCTTCCTCAAAACAGCCACCATACCTACCTATTATGGCATTTCCATAGCCATTCCGAGATATATTGCCATGCAACTTCCACTGTTACATCACATGACTTGTGTGTTCATCATTATATTGCTTTGCATGATCATATAGCTGACATAGTATTTGTGGCACAACCACCGTTCATCATTGTTTACATGTTACGCTAGATCATTGCATATCCTGGTTCATTGCCAGAGGCATTCATATAGAGTCATTTTTTTCATCATTGAGTTGTTATATCGAGTTGTAAGTAAATAAAAGTGTGATGATCGTCATTATTAGAGCATTGTCCCAGTGAGGAAAGGATGATGGAGTAATGATTCCCCCACAAGTCGGGATGAGCTCCGGACGAAAAATAAAAAATGAGGAGTCAAATGAGCCCACCAGGAAAAGAAAAAGGAAAAAGAAAAATGAAAAAAATAAAAAAGGAGAAAGGAAATAAAAAGAAAAAGAAAGAAAAAAATAAAAATGAGAGAAAAAGAGAGAAGGGACTTTGCTACTATCCTTTACGATACTTGTGCCTCAAAGTGGCACCATGTTCTTCATATAGAGAGTCTCATGAGTTGTCATTTTCATATGCTAGCGGGACTTTTTAATTATAGAACTTTGCTTGTATATTCCGATGATGGGCTTCCTCAAATGCCCGAGGTCTTCATGAGCAAGCAAGTTGGATGCATACCCACTTAGCTTCCGTTGAGCTTTCATACACTTATAGCTCTAGGGCATCCGTTGCATGGCAGTCCATACTCCTCGCGTTGATATCGATTGATGGGCATCTCCATAGCCCGTTGATCCGCCTAGTTGATGCGAGACTTTCTTTCCACTTTGACTCCTTTTGATCTCTACGACCTTATTCTATTCCACCCATATGCTATATCCATGGTTCACGCTCATGTATTGAGTGAGGTTGAATATGCTGAAGTGTATTAGAAGTATGATCCAATTGCCTGACTTGACACTGTGGTGCTCATGATTTGTACTTATGTGGTGAAGACGGAGTCATGCCATGCTAATATGATAAAATGAGTGTGGAGTAACATTCTTCAAGGATCATATATTTTGAAAGTTAATGATCACGTTATTTATGTTTATGGATATTACTATGTTGATGTTTATTAGTTCATCGTTTCTCAAAGATCATACCTAAAAGAGATTACATGTTGGGTATCATGTCGCATCAAAAGTTTTTATCATTTACCTACTTGAGGACGTGCAAGAATTAAGCTTGGGGATGCAGATACGTATCCAACGTATCTATAATTTTTGATTGTTCCATGCTATTATATTATCATTCTTGGTTACTTTATATGCATTTATATGTTGTTTTATACCATTTCTGAGAACTAACCTATTAACCTAGTGCCCAGTGCTAGTTGCTGTTTTCTGCTTGTTTTTGGGCTTCCAGGAAAACTGTACCAAACGAAGTCCAAATGCCAGGAAAGTTTTTGATGATTTTTTCCGGGAAATATAAGACCTCGAAGCTTCGGAGGGAGACTGGAGGCCACACGAGGTGGCGCCAAGCCAACGGGGCACGCCTAGGGAGGTGGCCACACCCTGATGGCTTGGGACCACCTCCCGACGCCTCTTGAATTAACTCCGCCACCATAAATTCTCATAAATTCGGAAAACACCCGAGAGCCAGCAAAAATACCTTTTCCGCTGCCGCAAGTCTCTGTTCCGCAGTGTGCCCATCTGGAACCCTTTTCCAGTGCCCTGCCGGAGGGGGGCTCAATCACGGAGGGCCTCTACATCAACCTTGCTGCTCCCATGGTGATGTGTGAGTAGTTCACCACAAACCTACGGGTCCATAGCTAGTACCTAGATGTCTCTCTCTCTCTATGATCTTCAATACAAAGTTCACCACGATTCGCGGTGATCTATTCGATGTAATCTACTTTGCGGTGTGTTTGTTGTGATCCGATGACTAGTGGGTTTATGTTCAAATTATTCATGAAAATATATTGAGTCTTTAATGAATTCTTATATGCATGATTGTTATAGCTTTGTATTTCTCTCCGATCTATCGATTTGGTTTGGCCAACTAGATTGATTTATCTTCGGTGGGAGTGGTGCGCTGTGATGGGTGCAATCTTGCGGTGCTCTAGCCTTGTGATAGAAGGGGTCAAGACACGTATTTTATTACTACCATTAAGGGAAAACGATGGGGTTTATTCATATTGATTGGATTTACTTTGTCTACATCATGTCATCTTGCTCCAAGCATTACTCTGTTTTTACTTAACACTCTAGATGCATGCTGGATAGCGGTTGATGGGTGGAGTAATAGTAGTAGATGCAGGCAGGAGTCGGTCTACTTGCTTATGGACGTGATGCCTATATATATGATCATTGTCGTGAATAAATATTTCATAATTATGTGCTTTTCTATCAATTGCCCAATAGTAATTTGTCTACCCACCGTATGCTTTCTTCGAGAGAGAAGCCTCTAGCGAAAACTATGCCCCCCGGGTCTTCACAAATATTATTACAAAAACTGCAAAAATATTGCTGCCATTTATTTACTTTTATTTTATTTAATATTTATATTATCTATCTATCACTACTTATTGCTTGCAAGTAACGTGCTCAAGGGGCTAGACAACCTTCTTGCCCGCGTGGGGTGCAAGTCTTTGTTATTTTATGTGTAGGTGCTGACGACGGGAGTTTGCGTGGTTCTCCTATTGGTTCGATAACCTTGGTTCTCACTGAGGGAAATACTTATCTCTACTATGCTGCATCTCCTCTCCTCTTCGGGGAAAATCCCAACGCAGTTTACAAGTAGCACAACCACCCTCACTTTTTCACAAACAAATGCATTGTTCTTGGACGATAGAGTGCATAACAACTCATCCTCATTCTGTTCATGCACAAAAAAAATTATAGTCATTCCCAATGATGCAAGATGGCTCGTCGGTGCGGTCAACTTACCCTGAAAGTTTTATTCACTGTGTTTCCCCCAAATGTTGTATCGATAAAACAACCACAATTTGTCCATACAAACTCCGTTAGAGCTCCATGACCTGCCAAAACGATCACAATGAAAAGTCGTATGCATCCATAACCCACTCGCCGGCTTCAACAACATTTCGGAGGCAAGATCTGGCTTTTAAAATTGAGTTTCAGATGATTTTATCTTTAAAGTGTACTTTGCCACCCTCTACCACCCTTTCTTGAGCTCATCCACACACAGATATATGCGCAACAACGTATGGTACAATACACCGTCATTCCATTCATGAGAGAGAAAGACTACATGTTTAGTCTGGACAGAAGGAGTAAGCTCTTTGTTCCATCGAAACCCAAGAATTCATGCTTTACATGTTCTCTCACCCATCTCGCTACCACCCTCACTTTTTCACCAGCACATGCATTATTCTGGGACGATAAAGTACATAACAGCTCATCCTCATTCGGTTCATGGACAGAAAAATTATAGGTCATTCCGGATGGTGCAAGATGGCTCATCAACGCGATCAACTTATTCAAAAACTTGTATTCATGGTCTGTCCCCCGATGTTATATCTATAAAAGGACCACAATTTGGCAGTTCATACTCTGTTTGAGTTCCATGAAATGCCAAAACGATCACGATTTTTTTTTGTATCCGTCCATCACCCAATTCGTCGATTTCGACAACATTTCGGAGGCCATATCCAGCTTGTAAACTTGAGTTTCAGAAGATTTTATGTTTGGCGTGTACTCTACAACCCTCTACCACCCTTCCGTGAGCTTACACAAGGATGGATACATGGACAATAACATGCTGAATTATGCAACATATTTTCATTTATGAACCTGAAAGACTACTGGTTTTGTTAGGACGAATGGAGGCGGCACTTTGTTGCATCAAACCCAAGAATTCATGATTTACATGGTCAATGACCCATCCCGCAACTACACTCACTTTTTCACCAGGAGATGCATTGTTATTGGATGATAAAGTACATAACAGCTCATCCTCATTCTGTTCATTCACATGAAAAATTATAGTAATTCCGAATGGTGCAAGATGGCTCGTCAGTGCGATCAACTTACCCTCAAAGTTCTATTCACCGTCTTTCCCCCGATGTTGTATCCATAAAACAGACACAATTTGGCCATACAAACTCCGTTGGAGCTCCATGACCCACCAAAGCAATCACAATGAAAAGTTGTACGCGTCCATAATGCACTCACCGGCTTAGACAACATTCCGGAGGCAAGATCTGGCTTGTAAATTTGAGTTTCAGATGATTTTATCATTGACGTGTACTCTGCCCCCCTCTACCACCCTTCCGTGAGCTCAACGACGGACAAATATATGCGCAATAACGTATGGAACAATACCCTGTCCTGCCATTCATGAACTAGAAAGACTACAAGTTCAGTCTGGACAGAAGGAGGAGGCTCTTTGTTGCATCGAAACCCAAGAATTCATGCTTTTTTACATGTCTTATCACCCATCCCGCTACCTCCTACACTGTTACACCAGCAAATGCATTATTGTTGGATGATAAAGGACATAACAACTTATCCTAATTATGTTCCTGTACTTATAGGTCATTCCAAATGGTGCAAGATGGCTCGTAAGCGTGATCAACTTACCCGAAAACTTGTATTCACGGTATGTCACCCGATGTTGTATCCATAAAACGGCCACAATTTGGCAGTTCATACTCCGTTTGAGTTCCATGACATGCCAAAACGATCACAACGATAAGTTGTATGCGTCCATCACCCACTTCATCGGTTTTGACAACATTTTGGAGGCTAGATCCGGCCTGTAAAATTGAGTTTCAGATGATTTTATATTTGGCATGTACTCTACAACCCTCTACCACCCTTCCGTGAGCTCACACACGGACAAATACATGGACAATAACATGCTGAACAATGCACCGTCCTTCCATTTTTGAACCAGAAAGACTACTGGTTCAATCAGGACAAAAGGAGGAGGCTCTTTGTTGCATTGAAACCCAAGAATTCATGATTTACATGGTCGATGACCCATCCCGCAACCGCCATCACCTTTTCACGAGGAGATGCATTGTTCTTGGATTATAAAGTACATAACAGCTCATCCTTGTTCTGTTCATGCACACGAAAATTATAGTCATTCTGAATGGTGTAAGATGGCTCATCGGTGCGATCACTTACCCTGAAAGTTGTATTCACTGTCTTTCCCTCGATGTTCTATCCATAAAACGACAACAATCTGGCCATACAAACTCTATTGGAGCTCCATGACCCGCCAAAATGACAAGACAAAAAGTTGTACGCATCCATAACCAACTCGCCGACTTCGCCACATTTCGTAGGCAAGATCTGGCTTGTGAAATTGAGTTTCAGATGATTTTATCTTTGAAGTGTACTTTGCCACCCTCTACCACCCTTCTGTGAGCTCAACTATGAACAAATATATGTGCAATAACGTATGGAACAATACACGGTCCTTCCATTCATGAACCAGTAAGACTACCTGTTCAGTCTGGACAGAAGGAGGAGGCTCTTTGTTGCATCGAAACCCAAGAATTCATGGTTTCCATGTTCTATCACCCATCCTGCTACCACCCTCACTTTTCCACTACCAGATGCATTATTCTGTGATGATAAAGTACATAACAACTCATTCTCATTCAGTTCATGCACATGAAAAATTATAGGTCATTCCGAAGATGGCTCGTTAGCGCGTTCAACTTACGAGAATACTGATATTCACGGTCTGTCCCTCGATGTTGTATCCATAAAATGGCCACAATTTAGCAGTTCATACCCCAGTTGAGTTCCATGACGTGCCACAACGAAAAGTTGTATGCGTGCATCACACACTTTGTCGGTTTCGACAACATTTCGGAGGCTGGATCTGGCCTGTAAAATTGAGTTTCAGATGATTTTATGTTTGGCATGTACACTACAACCCTCTACCAACCTTCCGTGAGCTCAGACAGATACATGGACAATAACATGCCGAACAATGCACCATCCTTCTCATTACTTACCAGAAAGACTACAGGTTCAAGCAGACAGAAGGAGAAGGCTTTTTGTTGCATCGAAACCGAAGAATTAATGCTTTACATGGTCTATGACCCATGCCACTACCACTCTCCCATTTTTCACCAGACGATGCATTGTTCTTGGATGATAAACTACATAACAACTCATCCTCATTCTGTTCATGCACATGATTATAGCTCATTCCGAATGTTGCAAGGTGGCTCGTTGGTGACCAACTTACCCTGAAAGTTGTATTCATGGCCTATCCCCCGATGTTCTATCCATAAAACAAACAGAATTTGGCCATGCATACTCCGTTGGTATGACCCACCAAAACGATCACAATGAAAAGTTGCACGCATTCATAATCCACTCGCCGCCTTTGACAACATTTCATAGGCAAGATCTGGCTTGTAAATGTGAGTTTCAGATGGTTTTATCATTCAAATGTACTCTGCTACCCTCTACCACCCTTCCGTGAGCTCAACCACGGACATATATATGTGAAATATGTATGAACAATACACCGTCCTTCCATTCACGAACTAGAAAGACTATAGATTCAGTATGGACAAAAGGAGGAGGCTATTTGTTGCATCGAAACCCAAGAATTCATGCTTTACATGTTCTATCACCCACCCCCCCACCACCTTCACTTTTTCACCAGTAGATGCATTATTCTTGGATGATAAAGTACATAAAAGCTCATCCTCATTCTGTTCATGCACACAAAAAATTATAGGTTATTCAGAATGGAGCAAGATCGCTCGTCAGCGCGATCAACTTACCCGAAAACTTGTATTCATGGCCTGTACCCCGATTTTGTATCCATAAAACAACCACAATTTGGTAGTTCATACTCCGTTCGAGTTCCATGACGCGCCAAAACAATCACAACGAACAGTAGTATGTGTCCATCACACACTTTGCCGGTTTTTACAACATTCCGGAGGCCAGACCGGGCTTGTAAAATTGAGTTTCGAATGATTTTATGTTTGGTGTATACTCTACAACCCTCTACCACCCTTCCGTGAGCTCACACATGGACAAATACATGGACTATAACATGCTGAAAAATGCACCAAAAGACTACAAGTTCAGTCAGGACAGAAGGAGGAGGCTCTTTGTTGCATCGAAACCCAAGAATTAATGCTCTACATGGTCTATTGATTAATCCCGCTACCACCCTCACTTTTTCACCAGCAGATGCATAGTTCTTGGATCATAAAGTACATAACAGCTCATCCTCATTCTGTTCATGCACAAAAAAAATTATAGGTCATTCTGAATGGTGCAAGATGGCTCGTCGGTGCGATCAACATACTCTGAAAGTTGTATTGACGGTCTGTCTCCCGATGTTGTATCTATTAGACGACCACGACTTGGCCATACAAACTTCATTGGAGCTCCATGACCTGCCAAAGCGATCACAACGAAAAGTTGTACGCCTCCATAACCACTCACCGGCTTCGACAACATTTCGATGGTAAGATCTAGCCTGTAAAATTGAGTTTCACATGATTTTATCATTGAAGTGTACTCGACCACCCTCTACCACCCTTCCGCGAGCTCAACCACAGAAAAATATATGTGCAATAATGTATGGAACAATACACCGACCTTACATTCACCAACCACAAAGACTACATGTCCAGTCTGGACAGAAGGCGGAGGCTCTTTGTTGCATTGAAACCCAAGAATTCATGCTTTACATGTTCTACTGCCCATCCCGCCACCACCCTAACTTTTTCACCAACAAATGCATTATTCTTGGATGATAAAGTACATAACAGCTCATCCTCATTGTGTTCATGCACAAAAAAAATTATGGGTCATTCTGAATGGTGCAAGATTTCTCGACAGCGCGATCAAGTTATGATAGAAGCAAAGGTGTCCCGTCTTCTGACGAGATGTGACTATCATTTTTGGTGGACTAGACTTTGACGATTCGACTACGAACATGCGAGGACGTCATGCCTTAGCAATCGCTAAACCAACTCCGAGAGTTTATTGACCATGCCAGAGCACGATCAACCTGACCACGAGGGTCTATTTCCTGCATGCAAACAAACAACAAGCAAGAAACTAAAATTGCAATATGGATATTGCGAATATAGGAGGAAAGCTTTGTTGATGAAAGTGGGGTTCTGTGACACTTGGTCTGGTCGTGGAACACAAACGAAGGACGCGGAGTTGCAGCTATGGCGAACTTTTAATCTAAACAAAACCCAAGTCTAAACGGTGCTTTAAGGCTGTATTTATAAGGGGAAAATGAGGGGATTTCGTCCACCCTTGGCAAGGTGGGACTAAAACACCTCCTAAGTCGTTTCCCCTACAATACACGCTCTAAAACCAGCCTGCGAAGTGGTATTTCGAAATTACATGGGCCTAGCCCAAAGATAAGGTGACGCAACACCTATAATAAGCTATGGATGAAATTTATGAAAGGCCATCTTGTATATTTCGTCCATGTCCTTGTATGCCATCATAGGGGCTTCAAAGTGCTGAAAACTCCACTAGAAACGCCATTCTATTTCCCTTCGCGTGTGCCTTCATCTCCATGCTTGATCCTTCTCCAGTGTCCATCCCTCTTGTCCATGCTTGTCCCTTCATTGCTAATCAATATGAATGTATCTATTTTAGGCAACATCATATTCTCATGAACATTAGAATCATTCTGAAGAAACGAAAGTACCTGATAATTTAATTGGCATGCGCGAGTTCTAGTAATTGGTCCAGTATGTATAGTAGCAGGGGTTGTAGGCATAATGAGGGTATCGATGTCCTCCTCATCCTCCACTTCTTGAAATGAAGTCGTCCTCGATGGAATCTCATCTTCCTCACCCAAATAAGGTTTCAAATCTGCAATGTTAAAAGTGGGAGTACCCCAAAATCTACAGGCAACTCAAGTTTATATGCATTATCATTTATTTTCTCTAACACCTTAAAAGGACCAGCAACATGTGGCATTAGCTTGGACTTGCGCAAATTAGGAAACCTATCCTTACGCAAATGTAACCAAACAAGATCTCCATGTGCAAAGACAACATGCTTTCTACCCTTACCTCCAGCAAGTTTATATTTAGCATTCATACGCTCAATGTTTTCCTTAGTTAACTCATGCACTTTAAGATCAAATCAGCATGTTGTTTAGCATCAAAATTAACCTTCTGTAAAGATGGAAGAGGCAACAAATCAATAGGTGCATGAGGTAGGAAACCATACACAACTTCAAAAGGGCATATCTTAGTAGTAGAATGCATCGAACGATTCTTAGCAAATGCAATAGGCAAGCATTCTTCCCACTTTTTTAGGTTATTCTTCAAAACAGCCCTAAGCATAGTAGACAATGTTCTATTGACTACTTCAGTTTGTCCATCGGTTTGGGGGTGACATGTAGTACTAAAAAGCAATTTAGTCCTCAACTTAGCCCATAAACATCTCCAAAATGGTAAGAAATTTAGTCTCATGACATGAAACAATTGTATTTGGCAGACCATGCAAGCAAATAATTTCACGAAAGAACAAATCAACAATATTAGCAGCATCATCACTTTTATGACATGATATAAAGCGTGCCATTTTCGAAAATTTATCCACGACAACATGTATGATATCCCTCCCCTTCTTTGTTTGAGGTAAACCTAAAACAAATTCCATAGATATATCCTCCTATGGAACACTAGGTACATGCAAAGGCATATATAAACCGTGATGATTGAGTCGTGACTTAGCTTTTTGACATGTTGTGCAGCGAGCAACAAAACGCTCAACATCCCGTCTTATCTTTGGCCAAAAGGAATGTGTAGCAAGTATGTCTTCCATCTTCTTCATGCCAAAGTGTCCCATTAATCCTCCTCCATGCACCTCCTGCAACAACAAAAGACGAATAGAGCTAGCTGGAATGCATAGCTTGTTAGCACGGAACACAAATCCATCATTAGTGACGAACTTGTTCCACGTTCCCCCTTCTATACAATTCTGCATCACATCTTTAAATTCAGTACCATGCACATATTGATCTTAGATGGTCTTCAAACAAATTTTTTAAAGTCAAGTTGTGAAAGCATAGTATAACATCGAGACAATGCATCAGCAATAACATTTTCTTTACCCTTCTTGTGTTTAATGACATAAGGGAGAGTCTCAATGAATTCAACCCATTTAGCATGTCTCAGTTTCGCTTGACTGTTACTGTGTTTCAAAGTTTAATGATAAGAATGTATAACAAATTCTTTGGCCCATAAATAATGTTGCCATGTTACCAAAGTTCGAACAAAAGCATATAATTCCTTATCATAAGTAGAATAATGCAGACTAGGCCCACTCATTTTTTCTAGAAAAGTATGCAACAGGTTTACCATCTTTTAATAACACACCGCCTAATCCAATTCCACTAGCATCACATTCAAGCTCAAAAGTCTTATTAAAATCAGGAAGTTGGATTAAAGGAGTATGTGTTAACTTATATTTCAATACCGTGAAGGCTTCTTTCTATGCGGTACCCCAAACAAAAGGCACATCCTTCTTTGTAAGCGCATTGAGAGGGGTAGCAATGGTGTCGAAATCTCTCACAAAACGCCTATAGAAACCACCGAGGCCAAGAAAACTCCTCACTTGCGTGACCGTTTTGGGCTACGACCAACTCTCAATAGCTTCAATCTTGGCTTTATCAACTTCAATTCCCTGTGGAGTAACAACATAGCCAAGAAAACATACCCGGTCGGTGCAAAAGGTGCACATCCCAAGGTTACCAAACAAACGTGCATCACGTAGAGCAATAAAAACATGACGTAAATGTCTAAATGTCCCTCCAAAGATCTGCTATAAATCAATATATCATCAAAGTTGATGACCACAAATCGCCTAGGGAAAGCACGTAAAACTTCGTTCATTAATCTCATGAAAGTGCTAGGTGCATTAGTTAAGCCAAAAGGCATGACTAACAACTCATATAATCCAAACTTAGTTTTAAATGTTGTTTTCCATTCATCTCCCAATTTCACACAAATTTGATGGTATCCATCACGCAAATCAACCTTGGAGAAAATGGTAGAGCCACTTAATTCATCAGGCATATCATCTAGCCTAGGAATAGGATGACGATAACGAATAGTAATATTATTAATGCCTCTACAATCAACACACATACGCGATGTATCATCCCTTTTTGGCACTAGAATAATAGGAACATCACAAGGACTTAGGGATTCACCTATATAACCTTGGTCGAGCAGCTGCTGTACTTGACGCATAATCTCCTTTGTCTCCTCTGGATTGGTACAGTATGGCGCACGGTTGGGTAGCCATGCACCAGGAATTAAGTCAATCTGATGCTCAATCCCTCGAATAGGTGGTAATACCGGTGACACGTCTTGCGGAAAGACGACAACAGGAGGCAAAAAGGGAGGCATGCCCTCAAATGAAAATAATACCTATTTGCACACATAAGAAAAGCAAACAGATTTAGTAAAGTCCATATCAGTAATATCAGATTTGGTGGCAAGTAAAAATCCACTTTTCAATTTTATCTTAGGTGCAACACTAGATGATGATTTATTAGGCTTATTGTGTTGCTCAAACTCTTTAGCCACAATCTGATCTTCGCTCTTATTTTGCTTTACTGGCTCTAGCAATGTCATCTTTCAAATTTGTTTAGGAGACACAGGAAGCAAAGTAATATTTTTATCCTTATGAACAAGAGTATACTGATTTGTCCTACCATGGTGTACATAATTTTTATCAAATTGCCATGGTCTACCAAGTAAAACGGAGCATGATTGCATGGGTACCACATCACAATCAACATAATCAGCATATCTTGCAATGCTAAAATGCACACGAACAATATGTGTTACCTTAACCTTGCCACTGTTGTTGAACCATTGTATGTAATAAGGATGAGGATGTTGTATGGTGGTGAGAGACAACTTCTCCACCATCGGTCATCCCAGAGTTCCTTGGGCAGTACTCGATGTGGGTGGTGGGTGGGATTAAAAATTTGATGCATGATGAATGCGGGCCCGAGGACCCAAAGTACTCGTTGGGAGAGGCCCCTTCAATCGATCGAGTTCGATAGCTTCCGCCGGCCATAGAGTTGGCTCTGAAAGGCCTTTGGGAAAGGTTGGCGAGCGTGATTGGTGTGTCAGCGATAGTTCCTCTTCTCCACTCTTGAAATCTAAGGGGAGGGGACGTGATGTGTTTCCCTCGTCGATTGATCCAGCGAAGGGAGAAATTGGCGTAGAAAGTACGCCGTTATGATTTTGGTCGTAGATCGGCGCCTCCATTGCTCCGGGTCGATCACATAGCGGGACCTATATGGGCCATCAATGTCGGTGCTAAAACTGGCGGATCTCGGGTAGGGGGTCCCGAGCTGTGGATCTAGGAACAATGGTAACAAGGAGAGTAGGGAGACGATGTGTTAAACTCCATCTTTGTCAGCTTGCTCTTTACTGCTTCATTGAACCTCATGGCCGGGTCTCCGTCAATGCCCAGACATTTGCCGGGTCGCATGACTCCTTTCACACTTAGCAACTCTGCAGCTCCTCACCATGACATCATATGTAATCATGTCGATGCGGGGTCGTGACCTCACAACGGATCTTTCCGGTAGATATGTCAAATCTGGACAGCGCGGAAATCGAGGCACCCTTTTAGCCACAAGTCACTGCGTCGGTTCAGTTTTCCACCGCGCCGCTTCGGGTTTTCCCCTTATAAATAGGATACTAGGCCTTCAGATTTAGTTTTTACCCTGCCACACCAAGCCATCTTCTTCTTCCTCTCTCTCCGATGCCCTTGCACCCTACTTTCGATCTCATCGACCCCAGCCACAGCATAAGCTCTCTGTCGACGCCGCCTCCGGGTTTCGCCGGAGCCATCACGACTCCGCTCCTTGAAGCACTTTTCTCCAACGATCTGTGAGTGGTCCATCGGTCATTTGCATCACCGTAGGTCTTGGGGTTCGTCATAGTTCTTCATAGTTTATTGTAGTTCATCCCTAATTAGTCCATGACCATAGTCAACCTAGAGACTCACAAGTCCTTTCACATTTAGAGTACATCCATAATTGATTTCCTTTCGTAATCTGTCAAATGCTTCGATGGATAAACCTTATCACCATCCACCATGCTAGTTGTTGTAGCTAGGTCTGTCTTCCTTTCCTTTTCCCCTGAATTTTGTAGATCCACATTTGTAGCCAAACATTAGCTATTTGTCACATGCATCCAAGACTTAGCCGTTTTTCCTCTTCGCGGAAGAACTTGTGACTCGTAACTTCACTTCTTGTCGGCTTAACTGTCCTAAAACTTCTGCCAGCTCAGAAGTTAATTATCATTGCTGGCTTAAACTATATAACAAACTTAAATTACTTCATCTGATCTGTCGGCTCAACTTTATGATGCTAGTTATTCCATAAATTAGTATGTAGCCTTGGTTTTCTTCACCGTCTTATCTTTCTTTTGTCATTTGTAGCCACCTTATGAACTACCTTAATAGAAATGGCCCCCAAGTTTAACAAATCCATCAACTGGGCCAAATCAAGCATGACCTAACTCATGCTTGACGAGCTTGTCAATGTCGGGATGCCACTGGCTCAGGATCAAATAGAATGGCGTGTTCCTGACGAGGAGACCCGACCTCAACCGGGTCAAAACGAAATCATCATCTTTGTGGATCACGAAGACATCGGGTTACATCCCCTGGGTTCTAAGTTCTTCTGCGACATCCTTCACTACTTTGGCATCGGGCCACAGGACCTCGCACCTAACTCGGTCCTTAATTTGAGCAACATCCAAGTCTTTTGCGAAGTGTATCTCCAGATGAACCCAACTGTCAGCCTGTTTCAAGAATTCTTCTACTGCAACCACCAGACTGAGTGCAAGGGAGGGACGAGTCTGTAGTTAGGGGGAGTCACAATTCAACGACGCATGAATTCTGCCTTTCCTGAGATGGCTCTGGCGAGTCATCCTAAGGGATGACACAAGTCTTGGTTCTATTAGAAGAACACAAGAGTTGTGAAGGAGCGTTCTGTTCGCGTCATCATCGATCGAGGGAGTTTCAACAACTTGGCTAGCATGGAGATGGTGGGGAAGCTGTCTCTAACCACGAGACCACATCCTCATCCTTATTACATCCAATGGTTCAACAACAGTGGCAAGCTTAAGGTAACACGTACTGTTCGTGTGCACTTTAGCATTGCTACATATTCTGATTATGTTGATTGTGATGTGGTACCCATGCAAGCATGCTCCGTTTTACTTGGTAGACCATGGCAATTTGATAAAAATTCTGTACACCATGGTAGGACAAATCAGTATACTCTTGTTCATAAGGTTAAAAATATAACTTTGCTTCCTATGTCTCCCGAACATATTATGAAAGATGACATTGCTAGAGCTAGTAAAGCAAAACAGAAGCAAAGTGAGAGTGAAAATCAGATTGTGGCAAAGGAATTTGAGTAACATAGTAAGCCTAATAAACCATCATCTAGTGTTGCATCTGAAATAAAACAGAAGAGTGGTTGTTTACTTGCCACTAAATCTGATATTAATGATTTGGATGTTACTACATCTGTTTGCTATGCTTTTGTATGCAAAGAGATATTATTTTCTTTCGAGGACATGCCTCCCTCTTTGCCTCCTGCTGTCGCTAACATTTTGCAGGAGTTCGCTGAAGTCTTTCCACAAGACGTGCCACCGGGATTACCACCTATTTGAGGGATTGAGCATCAGAATGACTTAATTCCTAGTGCATCACTACCCAACCGTGCACCATACATTACCAATCCAGAGGAGACGAAGGAGATTATGCGTCAAGTACAGGAGCTGCTCGACAAAGGTTATATACGCGAATCCCTTAGTCCTTGTGCAGTTACTATTATTCTAGTGCCTAAAAAGGTTGGTACATCGCATATTTGTGTTGATTGTAGAGGCATTAATAATATTACTATTCGTTATCGTCATCCTATTCCTAGGCTAGATGATATGCTTGATGAATTAAGTGGCTATACAATTTTCTCCAAAGTTGATTTGCGTAGTGGATACCATCAAATTCGTATGAAATTGGGAGATGAATGGAAAAAATCATTTAAAACTAAGTTTGGATTATATGAGTGGTTAGTCATGCCTTTTGGGTTAACTAATGCACCTAGCACGTTCATGAGATTAATGAACGAGGTTTTACGTGCTTTCATTGGACGAATTGTGGTAGTCTATTTTGATGATATACTGATTTATAGTAGATCTTTGGAGGAACATTTGGAACATTTACATGTTGTTTTTATTGCGCTACGTGATGCACGTTTGTTTGGTAACCTTGGGAAGTGCACCTTTTGCACCATCCGAGTATCTTTTCTTGGCTATGTTGCTACTCCACAGGATATTGAAGTTGATAAAGCCAAGATTGAAGCTATTGAGAGTTGGCCGTAGCACAAAACGGTCACACAAGTGAGGATAATTCTTGGACTCACTTGTTTCTATAGGCGTTTTGTGAGGGATTTCAGCACCATTGCTGCACCTCTAAATGAGCTTACAAAGAAGGATGTGCCTTTTGTTTGGGGTACCGCATAGGAAGAAGTCTTCACGGTATTGAAAGATAAGTTAACACATGCTCCATTACTCCAACTTCCTGATTTTAGTAAGACTTTTGAGCTTGAATGTGATGCTAGTTGAATTGGATTAGGAGGTGTGTTATTACAAGATGGTAAACCTGTTGCATACTTTTCTAAAAAATTGAGAGGGCCTAGTCTGAACTATTCTACTTATGATAAGGAAATATATGCTCTTGTTCGGACTTTGGAAACATGGCAATATTATTTATGGCGCAAAGAATTTGTTATACATTCTGATCATGAATCTTTTAAACATATTAAAAATCAAGCAAAACTGAACCGTAGACATGCTAAATGGGTTGATTCATTGAGACTTTCCCTTATGTCATTAAACACAAGAAGGGTAAAGAAAATGTTATTGCTGATGCATTGTCTCGTATTTATACTATGCTTTCACAAATTGACTTTCAAATATTTGGTTTGGAGACCATCAAAGATCAATATGTGCATGATGCTGAATTTAAAGATGTGTTGGAGAATTGTAAAGAAGGGAGAACATGGAACAAGTTCGTCATTAATGATGGATTTGTGTTTCGTGCTAACAAGCTATGCATTCCAGCTAGCGCAATTCGTCTTTTGCATGTTCATTGTTTTGCTTTGTTGAATTTGCGGTTACATCGACGTGTCTCGTTGCTGGTCTTAGGGTTTAGTCCTTTAGAGTTTCGAGTTCTGTTCACAAGTTGTCACGTCGCCACCGCACCATCTCGAACTTCGCTGCCATTCACCATCATGTTCACCGCTGCCATATTCCATCACCAACCATAATCGTCACCGCTGCCATATATCACCATCCACCATCATCAATCCGTGTCCATATATACCACAACATACCCGCCACCAATTCAAGTCCATCACATATTAGGATTGTTTCCAAGATCCCTTTGTTTTCAGTTTTGTGTTTCCTTGCGTGAGTAGGTTTCAGAAAAAAAAGTCTGAAGACCCCCGGCCAGTTTTTAGGCCAAAATTTTGACGGGTGAAATTATTTTTTCCATATCCTGTTTTTAGGCTTTGCAAAGCGTTTTGAGACACTCGCCACCATAGTAATTTTTTGTCGCACAATTTTTGGTCGTCGCAACCCCGAATCATTCCAGAGTAGTCAATTGTTTTTTGTCCCTATCCTGTTTATACGCCTTGGGAAGAGTTTTGAGACACTCGTCATTATAGTGATTTTCTAAATAAATAAAAAGAGCACAAAAAAAGAGGCGCCAAAAAAAGAGAAACAAAATTTTCAGTTCTTCCCTTGATTACGTGTAGCGTCGTGCTTTTGTTGGTGTTCTAGGCTCGCATCTCTAGTACGGTCTAGCCAAGAACCAGCACGGTACTGTCGTTGAGCGTCTTTTCAACTTTGCATCTCTGAACTGATTATTGCAAGCCCTTTTTGCTACCATATTATAAGCCTTCCCAGCTCCACATACATCTACTTCGTGCATTGGCAACACCTGGCAATCGCTTTATCCAAGCTTTGAGAATTTTGACTACAACGATTGCTGATCACCCCCTGCTGCTAGGTAAGAACTGGTAAGAATTTGAGATTTGCTTGACAGAATTGTGACCCACCACCACTACCACCACCACTTCCTAGTAGTCTTTAGGTTCATATTTGTGTGTATTCCTATTACTGCTAACCATGACAGGATCACAAGCCGACGAGATCGACTACAAGAGCATGACGAACAAGGAACTCCACGATAAATTTCAACAAATGATGGGTGAACAGGTGCATCACTTGGTGACAATCCTTGGAGAGGCTATGGAGAAGCTTGATGGTTTGGAGAAGACGTTGGACACCAAGATGGACGCTAACTTCAATGAGGTGCTTGCACGTCTACCACCAGCTGCACCTGTCATACCTCGGCAACAACAACATCGGTCGAATTTCGTGGGAGGAGCGCGACGTGTGCCTATCGAGCCAGGCCAAAATTCTGGTGTCGTTGCTGCTGCTACTACTGTAGTTGAGCAGAATGTTGGCTACGATCGTGATTCCGATGATGAGGGAGAGGTTGCTCCAAATCAGTTCCAGGGGCAACCACCAGAACAAGCACCAGGTCATCCACATGGATATAATCAGAATGGTAGGGATGCACCACCCCCTCAGGTACGGGATCATGACCATCTCCCAAAACTCAAACTGAATATTCCAACATTTGAGGGTAGATATGTTCCTGATATATATCTTAGTCGGCAGTTAGAAACAGAACAATATTTTACATGTTTACAATTTCCTAGGGATAGACATGTTGCTGCTGCTGTTTGTGCATTCACTGGTTTTGCTTCTGTTTGGTGGTCTGAGCATTGTAGAATACATCATGATAATATCCCTACTACTTGGGCTGCTGACAACTGCTATGTGTACTCGTTGGGTTCCACCATATTATCAACGTGAATTACTTCAAAAGTTGCAACGTTTAAGACAAGGAAAATATTCTGTAGAATAATATTATCAAGAATTATAAACTGGCATGATTTGATGTGGTATTGTTGAGGAAAATGAAGCTATGCTTGCACGTTTTATGGGTGGATTAAATAGAGATATTCAGACTATTTTAGAGTATAAGGAGTATAACACTATCACTCGTTTATTCCATCTTACTTGCAATGCTGAACGCGAAGTGTAGGATCGACAGGCATTGGCCAGAACCAATTTTTCTGCAGGTCGCACTTCATCATGGACGCCACAGACCTCATCTACTTCCACACATCCTGCTGCCACACAACCTACTTCAGCCACCAACTCCAGCCGAGATACCAGGAAACAGGCCCCTACCCCACCCTCCACGAAGAGCACACCTTCCAGTCCTGCACAGAGCTCTTCTTCATCCATTGCATCCACAGGGCAAACACATGAGGTTATACGTTGTTGTTGCAAGGGTGGAGGTTGAGGGAGTCCGGGACTAAGGGGTCCTCGGGCCGTCGGTTCACCTCCGGTGGGCTGCCTCGGTGGGCCGCTCCGTGGCAATTGCAGGAAGGCCGAACTATCGAACAATCCAATGTTTGGCAGGGAAGGCTCCGAAAACTTGGCGTGACTTCCAAGTCTAGGGAGAAGGAATGGGCGTATCTATGCCCGGATGGAGACTTATCATGTGTAACCGTAGGTACCCCTGGTGTCTATATAAACCAGGAGGCTTAGTTCGTAGGAGGACATGTCAACTCATCTAGGGTTTAGCTCATTTGATCTCGAGGTAGATCAACTCTGTAACCATCATACTCATCAATATAATCAAGCAGGACGTAGGATTTTACCTCCTCATGAGGGCCCAAATCTAAGTAAACATCGTCTGCTTTGTCCCCTGTTAACCATTGATCCCAGATTCATAGTTCGGGACCCCCTACCCGAGATCCGCCGGTTTTGACACCGACATTAGTGCTTCCATTGAGAGTTCCGCTGTGAGATCACTGGAGGATTGATGGCTCGCCTAATCATCAGCGAATAGGTCTGTAATGAGGACACCTTCGTCCCTGGACAACCCTTCGCATTCGGCAGCATTGTGCTGCGTGCTGACTCGACCAGCCATCTTGGCCCGATCGGAAGTTTCGCTCACGGTCAGGAGATCAGGTTCGGGAACCTAGAGTTCGCCCCCGACTCGAGTGGCGATCTGTTTCTTGTTGAGCCCTCGGTTTCGTCCGATGGGCCTGAAAGCCCCGAAGCTTTAACCTTGGTCCCCCTATCCGTCCCTACCCTCAAATCTATCCCTGCCGGAGGATCGGCCTTGAGCTCGGATCCGGTGATAGCGCCTAAGTACCAGGGCTCGGTCCTTGCCGAATACACCCCTTGCGAAGACGCCCCGGAGTTTAGCTCCGAGGGCCCTCGGGAGATTGATCCGGTCGACCTCTCGTGGTTGATAGAGGCTCTGGACTGGATCCAGTCAATGACAATCGTGGACGACCCGACCTCGACCCACGTTCAGGTCGGTCTAGAGGCCGGTCACGAGGAATTTTACGGCCCACCGACCACCCATTTAGTAGCCACTGTCGAAGATTTAATCGACATGTTGGACTACGCCTCCGGGGAGGCAGAAGACGTGGATGAAGATTTAACCGACATGTTGGACTACGCCTCCGAGGACAGCTACCTCCACCTACGATGTCTATATGGTGGACCCCCCTGATGATAGGGACAACCACACCCCCAAGAAGTACGGCGACAAATCCAGCGAAGCGCCGTCAAAACGCCGGAAACAACGTAAACGATCCAAGACGAACAAGGGAAGGAAAGCCATCGTAGGCACCAGGGATATCGACACCCCGGAAGACCTCGGCAACCTTGAAGCCCCCGAGTAGCCGCTTGAGGACCCGGAAAGGCTCGAGGACTAGCATGACGCCGAGGACCGCAATGATTCTGAGGACGACAACTACCTCCCCCCCCCCCCCCCCGCTCAGGAGGAGGAAAGCCTCGAAGTCGAAGACTTCATCGTCCCCGAAAACCCTGAGGATCAAGAACGATTTAGACGGCAGCTCATAGACACCGCCCGAAGCCTAAAGGCAAAGCAGCAGCAGCTTAGAGCCGAACAAGATACCATCAACAACAGATGGACGAAAGTCCTTGCAGCCGAATAAGGGTTCTGCACTGAGCGGCCAGATCAAAACTAGAGCTACCCGCACCGGTGCCTGCTGCCGCAATTCAACGACGAGGCCTTCGAGCCCGAATCTCCCAGATGCACTCAGTACGACCAGCCGGATCGCCCCCCTCGAGGATGAGACAGGGCGGCTGGAGACGCTGAATATAGGCCCACGTCACCTCGCATAAGAGGAAAGGGGCCAGCACAGCCTGAGTATCGATATGATTTACGACAGGACCATGACTATAGAGCAGGTCACACTAGATCCATCTACGGATCTAGATGATACTCCCCCACTAGAAGGGATGGGTACCAATCGTGGCTCGACCGCAACCACAGAGGCCGGGAACAATACCGGTACCAGACAACAGCCGATTTTCGACGTGACGTAGCCCGGACCAGAGACACCGCCCACCCACTATGCTTCATAGACGAGGTTATGCAGCACCAGTTCCCCGAAGGGTTTAAACCCGTAAACATAGAACCATGTGACGGGACGACGAACCCGGCCGTGTGGATCGATGACTTACTTATCCACATTCATATGGCCATTGGCGATGATCTCCCTGCTATCAAATACCTACCACTCAAACTTAAAGGACCAGCTCGGCACTGGTTAAACGGTCTCCCCGAAAACTCCATTGGAAGTTGGGAAGAGCTCGAGGATGCCTTCCGATCTAACTTCCAAGGCACTTATGTCCGGACCCCAGACTCCTCCGACTTGAGCAATGTCGCCCAGAAAGCCGGCGAATCAGGCAGGCAATTCTAGAATCGGTTCCTGACTAAGAAGAACCAGATCGTTGATTGTCCGAACAACGAGGCAATAGCCTCGTTCAGACACAATATCCAGGACGAATGGCTAGCTCGTCAGCTCGGCCAAGATAAGCCGAGAACAATGTCTGCCCTCACCTCACTTATGACCCGCTTTTGCCCGAGCGAAGACAATTGGCTAGCCCGTCGAAGCCAAAACCCCGAAGACCCCGGCACCTCCGAAGTTCAGGATGGCAACGGAAAGCCAAGGCGCAATAAAAACAAACGCCGCCATAACAACGGCGACACAGAGGACACAGCCGTAAATGCCAGTTTCGGCAACTCTAAATCCGAACAATGGAAGAAGCCCTCTATATGGAATAGAGATGGACCTACCGCCTTGGACAAAATCATGGATATGCCCTGCCAGATCCACGGCACCCAAGACAAGCTGTCCACTCACACCAACAGAAACTATT
Source organism: Elymus sibiricus (assembly GCA_039707655.1). Taxonomy (NCBI): domain Eukaryota; kingdom Viridiplantae; phylum Streptophyta; class Magnoliopsida; order Poales; family Poaceae; genus Elymus; species Elymus sibiricus. The sequence goes on along the minus strand of CM077667.1, from coordinate 243,434,672 downwards.
GGGTATTCAAACAAGCCGGCAAGCTCGCTGCCGAGGAGCAAAGCAAGGGCCCGCGCAGCGAGGATGACGAAGAGCCTCGCGGCCCGAGCAATGGCGGACAGAAGCAATTCCTCCCTGACATAAAAACTGTGAACATGATATATGTCACACATATACCAAAAAAGGAGAGGAAACGCGCCCTTCGGGAGTTCTACGCCGTAGAGCCCATAGCCCCGAAGTTTAACCCATGGTCGGCTTGTCCGATCACCTTTGACCGTAGGGGTCACCCAACCAGTATCCGTCATGGAAGCTCGGCGACCCTTGTATTAGATCCCATCATCGATGGGTACCACCTCACTAGAGTCCTTATGGATGGAGGAAGTAGCCTTAACCTGATTTACTCAGATACGGTGAAAAAGATGGGTATCGACCCCTCAAGGATCAAACCCAGCAACACTACCTTTAAGGGTGTCATCCCTGGTGTCGAAGCACACTGCTCGGGTACCGTGACTCTAGAAGTAGTGTTCGGCTCGCCCGACAACTTCCGCAGTGAGGACTTGATCTTCAATATTGTCCCTTTTCGCAGCGGCTATCATGCACTGCTCGGCCGTACAACGTTCGCTTGCTTTAACGCCATTCCCCACTATGCATACCTAAAGGTCAAGATGCCCGGACCCAAGGGGGTCATCACTGTCAACGAAAATACGGAGCGCTCCCTCCGGACTGAGGAACACACAACGGCATTAGCAGCCGAATTCCAGTCCGGCATCGAGGCGCCGAGGCTCCAATAAGACGTCAAGACACAACAGGCGAACAAGCGAGCCCAAGCTCGACCCGATCTCCCGGAACAGTCCCCTGCTCAACACAAATAGGGATACGCCCCCCACAGCATGCCTCGCTACCCGTAAGGTATGTACCTAGAAGGCACAACTTTGCGCTTAAAATACCATGGGCAGCTGGGGGGACACACTATCCAAACCAAGTGGTCGGCTCGACCGAACTACTGTCAAAACAGCAGGCACCATCCAGGACCTTGCAAGCGTCAAGCTCACACATGTTACGGCGATTTTTCAAGCACCTCTCTCAAAGGTCCGTTCGCCGATGGAAACCACCTTTAAATGAGCACACCACCCCTCAAGAGCAAAGGAGTGGAGGCGTATTGGGATACATCGAGGACATCAAGCCACCCATCGAGGACCCTGAGTAAACCTTCCCTTTGTAGAAGTTTGTTTTTAAACAGAATACCTGTTACTGTTGTTTCCGCAGTATGAATTGTAAAAATTCATCATATATAAAGATCATCTTTTACGGCCTGCTTATGGTATTTTATAAAGTGTATCCCACTTCTCGCCTCTGAAAACAAAACTGTTCGGTACATGTTAGATGCAACCGGTTAATAGACAGGAGCTTGACTACAAAACTCGCCCCAAGCATCATCCCGGCATTATCCTCTATATGTCCGGTGTCTCGGATATTATGTTATATGAATCAGTTCCGAATTATGTTTTGGGTCAAAGGTTAGGTTGCCCGGCTCCTGTGTTTACCCTCTTATGTTCTGCTCGTTCGGCTGAAAGGATAAAGGGAGAACCACTGCGATTGTATTTCCAGCTTGCCTGGTCAAGTACCTCAGTGGAGAAAGCCGAAAACCGACTGTCATAATAAGCGAGAACCTGTCTGCGATCCGAGCACAAGTGTCAAACTCAAAATCGATGGAGGTTATTCCGTGTCATACGAGGGGTTTGTGCCTTCACAAACCATGTGGTAATGGTTTTAATCCTCAGTATATCCGAATATCACAAAACACTAGAGGCTAGTAACCAGCCCCCACAGTCAAGCTCCTATCGCTAAGTGAAAGCACTAAAGCCACATAGTCCGATTGCCTTGTTCCCTCTCTCGCACCACCGCCTCTCGGCTCCGGTACTTCGGCTAAGGGTAATGTTGTGGAGGTCGGAACACCCGTATATGGGGGCTAAAGCCTACGACTAGCAACTTTCAGTTCTAAACGGCCACACAGGAGTCAAAATAATTCAAATCTTAAAAGCATGATAAACTGTGCATACGCATTATAAAACGAAATATTCATTGGGCACACGGTAATGTGCTTACTCGTAAATTACATCTTTGGGGCATTGGGTCTCTATCGACCGAGCACCCTCCATCGCAGTGGGGAAGTAAAGCTCGGGGTGCCTATGCTCCTTCCCAGGAGGCGGGGGCACAGTAGCCATCTCGAACGGCTTCACGCCTGGCCAATGCATCATGGTCCTCGCAAAGGCCATCCGAGCTCCCTCAATGCATTTGGAGCGCTTCAGGACTTCAATCCGGGGCACGGCGTCGCAAAGCTTCTGCACAAGGCCAAAATAGCTTCCCGGTAGTGGCTCTGCAGGCCATAGCCGAGTGCAAAGGTCCTTCAGGGCTGGCTCCGCCATCCTATGCAACTCCATTAGCTGCTTCATTTGATAGCTGAGAAGGGGACGGGGCTCGAGGGTCTGAAATTGCACCCAGAACAGACTTTGTTCCACGTCCCCATCTTGAGTCGCAAATTGCTTGGTCGCGTCCGTTGCACTCCTCGGGAGATCCGTAAAGGCGACTGACGAACGCCACAGCCATGTGACATGGGCTTACCATCCATGATCATCCTAACTTTGCGAAGTTCTTCTTCAAAAGACTGCCTATCTACACGCTCCGATTTGAGCACGGAGGACAGCGAGGACAGCTCGGCCGCTTGATCCTTGGTCTTTTGCTTAAGGGCCTCGCACTTAGTGCTTGCATCCTGGAGCTCCTGCTGCACCTCGGCCACTCGTGCTTCGTGCTTGCCACTGTCAACCTTCAGTGAGCTCAATTCGGCAGCCGCTCGTTCGGCCACCATCTTATGGTCGGCGGCCTCCTGCTTGGCCCTCTTCAGCTTGGCCTTGAGGTTCTCAACCTCGGCGTTCACAGCTGCAGACACGATGGGAAGCAAGATCTCAGGAACGACAGCCCGAAAACCTCAATTAATAAGGAAAATAAAGGTCTTAAAAGTATAATTCAAACTTACTTTGGATTTCGTCAAACCGTTTGTTCAGGCGGTCAAGCTACTCATCGGAACTCTTGAGCTTCCGGTTCAGCTCGGCCAGTTCCATGTCGTTGGCAGCCACCGCTGAATACGAGGCCTACAAAACAACTTATGTGAAACACACCTGCGAGCTATTGGTCCTAGACCCTATGCCAAATCATCTCCGAAACTATTAAAATTTCAAGGGTCACGAATTGCTTTAATCGTGATTCTAAGTTCTTTGACCCCCGGGCAAGTTTTTCAAACTCACCCACGGCTCGGGGGCTACTATACCTATAAGGAATGCATAACCTCACAAACAAATTTGTCCTTGTGAAAAGAATATTACATGGCTTACCTTGAAGCCCGCCAATAGACCGCTAAAGGCCTCCTTCAGTCCGCTATCAACAGACTGAATGCCTTGCAAAACCGCACGGTGATCTTCGGCGATGAAGGAGCTAGACAAAGCCTCCTCCATCATGGCTGGCCACCCGGTTGCGGCCTGCCCTGTCATGGGCGACACCGGTGGTGGCACTTCTGCTCTCCCTTCTTGGGGAGGCAGAGTCGACGACGTCGGAGGCATGGAGGTCTCCGGTGCCATCTTCGGAGGGAGCTCCGACGAATAATGGCCTCCCTCTTTGCCCCCCAGGAGGGGTTCAACCTCCTGGTCTTCGGTCATTGAGGTATGAACCTCAGTCATGACCTCCTCACCCCCACTGTTCGGCCTGAGAGGGGTCTGGCGGGATATCACCTCCGCGGCCTCTTCAGCGGCCTGAGGGGGAGAGGTACGGGACGCAGTCCCGCTCTCTGCCAGCTCGGCGGGCGGGGGGTCCCCCTCTGAGACATGTTCGGTTGGGACATCGCGGCCCCGGCTGCAATGCGGAGGACGTTTATCCGGTTAGTAACAAAAACTTCGTATGAGCATACCATAAAGTATTCGGATTCGGTACCTCTGGGCCGGGGGCTTAACCCTGGGGGTCCTCTTGGGGACCCTCTCGAAGGCCTTGGATTCCTCATCGGAGTCCAGGCTATCATCGGGCAGGACCACTTTGGCCCTGCAGGATCTCTTCGGAGCGGGGGGGGGGGGGGGGGGGTGGATCCTCCTCAATGTTGACAGACGCCGCCCTCTTCCTTGTCTGGGACAAGTCCACCTCCCCCCTTCCTCTATGTGTTCCTCCTCGTGAGCAGAGGAGGCCTGGTTCTCCCCGGACCTAGCGTCCGGAGGACCTCTTCGGCAGAGGCCCTCTCAGACCTCCTTCTTCTCCCCTTTATTCTTCTTCTCTGGCACCGAATACGGCGCCATGACCAGCATCGCCGTCAACAGGGCCGATCTGGGGTCTTCGGGCAGCGGGGCTGGGCCATTAATCTGCAAGGCCTTGTCTAGCCATTTCTATGAAGGAGAAGAAGAAGAGGTTAAATTCCTTGCTAAAAGATAGAACCCGAGGTTAAAATAGAAACTTTGCTATACTTTGAGCAGAGGGTTTTCGGCGTCCAGGCCGGTGTCTTCCTCCTCGGTCGGCCAATCCTTCTAGGGTTTGAACAAAGCCTTCCACAGCTTTTCCTGGGTAGTGCGGTAAAGTTTGTGCACGGTGGGAGGGTCGTCAAACTTGTAGGCCCATATTGGGGTAGTTAGGTGCTGGCAGGGGAGGAGACAGCGACGGAGCATGACCTAGACCATGTTGGTCAGCTCGACGTTTGCTTCTAGCATCCGCGTGATACGTTTCTGTAGTGCCTTCACTTCTGTGGCCGACCCCCAGTCTAGGCCTTTCTTGATCCATGAGGCCAGCCTCGTGGGGGGTCCGAATCTGAACTCGGAAGGCGCCGACTAATCTGCGCCCCGTGGTTCACTGATGTAGAACAACTCTTTTTGCCAGACTTTAACAGTGTCGATGAAGGTGCCCTCCGGCCACTCCACCCGCAGGAGCTTGCTGATCACCGCCCCTCCGCAATCCGCATGCTGGCTATTCACAGTCTTCGGCTTGACGTTGAAGACCTTCAGCCATAAACCGAAATGCGGTTGGACCCGCAAAAAGGACTCGCAGACGATGATAAAGGCCGATATGTACATAATGGAGTTCGGGGGGAGATCATGAAAATCTAACCTGTAGAAGAACATTAGGCCCCTTACAAAGGGGTGCAGCGGGAAGCTCAGTCCCCGGATGAAATGGGGAATGAACACCAACCGCTCTCCGGGCTTTGGCGTGGGCAGTACTTGGCCATCCTCGGGGGCGCGGTGGACGACGTCGGCCGGGAGGTAGCCGGTGCGCTTCAGCTCCTGGATGTCATTTCCTGTAACGCATGAGGCCTCTCACTTGCCCTGCGAGCCTGAGCCGACCATGGTCGAACTTGGGAGAGGGGAAAGGTGGCCTGGAGGAAGCTGAAGGAAGATTGGATCTGTGCGCTTGGAGCGAAGGAGGTCGAGAGGGCGAGCTTGAATCCGAGGAGCGTATGGAGGCTTTGGGGATTTTCTCCCTTTTCTGGAAGGCCATAATACCAAGAGTCATCTTACTACGCCATGGACTGCATCGTTTCCCGAAGCAATCATATCCCGTGAAAAATGGAGCACGATCTTCGTGTTGATAAGATATGCCAATAAAAGGGTGGCCTCGAACCGCGAATTGAGTTTTTATAACTGGCTAAGTGGCCGTAGCCTATCCTGGCTTTTCATCAGAAAAGTTGTCAGGAGAGGCACTGTTCATACGCGGGCGTTTGGCCTTCGAGGTTAAGCAATGTATGTTCAAAAAGCAGGGTGTCATCGGCGGCCGGACTAGGATCAGCCGAGTATAAAGGAAAGAAAAGAACTCACCCCGCAAGTCGGTTACTGTAGACGTGCGAAGCAGTTAGGTGTCATGAAGCCCGGCGTTAGAGGCTAGTTCGGGGGCTACTGAGGGAGTCCGGGACTAAGAGGTCCTCGGGCCGCCGGTTCACCTCCGGTGGGCTGCCTCGGTGGGCCGCTCTGTGGCAATTGCAGGAAGGCCGAACTACAGGACAATCCCATGTTCGGCAGGGAAGACTCCGAAGACTTGGCGTGACCTCCAAGTCTAGGGAGAAGGAATGGGCGTGTCTATGCCCGGATGGAGACTTATAATGTGTAACCCTAGGTACCCTTGGTGTCTATATAAACCAGGAGGCTTAGTTCGTAGGAGGACAAGTCAACTCATCTAGGGTTTAGCTCATTTGATCTCGAGGTAGATCAACTCTGTAACCATCATACTAATCAATATAATCAAGAAGGACGTAGGGTTTTTCCTCCTCACGAGGGCCCAAACCTGGGTAAACATCGTCTCCTTCGTCCCCTATTAACCATCAATCCCAGATCCGTAGTTCGGGACCCCCTACCCGAGATCCGCCGGTTTTGACACAGACATTGGTGCTTTCATTAAGAGTTCCGCTGTGAGATCACTGGACGATTGATGGCTTGCCTAATCATCAGCGAATAGGTCTATAATGAGGACACCTTCGTCCCTGGACAAACCTTCGCATTCGGCAGCATTGTGCTGCATGCTGACTCGACCGACCATCTTGGCCAGATCGGAAGATTCTCTCATGGTCAGGAGATCAGGTTCGGGAACATAGAGTTCGCCCCTGACTCCAGTGGCGATCTGTTTCTTGTTGAGCCCTCGGTTTCGTCCGATGGGCCCGAAAGCCCCGAAGCTTTAACCTTGGGCCCCCTATCCGTCCCTACCCTCAGATCTATCCCCGTCGGAGGATCGTCCTTGAGCTCGGATCCGGTGATAGCGCCTAAGTACCAGGGCTCGGTCCTTGCTGAATACGCCCCTTGCGAGAACGCCCCTTGCGAAAACGCCCCGGAGTTTAGCTCCGAGGGCCCTCGGGAGATTGATCCGGTCGACCGCTCATGGTTGAACGAGGCTCTAGACCGGATCCAGTCAATGACAATCGTGGACGACCCGACCTCGACCCACGTTCCATACAAATGAGTCACAATTTGTTCCATACAGGCTGAGCAAAATCAGAGGCACAATTTGTTCCATACAAATGAGTTGTGAAGGAATGTTCTATTCGCGTCATCATCGATAGAGGGAGTTGCAATAACTTGGCTAGCATGGAGATGGTGGAGAAGCTGTTTCTCACCACCAAACCACATCCTCATCTTTATTACATCCAATGGTTCAACAACAGTGGCAAGGTTAAGGAACACTTATTTTCGTGTGCATTTTAGCATTGCTACATATTCTGATTATGTTGATTGTGATGTGGTATGATGAGGACATCTATACTATGACTCCATCTCTACCTCATGAACAACCTGTTGCTACAAAGAAGATGTCCAATGATGAAATCAGGATTGGACCCATTACAAGAGCTCGTGCTAAACTACTAGAACAACAGGTGGATTCTCTCTTAGTTGATAATGCTATTTATTTTAATGAGAGCTTTATACTGCCTAAATCCTTGTGTGTGTGTGTCATTAGGTACATTGGAGAGGAAGGCATAGCACAAGGGAGCAAGGAGGCAGTGCAGCTGGGCAGGGAGGAGGACCCTGCAGTTTCCAGGGCGGTAGTACCGCCCCACACCAGCGGTAGTATCGCTTAAAGTGGTAGTACCGCCCCGTGCTACCGTACTCAGTACCGCTTAGCAAAATATTTCTGGCATCCAAGCGACCTAACCGGTACTAGAGCGGTACTTAAGCGGTAGTACCGCTTGGAGCGGTAGTACCGCATGCTATAAGCGGTACTACCGTGCTGCCTGCGCGCAGGCTTTTGGGCTGACGGGCCGTGTACCCCTTCCAACTATCTTAGGATATAAATACCCTTCCTTAGGGGTTAGTTAGAGGGAGACCACGTTTTGATTAAACCTCTTTTCAGATTGAATTGCTTTAAGCATTCCTCTGTAATCAATATTCCTCTTTGATTCGATCAGGAGTATTCTACCTTCACCACTTTGTTGCGATCTGGTGTTTATCCTACTGCAAGATTCAAGTGTCTTCTGCTGTTCCATTGGGAATTGGTAGATTGCAAACCGCTTCGTGGTCGGCGGCTACGTGCGCAAGTGTGTGAAGTTGCGAATATCGAATAGGGTTGAGAACTGTTGCATTGGCAACGGGGGAACAGCCAGAGATTCGTCAGCGTCCCACAAGTTATCATCCACCTACATCGAGCTCAACGAGAAGATCGGGACACCCCTTATCATCTTGGTATCAGATATCCAGTGTTTACTCGGTGAGCATCCATCAATCCCTTAGATTAGTGTTGTTTTCCTCCTATCCAGAAAAAGCCTCACAAAAATATTAGGGTTCTTCATAGTTTGCCATAGCCTAGATTGCATCGTAGATTGGTTTTAGTTGCTGGTCGTTGGGTTTATCCTTGTGATCCGATCTATTTCCATTGGAGTTTAGACTTCCAGATTTGTTTCCAAGTAGTTAAAAAAAAATCCGCGTTACTGTTCACGGCACTGTTCACGTGACATTTGAAAAAAAAAGAAGAAGAAAGAAAGAAAGCGAAGAATCGAGGGCAGTTCCTTGTTATTATCTTTCGCAGTTGTGGAGCTGCGTACCGTGCGAGAGTTGCTTTGCCAAGTTTCTCTCCACCGTTTGTGTTTCCTTGGGTGTGACTCACACGATCAGCACTAGGCTTTATCTTCGGTGTTGTTAGGTATCCCAACCAAGCTCCACTATATACCCTGGTTTGTCGTGTGATAGTTTTTCCCTCGGTATTCGCTTCCTCACATCCGTGCAAGTTCTGCCTATCCAAGTTGGTAAGCGATTCTAATTCACTTTGGAACGGTAAGATACCTTGTTTCTTTCAGTTTTGAGTGAGTTGAGAGTTTTCCACATACACCCACTATATTTTTCTTTCTGTGCGTACTAATTCCCTAATCATGTCCGAAGAGTCTTTTGATGTCCAGCAGCGAAAGGATCCTAAATCCGTGGTGCATTGGAATGAATATGCGGCACTTCGTGATCATTTGACGAACCAATTTAATTCTGCTTGTGATGGTATACAAGAGGATGTGCGTGCTATTGACTTAAAGCTTGCTGACACTCAAGATACCATGAATACAACTCGTGAAACTATGACTACACTTCAGCAGTCCGTTACGGATTTGACACATGCCGTAGCTGCGTTGCAAGCTTCCGTGGGTCAACGACGCATTCGGGAGCAAGATGATGATCTTGATGATGATGGTGAGGCAAGTGTTCATGGTGGTCATGTAGCTGACGCAGCTGCAAACGCTGCTCATGCTTCCAATATTATGGTTCATGGTGGCCGTGGTCATGGTGGCCGTGGTAATGGCGGCCGTGGGGGTGGCCGTGGGTTTGCTGTTTTGGGTGCACGCCGTGATACTGATATTCAGCAACCTCACCGTGATGAGGATGGGCTGGGTAAGCCGAAATTCTCTATTCCCACATTTGAGGGCTCTACTGATGTGGAAGAATATCTTAGTTGGGAGCTCAAGATAGAGAGATTGTGGCGTTTACATGAGTACACCGAGGACAGAAAAATCAAGTTGGCATCTTCTGAATTTGATGGTTATGCTTTGCGTTGGTGGGATCATCTTGTGCGTACAAGACGGGAGGATGGAGATCCTCCAATTCTTACATGGCGCAATATGAAGGAAGTGATGCGTGCCCGGTTTGTTCCACGCAACTATATTCGTTCTCTCTATGATAAGTTGCAAAATTTGCGGCAAGGTACAATGTCTGTGGATGATTATTTTCAAGAGATGGAGTTGATTATGCAGCGTGCCCGAGTCCGTGAACAGCCCGAACAGACCATGCAGCGATTTCTTTCTGGTTTGACATACAATATCAAGCGTATTGTTCGGCATCACCAATATCAAGACATGTCAGATTTGTTACATCAAGCCCGTGAAGCAGAAATTTAGTTGGCCGAAGAAGCCAAGTTTACCTCTCGTTCTGCTTCTGCTCGTGGTCGTTTCACCCCACGACCTACTGGTGGGGCGCCCCCACAAAGTGATGCTTCTGGTTTTCCTGTTCCTTCCAGTAACAAGTCAGATTCTGCTGTTTCTACTGCAAAGAAACCGGTGCACCCTGCTGCGAGTGCTACTGGTTCATCTATGTCTACAGCAAGAAATAGGGATATGCATTGTCATACATGTGGAGGCAAAGGTCACTTCAAGAAGGATTGTCCCAATAAGAAGGTCATGTTGATTAATGAGGATTTAGAGTATGAGACCGGTGATGATGCTGATCCTACTTCTGAAGATTGGGAGAATGAGGATACCACTGATGGGGCTCTCGATGCTTATGCAACACACTTTCCTACTATCGTTTGCTCGGAATGAGTGTTATGTGTTCAGCCTAGTGCTGATAATCAGCGGTGTAATTTGTTTCAAACAAAGGCTATTATTGGTCCTGGCAAGGCGTGCAAAGTAATCATTGATGGTGGTAGTTGTCGCAATTTGGCTAGTAAAGAGCTCTGTGGCAAACTCAAGCTGAAATATTTACCGCACCCACACCCTTATTATATTCAGTGGTTGAGCGATACTGGAGAGATGAAGGTCAGCCACATGGTGCGTGTGGACTTTCAGATTGGACCATATAAAGACTCCATTGAGTTTGATGTGGTTCCTATGACTGTTTGTCACTTGTTGTTGGGCCGCCCATGGCAATATGATAGACACGTTCTTCACAATGGGAGAGCCAACACATACCAGTTGACTTGGCATGGCAAGGACATTATTTTGCGACCCATGACTCTGCAGCAAATTGTAACTGAATCTCGTCAAAAAATTGAAGTGAATCTTGAGAAAGAGAGCGAGAGATTAGATAGGCGAGAGACTACACTTCCGGTGAGTGAGAGCCACAAGCCAAATTTGAGCGGTAAAAGTAAATGTGAGGGAGTGAATTCCTTAGTCATGTTAGCCACCAAATCTGATTTGAGAGAGTTCCGTGAGGATCCCACTGCTGTTCCTCTTGTGCTTCTGTGCAGGGGTGAAATTTTGATTTCTAATGATATGACTCCTCTCTCTCTTGGTGTTTCTAATGTGTTGCAGGAATTTGGTGACGTGTTTCCGGCGGAGGTCCCTGCTGGTTTGCCACCATTGCGGGGTATCGAGCATCAAATTGATTTGATACCAGGAGCGTCGCTGCCCAATCGGGCCCCATACCGCACCAACCCCGAGGAAACTAAGGAAATTCAGAAACAAGTACAAGAGCTTCTCGACAAAGGTTATATTCGCGTGAGCTTAAGTCCTTGTGCTGTTCCTGTAATTTTAGTTCCTAAGAAAGATGGTACATGGCGCATGTGCGTAGATTGTCGAGCTATAAATAACATCACTATTCGATATCGTCACCCTATTCCACGTTTGGAAGATATGCTAGATGAATTGAGTGGTGCTGTTATTTTCTCTAAAATTGACTTGCGTAGTGGTTATCATCAAATTAGGATGAAACAAGGGGATGAATGGAAGACAGCCTTTAAAACAAAGTTTGGTTTATATGAGTGGTTAGTCATGCCTTTTGGGTTAACTAATGCACCTAGTACTTTCATGAGATTAATGAACCATGTTTTGAGGCACTTTATTGGTAAATTTGTGGTTGTCTATTTTGATGATATTCTTATTTACAGCCGCAATGCATCTGAACATTCTGATCATATTCGCCAAGTTTTGCAAGTGTTGCGTGATGCTAAGCTTTATGGTAATCTGGATAAATGCACATTTTGCAAAGATAAGGTCATATTTCTGGGTTATGTTGTTTCTGCTCATGGTGTTGAGGTAGATGAATCTAAAATTGAAGCTATTAAAAATTGGCCTACTCCTTTGAATGTTAGTCAAGTACGAAGCTTTCATGGTCTTGCTGGTTTTTATAGACGTTTTGTGAAAGATTTCAGTACTATTGCTGCACCTTTGAATGACCTTACCAAAAAAGGTGTTGAGTTTGTGTGGGGCACATCCCAAGATTCTGCATTTGATGAGCTGAAACGTCGTTTAATTACTGCACCGTTGCTTGTACTTCCTGATTTCCATAAGCAATTTGAGATCGAATGTGATGCTAGTGGCATTGGAATCGGAGGTGTGCTAATGCAAGAGGGTAAACCAATTGCCTATTTTTCTGAGAAACTGAATGGTGCACAATTGAACTATCCTGTTTATGATAAAGAATTGTATGCTCTCGTTAGAGTTCTTGAGGTTTGGCAACATTATTTGTGGCCAAAAGAATTTATCATACATTCTGACCATGAGGCTTTGAAGTTTTTAAAAAGCCAGTCAAATCTGAATAAACGACATGCTAAATGGGTTGAGTTCATTGAATCCTTCCCATACATCATTAAGTATAAGAAAGGAAAAGACAATGTTGTTGCTGATGCACTCTCTCGGAAAAGCATGTTATTGACACGACTTGATGTTCAATTTCCTGGTTTAGAGAGTTTGCGTGATTTATATGCTTTGGATACTGATTTTGCGAGGCCATTTGCTCAATGTTCTGCTGTGAAAGCGTGGGAAAAATACCATATACATGATGGGTACTTGTTTCGCGCTAACAAACTGTGTGTGCCAGAATCGTCCGTGCGTTTGCTCTTGTTGCAGGAATCTCATGCTGGCGGTTTGATGGGCCACTTTGGACGTGAGAAGACGTTCCTTATGCTCGCAGATCATTTTTACTGGCCAAAGATGAGGCGTGATGTGGACAGGTATGTGAAACGTTGCATCGCTTGCAATCAGGCAAAGTCCAAGCTGAAACCTCACGGTCTGTATACCCCTCTTCCTGCACCTCATTCTCCATGGGAAGATATCAGCATGGATTTTGTTTTAGGATTGCCTAGAACCAGGAGAGGACATGATTCTATTTTTGTGGTAGTAGACAGATTTTCAAAGATGTCACATTTTATTGCCTGCCACAAAAGCGACGATGCGTCGCATATTGCTAATCTGTTTTTCAGGGACATCGTGCGTTTACATGGCGTACCAAGGACGATTGTTTCTGACCGTGATGTGAAATTCATGAGCTACTTCTGGAAGACACTTTGGGGCAAGCTGGGAACGAAGCTACTGTTCAGTACTACTTGTCATCCCCAAACTGATGGTCAAACGGAGGTGGTGAATCGTACACTTTCCACCTTGCTGAGAACCATGATCAAGAAGAATCTGCGTGAGTGGGAGGAATGCTTGCCGCATGTGGAGTTTGCTTACAACAGAGCGGTGCACTCTACCACGCAACTTTGTCCATTTGAGGCGGTCTATGGTTTCAAACCCATTGCACCATTTGACTTGCTGCCGCTGCCAACGCAAGAAAGGGTGAACATGGAGGCCTCGCAGCGTGCAGATTTTGTGAAAAAGATTCATGAGAAAACAAAGGCAGCCATTGAGAAGAAGGGCAAGCACAGAGCAGCTCGTGTTAACAAGAAGCGCAAGGAGGTGTTGTTCCAGCCGGGTGACATGGTGTGGGTACACTTCCGCAAGGATAGGTTCCCTAATCTGCGCAAGTCCAAGTTGATGCCACGTGGTGCTGATCCTTATAAAGTGCTTACAAAAATAAATGATAATGCATACACGATTGATCTTCCTGCCGAGGAGTTTGGTGTCAGTAATTCTTTTAATGTTGCTGATTTGACGCCCTATCTTGGAGATGACCTTGACGCGTCGAGGTCGACGCCTTTTCAAGGGGGGGAGGATGATGAGGACATCTATACCATGACTCCATCTCTACCTCATGAACAACCTGTTGCTACAAAGAAGATGTCCAATGATGAAATCAGGATTGGACCCATTACAAGAGCTCGTGCTAAACTACTAGAACAACAGGTGGATTCTCTCTTAGTTGATAATGCTATTTATTTTAATGAGAGCTTTATACTACCTAAATCCTTGTGTGTGTGTGTCATTAGGTACATTGGAGAGGAAGGCATAGCACAAGGGAGCAAGGAGGAGAGCAAGGAGGCAGTGCAGCTGGGCAGGGAGGAGGACCCTGCAGTTTCCAGGGCGGTAGTACCGCCCCACACCAGCGGTAGTATCGCTTAAAGCGGTAGTACCGCCCCGTGCTACCGTACTCAGTACCGCTTAGCAAAATATTTCTGGCATCCAAGCGACCTAACCGGTACTAGAGCGGTACTTAAGCGGTAGTACCGCTTGGAGCGGTAGTACCGCATGCTATAAGCGGTACTACCGTGCTGCCTGCGCGCAGGCTTTTGGGCTGACGGGCCGTGTACCCCTTCCAACTATCTTAGGATATAAATACCCTTCCTTAGGGTTAGTTAGAGGGAGACCATGTTTTGATTAAACCTCTTTTCAGATTGAATTGCTTTAAGCATTCCTCTGTAATCAATATTCCTCTTTGATTCGATCAGGAGTATTCTACCTTCACCACTTTGTTGCGATCTGGTGTTTATCCTACTGCAAGATTCAAGTGTCTTCTGCTGTTCCATTGGGAATTGGTAGATTGCAAACCGCTTCGTGGTCGGCGGCTACGTGCGCAAGTGTGTGAAGTTGCGAATATCGAATAGGGTTGAGAACTGTTGCATTGGCAACGGGGGAACAGCCAGAGATTCGTCAGCGTCCCACAAGTTATCATCCACCTACATCGAGCTCAACGAGAAGATCGGGACACCCCTTATCATGGTAGCCATGCAAGCATGCTCCGTTTTACTTGGTAGACCTTGGCAATTTGATAAAAATTATGTACACAATGGTAGGACAAATCAGTATACTCTTGTTCATAAGGATAAAAATATAACTTTGCTTCCTATGTCTGTTGAACATATTATGAAAGATGACATTGCTAGAGCTAGTAAAGCAAAACAGGAGCAAACTAAGAGTGAAAATCAGATTTTGGCAAAGGAATTTGAGCAACACAATAATCCTAATAAACAATCATCTAGTGTTGCATCTAAAATAAAATTGAAGAGTGGATGTTTACTTGCCACTAAATATGATATTACTTATCTGGATTTTACTACATTTTTTTGCTATTCTTTTGTGTGCAAAGAGGTATTATTTTCATTCGAGGACGTGCCTCCCTCTTTGCCTCCTGCTATCAGTGACATTTTGCAGGAGTTCGCTGATGTCTTTCCACAAGACGTGCCACCGAGATTACCACCTATTAGAGGGATTGAGCATCAGATTGACTTAATTCCCGGTGCATCGCTACCCAACCGTGCACCATACTGTACCAGTCCAGAAGAGACGAAGGAGATTATGCGTCATGTACAGGAGGTACTAGATTATATTCCTGATGAATTAAGTGGCTCTACAATTTTCTCCAAAGTTTATTTGCGTAGTGGATACCATCAAATTCGTATGAAATTGGGAGATGAATGGAAAACAACATTTAAAACTAAGTTGCGATTATATGAGTGGTTAGTCATGCCTTTTGGGTTAACTAATGTACCTAGCACTTTCATGAGATTAATGAATGAGGTTTTACGTGCTTTCATTGGACGATTTGTGGTAGTCTACTTTGGCGATATATTGATTTATAGTAGATCTTTGGAGGAACACTTGGATCATTTGTGTGCTGTTTTTATTGCTCTACGTGATGCACGTTTGTTTGGTAACCTTGGGAAGTGCACCATTTGCACCAACCGAGTATCTTTTCTTGGCTATGTTGTTACTCCACAGGGAATTGAAGTTGATAAATCCAAGATTGAACCTATTGAGAGTTGGCTGCAGCCCAAAACGGTCACACAAGTGAGGAGTTTTCTTGGACTCGCTGGTTTCTATAGGCGTTTTGTGAGGGATTTCAGCACCATTGATGCACCTCTCAATGGGCTTACAAAGAAGAATGTGCCTTTTGTTTGGGGTACTGCATAGGAAGAAGCCTTCACAGTATTGAAAGATAAGTTAACACATGCTCCTTTACTCCAACTCCCTGATTTTAATAGGACTTTTGAGCTTGACTATGATGCTAGTGGAATTGGATTAGGAGATGTGTTATTACAAGATGGTAAACCTGTTGCATACTTTTATGAAAAATTGAGTGGGCCTAGTCTGAATTATTCTACTTATGATAAGGAATTATATGCTCTTGTTCAGACTTTGGAAACATGGCAACATTATTTATGGCCTAAAGAATTTGTCATACATTCGGATCATGAATCTTTTAAACATATTAAAAGGAAATGAAGTATGAACCTGTCGGCGTTCTGGATACCAGGGTACCCAGACTTGCCTACTTGCAGCCCAGGGCGTGGCCCACCTGGCGGTTCGTACGGCCCCACGCGGCCTCACTCAAGACAAGACCCTCGCAAGGGGCCCATCCTCATGAGGAGGACAGTGCCAAGTCGAGAGGGGAAGGCCTCCCCAGGCCTCCTCCCGAGCGGCGGAGATCTGTATGCAACGATAGGCCTCAGGAGGTCTAGGGTGACGACAGCCAGGCCAGGCGGGCACCAGCGCGCCAGAGGGGACAGTTTCCTCTTTTGTGCAAAGGAGACAAGGACGAATGCGGGTTCCCAAGGAGCCCCGCCAAAGGTTTCCATTCCGGTGCAACAAGACCGGGTCAGCTAGCGCGGCAGGACGGATGTCACCGCCGAGCCCACCTCCGCATCACCACCACCAACTTTGCAGGCGAAGACCGCCTTTCGTCAGGATAAGATGTACCTCCTGTCCCCTTTCAAATTTGGCCGTTGTGGGTTCCCTTCCCGCCTTTGCGATAAGGGAAGAGGACCCGTGCCGCTATAAATAGAGACTAGGTAGCCCGGTAGAGAGGGACGAAGCAACCACCCCACAAACACACCACTGTACTAGTTCATCCACAAACCTCCCCGCGAGGCAATCCACCAAAGGTAGGAGTAGGGTTTTATGCTTCGCAGTGGCCCGAACCTGGGTAAACTCTTGTGTGCCATCGTCTTCCTCGCCATCGAGCGGGGTTATCGTGTTTTGGGCGTTGTGGGGGTGAAGCTGTTGGAGGTCTTCGCACACGCCCCTGGGTTTGAATTCCTTAGGGTTTTGCGGAGCCCGAAATCCGACATTTGGCGCGCCAGGTAGGGGGCGTGTCGGAGTCTTCCTCAAGCCTCGCCATTCCTCCTCCTCACCACTCCGATGGCCGACGCCCGCCGAGCCCGCGCTGAGCGCCGTGCTGCCCGTGTCGCCCAGACGGCGCCCGTGGGCCGCACCGCTGCGTGCCGCTCTCCCTCGCCTATGGCCAACGCCGCCACGGGCCCGGAGGCCCACGAGCAGCAGGATTCGTCGCAGCCAGTCACCGCGCGGCGCGACGGCCGCACCGCCACTCCGTCAATCGTTCTAGCTACTGGGTCGTCCTCCCACGCCCGCCCAGGGCCGGCGCGTGGATCGGGCGCATTGAACATGGCGCTCGAGCTGCTACGCTACCGCCCCGCCCCCAACCACCTCAACGACTGGCTCGGGTGCGTCGAGGAGCTCGTCAGCGAAGCCGGCGACGCTTCGATGTTCACCTAGTCGTTCCGACCCCAACCCTCCCTGGCAGGCGATGAAGCGCATGATGTACCGCCTCCTCCTCCCCAGCGCGACGTCGACCCCGAGCCCAGGCGTGAAGCACGACCGTGCGACCAGCCGCGTGGGCCCCCGGTGAGGATGAGAGAAGAAGTAAGCTGCCAGGTGGTGCCACAGCCGCGCGTTGACGCGCGTGCGCTCCTAGCGCCGGCGCGCCAGCGGCGAGACCGGGCGCCCCTGGGGGCAGCCATGCAAGAGCATTAAGACCAGGTCCCTCCCGAGCGCGCACCGCCCGTGGGCCCGGTAGGCTGTCACGCCATCGCCCTGGAACTCCATCCGGCCGTGTGGCCCTGCAAGTTCAAGCCTGACCTGCCTCCTCACTACGACGGCACCCCAGACCCTACCGAGTTCTTACAGCTCTACTCGCTGAACATCCAGGCGGCCGGCGGGGACGACAAAGTCATGGCAACCTGGTTCCCCATGGCGCTCAAGGGTGGTGCGCTTCCCTGGTTCCTCAACCTTCCGGAGGGGTCAACCACCTCCTGGGAAGGCTTGCGTGAGTGCTTCGTCGCCAACCTCCAAGGCACCCGCGACCGCGCGCTTGGAGTGGGTGACCTCCGTTGCGTGAAGCAACAACCTGAAGAGACCCTGCACAAGTTCATACAGCGCTTCACGACTACCCGCCTCAAGATCCCGAGAGCGTCAGATGAGGCCATCATCTCGGCGTTCACCGACGACGTCAGGGATCTCAGGATGAGGGAGGAGCTAGCTATCCACGACGACCTGAGCTCGGCCTTGGAGATGTTCAACCTGGCGAACAAGTGCGCGAAGGCCGAGGAGGGCCGCCTCTCCCTCCGCGAGCTTCCGGAGGCGGAACCCGAAGACAAGAAGACCAAGGCCAAGGAGCCAAAGCACAAGGCCCCCGCGGTGCTGGCGACTGAGCCCAAGGCAAAGCGCGGCCGGGACGAAGAACCCCTCGCGGGCGGGTGACCATTCTGCATCTTCCATGGCACCAACAGCCACAACACCATCGACTGTCAGGAGCTCAGGGTGGTCCATGACGAGCACTTCGACCGGCGCCCTGGGCGGACTGACCGAGGCTATGGACGTGGCGGAGGCCGCTGGGACAATCGGGACCCACGTCAGGATTGGCGAGATCAGCCTCAGGAGGACCGCTGGCGCGATCAAGCTCGGGAGGACCACTGGCGCGACGAACCTCCGGAGGGGTCACGGCGTGGCCAGCCTCGCGAGGCCCGTCCTCGTGAGGCCGGTCTTCCCCCGCTTCCGCCGCCACCCAGGAGGAAGGAAGAAGACAGGCAGAACAACGGGGCTGGGGGCTTCCAGGAGGTCAGGGCGATAGCTTGCATCCTGGGCGGCGCCCAAGCCCCAGCATCGAACCGCATCTTCAAGCAGTTTTCGCGGGAGGTGAACGCGGCTCTTCCAAAGCTTGAGGCCATGCGCCCCCTCAACTGGTCCCAGTGAGCCATCACCTTCGACTCCAAGGATCAACTCAGATGTTCAGCCACGGCGGGCGCACTCCCCATGCTGTGCACGTCCACCATCAGCAACGTCCTCGTCACCAAGACCCTCATCGACGGCGGCGCCGGACTCAATGTCCTCTCCATCAAGATGTTCGAGACGCTCCAAGTGCCTTACGACCAGCTCATGCCAACCAAGCCTTTTTCAGGGGTCACTGATGGCTCCACAGTCCCCATCGGGCAGGTGCGCCTGCCCGTCACATTCAGCGGGCGCAACAATTACCACACCGAGATCATCGTCTTTGACGTCGCCCACATCCACCTCCCGTACAACGCGTTCCTTGGATACCCAGCCCTTGCAATGTTCATGGCGGTGACCCACCACAGCTACAACGTCCTCAAGATGCCGGGAAGTGGCGGCGTCATCACTATCGCCTGTAAGGAGAAGGACGCCGTCTGCTCCCTCGAGCGCGCCTACCGTGCCGCGGCGGCCGAGCACTCAGACGACGAAGGAGGTGTCCTGCCCCGCGAGGACATCCCAAAGAAGAAGAAGTAGCTCCTGTCCAAGGGACGCCAGGCGGCTGAAACCCTAAGGACGGCGCCTCAGGATCCGCGCCAGGGGCTTGATACGTCTCCAACGTATCTATAATTTTTGATTGTTCCCTGCTATTATATTATCTGTTTTGGATGTTTTATATGCATTAATATGCTATTTTATATTATTTTTGGGACTAACCTATTAATCTAGAGCCTAGTGCCAGTTTCTGTTTTTTCCTTATTTTTGAATATTGCAGATAAGGAATATTAAACGGAGTCCAAACAGAATAAAATCTTCGGAATAATTTTTCTTGGACAAGAAGCAACCCAGAAGACTTGGAGATGAAGGCAGGGGAGCCGCCGTGTGGCGACAAGCCACAGGGGCGCACCCTAGGGGGGGCGCCCCCTGGCTTGTGGCCCCACGGCAGCCCCCTAACCCTATTCTTCGGCCTATAAATTCCCAAATATTCCCTGGATACCAAAAAGAGCCACGAAAATACTTTTCCGCCGCCGGAAGCCTCTGTTCCCGTGAGATCCAATCTTGGAGCCTTTTCCGGTAATCTGCCGGAGGGGGAATCGATCACGGAGGGCATCTATATCAACTCCATTGCCCCTCCGATGATGCGTCAGTAGTTCACCACAGACCTTCGGGTCCATAGCTAGTAGCTAGATGGCTTCTTCTCTCTCTTTGTTCTTCAATACCATGTTCTTCATGATCTTCATGGAGATCTATCCGATGTAATACTCTTTTGCGGTGTGTTTGTCGAGATCCGATGAATTGTGGGTTTATGATCAGCTTATCTATGAATATTATTTGAGTCTTTTCTGAATTCTTATATGCATGATTTCATATCTTTGCAAGTCTCTTCGAGTTATTGGTTTGGTTTGGCCAACTAGATTGGTAATTCTTGCAATGGGAGAAGTGCTTAGTTTTGGGTTCAATCTTGCGGTGTCCTCACCCAGTGACAAAGTAGGGGCAGCGAGGCACGTATTGTATTGTTGCCATCGAGGATAAAAAGATGGGTTTTTCATCATATTGCTTGAGTTTATCCCTCTACGTCATGTCATCTTACCTAATGCGTTACTCTGTTCTTCATGAACTTAACACTCTAGATGCAGGCAGGAGTCGGTCGATTCTGTTTTCTTTGTGTTGTTTGCTTATTTTGATGTATCTATGGGTTGTATCGGGGGGTATGAACCATGGAGAAGTTAGAATACAGTAGATATTATACCAATTTAAATAAATAATGAGTTCACAACAGTACCTAAAGTGGTGATTTATTTTTCTTATACTAACGGATCTCATGAGTTTTCTGTTGAGTTTTGTGTTGTGAAGTTTTCAAGTTTTGGGTAAAGATTTGATGGACTATGGAATAAGGAGTGGCAAGAGCCTAAGCTTGGGGATGCCCAAGGCACCCCAAGCCATATTTAAGGATACCAAAAAGCCTAAGCTTGAGGATGCCCCGGAAGGCATCCCCTCTTCCGTCTTCAATCCATCGGTAAATTTACTTGAGGCTATATTTTTATTCACCACATGATATGTGTTTTGCTTGGAGCGTCTTGTATGATATGAGTCTTTGCTTTTTAGTTTGCCACAATCATCCTTGCTGCACACATCTTTTTGAGAGAGACACGCTGAATCGTGAATTTATTAGAATACTCTATGTGCTTCACTTATATCTTTTGAGCTAGGCAATGCTGCTTTAGTGCTTCACTTATATCTTTTTAGAGCACGGTGGTGTTATATTTTATAGAAATTATTGAACTCTCGTACCTCACTTATATTATTTTGAGAGTCTTTAAAACAACATGGTAATTGGTTTAGGTTGTGAATTTAGTCCTAATATAATGGGCATCCAAGAGGGATATCATAATAACTTTCATATAAAGTGCATTGGATACTATGAGAAGTTTGATTCTTTGCATATAGTTTTGAGATAATGAAGATGGTAATATGGGAGTCATGCTAGTGAGTAGTTGTGAATTGGAAGAATACTTGTGTTGAAGTTTGTGATTCCCGTAGCATGCACGTATGGTGAACCGTTATGTAACGAAGTCGGAGCATGATTTGTTTAATGATTGTCAACCTTTGTGTGAGGGTCGGGAGTGCGCGATGGTTAACTCCTACCAACTTCTCCCCTAGGAGCATGCGTCTAATGCTTTGTTTGATAACTAATAGACTCTTGCAATAAGTATGTGAGTTCTTTATGAGTAATGTTGAGTCCATATATTATACGCACTCTCACCCTTCCACCATTGCTAGCCTCTCTAGTACCGCGCAACTTTCGCCGGTACATCAAACCCACCTTCCTCAAAACAGCCACCATATATTTTTCCTCAAAACAGCCACCATACCTACCTGTTATGGCATTTCCATAGCCATTCCGAGATATATTGCCATGCAACTTCCACCGTTCCGTTTTTCATGACATGCACCATCACTTTCATATTGCATATAGAGTCATATTTTGTTCTAGGTATCGAGTTGTAATTTTTCTGTTGAGTTATAAGTAAATAAAAGTGTGATGATTTTCGTTATTAGAGCATTGTCCCATGAGAGAAAAGGATGATGGAAGCTATGAATCCCTCACAAGTTGGGATGAGTCTCCGGACTTTACAAAAAATAAAAGAGGCCAGCAAAGCCCAAATAAAAAAAAAGAGGCCAAAGATGCCCACCAAAAAAAATGAGAGAAAGAGAGAAGGGACAATTGCTACTATCTTTTTCCACACTTGTGCTTCAAAGTAGCACCATGATCTTCATGATAGAGAGTCTCCTATTTTGTCACTTTCATATAGCTAGTGGAAATTTTCATCATATGCACAACCACTTAGTTTTCTTTGTTGAGCTTTCATACACTTGTAGCTCTAGTGCATTCGTTGCATGGCAATCCCTACTCACTCACATTGATATCTATTGATGGGCATCTCCATAGCCCGTTGATACGCCTAGTTGATGTGAGACTATCTTCTCCTTTTTTTCCTTGCAACCTCCACCATATTCTATTCCACCTATAGTGCTATATCCATGGCTCACGCTCATGTATTGTGTGAGAGTTGAAAAGGTTTGAGAACATTAAAAGTGTGAAACAATTGCTTGGCTTGTCATCGGGGTTGTGCATGATTTAGATACTTTGTGTGGGGAAGATGGAGCATAGCCAGACCATAGGACTTTGTAGGGATAACTTTCTAAGGCCATGTTATTTTGAAAGGACACAATTGCCTTGTTGGTGTGCTCAAAGTATTACTGTTTTTATGTCAATATTAGACTTTTGTTTTGAATCTTACGGATCTGAATATTCATGCCACAATAAAGAATATTACATGGATAAATATGTTAGGTAGCATTCCACATCAAAAATTCTGTTTTTATCATTTACCTACTCGAGGACGAGCAGGAATTAAGCTTGGGGATGCTTGATAAGTCTCCAACGTATCTATAATTTTTGATTGTTCCATGCTATTGTATTATCTGTTTTGGATGTTTTATATGCATTAATATGCTATTTTATATTATTTTTGGGACTGACCTATTAATCTAGAGCCTAGTGCCAGTTTCTGTTTTTTCCTTGTTTTTGAATATTGTAGATAAGGAATATTAAACAGAGTCCAAACGGAATAAAATCTT
Organism: Elymus sibiricus; assembly: GCA_039707655.1. Lineage (NCBI taxonomy): Eukaryota > Viridiplantae > Streptophyta > Magnoliopsida > Poales > Poaceae > Elymus > Elymus sibiricus. The sequence goes on along the minus strand of CM077667.1, from coordinate 243,411,694 downwards.
CGGAATAATTTTTTTTGGACCAGAAGCAACCCAGAAGACTTGGAGATGAAGGCAGGGGAGCCGCCGTGTGGCGACAAGCCATAGGGCGCGCCCTAGGGGGGGGCGCCCCCCTGGCTTGTGGCCCCACGGCAGCCCCCCTAACCCTATTCTTCGGCCTATAAATTCCCAAATATTCCCTGGATACCAAAAAGAGCCACGAAAATACTTTTTCGCCGCCGGAAGCCTCTGTTCCCGTGAGATCCAATCTTGGAGCCTTTTCCGGTAATCTGCCGGAGGGGGAATCAATCACGGAGGGCATCTATATCAACTCCATTGCCCCTCCGATGATGCGTGAGTAGTTCACCACAGACCTTCGGGTCCATAGCTAGTAGCTAGATGGCTTCTTCTCTCTCTTTGTTCTTCAATACCATGTTCTTCATGATCTTCATGGAGATCTATCCGATGTAATACTCTTTTGCGGTGTGTTTGTCGAGATCCGATGAATTGTGGGTTTATGATCAGCTTATCTATGAATATTATTTGAGTCTTTTCTGAATTCTTATATGCATGATTTCATATCTTTGCAAGTCTCTTCGAGTTATTGGTTTGGTTTGGCCAACTAGATTGGTAATTCTTGCAATGGGAGAAGTGCTTAGTTTTGGGTTCAATCTTGCGGTGTCCTCACCCAGTGACAAAGTAGGGGTAGCGAGGCACGTATTGTATTGTTGCCATCGAGGATAAAAAGATGGTGTTTTCATCATATTGCTTGAGTTTATCCCTCTACATCATGTCATCTTACCTAATGCGTTACTCTGTTCTTCATGAACTTAATACTCTAGATGCAGGCAGGAGTCGGTCGATGTGTGGAGTAATAGTAGTAGATGCAGAATCGTTTTGGTCTACTTGACACGGACGTGATGCCTATATGCATAATTATTGCCTTGGATATCTTCATAATTATTCGCTTTTCTATCAATTGCTCGACAGTAATTTGTTCACCCACCGTATTATTTGCCTTCATGAGAGAAGCCTCTAGTGAAACCTATGGCCCCCGGGTCTATTTTCCATCTTATACTTTCAGATCTAAAACCAAAAATACCAAAAATATCTTGCTGCATTATTTTTACTTTTGTTTTACTTTCCGATCTAGCAATCTATCATACCTATCTCTATCAGATCTCATCCTTGCAAGTAACCGTGAAGGGATTGACAACCCCTTTATTGCGTTGGGTGCAAGTGTTTGATTATTTGTGTAGGTACATCTATTAGGGTCTTGCTTGTATCTCCTACTGGATTGATACCTTGGTTCTCAACAACTAAGGGAAATACTTATCTACTTTGCTGCATCACCCTTTCTTCTTCAAGGGAAAACCAACGCATGCTCGAGAAGTAGCAAGAAGGATTTCTGGCGCCGTTGCCGGGGAGATCTACATCAAGCCTACCAAGTACCCATCACAAACTCATCTCTTGCATTTACATTATTTGCCATTTGCCTCTCGTTTTCCTCTCCCCCACTTCACCAATTTGCCGTTTTATTTGCCTTTTTTCTCGCCGGATCTCTTTTTGTTTGCTTGTGTTGCCATGTGCCTTCTATTTGCTTGCATCTTCGCTTGCTAAAAATCTATTGATATGGATCCTCATCCACTTGCTAATCTTTTCAAAAGGCCAAATTATGATGAACCAATTGCTAGTGAGTTGAGTGCACTTGATTATCTCTATGAAGTTTTGTTTGAAAATCATGAATCTGAAAATTTTGATGAAGTGTTGATAGAAGAAATTTATAAGGTGACTCATGATAGCTCCTTGATTGAAAAGCATGATTGCAATGATGTTACTATAAATTCTATTAATGTCAATTATGCTAATGATATGCAAAGCCACAAGCCTGGGGATGCTATGTTTGATGAGGATGATATTTTTTTGTCCCCCAAGTTTTGATGAGCAAATTCATTATGATGATTGCATGCTCGTGTATCATGAAATGAATGATTTATGTGATAGTTATATTGTTGAATTCCTTCTTGATGCTACTGAAATATATTATGAGGGAGGAACATATGCTTGTAGGAATTGCAATAATATCAAGTTTCCTCTCTATGTGTTCAAAGTTTTGAAGTTATGCTTGGTTTGCCTTCCTATGCTAATTGATTCTTGTTCCCATAAATTGTTTGCTCACAAAATCCCTATGCATAGGAAGTGGGTTAGACTTAAACGTGTTTTTCATGAGATTCATGATGCTCTTTTGCATATTTCTTTTTATGTGAGCATCATTGAAATCTTTATGCCTAGCTAGGGGCGTTAAACAATAGCGCTTGTTGGGAGGCAACCCAATTTTATTTTTATGCTTTTGTTTTTGCTTCTGTTTTTGAGTGTTTCACACATTATTACCTCTGTAATAATTGTGTTTTCTTGTTTAAATTAGTGTTTGAGCCAAGTAAGATCTTTGGGATGGTCTACGGTGTTTGCAATTTGATTTTGCTGAAAAACAGAAACTTTTGCTCTCAGTCCAGGAATTTTGTAAAGTCACTGTAACGTGATTTTGATCTGAAATTTTTACACAAGATTGATATACAAATTGCCCTGATTGTCCTAATTTTTCAGAATTTTTGGAGTTACATAAGTATTCGAAGTCTATAGATTGCTACAGACTGTTCTGTTTCAGACAGATTCTGTTTTCTTTGTGTTGTTTGCTTATTTTGATGTATCTATGGGTTGTATCGGGGGGTATGAACCATGGAGAAGTTAGAATACAGTAGATATTATACCAATTTAAATAAATAATGAGTTCACAACAGTACCTAAAGTGGTGATTTATTTTTCTTATACTAACGGATCTCATGAGTTTTCTGTTGAGTTTTGTGTTGTGAAGTTTTCAAGTTTTGGGTAAAGATTTGATGGACTATGGAATAAGGAGTGGCAAGAGCCTAAGCTTGGGGATGCCCAAGGCACCCCAAGCCATATTTAAGGATACCAAAAAGCCTAAGCTTGGGGATGCCCCGGAAGGCATCCCCTCTTCCGTCTTCAATCCATCGGTAAATTTACTTGAGGCTATATTTTTATTCACCACATGATATGTGTTTTGCTTGGAGCGTCTTGTATGATATGAGTCTTTGCTTTTTAGTTTGCCACAATCATCCTTGCTGCACACATCTTTTTTAGCGAGACACGCTGAATCGTGAATTTATTAGAATACTCTATGTGCTTCACTTATATCTTTTGAGCTAGGCAATGCTGCTCTAGTGCTTCACTTATATCTTTTTAGAGCACGGTGGTGTTATATTTTATAGAAATTATTGAACTCTCGTACCTCACTTATATTATTTTGAGAGTCTTTAAAACAGCATGGTAATTGGTTTAGGTTGTGAATTTAGTCCTAATATAATGGGCATCCAAGAGGGATATAATAAAAACTTTCATATAAAGTGCATTGGATACTATGAGAAGTTTGATTCTTTGCATATAGTTTTGAGATAATGAAGATGGTAATATGGGAGTCATGCTAGTGAGTAGTTGTGAATTGGAAGAATACTTGTGTTGAAGTTTGTGATTCCCGTAGCATGCACGTATGGTGAACCGTTATGTAACGAAGTCAGAGCATTATTTGTTTAATGATTGTCAACCTTTGTGTGAGGGTCGGGAGTGCGCGATGGTTAACTCCTACCAACTTCTCCCCTAGGAGCATGCGTCTAATGCTACGTTTGATAACTAATAGACTTTTGCAATAAGTATGTGAGTTCTTTATGAGTAATGTTGAGTCCATGGATTATACGCACTCTCACCCTTCCACCATTGCTAGCCTCTCTAGTACCGCGCAACTTTCGCCGGTACATCAAACCCACCTTCCTCAAAACAGCCACCATATATTTTTCCTCAAAACAGCCACCATACCTACCTGTTATGGCATTTCCATAGCCATTCCGAGATATATTGCCATGCAACTTCCACCGTTCCGTTTTTCATGACATGCACCATCACTTTCATATTGCATATAGAGTCATATTTTGTTCTAGGTATTGAGTTGTAATTTCTCTTTTGAGTTATAAGTAAATAAAAGTGTGATGATTTTCGTTATTAGAGCATTGTCCCATGAGAGAAAAGGATGATGGAAGCTATGAATCCCTCACAAGTTGGGATGAGTCTCCGGACTTTACAAAAAATAAAAGAGGCCAGCAAAGCCCAAATAAAAAAAAGAGGCCAAAGATGCCCACCAAAAAAAATGAGAGAAAGAGAGAAGGGACAATTGCTACTATCTTTTTCCACACTTGTGCTTCAAAGTAGCACCATGATCTTCATGATAGAGAGTCTCCTATTTTGTCACTTTCATATAGCTAGTGGAAATTTTCATCATATGCACAACCACTTAGTTTTCTTTGTTGAGCTTTCATACACTTGTAGCTCTAGTGCATTCGTTGCATGGCAATCCCTACTCACTCACATTGATATCTATTGATGGGCATCTCCATAGCCCGTTGATACGCCTAGTTGATGTGAGACTATCTTCTCCTTTTTTCCTTGCAACCTCCACCATATTCTATTCCACCTATAGTGCTATATCCATGGCTCACGCTCATGTATTGTGTGAGAGTTGAAAAGGTTTGAGAACATTAAAAGTGTGAAACAATTGCTTGGCTTGTCATCGGGGTTGTGCATGATTTAGATACTTTGTGTGGGGAAGATGGAGCATAGCCAGACCATATGACTTTGTAGGGATAACTTTCTAAGGCCATGTTATTTTGAAAGGACACAATTGCCTTGTTGGTGTGCTCAAAGTATTACTGTTTTTATGTCAATATTAGACTTTTGTTTTGAATCTTACGGATCTGAATATTCATGCCACAATAAAGAATATTACATGGATAAATATGTTAGGTAGCATTCCACATCAAAAATTCTGTTTTTATCATTTACCTACTTGAGGACGAGCAGGAATTAAGCTTGGGGATGCTTGATAAGTCTCCAACGTATCTATAATTTTTGATTGTTCCATGCTATTATATTATCTGTTTTGGATGTTTTATATGCATTAATATGCTATTTTATATTATTTTTGGGACTAACCTATTAATCTAGAGCCTAGTGCCAGTTTCTGTTTTTTCCTTGTTTTTGAATATTGTAGATAAGGAATATTAAACAGACTCCAAACGGAATAAAATCTTCGGAATAATTTTTCTTGGACCAGAAGCAACCCAGAAGACTTGGAGATGAAGGCAGGGGAGCCGCCGTGTGGCGACAAGCCATAGGGCGCGCCCTAGGGGGGGGCGCCCCCCGGCTTGTGGCCCCACGGCAGCCCCCCTAACCCTATTCTTTGGCCTATAAATTCCCAAATATTCCCTGGATACCAAAAAGAGCCACGAAAATACTTTTCCGCCGCCGGAAGCCTCTGTTCCCGTGAGATCCAATCTTGGAGCCTTTTCCGGTAATCTGCCGGAGGGGGAATCGATCACAGAGGGCATCTATATCAACTCCATTGCCCCTCCGATGATGCGTCAGTAGTTCACCACAGACCTTCGGGTCCATAGCTAGTAGCTAGATGGCTTCTTCTCTCTCTTTGTTCTTCAATACCATGTTCTTCATGATCTTCATGGAGATCTATCCGATGTAATACTCTTTTGCGGTGTGTTTGTCGAGATCCGATGAATTGTGGGTTTATGATCAGCTTATCTATGAATATTATTTGAATATTTTCTGAATTCTTATATGCATGATTTCATATCTTTGCAAGTCTCTTCGAGTTATTGGTTTGGTTTGGCCAACTAGATTGGTAATTCTTGCAATGGGAGAAGTGCTTAGTTTTGGGTTCAATCTTGCGGTGTCCTCACCCAGTGACAAAGTAGGGGCAGCGAGGCACGTATTGTATTGTTGCCATCGAGGATAAAAAGATGGGGTTTTCATCATATTGCTTGAGTTTATCCCTCTACATCATGTCATCTTACCTAATGTGTTACTCTGTTCTTCATGAACTTAATACTCTAGATGCAGGCAGGAGTCGGTCGATGTGTGGAGTAATAGTAGTAGATGCAGAATCGTTTCGGTCTACTTGACACGGACGTGATGCCTATATGCATAATCATTGCCTTGGATATCTTCATAATTATTCGCTTTTCTATCAATTGCTCGACAGTAATTTGTTCACCCACCGTATTATTTGCCTTCATGAGAGAAGCCTCTAGTGAAACCTATGCCCCCCGGGTCTATTTTCCATCTTATACTTTCAGATCTAAAACCAAAAATACCAAAAATATCTTGCTGCATTATTTTTACTTTTGTTTTACTTTCCGATCTAGCAATCTATCATACCTATCTCTATCAGATCTCATCCTTGCAAGTAACCGTGAAGGGATTGACAACCCCTTTATTGCGTTGGGTGCAAGTGTTTGATTATTTGTGTAGGTACATCTATTGGGGTCTTGCTTGTATCTCCTACTGGATTGATACCTTGGTTCTCAACAACTGAGGGAAATACTTATCTACTTTGCTGCATCACCCTTTCCTTTTCAAGGGAAAACCAACGCATGCTCGAGAAGTAGCAGGGCTCAGGCCCCTTCCTCCCTCGCATAGGAAGGCGTGCCCGGCGCCTCCCTTGGGCCGGGCTTGGGGGCTTCCACCCGGAGAACTACCAACCCGACCAATGAGACGAGGGAGGTGCTCGGGCACAACTCGGGGGCGTGTGTCGGCACGCACCCATCCAAGCAAGGAGCGCGGCGCAAGGCGCCAAGTTCGCGGGAATTCATCACCAGAGCAATCGAGGCGCTTCAGGAAGCATAGGTTGTGCGAGGTGGGCGCGGCCCCGCACCACCCAACGCCGTCGCCGTCATTGACCCAGGCGGCGCGCCGCGCATCTGCGTCAACGTACCCAGCATCAATAGGGCCGCTTCATCAGACGTCTTCTGGCCGACGCGCATCAGTCACGGCAGGGCCTACCCGCGCAACTATGTCAGCATGCCCTTCGGGCTGGCGAACGCGGCCGACACGTTCCAGCGCCTTGCCCGGACCATGTTTGCACAGTACCGGGCCAGGCATCATGAGGAGTTGGAGGAGGTGTTGGGCCTGAGCGGGAGCCCCGAGCCTCCTGAGGCGACGGGCTCGTGAAGGCCAAGCTTGCGGAGGCACAAGGCCAAGCTCCTACGACTACCTCCATGCTTCAGCGGCATCGCTGCCAGGTGATCCTTTTGGCCCGTACCAGGTAACTTTTTTGCTTTGCTCAGTTTGAGGGCGCCCATCGGGCTGCATTATCCTCAGGCGGCTAGAACTCATCCCGGCCGCGTTTTTCCCGCATGATTTGGACCTTTACATGCTTTCGATTTATTTCCCTAAGTATTCCAACCTGCATGCTCGGTGCTTCGCCGCCATGAATGTCGCTGCGCCCTAACGAGCCTGCCCTCGACCGCCTCATGATTAAGGGCTGGCACGGCATCTGTGCTCGGGTCCGTCCCTGCAGCGTCGACAAATCCAAGTGGTCGAGATCTGTCTCGTGGGCTAGCCCCGTGTACGTCACCTCGCATGGCCCTCGGTGCTTCGCCCTCGCATGAGCTAATCGGGAGTGGGTGAGTCAAGGCGCGTGGCACGGTTCCGGTCGGCTTTTCACCGCCACAGGAGCCGCGCGCCAGGTGTTTCTTCCTCGGAGTTGTCACATGAGAAGACTGGGCACGGCGTCTGTGCTCGGGTCCGTCCCTACAGCGTCGATAAATCCAATGGCTGAGCTCTGTCTGGCGGGCCGACCCCGTTCACGTCACCTCCTGGGGTCATTGGTGTTTGGCCTTCTCATGCGATGGCCATTGGAAATCCATTCGGCGCAGGTTTCTCAAAGTGTACAGGACTTGAAGCGGCGATTCCCACCGGAAGATTCAGGCGCAACCCGCCTTTGAGGTAGGGCCTCGTGAGGCCCGAGCTGCCTCACGACGCCTAGATACACCTCCCAGTTCTACCGTGCAGGCCACGCGTACGAACTTAATGGGCTGTACACGCCCGGAGCCCCCAGAGGACGCGGAGGGGTTCCATTCCCATGCCCAAGTGGAAGCCCCATGCTCCGCGCTGGCGGACGACACGGCCCACCAATGGCTATGCCCATGCAACGTGGAAGCCCTATGCTCCGCGCTGAGGATAAACAACTGAGGGCGCCTTAGCGGGTGCATTCAACCTCAGGATGGCTCCTCGCGGCTCCATCCCGCGGCATTCCCTTGGGATGCACGCGTGAGGGGGCTGCAAGGGGGCTACGCCACCTCCCCAGGTCCATGGTACCTGGTCTGCACACGTCCCTCCCAGGCGAAGGCTGGCGAGGAAAGGTATGGGAGCCACTCGTACGTCAAGGGGGACCCCTGAGCATCGCGACTCAGGGGCCTCACTGGTCTCGTAGCCCCTCACCCCTTGGCATCGTCCTGGTGATCCGGACGCCCCAACGGCGGTCGAGGTATGCGCGGGACCGGGCCCTGCCGACGCAAAGCTCAAGGCGCTCCAAATCTCCAAGTCAACCCCGTCTTCGCCGCGTTCCCTTCATGAGGGCTGCTCGTACATCAAGGGGGACCCCTGAGGATCGCAACTCAGGGGCCTCACTGGTCTCATAGCCCCTCACCCCTTGGCATCGTCCTGGTGATCCGGATGCCCCAACGGCGGTCGAGGTATGCGTGGGACCGGGCCCTACCGACGCAGAGTGCTACAGCAAGCAGGAAGGAAATGAAGCGAAGAAATAGAACCACGCAGCTTAGCAGTCATTACAAACATTAAGATGTCTCCAAAAATGCAAACAAGTCTAACGCCTCCACGATGCACGATAAACATTACAGGGGAAGACCCATGAAAGGAAGCTAAGAGGAGCTGGCACCACCGCTCGCCCCGTTCGCGGGGAGCTCGTTGTCGACGTCGCTGCCGCTGTCATCGTCGTCGACAACCCTCGCAGTCGCAGGAGGAGGCGAGGGAACGGTGATGCAGGTGAACTTCTTCATCAGCGCATCCACGGCGCCCTCCGCGGCTGTCGCCGTAGCGGCGTGAACCACAGGATCGACCGGGCGAATCACGGAGCCGAAGTCGAAGCTCGGCTCACGAAGGTAGAGGTGGTTGAAGACGCGCGTTGCGGCCTCCGAGAAGAGGTCGCGGCACTCACTCTCCAAGACGTTCTCCACCCTGGCGATGGCACCCTCAAGCGCTTTGGCGAGCTTTGAAGAGAGCCCAACGAAGCCACCCTTAGGAGCCGCTAGGGGCTCTGTGAATCCCCCTCAGCAGATGGACTGCAACGCCCGATGGAGCCTGAACTCGACGGAGGGAAGGGCGTCGAGCTCCGCAACCTTCCTCTCCTCAGCCGCGGCGAGGGACTCCTCCCTGGAGGCAAGCCGGGCCCTCTTCGCGGCCACTTCCTCCTTCGACCTATCCTGCCGCTCACGTTCAGCGGCTAGGTCGGCCACCGCCTTGGATAACGCAGAGTCACGGTCGGCGAGCTTGGCCTCGCAGGCCCTAAGGTCCTCCTCCCGCTGGCGGAGCCTCTTTGCGAGCGCGGACCTGTCCTCTTGAAGAGCCTTCAGGCGGGCCTCCGCCTCGTCGCCGTGCTTCACGGCAGACGCTGCGTCAGCCAGTGCCGCGTCTCGGGCTGCCCTGGCCGATGCGGCCTCCTCCCTGCTCACAGCCACAGTGGCCTCGGCTTGGCCCCAGACCGCCACGGCCGAGGCATCAGATTGGAGCCACCCAGAAAGAAGACCCAGGCGCTCCCTTGCGAGGCAATCGTCGACACCACCAAGAGCGCCTCGGACCTGATCCAAGACGGAGTAGGCCCCGTCCAGGGTGCCTGACTCGACTAGAGGGCCACTAGACGGTTGCACCAGGGCATGGCCTGGAGGCGGCGTCTGCGCGGCGGCAGGAACCGCCTCCGAAGAGGTGGAAGCATGAAGCGGAGAAGACGCCGGAGGCTGCACCACCACCACAGACAAGGCAGGGGCGGACGACCCTACACCCAGCTGGCCCTCGGGGGCTGGCCCCTCGGGCTGCAGCGCGGGCATGCCCCCGAGGGCAGGGACGGCCTCTTCAGTGGGCATCGGGGGCTCCGCGGCCGCGACAAGGAAAGTCGCTCCGCGGGCCTCCTCGCCCGCGACGTCCGGCGCCTCGCCAGGCGGCGGCAAGGCACGAGGAATGGGCGTCGCGTCGGAAGGCACCCTCGGCTTGACGCCGGCCTTCTTCTTCCTCGACTTCGGCACGGCGGTGCCCCTGATTATCAGGCAAAGAGATGCCCATCAGTACACAAACCACTGGAAGGCGGCATGAAACCAAGCGAGACTACTTACTCCTCGACGTCGACCCACTTCCTCTTTCTCTCCACATCGACAAAGGCGGGGAAGCCTCCGTCCTTCTCCGAGGAGCTGCCCTGCGTGGAGGAGCGGTGGAACCACTCGAAGCCGCCATGACCGGCAAGGTCATGCTAGCCCCGGACACGACCGCCTCGCCCACAAGTTGCGGCTCGGGCAGGGGTGAGGCGGGCACTTCGGCCACCTTGCCGGCGCGAGCTGGGGGTCCGGAGGAGGCCCAGCCTCGCGCTTCCTCGGAGTCACCCGGCAGGTGGATCGAGCGGCCTGAGGTGTGGGGCTTGGCCCCCTGAGGACCCTGGTAAGTCGCGGAGGACTTGCAGCAGGGGGCTCGCCGGCGTCATCGTCATCGAAGCTGCAGAGAAGGGCACTCCGTGACGGAGGAGACACCTCCTCTAGGTCGTCATCCGCCATCTCCTCCGAGTCCTCTCCATCAACGGTGTCGTCGGAGGACACCGCCACAGGGGCGCCGGAGCTCTCGGCCGGAGAGAGCCCCAGCTCGTCGAAGCTGGGCATCGCGGCGACCAGGTCAGCCTTGTCGTCGCGGCAGTACAGCGGGGCGTACGCCTCAGGAAGATCCCCGGGATCGCCTATGAGCAGGGTCATCACGACCCTGTTCAACTCCACGGGGGTCAGGAGCGCAGAACGGAGCCTCATGTCGTCGCCGCCACCCTGGTAGTCCCACATGGGCCTTGAGTGGGACTGGAGGGGCGCCAGGCGCTGCACCAGGAACTCCTTCACTATCATTCCCCCTGTCAGCTTCCTGGCGCTGATGTCTCGAAGGACCCGCTCCAAAACGGGCTTGGCCTGGGGGTCGGAGAGCTTCGCGGAGCTCCACGCCGGGATCTTCTCCGGCAGCCCCTTGGGGAGTTCCAGGCGAGGGTCGTTGCCCTTGAGATCCAAGAAGACCCAACATTTCCTGAAGTTTTCCACCTTCTTCCCGGCCTTGAAGAGCATGTTCCCGCTTTGGACCGCGACGAAGGAGACGCATGCCGACCGCTGTGCTCCGTCATGAAGCCGCCAGCTGAAGAAATGGCGGAACTGGGCCACCGACGGCCTCATGCCCACGAAAGCCTCGCAGTTCTGGAACAAGGCAAACACGGACAGAAGAAGGATGGAGTTGGGTTGAAGATGGAGGGCCTGGATCCCGTAGTGCTCAAGGACGGCGGTGAAGAATGCGGAGAAAGGTGGGACGAGCCCGTAGAAGACGCTGTGGAGGAAGAAAGGATAGGCCGACTTAGCCAGGCGATGTCTCTCCACGGAGCCGCACCATATCAAGGTCCGCCCCAATCGTTGGAGTCATCTGCCGTCAATGGAAGCACCGGGGTGAGGTCCCCGTCCTTGGCTATGGTGGACTCTGAGAGCACCGGCGAGATAGGAGCAGAAGCCGAGCCCTGGACCTCAGGTTTCGACTTGCCGGCGGGAGCCATTGAGAAGCTTTTGGGGCCAAGCGAGCAAGAAGGAAGATGGAGCGGTGCCGAGATCTGGGGAGATTCTCGCAAGGGATGGAGATCTGGAAAGAAGAGCAAGGGCGCGGAAGAGGAAAGCAATAATGGCTCAGCGCTAGACGCCAGGCTTTTGTCGGTTCGGGCAGTTGCCGAGGAGACACGGGGCGGGGACGCTCGCGCCCCACCAAGCACCGCACGCCAAACCTGGCCCGCAAGCAATAAGAGCCCGCGGCGCTCCGGGCCATCTCTTTCGACTTTCCCCTCAAAGCCAACTCGAGCGGGCCTTGGGCCCGGGGGCTACTGTCGGCGTTCTGGATATCAGGGTACCCAGACTTGCCTACTTGCGGCCCAGGGCGTGGCCCACCTGGTGGTCCGTACGGCCCCACGCGGCCTCACTCAAGACAAGACCCTCACGAGGGGCCCATCCTCGTGAGGAGGACAGCGCCAAGTTGAGAGGGGAAGGCCTCCCTAGGCCTCCTTTCGAGCGGCGGAGATCTCTATGCAACGATAGGCCTCAGGAGGTCTAGGGTGACGACAGCCATGCCAGGCGGGCGCCAGCGCGCCAGAGGGGACAGTTTCCTATTTAGTGCAAAGGAGACAAGGACGAACGCGGGTTCCCAAGGAACCCCGCCAAAGGTTTCCATTCCGGTGCAACAAGACCGGATCAGCGAGCGCGGCAGGACGGATGTCACCGGCGAGCCCACCACCGCGTCACCACCACCAACTTTGCAGGCGAAGACCGCCTTTCGTCAGGATAAGATGTACCTCCTGTCCCCTTTCAAATTTGACCGTTGTGGGTTCCCTTCCCGCCTTTGCGATAAGGGAAGAGGACCCGTGCCGCTATAAATAGAGACTAGGTAGCCTGGTAGAGAGGGACGAAGCAACCACCCCGCAAACACACCACTGTACTAGTTCATCCACAAACCTCCTCGCGAGGCAATCCACCAAAGGCAGGAGTAGGTTTTTACGCTTCGCAGTGGCCCGAACCTGGGTAAACTCTTGTGTGCCATCGTCTTCCTCGCCATCGAGCGGGGTTATCGTGTTTTGGGCGTTGTGGGGGTGAAGCTGTTGGAGGTCTTCGCACACGCCCCTGGGTTTGAATTCCTTAGGGTTTTGCGGAGCCCGAAATCCGTCAGAACCGTAGACATGCTAAATGGGTTGAAATCATTGAGACTTTCCCTTATGTCATTAAACACAAGGGTAAATAAAATGTTATTGCTAATGCATTGTCTCGTCGTTATACTATGCTTTCACAACTTGACTTTAAAATATTTGGTTTGGAGACCATTAAAGATCAATATGTGCATGATGCTAAATTAAAAGATGTGTTGGAGAATTGTAAAGAAGGGAGAACATGGAACAAGTATGTCATAAAAGACATCGCCTGGAGGAGATTTGTGTTCTATGCTAGCAAGCTATGCATTCCAGCTAGCTCCGTTCGTCTTTTGTTGTTGCAGGAGGCACATGGAGGAGGATTAATGGGACACTTTGGCGTGAAGAACATAGAGGATGTACTTGCTACACGTTTCTTTTGGCCCAAGATGAGACAGGATGTTGAGCGTTTCTTTGCTCGCTGCACTACATGTCAAAAAGCGAAGTCACGAATCAATCCTCATGGTTTATATATGCCCTTACCTGTACCTCGTGTTCCTTGGGAAGATATGTCTATGGACTTTGTTTTAGGTTTAACTCGAACAAGGGGAGGGATAACATATTTGTTGTCATGGATAGATTTTCAAAAATGGCGCACTTTATACCATGGCATAAAAGTGATGATGTTGCTAATGTTGCTGATTTGTTCTTTTGTGAAATTATTCGCTTGCATGGTTTGACAAATACGATTGTTTCAGATCGTAATGCTAAATTTCTTAGCCACTTTTTGAAGATGTTTATGGGCTAAGTTGGGCACTAAACTGCTTTTTAGTACTACATGTCACCCCAAACTGATGGACAAACTGAAGTAGTCGATAGATCATTGTCTACTATGCTTAGGGCTGCTTTGAAGAATAACCTAAAAATGTGGGAAGAATGCCTACCTCATATTGAATTTGCTTATAATCGTTTGCTGCATTCTACTACTAAGATGTGCCCTTTTGAAGTCGTATATGGTTTCCTACCTCGTGCACCATTGATTTGTTTGCTCTTCCATCTTCGAAGAAGGTTAATTTTGATACTAAAGAACATGCTGAATTGATATTAAAAATGCATGAGCTAACTAAGGAAAACATTGAGCGTATGAATGTTAAATATGAACTTGTTGGAGATAAGGGTAGAAAACATGTTGTTTTTGCACCTGGAGATCTTGTTTAGTTACATTTGCGTAAGGATAGGTTTCCTCATTTGCACAAGTCAAAGCTAATGCCACGTGGCGATGGTCCTTTTAAGGTGTTAGAGAAAATAAATAATAATGCATATAAACTTGACCTGCCTGCAGAGTTTGGGGTTAGTCACACTTTTAACATTGCAGATTTGAAGCCTTGTTTGGGTGAGGAATATGAACTTCCGTCGAGGACGACTTCATTTCAAGAAGGGGAGGATCATGAGGACATCAATACCATTGTTACACCCATAGCCCCTGCTGCTATAAATACTTAACCAATTACTAGAGCTCGTGCACGCCAATTGAATTACCAGGTACTTTCGTTTCTTGGAAATCCTTCCAATGTTCATGAACATATGATGCTGCCTAAATTAGATACTTTTGTTTTACATATGAATGAAGGACCTAGCATGGACAACAAGGATGGACATTGGAGCGAGAACAAGCATGGAGAAGAAGGTGTGTGCGTGGGAGAGACCAATGGAGATTCCAGTGGTGATTTTCGCACTATGAAGCCACCATAATGAGAGCATGAAGACTTGGACGAAATATTCAAGATGCCACTTTATATGTTTCGTCCATAAGCTATTATAGGTGCTGCGCCACCTTATTTTTGGGCCAGGCCCATGTAATTTCAAATACCACCTTATAGGCTATTTTTAGAGTCCGTATGTGTGGGGAAACTGAGTTAGGGTTGGTTTCGGACCCCTCCTCCAAGCGGTCACGGAATTCCCCTCTATTTCCCCATATATACAACCCTTAGGGCGCCGTTTTAGAATTGGCTTTTGTTTGGATTACAAGTTCGCCATAGCTGCAACTTCGCGTCCTTTGTTTGTGTTCTACGACCAGACCAAGACATCACAGAACCCCACTTTCATCAATAAAGCTTTCCTCTTATATTCGCAATGTCCATATTGCAATTTCAATTTCTTGCTTGTTCTTCGTTTGCGTGCATGAAATTGACCTTCGTGGTCAGGTTGATCGTGCTCCGGCATGGTCAATAACCTCTCGGAGTTGTTTTAGCGATTGCTAAGGCACGACATCCTTGCACGTTCATAGTCGGAATGTCAAAGTGTACTCCACCAAAAATGATAGCCACCATCTCATTGAAAGACGGGACACCTTTGCCTCTATCATAGCACCCGCCTAATCCAGACGATGAGTCTTGGTCCGACCGAATGCCCTCCGCGGGTCTCCATTCACACGGGCATGTTGAACGGCAATTAGATGCCTTGGTTAAACCTCTGAAGTTCAGATACAGATCAAGACACGGCGATAGTAAGAACCCTATGCCACGAGCACGGCGTCTCTTACTTCCCGATTGTCCATCAAATTCATTCGAAGCTCAGATTTGAAACTCGAGGCAAGGCAAGATCGAAACCCTAGGCAATAAGCACAGGGGTAGTCTCCCCCGAGAGAAGACCCCGAGACTTCACGACGTTCTGACCTGTCAAATCACTTCGTAATCTCTAATCTTGAATCCGTTGCGGCTCTGTCTTGGAAGCGAGTGATATGAGCCCTGAATCGGGCCCCGAGCCCCCTCAGGGTTCCGAAGCCACTTGGCATTCACTCGTCCATCCAAACCTCAACCGATTCGGGGGCTAATGATGAGGTCACCTACTAATGGTAGGGTCACCGAGTGGACATCCAAGGCCAACATAGGGCTGTACACGGACGATGAAGTGTCAGGACTACGGCTCCACTCAGATGACAGACCAGGACCCACTCTGATCCATCAGGTCACCCAGACGTTCCCCCTCTAGTCAGACAGACTCCATCACTCGGACAGAGAGGAGACGTCGATGGCGTGGGGGCTCCAACGGTCGAGGACTTAACATTGTACATAAAGCATAGTCGTGACTACCGTTACCTGTAACGTCGATAGTTAGGGCTATAGTTACTAGTAACTCCTGTAGTTACTCTCATGAAATGCCCTTGTAACGGCGCTCGTCGGGTCATTGCGCACTCTATATAAGCCACCCCTAGCTCCTGGACAAGGGTTCAGCATCCTATTGTAAACATACCCCCAGAGAAAACACAAGCCTCTGGGCACGAGACATAGGGTCTTTACCTCTTTAGAGAGGGGCCTAAACTCATAAAATTCGAGTGTTACACCTGCACCGTAGATAGGCTTCGCCCCCTGATTCGTTCTCCTAGTACTATTGTCAGGATCACTCCCACGACACTCGGCGCCAAAGGCACAGGAGGAGGAACTATAGGGAGCTACGGCCTCCTGGGGAGCTGCGGAGCACATGGCCCTGCTCGGACGCGTGCGACAGCAACTGTGGCCACGGCTACGCCATTGTCGGGGGCATGGAGCTTCGGCCATGGCAGTACGGCTAGCTAGCGCATGCAAACGACGGGGAAAAGAGGGGGAAAAGGGGCAGAGGCTCACTACAAACATGACGGCGACCTTAGTGTGCTCGGGGGATGCTCGGAGGTGTCGAATTCGACGACGGAATCTGACGGCCGTGCGCGAGGAAGAAGGCCCAATGGCGAGGAAGCAGAGCGTCCAACGACTCGATCGTCTTGGGGACGCTTCTCTCGACGTCGGTGCTGATGGACACGCGCTGGTGGCGAGAAGTGTCCGGTGGTCGCGAGTTTCATGGAGGTGTGGCTATGGTGGCTTCGGCCGTGAGAGAGAGAGCGAGGGGGAGACGAGGATAATGGAGGGGAAGGCGGCCACTCGACCGGGACGGCTCTCGTGAGCTTAACCCGCTCGACAGTGCGGTAGGGAGGCAGGGAAGTGGCGTGGCGCCCTTGCGCGCGCGCCGTGCCCTCCTTCACCTCTACCTTCTGGCAGAGGTAGGGGATGACTGGCACATGCCAGATGGGCTGGCTAGGTACGTTTTTCCTTTTCCTTTTACTTGCTTCATGTTTTATATTGTTTGCAATTGTTTGAGTTTGGTTTTTCAAACCAAACCAGTTTTGCAACTTCTGAAAATATTTATGCGTTCTTTCAATATAAGTGAAGAGCCACTTATAAAGTTTCAGAATTTTTGGATCTACAAAAGTATTTATAGAAATTTATAAATCCAATTCAAACACATATATGTCTTAAACCAATGCCCAAAATGTGTCCAAATAATATGAAACCAATTTTCTTGATTGTTTCACATTATTTAAAAAATATGGGCATTTTTTAAGGGCATTTTCGGTTCATTGAAAAAAAATTAGTTGGACTTATTTGAATTTCAAATAGTGCTAGGGTTTATCATCCCCATTTCAATTTCCTTGGAAATTTAAACATGATGCGGTCACAAATATAAATCCTAGTGCATACTAAACGAGGGATGTGACAGTCTGCTTATGTTTGAAATCTTGTTGAGACCCATTGACTTGGGATCCATAGAATTGTGATAGCATGCAGTAGGTAATGTTGGATTATAATTATACAATAATGTGATGGCAAGACATGATGGGATTAATGTTATATGTACTAACCTTTCTAATAAAAGTTCTGTTAAGTTTTATGTGCATGAACTGTTCGAAGGACGAGGAGGTATTGATATGAGAACAATAAGGAGAGGCAAGAGTTAAAGATTGGGGATGCCCAAGGCACCCCAAATAAATATTCAAGGATACTCAAGCGTCTAAGGTTGGGTATGCCCTAGAAGGCATCCCATCTTTCTTCCTCGACAATTATCAGTATGTCTCGGTTTCTATTTTGTTCACATGATATGCGTGAATTCTTTGAGCGTTGTGTTCCTTTTATTTTTATTTTAGCAATGCACGATGCTGGTATGGGATAGTCCTTGGTTGATTTGTAGAATGCTCTTTCCACTTCGCGTATATCTTTTGAGTATGGCTTTATAGAATGCTTCATGTGCTTCACTTATATCATTTGAAGTTTTGATGCTCACTTCTCTCCATTAGGAACACCGTTATTTGTAGAATGCTCTTTTGCTTCACTTATATATATTAGAGCATGTCCAGGTCTCTTGTAGAAATAATTAAACTCTCATGTGTCACTTATATCTATTTAGAGAGTTAAGAGGAATTGGTCATTCACATGGTTAGTCATAAAACCCTACATAAAACTTGTGGATCACTGAATATGATATGCTTGATTCCTTGCAAAAGTTTTGCGACATTAAGATAGTAATATGTGGATGCACTAGTGGATTATTATGGTTTAGTAGGAATATCAATGTTAAGGTTTGTGATCTGGTGTTCATTAAAGTGTAGTTTATGGCATGACCGGGATGTTGGAGCACTTTTATTCCTCGTTGAAATCCTTGTGTTGTTTGAGTCGGGGGCGTGCGATGGTTAACTCCTCCCAACCTCCTCCCTAGGGGTTCAGTGGTAGTAGTAATTCGCTTCGAGAGAGATAATAGAACTTCCACAATAAGTATATGAGTTCTTCATGGCTAATGTGATTCCATGGATTATACGCACTCCCACCTTTCCGCAATTTCCTAGCCTCTTCGGTACTATGCATTGCCCTTTCTCACCTCGAGAGTTGGTGCAAACTTTGTCTGTGCATCCAAACCCCGTGATATGATACGCTCTATCACACATAAGCCACCTTATATCTTCCTCAAAACAACCACCATACCTACCTATTATGGCATTATTTCCATAGCCATTCCGAGGTATATTGCCATGCAACTTCCATCATCATCATATACATGACTTGAGCATTCATCGTCATATTGCTTTGCATGATCATATAGAGTTGACATAGTATTTGTCTCAAAGCCACCGTTCATCATCGATTACATGTTATGCTAGATCATTGCACATCCTGGTAGTCTGCCAGAGGCATTCATATAGAGTCATATTCTTCTTTATCGAGTTGTAATTTCGAGTTGTAAGTAAATAAAAGAGTGATGATCATCATTATTAGAGCATTGTCCCAGACTCCCAGTGAGGAAAGGATGATGGAGACTATGATTCCCCCACAAGTCGGGATGAGACTCTAGACAAAAAAAATAAAAAATGGGGGAGGCCAAATGAGCCCACCATAAAAAAAGAGAAAAAGAGAGAGACAAAAAAACAGCCCACCCAAAACATATAGAAAAAGAGAGCAGGGGCAATGTTACTATCCATGTAGCACACTTGTGCCTCAAAGTGGCACCATGTTCTTCATATAGAGAGTCTCCTAATTTGTCACTTTCATCTACTAATGAGAAGTTTTCATTAGAGAACTTGGTTTGTATATTCCGATTACGGGCTTCCTCAAATGCCCGATGTCTTCATGAGCAAGCAAGTTGGATGCACGCCCACTTAGTTTCATTTGAGATTTCATACACTTATAGCTCTAGTGCATCCTTTGCATTGCAATCCCTACTCCTCGTATCGATATCGATTGATGGGCATCTTCATATCCCGTTGATCTGCCTAGTTGATGCGAGACTTTCATCATTTTTGACTTCCTATTGATCTCTATCACCATATTTTATTCCATCCGTAGTGTTATGTCCATGGCTCACGCTCATGTATTGAGTGTAGATGAAAATGCTGAAGCGCGTGAAAAAGTATGAACCAAATGCCTGGCTTGACATTGGGGTGACATGATTTGTACTTGTGTTAGGAAGACAGAGTCAAGCCACGCTTACATGATTAAATGTGTAGGGATAATGTTCTTTAGCATTGCTTATTTTGAATGACATGATTGTTTGTTAGTAAACCTGAGTATTGATGTCTTTATGTCAAATGATAGTGTATTTGCCTTGAATCACTTGTATCTTAATATTCATGCCATGATTATACATTTGTTCAAGATTATGTTAGGTAGCATGTCATAATTACACTCTTGGCAAAATTTTATATTATTTTTGGGATTAACATATTGATCCAGTGCCCAGTGCGAGTTCCTTTTTTGCATGTTTTTTGTTTCATAGAAAATCCATATCAGACGAAGTCCAAACGCAATAAAAATCTAGAAAGATTTATTTTGGAATATATGTGATTTTTGGGAGTTGGAATCAACGCAAGACCATGTCCGAGGTGGTCACAAGATATCCCGACACGGCCAGGGGGTATAGGCGTGCAGGTTTTCCTTGTGATTCCCTCGTAAGTTGGTTGGGGGCCTTATTTCATCGCAGGAAATATAATTTCCTAAGAAAAATCTCCTCGAAATTTCAGCCCAATCGGAGTTACGGATCTCCGGGAATATAAGAAATGGTGAAATGCCAGAAAACAGGAACTCGAAACAGAAGAGAACAGAGAGAGATCCAATATCGAAGGGGCTCCTTCCCTCCGGGAGCCATGGAGGCCATGGACCAGAGGGGAAACTCTCCTTTCATCTAGTGGGGAGACCAAGGAAGAAGAATAAGGAGGGGGGCTCTCTCCCCCTCTCTGTCGGTGGCGCCGGAACACCACCGGGGAAACTAACATGGCAGCGATCTACACCAACAACTCCGCGGTCTTCCTCACCACCACCTTTGCCTTCCTCATCAATTTACAGCGGTCCACTCTCTCGCAACCCGTTGTACCCCCTACTTTAACATGGTGCTTTATGCTTCATATTATTATCCAATGATGTGTTGTCATCCTGTGATGTTTGAGTAGATTCCGTTTGTCCTATGGGTTTATTGACGATCTTGATTGGTTTGAGTTGCATGTTTTATTTTGGTGTTGTCCTAGGGTGCCTTCCATGACGCGCACATGTGGGTGGTAAGAGTGATGGAAACTTACACCCGAGTAAGGGGGTTGTTGCGTATGGGAGTAAAGGGGACATAATTTTTAATGCTATGGTTGAGTTTTACCTTAATGATATTTAGTAGTTGCAGATGCTTGCTAGAGTTCCAATCATAAGTTCATATGATCCAAGTACGGAAAGTATGTTAGCTCATGCCTGTCCCTCACCTAAAATTGCAATAA
Organism: Elymus sibiricus; assembly: GCA_039707655.1. Taxonomy (NCBI): domain Eukaryota; kingdom Viridiplantae; phylum Streptophyta; class Magnoliopsida; order Poales; family Poaceae; genus Elymus; species Elymus sibiricus. Next base: position 243,390,836 of record CM077667.1, on the reverse strand, counting down.
TGATTACCGATCTTGTTATCTATTGCCTAGGACAATCTCGCAAATCCTACCACCACTTTTCCACACTCGCTATAATTACTTTATTGTTCTTATATTAAAACAACACCTAAATTTTAATTCCACGTTCTTTCTTATCTTGTAAACCTATCTTTTTACACCTAAAAGTACTTCTAGTTTTATTCCCACAAAGTAGTTTATTCTTGTACTTGGTATAGTGAACATTGTTGCGCATACAGTTGTATCGGTGGTCCATAGAACTTGAAAGAATATTAATTCTACCTTTAGCTCCTCATTGGGTTCGACACTCTTACTTATCGAAAAAGGCTACAAATGATCCCCTATACTTGTGGGTTATCACGCACATAGAGAGAAATAGTCCCTGGCGTACCGAGAAGAATGTTATAATTTTCCTTGAGGTTCCGGGAACTTCACAGAGGAACATCTGCGTTGCAGAGAAGGAAGAGATACATTTCAAGGAGAAGCTACACCGAGAAGATTGCGTGAAGGAGTTGATCTCTTAAAATTATTGGTGACGCTAAGAAATTTCCATTCGGTTGTCCGAAGAAGAATGACTAGAGTCGAGGAGTTTTAAGGTGAAGCGTTCTTCTTCTATTATTTGAGTCGTAGGAACTCCGTACTATTAAGAGGGGTATATGTTCTCAATGCTTAAGTCTGTTGTGACGCTTTGCCGAAACCTATGCAAGACTAATAGATCTCTTTGTCCACCGAAAGTTTACCTGCCAGCCAGAGACTTTGTCCTTTTGGGTTGCGAGAGATTACTTTCAGTGTGAGCATGTAGCATTGCTTGTTCCACAAGTAATGTTACTGTTGTGCTCAAAATCTGACCATTGGAAATGTGTCGATTGGCTCATTTCGCATTAGGGGAGGTTGCGGCTATAAATAATAGTCACCCCCGCCCTAGCCTTGCCCGTTGGATGCTCCGCTTGAGATTCTGAGAATATTGATTGACCCCTCTCTAGAGATTTGAGTTTATGATCCACTGAGAGAAAATCAAGAGCCTAAGCTTATATAGTGGTTGAGTGTCATAGTAGTGTGAGTTCAGAATTCTTGTACCTATTACTTTTGAGAGTTGCACACTCTCTTGACGGATAGGTGATGGCTTGAGTGTCTAAGGGTAATTATCTTCACCAAGCTAAGTCTTCAACTACCAAGAGTAATTGTGATTCAAGAAGAAGTTTGTCAAAGTTTGGAGGTCACCGAAAAGTATCTACCACAAGTGAAATCAATCAAAGTCTGATTAGCTTCGCGTTGAAGGAGAATAGGGGGAGAGAGGTGTTCTCCTGTGTTCAATCACAAGCCCCTCCAACCAGACATAGCTCTTTTGCAGAATAGTGAACTGGTCTACCAAATCATCTATCGCCATCGAGCACCACTCGTTCACTCTACTCTTGTACTATCTTTGAGTACTTTATTCTAACAGCCCGAGACCGATTCTTTGCATTATTATGATTTTATTGCTTGCTCCATTTATTTATTTTTGCATCGCATCATTTCATCATGTCATCATGCCATTAATTTTGCAATCCATATTAAAACTCAAAGTAATAAATTGTATGGATCTTTGATCCATTTAAATCGAGGGAATTCACATGGTGATTTCTCTTTATAACATATAACTTATCCTACCAATATTTAGGGAGCTAAAATAAATATTCCAATAAGTTGGAATCACCGGAACACATTTGCAAAATAAAGCCCATGTCTCTTCTGCTTTGAGTTTGACCTCCAAACCTTGTCAATTCTTTCTGCATTTATCAAGGCTCCACCTTTCATCTCAACATTTTTGGACCTATCTAAACCTTGTCCTAATTCAAACTTATTTGAATCAAATTCAAATACGTTTGAATCCAATCCTTGCAAACAGGGTCCATTGTATTTCCTTGGATCAAGCACATTTTGTGGGGTCCAGGAAATATTTCTCCATGATCAAAATGCACTCCTAACCTCTCTTTCCTTCCTGTCATTTCTCTATTTTCTTGTGAGAAATAAAGATAGATTTATGGCAGAGAGAGAGAGAGAGAGAGAGCAGCGTCATAACCCAACCTAGCCAGCCCACTAGGCCCAACCGAAACCACCTGAACCCTAGCCCGATCGAACCTTCACTCTCTTCCCTCAATCTCCTCTCGCTCCTCCCGACAGTGCCGCGTCCCTGCCCAACTCTCGCACACACTCGCATAGAGGGCAGCGCCCAGCGCCAACAGGAACAAGGGCGATCGATCCCCTTGGCCCCGTCCATGGCCTCGGCTCCGGCGACCCGACTGCCGCCTGCCCTCGCCGTCCGGCAAGCTTGGCCGCTGTCGTGTCCGCCTCCTCTCATGGCCCCTTTTCCATGCCCCCTCGCCCTGCCTTCGTTAAGAGCTTTCCCGAGGAGAGGAGCTCCTCGTGCGCCTCCTTGGCGCACGCCATTCTCCTCCAGCCCGCGCGTCGACCACCTCACCTCCGGCCCTCCTGCACCGCTGCATCCTTCCATGGGTGAGTAGGCGAGATGCCCTGTCGTCCGCCCTCTTGGCCTCCTGCTCGTCGCGCCCTGATCCCTCCCGCCGCTGCTTGCTGCTGCTGCACGTCCGTGCGCCCGACGCCTACATTCGCCACTGCTGCAACTAGGCCGCCCCCTGTTGACCTTCGCCTTGCCTCCTCCTCTTTGCCGCGTGTCGCTCGCGCATGGCGCCGTCGCCACTGCCCTGCCGCCGCTCCCGTGCACCATCACCATAGCCAGGCATGCACAACCACCGGTAGCCACACCTCCTCTGCATCCAGCTCGTAGGACCCCTCATTGCTGCTTCCTGGCACCATCCCCATCAGCGACCTGACGACTCCTCGACCACGATCTCCATGGACAGGAGCATTGGGTAGTTTCCTCGTTCGGCCACCTTCGTCGACCATCAGGTCTTGGCCATCTTGCCTCACCCAGCCAGGGCCATCCCATGTTCATGACCTTGATGCCAAGACCATGCACCGTTGAGACTTTGCCTCCTGAAGGACCTCGAGTTTGGCTACACGAACCGCAAGTCAACAGACTAACCACCACCACACCACTGAACTGAGGCCTTTCGTCTTGCTTCATCTTGGGATCGTCAAGATCGTCAAGACCATCTCGGATTTCGCCAAGTACCACAAGTGTCGTTCGAACCCCGTACGACTACGATTCACCCAGATCGACTGCAACGCGTGTACAACTACCGTCGCCTTGGATCCGACAAGACCACCGAGTGAACGACTACTTCCTCTACGCACAAGTACAATTACTTCCATGACGTCCGCGACGACCCATGTACATCTACACCGCATCGACTCGATCCGCTCCGAAAGGCAGGCTTCGAAGGTATAACCCCAAGACGACCGCCCATGGACCGTATGCATGTGATGTGTGTATGAGATGGTTTCTTGCACTACTGCAGGATGCTGCTAACGGGACACTGCAATCAGAGACCCTTCGACGAAACTGTGTGCGATGCATGAATCGCAAACGTTATAGTTCAACCTCCGTCGCTAATGGCACGAGCTGTGTGCGAAGGCGGATCCATCAAATATGATTCAGAAAGTCGTTGCGTGTGCGATCTACGGCAAAAGTTTGTTCTTATGGACCGTCTGTGATTAGATAAGATAACAGAAATGGTTACACAGATCCAGATGTGTGCGATAATGGGCACACAGTTCATCACTACCAACTGTGTGCGATAATATAGCAGAACACAAACGATTCAGTATAACAAGATGTGTGCGAAGTACGGCATACAGTTCACTCGGATAAACTGTGTGCGCTGATACAGCAGAACACAAACGATTCGCCATAACAAGATGTGTGCGATATACAGCAAACATGTGAGTAATGAGAATTGTGTGCGAACACCAGATATAACACAGACGATTGGTGCGTATAACCTGTGTGTGTTGTGGGGAAAGGTTTGCTGGTATACAACTGTCAGCGATTGATGAAATCATCACCGACGGGTTTCGTAGTTTTGTCCGTGTGTACTATGATTTGCTCTGTCTGCACAACATCTATGCTGCCTACACAAACGGTTGCACAGATCAAGATGTGTGTGGCAGACGGCATACCGTGCACTCGGATGAAATGTGCGAGCCAAAATAACACAAACAATTGGGCGTAACAAGATGTGTGTGATGCCCAACAAACATGTCAGTAATCTAAATTGTGTGGAAAGACAGATAATAACACAGACGATTCGTGGTAATAAGCACCTGATTCAGAAAGTGATCGCACAAATTATCATTCGCACTCCTACATAATCGACTAAAGAACATAATAGTGACATTACATATCAGCAAGGTTCAGAAAACAGCAAAATGGAAACAGCTACTCGTCGTCGTTGTTGCGGGGCTGGCCTGTTGGTTCACCTTAGTAGAAATATCTTCTGCACTCATGCAACATCCTCTCTATGGAAGTAGGATCCACTTTCGGGTTGGCATTGACCATGTTCTTGAACGCTTCATAGGCCCGGACTTTCCTCTGCTCATACCCCATCACGGTAGCTCCGGTATCATGGAAAATCCCGTCCATGGCGAACTGCATGCGTACGGCCCTCTTACGACGGAGATATTCAAAGAAGTCGTAAACAACATAGTCAAGAGCTGCGCATTGTCCTAGAGCGGTAGGAGACTGCAGTAAGGAGGTTGCTGCCCTTACCGAGGCCAAATCCACGCGAGGCGGCAAGGCAACGGCGGACTGGTCGGCGCATGATGCTCTTCCGAAGGCCACAGCTGCGCGTTCCGCGTACAGAACTGCGCTTGCCAGCAACCGATCTGATATAACATCCAGCTCTTCCTCTTTATCCACCAAGGCCTCCGGACCCTCAGCAGCGCGTACCGCCGCCAAGGCCTCCGGACCCTCGGCAGCGCGTACCGCTGCCAAGGCCTCCGGACCCTCAACAGCGCATACCTGCCTCAACCACGCGCTCCTTCATAGCGGGGTCTCAGCAGCGCGTACCGCCGCCAAGGCCTCCGGACCCTCAGTAGCGCGTACCTGCCTCGATCGCGCGCTCCTCCGCAGCGGGGTCCTCCACGCGGATGACATCTCTAATGTTGAGGATTTTGTGAAGGCAAGGACAGTGGGGAGAAGAAGTGACAGATTTGGGGGTGCGAGAGGGGAAAGAGGCGGTGGAGAGCGAAGAGTGGTGATATTAATTTATGACCCTATACATGATTGCATACAGTTGCTATATGTGTTCCGTGTGCGATTATGTGTGCACGGAAAAGAACTCAAGAACTGTGAAAATGCTTCCCGCGCAAGCGCACGCGCTAGCCACAGTGGTAAATTATAAAATCCCCAACCTCCTTGGCAGCAGCTAGCTATAAATAACCACAGCGATGGTCGGTGGCGGCGAGTCAATGATCCCCTGGTTAGTTGCCACACACACCATCAAACCCCCAATGGCCGACGATAGGATGGAGTTGGGCGACGGCAGAATCGAGGTTGCATGCGCGATGGTCGGCTTGAGGATCGACGGCCATGCCGCTACTTCTTCAGACGACAGCCAGAGGAGGCAGGAATCAGGACATGAGCAAACCAAGAAGTTAGCCACGGTCGTCTTGAAAGCAGCTAGCTATCGCCAGCGGGCGATATTGCGGGCTCGGTGCAGAGTGCGCCGGATGGTGCGGGTGGCGGAGCAGGAACCGCGACACCGCAAGGACAACTGTGTCAGTGGCCGCCGCACGAGGCGCAGGCTTATGTCCCAGATGGAGGAGGACACATCTCCGGACGCAAGCGGCCGTTGCTGTAGAATTGGCGATGGTCAGGGTCTCGTCGGCCGCCGTCGTTGAGGCTGACCCTTCCTCGGTCGATCAAGGTGTAGGTCATCGACTTGGCGACCTCCTATCCTCCTGAGCCAAGGAACGACACGATATCGATGGACGATGGCAGTTGTGCGTGCTGGGAGCTAATGTTTTGTAAATTACTCCGCCAACTATGCATTGTACCAATTTGAGCATGTAAATGCTCGATTGAATTGCTAATGCCTGATTTGTGCTTGAACTGTGGACACTACGGTTGCGTTCGTCGGCGGCAGCCGGCTGCGACAGGTGCTCGTCGAGCTCGATGATTTGGTCGGGCCGAGGTCGAGAACGAGCAAGTATACAACAATGCAAATGAGGAAGAAGGGGGAGAGGGTCGGGGCCTCGCGGTAGAGGGTCCTCATAGGAAACGGTTCGTAAACATGAACCGTGTGTGATTACTGCCATCAAAGAATCTAGTGCATGTACGAACTAAAATCACAACTACAGTACACGGGTGTGACGGGAGAAGTTTGGATTGTCATTCGATTGCGGTGCATCCTACGGTGCGCATGCATGATCCGTGTGGCTGGTGTTTTGGCCGATCAGAACACACCGCAGAATGGGGTGAACGCACACGGCATTCGCAACGTAACTGTTTGCCCAAACAAATCTCAAAGTTTCAAGGGAAACCCATATTTCCTTGGTCGTTTATCCGTTATTTTTTTCTACTATCAACATACCCACTGCAATTCAACGTGTCCAAAATTCACATTCTTTCAGGCTCGTTTACCATATTTAGTCTTTTTTGTGTGTACTTTTCTAGGCATTTACTGCTTATAATTCAAGTTTGAATGTTTTATACATGAAAAAGGTGTTCAAAACATGTTATCTTGTGTGTTGCCCACGCATGACCACAATATGATTCGGTAGAAACTTGAGGAGGTATGGATAATGTCGTGATAGACTCTTTATAAACCGGACCATCACCTATGGAGTTTCATGGTTCGGGGAGCGAAATCACCATGTTTTCAAGGGGAACCCATATTTCCTTGGTCCTTTCAACTAGATTTATATTATACGATCAACATACCCACTAGAATGCACCATGTCCAGATTTCACAATTTCCACGCTCATTTATCGTATTTGGTCCCTTTTGTGTACTCTCTAGGTCATTTGTGTTTATAATCCAGGTTAGAACGTTGTGTACATGAAAAGGCGTTCAAAAAGGACTCGAAAATTCGTAATTGTGTCATTGGATAAGTTTTCATGTATTTTATAGGAAACTAATACAATTTTAGAGGATATGTGTGGGGAGAGGCAACCAGAGATGTGTCATTTAATTTATTTGTTTTGGAACTATAGAAAAAATGGAAAACATGCCTGAAGCACATGTTATCTCGTGTGGTTCCCGGGCATGACCTCAATATGATTCGGTACAAATTTGAGGAGGTATGGATAATGCCGTGATAGACACTCTTCATAAACCGGACCATCACCTATGGAGTTTCATGGTTCGGGGAGCGAAAATTGCCATGTTTTCAAGGGGAACCCATACTTTTTCCTTGGTCCTTTTAACTAGATTTATTTTATACGATCAACATACGCACTAGAATGCACCATGTCCAAATTTCACAATTTTCAGGCCCGTTTATCGTATTTGGTCCCATTTTATGTACTTTGTAGCTCATGTGTGCTTATAATTCAAGTTAGAACGTTTTGTACATGAAAATGCATTCAAAAAGGACTCGAAAATTCGTAATTGTGTCGTTGAATAAGTTTTCATGTATTTTATAGGAAACTAATACAATTTTAAAGGATATGTGTGGGAAGAGGCAACCAGAGATATGTCATTTATTTATTTTGTAACTCTAGAAAAATGGAAAACATGCGTGAAGAACATGTTATCTCGTGTGGTGCCCGGGCATGATGACCTCAATATGATTCCGTAAAAAATTGAGGAGGTATGGATAATGTCGTGATAGACATTCTTCAACCGGACCATCACATGTGGAGTTTCATGGTTCGGGAGCGAAAATCGCCATGTTTTCTAGGGGAACCCATATTTTTCCTTTATCCTTTGAACTATATTTATTTTACATGATCAACATGCCCACTAGAATGCAGCATGTCCAAATTTCACAATGTTCATGCTCGTTTATTGTATTTGGTCCCTTTTGTGTACTTTCTAGGTCCTTTGTGGTTATAATTCAGGTTAGAACGTTTTGCACATGAAAAGGCGTTCAAAAAGGACTAGAAAATTCGTAATTATGTCGTTGAATAAGTTTTCATGTATTTAATAGGAAATTAATACAGTTTTAAAGGATATATATGTGTGGGAAGAGGCAACCATAGATGTGTCATTTATTTATTTTGTAACTCTAGAAAAGTGGAAAACATGCTTGAAGAACATGTTATCTCCTGTGGTGCCCGGGCATGACCTTAGTATGATTTGGTAAAATTTTGAGGAGGTATGGATAATGTCGTGATAGACACTCTTCATGAACCGAACCATCACCTATGGAGTTTCATGGTCCGGGAGCGAAAATCACCATGTTTTCAAGGGGAACCCATATTTTTCCTTGGTCCTTTCAAACTAGATTTATTTTATACGATCAACATGCCCACTAGAATGCACCATGTCCAAATTTCACAATATTCATGCTCGTTCATCGTATTTGGTCCCTTTTGTGTACTTTCTAGGTCATTTGTGCTTATAATTCAGGTTAAAACATTCTGTACATGAAAATGCGTTCAAAAAGGACTCGAAAATTCGTAATTGTGTCGTTGGATAAGTTTTCATGTATTTTGTAGGAAACTAATACAATTTTAAAGGATATGTGTGGGAAGAGGCAACCAGAGATGTGTCGTTTATTTATTTTGCATCTCTAGAAAAATGGAAAACATGCTTGAAGAACATGTTATCTCGTGTGGTGCCCGGGCATGACCATAATATGATTCGGTAAAAAATTGAGGAGGTATGGATAATGTCGTGATAGACACTCTTCATGAACCAGATCATCACCTATGGAGTTTCATGGTTCCGAGAGCGAAAATCGCCATGTTTTCAAGGGGAACCCATATTTTCTTGGTCCTTTCAACTTGATTTATTTTCTACGATCAACATACCCACTAGAATGCACCATGTCCAAATTTCACAATTTTCAGGCTTGTTTATCGTATTTAGTCCTTTTTTGTGTATTTTCTAGGCATTTTATGTTTTTAATACATCTTTAATGGCAAACGTTTTCTTACAACAAACCGTTTGCAAGGCGTCCGATGGCACGAGAGAGAGAGAAGACTTGAATTTTTTCTAACGCGGGATCACCAATTTTCTCTTTTATCGCACACGGGTATTTGATGCGCTTCGTCTGTGTTGTGTGTTCCCCCCGTAAGGTTCGAGTTTCGCCGCCAAATTTTCAATAGGCGCGCGATTTCATTCGTTATTCCTCCCACCCCATATCAACTCATAACATTTCCCCCCTATATCCCCACCGCCCCTCCCCCCCCCGCTCTAACTGCAGCCCAAACCGCCGCCGCCGCCTCCGCAACCAAATCTACGTTCTGCATCAGTCTCGCTCGTCGATCTAGTGAGGTAACCTCCGATCTCCATCTCCGCCCTGGCCCGATAGCTCAGATGGAGCATGCGAACCACCCTCATGCCACCACATCCCCACCCCCTATCGCCGAGCTTCCCCACGTAAGCCCAACCGCATATCACGCGGAGGTCAAGGAGCTGGTCATGGCGGTCGATGACGCGGTGAACGCTATGCGTGCCGACCCGGAGGAACACCTCGCCGCCGACGCCGCCAACGTGGTGCGGGCTCTGGCCTTGATGAAATCCCCAAGCAACTACCCCTCGGGACCTACCAAGTACGAACTGTCTAGTTCATTTTTACGAATACCAGTATAGCAATGTTTAACCGTGTCAATTTCAGTTTCAACACTACACGTTTAGATTGCCATGTTAGGTTTCCGTTGTTCATTTCAGTTATGCGCAGTGTGTTGTTCAAGTATGAACTGTCCAGTTCAATTTTACCAATACCAGTTACAAACTTACAATGCCTATGCTAGGTTGCTGTTAAGCCTGCTGTAGTGAACAGTTATATCCATTATTTACGCTGTCCATTCGGTACCATGCTACTCTTCGCAAAGAAGATATCACTGGAGATGATGTCCTTCAATTACCATTATATATTTTTGGTGCATGTTAACCCTGTTGTAGTTGACATGCCTTTCCTTGTACCTACGCAGTTCCATAATGCACGACGATGTTGTTTACCATCGAGGTTAGTCACATCCCAATATCTTATAGTACTTTACATCATTTGTTTAGTTGCAGTTTAGCTTCTAAGATTTACTTGTTGCTTGTAGGTACATATATTAGCGGTACTGATCCACGCTGCGACCAGCAGGAACACCTAGCCACCGACTTTGTGCGGGATCTGGCCGAGTTGAAGTACCCCAGCAACTACCCCTCGGGATTTACCAAGTATGAACTGGCTCGTGATGTTTAAATGTGTCAATTTCTGTTTCACTGGTACAAGTTTTAATGACTATGTTAGGTTGTCTGAACTCTGAAGTTAACACATCCAGTTTAATTTCACCCATACCTGTCCCTTTGTTACCGTGCTACTCCTCGCAATGAAAATATCACCGGAGATATTGTCGTTTAGTTAACATTTGCTATTTTTGGTGGATGTTAACCCTGTTGTATTTAACACGCCTTTCTATGTGCTTATGTAGGGCTACGATGCGCGATGCTGTTGTTTACCATCGAGGTTAGTAACCTCCCATTTTCTTATAATATTTTACATCATCTGTGCAATTGCAGCTTGTGTTCTAACATTGATTTGTTGCTTGTAGGTACATATATCAGCGGTACTGATTCACGCTTTGACCCCCTTTGCATATGGGGCAATGAGATAACCATGAACAAGCATCAAGTGAGGAAACTAAGAAAAATTGTTAGGCAGAAGAGACATCTGATTGGAATTAAACTCTTTATTTATACTTTATCCAAGACATCAGTGAGCTTTAGGATGGTAAGTAATCTGTTGCCTTCTTTTCCAGCCCAGAACAAGTTACTCTATTAGACATGAATACCTGAAAGTTGTCTCTTTTCAGTGGTTTCCAAAGGAATTTACTCAAGATTACCTAGCAAACTACCTGACCGATGTGGAGGCAACGAAGGTTATAGTATATAATTCATGCTACCATGATAACGGTCTAGAAGTCTTCCTGAAGGCGGTGAAGGATGGACGGGCGATCATCACAAGGGGTGGACAAAAGTTGTGCGCACCTTTGGCATGGAGGAGGGCACATTATGGGTATTCCGCTTCTTCAACACCATCGACAGCCAAAAGCATTTACAATTCTCTCTTCACCTTTACCGCCTCTAGTACTATATATTGTGGTTCATCATATTTAATCTTCTACCGAACTATGTAACCATGGAACATGTACTGTGCTTTTGATTTATGCATTGGCTGTTGAACCATTGTAATCAGGGTATGTACTGATGGATGTGAAATCCACATTTCATAATTAAATTTGAAATTTCCAAATCTAATAATAAATTAACGAAAATAAGCTATTAGGTACTAAATTACAGCGCAGACAGGTAGAACGATTAAACCGTGTGTGATGGTGTCACATGTCACACACGATTGTTTGAATAATAGTGTGTGTGATTATCAGCTTTACAACACACGGTCGCATATTTTGCGCGTGTGGGATGCGCGTACTGTCACACACGCGTTTGCACGCCGTAACTATGTGCGCTTGCCGTTAATAGCACAAATGGTTACGAACCTGCGTGCGTGTGTAATGTAGGACGATCAAGAGATGGTTGACATACGTTTCGCGTGTGTGATCCGAAAAAGTATCGCACATGAATATATATGTGCCATCGTCTCGGATGTGTGCTTGACCACAAACGTAGCATCAAAGTGTGGCGTGTGGGATAGGCTACGACTTCGCATACGTTTACGTTACGCAAATCGTCAGCAGGTGCTCACACCATTGCAGACGATGTTTCTGTGTCGTGTGGGATGGACCCCCCTATCGCCCACACATGCAAGGCGACGGTTTTGTACTACGTCGTGGAAAGGGGTTAAAAACCGTTTGTATAGCACCTAACGGTACCAGTGTTGTATCCGATGTTTGTCAAGCACGAGTTGTTAAGTGCACGTTCCCCGTTTGCCATGACACCGACATGTGGGAACCTGGTCACCGGGAACAGCCCACCATCTCTTGCACGTGCACACATCCTACACTTGATCTTCTGCATCGGTATCTCAATCGAGTTATCGGAACCGGAATGTTGTCATGGCATCATTTTCGGATTCATTGCCGTGGCACCCCCTTTTCCCGTCACGACCACTAATGCCCATATCATATTATATGTTCTTAAATTCTTAAAATTGCATCCATTTGATCAGGTCAACCTCATGCATGTTCAAAACATTTAAAATGATGTTGCATTAAAAAATTGCCTAATGACTTGCTACGTGGTTTGTATCAAAACTAAATAACCGTAGCTTGGAATAAAATGTTCTATATATGTAACTTGCTTTAAAAATGTGTAGAATAACTTGGTGCACTTTATTTTCCTGTTTAAAATATAAAATATGCTTAGGACATATCTGGACCAAATTCATATTTTGCATATGAGGTCATTTCGGAAGTGCTATATGTTGCTTTCGGCCTCATTTAAAATGCCTAGATGATGTAGTTGTGTATGGTTCACCTCTTGCCATGATGAACAACATTAACCGCATTTCTCGTAATATGGACGGTTATTATTTTGTTATATGTATGTTCTCCTTCTCCGTTTAAAATTGCTTTACTTCCATCTTCACCTTATGCCATGACCACCCATATTAAACAACATCTAATATTGATGAGTACCTAAACGAGAGTGAACTAAATGATTTGAACGTGGAGTTTTGTCAATATGCAACGAGTTGCATATTGAGCTTCACTTAATGTGTAGTGTTTGACTGTTGCATCTTGCCATGCCATGCCTTGCATATTTAAAATTGACATGCATCATCATTGCTTGCACATCATGTCGTGAATATGTTGTGGTGTTTACTATGTAATTTGTTTGTTTCCGGGTTGCTTCTTCTCGATAGAGTTCCGAAAGCGTTCGGTGTGTGAGGATTCGTTCGACTACGGCCATTCGTCTACTTCACGGATTCGTTCTTCTTCCAAGCGGGATCTTAGGCAAGATGAACATTTCCCTAGATACCACTACTATCATTGCCAAGCTAGTTGTCTCATTTCTATCGCTACGTCTCGCTACCTACCACTTGTTTGTCAAGCCTCCCAAAATGCCATGATAAGCCTCTAACCCTCCACATCCCAGCAAACCATTGTTTGGCTATGTTACCGCTTGCTCAACCCTTCTTATAGCATTCCTAGTTGTAGGTGCAAGTTGTTTCCATGTGCCAACATGGATATTTTTGAAATATCACAATATTATTGCTATTTAATTTAATGCACATATATACTTGGTAAAAGGTAGGCTTGGCCTTTTGCTCGGTGTTTTGTTCCACTTTTGCCACCCTAGTTACTTGTATACCGGTGTTATGTTCCATATTGAGCGCTCCTAACATGCTTGGGGTTGTTATGGGGACCCCCTTGATTTTCATTTTGGGATAAAAATCTTATGGCAAGGCCCAACATTGGTACTCCATTTGCCTAGTAACTAATAAAAATGTATGGGGACCCGTCGGCAACCGCGGATAATTAATAAACAACCCAGGCCAGTGCTCCTCATGAGTGTTGGTCCAAACAGGCAGACTGCGGGGCCACCACGGGGAAACTAGGGGTTTGGTTTGACTCGTAGTGTGACCCATCCGTCGTGTCCTGAGAACGAGATACGCGGCTCCTATCGGGTTCGTCGACACGTCGGGCGGTCTTGCTGGATTTGTTTTACCTTTCTTGAATGTCTTGTGCACGGGATTCCGAGGATACTTTGGGCTATCTCGAGGTTGAGGTTTTCCATCGGAATTCTGAGGATACTACGGGCTATCCCGTGGCTGAGGTTTTCCATGCAGCGTGTGGTTAGTTTGTGATGGATGAGTTGGAGCACCCTTGCAGGGTTAAATCTTTTCGAGAAGCCGTGCCCGCGGTTATGTGGCGACTTGGAAATTTGTTTAACATCCGGTCATAGAAAACTTAAAGTAAACTCAAATAAAATACACCAACCGTGTGCGTAATCGTGATTGTCTCTACTCGTGAGTCCTGAACCGAGAGAAAACACGGTGGGGTTATGTCTGACCGTAAGTAGGTATTCAGGATCACTTAGTGATCATTACTAGTTCACGTCCGATTATGCGTAGATCACCCTCCTTATTCTTGTACTCGTAAGTTAGCCACTCAAATAAATGCTTAGTGCTTGCTGCAGCCTCACCACTTAACCATATATCACCAATTAAGCTTTGCTAGTCTTGATACCCTTGGAAATGAGATTGTTGAGTCCCTATGGCTCACAGATTACTACAACAATAGTTGCAGGCACAGGTAACGCGATGCTTTGACGTGAGAGCGATGCCTTGTTTGATTTGGAGTTCTTCTTCTTTTTCATCATCGATCTAGGATGGGTTCCAGGCCGGCAGCCTGGGATAGCAAGGATGGATGTCGCTTTTATCGTTTGATTTCGTCAGTAGTCGGACCCTGCTCTTCTATATGGTGATTGAATGTATTGATGTATTGATGTGATCATGATTTAGCTTGTTGCGAGTGTAAGCCAATTCCATATACTCATCTCCTCTTTACATGTACTTGTAACGATATCCATTCTTGCGAAACGACGAGATGCGCTTTTATCCCTGTCGAGGCCCTCTAGCCAAAATAAGGATAGGATCGCATCTTGGGCGTTACAAGTTGGTATCAAAGCCTGTACCGACCTAGGAGCCCCCTTGATTGATCGAACTTGGCCGAGTCGAGTCTAGTAAAAAAATATTTTGAGTCTAATTATATATCGAAGAGTAGGATTCTTTTTACTCCTCTTCTATGCTCTAGTGTGGAATCCTGATGTGGGAATTTTAATTCTACCCCTCTTCTCACTCAATTTTTTTTAGGATCACGTGGGTATTTTGGAACCTCTATGATGTCGATGTGACGGAATTATGTACTTGGTGCCTCCTGTTTCCGAGGAGTAGAGCTCCAAGGGATTCATGACACATCGGTATCGTTCAGTTTCCTTAGTACCTCAGGACGGGGATGTTCGAAATTGCTTCAATACTATTCGTGGTGCAAAGAGTGTGGCGGCACCCAGTACTGGGGAGCAGGATCACATGTACTGCCATGTTTAGTATCGTTGTGATTACGAGGGTCTGAGGTGGATGAATTTCCGAGGCCTCTGGTTGTGTGTTGACGGATGTGATACATTGGAGAGTACTATTACATCTAGGATTTGAGTGATGGATTTTACTTCGTGTATCCGTGGACCCGATTGCATAACCAAATAGTTCGGAAGTTCTTAGGTGGGGATTCAAGTAGTTACCTAGGATTGTCCTTCCAGCAAATGCAGCTGGGTTATGTATTTGTTTCCGGCTTAATTTGCAAGCCACATCCTTTGTTTTGTGTTGGAGTATGGTAATTCGAGTTGCTTCGATGTCAAGTGGTGATTTCATATCTTTCCTAAGCAGTGTTCTCATATTTATATGAGAGTCCTAATACTTTTGCTCAATCAAATTGTCATGTCAAATCTTATTCCTAACCGGAGTGCTTCTCTTCAAAGTGATTCAATCCTCTGCAATATTTGCAATATCAATCCTCATATTCTTTCCGGAGTTCTTTCATCAATCCCAAGTTGTCTTTGTTTTTTTCCCGCCCTCCCGCCCTTTTTCTTCAACGAATAAATTATCATCCAAGTATCTTCTTTTCATGTGATTCTTCCGCTAACTTTTCTTCCATATTGTATCCGGCGATTCGTTGTGAAGATTCTCAGGAGTTTCAATGTCATCATTCTTTGTTCTTGTTTTCTTCCCCGGTGGATTCAATTCAAACTCTCGGTGTTCATCAGATCATTTTCATTCATTCAATGCTTTCCCATGTTGGAAATACATGGACAATCTCCTCTTGTTTATTCACCTCTCTCTATTCTATCCGAAGTGCTGAAGATATCTTAGAAGATTCGTGTTTCTGTTCAAAATCCTTTCAAAATATTTCTAGTTTCTCACGTCATCAAGTTTTCATTTGTACCGGTGCAATATCTATTTCTAAGGAATCTTTCAATGGTGTTTTCTTTGAGTGGGCCCATAACCCACAGGTTTTCCCAGGATCTTACATGGCTCTTCTAATCTTTTCCGGAGATCTTAAGTTCTTTTCAAACATGACGTAAGAATGAATTCCTTCAGTCATATTCCTTCTCGAAGATTGCTTTTAACTCATTTTCATCGTTGGCTCAACCTTTTTTATTCATTGTCCCGGAGCGGCTCAGTAATTATTGGTGGCATGTCTCGTCATCATTCTCAACTTGAAGACCGAAGAAGAATTTCTCTTAAATCTTTATCCGTTCTTTTGAAGAATTTTCATCTCACCTTGTGGTGATCCTCTTAAATTGTTTTCGATCATGAGCAATTTCTTCCTTATCTATCCGGAGCATTTCAGAGTTGTTTTCATTTCTCGATCCTCCGAAGGCCATCATTTCATAAGATTTCTTCGTTCTCGGCTTTCAGCTTCCGTTCTCAAATTCTTCTCAATTGTTGTCTCTTCGTTTTATCTCAATTATTCTGTTGCTTCGTTCAAGATTTCTCTAGGCGGATCATGATCTCTTCATTCTCATGTCATGCATCTCCATTCATTTGTAGTGTCCCCATTCATTTCAAATTCATGCCGGTGTTTCGTTCAAGACTTCTTCAAGTTTGTGATATCTCTTCCATCTTTTCAAGAAGAATAAGTAGTGTGCAAATCTGTTGCTTGTCATCAATTTAACTTGATTAAGGATAATGGTACGGGGCACAACGGTGTGTGTCGATCTTTCACGAATTGGAGGTGGATTTGTGAATGAACATGAAGAACACGAAGAACACAAGGGGCAAATCACAAGAGAAACACTCAAGAACAAGTCCAATCACACATCCACTATGCTCACATACACACAAGATCCACAAGGGTACAAGAACAACAAAGGGAAAGAGGATACATGGTAGAGTTCATCCCAAATCCCATCGGGAGATGAGGCCTTGGAATCCCGGAGGATCTTCCCGTGCAAGGGGCCTTGACATCCACTAGGGGTCTTCTCTCATAGAGGCATCTACTCCATGGGAGAGGTATTGGAAGGAGCAAAGGCTCATCTATCTATGAGCTAAATCATTGCAAACCCTAGAAATGAGGAGGTGGAGGAGTATATATAGTCTAGGGCGAACTGGGGGTGAGAAAGGGGTACATGGGCCTCGGGCCCGAGTGGCTGCCCGCATGCAAGCCGGAAGTTCCGGGCTGGGCCGGAGGTTCAGGGCGCCGGAAGTTCCGGGCGGGATCCAGCAGGATTCCAGGCTAGGCCGAAAGTCTGCACGCCTGGTGTCGCCTGTAGTCGAGGAGGCCGGAAGTTCCGGGCAGGCCGGAAGGTCGGGGTCCTAAGGTTCCGGGTGGATTCCGGGCTGCTTCTGAGCTACCCAGAGAGTTGGCGCGCCCGTAGTCGGCTATGGTCGAGGAGGCCAGAAGTTCCGGGCAGGCCGGAAGGTCCGGGTTCCGGAGGTTCCGGGCAGGCCGAAAGGTCCGGGACTTCCAGAGACTTGTCCTCGCTTCTTCTTCCTTCTCCGCTTCCAAGCTTCCCTCGCGGATGGTGTAGTCGTACGTAGGTGCTGGCACTCCTCCTCATCATCCGTGAAGCTCCGACAATTCCTATGCATGCACACGAGAGGAGTGTCAAGTTGTATACCGTCCTCGAAGGGGTCAAGTGAGCACGCGTAAAGGAGATGATTCACCTTTATGTATGTGGAGTAGACGTGGCACGTGTCACTTGCCAAACGGACTCTTGTCATGGTGATGTCCGTTAGGATGCTCCGCATCATCCCCTCCCCCTTGGGAAAGATCCGTCCTTGGATCAAAATCCAAATCACCATGGAAAGAATATGGCGTGGCCGAGTAGAAGTGGACGATCACCAAGCACTCATCATCATTAAGCTCGAAAGGGGCACTCTCCAATCTCTCACTGCCTAGGAATTCCTTCACAAGGAGCAAAGATGACAAACACATGGAAAAACAAATGTGGTTAGCGTTAGAGCAAAACCAAGCATTCAAGTGGTGAATCACCACACAAGTGTCGTCATCATGCATAACATATGGTGTGACAAGGGATTGTGTCATGGCATCTAAGCATACAAATTGAGCACAAGCAATGCTATCATGGAAACAAGTATGCATAGTTGAGGTAGGGATGCCATTATGTGTGACAATAGAACAAGCATGTACCTCATGGTCATAGCAATCATGCACAAAGCAATCAACGAAAGGTCTATGGTAAGCATAGGAATCATTCACAACACCAAACAAAATGAAGTGTCTAAACACATGTGGCAAGTGCAGGACAATCCAAGCATAATGTGCATAAGGTGTAGTGAAGATAGTGAGGCACTCAACACAATAGAAAGAGCAATTGGTCATCATGTGTGAGGCAATCAAGTCAAGCATGTAGCAAGCAATGTGGCATGACAAATGTGAAGAAATGACATTGTAGCAACCAAGCATATGATAAGAGAAAGTAATCCACAAGTTGGATGCAGCACACAAGGTATATATGTCATGAGGCATGGAAATATGGCAATCAAGAATGGGAGCAACATCTCTATCATGTGTGCAAATATGTGGGACAAGATGACCAATATATGTCATGGTACAAGCAACGCAAATAGGATGATCCACAATATCCATGCTCAAGAAGGATGTCACCTTGAAACGTTGTCCTTGTGCGTCCTTCACAATGTCGATGCGCAAGCAAGTGCGATGTAGAATCGTGTCGGTGTAGCATGGCTCGCTCTCAAGAGCTCGAATGGTCAACTCATGTGAAGTGGAAGTTGACATGTAGTCAAAGTATCCTACACATACACACAACAGAGGAAACAATGTATGTGCATGGTAGACAAACGCATCATCCATCATCATGGTTCTCTTCGCTTGCACATAAGCGTTAGGATCACAAGTACATGAATAAAAGGTTGCAACAATGGCAATATTCATGGCACTAGGCATATGGTGCAAAGAAGGACGGAAAGCATGCTTCACATGAAAGATGTCAAAAGCTACAATAATATGAGAGAAAGCTATGGGGGCAATCTCATTAGCAAAATTAATGGTATTGTTGCACTCAATACATGGCAAATCATCTAACAAGAGAGAGGCAACACATGGAGACATATGACAACAAGCAATAGCAATCATGTGTGAAGTATGGCAATGGTTGTCATCAACCGCATAAAAGGAGCACATCGGTGATGCAACACAAGCAAGCATAGTGATAATGTCTTGCAAACTAGTAGTGCGAAGATGCAACATACTAGAAGAAATCATGGCAATCATGTCATATGAGCAAATAGTAGGCATAGACAATCCACATGACATATCGCAAGCACGGAAACAAAACATGAGCAATGTATCATTATAGGCATGGGGCACAAAGCAAACATGGCAATAGCAATCAATATCTCCACCAAGCTTGCAAATACACATACAAGTCATAGAATCAAGTGTCATGTGAGATGCACTGCGTGGGTCACAATTGCATGGCAAGGGCATAGAAATGTGCATATCATGCAAAGTGAACATGGCAATATGGGCATGATAAGTGTAATGAACAAGAAGCCATAGCCATGTGAGAGCCAAGTAAAAGAGGTGCACGTAGTCCTTGCGTGAGGGGAATGGTTGGAGACACATTCCGGTGGATCCCAAAGCATTGGTGCTCTCAAGAGCTCTTTTCATCAACTCATGGGATTGTGAGGTTGACGAGTAATCATGAGTACCTACACACCACAAAAGCAAAGGGAAAATTGTGTGCGAGTGGTATATGTATACATCATCCATTATGATGTGCATGTGCTTGTGTTCGTTAGCAAAAAATATCCAATGCTCAAATAAATGAGATGCATGATATAAGAATATGTCATCCAGCATGAAAGGTTTGTTTTTATGTATAGCATAATGGAGACTAGAAATATGTAGTGCATCTTGTGAATTATCGGGAGCATTGTTATTCATGATATGCAGATGATGCACACAATAATTGGGCTCATGCAATGGATGGGATGGAACAAAATCTCCTAATATGTATGAGGAAACTATTGGGGTCTCCTCATGTGCAATAGCGGAAGCATAATCGGAGAGTATGGACAACATCCAAAACAATGCATTTCCAAATCATGGTGATCATGGCATGGCAATAGTGAACCATTGCGCAAATGATGCAAAGGAAGCATGGCAATATCATCACAAGAAAAGCAAATGCCAATAACCATGGGTTTGTCATCTATGTCATATGTGCAGATTGGGTTTATTTTAATGGCATATGCATAGTTACTACGATGAGATTGTAAAGATGCAATATGGGTGATCTCATGCATAGCATATGACAAATCAAGCGGATTGTCAAACATGATGTGACCAATAGAGTTCTCACATGGTATCCTATTGAGTATAGCATCACAACTAGGTAAGTCAACATGCTCATCATCATATTCATCAAAAATTGGTGGCATATCTAAGCATGAAGAGACATAGCATGTGGTGTGTCCATAAGGTGATCAACATCATGTAAGCAATCAATGGCAAGATAGTCCACTAGTGGGACAAACGAAGAACCTTCACCTATGTTACCTTTATCATTCCACTCATGTGGTGTAGATGAGGTAGCATAGACCAACTCTTGGTCCTCGTCATCATGATGGAAACATGTGGGGGGTGCATCATATTCCACCATGGCCATCATCTTGTACAAAGGGAGGATGAAGTCATCGAGGATCGACGCGTCATCGTGTATGGGACCTAGCGCCAAAGGAGAAGACACAATAGAGGTACAGGTTGAGTTTTTAGAAATCGAAGTGGCCTCACATGACCTATCAACTAACTCACTCTCTCTATGTGGTGGCGCACACACTCCCTCTAAGTAGTTGCACTCATACGCACATATGGTGGAGTCACTCATCTCACTCAAGTGGTGGGGGTTGTGGCTCTCCACACATGGGAATTGGGGCAACTCGTCACATATGGGGCTAGTGGTGAAGTCACTCTCACTCACAATATGGTGGGAAAAGTCTCTCAACTCATCTCCAAACGCCGCCGTGGTCGAAGGGAAAATCCCATGCTCAACCATCACGTCACCGTCGCCGTGGATGAAGGCCGAAGATGGCACATCATCACTCTCGCCTCCGAAGATGGAAGCATCATCCTTGCTTGCCACCTTGTCGCTCGCCTCCAAAGCATGTTCCTTGAGTGGCTCAGTAGTCGTGGTCGTCGCCGCACCGTCTTCAAAAATAGTCGTGGTAGACTCGGCATCGTCAATGCCACAAAGAGGGATGGTGGTGAAGTCGGACTTGGGAGCGTCGTCTTGGAGCTCGTCGGGCTTGGACATCTTAGTGGTAGCATCCTCATGCTCGTCGTCGTGGAGCTTGGTCGTCGCGAAGTGTGCTCGGGGTCGAGTAGCCTTGGCCTTGAGTGCTTGTTCCGCCTTGAGAGCACCGCCGGAAGATAGTATTGGCGATGTCCTTGTTCAATCCCATCATGAAGTGGAAGTTCATCCAAATGGGGTCGTCCACACGGGCTCGTCGCAAGGCTTTCTTCATCTTCATGAAGTACTCATCGAGGGACTTGGATCCTTGTATGGTGTCCTCCAATTGGCGTTGAAGGTGTTTCGTGTATGTAGAAGGCACAAATTCTCGCCGCAATGCTTTCTTGGTCTTGGACCAACTCATTTCTAAGCTCTTCGAAGGTGTATGAAAACACCATGTTGACACATAGTCGTGGAAGATTCTTGTGGCGCACTTCACTTGATCTTTGGAAGGGACTTGAAGTAGCTTGAGGTAGGTGTCCATCTTGCACTCCCACTCGAGGTACTCTTCGGGGTCATGAGTCCCACAGAATGGAATGTCGAAGTCGTAGTCGCTCGTGGAAGTCGCGGTCTTGAGCTTGGGGAGCTTCTCTTGAGGTGCTTGTCGGCGAAGATGCCGCATATCCAAAGACGAAGATGCCTTGCAGTCGCTTGGTGAAGATGCCAAGGAAGATGGTGAAGTCATCAAGCGGTGGTTGGTGTCGAGCTCGTGACCTTCACACTTGTTCTTTGTTGGACGCCTTGATGTTGTCGTCGTTATTTCTTCATGTCGTTGATGGTGTCGATGCCGAGGTGATCTTGCCATAGATGGTAGCTCGGAAGCGTGTGCACTTGAGCGTCTTCTCGATGAGGAAGACCTCTTGTTGATGTTGATGAGGACCTTGAGCTCCTCCATTTGAGCATCCAACTTGGCGTCGATTGTTTTCTTCATGGCATCGAACTCGTCGTTGTTGTTGTAGACCGAAGAAGATGATGTGATTTGCCTATACATCACAAGACTTGAGCAAGGGTGAGTAGGAAATGAGATAAACAATACCAATATATCGTTCCCAAAGTTGAGGATGTATCCCGTTTCACTCAATGCGGAATGAAAGAATAGGGGAATTGGTACCAGACTTGTTCACTCACACCTACAACATAAAGCTTATCGATTGGCTTGGTTAGGACAAGTGGCACAAAATTCAAGAAAATGTCAATCCAAGATATCGAAAATGTTGAGGAAGATTCACAAAATAGCAATGCAAAGCAAATAGATGGATAGCTATGGTGGCACTAGGAACACACACACGGATATATAAATGGGATTCGCGCAACCAAGGAATGAGCATAAAATGCGAGAGACCCGAGACAAGCTCGTGATGCACGGATACTAGAAGAGACAATAGCCCGATTTCTCAAATGGGCTAGATACACGCTTGTGCACCAACCTAAAAGAGTAAACGTGCCGTCTTCAATCCCAAGTATGCTATGTAAGTATGATCCAAGAGTATCTACTATGCAAAATGGCTCAATGCTATTGCTATTGCTTATAAGCTCTTTTGTATCTCCGCTTTTGCTTAAAAGCTTTTTCTTCTTTTGCTCTTTTTTTCTATGCTTGATGCTTGAACCAAGATATGAGACAAGTATGATGTATATGCACGGGAGAGACTTATGGCACAACGTAGAGAACAAGATATTTGCATGCTAAGAGTAGCTATGCGGCATAAGAGTAACACTATGGTGCACAAGTAATGTGGACCGGCAATTCTCAACTCGCTAGTCTCAATGGGTAAGGTATGCAATAGGCTCGAAGCGATCAATGCAATGGCAAGGAAATGGACAATGATGTTGTCGAGATTACCGTCCTTGCTTACGGTTGGGGTGCCAAAAGGCGAAGTGGCCGATGTCGATGTCGAGGCTATGGCGATGATGAGCGGCGGTGTTGTCGATGTAGAACCGTCCCTAATTAGCCGAAACGCCTTAGGAAATGGAAACCGCAACTCAAAATCTCAAGCAAAAATGGGTTAGGGTGGCGGAAGTGTATGGTGGGAAAACTATGCGGAAGTTATGGTGGTGGCCTAGGAAAAGATGGGAAATATGCAAAAATTTGATGGAGTCAAATGGGTTTGGAAATGTTTTTGTGGGATGGGGGTGTCAATAGCTATCCAACGAGATAAAGAACATCAAAATCGGACTCCGGATGAATTAGTTATGGCCAAAACGGTGAAAAGGCTAAAGCTGAAATCTGTGCAATGACTCCGGTTAGGCCGGAAGTTCTGGGCCTAGTGTAACAGCCCAAGTGCAATCCTTGCCATCTTTGTAATATTTCCATGTGTGAACCTTCAATGTATGCCATCATGTGGTTTGAATAGTAATAAATTGCTTCATGTCATTCCTTGTTGCATCATGGCATCATATCATCATCTCATATTTTGCATCATGCTTTGTTGGTGGTGATGTTGTGGGAGTGTATATGTTGAGGTGTGCTTGTGTGAGGTGGTGTGCTAGGGGGATTCCAAAACTATTTCCTTAAACTATTCCTCCTTCTCTCTCTCTTTCTTTTATTCAAGTATTTGAGGTGTGATGTTTCCCTTGCTCTTTCCAATTCAAATAAATGTTGCAAACCTTCCTCATAATCTGAAGGGTATTTTTAAATTATGCTTAACCATGTTATGCTCTCCATCAGTTTATTTCTATTTTGCAAACAGCATCCATAGTATTAAATAGGCGGTTTATTTATTTTCTCTAAAAATCCTCAAACCAATTTTATAAAATCAGGTCTATTTTCTTCATCTCAAAACTTTTTTTATTTCACTTTAATTCTTCTCCAAACTTGCTTGGCTTTTAGTTTTGTTTTGCTGTGTTACTTAATAAGGAAAAAGGGTTTTCCACGAGGAGAGAAACTCACTTGGGCCTCCTCCCCCTCCCTGCAGCCCAGAAGCAGCGAGCGCTCGCGCTGCCCAGCCAGCCCGCACGCGTTCGTCTTCAACCTGTACGGTCTCCATCCAGAAAGCCACGTCGACTTTCTCCATGATTTGACGGTCGTCCGGCATCCCTAGCCCTTATATAACACGTCCCCGGTGCCCTAGGGTTTCCCCTCGTTCCATTCCTCTCCTAATCCTGCAGGCCCGCCGCTACACCATGGCCTCGGCCATCGCTGTGTTGCACGCTGGAAATGGCTCGTTGGAGCGTGCACGTGCGCCATGGGGAAGAAAGGTTCAGCGTTTGGGTTCTTAATCTGCCCAGCGCACTCCTGTACACAACCTTAGAGCCAACCAAGTTGGTTAAACCACCTTGTGCACATCCAGGAGGTCCTCGGTTCAAATCCCACTCACTGTCCTTTTGTTTATTTTCATTTCGACCACAGTCAAGGCCGACCATTTATTGATTAAATTGGCCGCACCTTTTATTTGACACAAATGCAGCAGCAGTGCAGTGGCTAGCACCGTGTCTCACAATCCAGAGGTCCTGGGTTCGATCCCAAGCCCCTCCTCTTTTCTGCTTCTTTGTTTTTGGTCAACTTCGGCATATATATGCCAAATCTGGCATATGACTAGGTTTATTATGTGAATAGTTTTGCACCTTGTGTGTTTGTGGTTTTTTTCTTAAAAGAACATATGCTTATGATACATGAATTTGGGGTAGAAAAATCCAACTAATCGATTAGTGACATTGGTTTTATCATTTGAGCAAGTTTGCAAAAAAGTTATTTTGTGATAATGTGGCTTTTTTTATTTTTCACATGATTTAATTCGTGCATCATATGATAAACTTGTCAACATGAAATATGTTCATTTGTGTATGTGCTAGCCCCTGGTATTTTTGCATGCCATGATAGATCATTACATGGGTGGCATTCTTGCTGTCAACATGTCACCAAAATGTTGTTTTCATGTGCTCAAATTTCTCGAAGTGTTAGCATCTGTTATTTTGTTGCCATGTTGTCTTGATGATGCCCATGATTCCTTTGCTCCTTTGGGGTTGGCACAAATAGATGAATTGATGAGCATGTTGTCCTCTAATAGTTTGTGCCAAATGCTTGTAGGTTGAACTATTGCATCCTATTTAAAATCGCTGTCAAACTTGTCATTCTGTTAACATTGTCCTGTTTGCCACTTGTCAAAAAATTTCCAAGTCTGTGAGCTCTGCATTCTCAGAATGCCATGTTGGGTGGATGAAAGCCATTGATATATGCATATTCTGAGGTTGCCATAATGTAGTTAATTGTAGAACATGTTGTCCTCTATCACCGTGTCATTTTTCATGGCATCAAATGCCCTCTAGAATACCTAATAGTTGCTGTCAAGTTGCTATCATGTTAACTCAGATTCTGTTAAACTGGAATTTTCACAAAGTCCCTAAAAACTGATTCAACATGCCATCTTGTGAGCATATTTGCCATTTATCTATGCTTCCTTTCATGTTGATGTAGATAGATGAATTATTGTGCATGTTGTATACTTCATGTCCATGCCTTGGTTGTGATTTGAAACTTGCTGTAGCTCTGGTTATGTGTGTTGCAAGATGACATGTTGCTGTTTGTGGACAGATTGTGTGTTTGAATATTTTGTGACTTGTGGGAGCTATACTCCATTGCTTTGCATGATCTTTGGCTCTATTCTTGCTAGATATTCATTTCCTATCCAGTGGCATCCTTGGAATACCAAGGAATAGCCCATGGCCTCCCTCATATTGTGTTTTGTCTCCGTTAACGTTCGTACCTTGCCGTGAGTGTACCGTGAGCTATGTTACTCCGTTTGCAACGTTCCACCTATGCATTTGCATCGTTTTTACATGGAGCATTCATATTTGCCATGATAATGCATGTTCAAATAACTAAAATTGAGGTTCTGTCCAGAATACTAAAGAACTTAATAATTGCATGAGAAACATGACTAGCATAGGGTTGCCATGTAAATACTTCAACTTGGTCATGCATCATCTTGTTTGCGCATTGCACGTTGCTTGTATGTTTATTTGGTGCTTTTTATCTTGGGTAGAGGCGAGTGTCGAGCCTGAGTACGAGGATCCCGGAGAGTACAACTACAAGGACCCAGCTCTTTGTCCTTGTGAAGACCAAACAGGCAAGATGATCATACCCGGATCCCGACATTATTTTTGCTATGCTAGATGTCTCGCTTCTATCGTTAGGTTTTCGTTGCCGACCACTTAAACTGTCAGCCTCCTAAATTGCCATGAAAGCCTCTAACCCCTCCACTTCCTAGCAAACATTGATTGGCTACGTTACCGCTGTTCAACCCTTATCTTATAGCGTTGCTAGTTACAGGTGCAAGGTGTTTCCATGTGCCAACATGGATGTTGGGAGATATCACTTTATTTACTGTTATTTAAATTAATGCACATATATATCTAGCAATGCAGGAAGTCTTGGCCTTTTGCCCGGTGTTTTGTTCCGCTTTTGCCGCTCTAGTTTTGAGTACCGGTGTTATGTTCCACATTTTGCGCTCCTAACATGCTCGGGGTTGTTATGGGGACCCCCTTGACCATTCGTTTTAGATTAAAACTTGTCTGGCAAGACCCAACTTTGGTACTACATTTGCTAAACAACTTCATAAAAATGCATAGGGCTTAGCTACCCCGTGGATAATTAATCAACAACCCGGGCCAGTTCTCCTCATGAGTGTTGGTCCAAACTAGAGCCACTTGCGGGGCCACCTCGGGGCAACTCGAGGGATGTCTATTAGGCCACTGTACATAGTGCTCATCTGGTTGTGTCCTGAGAACGAGATACGCGGCTCCTATCGGGTTCGTCGACACGTCGGGCGGTCTTGCTGGACTAGTTTTACCTTTCTCGAATGTCTTGCGCGAGGAATTCCGAAAATACTTCGTTCTATCTCGAGGTTAAGGTTTTCCAATGGAATTGCCTAGGAAATCACGGGATTCGTGGTCAGTTTGTGATGGATGAGTTGGAGCACCCCTGAAGGGTTTAATCTTTCGTAAAGCCGTGCCCGCGGTTACATGGCAACTTGGAAATTTGTTTAACACCCGGTTATAGTAAACTTGATTGACGTAAGTAGGTGTTCAGGATTACTTAGTGATCATGCTAGTTCACGACCGTCATGCGTAGGCCACCATATTTACATTCTTGTTCTCGTAAGTTAGACACCAAATACATGCTTAGAGCTTGCTGCAGCCTCACCACTTAACCAAATCCTCAGCTATTGGCTTGCATAGTCTCGGTACCCGGGTTATGAGATTGGTGAGTCCCTGTGGCTCACAGATTACAACAATACAGGTACAGGTGTTGACGAGTTCGTGCCAGATGATGTGTCTCGGCTTCAGTGGGAGTATGATGAAGAACATATCCTGATGAGTAGGGGCGCTTTGTGGTGGAGTTCCTGGGATAGCAAGACAGTTTTCATTGCTTCTTTTATCGTTTGATTTCGTCCGTAGTCGGACCCTGTCTTCTGGATGAATGTATGAATAATTTGTGTGGATTTGTAAGATAGCGTGTGGCGAGTGTAAGCCAACTCATATACTCATCTCTTCCTACGTGTATGCAATGATTACTTGTACTTGCGAAACGACTAGATGCGCTTCTATCCCCGTGGAGGCCCTCGTGCCTTAATAGGGATAGGACCGCATCTTGGGCGTTACAAGTTGGTAATCAGAGCCATACCGACCATAGGAGCCCCTTGCTTGATCGAACTTGGCCGAGTCAAGTCTAGTGAAAAACAATTTTGAGTCTAGTTATATCGGAGAGTAGGATTCTTTTAATCCTCTTCTATACTCTGGTGAGGAATTATGACTTAGGAATTTTAATTCTACTCCTCTTCTCGCTCAAATTTTTTTTAGGATCACGCGAGTATTTTGGAGCCTCTATGATACCGATGTGACGTGAATTCTATTCTTGGTGCCTCCCGTATGTATGGATTGGACCCGGGGAGTAGAGCTCCAGGGGATTCTTGACACATCGTTACCATTCAGTTTCCTTAGTACTTAAGAACGCGGATGTTCAAAATTGCTTCAATACTATTCGTGGTGCGAAGAGTGTGCCGGCACCCAGTACTGGGGAGCGGGATCACATGTACTGCCATCTTTAGTATCGTTGTGATTACGAGGGTCTGAGGTAGATGAGTTTCCGAGACCTTTGGTTGTGTGGTGAGGGATGTGATACACTGGAGAGTAGTATTACTGCTAGGAGTTGAGTGATGGATAAAAACTCCGTGTATCCGTGTACCCGATTGCATAACCAAGATTTCAGAAGTTCCTAGGTGGGATTTCTAGTACTTTCCTAGGATCATCTTCCGACAGATGTATGATGGCTATACATTTGTTCCGAGCATACCCTTAGCTCAATACTTGTTGTGTTATTTTCAAGTGGCTTCATGATCTAATGATGTTATCACGATCCTGCAGAAGGTGTTCTCACTATTTGCAGTTTGAAGGCATTTGATGATATTCCGTTGCAATTTCTTTCAAGCCATTGATTCAGCTTATTTCAATCATCTTTGTCAATGGTGTGCTGATGTTCTTGTCCATCTTCGGGATGGCTCCAGCAAATCGTGGGAATCAGGGTCGTGATGGGGAGTAGTCTGATACTCCACCACCCCCACCACCTCCTCCTCCAGAAGTTTGGCAAGCTGTGATGGCTGCAACCAATGCCAACACTCACATGTTGCTCAGGTTGCTGCAGGAAAGGGAGCAGGGACAACAAGGTCATCATGGGAATTTCCAGAATCAGCCTCAGTTCACAACTCTGAACCAGTTACTCGCAAACCAACCCAAGTCCTTCACTTGTTGTGAGCAGCCTCTTGATGCGGATGATTGGCTCCATGACATGAACAAGCATTTTGAGTGCAACAATGTCAGGCCTGCGGACTATGTCAGGTTCGCGACCTTCCAGCTCAAGGGCCAGGCAGTAGACTGGTGGCAGCAGTACAAGGATTCCAGGGGTGATCGTGCTACCCAGGTTTTCAGCAGATGCCTCAGGCACCCAAGTCAGCAAATGCTCCTCCTCCAGGCAACTTCCATCCGCTCTTAGAGGTTACTTATCACAAGTGTGGTCAGAAGGGCCACTACTCCAACAAGTGCACCAACCAGCGGCGTCTTCCGCCTCCTCCTCCTATCAGGCCCCCAGCCAGTGCTATGGTGAAGCACAATCCCAAGACAGCAAGAGTGAACATGGTCAATACAGCTGAAGCAGAGGATTCTTCTCAAGTGAAAATGGGTAATCTCTTGGTTAATTCTATTCCTGCAAAAGTTTTGTTTGACACTGGTGCATCGCATTCATTCATATCAAGACCTTTCATTGCTAAGCATGATATTGTGACTGAAAAGATTCCTAGGCCTTTAAAAGTAGTTTCTCCGGGTTTGCAAATGACGGCGAATGTGTTCGTTCCCGAGGTTTCTATCAAAATGGGCAGCTATTCCTTTCTGGCCTCTCCAATTGTTCTCGGCAAGTCGGATATTGATCTTATTCTTGGCATGGATTTTTTGGCAATGAACAAGGCTTATGTTGATTGTAAGGCCAAAGAAGTCCAATTGACTCATCCTTCTAAAGAGGTGATCATTTTCGCTGCTCGTGATGACACGACTCGTCTCTTTTCTCTTAATGAGAAGGGTGAGATTTCTGCCATTTCTCAAATTCCTGTAGTTTCTAAGTATGAAGATGTCTTTCTAGAAGAATTGCCAGGAATGCCTCCTCACCGGCCAGTGGAGTTTGTGATTGATCTAGAGCCTGGAACTGAACGGGTATGCAAGCGTCCTTATAAGCTTGGCCCCGAAGAGCTGAAAGAATTGAAGAAACAGCTAGATGAACAAGAGCGTCTGGGTTTGATCAGACCGAGTTCTTCACCTTGGGGTTGTGGTGTTCTGTTTGTCAAGAAGAAGGATGGCCGTCCATTGAATAAGAAGACAAGCAGGAACAAGTATCCACTTCCCAACATCAATGAGTTGTTTGAGCAATTGAAAGGTGCCAAGGTTTTCTCGAAGTTAGACCTCCGTATGGGCTATCATCAGATCCGTATTCGTGAAGAAGATATTCCAAAGACTGCTTTCAGGATGAGTTTGACTCTTATGAGTACACCGTCATGTCCTTTGGTCTAGCAAATGCGCCTCCGACTTTCTCCAGAATGATGAACTTCATATTCTCTCCATTCAAGAATGAGTTTGTCTTGGTGTATTTGGATGACATTCTTGTTTTCTCGGAGACCAAAGAAGAGCATGCAGAGCATCTCCGGCTTGTGCTTGACAAGCTAAGAGAGCATCGTTTCTATGCTAAGTTCTCCAAGTGTGAGTTTTGGTTCAATGAAGTGGTGTACCTTGGGCATGCCATCTCTGCCGAGGGCATTAAAGTGCAC
Source organism: Elymus sibiricus (assembly GCA_039707655.1). Classification (NCBI taxonomy): domain Eukaryota; kingdom Viridiplantae; phylum Streptophyta; class Magnoliopsida; order Poales; family Poaceae; genus Elymus; species Elymus sibiricus. Next base: position 243,360,229 of record CM077667.1, on the reverse strand, counting down.
CCTGAGAAAGTTGAGGCCATCTTGAAGTGGGAGCCTCCTCAGAATGTCAAGCAGCTTCGAAGCTTCCTCGAGCTTGCAAGTTACTGTAGAAGATTCATCGAGAACTTCTCTCAAATTGCTAAGCCTTTGTCTAACCGCCTTCAGAAGAGTGTCAAGTATGTGTGGACTCCTGAGTGTGATGTGGCGTTCAATACACTCAAGGAAAAGCTGACTTCAGCTCCAGTTCACACTCCTCTAGATGAATCCAAGCCTTTCCAAGTGTTTGTGATGCTTCCCTCCAAGGTCTTGGTGGTGTTCTCATGCAAGATAAGAAGGTTGTGGCTTATACCTCGCGGCAGCTGAAGCCTAGCGAGAAGAACTACTCCACTCACGATCTTGAGTTGGCGGCAGTTGTTCATGCTCTGATGACATGGAGACATCTATTGTTGGGAAGACCAGTTGAGGTGTTCACCGACCACAAGAGCTTGAAGTACATTTTCACTCAACCGAATCTCAATCTTCGGCAAACGCGTTGGGTGGAAATGATCGAGGAGTAAAATCCAAGCATTGAGTATACTCCTAGAAAAGCAAATGTCATTGCAAACGCGCTGAGCAGAAAGGCGTACTGCAACAGTCTTATCCTCAAGCCTCTCCAACCCGAGCTTTGTGAAGCATTCCGCATGCTCAATCTCCAAGTTGTTCCTCAAGGATTTCTTGCCAATCTCCAAGTCTCTCTGACCTTGGAAGATCAGATCTACCAAGCTCAGCTTCTTGATGCTATGGTGAAGAAAGTGAAGAAAGGTGTGGCCAAGAGCATTCCAAAGTATAAGTGCTTCCGTGTTGATGACAAAGATACCTTGTTCTTCGAGGACCGTCTGGTGGTTCCAAAAGGAGAACTCAGGAAAGTTATCATGGATGAAGCGCATAATTCTCTCCTCTCCATTCATCTAGGCAGTTCCAAAATGTATCAGGATCTCAAGCAAACCTTCTGGTGGACTCGTATGAAACGTGAGATTGCTCAGTTTGTGAACGAGTGTGATGTTTGTCGCAGAGTGAAGGCGGAACGTCAATGTCCAGCAGGCCTCCTTCAGCCTTTGCCCATCCCAAAGTGGAAATTCGATCATGTTGAAATGGATTTCGTCACTGGGTTTCCTAAGTCCAAGAGAGGAAACGATGCCATCTTCGTGGTCATCGACAAGCTCACCAAAGTTGCCCACTTCCTTTCGGTCAAAGAATCTATCTCGGCAGCTCAGCTAGCAGAGCTGTACACTTCAATGATAGTTTCTTTGCACGGTATTCCTCAGCTCATATCCTCAGATCGTGGAAGCATCTTTACTTCCAAGTTTTGGGATTCCTTCAATACTGCAATGGGGACCAATCTCCGTTTCAGTACAGCTTTACATCCTCAGACTAGTGGTCAAGTTGAGAGAGTCAATAAAATACTTGAAGATATGCTCAGAGCTTGTGTGATTTCTTTTGGCATGAAGTGGGAAGATTGCCTCCCGTTTGCTGAGTTCTCATACAACAATAGCTTCCAACCAAGTTCCGGCAAGGCTCCTTTTGAGATTCTCGATGGCAGGAAATGCCGCACCCCACTCAATTGGTCTGAAACCGGCGAGCGTCAAATCCTTGGTAATGACATGATCACTGAAGCAGAAGAAATGTGCCGTGTCATTCGTGAAAATCTCAAAGCAACTCAATCTCGTCAGAAGAGCTATTATGATAGCAAGCATCGTGACATGAGCTTTCAAATCGATGATTTTGTCTATCTCGGAGTGTCTCCCATGAAGGGCACTCAACGCTTTGGCATCAAAGGAAAGCTTGCTCCTCGCTTTGTGGGTCCTTTCAAGATTGTGGGCCAGAAGGGAGACCTTGCCTACCAACTCGAGCTTCCTCCCAATTTCTCAAATGTGCATGATGTGTTTCACGTCTCTCATCTCCGGAAGTGTTTCAAGACTCCCGGGCACACCGTTGATCTCCAAGACATTGATCTCCAAGAAGACCTATCCTATCCTGAGCATCCAGTTGATATCCTTGAAGAGATTGAGCGTAAGACTCGCAACAAATCAATCAAGTTTCTCAAGGTGAAGTGGTCTCATCACTCCCGAATTCTCATGTAGTGGGGGAGAGTTGTAACAGCCCAAGTGCAATCCTTGCCATCTTTGTAATATTTCCATGTGTGAACCTTCAATGTATGCCATCATGTGGTTTGAATAGTAATAAATTGCTTCCTGTCATTCCTTGTTGCATCATGGCATCATATCATCATCTCATATTTTGCATCATGCTTTGTTGGTGGTGATGTTGTGGGAGTGTATGTGTTGAGGTGTGCTTGTGTGAGGTGGTGTGCTAGGTGGATTCCAAAACTATTTCCTTAAACTATTCCTCCTTCTCTCTCTCTTTCTTTTATTCAAGTACTTGAGGTGTGATGTTTCCCTTGCTCTTTTCAATTCAAATAAATGTTGCAAACCTTCCTCATAATTTGTAGGGTATTTTTAAATTATGCTTAACCATGTTATGCTCTCCATCAGTTTATTTCTATTTTGGAAACAGCATCCATAGTATTAAATAGGCGGTTTATTTATTTTCTCAAAAAATCCTCAAACCAATTTTATAAAATCAGGTCTATTTTCTTCATCTCAAAACTTTTTTTATTTCACTTTAATTCTTCTCCAAACTTGCTTGGCTTTTAGTTTTGTTTTGCTGTGTTACTTAATAAGGAAAAAGGGCTTTCCACGGGGAGAGAGACTCACTTGGGCCTCCTCCCCCTCCCTGCGGCCCAGAAGCAGCCAGCGCTCGTGCCGCCCAGCCAGCCCGCACGCGTTCGTCTTCAACCTGTACGGTCTCCATCTAGAAAGCCACGTCGACTTCCTCCATGATTTGACGGTCGTCCGGCGTCCCTAGCCCATATATAACACGTCCCTGGTGCCCTAGGGTTTCCCCTCATTCCATTCCTCTCCTAATCCTGCAGGCCCGCCGCTACACCATGGCCTCGGCCATCGCTGCATTGCACGCTGGAAACGGCTCGTTGGAGCGTGCACATGCGCCATGGGGAAGAAAGGTTCAACGTTTGGGTTCTTAATCTGCCCAGCGCACTCCTGTACACAACCTTAGAGCTAGCCGAGTTGGTTAAACCACCTCGTGCACATCCAGGAGGTCCTGGGTTCAAATCCCACTCACCGTCCTTTTGTTTATTTTCATTTCGACCACAGTCAAGGCCAACCATTTATTGATTAAATTGGCCGCAGAGGTCCTGGGTTCGATCCCAAGCCCCTACTCTTTGATGCTTCTTTGTTTTTTCTTTGTTTTTGGTCAACTTCGGCATATGCCAAATCTGGCATATGACTAGGTGTACTATGTGAGCAGTTTTGCACCTTGTGTGTTTGTGGTTTTTTTCTTAGAAGAACATATGCTTATGATACATGAATTTGGGGTAGAAAAATCCAACTAATCGATTAGTGACATTGGTTTTATCATTTGAGAAAGTTTGCAAAAAATTTATTCTGTGATAATGTGGCTTTTTGTCTTTTTCACATGATTTAATTCGTGCATCATATGATAAACTTGTCAACATGAAATATGTTCATTTGTGTATGTGCTAGCCCCTGGTATTTTTGCATGCCATGATAGATCATTACATGGGTGGCATTCTTGCTGTCAACATGTCACCAAAATGTTGTTTTCAAGTGCTCAAATTTCTCTAAGTGTTAGAATCTGTTATTTTGTTGCCATGTTGTCTTGATGATTCCCATGATTCCTTTGCTCCTTTGGGGTTGGCACAAATAGATGAATTGATGAGCATGTTGTCCTCTAATAGTTTGTGCCAAATTCTTGTAGGTTGAACTATTGCATCCTATTTAAAATCGCTGTCAAACTTGTCATTCTATTAAGATTGTCATGTTTGTGACTTGTTAAAAATTTCTAAGTCTGTGAGCTGTGCATTCTCGGAATGCCATGTTGGGTGGATGAACGCCATTGATATATGCATATTCTGAGGTTGCCATACTGTAGTTAATTGTAGTACATGTTGTCCTCCATCACCCTGTCAATTTTCATGCCGTGAAATTCCCTCTAGCATATCTAATAGTTGTTGTCAAGTTGCTATCATGTTAACTCAGATTCTGTTAAACTGGAATTTTCACTGTCCCTAAAAACTGATTCAACATGCCATCTTGTGAGCATATTTGCCATTGATCTATGCTTCCTTTCATGTTGCTGTAGATAGATGAATTGTTGTGCATGCTGTATACTTCATGTCCATGCCTTGGTTGTGATTTGAAACTTGCTATAGCTCTGGTTATGTGTGTTACAAGATGACATGTTGCTGTTTGTGGACAGATTGTGTGTTTGAATGTTTTGTGACTTGTGGGAGCTATACTCCATTGCTTTGCATGATCTTGGCTCTATTCTTGCTAGATTTTCATTTCCTATCCACTGGCATCCTTGGAATACCAAGGAATAGCCCATGGCCTCCCTCATCTTTTGTTTTCTCTTCGTTGACGTTCGTACCTTGTCGTGAGTGTACCGTGAGCTACGTTACTCCGTTTGCAACGTTCCACATATGCATTTGCATCATTTTTACATGGAGCATTCATATTTGCCATGATCATACATGTTCAAATAACTAAAATTGAGGTTCTGTCCAGAATACTAAATAACTTAATAATTGCATGAGAAACATGACTAGCATAGGGTTGCCATGTAAATACTTCAACTTGGTCATGCATCATCTTGTTTGCGCATTGCACATTACTTGTATGTTTATTTGGTGCTTTTTCTCTTGGGTAGACGCGAGTGTCGAGCCTGAGTACGAGGATCCCGGAGAGTACATCTACGAGGACCCAGCTCTTTGTCCCTCTGAAGACCCAACATGCAAGATGATCGTACCCGGATCCCAACACTATTTTTGCTATGCTAGATGTCTCGCTTCTACCGTTATGTTTTCGTTGCCTACCACTTAAACTGTCAGCCTCCTAAATTGCCATGAAAGCCTCTAACCCCTCCACTTCCTAGTAAACATTGATTGGCTACGTTACCGCTGCTCAACCCTTATCTTATAGCGTTGCTAGTTGCAGGTGCAAGCTGTTTCCATGTGCCAACATGGATGTTGGGAGGTATCACTTTATTTACTGTTATTTAAATTAATGCACATATATATCTGTCAATGGTGGAAGGCTTGGCCTTTTGCCCGGTGTTTTGTTCCGCTTTTGCCGCTCTAGTTCCAAGTACAGGTGTTGTTGGGGATATAACCCCATGGTGAGACCCGCCCAGGAGGGGCCGGGTTAGGCAGTTGGCGGCTTAAACGGCAAGGCCTTAAGCGGGCCGGAAGACTAAGACTGGCCTGTTGATAAGTTACCGGATGGGCTGGGCTTAGGCCCAGGGCTGGAATGCAGTGTATGACCCGGAGGTGTAAGCCGCCGGGAGATGACTTGCCAGATAGGGCAAGGCGATTTAGAGATAAGGTCGGTTATTAGATGTGACCCGGCCCGGACTCTTGTAAGCCCAGGACCTCGACCTATGTATATAAAGGAGGGTTCCCTGGGCGGCTTAGGCCATGGAACCTTTGATCGAGAGCTAGGTCAAGCGAATCCGCTCCCTTGTAATCGATACTCCATCAATACAACTCAAAGCAGGACGTAGGCTTTTACCTCCTTCGAGAGGGCCCGAACCTGGGTAAACATGTGTCTTTCGTCCCGACCAACCCCTTCGAGTTAACCACCATAGCGATGGCTTCACCCTTAAGTCCTTTCACTAGGACATCTGCCGTGATAAAACCACAACAGTTGGCGCCCACGGTGGGGCAGATGCTCGGTGGTTTGGAGTACTCGAAGGGCTCTCTCCTAGGGATCGAGGGATACGCCGTTGGCAGGATGACTAAGAGTCGCCGTGGCAAGCTCTACATCGACGACGCTGGCTGGGGCCTCGAGGCCGACTCAATCGAGTACGGGTACCGGGTCCACTTCGGCGGAATTCACGTTTTCATCGGCAAGATCGGCGGATCTAAGCCCGGGCCGGACATCTGCACCAACCTCGTCGAGTTGGCTCGACGCGCGCAACCCGCCCGGATCAAGCCAGGCCGGAAGCACGTCTTCGTCGGCTTCACCCAAGGCGCGGAACTTGAGGAAGATTCTGTATCACGAGAAGAAACCCTGATCTGCTCATAGGATGGATCCTCGAGCGGAGAGGCGGAATCAATCTACTAGCTTCATAACGGCGGGCTTGGGGGCTATTTTGAAGGTTATAATGACCTGGAGCCCTATGAGCCGCCGAGCCAAGCCGCCGTCTTCATGGCTAGATCAACGCCGGCTTCTGGCAGCACGGCGGCCGGGACAGTGGCTGCCGGCGCAGCAGGGTCCGGGTCAACCAGGCCTCAGGCTCAAGTTTTGCTGGATCTGATGAATGAGCTGACAACTCTGATGGGAACCGAGGTCACAACGGAAAATCAAACAAGCCGTAACGCGGAGATCGCAAGGCTGAAGGTCCAGATGGCCAGGGCCCAGGAGGATATCAATGCATTGCAGGCTCAGATGGATGCTGAGTCGGAGCGTCTCAGGGCTCAGGCTTTTCGCCTTAATCTGGATCAACAAGCCTCAGAGGCAGTTTTTCGGATGAGGCATCAGACCCATCTACCTGATCAGTATGAGCCCAGAAATCTTTTTAACACGCCAGGGACAGGACCGAACGCGCCTCTGACGATGACCCGAATGGCGGAAGTGCCTGGGAATAGGGCAGAGACTCAACATCAGCAGCCAAAACCGCCCCGCAGGAATCAGACCCCGCCACAGCGTTTTCTGACACCACCTGGCCATTACTCCAACCCAGTGGAGAACATGGTGGCAGCGACTGCCAGGCTCAATGCGCTCCTCCTCACTGATGGGACGCCCTTCGCCGAAGAAGCACGGAATACCATTGGATACCTGCAGATAGCGGTGGCTCAACAGGAGAAGTACACTTACAGCCGGAGTCGTGTGCACTCAACCACCATCCCAAGCCACAGTTATAGCCGGCGCTTGGAGTCACCGGCGGTTTCTAGCAGTGAGCAACGTTGGAACCCGCCCCGTGATGACCCGCCCATTGTCAATGCTCAGGCAATTTTGGATCATGCCAGAGCTCAGCGTGAGGCGGCGGCGGCCGCGGCGGCTTACCAAGACCCGCCCCTAGTAACACCTTCCACTTCGGTGGGAGCCGGAGTCACCTCCAGAGCTGTGGGAGTGCCGTGTTTAGCACCAGCTCTGAGGAACGAGCGCATGCCGAAGGATTTTTAGGGTCCGCGCAAAGTACCTAATAATACAGCTGATCTGCCTCCAGAAGCCTGGATCGAGAGTTATGAGCTAGCCATGGAGATGTTGGATGTCAGTGATGCAGTCTGTGCTAAGTATTTCATCATGATGTTGGAAGGACCGGCTCGTACATGGTTAAAGGGTTTGCCACCCAACACCTTTAATTCCCGGGCCGAGTTGAAAGCGAGGTTCATCAAGAATTTTCAAGGGACGTGCAAGCAGCCTATGACGATCGTTGATTTGGATCATTGCGTACAACATGAGGATGAGTCGGCCCATCATTGGGTCCGGCGGGTCTCAACCATTATCCACTCGTCTGACAATATCACGACGGCTCAGGCGGTTCTGATTCTGGAGAAGAATTGTCACCTTTTGCCCCTTAAGAAGAAGCTTGGACGGCTCAAGCGTCCTTGCCAAGACATGGGTGAGCTCATGGCGGCTCTCACGAAATATGCAGATTCGGACAGCACGAAGGATCCCGGCTCTAATGATGAGAAGTCGGCTAAGGGTAAGAAGAATGACAACGGCAATGGTCAACAGCAGAATGGGGCAGGAAATGGCAACCCAGGCAATGGCAGTAAACGGAAGCATCCAGACGGCGGGTCTGATCTGGTGGCCAATACTAACACTAGGAACAACCGCGGCAAGTGCAATGGTAAACCACCTTTCGGCAAGGGCAAGCCTTTCAACATGGAGGCAATGCTTAACGACCCCTGCCCGAAGCACAGTCTACCTAACAAGCCGTCCACTCATGCTTGGAAAGATTGTTATATCATGCGGGAGTTTCGGAACTACACCCTTAACCAGCATCGCGGTAACAGCAATGGACCACCCGACGGGTCAGGATCCGGCTCTCATGGGTCAGGTTTTTGTACAGGCGGCTCAAGCTCTAGTTATCAGGGTCAAGGTAACCATGGAGGTCATAATCAGCAACCTGGCAATGGTGGTCAGTAGCAGAACAATCAATCAGGGTATCAGAGTAATCCAAAGCAGCTTAGAGGAGGCCAGTATCACGTCTTCACAACAAGTCTTGATAAGCGTGATCAGAAGGTGCGCAAGAGGGCGGTTAACGCAACCATGTCGGCTCTTCCACAATACTTAAAGTGGTCTGAATACACAATATCATGGAGCAGGGAGGATCACCCGCCGCGCGTTGATAACCCAGGGCATTTGGCCCTTGTGGTAGCCCCTCAGGTAGGAGGATACATGTTCACCAAGGTGCTAATGGATGGTGGCAGCAGCATCAACATCCTGTACTATGACACTTTTCGTCGGATGAACCTAGTTGACAAGGATCTTAAGCCGTCATCCACAGTTTTTCATGGTGTGGTGCCCGGCAAATCAGCTTATCCAGTAGGAAAGATTGCCCTTGAGGTAGCTTTTGGTGATGAGTTCAACTACAGGGTAGAGACCTTGTGGTTTGAGGTGGTTAAAATCAAGAGCCCATATCATGCTCTGTTTGCAAGGCCGGCTTATGCCAAGTTCATGGCTCGGCCCTATTATGTTTACTTGCAGCTCAAGATGCCTGGTCTGAACGGGACGATTACAGTGCATGGTGATCGGAAGATTGCCCTTGAGTGCGAGGAAGGCGATGCTGCGTATGCGGAGTCAAGTTGTGCTGAAGCAAAGCTCAAGTTTTATAAAGACAATGTTGACCCGGCAGATATGACCCCGTGGAAGAAGCCCAGCATAGAATCAGACCCGCCCCTGACATTTGTGGCAGAGGATACCAAGTCGGTGGACTTTGTTCCTGGTGATTCATCGCAGCAGTTCACGATTGGGGCCAATATGGACCCCAAATAGGAAAGCGCGCTCATCAGATTCATCCGTGAGAATCGGGACATCTTTGCATGGAAACCTTCTGACATGCCGGGTGTACCGAGATAATTCGCTGAGCACCACCTTAATGTGGATCCTAAGTTTAAGCCAGTCAAGCAATTCCTCCGTCGTTTCAATGAGGAGCGGCGTAAAGCTATTGGGGAAGAGGTAGACCGGCTCTTAGCAGCAGGGTTTATCATGGAGGTTTTTCACCCGGAGTGGTTGGCCAACCCCGTGCTTGTGCTTAAGAAGAACGGCACGTGGCGCATGTTTGTAGATTACACAGATCTCAACAAGTCGTGTCCGGTTGATCCGTTTTCTCTCCCCCTTATCGACTAGATCATTGATGCAACGGCGGGTCGTGAGAGTTTATGTTTCCTGGATGCTTATTCGGGTTATCATCAGATCAAGATGGCAGTCAAAGACCAAGAGAAGACGTCTTTCATCATGCCTTTTGGAGCTTTCTGCTACGTGTCTATGCCTTTTGGACTCAAAAGTGCGCAGGCGACTAATCAACGCTGTGTGCAGAACTGTCTTCATAGTCAAATTGGACGCAATGTTCATGCTTATGTGGATGATATTGTGGTCAAATCAAGGAAGAAGGAGACTCTGCTTGACGATTTGAAGGAAACTTTTGATAACCTGTGAGTTTACAAGATGATGCTTAATCCGGCTAAGTGTGTTTTTGGTGTGCCTGCAGGCATGCTCCTGGGATTTTTGGTTTCAGAGCGGGGCATCAAAGCTAACCCGGATAAAATAAAGGCCATCACCTCATTATCTAAGCCGGCGTGCATTAATGATGTCCAACGCTTGGCGGTTCGTATTGCCGCTTTAAGCCGGTTCATAAGCCGCCTGGGCGAGAAGGCTATCCCTTTGTATCAGATGATGAAGAAGACAGATGATTTTGTCTGGAGTGATGCTGCCAATGATGCGTTTGAGGCGCTCAAAAAACAGTTGGTTGAGCCGCCTGTCTTGGCCGCTCCCGTGGAAAAAGAGCCTTTGCTCCTGTACGTGGCGGCTAATAATAAAGCTGTCAGTGCTGCAGTTGTTGTGGAGAGCAAGGAGGCAGGCAAAGAGTATCCAGTCCAGCGGCCGGTTTATTACGTCATTGAGGTTTTGACAGAGTCCAAGCAAAGGTACCCGCATTGGCAAAAGCTGGTGTTTGGAGTGTTCATGGCAAACCGTAAGTTGAAGCATTATTTTCTTGGACATCCAATCACGGTGGTCAGCTCTGCTCCTTTGGGAGATATTATTCAGAATAGAGAAGACACCGGCAGGATTGCTAAGTGGGCAATTGAGCTTGGACCTCCTAATTTGAGGTATGTACCTCGAATAGCTGTCAAGTCTCAAGCCCTGGTGGATTTTATCAATGACTGGACGGAGTGTCAAGCACCTGAGGAGAAGCCGGACAATACATATTGGACAATCCATTTTGATGGATCCAGACGGTTGGAAGGATCAGGCGCTAGGGTTGTTTTAACTTCCCCTCGAGGTGACAAATTTTGTTATGTATTAAGGTTAATGTTTCCTTGTACTAACAATGCAGCTGAGTATGAAGCTTTGCTTCATGGGCTCCGTGTGGCCAAAGAGATGAATTTGAGTCGGGTCAGATGTCTCGGCGACTCAGACCTTGTGGCCCAGCAAGTTTCTGGCACATGGGATTCTAAAGATCCTCGTATGGCGGCTTATCGCCACGCGGTTGATGTCATCGCTGATCATTTCAAGGGCTATCAGGTGGATCATATTGATCGTCGAAAGAATGAGGCGGCTGATGCATTATCTAGACTGGGGTCTCAGCGTAAGCCGGTGCCACCTAATGTGTTTCTGGATGTACTGCATCACCCGTCGGTTAAGTAACCTTCTGAGGAGGATCTTGTTGTACCTGACCCGAAAGGACAATTGGTGGCGGCTCTCCGCGCTATCCCTGATTGGACGCTGCCTTACCTGGCATATCTGACTCGTGGCGAGTTACCCGAGGACGAGACTTTGGCACGGAAAATCATAAGGCGGTCTAAGTCCATGACTATTGTCAATGGCGAGTTGCACAGATGCAGCGTGACTGGTGTTTTTCAACGATTCGTTTCTCCTGAGGAGGGCCGTGAAATCTTGCAAGAGATACATTCCGGCGATTGTGGTCATCACGCCGGGTCAAAGTCCCTGGTGGCCAAAGCTTTCCGGCACGGTTTTTACTGGTTGACAGCTCATGCAGACGCAGAGTATTTGGTCAGTAGATGTGACGGGTGTCAGAAATTTGGACGACGCGCCCATGTGCCGGCTCAAGTGTTGCGGATGATTCCGATCACCTGGCCGTTCGCGGTCTGGGGGCTTGATATGGTTGGACCGTTTAAGCGGTCCAAGGATAAGAAGACCCACCTCTCGGTGGCGGTCGACAAATTACTAAGTGGGTTGAGGCAGAGCCGGTCAGTAAGTGTGACGCAGCAACAGCAGTTCAGTTCGTCAAGAAGCTGATTTTTCGATTTGGTTATCCTCACAGTATCAATAGTGACAACGGTACAAATCTGTCCAAGGTGGCTATGAAAGAGTTCCGCGACAGTGAACACATCCGCCTTGATGTCTCCTCCGTGGCTCATCCAAAGTGTAATGGTCAAGAAGAACGTGCTAACCAAGAAATTCTGAGAAGGATAAAACCCCGGCTTATGGTTCCTTTGGAACGAACGCCGAGTTGTTGGGTGGAGGAATTACCTTCTGTTCTTTGGAGCATCAGAACCACCCCCAACAGATCAACAGGCTACACGCCTTTCTTCATGGTTTATGGCGCATAAGTCGTTCTCCCTAGTGATATCCGTCATGACTCGCCCAGGGTGGCGGCTTACGTTGAAACTGATAACGAGATGGCGCGTCAGGATGCATTGGATGCCTTGGATGAAGAACGGGATCTTGCAGCAGCACGGTCAGCGATTTATCAGAAAGATCCGCGCCGCTATCATAGCCGCAGAGTCAAGACCCGGACGTTCCAGGAAGGCGACTTAGTGCTTCGCCTGATTCAAGACGAGACATATATGCATAAGTTATCGCCCCCTGGGAAGGACCTTTTGTTATCAGCAGAAATCTCAACAATGGTTCCTATTATCTCGTCGATGTACGGGAGAGAGACAAGTCACGCACTTCTGGGGAGGAGGCTGCCAGGCCGTGGAACATTGCTCATCTTCGGCCTTACTACACTTGAACCACCGGCTCTCATCAATGTACATACTTCTGTCATTGTGTATACCATTTTTTATAATATAATAAAGCCGCCATCCCCATAATTCGAGGCCTCTGTCGTTTTCCTGCACCAAGTTTTTGGGCAAAAAGTTGATCGTTCATAAGGTCACTTGGGGGCTTCCAACCCACTGGGTTTAGCTTTCATACCCTCTTGACCGGCTTAAAAGCCATATTTGAGTTAAACCTGCCTGCTTGCAACTTGCTACTCCGCTTGGTGACCCGCCGAACGTTTGACAGTCAATCTTTTTTAAGACCCTAAACTTGTCAAAGTTAAACCGGCGGCTTATGTCACATGAGAGCCGGCTTACAGAGACTGAGGATAAACTCACCTATCTGCTGTAGTCTCTCCGCTCTGTGGCCCGTTCGTACTCTTAACAATCAATCTTTTTTAACACCCTGAACTGGTTAAGGTTAAAACGACGGATTTATGTCACGTGAGAGCCAACTTATGGGATTTTGGGCATTCATATCTTTCATTACGGCTGAAAATTTACGGAGAATATTTTTGGAAAATATAAAAAATACTAGAGAAAAAAGATACCGGAGAGGAGTCTCGAGGAGGCCACAAGCCTAGGGGGCGCCCCCCTGGCTTGTGGGTCCCTCGAGCATCCCCCTGACTTGATTCCAATGCCAAGTACTCCTATAAATCGAGAAACCTCCAGAAAGAAACCTAGATCGGGAGTTCCGCCGCCGCAAGCCTTTGTAGCCACGAAAAACCAATCGGGAGCCCGTTCCGGCACCCTGTCGGAGGGGGAAACCATCACCGGAGGCCATCTTCATCATCCCGGCGGTCTCCATGATGAGGATGGAGTAGTTCACCCTCGGGGCTGAGGGTATGTACCAGTAGCTATGTGTTTGATCTCTCTCTCTCTCGTGTTCTTGAGATGAAACGATCTTGATGTACCGCGAGCTTTATTAATATAGATTCATCATATGGAATTTTCCCCTCTCTATCTTCTTGTGATGAATTGAGTTTTCCCTTTGAAGTTTTCTTATCGGATTGAGTCTTTAAGGATTTGAGAACACTTGATGTATGTCTTGCGATGGGATATCCGTGGTGACAATGGGATGTTCTATTGATCCACTTGATGTATGTTTTGGTGATCAACTTGCGGGTTCCGTGACCTTGGGAATCTATGCATAGGGGTTGGCACATGTTTTCGTCTTGACTCTCCGGTAGAAACTTTGGGGCACTCTTTGAAGTTCTTTGTGTTGGATTGAACATGATGAATCTGAAATTGTGTGATGCATATCGTATAATCAAGCCCATGGGTACTTGTGGTGACATTGGAGTATCTAGGTGACATTAGGGTTTTGGTTGATGTGTATCTTAAGGTGTTATTTTAGTACGAACTCTAGGGCTGTTCGTGACACTTATAGGGATAGCTCATAAGATTGATCGGAAAAGATAACTTTGAGGTGGTTTCGTACCCTACAATAATTTCTTCGTTTGTTCTCCGCTATTTGTGACTTTGGAGTGAACTCTTTGTCGCACGTGAGGGATTTACATATGATTCAACTATGTTAGTATTGTTGAGAGAACTTGCACTAGTGAAAGTATGAACCCTAGGCCTTGTTTACAAGCATTGCAATACCGTTTTTGCTCACTTTTGTTACTTGCTACCTTGCTGTTTTTATATTTTCAGATTACAAAAACCTATATCTACCATCCATATTACACTTGTATCACCATCGCTTCGCCGAACTAGTGCACCTATACAATTTACCATTGTATTGGGTGTGTTGGGGACACAAGAGACTCTTTGTTATTTGGTTGCAGGGTTGCTTGAGAGAGACCATCTTCATCCTACGCCTCCCATGGATTGATAAACCTTAGGTCATCCACTTGAGGGAAATTTGCTACTGTCCTACAAAACTCTGCGCTTGGAGGCCCAACACGAGTCTACAAGAAGAAGGTTGTGTAGTAGACATCACACCTTCAGGTCAGCTTCTGCGGCTAATTGCCTGGCCAATGCTCGAGACGCTCTAAAGCAACGAGCATAGTCGTCTTGCATGAATTCTGACCCGTCGGCCTTCAGCTGTGGAAAACCTCCCACCATCTCCTCCGGGTTAAGCTCCGGTGCATACGCCAGAGCCCGGCTCAAAGCATCTATTGCGCCCTTGCGGGCGGCTGACTTCTTCATTTCTTCAAAATGCTTGGGGATGGTGGAGAGGCACTTCAGCACATCTTTGATCAACTTTGGAGTCCCCTTTTCACCAAAAACATCCCTGATGGTGAAGAGGCTTCCAGCATACAGCTGCTAAGTAAATGAATACAAAGCTTTCAGCTTAAGCAAGTTGTCATCTGGAAGGTTACGAGTTCGACGGCCTACAAACAGTTCAATTGTATAAGTCGCCGGGCGAGTCTTTCTAAGACTGTTTGAAAGGAATGCTGATAAAATAAATCAGCAAGACATACCAAAGACAGCCTCAGTCATCCGAGATACATGGCGTTTGAGACTGGTTCTTCAGCAATGGGTTTAAGTTGGCTCTCGGCGTCTTCGGCACGTTTGGTCAAGGCGGCTTGATTGGCTTCAACAGTTTGTTTGTATGCCTCAAAATCCGCCTTGATCTTTTCCAGTTCTGTTGACGAGAGCCGCCACTTTGCATCAGCTTCAGTTCGGGCATTTTGTTGCAACGCCAGGTCCTTCCTAAGGTCAGCCAAACTGGACTCGGCCACGTGTAACGCTTCCTGCACAATATAATTGTCAAAGTTAAGCCGCCAGTATGGTTTATAATGGAGTTTGGGGCACTGAAGAAGGTTGTTACAAGTCTCAAGCAGATTGCAAGCAATATACTTGACACTTGGGGGCTAATGTATATCAGTTCTTTCAAAGTCTACAATACAAACAAGACCCGGATCATCTTCACGAAGATAACCCGGCCCTTGGGGGCTACACTTGGCATTTTTCTATCATACAGTAAGTGCCGGCTCATTATTTCCATAAAGATCCGACACTTGGGGGCTACACGCTGGTCTATTGAAGTCTACGTGTTGCTGAAAACCCGGCTTATTTTCAAGAAAATAAGCCGGCCCTTGGGGGCTATGTAAGGTTATAGAAGGGAAAGAAGGTTAAGTAACTCATATTTTTTCTTCATCATGGCAACCAAGTTGGCCTCCATGTCCCGGCTGGTGGCGAGGAGGCTCAGATAGCCACAGTGCAGTTCATCAGCAGTAAGCTTCTCCAAATTGGGAAGATCAAGCTTAACCCTCTCCTTCTCAGGCGAAGGCGCCTCATCCTTACTAATGTGCTTGGTCAGCACGTTGGAAGGGGCGGGAGCTGTATAAGCCGTTCCGGTGATGGTAACCTCTTCCTCATGAGAAGTCTTATCTTCAACTATTGGCAGAGGGTTGGGCGGCTTAGGATCAGCTTCCGGATTAGCCTCAGGGATCACAATGTCAACATACGCCGGCTCAGTAGGCTGGGGAGCTTCGTCATGGGCGCCTTGGTCAGCTTCAGAGGGCTCGACTTGAATTTCAGGAGTGCCAAGCTTTGGGTTCTCCGGCTCTGAGATGTCAGGGGTAGCAGACGACCCGCTTAGTTTCCTCTTCTTGGCTTGTGCTCTATGAACGAAAGATGTCAGGATAAATTTTATACAAGGATAAGAAATTAGCAAACAATATTGGATGCAGGGAAGAAAGTTACCCTGGGTTGATGACAAGAGGCAGCAGCTTAGAAGCGGTTGAGTCGCCAGAGGAAGGAGGAGTCTCCTGAAAAACATTAAAATTGAGTAGTATAATCAGTTTTACTGCATATGGCTGGTATACAGAAGAAACGAAAATGAAATTATAAATCACCTCGTTACGACGTTTCCACGGCTCCAGAGCATCGGGTAAGCCAGCCAGAAGATCTTCAGAGCTGCCACTCCGGGTTTGACGCCTGGAGTCATGTTGCTGCTTCTTCAAAAGAAACTTGGGATCCAAGTGAGCAAGGGGGTGTGAAAACTTAACTTTCCGGATGACCCGCCGTATTTTCTCTCTTGGCAAGGGTTCTGAGTCGGAGGAGATGGTAGTTACCTCTGCTGTGCCGGCTTGGCTTGTCTCCACGTCCCCCTGAGAGGAGTCAGCGTCAATAAATTGTATGAAAAGAAAGCCAAGAGAGTCAAGTTCTACCTCCGAGTCATCAAGCTCAAGCAGCTCATTAGCTATCGGTTTCTTCTTACGAGCCGGAGCCCGGGTCTTAGTCGCTTTTGTCTTATTCTTTGAAGTAGAGGTTGTGTTTAGTCTCTTCTTCCAGAAAGGAGAGCCGGCCTGCATATGTAGGTGCATTTGCAGGAAGGTTAAATAAGATAAAGCGTGGAGTTTAAAGGAAAAGAGTGAAAGGTTAAAGTAAGGTCTTACTTCAGGAGCTGGGTTGAGAGCATAAAAGGGGCTTAACCCCATTTTGTTGCAAACTTCTTGAGGCTCTCCCCGTAGTGATTTGACGATTGCATTGAGGTTTTTGTGTGTCAGTGGTGTCTAGTTGAAGCGCTGAGGGTCATTCACCTCACTAGTGTATTCACACATTAAGCTGCCGCGCCGGCTTAATGGTAAGATTCTCCAGGACACCCAGCAGCGGGTTAGATCAACGCCAGTCAGCCCATTAGCCAACAAGGCTCTAATCTTTGAAAATGTTGGAGCGTATTGGGCGCGCTCTATGGCAGACAGCCGGTCTGGGAGATCGGTGGTGGTGCAGAGCCGGTAGGGTCGATAACCCAGCAGTGGATTCTCTCCGGCCGGAGAAGTGTCTTTACAATAACACCAAGTATGATTCCAGTCCTTGGGGTGGCTAGGCAGAGTCATCGAAGGAAAGGAAACATCTCTTCATCTCTGAATGGAAACACCACCAAGTGCAAGGCTTGGTCCATCAGCAATCTCTGTCTAGCGGTTGATGTAGAAGAAATCTCTGAAGAGGTCGACGGATGGCTCTTCTTGCAGATATGCTTCACAGAAAATTTGGAACTGGCACAAATTGGTAACAGAGTTGGGGCCAGTGTCCTGAGGATGCATCTTGTAGAAATGCAGGGCGTCCCAGAAAAACTTTGACCCGGGTGGTGAGAAGCCGCGGAGAAGATGGTCTACGAAGATGATAACTTCCCCATCCTTGGGCTCGGGAGTGATTTCAGCGCCTGGAACTTGCCAATGAATGACGTCTTGAGCCGGCAAAACCCCCATGACCACGAAATCATTAAGAATCTCCTCAGTAACCCCGGAGCCTACCCAGTCGCAAGAGGCGGGGGCTTTAGCCATGACGGCGGGTTGAACACTGTGGAAGGACATGGATACGCGGCAGATTAAGAAGGCTACATGGTTAAAACAAATATGACTCTAAGACGGCGACGCTACTTGGCGGGTCATTATTAAGCTATGAGCCGCCGCCAACTACAGGTATGAAGTGGATTATATCTTGCCAGGGAGATCCCGCAGCATGATGGCGGGTCAAATTGACAGTAAAATGTTGAAAATATTGCTAAGTGTGGACAAACAAGTTCCACTAACTATGGTTGCAGCTACAAGATCTACAGACGAAGATAAAAGGAAAGCATTTCCTAAACCTAAAAATGTACCGAGAAGGAACAACAATTCATATACAGATTCCAATGAAGGAACGATCTATACTGGATATGGAATACATGTTAAGAGGAGCGCCGCGCGATTTAACCATCGTTGCAGAGCCTAAAGGTACTTTCTTTCCAATCAATGATGAACAATCCGACGAACAACGGTGAACTCGGAAGGAAAAACCGACGAACTAATGCGGATCTAAGAGGGAAGAAGGTGCGGGCGCGCACCGGCGAGTTCTGGACACAATCAGGGCGATACAACGGCCTTGCTGAGGATGACGGCGAGGTCCGGACGGCGCGGTGGAGCTTCAGTCGCACGAGTGCCGGGAGGAAGAAGAAGAGAGAAGCGGCGGCGGGGGGGGGGGGGGGGGGAAAGTGAAAAGGATGGGACCCCCCCCCCCCCGTGCCTATTTATAAGGGGGATGGAACAGCAACAGTCCAGCGTGGGAATCGAGGAGACAAAGTGATGATTGACCAAAAAAACGCCTCGATTCTCGGGGTGACCAGTTAATGCAAAGATCCGTTGTGATGTCATTAAAGATCTTTTGGATTTATCAGAAGTGACGTCATCCATTTCTACATGGCGGGTTATGAAGGTTTTCTTCCAGGAAAGGTGGTCATGAAGAACACAAGATTCCCCAACCAGAAGACTTGAAGATTGACATGAACAGGTTCAAATCAATTTGGGGCCTAATGTTGGGGATATAACCCCATGGTGAGACCCGCCCAGGAGGGGCCGGGTTAGGAAGTTGGCGGCTTAAACGGCAAGGCCTTAAGCGGGCCGGAAGACTGAGACGGGCCTGTTGATAAGTTACCAGATGGGCCGGGCTTAGGCCCAGGGCTGGAAGGCAGTGTATGACCCGGAGGTGTAAGCCGCCGGGAGATGACTTGCCGGATAGGGCAATTCGATTTAGAGATAAGGTCGGTTATTAGATGTGACCCGGCCCGGACTCTTGTACGCCCAGGGCCTCGACCTATGTATATAAAGGTGGTTTCCCTCGGCGTCTTAGGCCACGAAACCTTTGATCGAGAGCTAGGTCAAGCGAATCCGCTCCCTTGTAATCGATACTCCATCAATACAACTCAAAGCGGGATGTAGTCTTTTACCTCCTTCGAGAGGGGCCGAACCTGGGTAAACCTGTGTCTTTTGTCCCGAACAACCCCTTCGAGTTAACCGCCGTAGCGATGGCTTCACCCTTAAGTCCTTTCACTAGGACATCTGCCGTGATAAAAACCACGACAAGTGTTATCTTCCATATTTTGCGCTCCTAACATGCTCGGGGTTGTTATGGGGACCCCCTTGACCATTCATTTTAGATTAAAACTTGTCTGGCAAGACCCAACTTTGGTACTACATTTGCTAAACAACTTAATAAAAATGCATAGGGCTTAGCTACCCCGTGGATAATTAATCAACAACCCGGGCCAGTGCTCCTCATGAGTGTTGGTCCAAACTAGAGACACTTGTGGGGCCACCTCGGGGCAACTCGAGGGATGTCTATCAGGCCACTGTACGTAGTGCTCATCCGGTCGTGTCCTGAGAACGAGATACGTGGCTCCTATCGGGTTCGTCGACACGTTGGGCGGTCTTGCTAGACTTGTTTTACCTTTCTCGAATGTCTTGCACGAGGAATTCCGAAAATACTTCGGGCTATCTCGAGGTTGAGGTTTTCCAATGGAATTGCCTAGGAAATCACGGGATTCATGGTCGAGGTTATTCCCGCGGCGTGTGGTTAGTTTGTGATGGATGAGTTGGAGCACCCCTGCAGGGTTAAATCTTTCGGAAAGCCATGCCCGCGGTTACGTGGCAACATGGAAATTTGTTTAACACCCGGTTATAGTAAACTTGAAGTAAACCCAAATAAAATATACCAATCGTGTGCGTAACCATGACTGTCTCTGCTCGTGAACATGAACCAAGAGAGAACATGGTGGGGTTATGATTGACGTAAGTAGGTGTTCAGGATCACTCAGTGATCATGCTAGTTCACGACCGTCATGCGTAGGCCACCATATTTACATTCTTGTCCTCGTATGTACGTTACGTATCCTGATGAGTAGGGGCGCTTCGTGGTGGAGTTCCTGGGATAGCAAGACAGTTTGCATTGCTTCTTTTATCGTTTGATTTCATCCGTAGTCGGACCTTGTCTTCTGGATGAATGTATGAATAATTTGTGTGGATTTGTAAGATAGCGTGTGGCGAGTGCAAGCCAACTCATATACTCATCTCTTCCTACTTGTATGCAATGATTACTTGTACTTGCGAAACGACAAGATGCGCTTCTATCCCCGTCGAGGCCCTCGTGCCTTAATAGGGATAGGACCGCATCTTGGGAGTTGCACCTAGGACCGGAAGTTCCGGGGGTGTACCGGAAGTTCTGGGGGTCACGGGAAATTGTGGGGAAAACCGGGGGTTTTTGGTGGAAACTTTCTGGTTAGGCCGAAAGTTTCGGGCTAGGGCGGAAAAACTCGATTTCATGGGTGAAAATTGATGGGGGAAAAGAAAGTTTGGGGGGATTTAGTGCTGTGAAAACTAGATCTACTTGCCAAACACGAATTCCATGGATCAAAATCAACAAAATCTCACAAGAACCAACAAATTGCAAAAAAATTGGTGAGGCTATTTTTGGTGGGGATTTTCGAATTGGGACAAAAACACACAAAATTAGGCTATAAAATGAAGGGGAGGACTCCAAATTCGTGAGAAACGTGGCTCTTGATACCAATATGGTACGGGGCACACCTGTTTGTGTCGATCTTTCACGAATTGGAGGTGGATTTGTGAATGAACACGAAGAACACGAGGGGGAAATCACAAGAGAAACACTCAAGAACAACTCCAATCACACATCCACTATGCTCACATACACACAAAATCCACCAGGGTACAAGAACAACAAAGGGAAAGAGGATACATGGTAGAGTTCATCCCAAATCCCATAGGGAGATGAGGCCTTGGAATCCCGGAGGATCTTCCCGTGCAAGGGGCCTTGACATCCACTACGGGTCTTCTCTCATAGAGGCATCTACTCCATGGGAGAGGTAGTGGAAGGAGCAAAAGCTCATCTATCTATGAGCTAAATCATTGCTAACCCTAGAAATGAGGAGGTGCAGGACTATATATAGTCTAGGGCAAAGTGGGGGTGAGAAAGGGGTACATGGGCCTCCGGCCCGAGTGGCTGCCCGCACACAGGCCGGAGGTTCCGGGCGCCGGAAGTTCTGGGCGGGATCCGGCAGGGTTCCGGGCTAGGCCGAAAGTCTGCACGCCTGGTGTCGCCTGTAGTCGAGGAGGCCGGAAGTTTCGGGCAGGCCGGAAGGTCCGGGGTCCGGAGATTCCCGATGGGTTTCGGGCTGCTTCTGGGATATCCAGAGAGTTGGCACGCCCATAGTCGGCTGTGGTCGAGGAGGCCGGAAGTTCCGGGCAGGCCGGAAGGTCCGTGGTCCGGAGGTTCCGGGCAGGCCGGAAGGTCCTGGACTTCCAGAGACTTGTCCTCGCTTCTTCTTCCTTCTCCGCTTCCAAGCTTCCCTCACGGATGGTGTAGTCCTACGTAGGTGCTGGCACTCATCATCATCCGTGAAGCTCCGACAATACCTATGCATGCACATGAGAGGAGTGTCAAGTAGTATTCCATCCTCGAAGGGGTCAAGTGAGTACGCGTAAAGGAGATGATTCACCTTTATGTATGTGGAGTAAACGTGGCACGTGTCACTTGCCAAATGGACGCTTGTCTTGGTGATGTCTGTAGGATGCTCCGCATCAGATAAGCATTACATAATTGTTATTCTTGTTTCATCAAATGATTTCAATCCTTCTTCCGGAGTTGTTCATAATATCAAATTCTTGATTCCAAGTTGTTCATCTTTTCTTTTCCGGAGTTCCAAGTTTTTCTCAAGTATCTCTTCGCAAAGTTCCATATAAATCTTCGTAAGGTCTTAATCTTATTCTTTTCAACCTTCAATTCTTTTCTATCATCCTTTCTTTTCCGGTGTTCTTCCAAGAGGGTCTTCATGGTGATGCGCCAAGGATTTAATTCTTTCTCGAAGAGTTCTTCAAGTTTCATGTTGGAGGATCTCAAGTATTCTTGTCTTGCATTTCAATGTGCAATTCTTTGTCCCTTATCTTTTGTGATGGTGTTATAGTATTCTTGATTCATGAGGAGTCTCGAAGAGAACTTGTCAAGAATGAGATATTTAAAACCATCATGTCTTCCTCGGAGTTATCTTGGATTAGGTTCCACCTAAAGCATTTCCTAAGGATTGTTGCTATTATGGTGTTTATCATGATCCAAGTTCTCTATGTATCCTCTTGGTGTAAGAAGTTTGCATGTCTTGTTGGTCCCAACGAATCAATTGTTTCTGTTAGTGGCCGGTTGTCACCTCAAAATTTTGAGACGTTTTCAATAAGCCCACTACAAGCTAAATCTTTTCATTATTGATTTTCCAACAACTCCGTTCAATCCTTCTTTGTAAGGATGCTTTTCAAATTCAAGTTTGGTAGGAATTGTCATTTTCTTCTCCGTTCTTTTATTTCCAAGGATCTACCTTCTATTCTTTTGTTCCGGAGGCATTGTGATGTTGCTCTCTTCGACCCATCATCTCGGTTGTCAAGATCATATTCCTTCGCCTTGCTTATCCATTTAATCCTATTTTCAAGTTCTTTACATCTTATCAAGTTTTGCTTCTCTTTTCAACCAGAGTACTTCCCAAATTCGTTCTTCTCATTCCTTGGATATTTTGCTTCAACCGGAGTTGTTTCAAATTCATTCACATTCTTACAAACTCTTTATGTCTTTGTAACTCTTTCTTCATATCATTGCAACCTCCAAGGTTCGTTGGTTGCACTCATTTGTGTTGGAGATATGCCCTAAAGGCAATCATGTGATGATTTCATTTCCTATGTATTCATGAGTATTTTGTATTGTCCTTTAACATCATCAGTGATATGTATCAATAAATATGTGACTTATTTGTGAGACTATATATAGTATGATGATTGTTAATAGGCCCTAGTTGTTAAGGTTATGCGGACACATATCCTTTACTAGTATACGATTCAATTGATGACTACGTTTCACAAGTCATGTGCATAGAGATGCTAAACTGATAGTATGGACTTGGGGATTGAGATCACCGAGTCGGACAGACCCACTTTGAGACACAGCAAGATAATGTCATCTATTAGTCTCAAGTACAATGTATATGCCATGTCCTAGACCGTAACTCCGTAACTGGGTAGTTATAAAGGTAGCTTTTGGGTGAGTCGTGAGACATGCCGCGAGACATGGTTGACCAAGATGGGATTTGCCCCTCCGTGAGGAGAGATATTCTCTGGGCCCTCACGTGTGATCAGATTCAGAAAGCATGGCCATGCGACATGGGTTAAGTGTTAACCTAGTTCGAGAATTTGCATCACGGTTTTGAGAAGAGATGTCGAGCTACCACAAGGGTGACAAGTACTCGCCTTGAGCTCTACAACCAATATCATGAGGCAAAAGGAATGTTGTATATGACACATTGTCGAGGTTCGTCTAACGACTTTGCGCACACATGGGAGTTGGCATGTTCTGCTAGGAGCCGCTACCGACTATCGACTCGGGTCGTGTCCATGTCTATGTGAACCTATAGGGTCGCACACTTAAGGGATTGCAGCCCATTCGGATTGGATCCGAATGGAAAATGGGACTAGACTCGTCGTGGGCCTCAAGTGTTGAGCCCATCTCGGAGGTCTATATAAAGGGAAGTGGGCGCACCTTTAAGGGTTGATCTTTTTCCTCCTGTCGACACCCACTGCCACTCCCCATGCCACCATGCCGTGCGATCGGACCTAGCAGTCCACCGCCCGACGCTGCCCCCGTATGTGTGGATACCTTGGAGGCATCACATCAGCGGTGCTTGGACGAACCGTTCGAGGGATCCGTGACGAACCGTTCGAGCTGTTCGTGGGAGATCACTGCTCGTGGGAGATCGGCTATAGGCGGTGGGGACAAATCGGCTGATCGACTACACGCATCACCAACTCTACTTCCGCTGCGGTGACTATGCGTCTAGTGGTAAACCCGATCCCGTGATCTATTTCAAGCAGCATGTTCTTGGGTGCGCGGTAGAATTTTTTTATTTGGCGCTAGCGTAGCGTACTGCGTGTTCCATCAGTGGTATCAGAGCCTCCACTGTGTGGTGATAGATTCGGTTATTTGCATATGAGATATGTAGATCGGTTCAGGTGCGGGTCGATGAGATCGGCCGTGCACGTCAGTGTTGATGGTTCGTTTCGTGATCTTGCTTCCGTGATCGTGATTCATACGTCGTGACACGAATTACCCCTATCGATCGGTTTCCGCCATGGAGATAGACAGTGGAACATAAATCGAGATGTAGCACGCGAAGATCAATGAGATTGATCGAACCGGAGCAAAGATCGACACCGTGGAAATGTGATTTCCGCAGTCCTGAAATATGTTGGAGGAGTCATAGTAAAACGGGCATAACTTTTGCATACGAACTCCGTTTTCGCTCCACGACCTGTCAAGCTGAACTACACAAAAAGATGCATTTCACCTTCAAATGCTTTGCCGTTTCCGGCGATATTTTCGAGGTCAAAATCCTCTTGGAAAATAGAGTTTCGGACAGTTTTATTTTCGGCGGTAGAACGTCTAACTTGTTTTTGTAGGGAATGCTTGTGATTTGGTATAGCCCATGAATGTTGCTAGTAAATTATTAAATCATGACCTGTGTGTCATGAGTGCCGCAACCGGCTGGAGCCATATGGTTGTCCCATTATTTTATTAATGACCTGCGTGTCAACATGAGATGCCTTGTAATGTAATTTACTCTCATAGCTATTAGTTTGTAATAGCATAGTATCTTATGTAACACTTGGCGGTTGACACCATGTGTGGAGATGGAGATCACCACAAGGGCAACCATGCATGGAGATGGAGATCGCCATGGGCATGCAGCGCACGTGGAGATGGATATGACCATGCGTTGATGAAAGGGGCTATACCATATCACACATATATATACTGCATGTGAAAGTTTATCCTTTTTATGCGCCCTTCTTTTGCATGATAGATGTTTTAAGTAGGGTGATCCCTCAAAGAATGTCAAGTAAAATTGCCTCCCCAATTGCTGCACCATCACATGTTAAGTATTTTTAGTGGTGGGCCTATAAAATTAGGGTGCTGCTAATTCTCCTTAACGTGGTGTGTTTGTGTCGGACACTTACGAGCTAAGCATTGGTTAACTTGTCGTGGCTATCAAAACAGTTTTGGGCCTCGAGGCATAAGAGTTGGCGCGGCATGAGATGTCCCCAACAAACAAGAGTCGTATAGAGATACGATTAGCAAGTGTTGCTTACCGAGTGATCTAGTCTTCTAGCGGTGATGCAAAAACTCACTAGTTGACATGCGGATCTTGGATCTTGAATCGCTAAGAATCAACGGAGGGATGTTGATTTTAGTGGGAGTAATGTTCTTATTAAAATGTTTAATTTGAATTACTCTTTATGAACACATGTCTTAGTGTTTTGCATATTTCTGTTGTAGATCAATGGCACCACCTGCTCAACCCAGTTTTTCCTTGAAATCAATCCTAGAAAAGGATAAACTGAATGGAACAAACTTTACCACCTCGTATAGAAATCTGAGAATTGTTCTCAGGCATGATAAAAAGGAACATGTTCAAGAGGAACCCCTTCCAGAGGAACCTGTCGAGAATGCTAATGCCACGGCCAGGAATGCCCACCAGAAACTCGTTGATGAGTCCAACGAGATCAGTTGTCTCATGCTGGCTTTTATGGAGCCCGATATGCAGCAGCATTTCAAAAACATTGAGGCTTTCGATATGATCGAGAACCTCAAGAGCATGTTTCAGATGCAGGCAAGGACCGAAAGGTTCAACATCTGGCGATCCTTCATGGATTGTAAGCTGAAAGAGGGTGATCCACTGAGCCCGCATGTGATCAAGATGATCGGATACATGCAAGCATTGGATCGGTTAGGCTTCCCACTTGGGGACAAATTGTCCACGGATACAATTCTGGCTTCTCTTCCGACTAGCTATGGGGCGTTCATCTCAAACTTCCTGTAACAGCCCGAGACCGACGCTTAGAAGATTCCCGTTTTTTCTGTTGTCGTCGTGTGATTCATTTGTTGGTTGCATTCATCATCGCATCATTCACATCATCCGCATTGCATCGACACTCCGTTATCTTCATTTTTTTCAAACTTGTATCCGTTCATAGTTGTCGGTTCTCTCCGTTTTGTCGTGGACCGTTTCGAGGCCAACCGCACACGCACGCGCCCACAACATCGTTTAAAAAAATTCTTAAAGGTGCGCGAAAAATATACACGGATTGGGTCGAAAGTTGGCATGCGGTCTGGTTTTATTGTAGGTAGACCGCCTGCCAAATTTCATCGCAATCAGAGTTCGTTTGATACCCGAACGATCAACCGTAGCGGCATCGTCATCGGATATATTATGAGTCATTTTTGGTGTTTTAAAACTGGTGTCACGGGCCGCAATTCCCTCTCTCCTCTAGACCTAGCCCAACTACACAGCCCAACACAACCCACCTAAGCAACCCCACGATCGGAGCCGCCGGATCACGATCCTACGGTTCGAAAACGGGCAAAACCCCCTCTCCTAACCCCCACTGTCTATAAATAGTCAGCCTACCCTACCTAAAATGGAGAAACCCTAGCACCACCTCAATTTCCGCGCCGCCAGCCACCTTCCACCTTGCTGCCGCCGCCGCACATCGTTTTCCGTGCCCGGCCGACCAGCCGTCGCCACTTGGCGGGCAGCCAGCCACCAAGCGCCGCCGTCAGTCGCGCCCACAGCCACTCCCGAGCCGCCACATGTCCTGTGCTCCTCCACCAACCGCCGTCGGCCCGCCGGAGCCCATCGCGGGCCCACCCCGGGCCCGAAACGGGCCGCGCCAGCCCGCGCCCGAGCTCCCAGCCCCGCGCCTCCGTCGCCCGAGCCGCGCCCCATCGCCCCGCCGCCGGAGCCGCGCTCGCGCCACCGGCCGCCTCCGCGAAAGCTGCAGCGTGCCGGAGTGCTCCGCCGCCGCGCCCGCGCACCACAACCTCCGGCCCGACCCCGCGCCGCCGCGCCTAGCGCCACCCTGCCGCGTAACCGCCGCCGCCGCAAGCCATGGAGGGAGCTCACCGGAGCTCCGCTCACCCCCCCCCTCGACCCCTGCCGTCCCCGGATCCGGCACCTGCACCCCCAGATCCGGCGAGGACCGGATCCCCCCTCGCCTTGCTGGCCTCGGTGCGAGCCGCCGCCGTCGTCAAGCTCCGGCCATGGCGCCGGGACGACCCATCCATCCTCGCCCTTGGACGCCGCGGGCCCGCCATCCAAACGGCCGGACCCGACCCGTCCCGCACGTCTTCGTCCCATTTCGACCCGAGGTGAAAAAAAACGACTAAGTCCCTAAACTGTGTGCAAATCATCATGTTGGCATCTTGTTTGGCTCGTATCTCGATAACCGTGCATCGGATGTTGAAGTGATATATATGAAATATTGTCTACTCAATGTGCTCTTCATCATGGTGGTACTTGTTTGAGCATTAGGGTTAATTTGCATGCCCGTATCCTTGTTGCAAAAGTGCTCCGTGTCGTAATTGTCATAACTGTTGAAACTGTTTTTTTTTCATACTTCCATGGACGATCGCAACTCATCCGTAGGCCTTTTGCATGTAGTGTCTTCATGAAAGTTGCTATATATTATGTCTACTTTGATGCCATTCCTCTGGTTGCTAGGTAGGACTTCATTATCATGTTATTTTGTTGCTCTCAAGTAGCTATCGCGTTAAAACTGAAATCTGTTAACGATGAGTTCCGTTTTGCGAGCATCATATTAAACAAACCATGCATCCTATGTAATTTTGCCAATGGTATGATTTGAAGTTTGTCATGTCTATTTGCTATTAATGTCCTTGCCATGCTCATAATTTATTGTCATGCTATTGTTATTGCCATGTCAACATGCCTAGTCAAACTGCAGTTTTGGGAGATAGTTAAAATTTCACTAAGTCTGGAACTGTTATTTTGTTGCCATGTTGTCATGTGATTTGCTATTGATCTAGGAGTCTTTTGTGGTTGGTCCCAAGGATTCTTTTGTTAATCATGTTGTTGTCTACCACGTTGTGTCTTTTGATGCCATGTATAGGATTTGCGTCATAGTTATATTCATTGTCGAACATGTCAATCTGTTAAAACTGCTGTACATGTCTAGTCTAATTTTCACAAAGTCTGAGAATCTGTTTTCTTCATGATGCCATGTTGTGTTGATGTTTGCCATGAATCTGTGCAAAATTTGATGTTGCCATAATAGAATGAATTGTAGTGCATCATGTCCTGTACCATGCGGTTAAGTTTCTTGCCAATATATGACATGTAGCATATAGTTTTACTGCTGCCAATATGCCTCCGTGATAAAACTGTTATGCTAAAAACTGTTATTTTCACTGTCCTAATCTGCTATATTTTACTGCCATGTTGTGAGCTTCCTATCATGTGATCCATGACTCTTTTGAGTATGATATGAGAAGATGAAATGAAGTGTCTGTTATATGCTACTGCCCCATGCTTAGTTTATGCATATTAGGATCTTGGAGCTTGTTGTTTTCATGTGTGCAATATGCCATGCCGCTGTTTTGGTCAGATTATGTCTATAACCTGTGTTGCTTGTTGTGGTTGAACCGTAGCTCCGTTTTGGGAATGCCATATATGAATCTTTCCTAGGATTGCATGTAGTATCATATTATCATGTTGCATCCATGTTTTGACGTGCTTGTGGTTGTCTTTTTCATGCATTTTGCATTCATGACATGTTCATCTTGTGTTGGTCATATCTTTTAGACCGTAGCTCCGTTTTAGATGATCCATATATGTAAATCTACTAGAATGACGTGCAGAATCACATGATGCATTTTTTTGCTGTTTAACAAATATAAAACATGCTTAGTTCAGATCTGGACCAATTTCGAAATTAACACATGGGGTCGTTTTGGAAATGCTATATGTTGTTCCCGACCTCATTTAATATGCCTAGATGTGTAGCTTACTTATGCTTCACCTCTTGCCATGTTAATAACATTTAAACGTGCCATGTAAATAAACGAGAGTTAACTAAATGTTTTGAACGTGGAGTTTCGTCAATATGCAACCCGTTGCATATTGAACTTCACTTAATGTGTAGTAATCGATTGTTGCGATTTGCCATGCCTTGCATATTTAAACTTGACATGCATCATATTTGTTTGTGCATCATGTCATGCATATGTTGTGTTGTTTATCAGGTGTTGATTGTTGTTTCCGGGTTGCTTTTTCTCGATAGAGTTCCGAAAGCGTTCGGAGTGAGAGGATTCGTTGGACTACGTTGGCTCGTTTCTTCATGGATTCGTTCTTCTTCCAAGCGGGATCTCAGGCAAGATGACCATTTCCCTGTATACCATTACTATCATTGCCATGCTAGATGTCTCGTTTCTATTGCTTGTCTCGCTACCTACCACTTGTAAGTCAAGCCTCCCAAAATGCCATGATAAGCCTCTAACCCTCCACATCCCAGCAACCATTGTTTGGCTATGTTACCGCTTGCTCAGCCCTTCTTATAGCATTGCTAGTTGCAGGTGCAAATTGTTTCCATGTGTCAACATGGATATCCTGTTGATATATCACAATATTATTGCTATTTAATTTGATGCACATATATACTTGGTAAAAGGTGGAATGCTTGGCTTTTTGCCCGGTGTTTTGTTCCACTTTTGCCGCACTAGTTCCGAGTACCGGTGTTATGTTCCATATTTTGCGCTCCTAACATGCTCGGGGTTGTTATGGGGACCCCCTTGATTTTCATTTTGGGATAAAACTCGTCTCGCAAGGCCCAACATTGGTTTTACCATGTGCCTAATAACTAATAAAATTGCATGGGGACCTGCCGGCACCCGCGGATCTTTAATCAACAACCCAGGCCAGTGCTCCTCATGAGTGTTGGTCCACCTACCTAGCTGTCGGCGGTGCCACCTCGGGGCAACTCGAGGCATTTTCAGGCTACCGTCCACTTCACATAGACGGATGATGCCCGTCGATAGAGAGCGCGCGGCTCTAGATGCGGATCTGGCTCACCGGGAGGACTTGCTGGATTTGTTTTACCTTTCTCGAACGTCTTGTGCGAGGAATTCCAATAATACTTTGGGCTATCTCGAGGTTGAGGTTTTCCAATGGAATTGCCTAGGAAATCACGGGATTCATGGTCGAGGTTATTCCCGTGGCGTGTGGTTAGTTTGTGATGGATGAGTTGGATCACCCCTGCAGGGTTAAATCTTTCGGAAAGCCGTGCCCGTGGTTATGTGGCAACTTGGAAACTTTGTTTAACACCCGGTCATAGCAAACTTGGAGTAAACTCAAATAAAATACACCAACCGTGTGCGTAACCGTGACTGTCTCTTCTTGTGATTTCTGAACCGAGAGAGAACACGATGGGGTTATGTTTGTTCGTAAGTAGGTGTTTAGGATATCTTAGAGATCATTACTAGTTCACGACCGTTTATGCTATGATCATCCCCCCTTATTCTTGTACTCGTAAGTTAGCCACTCAAATATATGCTTAGTGCTTGCTGCAGCCTCACCACTTAACCATACCTTACCCATTAAGCTTTGCTAGTCTTGATACCCTTGGAAATGAGATTGATGAGTCCCTGTGGCTCACAGATTACTACAACAACAGTTGCAGGTACAGGTAATGCGATGATTTGACGTGAGTGTGATGCTTGTTTTGATTTGGACTTCTCCTTCTTCTTCATCGATCATAGGATGCGTTCCAGGACGGCAACCTGGGATAGCAAGGATGGATGTCATTTTATCATTTGATTTCGTCCGTAGTCGGACCCTGCTCTTCTGTATGATGATTGTATATGATGTTGTATTGATGTGATCTTGATTTAGCTTGTGGCGAGTGTAAGCCAATTCCATATACTCATTTCCTCTTTACATGTACTTGTAATGATATCCATTCTTGCGAAATGACGAGATGCGCTTCTATCCCTGTCGAGGCCCTCGAGCCAAAATAAGGATAGGATAGCATCTTGGGCGTTAAAAGTTGGTATCAGAGCCTGTACCGACCTAAGAGCCCCCTTGATTGATCGAACTTGGCCGAGTCGAGTCTAAAAAAACTATTTTGAGTCTAGTTATATCGGAGAGTAGGATTCTTTTTACTCCTCTTCTATGCTTTGGTGAGGAATTTCGACTTAGGAATTTTAATTCTTCCCCTCTTCCCACTCAATTTTTTTTAGGATCACGCGGGTATTTTGGAACCTCTATGATGTCGATGTGACCGGAACTCTGTTCTTGGTGCCTCCCGTAAGTATGGATTGGACCCGGGGAGTTGAGCTCCAAGGGGTTCTTGACACATCGTTATCGTTCATTTTCCTTAGTATCTCAGGACGCGGATGTTCGAAATTGCTTCAATACTATTCGTGGTGCGAAGAGTGTGGCGGCACCCAGTACTGGGGAGTGGGATCACATGTACTGCCATCTTTAGTATCGTTGTGATTACGAGGGTCTGAGGTAGATGAGTTTCTGAGGTTTTTCTGGTTTTGTGTTGACGGATGTGATACACGGTGGGTAGTATTATTGCTAGGAGTTGAGTGATTTATTCAGTAATTTATCCGTGTATCCGTTGGACCAGATTGCATAACCAGAAAGATTTCGGAAGTTCTTAGGTGGGAATTCAAGTAGTTACCTAGGATTATCCTTCCAAAAAATGCATAATGGGTTATGTATTTGTTTCCGGCTTAATCCTCAAGCCCCATCTTTTGTTTTGTTGGAGTATGGTAATTCGAGTTGCTTCGATGTCAAGTGGTGATTTTATATCTTTCCTAACTGGTGTTTTTCTCATCAAGATAAGTCAATCCTCATATTTCTTCCGGAGTTCGTTTCATCGGCCTAAGTTGTCTTTGTTTTTTCCCACCCTCCCGCCCTTTTTCTTTAATGATTAATCGTCATCCAAGTGCCTTTCTTTGCATTGATTCTTCCGCTATCTTTTCTTCCATTTTGTATTCGATGATTCATTGTGAAGATGCTCAGGTGCTAAGGTCCTCATTCTTTGTTCTTGTTTTCTTCTCCAGTGCATTCAATTCAAGCTTTCGGTGTTCATCATATCCTTTTCGTTCTCTAAATGCTCTCCCATGTTGGAAATTCTTAGGCAAACCTCTCTTGGTTATTCACCTCTCTCCTTTCTATCCGGAGTGCTGAAGATATATCAGAAGTCTCGTGTCTTCATCCAAAATCCTTTCAAATTATTTTGAGGTTCTCACCTCATCAAGTTTTCATTTGTACTGGTGCAATCTCTCTTCCTGAGAAATCGTTTCAATGGTGTTCTCTTTGAGTGGGCTCATAACCCACAGGTGTTCCCCAGGATCTTACCTGGCTCTTCGAATCTTTCCGGAGATGTTCTCAAGTTCTTTTCATATATGACGTAAGAATGAATCCCATCAGTCATATTCCTTCTTGAAGGTCACTTCTAAATCATTTTCATCATTGCCTCAACCTTTCCTTATTCATTGTCCTGAGTGTCTCAGTAATTCTTGGTGGTGTTTCTCATCATCATTCTCTTCATTGAAGACCGAAGGAGAGTTTCTCTTAAATCTTGTCCGTTCTTCCGAAGATTCATGGTTTCAGCTTGTTGCTATCCTCTCTAATTGTTTTCAATCATGAGTAATTCCTTCCATATCTATCCGGAGCATTTCAGAGTTGTTTTCATTTCTCGATCCTCCGAAGGCCATCATTTCAGAAGATTTCTTCGTTCTTAGCTTTCAGCTTCGTTCTCCAATTCTACTCAATTGTTGTCTCTTCATTCGTGTCTCAATTATTCCAGTGCTTCGTTCAAGATTTCTATTAAGAAGATCGTGATATGTTCGCTCTCATGTGTCTCCATTCATTTGTGGTATCCTCATTCATTTCAAATTATTACCGGTGTTGCGTTGAATACATCAAGTTTGTGCTATTTTCTGTCCTCAATCTTTCAAAGAAGAATAAGTAGTGTGCCAAATTCGTGCTTGTCATCAATTTAACTTGATGAAGGATGAGCATGACATAATTCTTATTCTTGTTTCATCAAGGTGATTCCAATCCTTCTTCCAGAGTGGTTCATGATATCAAATTCTCGATTCTAAGTTGTTCATCCTTTCTTTTTCAGAGTTCCTAGTTTTCTCAAGTATCTCTTCGCGAAGCTCCATCTAAATCTCTACAAGGTCATAATCTTATTCTTTCCATCCTTCATTTCTTTTGATCATTCTTTTGCTTACGGAGGTCCTCATGGTGGTTCTTCAAGTATTTAATTCCTTCTCGAAGTGTTCTTTAATATTCTTGTTGGAGTAGGTCAAGTATTCTTTATCTGCATTTCAAAGTGCAATTCTTTCTCCCTTATCTTTTGAGATGGTGTTATAGCATTCTTGATTTTGAGGAGTCTCGAAGAGAAGTTATCAAGAATGAGATAATTAAACCCATTTTTCTTCCATGGAGTTATCTTGGATTGGATTTCACCTAAAGCGTTTCCTAAGGATTGTTGCTATCATGGTGCTTATCACGATCCATGTTTTCTCCTCCTCCTCTCGATGAAAGAAGTTTTGTATATCTTGTTGCTCCCAAGCAATCTTGTTTCCTTTAGTGGCTGGTTGTCACCTTATTAATTGAGATGTTTTCCATAAGCCCACAACATGCTTATTCTTTTCGTTGTTGATGTTTCAACAACTCCGTTCCATCCTTCCTTGTAAAGTTGCTTTTCAAATTCAATGGTGGCGTAAATTGTCCTGTTTCTCCTTCGTCCTCTCCTTTCCAACGATCTAGCTTCTATTCCTTGTTCTGGAGGCATTGTGATGTTGCTCTCTTCGATCTGTCATCTCGTTATGTCAAGATCTTGTTCTATCTTTGCTTATCCATTTAACCGGAGTGTTGTGCCCTTTTGTCAAGTTCTTTCCATCTTATCAACTTTCGCCTCTCTATCCAACCGAAGTGCTGCCAAAATTTCTTGTGAATTCTTGCGTGTTCCTCGTGTCATCCTTCATATCTTTGCAACCTTCAAGTTTCGTTGGCTTCACTTGTTTGTCAAAGAAGCAACTAAGTTTTACCTCTTCCTTTCTTATTCCTCTTCCCCTTCTCATTCTAAGATCTCGGGTCGAGATCTCTTGTAAATGGAGGAGAGTTGTAACAGCCCGAGACCGACGCTCCAGAAGATTCCCGTTTTATTCTGTTGTCGTCGTGTGATTCGTTTGTTGGTTGCATTCATCATCGCATCATTCACATCATCCACATTGCATCGACACTCCGTTGTCTTCATTTTTTTCAAACTTGCATCCGTTCATAGTTGTCGGTTCTCTCCGTTTTGTCGTGGACCGTTTCGAGGGCAACCGCACATGCACGCGCCCGCGACATCGTTTAAAAAATGCTTTTAAAGGTGCGCGAAAAATATACTTGGATTGGGTCGAAAGTTGGCATGTGGTCTTGTTTTATTGTAGGTAGACCGCCTGCAAAATTTTGTCGCAATCAGAGTTCGTTTGATACCCGAACGATCAACCACAGCGGCATCGTCACTGGATATATTATCAGTCGTTTTCGGTGTTTTAAAACTGGTGTCACGGGCCGCAATTCCCTCTGTCCTCTAGACCTAGCCCAACTACACAGCCCAATACAACCCACGTAGGCAACCCCGCGATCGGAGCCGCCGGATCATGATCCTACGGTTCGAAAACGGGCAAAAACCCCTCTCCTAACCCCCATTGTCTATAAATAGACAGCCTACCCTGCCTAAAATGTAGAAACCCTAAACCCACCTGAATTTCCGCCCCGCCAGCCACCTTCCACCTCGCTGCCGCCGCCGCACATCGTTTTTCGCGCCCGGCCGACCAGCCGCTGCCACTTGGCGGGCAGCCAGCCACCAAACGCCGCCGCCAGCCACGCCCACAGCCACTCCCGAGCCGTCACCTGTCCCGTGCTCCTTCACCAACCGATGTCGGCCCGCCGGAGCCCATCGCGGGCCCGCACCGGGCCCTAAACGGGCCGCGCCAGCCCGCGCCCGAGCTCCCAGCCCCGCGCCTCCATCGCCCGAGCCACGCCCCATCGCCCCGCCGCCGGAGCCGCGCTCGCGCCGCCGGCCGGCTCCGGACAAGCAGCTGCATGCCGGAGTGCTCCGCCGCCGCGTCCGCGCACCACCACCTCCGGCATGACCCCGCGCCGCCGCACCTAGCGCCGCCCTGCCGCGCAACCGCCGCCGCCTCAGATCCTGCCGCCGTCGCAAGCCATGGAGGGAGCTCGCTGTAGCTCCGCCGACCCCCCCTCGACCTCTGCCGTCCCCGTATCCGGTACCTGCACCCCCAGATCCAGCAAGGACCGGATCCCCCCTCGCCTTGCTGGCCTCGGTGCGAGCCGCCACCGCCGTCAAGCTCCAGCCATGGCGCCGGAACGGCCCCGTCCATCCTCGCCCTTGGACGCCGCGGGCCCGCCATCCAAACGACCGGACCCGACCCGTACCGCACGTCCTCGTCCCATTTCTACCCGAGGTGAAAAAATGACTCAGTCCCTAAACTGTGTGCAAATCATCATGTCAGCATCTTGTTTGACTCGTATCTCGATAACCGTGCATCGGATGTTAAAGTGATATATATGAAAAATTGTCTACTCAATGTGCTATTCATCATGGTGGTACTTGTTTGAGCATTAGGGTTCATTTGCATGTCCATATCCTTGTTGCAAAAGTGCTCCGTGTCTTAATTGTCATAACTGTTGAAACTATTTTTTTGTTCAAACTTGCATGTACGATCGCAACTCATTCGTAGGCCTTTTGCATGTAGTGTCTTCATGAAAGTTGCTATATATTATGTCTACTTTAATGCCATGCCTCTGGTTGCTAGGTAGGACTTCATTATCATGTTATTTTGTTGCTCTCAAGTAGCTATCGCGTTAAAACTGAAATCTGTTAATGATGAGTTCCGTTTTGCGAGCATCATATTAAACAAACCATGCATCCTATGTAATTTTGCCAATGGTATGATTTGAAGTTTGTCATGTCTATTTGCTATTAGTGTCCTTGCCATGCTCATAAGTTATTGTCATGCTACTGTTATTGCCATGTCAACATGCCTAGTCAAACTGCAGTTTTGGGAGATAGTTAAAATTTCACTAAGTCTGGAACTGTTATTTTGTTGCCATGTTGTCATGTGATTTGCTATTGATTTAGGAGTCTTTTGTGGTTGGTCCCAAGGAGTCTTTTGTTAATCATGTTGTTGTCTACCAGGTTGTGTCTTTTGATGCCATGTATAGGATTTGCGTCATAGTTATATTCATTGTCCAACTTGTCAATCTGTTAAAACTGCTGCACATGTCTAGTCTAATTTTCACAAAGTCTGAGAATCTGTTTTCTTCATGATGCCATGTTGTGTTGATGTTTGCCATGAATCTGTGCATAATTTGATGTTGCCATAATAGAATGAATTGTAGTGCATCATGTCCTCTACCGTGCGGTTAAGTTTCTTGCCAATATATGACATGTAGCATATAGTTTTACTGCTGCCAATATGCCTCCATGATAAAACTGCTATGCTACAAGCTGTTATTTTCACTAAGTCCTAATCTGCTATATTTTACTGCCATGTTGTGAGCTTCCTATCATGTGATCCATGACTCTTTTGAGTATGATATGAGAAGATGAAATGAAGTGTGTGTTATATGCTATTGCCCCATGCTTAGTTTGTGCATATTAGGATCTTGGAGCTTGTTGTTTTCATGTGTGCAATATTCCATGCCGCTGTTTTGGTCAGATTATGTCTATGTTACTGCTTGCTCAACCCTTCTTATAGCGTTGCTAGTTGCAGGTGCAAATTGTTTCCATGTGTCAACATGGATATCCTTTTGATATATCACAATATTATTGCTATTTAATTTAATGCACATATATACTTGGTAAAAGGTGGAAGGCTTGGCCTTTTGCCCGGTGTTTTGTTCCACTTTTGCCGCACTAGTTCCGAGTACCGGTGTTATGTTCCATATTTTGCGCTCCTTACATGCTCGGGGTTGTTATGGGGACCCCCTTGATTTTCGTTTTGGGGTAAAATCGTCTGGCAAGGCCCAACATTGGTTTTACCATTTGCCTAATAACTAATAAAATTGCATAGGGACCCGCCGGCACCCGCGGATCTTTAATCAACAACCCGGGCCAGTGCTCCTCATGAGTGTTGGTCCACCTACCTAGCAGTCGGCGGTGCCACCTCGGGGCAACTCGAGGCATTTTCAGGCTACCGTCCACTTCGCATAGACGGATGATGCCCGTAGATAGAGAGCGCGTGGCTCTAGATGCGGATTTGGCTCACCGGGAGGCCTTGCTGGATTTGTTTTACCTTTCTCGAACGTCTTGTGCGAGGAGTTCCGAGAATACTTCGGGCTATCTCGAGGTTGAGGTTTTCCAATGGAATTTCCTAGGAAATCACGGGATTCGTGGTCGAGGTTATTCCCGCGGCGTGTGGTTAGTTTGTGATGGATGAGTTGGAGCACCCCTGCAGGGTTAAATCTTTCAGAAAGCCATGCCCGCGGTTACGTGGCAACTTGGAAACTTTGTTTAACACCCGGTCATAAACTTGAAGTAAACTCAAATAAAATACACCAACCGTGTGCGTAACCGTGACTGTCTCTTCTCGTGATTTCTGAACCGAGAGAGAACACGGTGGGGTTATGTTTGTTCGTAAGTAGGTGTTCAGGATCTCTTAGAGATCATTACTCATTCACGACTGTTTATGCGACGATCATCCCCCCTTATTCTTGTACTCGTAAGTTAGCCACTCAAATATATGCTTAGTGCTTGCTGCAGCCTCACCACTTAACCATACCTTACCCATTAAGCTTTGCTAGTCTTGATACCCTTGGAAATGAGATTGCTGAGTCCCTGTGGCTCACAGATTACTACAACAACAGTTGCAGGTATAGGTAATGCGATGATTTGACGTGAGTGTGATGCTTGTTTTGATTTGGAGTTCTTCTTCTTCATCGAGCATAGGATGGGTTCCAGGACGGCAGCCAGGGATAGCAAGGATGGATGTCATTTTATCATTTGATTTCGTCCGTAGTCGGACCCTGCTCTTCTGTATGAT
This sequence comes from Elymus sibiricus, assembly GCA_039707655.1. NCBI lineage: Eukaryota > Viridiplantae > Streptophyta > Magnoliopsida > Poales > Poaceae > Elymus > Elymus sibiricus. The sequence continues at coordinate 243,322,239 of CM077667.1, read as the reverse complement.
GATTGTATATGATGTTGTATTGATGTGATCTTGATTTAGCTTGTGGCGAGTGTAAGCCAATTCCATATACTCATCTCCTCTTTACATGTACTTGTAATGATATCCATTCTTGCGAAACGACGAGATGCACTTCTATCCCTATCGAGGCCCTCGAGCCAAAATAAGGATAGGATCGCATCTTGGGCGTTACACTTCCATATGCACGGCATGGAAAAGAAGCTCACTGAATTGCATGGGATGGTAAAAGTGACAGAGCAGGATATCAAGAAAGGCACGCATCAAGTGTTGATGGTGCAGAACACGGCAAAGTTCAAGAAGAGTTGGTCCAAGAAAAAGACTAAGGCAAAGGGTAAGGAGGCACCTCCTACTGTCGCCGCTGTGCCCAAGTCCGGACCAAACACGGGGACCGTTTTCTTTCACTGCAAGGAAACCGGTCACTGGAAGAGGAACTACAGCAAGTGGCTTGCCCAGATAGGCAAGAAGACTGGAAGTGTGACTTCTTCTTGAGGTACACTTGTTGTATATGTTATAGAAATTTTTCTTGCTGATATTTCTAGTAGCTCTTGGGTATATGATACCGGATCGGTTGTTCACATATGCAACTTGATGCAGGGGCTAAGAAGGACTAGGAATGTTGCAAGAGGACAAGTTGACATACGCGTCGGGAATAAAGCAAGAGTTGCTGCATTAGCCGTCGGCACCATGCAACTTAATTTACCATCAAGATTTGTAATGGAACTTGATAATTGTTATTATCTTCCTGCATTAAGTCAAAACATTATTTCGGCCTCATGTTTGATGAGGCAAGGTTATGAATTCGGTATTAAGGACAATGGTTGGTCTATTTACTTGAATAAAATGTTTTATGGCTTTGCGCCTGTTGTGAATGGGTTATTTATATTAGATCTTGAAGTTGAATCGGTCTATAACATAAATGTCAAGAGGCATAAGCCTAACGAGATAAATCCGACTTATATCTGGCATTGTCGACTAGGACACATTAGTCAAAAGCGCATGAAGAAGCTCCATGATGATGGAATTCTGACTTCATTTGATTTTGAATCATTTGAGACATGTGAGTCCTGCCTACTCGCCAAGATGACTAAGACTCCTTTTGCAAAGAGTTGTGAGAGGGCGTCTGAGCTATTGGAACTTATACATAGTGATGTATGTGGACCAATGAGCACGACAGCTAGAGGTGGTTTCCAATACTTCGTGACTTTTACCGACGACTTTAGTAGATATGGATATGTCTACTTGATGAGGCACAAGTCAGAAACTTTTGAAAAGTTCAAGGAGTTTCAGAATGAAGTGGAAAATCAACTCGGCAAGACAATCAAGCTTCTACGATCTGATTGTGGCGGTGAGTATATGAGCCAGGACTTTGATGATCATCTGAAGAACCGTGGAATAGTTCCACAACTTACTCCTCCGGGTACGCCACAGAGAAAAGGTGTGTCGGAACGGAGGAATCAGACTCTGTTAGACATGGTCCGATCGATGATGAGTCAGTCGGATTTACCCTTGTCATTTTGGGGATACGCTCTAGAAACCGGAGCTTTCACACTAAACAGGGTACCATCAAAGTCCGTAGATAAGACACCATATGAGATATGGACAGCAAAGAGTCATAGCTTGTCTTTTCTAAAGATTTGGGGTTGTGAAGCATATGTCAAGCGACTCCAGTCGGACAAGCTCACACCCAAGTCGGACAAGTGCATATTCGTTGAATATCCGAGGGAAACCTTGGGATATTACTTCTACAACCGTGAAGAGGGCAAAGTGTTTGTCGCTCGACATGGAGTTTTGCTTGAGAAAGAGTTTCCCAATCGAAAGGCTAGTGGGAGGATGGTCCGACTCGAAAAATTCGAGAGCCACACGGGGACGTTCTGACAGGTGATTCAATCACCCCGGAGTTAGTCAAGGAACCCGTAGTGGAATCGGCGCCAGTTCCACGTAGGTCTGAAAGGTTGCGCGGTATGCACGACTACAATGTATTGTTCTTGGAGAACAACGAACCGACCACGTATGAGGAAGCGATGGTGAGCCCTGATTCTGAGTTATGGGTTGAGGCCATGATATGCGAATTAAAGTCCATGGATGACAATCAAGTTTGGAACTTGGTTGATCCGCCAGATGGCGTTCGAGCCATTGAGTGCAAATGGATGTTTAAGAAGAAAACTGATATGGACGGAAATGTTACAGTCCATAAGGCTCGACTTGTCACTAAAGGTTATCGACAAGTTCAAGGAGTTGACTACGGTGAGACTTATTCACCGGTAGCGATGCCTAAATCAATTCGGATCATTCTTGCTATAGCTGCATATTTCGACTATGAGATATAGTAGATGGATGTCAAAAACGGCTTTCCTTAATGGAAATTTAACTGAGGACGTGTATATGACACAGCTCGAGGGTTTTGTCGATCCAAAGAATGCTGGCATGGTATGCAAGCTTCAGAGATCAATTTATGGATTGAGGCAAGCATCACGGAATTGGAACATTCATTTTAATGAAGCGGTCAAAGAGTTTGGCTTCATCAAGAACGACTATGATCATTGTGTATTCAAGAAGGTCAGTGGGAGCTCAGTTGCATTTTTGATCCTATATGTGGATGACATATTGTTGATTGGAAATGATGTTCAAATGCTTGAATCTTTCAAGGACTCATTGAAAAATAGTTTTTCGATGAAAGACTTGGGAGAAGCAGCTTATATTCTGGGAATTAAGATCTATAGAGATAGATTGAGAAGGCTTATTGGATTAATCCAAAGTACGTATATAGATAAGGTGTTGAAGCGTTTCAACATGCAAGATGCCAAGAAAGGGTTCTTGCCCATGTCACATGACATTAGTCTTAGCAAGACTTAGAGTCCCTCGACTCCTGATGAGCAAAGACGTATGGATGGGATTCCGTATGCTTCGGCAGTTGGGTCCATCATGTATGATATGGTATGTACTCGTCCCAATGTTAGCTTTGTTCTAAGCATAGTAGGCAGATACCAGGTTGATCCAGGTGAGAGTCACTGGACAGCGGTAAAGAATATCCTTAAATACTTGAGAAGGACAAAGGATATGTTCATGGTTTATGGAGGTGAGGATGAGCTCATTGTAAAGAGTTACACTGATGCTAGTTTCCAAACCGATAGGGATGATAGTCGATCGCAATCTGGGTTTGTGTTCGTTCTGAACGGAGGAGCAGTGAGCTGGAGGAGTGCCAAGCAAAATACGGTAGCTGATTCTACAACGGAGGCTGAGTACATTGCGGCTTCTGAAGCTGCAAAAGAGGGTGTTTGGGTGAAGAATTTTATTTCTGATCTTGGAGTGGTTCAGGTCTCGTCCAATCCGTTGGACCTCTATTGTGATAATAGCGGTGCTATTGCACAAGTCAAGGAACCACAGAACCATTATAAAACCCAACACATACTCAGGCATTTTAACCTCATTCGCGACATTGTCGAGAGAGGCGATGTAAACATATGCTAGATACACATGGATGCAAATGTTGCAGATCCATTAACGAAGCCTCTCCCGCAGTCGAAGCATGAGATGCACATGAGGTCCATGGGCATACGATGCCTAGATGATTGACTCTAGGGCAAGTGGGAGAATGTTGGAGATATGCCCTAGAGGCAATCATGTGATGATTTCGTTTCCTATGTATTCATGAGTATTTTGTATTGTCCTTGAACATCATCAGTGAGATGTATCAATAAGTATGTGACTTATTTGTGAGACTATATATAGTATGATGATTGTTCTAAAAGTCCCTAGTTGTTAAGGTTATGTGGACACATATCCTTTACTAGTATACGATTCAGGTGATGACTATGTTTCACAAGTCATGTGCATAGAGATGCTAAACTGATAGTATGGACTCGGGGATTGAGATCACTGAGTCGGACAGACCCACTTTGAGACACAGCGAGATAATGTCATCTGTTAGTCTCAAGTACAATGTATATGCCATGTCCTAGACCTGAGGTCATCACATGTTCTCGGGATGAGGATCGACTTACTTAGGGTCTATCAAACGCTACTCCGTAACTGCGTAGTGAGACATGCCGCGAGACATGGTTGACCAAGATGGGATTTGACCCTACGTGAGGAGAGATATTATCTGGGCCCTCTCGTGTGATCAGATTCAGAAAGCATGGCCATGCGACGGGTTAAGTGTTAACCGAGTTAGAGAATCTGCATCACGGTTTTGAGAAGAGATGTCGAGCTACCACAAGGGTGACAAGTACTCGCCTTGAGCTCTACAACCTATATCATGAGGCAAAAGGAATGTTGTATATGACACATTGTCGAGGTTCGTCTAACGACTTTGCGCGCACATGGGAATTGGCACGTTCTGCTAGGGGCCGCTACCGACTATCGACTCGAGTCGTGTCCATGTGTACGTGAACCTATAGGGTCGCACACTTAAGGGATTGGAGCCCATTCGGATTGGATCCGAATGGAAAATGGGACTAGACTCGTCGTGGGGCTCAAGTGTTGAGCCCACCTCGGAGGTCTATATAAAGGGGAGTGGGCGCACCTTTCAGGGTTGATCTTTTTCCTGCCGTCGACAGCCACCACCACTCCCCACGTCACCATGTCGTGCGATCAGACCTAGCAGTCCGCCGCCCGACGCTGCCCCCGTACGTGTGGATACCTTGGAGGAATCACGTCTGCGGTGCTTGGACGAACCGTTCGAGGGATCCGTGATGAACCGTTCGAGGGATCCGCGAGGAGCTGTTCGTGGGAGATCACTGCTCGTGGGAGATCGGCTACAGGAGGAGGAGACGAATCGGCTGCTCGACTACACGCATCACCAACTCTACTTCCGCTGCGGTGACTGCGCGTCTAGTGGTAAACCCGATCCCGTGATCTATTTCCAGCAGCATGTTCTTGGGTGCGCGGTAGAATTTTTTTATTTGGCGCTAGCATAGCGTACCGCGTGTTCCATTAATTTGTCTAAGAAGCAACAAAGTTTTACCTCTTCTTCTTTCTCTTCCTCTTCTCATTCTAAGATCTCGGGTCGAGATCTCTTGTTAGGGGAGGAGAGTTGTAAGAGCCCGAGACTGATTCTTTGCATTATTATGATTTTATTGCTTGCTCCATTTATTTATTTTTGCATCGCATCATTTCATCATGTCATCATGCCATTAATTTTGCAATCCATATTAAAACTCAGAGTAATAAATTGTATGGATCTTTGATCCATTTAAACCGAGGGAATTCACATGGTGATTTCTCTTTATAACATATAACTTATCCTCCCAATATTTAGGGAGCTAAAAGAAATATTCCAATAAGTTGGAATCACCGGAACACATTTGCAAAATAAAGCGCATGTCTTTTCTGCTTTGAGTTTGACTTCCAAACCTTGTCAATAATTCTTTCTGCATTTATCGAGGCTCCACCTTTCATCTCAACATTTTTGGACCTATCTAAATATTTTCCTATTTCAAACTTATTTGAATAAAATTCAAATACGTTCGAATCCGATCCTTGCAAACAGGGTCAATTGTATTTCCTTGGATCAAGCACATTTTGTGGGGTCAAGGAAATATTTCCCCATGATCGAAATGCACTCCTAACCTCTCTTTCCTTCCTGTCATTTCTTTGTTTTCTTTTGTGAAATAAAGATAGATTTATGGCAGAGAGAGAGAGAGAGCAGCATCATAAACCAACCTAGCCAGCCCACTAGGCCCAACCAAAACCACTTGAACCCTAACCCGATCGAACCTCCACTCCCTTCCCTCGATCTCCTCTCGCTCCTCCCGACAACGGCGCCTCCCTGCCCAACTCTCGCACACACTCGCATAGAGGGCACCGCCCAGCGCCAACAGGAGCAAGGGCGATTGATCCCCTTGGCCCCGTCCATGGCTCCGGCTCCGGCGACCCGACCGCCGCCTGTCCTCGCCGTCTCGCCATCCGGCAAGCTAGGGCTCTGCCGTGCCCGCCTCCTCTCGTGGCCCCTTTTCCATGCCCCCTCGCCCTGCCTTCGTTGAGAGCTCGCCCGAGCAGAGGGGCTTCTCGTGCGCCTCCATGCCGCGCGCCATTCACCTCCAGCCCGCGCGCCGACCACCTCACCTCCGGCCCTCCTGCACCGCTGCATGGTTTCATGGGTGAGCAGGCGAGATGCCCTGTCGTCCGCCCTCTTGGCCTCCTACTCACCGCACCCTGATCCCTCCCGCCGCTGCTTGCTGCTGCACGTTCGTGCGCCCGGCGCCTCCATTCGCCGCTGCTGCAACTAGGCCGCCCCCTGCTGACCTTCGCCTTGCCTCCTCCTCTTTGCCATGTGTCGCTCGCGTATGGCGTCATTGCCACTGCCCTGCCGCCGCTCCTGTGCACCATCACCATAGCCAGGCGTGCACAACCACCGGCAGCCACACCTCCTTTGCTTCTAGCTCGTAGGACCCCTCATTGCTGCTTCCTGGTACCATCCCCATTAGCTACATGACGCCTCCTCGGCCACGATCTCCATGGACCGGAGCATTGGGTAGTTTCCTCGTTCAGCCACCTTCGTCGACCATCAGGTCGTGGCCCTCTTGCCTCACCCATCCAGGGCCATCCCATGTTCATGACCTTGATGCCAAGACCATGCACCGCTGAGACTTTGCCTCCCGAAGGACCTCGAGTTTGGCTACACGAACTGCAAGTGAACAGACTATCCACCACCACACAACTGAACAGAGGCCTTTCGTCTTGCTTCATCTTGGGATCGTCAAGACCATCTCGGATTTCTCCAAGTACCACAAGTGCCGTCCGAACCCCGTACGACTACAATTCGCCAAGATCGACTACAACGCGTGTACAACTACCGTCCGCCTTGGATCCGACAAGACCGCCGAGTGAACGACTACTTCCTCTATGGCACGAGTACAACTACTTCCACGACGTCCGCGACGACCCATGTACATCTACACCGCATCGACTCGATCCGTTTCGAAAGGCACGCTTCGAAGGTATAAGCCCAAGACGACCGCTCATGAACCGTATGCATGTGATGTGTGTATGAGATGGTTGCTTGTATGCGATGTTTGTCGAGCACGAGTTGTTAAGTGCATGTTCCCCGTTTGCCATGCCATCGACATGTGGGAACCCGGTCACTGGGAACACCCCACCATCTCTTGCTCGTCCGCACATCCTACACTTGATCTTTTGCATCGGTATCTCAATCGAGTTATCGAAACCGGAATGTTGTCGTGGCATCATTTTCGGATTCATTGTTGGGGCACCCCCTTTTTCTGTCACGGCCACTAATGCCCATATCATATTATATGTTCTTAAATTCTTAAAATTGCATCCATTTGACCAGGTCATCCTCATGCATGTTAAAAACATTTAAAATGATGTTGCATTAAAAAATTGCCTAATGACTTGCTACGTGGTTTGTATCATAACTAAATAACCGTAGCTTGGAATAAAATGTTACATATATGTAACTTGCTTAAAAATGTATAGAATAACTTGGTGCACTTTATTTTCCTGTTTAAAATATAAAATATGCTTAGGACGGATCTGGACCAAATTCATATTTGCATATGAGGTCGTTTCGGAAGTGCTATATGTTGCTTTCGGCCTTATTTAAAATGCCTAGATGATGTAGTTGTGTATGCTTCACCTCTTGCCATGATGAACAACATTTAAAATGATTGTTTTGTTAAACAACATTCACCACATTTCTCGTAATATGGAGGGTTATTATTATGTTATATGTATGTTCTCCTTCACCATTTAAAATTGCTTTAATTCCATCTTCACCTTATGCCATGACCACCCATGTTAAACAACATTTAATATTGATGAGTACCTAAACGAGAGTGAACTAAATGATTCGAACATGGAGTTTCATCAATATGCAACTCCTTGCATATTGAGCTGCACTTAATGTGTAGTGTTTGGCTGTTGCATCTAGCCATGCCATGCATTGCATATTTAAACTTGACATGCATCATCTTTGCTTGCACATCATGTCGTGAATATGTTGTGGTGTTTACTGTGTCATTTGTTTGTTTCCGGATTGCTTCTTCTCGATAGAGTTCCGAAAGCGTTCGGTGTGTGAGGATTCGTTCGACTACGCCCGTTCGTCTACTTCACGGATTCGTTCTTCTTCCAAGCGGGATCTCAGGCAAGATGAACATTTCCCTGGATACCACTACTATCATTGCCATGCTAGTGGTCTCGTTCCTATCACTACGTCTCTCTACCTACCACTTGTTTGTCAAGCCACCCAAAATGCCATGATAAGCCTCTATACCTCCACATCCCAGCAAATCATTGTTTTACTATGTTAGCGCTTGCTCAACCCTTCTTATAGCATTGCTAGTTGCAGGTGCAAGTTGTTTCCATGTACCAACATGGATATTTTTGAAATATCACAATATTATTGCTATTTAATTTAATGCACATGTATACTTGGTAAAAGGTGGAAGGCTTGGCCTTTTGCTCGGTGTTTTGTTTCACTTTTGCCGCCCAAGTTACTTGTGTACCGGTATTATGTTCCATATTGAGCTCTCCTAACATGCTTGGGGTTGTTATGGGGACCCCCTTGATTTTCGTTTTGGGATAAAACTCTTCTGGCAAGGCCCAACATTGGTACTCCATTTGCCTAATAACTAATAAAAATGCATAGGGACCCGCCGGCACCCGCGGATAAATAATAAACAACCCGTGCCAGTGCTCCTCATGAGTGTTGGTCCAAAACGGGCAGACTGCGGGGCCACCGCGGGGACACTCGGGGTTTGGTTTGACTCGTAGTGTGACCCATCCGTCGTGTCCTGAGAACAAGATACGCGGCTCCTATCGGGTTCGTCGACACGTCAGGCAGTCTTGCTGGATTTGTTTTACCTTTCTCGAACGTCTTGTGCACGGGATTCCGATGATACTTTGGGCTATCTCGAGGTTGAGGTTTTCCATCGTAATTCTGAGGATACTATGGGCTATCCCGTGGTTGGGGTTTTCCACGCAGCATGTGGTTAGTTTGCGATGGATGAGTTGGAGCACCCCTGCAGGGTTAAAAATTTTCGAGAAGCCGTACCCGCGGTTATGTGGCAACTTGGATATTTGTTTAACATCCGGTCATAGAAAACTTAAAGTAAACTCAAATAAAATACACCAACCGTGTGCGTAACCGTGACTGTCTCTACTAACGAGTCCTGAACCGAGAGAGAACATGGTGGGGTTATGTTTGACCATAAGTAGGTGTTCAGGATCACTTAGTGATCATTACTAGTTCATGTCCGATTATGCGTAGATCACCCTCCTTATTCTTGTACTCGTATGTTAGCCACTCAAATAAATGCTTAGTGCTTGCTGCAGCCTCACCACTTAACCATATCTTACCCATTAAGCTTTGCTAGTCTTGATACCCTTGGAAATGAGATTGTTGACTCCCTGTGGCTCACAGATTACTACAACAACAGTTGCAGGTACAGGTAACGCGATGCTTTGACGTGACAGAGATGCCTTGTTTGATTTGGAGTTCTTCTTCTTCTTCTTCTTCATCGATCTAGGATGTTTTCCAGGACGGCAGCCTGGGATAGCAAGGATGGATGCCGCTTTTATCGTTTGATTCCGTCCGTAGCCAGACCCTGCTCTTCTGTATGGTGATTGAATGTATTGATGTATTGATGTGATCATGATTTAGCGTGTGGCGAGTGTAAGCCAATTCCATATACTCATCTCCTCTTTACATGTACTTGTAACGATATCCATTCTTGCGAAATGACGAGATGCGCTTCTATGCCTGTCGAGGCCCTCGAGCAAAAATAAGGATAGGATCGCATCTTGGGCGTTACATTTATATTCCATGCTCTGTGCCTTGACAAATTTCGTTGATCACTTTCATTCTCTTGCATTTATTCATGATTTATATTTATAGTTCATTGTATCTGTTATATGTCATGTTGTTCTTCCATCTAGTTGTGCGTGATTATATCCTATTATCTTTCATGGTCATCCACTTATGTTGTTCGCTTTAATTACATTTAGTGTCACTATTTTCATAACGTTAATAGTGTGCTACTATACCGAAAAGATTATCTTTGCTTTCATCGAAAGTTTTGCTTAATCTTACACTGTCAAATCTGTTGTCTATGCTTGCCTCGGTTATCCTCCAGTCAATTTCATTGAGCATTAAATCCGCTTTGCCGATTGGTTTTAATTTGAAGTTTTTGAAAGAAATGTTGAATCTACCATTCACCCCCTGGTCGATATACTCTCGGTCCTAACAAAGTTGACGATGATGCCCATTCTCCGGTCCAAGTGGTTGAAGATGGTGGCGCTGATTCTCCTGTGGTCTTGGATGATGATGGTGATTGAGGTGTTATGGACGATGGTGGTGGCGATGACTTCACAACGATGATGATGTTGCTTGATTTGTTTTGTGGCTCGTAGTCAATTGATCATGTTTTGTTTTGTTTGATCGTGTATTTCTATGGCTAAACTTACTAGTCCCTTTAGAAAGAAATATAAGAGTATTTAAATCACTACTTTGGATGTGAACAAGAGCGACATGGCTATGTATATATGAATTGTGTGCATCTATATAAATTCTACTACATGTCAATATTTATATTATAATTGTTTTCGCGGTACCGCGGGGTCTATGACGTGGAACCGATCCTTCTGTTTTTTGGGCTCCCGTACCGCAAAAGATTACACATGACCCTTAGCAATTTCAACCGACCGACCCAAATGGGCGTGCGATTTGTTCGCTTTTTGTCCATTTGGGTCAAATCGTCTGCCCCTTTTTTGTTTGGGTTGGCCGTGTCCCCAACATGCAGACGCATTTTTGTCCTCGTGGTCGGCCCGCGTCATTTTTTTTACTCTATACATGCAAACAAATGGAAAGAATTGTTCCTAGTTCACATAATTCGAACAAAATACAAATATCTCATAGTTTCACAACCAAATAAAGTATCTCATAGTTTACAAGACAAATAAAATTTAAATTATCTCAAACAAAATAGATAACCGATACATCGTTGGTTGCAAACATGAGCCCACATATGGTCAACAAAATCATCTTCCAGCTGAATGTGAGTTTCCCAATCACGCATTTGATGATGGAATTCGGCGAATTGTTCAAACATTGCCGCTCCTCTATGCTCGGGCACAACATTTTCACTCTGAAACTAAAACCCTTGGTCATAGATACGTTCCGGGAGCTCATCCTCAACGATCATGTTGTGCATGATCATGCAAGTTGTCATCACCTCCCACAACTTCTTGTGCTCCAAGTTCTAGTAGGATACCGAATGATGCCCCATCGAAATTGAAGAACACCAAAGGCATAGTCCACATCCTTCCTAGCACCATCTTGCTTCTAGGAAAATCTCTTCCTCTTCTCTCCTACAGAACTAGGGATTGTCTTCACAGGAGTAGTCCACTGAGGATAGATACCATCAGCTAGGTAGATCCTTTATTGTAGTGGTGGCCATTGATCTCAACATTTACCTTTGGAAAGTTGCCTGCTTTAAGCCTTGCAAACACCGGTGACCTTTGAAGCATGTTGATATCATTGTGAGATATGGCCATGCCGAAGAAAGAGTGCCAGATCCAGATACCTTGTGATGCCACGATCTCGAGTATGACTATGCAAGCTTTGACATGGCCCCTATACTGCCTCTAACAAGCAGAAGGGCAGTTCTTCCACTCCTAGTGCATACAATTCATGTTACCAAGCATCCCTGGAAAGCCCCTGCTGGCATTCATCGCCAACAACCAGGTAGTATCCGCAGCATTGGGCTCTGTCAAGTACTCAAGGCCAAACATTGCTACCACAGCCTTGCAGAACTTGTACATGGATTGTAGGCACGTGCACTCGCTCATACGGACATACTCATCGACAAGATCACCGAGAACTCCATACGCAAGCATCTGATTGGACACAATAGATTTCTGATAAGAGGAGAAGCCAATCTTTCCCAGGGCATCCTCCTTGCACTCGAAATACTTATCGTACCCGACCACCCCCTCCCGGATATGATTGAATACATGTCTACCCGTCCGGAAACAGTGTCAGAATAGGTGTGGAAAGAGTGGTTTAGGTGACTCAAAGTAGTCTTTCCAGAGTAGGAAATGACCGCTCTTCCGGTTGCGATTCAATGTCGGAGTGTGCCCCGGGATTGAGCCTTGGAATATCGACCTCTGCCTGCTAAGGTGGTCATGGACGACCAACACAACAGCCACAAGTTCCCCATTGTCGGATGGCGAATAATCCGAGTAAAAATGAAATTGTGGAAAAAGAACTCGTCAGTGGAGTCTATTTGCACCTTGCTGGCAAACCGTCGATCAACTTATGGGCATCATTGAATAAGTGAGTGCCACGCCTCCCTTGACCCGGTAGTAGGCATGTCGGCATCCAGCGAGTGTGTAGGCGTTCGGCGAGTAGGCAGGGGCGGGCAAGGTGGTGGTGTCGAGCGCGCGGCCAAGCATGGAGGTGCTGACGATGATGTCGGGAGATGCTCCAGCGGCAGTGGGTTGAGAAGTTGGTGGCGGCAGCATTTGAAAGGTGGTCGGATGCGTGGTGGGTGCAGACGGCTGGCCTGGGCGTGGATCCGCAACTAAGCGGCGGGGACGACGAGGGTAACTGATGACCCACAAGTATAGGGGGTCAATTGTAGTCCTTCCGTTAAGTAAGAGTGTTGAACCCAACAAGGAGCAGAAGGAAATGACAAGTGGTTTTCAGCAAGGTATTTTCTACAAGCAGTGAAACTAGCGGTAACAAATAATTTTGTAGCAAGGCAATTCATGACAAGTAGCAAGTAACAATAGTAACAAAGGTGCAGCAAGGTGGCCCAATCCTTTTTATAAGAAGGGAGAAGTCGAAAAGTTCTCTTATAGCAAGCAAAGTGTTCTTGAGGACACATGGGAATTTTTTCTAGTCAAGTTTCATCATGTTAAGTTGATTCACGTTCGTTACTTTGATAATTTGATATGTGGGTGGACCGGTGCTATGGTGTTGTGCTTACTTGAACAAACAATCCTCTTATGATTACCCCCTCTCGCAAGAGCCCACAACAACGAAACTAGAATTAATATAAATCTAACCATAGAATGAAACATGTGGATCCAAATTAGCGCCTTACGGAATAACACATAAACTACGGTTTATGCATCTGTCATTCTCGCAACCCATCATCTACTTATTACTCCCCAACGCTTTCCCTTAGGCCCAAGTATGGTGAAGGTTCATGTAGTCGATGTTCACATGACACCACTAAAGGAAGAGCAACATGCACATCATCAAAATATCGAACAAATACCAACATCACATGATTACTTATAACATGACTTCTCCCTTGTCCTCAAGAACAAATGTAACTACTCACAAATCATATTCATGTTCAAGATCAGAGGTGTATTGAATATGCTTAAGGATCTGAACATATAATCTTCCACCTAATAAACCAACTAGCTTAAGATGTCGATGAAGACTGGTCCTCCCGCGATGGAGGAAGCGTTGGTGAGGACGAAGGCTTTGATTTCCCCCTCCCCGATGGAAGTTTCCCCGGAGGAATCGCACCGCTGGAGAGCAAAAGTACTTCTGCCTAGGTTCCGTCTCTTGATTTCTTTTCTAGGGCAAGTCGGATCATATAGGGGAAGATGGGCCTCGGAGTCCTGCTAGTGGGGCCACGAGATCAGGGGACGCGCTCTGGGGGATAGGGCGCGCCCACCAGGATCGTGGCTCCATGGTGGGTCCCCTTCTGGTAATTCCTTCGCCAGTACTTCTTATATATTCCAAAACAATTCTCCATAAAATTTTGTTCATTTGGAGTTGTAGAGAATATCCATATCTTGTAGAGAATATTCCAAAACAATTCTCCATAAAATTCTCCCTCTTTGTGTAAAACTTGCAAAATAAGAGAGAAAGGCACTAGGATTGCATCATGAAGTGAAATAATGACTCAAAACATAATAAATATCAATAGGAAAACATGATGCAAAATAGACGTACCAACTCCCCCAAGCTTAGATCTCGCCTGTCCTCAAGCGAAAGCCGAACTCGATAATCCTGACCACATCTTTAGAGAGAGAGGTGTCGATAAAATAAAATACGAACATGAAAGCATCATGATCATTATCATAGCAGCAATATAATATCATAAAACTTCTCTTGAACAAGTGGTAATTCATTCACAAGTTAAGTATGAACTATAAACTTCATTGAAAACTAACAAACCATGTTCTTAGTCATTGAAACAATTGCAATCCATCATATTTTCAGAAGAGTCTAGGTAAGAGCTTTGTTTAGCAAGTTCACATACTAAACTATCATTTAGTCTTCTATGATTGCTCTCACGGCGTACTTATGGAGCAAAACGTTCCAATCAGACACATAGGAAGATGGGGGTTTATAGTTTCAACCTCCCAACTTATTTATCTCAAGGACAATGTGAACAATGATAACTCATGATTGCCTACAACCAACTAGATATATATGCCTGGATCTTTCCCCACCACATGATGCTTGCCAAGTAGAGAATAAATAAGAATGGAACATGGGTAAACATTATTGCCTCTTGCATAAAAGTAAATACAAAGAAGTAAAAGATAGGCCTTTCACAGAGGGAAGCAGAGGATGTCATGCACTTTTTGTTTTTGGATGTGCAAACTCTTAATGGAAAGTAACGCCACTTTATATTGCCCCTTGTGATAGCAACCTTTGTTATGCAGTTTGTCGCTTTTATTACTTTACCATCAAAAATTCGCACAAAGCTTATTTTCCCTTACAATAATAGATCATACATATTTAGGAGAAATTTTTATTGCTTTTGCACCGATGACAACTTACTTGAAGGATCTTATTAATTCCATAGCTAGATATGGTGGACTCTTATGGCAAGAAAGTGGGTTCAAGGGTTTTCGATGCACAACTAGTATCTCTACTTAGTGTGAAGCTTTGGCTAGCAAATGGTTATGAGCAAGCAGCACATGTTAGAGGATCCATGGTAATATAACTTATGTGTAAATATAAGCAAACATAACCCATTATTTTTTCTTCCTTGTCCAGTGTCAACTAGTTGATCATGCATAGAATATTTAATGGGGGCTCACAATCATAAAAGATGTCCAAGATAGTATATTTATATGTGAGACCTCTCTTTCGTTATTACTTTTCATGAATTGCATCAATGACCAATGCTATGTTTGTCAACTTCCAACAGATTTTATCGATTATACCCCATGGGATTAGCATATGATCTTTTTATTTATTCTTTTCATTCCTAAGTACAGAGGTAAAGCAACCAAACTCAAACTAATCTTTATTATATAATTCTCACACTCGATTACATAGAAAGATAGGTCACGAAGCAAGCACTCAAAACTAGATGATACAAAAACTTTATTCATCCAAATCATAGAATAACTAAAAAATTGAACTAAGATAGGTTATGATGGTAAAAATAATGGTGATATGATATCGTGACACCTCCCCAAGCTTGAAACAAGCCAAGGGTGGTGCCCATACCCATGTACTCAACTTTCGTTCTTCGATGATGGTGGTGATGAAGTGGTGGCCTTGCTCTTCTCCTTCCAAGTTGATATAAATTCCATCTTCCTAATAATCTCACAAAGAGCCTGATTCTTCTTCTCCAAATCAATCACTTCTTGGGTAAGGGTCGTGTTTTCAGCATAGATCGCATCAACGGCTTTTAATGGATTAATACCAGATAAGGTGAGATTAGGATAAAGGGTGTAGAAGGCATCTCCCTTTTTCAAATCCTCAAAGATTGAACCAGAATAATCTCCTCCAGATTTCTCGGCCTCTTCTTCGTCTCCTTTCCTAGCCTCTTCCCTGAGTTGTGGATTCATCATCCTCCCCGTTTGTTGCCCATCCACAGGGATCAATATCCCCATAGACCTTGGGATCTGCGGTGAGGTGCGAAATGTAGTGCTCCCCGTCCAACTCTTGAGATGACATAGTGCTTCTAGATCTGACAGAAAACAAGCCTAAACAAGAACAAAGGGAAAACTTGCGATATGGTGGTCAGAACAGCGAGGAGTATATATAATGAATTTTTCCCGTGCAGGACAAGTCTACGAAAGAAAAACAGAGTCGGGAAAGTCCACGGGAGAGTCAGGAGCTCACACTGAGGGCCCTAGGCGGTAGGGCGCTCCCCCTGAGCTCGTCGCTCCCTCGTGCACTTTCCTAATTGTTTATTAACAACAACAACAACAACAACAACAACAACAACAACAACAACAACAACAACAACAACAACAACAACAACAACAACAACAACAACAAAGCCTTTAGTCCCAAACAAGTTGGGGTAGGCTAGAGGTGAAACTCATAAGATCTCGCGACCAACTCATGGTTTTGGCACATGGATAGCAAGCTTCCACGCACCCCTGTCCATGGCTAGTTCTTTGGTGATGCTCTAATCCTTCAGATCTTTCTTTACGGACTCTTCCAATGTCAAGTTCGGTCTACCCCGACCTCTTTTGACATTATCAGCATGCTTTAGCCGTCCGCTATGCACTGGGGCTTCTGGAGGCCTGCGCTGAATATGCCCAAACCATCTCAGACGATGTTGGACAAGCGTCTCTACAATTGGCGCTATCCCAACTCTATCTCGTATATCATCATTCCAGATTCGGTCCTTCCTTGTGTGGCCACACATCCATCTCAACATGCACATCTTCGCCACACCTATCTGTTGCACATGTCACCTTTTAGTCGGCCAACACTCAGCGCCATACAACATTGCGGGTTGAACTGCCGTCCTATAGAACTTACCTTTTAGCTGTTGTGGCACCCTCTTGTCACAGAGAATGCCAGAAGCTTGGCACCACTTCATCCATCTAGCTTTAATTCGATGGTTCACATCTTCACCGATATCCCCATCCTTCTGCAACATTGAGCCCAAATATCGAAATGTAACCTTCTGAGGCACCATTTGCCCATCAAGGCTAACATCCTCCTCCTCCTCCTCCTCCTCGTGCCTTGTAGTACTGAAAGCGCACTTCATGTACTCGGTTTTAGTCCTACTAAGTCTAAAACATTTCGATTCCAAGGTTTGCCTCCATAACTCCAACTTCCTGTTGACCCCCGTCCGACTCTCATCGACTAGCACCACATCGTCCACAAAGAGCATACACCATGGGGTATCTCCTTGTATATCCCTTGTGACCTCATCCATCACCAAGGCAAAAAGATAAGGGCTCAAAGCTGACCATTGATGCATTCCTATCTTAATTGGGAAGTCATTAGTGTCGCCATCACTTGTTCGAACACTTGTCACAACATTATCGTACATGTCCTTTATGAGGGTAATGTACTTTGCTGGGACATTGTGTTTCTCCAAGGCCCACCACATAACATTCCGCGGTATCTTATAATAGGCCTTCTCCGAGTCAATGAACACCATATGCAGGTCCTTCTTTTGCTCCCTATATCTCTCCATAAGTTGTCGTACCAAGAAAATGGCTTCCATGGTCGACCTCCCAGGCATGAAACCAAACTGATATTTGGTCACGCTTGTCATTCTTCTTAAGCGGTGCTCAATGACTCTCTCCAGTAGCTTCATTGTATGGCTCATCAGTTTAATTCCATGGTAATTAGTACAACTCTGAACATCCCCCTTGTTCTTGAAGATTGGTACTAATATACTCCGTCTCCATTCTTCTGACATCTTGTTTTCCCGAAAAATGAGGTTGAAAAGTTTGGTTAGCCATACTATCGCTATGTCCCCAAGGCCTCTCCACACCTCAATCGAGATACAATCAGGGCCCATCGCCTTGCCTCCTTTCATCCTCTTTAAAGCCTCCTTGACCTCCGACTCCTGGATTCGCCGCACAAAACGCTTGCTAGTATCATCAAAGGAGTCATCCAGGTCAATGGTAGAGCTCTCACTCTCCCCATTGAATAGCTTGTCAAAGTACTCCCGCCATCTGTGCTTAATCTCCTCGTTCTTCACCAGGAGTTGATCTGCTCCGTCTTTGATGCACTTGACTTGGTCAACATCCCTCATCTTCCTCTCTCGGATCTTGGCCATCTTATAGATGTCCCTTTCGCCTTCCTTCGTGTCTAACCTTTGGTAGAGGTCCTCAAACGCCCGACCCCTTCACTCACAGCTCGCTTTGCGGCCTTCTTTGCCATCTTGTACTTCTCTATGTTGTCTGCACTCCTATCCATATATAGGCGTCTGAAACAATCTTTCTTCTCCTTAATTGCCTTCTGGACATCATCGTTCCACCACCAGGTATCTTTAGCTTCTCTTCTACTTCCTCTGTACACTCCAAACTCCTTTGAGGCCACCTTACGAATGCAAGTCACCATCTTCATCCACATATTGTATGCATCACCTGCTTCCTCCCAAGGGCCCTCCTTAATGACCCTCTCCTTGAACGCCTGAGCTACCTCCCCCTTGAGCTTCCACCACTTCGTTCTAGTGACTTTGGCACACTTGTCCCGTTGGACATGAATCCGAAAGCGGAGGTCAGCAACCACAAGCTTATGCTGAGGGACAACACTCTCTCCAAGCATCACCTTACAGTCTAGACATGCACGCCTGCCTTCTCTTCTCGAGAGGATGAAATCAATCTGGCTAGAGTGTTGCCCACTACTGTAAGTCACTAGACGTGATTCTCTCTTCTTAAAGAGGGTGTTAGCTATGATTATGTCGTAGGCTAGCGCAAAGATTAAGACATCTTCTCCTTCTTGATTTTTGATGACATAGCCAAATCCCCCATGCATCCCTTTAAAACATGTGTTAGATGTGCCCATGTGGCCATTGAGGTCTCCTCCTATGAAGAGCCTCTCGCTAATCGGTACACTCCTAACCAAGTCCTCCAGGCCTTCCCAGAACTCCCTCTTGGTGTTCTCATTGTGGCCTACTTGCAGGGCATACGCGCTCATAACATTGAGGACTAAGTCCCCAACTACCAGCTTGTCCAGGATAATCCGGTCCCCACGTCTCTTGACGTCTACCACTCCATCCTTAAGGCTCTTGCTGATCAAGATGGCTACTCCATTTATGTTTGCAACCGTCCCCATGTACCACAGCTTGAAGCCGGTACCCTCCACCTCGTGCGCCTTCTGTCCCCTCCATTTGGTCTCTTGGATGCAAAGGATATCAACCCCTCTCCTCACCGGTGTATCAACTACCTCCCGAAGCTTACCTGTCAGAGACCCTAAGTTCCAGCTACCTAAGCGAATCCTCCTAGACGCGGCTAGCTTCCTTACCCTTCGCACTCATCGAGTCAAATGCGAAGGCCCTTGCTCATTTTCCGCTACACCCGGGCGCCAATGTAGCACGCCACTAAGGATGCGATGAGCCGATCCTCGCTCACTTTCCACCGTATCCAGATCACAATACGACGCGCCACGTGCGGGGTGACGGCCCGGCCCTTGCCCATTTTCCACCACACCCGGGTTCCGATGTGGCGCGTCGCTGAGAGGGTTATGCCCCAATGAAAATCTTTTGGGTTTTATCTCCATAAGAGTGGCTGAGTTTTCACATTGGCTCGCCATGCCTATCAAAACCCTCCTCCTTTACCCGGGCTTGGGACCGGCTATGTTGAGACAACATAGGCGGAGTTACTTTCCTGATTGTTTATTATTTTTCTAATTTTCATATATTTTGAAACGATTAAAAATTGCTTTTATGGAACTTTTGGAGTCGGTTTACTTACCGTATCACATACCTACTTCTTTTAGGATTCTGGAGCATACTGGAAGGTCTCTTTTATGTGCTCCTCTGGTGTCCTTGTTTGAATAATGTTGGTTTCCTTGTTAGTGGTTGTACCTAAAATATAATGTTTAATTCTGTACCCATTAACCACCTTAGGATTTGTGCCATTTGTCGGCACTCTGGGAATGGGGTACCCAGACCTGTCTGCCTGCGGGCCAGGGCGTGGCCCACTTCAACGACCCGGCACGGCCCGGTGAGGCATCACTCAGAACAAGGCCCTCGCGAGAACCCCGCCCTCGCGAGGGAGGCGACGCCAAGACCCCCGGAGGGAGGAGGCCCCTCCAGGCCCCCTCCCGAGGGGCGGAGATCCCGATGCAGCACTCGGCCTCACGAGGTCGGGGGTGACGCAAGCCAAGCCAGGCGGGCAACAGTGCGCGCAGAGAAGACAGTTTCCTCTTTGGTGCAAAGGAGGCAAGGGCGTACGCAGGTTCCCGGGGCATCCCCACAAAGGTTTCCATTCCGGCGCAATGAGACCAAGACCACGAGCCCCGCAGGACGGACGTCACCGCCGAGCCCACCTCTGCATCACTACAAGCTACTTTGCAGGCGAAAACCACCTTTCGTCAGGATAAGGTGTACTCCTTGTCCCCCTTCGAATTTGGCCATTGTGGGATCCCTTCCCGCCAGTGCGATAAGGGAAGAGGACCCGGGCCATTATAAATAGAGGCGAGGCTGCGCCATAGAGAGGGGATCCAAAAACCCACTCAAGCGCCCACGCGAGGTTGCACACCATTGTACTAGTTCATCCAAAAACCTCCTCGTGAGTCAATCCACCAAAAGCAGGAGCAGGGTTTTATGCTTCGTAGTGGCCCGAACCTGGGTAAATTCTTGTGTTCGTCTTCTTCCCCGTGGTTGAGTGATTTCTATATGACTGGGCCATGGAGCTGTGAGCTTGTGGTCGAAGCTGGTGGGGATCTTCGCACACGCCCCTGAGTTCGGACCTCTTTGGATTTTGCGGAGCCCGAAATCTGACATTTGGCGCGCCAGGTAGGGGGCGTGTCGAAGCCTCTCCATCAACTGCCGCGGCCAGGCCTCGACTCATCAGCTCCATGGCCGGTGTTGCCTCCGAGGCCAGGCAGTCCATGGCGGGCGGGAGTGCCGCGGCTTGCCTGGCCAATCCTGCGGTCGCGTGCATCCTCGGCGGATCTCAGGCGCCTGCTTCGAGCCGCCATGTCAAGTAGTTCCTCCGCCAGGCTGGCGCGGTTCAACCACGGCTCGAGGCCCCGTGGCCTCGGGTGTGACCGGAGGTCGACATCACCTTCGGCCCAAACGACCACCCCAGGACGACGGTCGCCGCCGGTACGCTCCCCATGTTGTGCACACCGACCATAAGCAACGTGGCCGTCACCAAGACCTCATCGACGGCGGCGCCGGCCTCAACGTCCTCTCCGTGGAGACCTTCAACACGCTTCAGGTGCCCTACGACTATCTCGCACCCTCAAGGCCCCTTTCTGGGATGGCCAGGGGCTCCGTCGCCTCTCTGGGGCGGGTGCGCCTCCCCATCACCTTGGCACCCGCTACAACTATCGCACCGAGTAGATCGACTTCGACGTCGCCCACATCCACCTCCCTTACAACGCGATCCTCGGCTACCCCGCCCTCGCCAAGTTCATGGTGGCAATGCACCCAGGCTACAACATCATCAAGATGCCTGGGAGCAACGGCATCATCTCCGTCGCCGAGGATGCCAGGGACGCGGTCCAAACACGCAAGGTCGCCTACAAGGCCGCCGCTGCGGCCCGCCCCGATGCTGGGAATGCCGCGCAGGCTCCGGAGGACGCTGGGGATGACGGGGACGCCGCGCCAGTGAAGAAGAAGCAGTTGTTCTCTCAGAACCGGGCTGAGACGAAGCAGGTGCCTGTAGACGACGGGAACCCTGGCCCCACCTTCACCATCGGCGTCGGCCTTCCTCCGGAGTAGGAGGAGGCGTTGGTGGCCTTTGTCCGCCCAAACAAGGATGCGTTTGCGTGGAACACATCCAACCTGGTGGGGGTCCCGAGGGCTGTGATCGAGCACCACCTCATGGTTTGCCCCAATGCATGTCCGGTGAAGCAAAATGCGAGGAGACAGGCCCAGGAGAAGCAAGCGTTCATCGCCCAAGAGGTCGGCAAGCTGAAGGAAGCCGGGGTTATCCGAGAGGTGCGATACCCGGAGTGGCTGGCTAACCCAGTGGTCGTCTTGAAGAAGTGTGGGAAGGAGCGCATGTGCGTCGACTTCACGAACCTCAACAAGGCTTGACCCCAAGACCCGTTCCCACTGCCGCGCATCGACCAGATCGTGGACTCCACCGCCGAGTGCGACCTCCTGTGCTTCCTGGACGCCTTCTCTGGCTACCATCGGATCAAGATGGCGGTGGAGGACATCGAGAAGAGGGCCTTCCTCACCACGTGCGGTGTGTTCTGCTACACTTGCATGCCCTTCGGGCTGCGGAATGCTGGCGCAACCTTCCAGCGATTGATGCACATCGCCCTGGGGCAGCAGCTCGGAAGGAACGCGGAGGCCTACGTCGACGACATCGTGGTCAAGTCGTGACAGGCCAAGACCCTGATCGAGGACCTGGAGGAGATATTCGCCAGCCTACGGCGGGTGAACCTGAGGCTGAACCCCGAGAAGTGTGTCTTCGGGGTCCCGTCGGGTAAACTACTCGGTTTCCTGGTGTCGCACCGGGGGATCGAGGCAAACCCGGAGAAGATCAAGGCTATAAGCAAGATGAGTCCGCCTCATACCCTCAAGGAAATGCAAAAGCTGGCGGGCTGCGTGACCTCCTTGGGGCATTTCATCTCCAAGCTTGGCGAGCGCGCCCTCCCGTTCTTCAAGCTCATGAAGAGGAAGGGCCCCTTCGAATGGACTCCGAAGGCGGATGCGGCGTTCGAAGACCTCAAGCGGTACCTCACGAGCCCACCAGTGATGGTGGCGCCCCGCCTTCATGAGCCCCTGGTGCTGTACCTGGCTGCCACCCCGCACTCCGCCAGTGCTGCGCTCGTGGCGGTCTGGGAGGAATGTGCCGGCACGCGCGCAACACCCTCAGGTGCAGGCGGGTCCCAGGTCATGAAGCAAGGTGACTCACGTGATGCCCCGAAGCCCTCACCTCTCAAGACGTCACTCCTGAGGTCTCGGCCGCCCCGGCGACCCATGAGGCACCAGAATCCCGTGTGCCCGCTGCAGAGCGGGGTGGCGTGGATGGCTTGTCCCTCGTCGAGCACCCGGTGTACTATGTCAGTACCGTACTACGGGACGCACGCTCGCGTTACCCTATGCAGCAGAAGCTCCTGCTCGCGCTTCTCGTTGCTTCAAGGAAACTGCGCCATTACTTTCAGTGCCACCCCATCAAGGTCGTCTCTGCGTATCCCTTGGAGAAGGTGCTACGCAACCCCAACGCCGCGGGGAGGGTCGCAGAGTGGAACATCGAGCTGCAGGCCTTCGATTTGGAATTCAGTACAACCAGGGTCATCAAGGGAGCAGCCCTGGCGGACTTCGTGGCCGAGTGGACAGACGCTCTCGAACGAGGGCTGGACGAGGGCCAGTCGCTCACCCCCGGCGACGAGGCGCCCAATGGTTGGGTCATGCACTTCGATGGGGCCTTCGCGTGCCGGGGTGCGGGGTCCGGAGTTGTGCTCATCTCCCCGACCGGGGACAAGCTCTACTACGCCGTACACCTTTGCTTCCAGCATGGCGAGAAGGTCTCCAACAACATCGCAGAGTATGAGGGCTTGATCACTGGCCTCAAGGCCGCGGCGGCCTTGGGTGTTCAGCGCCTCACCATCAAGGGCGACTCCCAACTCCTCGTCAACTTCTCCAACAAGGAGTATACGCCGAAGGACGAGCACATGGAGGCATACTTGGAAGAGGTACGTAAGATTGAAAAGCGTTTCCAGGACTTGGAATTGCAGCACACCCCGCGCGGCGCGAACAAGGAAGCCGATGACATCGCCAAGAGGGCGGCGCATCGCGAGCCTTAGGAGCCAGGCGTCTTCGAGGAAAGGCTCTTCAAGCCGTCTGCGGCACCTCCAGCCGTGGACCAGGTGCCGCCGCATGAAGAGCTGCCCCCAGCGCCACCCTCGGGAGCTCCAACTTGTGGCCCGGCCTCAGGAGCCTGACTGCTCCTGGCGCTGGAGCCTCAGGCCGACGACTGGGCACATGAGTTCAAGGCATACCTGCTCTACAGCACCCTACCAGGAAAGGAGGAAGACGCGGAGCGTGTGGTTTGTCAAGCCACAGCTTATTGTTTGTAGGATGGCGAGCTATACCGTAGGAGTCTGAACGGCGTCGCGCTGCGGTGCGTATCCGAAGAACAGGGGCACGAGCTGCTGGCCGACATCCACGGAGGATACTGCGGACACCACTCCTCGTCCCGCACCCTTGTAGGGAAGGTGTTCTGCAGCGGCTTCTACTGGCCTACAACGCTCAACGACGCCACCGAGCTGGTCCGGTCCTGTGAGGCTTGCCAGTTCCACGCCAAGCAGATTCATCAGCCCGCGCAGGGCCTCCAGACCATCCTGCTCTCCTGGCCCTTCGTGGTCTGGGGCTGGATATACTGGGGCCCTTTCCGTGAGCGGCCGGCGGATACCGCTACCTCTACGTCGCCATCGACAAGTTCACCAAGTGGGCGGAGGTGGAGCCCGTCCGCACCATCCCCGCCGGCTCGGCCGTCAAGTTCATCAGGGGCCTCGTGAGCCGCTTCGGCGTCCCCAACCGCATCATCACCGACAATGGTTCGCAGTTCACAAGCAATCTTTTCAGGACATACTGTATTAACCTTGGAACGCAGATATGCTATGCTTCGGTGGCGCATCCACGAAGCAACGTCCAGGCCGAGCGCGCCAACGCGGAGGTCCTACGGGGCCTCAAGGCAAGAAGCTTCAAGAAGAAGCTTGAGGCCTGCGGCAGGGGTTGGCTCGATGAGCTTCAGTCTGTGTTGTGGTCCATCCGCACCACCATGACTAAGCCCACCGGCGAGACCCCGTTCTTCCTCGTCTACGGAGCTGAAGTCGTCCTCCCACATGAGGTCAAGCATCGATCCCCGCGGGTCTTGGCATTCGACGAGGAGCGTCAGGATGCCCCGCAGGGGATAGACCTCGTGCTTGGGGAGGAGGCCCGTCGCCAAGCCTCGCTCCGAGCTGCGAGGTACCAACAGGCGCTGTGGCGTTACCATTGCCGTAGAGTCCGCTCCAGGACCCTCAAAGTCGGAGACCTCGTCCTAAGGCGGGTCCTTTCCAGGGAGGGCTTGCACAAGCTCTTGCCCATGTGGGAGGGCCCGCTCAGGATCGCCCGCGTCTCTAGGCCTGGCGCCGTGTGCCTGGAGACTCAGGACGGGGTTCCCATCCTGAATGCCTGGAACATCCAGCATCTCCGCAAGTTCTACCCGTGACACTCTCACGTAATAATGAGTGGGCTGTATACGCCCGGAGCCCCCCGAGGACGCGGAGGGGTTCCCCCCCACGTCCAAGTGGAAGCCCCATGCTCCGCGCTGGCGGACAACATTGTCCTCCAATGACTATGCCCACGCCTAGTGGATGCCCTATTCTCCGCGCTGGGGGAAGACGAAGACTAGCCTAGGTGCCGGACGTGGCTGTTCTTTGCTTCTTTTTGTATTCTAATTTGCCATTTTCTGGAATGAAGCTCGAGGCTTTTCAACCTTATTTAAAAAAAGTATGGGAATTTTTCTCCTTGCAGTTCTCTGTCTTGAAGTTTCTTTTTCTGAATCGACACCTGCAAGCCTCTCCCTCTCGTGCCCCGCGAGCGGGGGCTGCGGGCACGGTGCGCACACCTTGCCAAGGCCTTGGCATCCTGGTCATCGCGTGGCGCTCTCGAGTGAGCCAGCAGGCGCGTGTCGCCTCACCCTCGCTCGAGGGCTCCAGCCACAGCCTGGCACGTCATCATGGAGCTCCGGGAGGGGCAAGGAACGGTATGGGAGCCGCTCGAGCGTCAAGGGGGACTCCTGAGCAACGCGACTCAGGAGCCTCACTGGTCACGTAGCCCCTCGCCCCTTGGTCTCGTCCTGGTGATCCGGACGCCCCAACGGCGGTCGAGGTACGCGCGGGATTGGGCCGTGCCGACGTAGAGCACCAAGAGGGCTCCCAAACCGCCTCGGTCGCAAGAAAGAAGAACCCCCTGGCAGGACCCCCAAGCTCCCCAGGCGCCACTGGCAGACCTCTCGGCGTAGAGGCCCACCGCGGACGCATCAAGCTAAGTACTCTAATCACGACCAACAGAAAGTCTCAATTAACAGTAATGTAAGGATTGGAATGCACAACGAAAGTGCTAAAGTAAGGGCGCAAGTGCTAGAATTCATTACACGCCCCAAGGGACCCTCCATGATTTTTTGATTGCAGAGAAAGGAAAAGAACAAGAAGGCGAAGGAGCCCCCCTCCCTCGGAGGCTGCCACTCCTGATGACCTGGCTCCGGCGCGCCAGTGCTCAGTCGGAGTCCTCTTCCTCCTTGACAGTCCCGTGGTGGCGCGCTGGCGTGGCCGCTTCTTCGGCGGGAGTACGGTGCCGTCGCGGCCTGCTCCCCCCCCCCCCGAGGTCCGAGTGAGCTGACGCGGTGGCGCGTTGTAGGAGTCATCACTCGGACTCTCCTTGGAGGAGGTGTTGCTGCCACTGGAAGCATGACGGCCGTCGCCAAGGGCAGGCTCACCTCCAACAGCACCGCCATCGCAAGGGCTGCCATCGCCGTCACCCTCAGGGCAGCACCCCAAGCGACTGCCATCCTCCCCGAAGATCCTGATGAAGAGCGTCGCCGCGCCGTCGTACTTGAAGTGGAGCGTGAGCCTCCCCTCCAGGCCGCGGGCGCGGGCGAAGGTCTGCCACCCGCGGCTCAAGAAGGCGTAACCTGCGGGGGTAGCCTCGATCTCCACGCACGACGCGCCGCTACAACAACCATCGGCTTGCAGCCACAGGCCCGCGGGCTCGCTGGCCCGCAACGTCTCCGCGAAGAATCGCGGGAGCTGCAACCAGGTGACCGTCGGTCTCTCCACCCACACCACGAACTCCTGGGCTACATCGGCACTGCGGGACCACGGGCGTGGTGGTCGGGCGCCCGCTAAGGGCCTCCCTCCTTGGCCACGGTCGCCACGCCCGCCGCCACCGGCTGCGACGGAGGTTGCGCCTGCCCTGGCGGGGGTGCGGCCGCGCCCACGGGGCGCCGCCGTTGACACCACGGTGTACTTGCGGGGACGGCCCCGGCCCCTCTTGGGTGGCTGTTGGTCCGGCCCCTCCTGGCGGGCCTTCCCCTTCTCAGCGGCGGAAAACCACCTCACCGTTGTCATGGCTGAGAGGACGGGGGCCTTGAGCAAGGAAACAAGAAATCAGGATGGGCTGGGGGCTCCGCCCCCTCTGCCTATTTATAGCCAGGTGGAGGCCAACCGACGCCCCTCCACGTTCCGGGTAATGATGGCCCTGCTTCACGTCACCTCGTCTCCCCTCGTGGGGTCACGTCTGCATGGGCCGAGGGGAGAGAAGACACAGGGACTCGGCTGCATTCAAGGAAGGGCAATGATGGCCGCCTCTGCGCGCGGGCTTCATGTCAGCTCGACTCAAGGCGGTTCCCGAGGTCTTCGAGAGTGGAGACATCCGCGTCTTGCTACGCGCCATGCATCAGGCTGGGCCCGCAGGCAATTGGGGCCCGCGTCGCTCGGGCCGGCTCCTCCGGCTTCGCCCTGAAGCCAACCCCAGCGCGCCTTGGGCCCGGGGGCTACTGTCGGCGCTCTGGGAACGGGGGTACCTAGACATGTCTGCCTGCGGGCCAGGGCGTGGCCCACTTCGAGGACCCGGCACGGACCGGTGCGGCATCACTCAGAACAAGGCCCTCGCGAGAGCCCCGTCCTCGCGAGGGAGGCGGTGCCAAGACCCCCGGAGGGAGGAGGCCCCTCCAGCCCCCCTCCCGAGGGGCAGAGATCCCTATGCAGCACTCGGCCTCACGAGGTCGGGGGTGACGCAAGCCAAGCCAGGCGGGCACCAGTGCACGTAGAGAAGACCGTTTCCTCTTTGGTGCAAAGGAGGCAAGGGCGTACGCAGGTTCTCGGGGCATCCCCACAAAGGTTTCCATTCCGGCGCAACGAGACCAAGACCACGAGCCCCGCAGGATGGACGTCACCGCCGAGCCCACCTCTGCATCACTACCAGCTACTTTGCAGGCGAAGACCACCTTTCATCAGAATAAGGTGTACTCCTTGTCACCCTTCGAATTTGGCTGTTGTGGGATCCCTTCCCGCCAGTGCGATAAGGGAAGAGGACCCAGGCCATTATAAATAGAGGCGAGGCTGCGCCGTAGAGAGGGGATCCAAAAAACCACTCAAGCGCCTGATGTCTACTACGCAACCTTCTTCTTGTAGACTCGTGTTGGGACTCCAAGTGCAGAGTTTTGTAGGACAGTAGCAAATTTCCCTCAAGTGGATGACCTAAGGTTTATCAATCCGTGGGAGGCGTAGGATGAAGATGGTCTCTCTCAAACAACCCTGCAACCAAATAACAAAGAGTCTCTTGTGTCCCCAACACACCCAATACAATGGTAAATTGTATAGGTGCACTAGTTCGGCGAAGAGATGGTGATACAAATGCAATATGGATGGTAGATATAGGTTTTTATAATCTCAAAATATAAAAACAGCAAGGTAGCAAGTAACAAAAGTGAGCACAAACGGTATTGCAATGCTTGAAAACAAAGTCATACTTTCACTAGTGCAAGTTCTCTCAACAATACCGACATAGTTGAATCATACGTAAATCCCTCACGTGCGACAAAGAGTTCACTCCAAAGTCACAAATAGCGGTGAACAAACGAAGAAATTGTTGTAGGGTACGAAACCACCTCAAAGTTATCTTTTCCGATCAATCGTATGAGCTATCCCTATAAGTGTCACGAACAGCCCTAGAGTTCGTACTAAAATAACACCTTAAGATACACATCAACTAAAACCCTAATGTCACCTAGATACTCCAATGTCACCATGAGTACCCATGGGCTTGATTATACGATATGCATCACACAATTTTAGATTCATCATGTTCAATCCAACACAAAGAACTTCAAAGAGTGCCCCAAAGTTTCTACCGGAGACTCAAGACGAAAACGTGTGCCAACCCCTATGCATAGATTCCCAAGGTCACGGAACCCGCAAGTTGATCACCAGAACATACATCAAGTGGATCAATAGAACATCCCATTGTCACCACGGATATCCCATCGCAAGACATACATCAAGTGTTCTCAAATCCTTAAAGATTCAATCCGATAAGAAAACTTCAAAGGGAAAACTCAATTCATCACAAGAAGATAGAGAGGGGAAAACTCCATATGATTCATCTATATCAATAAAGCTCGCGGTACATCAAGATCGTGTCATCTCAAGAACACGAGAGAGAGAGATCAAACACATAGCTACTGGTACATACCCTCAGCCCCGAGGGTGAACTACTCCCTCCTCGTCATGGAGACCGCAGGGATGATGAAGATGGCCTCCGGTGATGGTTTCCCCCTCCGGCAGGGTGCCGGAACGGGCTCCCGATTGATTTTTCGTGGCTACAGAGGCTTGCGGCGGCGGAACTCCCGATCTAGGTTTGTTTCTGGGGGTTTCTGTATTTATAAGAATTTTTGGCATCAGAAACAAGTCAAGGTGGGCCACGAGGTGACGACAAGCCAGGGGGGCACGCCCTAGGGGGGGCGCCCCCCAGGCTTGTGGTGGCCTCATGGCTCTTCTGGCCCAACTCCAATGCTCCCTGGGCTTCTCCTGGTCCATAAAAATCACCCTAGATTTTTATTCCGTTTGGACACCGTTTGATATTCCTTTTCTGTAAAACTCAAAAAACGGAAAAAACAGAAACTGGCACTGGGCTCTAGGTTAATAGGTTAGTCCCAAAATAATATAAAGTTGTAGTAAAATGATTGTAAAACATCCAAGAATGATAATATAACAGCATGGAACAAACAAAAATTATAGATACGTTGGAGACGTATCAGCATCCCCAAGCTTAATTCCTACTCGTCCTCGAGTAGGTAAATGATAAAAACAGAATTTTTTATGTGGAATGCTGCCTAACATGTTTATCATATTCTTTTCTTCTTTGTATAGCATGGACATTTGGACTTGTAAATGATTCAAAGCAATAGTCTAGTTTTAACATAATGACTTCAATACTCAAGCATGTCAACAAGCAACCATGTCTTTCAAAATATCAACACTAAAGAAAGTTATCCCTAGCCCATCATGCTCAATCATTGATCCATTCATGAAACACACTCAAATATTAGCTATGCCCAATGCTCAAGTACGATCATAGTGCCCCCTAGTTGGTGCTTATAAGAGAAGATGGAAACTCAAAGCTAAAATAAAAATTGCATAAAGTAAACGGATAGGCCCTTCGCAGAGGGAAGTAGGGATTTGTAGGGGTGCGAGAGCTCAAATTTTTAAATTGAGAGAAAAAATATTTTGGGTGGCATGCTTTTCCTGTCAACGAAAACGACAAAGTAGCTCACAATACTTTCCATGCTAGATGTATCATAGGCGGTTCCCAAACAGAAAATAAAGTTTTTACTCCCCCTCCACCAATCAATCACACTCCACGGCGAGCCGAATCCACGGGTACCGTCCATACAAACAACAATTCTGGGGGAGTTTTGTTTCATTATATTTTGATTTGATTTTTGAGCATGGAACTAGGCATCCCGAATACCATCCACTTTCTCGTGAATGATAGTGAATCAACACATATCGTGAGAATAACCCACCTAGCATGGAAAAATATTGGACACTCCCCACCGTTTCATGAGCGGTACGGGCACACAAAAGAGAAAATTTATTTTGAAAATTTAGAGATGGCACATACAAATTTGCTTGGAACGGCATGGAAATACCGCATATAGGTAGGTATGGTGGACTCATAAGGCAAAACTTGGTTTAAGGATTTTGGATGCACAAGTAGTATTTCTACTTAGTACAAATGGAGGTTAGCAAATAGATTGGGAAGCAACCAAACCAAGAAACAAAAATTCACATAAGTGAGCATTGAACATAACTAACACCGAATAATGCACCACAAGTAGCATATAACTTCATTGCATAACTATTGAATTTCGTACTTGCATAGGGAATCACAAACCTTAACGCCAATATTCCTACTAAAGCATAATTACTCACTAACAAGACTCACATATTACTATCATCATGTTTCAAAACTATTACAAAGAATCAAGTTTAATTTGTCCCATGATCTTCATGAAAGTTTTTATTATATCCTCCTTGGATATCTATCACTTTGGGACTAGTTTCATATATTGCCATTGCTTTTTCGACAAGCTCAAACAAGTTTAAATGAAGCACATGAGCATAAAGATTTCATCCCTCAAAAAGGTATAAGTGAAGCATGAGAGGAAATCACAAGCTACTCACAAAAGATATAAGTGAAGATCAATGAGTAGTCAAACAATTAAGGAGCTATGTGAGGACTCTCTCTCCCTCAATAAATATTTTCAGATCCGAGCAAGCAAAATAAAAATAGCACTCCAAGAATAGCATGCATCATGTGAACGAATAAAAATTTAGGCTCAACATAGGCTAACCGATAATTGTTGATGAAGAGAGGTGGGATGCGTAGCATCCCCAAGCTTAGATGCTTGAGACTTCTTGAAATATTTACTTGGGGTGCCTTGGGCATCCCCAAGCTTGAGCTTTTGTATCTCGTTCAATTCTCTCATATCATGGTTTCACCTATTCTCAAAAACTTCATCCACACAAAACTCGAAAAGAACTCGTGAGATAAGTTAGTACACATAATAATGAATCAACTCTTTATGTACTGCCAAGACAAGTTGCATAATAATTTTCAAACTTTAGGTACTGTATTCTATCATTTCCACAATTTATATCTACCAATATAGGCTATGGAAAATAGAGGATAAGTAGATAACAAAACTATGACAGCAATCTGTCCAAACAGAACAGTCTGTAGCAATTTATGAAAACAGTGTACTTATGTAACTCAAAACATTATGAAAATTTAGGACATGCTAAGTAATTTGTATGACATCACTGTGTAAAAATTTCAGGAACTTTCCACGTTCCAGTAAAATATGAAAATTCAAACACTACAGCAAAAGTTTCTGTTTTTACACAGCACACATCAAAACAGGCAATGTAAGCATCCTAAGACAATTCTTGGAACTTTTTATTGAAAAACAAGATTATAAATAACACCTAACAGAGAACAAGAAAATAAAATGACGCTCCAAGCAAAACTCATATTATGTGACGAATAAAAATATAGCTCTAAGTAAGATATACCGATAATGTTGAAGACGAAAGAGGGGATGCCTTCCGGGGCATCCCCAAGCTTAAGCGCTTGAGTATTCCTTGGATATTACCTTGGGGGTGCCTTGGGCATCCCCAAGCTTAGGTTCTTGTCACTCCTTATTCTCCTCATATTGGTGTCTCACCCAAAACTTGAAAACTTCAATCACACAAAACTTAACGGAACTTCGTGAGATGGGTTAGTATAATAAAGATAGATCATTCACTTAGGTACTGTAAAGACAAGATTCATAATTTTTTTCACATAATACCTACTGTATTCTATCATTCTCATAATTTATATCACTGAATATAAGCTATGGAAACACTAAAACAAGCAAACTATGCATGCAAAACAGAATCTGTCAAAAACAGAACAGTCTGCAATGATCTGTAGTGTAACCATACTTACATGTCTCTAAAAATTCTGAAAAATTAGGAAAACCTGAAGAATTTGTATATCAAGACTGTGTACAAATTTCAGATCATTATCACGCTCCAGTAAAAAATGAAAAATCCTGTACTGGAGTCAAAAGTTTCTGTTTTGGTTCAGCATCAATTCTACTCATCTTGTGAGTCATCCCAAAGGCTTTACTTGGCACTTTATTAAAATAAAAGACACAAAACATGATTACTACAGTAGCTTAATCGTGTGAACACACAAAAACAGAAAGTAAAAGTGTTGGGTTGTCTCCCAACAAGCGCTTTTCTTTAATGCCTTTTAGCTAGGCAAGATGATTTCAATGATGCTCACATAAAAGATAAGAATTGAAACACAAAGAGAGCATCATGAAGCATATGACTAGCACATTTAAGCCTAACCCACTTCCTATGCATAGGGATTTTGTGAGCAAACAATTTATGGGAGCAAGAATCAACTAGCATAGGAAGGCAAAACAAGCATAACTTCAAAACTTTCAACACATAGAGAGGAAACTTGATATTATTGCAATATGTAGAAGCATAAGATCCTCTCTCATAATAATTTTCCGTAGCATCATGAAGGAATTTCACAATATAACCAGCACATAAAGCATTCTTTTCATGATCTACAAGTATAGAAAATTTGTCACTCTCCACATTAGCAATTTTCTTCTCATTCATAATAGTGGGAGCAAACTCAACAAAATAACTATCATGAGATGCTTGATTGACATAACCACTTTGAATATTAAAATAATGATGACAAGTTTCATAGTTACTATCACTCTTTATAGCATACATTTCATCATCATAATCATCATAGATAGTAGGCATGTCATTATCATAACAAATTTGCTCATCAAAACTTGGGGGACTAAAAATATCATCTTCATCAAACATAGCATCCCCAAGCTTGTGGCTTTGCATATCATTAGCATCATGGATATTCAGCGAATTCATACTAACAATATCACTATCATGCTCATCATTCAAGGAATTCTCATCAAGTATTTTCATAATTTCTTCCTCTACCAATTGAGCACAATTTTCGGAATCCTTATTTTCACGAAAGACATTATAGAGACGAAACAAATGATGCAACCTAAACTCCATTTTTTTGTAGTTTTCTTTTATAAAACCAAACTAGTGAAAACAAGAAACTAAAAGATTTAATTGCAGGATCTAAAGATATACCTTCAAGCACTCACCTCCCCGGCAATGGCGCCAGAAAAGAGCTTGATGTCTACTACGCAACCTTCTTCTTGTAGACTCGTGTTGGGCCTCCAAGCGCAGAGTTTTGAAGGACAGTAGCAAATTTCCCTCAAGTGGATGACCTAAGGTTTATCAATCCGTGGGAGGCATAGGATGAAGATGGTCTCTCTCAAACAACCCTGCAACCAAATAACAAAGAGTCTCTTGTGTCCCCAACACACCCAATACAATGGTAATTTGTATAGGTGCACTAGTTCGGCGAAGAGATGGTGATACAAATGCAATATGGATGGTAGATATAGGTTTTTGTAATCTGAAAATATAAAAACAGCAAGGTAGCATGTAACAAAAGTGAGCACAAACGGTATTGCAATGCTTGAAAACAAAGCCTAGGGTTCATACTTTCACTAGTGCAAGTTCTCTCAACAATACTGACATAGTTGAATCATACGTAAATCCCTCACATGCGACAAAGAGTTCACTCCAAAGTCACAAATAGCGGAGAACAAACGAACAAATTATTGTAGGGTACGAAACCACCTCAAAGTTATCTTTTCCGATCAATCGTATGAGCTATCCCTATAAGTGTCACGAACAGCCCTAGAGTTCGTACTAAAATAACACCTTAAGATACACATCAACCAAAACCCGAATGTCACCTAGATACTCCAATGTCACCATGAGTACCCATGGGCTTGATTATACGATATGCATCACACAATTTCAGATTCATCATGTTCAATCCAACACAAAGAACTTCAAAGAGTGCCCCAAAGTTTCTACTAGAGAGTCAAGACGAAAACGTGTACCAACCCCTATGCATAGATTCCCAAGGTCACGGAACCCGCAAGTTGATCACCAAAACATACATCAAGTGGATCAATAGAACATCCCATTGTCACCACGGATATCCCATCGCAAGACATACATCAAGTGTTCTCAAATCCTTAAAGATTCAATCCGATAAGAAAACTTCAAAGGGAAAACTCAATTCATCACAAGAAGATAGAGAGGGGAAAACTCCATATGATTCATCTATATCAATAAAGCTCGCGGTACATCAAGATCGTGTCATCTCAAGAACACGCGAGAGAGAGAGATCAAACACATAGCTACTGGTACATACCCTCAGCCCCGAGGGTGAACTACTCCCTCCTCGTCATGGAGACCGCCGGGATGATGAAGATGGCCTCCGGTGATGGTTTCCCCCTCCGGCAGGGTGCCGGAACTGGCTCCCGATTGGTTTTTCGTGGCTACAGAGGCTTGCGGCGGCGGAACTCCCGATCTAGGTTTGTTTCTGGGGGTTTCTATATTTATAAGAATTTTTGGCGTCGGAAACAAGTCAAGGTGGGCCACGAGGTGACGACAAGCCAGGGGGCGCGCCCTAGGGGGGGCGCCCCCCAGGCTTGTGGTGGCCTCGTGGCTCTTCTGGCCCAACTCCAACGCTCCCCGGGCTTCTTCTGGTCCATAAAAAAACACCGTAGATTTTTATTCCGTTTGGACTCCGCTTGATATTCCTTTTCTGTAAAACTCAAAAACACGGAAAAAAAACAGAAACTGGCACTGGGCTCTAGGTTAATAGGTTAGTCCCAAAAATAATATAAAGTTGTAGTAAAATGACTGTAAAACATCCAAGAATGATAATATAACAGCATGGAAGAAGCAAAAATTATAGATACGTTGGAGACGTATCAGCGCCCACGCGAGGTTGCACACCATTGTACTAGTTCATCCAAAAACCTCCTCGTGATACAATCCACCAAAAGCAGGAGTAGGGTTTTACGCTTCGCAGCGGCCTGAACCTGGGTAAATCCGTGTGTTCGTCTTCTTCCCCGCGGTTGAGTGAGTTCGATCCGACTGGGCCGTGGAGCTGTGAGCTTGAGGTCGAAGCCGGTGGGGATCTTCGCACACGCCCCTGAGTTCGGACCTCTTTGGGTTTTGCAGAGCCCGAAATCCGACACCATCGACATTGTTAATCTCGAGAGCTCCAGAGTGATGAACTTCCTCGATGATATAGGGTCCTTCCCATTTGGAGAGTGCAAACAATCTGAAACGAGAGTTGTATAATAGAACTTGATCACCGACATTAAATTCCCATTTTTGTATTCTTTTGTCATGTCTTTTTTTTCTTTAAATAACTTCCATTTTCATAGGCTTGTGTTCTCCATTCGTCTAGAGAGCTCATATAAACATCTTTTCAGTGGCAAGTTTAAATTCATAACTAAGTTCTTTAATTGCCCAACAAGCCTTATGTTCTGGTTATAGAGGTAAATGACAAGCCTTTCCATAAACCATTTTACAGGGGGACATGTCCATAGGATTTTCTATAAGCAGTTCTATATGCCCACAATGCATCATCAAGTTTCTTAGACCAATTATTCCTAGACCTATTAATTGTCTTCTGCAAAATTAATTTTATTTCTCTATTGTGCAATTCAACTAGTGATACGGGGTTTGCCCGATCTTCTCGGAGGATCTGCTCGACGAACAAATCAACGCCACCTAAAGGCTACGAAGGAAACCCTCGATCCCAACCAACAACGTTGTCGGGTAATGGACAACTAGTGCAACCTGAAGAGACCGTAGCTAGGTACTGCATATGCAACAACCAGCAACAAGTATTCGCCCAGCCACACTCTCAAGATTCCAATCCATGCAACCACGCACAAAGTTGGAAGCACAAACAGGTCGCCGCCTCAACATGGATACTCATATATTTGTGCAGCAAGGTGTAGCAAGTTTTGGGACGAATTCTGGAACTGGGCATGCAACAATAAATTGTTTGGATGGCTTGCTATTCTTCCCTGGGATGTCATTAGTTGTCCTTGTCACCAAAACATGGTTGTTCTCTTCAAACTTGTTGTATGGGCTTCAAAACTTGTTTCCTCATGTGTTGAAAGTTGTTGGTTGCCCTCAGAGTTGTACCTAAGTAAAATCAGTACAGACGATTTTGGTAGTATAAAGTTCTCATGCATAGTTGAACTATGATCAGTTAGGAGCGCGTTCACCTCTTGTTCTATTTGTTTGGCACGACTCCTTGTCATGGGACCCAAATAGGTCTTCTTTGTAGAAGCTTCATTTGACGGCTGATATTTATCATGAGGAGAAGATGATAAATGAGGTGAACCAGGGATATCCTCATCATCCTCCCCCTCTTCAAAAGGAGTCGTCCTCGACTCTTCACCCTCTTCATCAAAGCATGGAGACAAATGAGCAACGTTGAATGTTGAACTCACAGCATAATCTTCATGAAGGTCAAACTTGTAAGCATCGTCATTGATCTTGGCAAAGACTTTGAATGGTCCATCTCCACAAGGCATTAGCTTGGATTTGCACTTATCTGGGAACTGGTATTTGCGCAAATGCATCCAAACCAGATCTCCGGGCTCCAAAGTCACCTTCTTGCAGTTTTTGTTTGCTTTAGCTGCATAGTACTTGGACTTCTTTTCTATCTCTTCTCTAGTCTTCTCAGCAATCTTATTCACATATGCAGCACGCTTAGAAGCCTCCAAGTTACATCTTTCTTGCAATGGAAGTGGCAGGAAGTCGATTCGTGCAAGTGGTTTGAATCCATATACCACTTCAAATGGGCACATGCTTGTGGTAGAGTAAACTGCTCTATTGTAAGCAAACTCCACGTGCGGCAAACACTCTTCCCACTCCTTCAAATTCTTCTTTATCATTGTACGCAGCAAGGCTGAGAGTGTGTGGTTCACCACCTCTGTTTGTCCATCAGTTTTTGGGTGACATGTTGTTGAAAACAGCAGCTTGGTTCCCAACTTTGCCCATAATGTTTTCCAAAACTAGCTCATGAACTTCACATCACGGTCTGAAACAATGGTCCTCGACATTCCATGCAAGCGGACAACTTCCCTGTGAAACAAATCAGCAACATGTGAAGCATCGTCTTTCTTGTGGCACGGAATGAAATGTGCCATTTTTGTCGGGACCCCGGTCCTAAGCCATATGAATCCAGCCTGTAACATGTCACACCACTTTGCGGCCTCACGCACGGTAACCCACAACTGCCACCTTACCTTGGCCGGGACCGTTTGTGCCTTTTGGCTCATGGATATGAACATGTCGCTAGCATTCACACGTCAAAGAACCCGGGTCGACATGACTAGTCATAGACCGAAGTGGCACAACCATACAGGGACAGGCATACGTAACTCAACAATGCAGGTGTTGGTCATCAACGTGTGTAGACGAGTCGTAGCAAGCTACAAGGACTCCATTACGCCGCATGACATTTCCCCGTAGGGACAGGCACAGCAGCAAAGAAGGATACACGCCGGTCAATCAATGTGTCCGGAGCAGTAGCAAGCTACCAAGGCTCATGGAAGCACAAAGAGGCATTTCCCCATAAAGAAGGCTACTAAAGGCAAACAACTAGGTGTCGAATCCCACACATACCAACGCATTTCAATCATACACGCACTATGCACGATATGCGTAGATACGACATGGCATCACAACAAAACTCTACGACATAACATTTATTTTGGAGGCTCCGAAGAGCCAACATAGTATAATGTTACAAGGAGGAGGGGTCACATGACCCAACATTCAGAGCATACAAACAACAAGCGAAAGTTACATGTCTGAGTACAGACATCTACAAAAGCGGCTAGAAGAGCCTGAAAAGCTACAACGACCCTACCAAAGGAGCCAGACTCCTGTCTGGGTTTCCTAGCTATTCCGTCGATGTCAACGTCAAGAAGAACATAAAGTTAACAACGTATATCTCTGCAAAAACGTAAATAAGCAACAGTGAGTACGAAGGTACTCAGCAAGTCTTACATCAAAACTATCTACATATGCATCATGTATCAATGAACGGGATTGTGGGGTTTACTGCAGAATGCCAGCTTTGACCTTTGCCTAAACCAGACTACGACAATGTATCCAATGCATCGTACCTCTCTTGTCTCCCTACGAGAGAGCACATACGAGTCCACATATCCACCACATCAATACACCACTATGGATCCTCTCCCGTCTTCCTAAGGGAAGGCCATCCATAGCACCCACACTTATCTAGAGCATTTTAGAGTATCCGTTGAAGTTATCTCTGAACAATGCAAGTCTCCAAGTAGTCCATATCCGCGGACGCAGCTATTCGAATAGATAGTTTACCCTGCAGGGGTGTACTTTGTCACACATGCTCCCGCCACTTATCGTCATGTGCACGTTAAAAGGCACCTTGGCAACCTTCAAGCAGAAGCCAGGCGAGGGAGTCGGCCACGGACGTTAACTTACAACGACTCACGTCCAAGATAGTCACCTATCTGAGTTGGAACCCATAATGGAAGTCCGGCCGAGGTTTCCAATATGGCCTCAAACTTTGTGAGCAGGGCCCCAAGCCGGTCCCGACTGGGTCGTTCATCCACTTCGCAGGCCGTGCCACACCTATCAACGTTTCGAACTACCGCGACTCCTGGACTGAGAACAGGGTAGGTTAATAGGCCGAAAGAGCTCGAGTTACCAGAGCCCAATGTGCGGTAGTAGCTAGTCTTGGAACACAAACACGGAACTCAGTCCCTATGAGCGGTTTCAATGAGACAACCCACCATGTACTCCTACATGGTCTCTCATCGCTACCTTTACCAAAACAGGTTCAACACTTAACCCTCATCATCAGGACACAACCATTTCACTCCAGTTCATCACCCAGATGAATCAGACCTGGCACAACTCTAAGCATAGCAAGCATAACAGGGTGATAGCACAACATGGCTCAAGCATCTACCAGGTATGCTAGGTTGCATGGTTTAGCTATTTACTGTGATAATGACAGGTCATGCAAAGGAGTGGGTTCAACTACCGAAACACAAGTAACAGTTGAATCGTTTGTCCTAATACATTGAAATGAGAGCAAGACTGAGAGAGTGGGGTTATATCGGAATGCTCAAGGGGGGTTGCTTGCCTGTTGATCAGAAGAACTTTAGTTGTTTTTGGATGTCGTCGATAACTACGTCTCGCAAGTCTATCGACAAGGACAAGCAAGGTATAAATTAAGCACGACAAATGCTTCATGATGGTGCATGATAATGGCATGGAAATATGTTGCTTGTTTGAGCTAATGCATCTATCAACAAGTTAAATGGAGATGGTTTGAACCCAAGGTTCAAATTCAACTCCATGTGTGAAGTTACATATTGTGTTTGGAACAAAATGTCCAAGTTTGCCTATTTAGGTATCTCTAACATGCATGCAAATGCCACCATCAGATTCATTGGATTTTTCTGATAATTTTTCATATATAAATTATTTTAATCTGACTTACAGATTATTTTCTATGATTTTTAGAAGTTTTAAACATTTTCCGGATTATTTTTATTATAGAAATCATTTACTGCATCAGCCTGACGTCATCATGACATCATCAAGTCAACATACACGGGTCCAGGTCAAATCTGACACTGGGACACGCATGTCATACTCACAGAGCCTAATTAAAACTAACTAAAGTTTTAACCGGGCCTGGACCCACCTGTCATGGACTCGTGGAGGATTAGTGGCTAAACTAATCCTGCCATGTATGTAGAACGGCGTTTAGCCGCCGGCGCTAAGCAGACGCGGCGGCGATGCCCATCCGGCCGTTTCGGTGACGGTTGGAGGCGTGGCTGGGTCCGTTCGAACGCCCGTGGAGGGGCGCTGCCAACGGCGGTCCCGGGGATGGCGGGGACGGCGTGTAGCGGCGAAGGCGGCGAGCATATGCGGCGGCGGAGCTCGGTGGTTTGCGGGCGCGGTGCCTGGCATGCGAACGGGCCGGCAGAGCAGCGCGGTTGCCTTAGGGGCCGCTCTGGAGCGCGCCTATTGCTCGACGGCCGCGCGGGAAGCAATGGCAGTGCGCGGAGCTCGTGGGGCTACGGCAATGGCGGAGCCGAGCTTCGGCTCCGGCAGCCATGGGGCTAGTGGGCACGGGAGAGCGGGAAGAGTGAAGGGGGAGGAGCAGGAGCTCACGGGGGGGTCCAGAGGAGGCGACGGGGAGCTCGGAGATGGCTTGCTCACAACAAATTGACGGCGGCAGCCGACGGCCGTTGTCGGAGAAGATGGATGCGGGCGTCGTGCTCAGAGCACTCCGTCTTGAATCCGTTGGAGGAGACGTCGAAGGCATCGATGCGGAGAAGGGGGGCTCGACGGCGTGGCTCGGGAAGTCCAGTGGCCGCGGTGGCTGCGAGTGACGGTGACAGAGCCGTTCGGCCGGCGAGGAAGGGAGCAGAGGAGAGGGAGCAGAGGGGGGAATGGATCCACAGCGGTCTGGGCGTCCTCGGGCGCTGGATAGGGACGCTGGGGGAGCGACACGGCGAAGCAGGAGGTGGCACGGGCGCTGGCCGTGCTCGGCTTCGCCTCTGCCTACTGGCAGAGGTAGAAGACGAGCCTGCCCTTCTGGGCTGGGCTGGCTTCTCCACCACGGAGGCCCAGGTAAGCCAGGTAGGCCTTTTTTCCTTTTATTTGTTTTTCCTGTTTTCTATTCTGACATTTGTTTTAGTTTGCAAAATATAGCAAACCATTTTAATAATTCCTGAAAATGATTATGTGGTCTAAATGGAATTAGCCAGTGGCACATAATAAGTTTCAAAATTATTGAACTTATATTTTATATATAATAAATATAAATCCAATGCAATTATTTATTGGATTAAATCAAATGCCCAAAATAAATTTTCTATGATCCCAAAATATTGGTTGACATTTTTATCTCAATACAATATTTTATTAGAGAACCAGGAACATTTTCTTGGACTTATTTGAAGCAATTTTTATAATGCTTATTTGACAAAAAAAATTGAATGGTGAGGCTTGATCACTCCTCATTTCAATTTCATTTGAAATTTAAATGCATGCAGGAATGCATTATCAAGCAAAGTGAAACTAGGGCTATGACAACTCACCCCCACTAAACAAGAATCTTGTCCCGAGATTCAGGGGTAGTCGGGAAGAGTGCAGGGTACTCAAGCCGAAGACGATCTTCGCGCTCCCAGGTTGCTTCATCCTCGGAATGGTGTGACCACCGAACCTTGAGAAACTTGATGCTGTGACGTCGAGTGCTGCGCTCGGCTTCATCGAGAATACGAATAGGATATTCTCGATATGAGAGGTCATCTTGATGATCAAGCGTTTCGTGGTCTACTTCGCGGACAGGATCCTTGAAGCAACGCCTGAGGTAAGAAACGTGGAACACATCATGAACCTTGGAAAGCTACGGGGGTAGTTCCAATTGGTAGGCAACCTCTCCTCGTTTAGCAAGAATGCGAAAAGTACCAATGTAGCGAGGAGCCAATTTGCCTTTGATACCGAAGCGATGGGTACCCTTCAGAGGGATAACCCGAAGGTAAGCCTTCTCGTCAACTTCATAACTTACGTCTTTATGACGACGGTCATATTGACTCTTTTGACGAGATTGGGTGGTTTTCAAATTCTCACGAATGATGCGAACTTGCTCTTCTGCGTCCTGGATCATATCTGGTCCAAAGAATTGTCTTTCACCGGTTTCTGACCAGTTTAATGGTGTTCGACATCTTCGTCCATATAGAACTTCGAAGGGAGCT
The DNA here is from genome assembly GCA_039707655.1 of Elymus sibiricus. Lineage (NCBI taxonomy): Eukaryota > Viridiplantae > Streptophyta > Magnoliopsida > Poales > Poaceae > Elymus > Elymus sibiricus. The sequence goes on along the minus strand of CM077667.1, from coordinate 243,280,065 downwards.
TTGCCCATACTAAGACTGGAAGCTGTTGTTATAAGCAAATTCGGCGAATGGAAGACATTTCTCCCAATTCATTCCGAATGAGATAACACAGGCTCTGAGTATATCTTCGAGAATTTGATTGACTCTTTCGACTTGACCACTTGACTAAGGGTGATAAGCGGTGCTAAAGGAGAGATGGTTTCCCATAGCATTCTGGAAACTTTCTCAAAATCGAGAAGTGAAAAGACTTCCACGATCTGAATTGATCTCTAGAGGAACACCATGAAGAGATACTATTCGAGAAATATATAGGTCTGCTAACTGACTAGCAGTTATACTTTCTCGAACTGGAAGGAAATGCGCAACTTTCGAAAGGCGATCGATGGCCACAAAGATGTCATCATTCCCTTTCTTAGTCTTTGGAAAGCCGGTGATGAAATCCATACCAACCTTGTCCCATTTCCACTCGGGAATAGCCATGGGCTGAAGAGTGCCAGCAGGCCTTTGATGCTCTGCCTTAACGCGACGACAAACGTCACAGTTAGCAATGAACTGAGCGATTTCTCTCTTCATCCGGGTCCACCAGAACCTCTGGCGTAGGTCCTGATACATCTTAGTACAACCGGGATGAATCGTGAGAGGAGATTCATGAGCTTCTTTTAGGATCAACTCTCGAAGTTGTTGCTTCTTGGGAACCACCAAGCGGTCCTCAAAGAATACAACACCTTGATCATCTACCGAGAAGGAACGAGCAACTCCCTTGGAAATGTTGCTCTTGATCCGGGAAATTCCCGTATCCTGCTTCTGGGCAGCAATGATTTGATCCTCAAGAGTTGGTTTCACCACCAAGGTAGAAAGGAATCCTCGAGGAACAATGTGAAGATTTAACTTAGGAAATTCCTCGTGGAGAAGTGGTTGACTTGGTAGCAACATGAGGTTGTTACAATAGGATTTACGACTTAGTGCATCAGCCATGACATTGGCTTTGCCTGGGGTGTAAGATATTCCTAAGTCGTAGTCCGTAATCAGATCAATCCACCGTCTTTGCCTGAGATTCAAATCCGGTTGGGTGAATATATATTTGAGACTCTGGTGATAAGTGTATATTTCACAACGATTACCCAGAAGGTAATGTCGCCAAGTGACAAGTGCATGAACTACAGCGGCAAGTTCCAAATCGTGTGTTGGATAATTCTCCTCATGTGGACGCAACTGTCGAGATGCGTAGGCAATCACATGACGATCTTGCATAAGAATGCAACCTAGACCTTGTCGCGAGGCATCACAGTAGATAACAAAGTCCTTTGTGAAATCCGGGGGTACAAGTACCGGGGCAGTAGTCAGTCGTCTTTTCAACTCCTGAAAACTTTCCTCACACTTTGGAGTCCACTCGAACTTCTTATGTTTCTTGAGGAGTTCAGTTAGAGGTTTGGCAACTTTGGAGAAGTTCTCAACGAAGCGGCGACAGTAGCTCGCTAAGCCAAGGAAACTCCTAACTTGCTTCACCGATTCGGGTTGAGTCCAATCAAGGACAGCTTGAACTCTCTCGGGATTGACAGCAATACCTTTCGTAGATATTACGTGACCTGATAGGTCACTTCTGGCAACCAGAATTCGCACTTAGAGAATTTGGCATAAAGGTGATGCTCTCGAAGTTTCATCAATACCAGCCTGAGATGCTCATCATGTTCTTCTTCATTCTTCGAGTATATGAGGATATCATTGAGGTAAACCACGACAAATTTGTCCAGATACTCCATGAAGATCGAATTCATTAAGTGGGAGAAGGTGGCTGAAGCATTGGTTAGACCGAAGGACATGACGGTGTACTCGTGTTGGCCATAACGAGTGGCGAAAGCCGTCTTTGGAATGTCCCCGTTCCTGATTTTGATTTGATGATAACCTAATCTCAAATCCTTCTTCGAAAAGACTGCGGATCCAGCGAGCTGATCATACAGATCGTTGATCCTGGGGAGCGGATATTTGTTCTTTATCGTGACCAGATTAACTGGTCGATAATCGACAACCATCCGATCCGCACCATCCTTCTTCTTGATGAAGAGGACAGGACAAGCCCATTGAGAAGAACTAGGACGGATGAAACATTTCTTCAAAGATTCATCGAGTTGGATTTTAAGCTCAGCTAATTCTTGGGGTGGCATCTTATATGGTCTCCTAGCAATTGGGGCAGTTCCTGGAATAAGGTCTATGACAAACTCTACTTCTCTGTCAGGTGGAACACCTGGCAGTTCCTCTGGAAAGACATCCGGGAAGTCACAGACTACCGGGATGTTTTCAAGGTCTGGAAGAGGATTGGCATTAAGAGAATATATCCGCCCTTCTGGAATATGGGTTTGGATATTGACTATCTAGCCAGAAGGATGGGTAAGCTGAACAGACCTAGTGAAACAATCAATTTTGGCATGATGAGCTGTCATCCAGTCAATCCCCAAAATGATATTGATGTCTGAAGTTTTGAGAGCTATCAGAGAGGCAAGGAACACTAAACCATTGACAAGGATTTGGTTCCCATGGCTTACTGCATTAGTTTTCCATTTGGAACACGGACTTTGAATTACTAATGGAGAGGGCATAACTTCGAAAGCAATGTTATGCAAGGAGGCATAACGTTCTGAGATGAAGGAGTGGGATGCTCCTGAGTCAAACAGAACTGAAGCTTGATGAGAATTGACAAGAAGCGTCTTAAGCACGATGTCAGCATCATCTTGAGTTTCTTCTGCAGTTACATGATGCATACATCCACGAGTATAAACAACTAACCTGGCATTGGGCTTCTTGATTGGCGGCTTGCAGTGAAAAACACCACTTGCTGAAGAGGGTGGGACATAACCACGCAGGGGACAATCTCTTGAGTAATGTCCTGGCTGGCTGCACTTGAAGCATGCTCCATAAGTGGGACGTGGATCTGGTTTGATCACTTGCTTGACGAGGTTCTTCTGGGGAACACATGGCATCGGCAGACGAGGCGCCACATAGCATGGCCTCGGTGCATATCCAGCAGGAAGAGTGGCATTCGGGATCCATATCCTACGCTTCTAGGATATAGCAACTGAAGATGACCCAATATCACGGGTGTGCTTGCGAGATTCCTCATAGGTCATCCGGCTTGTCTCCGCTTGGATTGCTTTGTTCACAAGAACCTGGAAACTAATGAACTCATGCAGACTGAGATCATGACGACGCTTCGGGCTAAGGCCTTTCCTGAACCTTGCTTGCTTCTTGGCATCTGTGGATACCTTTTCTGGGGCATAACGCGCGAGGCGTTCAAACTCTCGACTATAGGCATCCACATCCATCTTGCCTTGGGTCAGATTGCAGAACTCCTCTTGCTTACGATCTATTGGGGCCTGGGGAATATGATGCTCACGAAAAGCCTCACAGAATTCCTTCCATGAAGTAGCTTGGCCTGCAGGTCGCATGGCCTCGAAGTTTTCCCACCATAAGTTGGCGGAACCTTCAAGGTGATATGCGGCATAGGTAACCTTGTCTCCTTCAGCCACGTTTGCATAACGCGGCTTGTTGTTGATACTCCAGAGCCAATCATCTGCACCCAGTGGCTCGATGGAATGATGGAAGGTGGGCGGTTGCAACTTGATGAAGTCTCTGATGGATACTGGCTCATTGCGACGATGGGCTGTATTCTACTCGATGTGCTCCAACAGACGGTTCGTGGCACGCTTGTTCCTCTCAACTTCAAGCATAACCTCCGCCAACAGAGGCGGGTTGGGAGGATCTTCTTCATCCCTACCATCTCCATGATTCTGACCACGACTAGCAAATCTCCGGGTAATTGGCAACATCCTGAAGGAAAACCAGGGTTCAGAAACACGAAAGAACACCGGAACATATCTAAACCTAGAAGAACTCGGACAGCATAACGGTTGTACGGGTATGAAATATGAGACAACCTGCACAAGATTTGGGCTGCATAAAAACTCAACATCATGGTTCAAGGCACAGAGAGAACATTGGCATCACTTCTCACGACTCTGTTGGAACATTACCTAACACACAACCATTCTATAAGTCTGCGGTCCAGTAACTCATCATCCTAGCAGATAGGTAAGAAGCCTAGTCCTTAATCCCCGTAGCAAGGAAGAGGGCGACCCAGAACATAGTAACTTGAGGAAAGGAGTAAAAAGAGCCTTACGTTCCCTTCCACAGTCAATTCCCTTATATAACTAAAGCATTACTAGACTCGACATCGACCAGTTTGGCTTCGTAAACCTACAGATAGTTCAGCTCTGATACCAACGTTGTCGGGACCCCGATCCTAAGCCATATGAATCCAGCCTGTAACATGTCACTCCACTTTGCAGCCTCATGCACGGTAACCCAGGGCTGCCACCTTACCTTGGCTGGGACCGTTTGCGCCTTTTGGCTCACGGATATGAACATGTCGCTAGCATTCACACGTCAAAGAACCCGGGTCGACAAGACTAGTCATAGACCCAAGTGGCACAACCGTACAGGGACAGGCATACGAAACCCAACAACGCAGGTGTCGGTCATCAACGTGTGTAGACGAGTCGTAGCAAGCTACATGGACTCCATTACACCGCGTGACATTTCCCCGTAGGGACAGACACAGCAGCAAAGAAGGATACACGCCGGTCAATCAATGTGTCCGGAGTAGTAGCAAGCTACCAAGGCTCATGGAAGCACAAAGAGGCATTTCCCCGTAAAGAAGGCTACTAAAGGCACACAACTAGGTGTCGAATCGCACACATACCAATGCATTTCAATCATACACGCACTATGCACGATATACGTAGATACAACATGGCATCACAACTAAACTCTACAACATAACATTTATTTAGGAGGCTCCGAAGAGCCAACATAGTATAATTTTACAAGCAGGAGGGGTCACATGACCCAACATTCAGAGCATACAAACAACAAGCGGAAGTTACATGTCTGAGTACAGACATCTACAAAAGCGGCTAGAAGAGCCTGAAAAGCTACAACGACCCTACCAAAGGAGCCAAACTCCTGTCTGGGTTTCCTAGCTATTCCGTCGATGTCAACGTCAAGAAGAACATAAAATGAACAACGTCTATCTCTGCAAAAACGTAAATAAGCAACAGTGAGTACGAAGGTACTCAGCAAGTCTTACATCAGAACTATCTACATATGCATCATGTATCAATGAACGGGATTGTGGGGTTTACTGCAGAATGCTAGCTTTGACCTTTGGCTAAACCAGACTACGACAATGTATCCAATGTATCGTACCACTCTCGTCTCCCTATGAGAGAGCACACACGAGTCCACATATCCACCACATCAATACACCACTATGGATCCTCTCCCGTCTTCCTATGGGAAGGCCATCCATAGCACTCACACTTATCTAGAGCATTTTAGAGTATCCGTTGAAGTTATCTATGAACAATGCAAGTCTCCAAGTAGTCCAGATCCGCGGACGCGGCTATTCGAATAGATAGTTTACCCTGCATGGGTGTACTTCGTCACACATGCTCCCGCCACTTATCGCCATGTGCACGTTAAAAAGGCACCTCGGCAACCTTCAAGCGGAAGCCAGGCGAGGGAGTTGGCCACGGACGTTAACTTACAACGACTCACGTCCAAGGTAGTCACCTATCTGAGTTGGAACCCATAATGGAAGTCCGGTCGAGGTTTCCAATACGGCCTCAAACGTTGTGAGCAGGGCCCCAAGCCGGTCCCGACTGGGCTGTTCATCCACTTCGTAGGCCATGCCACACCTATCAACATTTCGAACTACCGAGACTCCTGGACTGAGAACATGGTAGGTTAATAGGCTGAGAGAGCTCGAGTTACCGGAGCCCAATGTGCGGTAGTAGCTAGTCTTGGAACACAAACACGGAACTCAGTTCCTATGAGCAGTTTCAATGAGACAACCCACCATGTATTCCTACATGGCCTCTCATCGCTACCTTTACCAAAATAGGTTCAACACTTAACCGTCATCATTAGGACACAACCATTTCACTCCAGTTCATCACCCAGATGAATCAGACCTGGCACAACTCTAAGCATAGCAAGCATAACAGGGTGATAGCACAACATGGCTCAAGCATCTACCAGGTATGCTAGGTTGCTTGGTTTAGCTATTTACTGTTACAATGACAGGTCATGCAAAGGAGTGGGTTCAACTACCGGAATACAAGTAACAGTTGAATCGTTTGTCCTAATACATTGAAATGAGAGCAAGAGCGAGAGAGTGGGGTTATATCGGAATGCTCAAGAGGGGTTGCTTGCCTGTTGATCAGAAGAACTCAGTTGTTCCTCGATGTCATATATAACTACGTCTCGCAAGTCTACCTACAAGGACAAACAAGGTATAAATTAAGCACGGCAAATGCTTCACAATGATGCATGATAATGGCATGGCAATATGTTGCTGGTTTGAGCTAATGCATCTATCAACAAGTTAAATGGAGATGGTTTGAACCCAAGGTTCAAATTCAACTCCATGTGTGAAGTTACATATTGTGTTTGGAACAAAATGTCAAAGTTTGACTATTTAGTTGCTCTAACATGCATGAAAATGGCACCATCAGATTCATTGGATTTTTCTGATAATTTTTCATATATAAATTATTTTAATCTGACTTACAGATTATTTTCTATGATTTTTAGAAGTTTTAAACATTTTCTGGATTATTTTTATTATAGAATTCATTTACTGCATCAGCCTGACGTCATCATGATGTCAGCCAGTCAACAGACACGGGTCCAGGTCAAACCTGACACTGGGACCCACATGTCATACTCACAGAGTCTAATTAAAACTAACTAAAGTTTTAACCAGGCCTGGACCAACCTGTCATGGACTCATGGAGGATTAGTGGCTAAACTAATCCCGCCACGTGTGCAGAATGGCGTTTAGCCGCCGGCGCTAAGCAGACGCGGCGGCGATACCCGTGCGGCCGTTTCCGGTGACGGTTGGAGGCGCGGCTGGGTCCGTTCGAACCCCCGTGGAGGGGCGCTTCCAACGGCGGTCTCGGGGATGGCGGGGACGGCGTGTAGCGGCGACGGCGGCGAGCATATGCGGCGGCGGAGCTCGGTGGTTTGCGGACGCGGCGCTGGGCATGCGAACGGGCCGGCAGAGCAGCGCGGTTGCCTTAGGGGCCGCTCTGGAGCGCGCCTATTGTTCGACGGCCACGCGGGAAGCAATGAGAGCGCGCGGATGTCGGGACCCCGATCCTAAGCCATATGAATCCAGCCTGTAACATGTCACACCACTTTGCGGCCTCACGCACGGTAACCCACGGCTGCCACCTTACCTTGGCTGGGACCATTTGCGCATTTTGGCTCACAGATATGAACATGTCGCTAGCATTCACACGTCAAAGAACCCGGGTCGACATGACTAGTCGTAGAACCCAAGTGGCACATCCGTACAGGGACAGGCATACGTAACCAAACAATGCAAGTGTCGATCTGAGTGTGTGTAGACGAGTCATAGCAAGCTAAAGGGACTCCATTACGCCGTGGGACATAAATGTCATCAACTGCGCGTAGACGAGTCATAGCAGGCTACATGGACTCCATTACACTGCGAGACATTTCCCCAAAGGGACAGACACAGCAGCAAAGAAGGATACACGTCGGTCAATCAATGTGTCCGGAGCAGTAGCAAGCTACCAAGGCTCAGTGGAAGCACAAAGAGGCATTTCCTCGTAAAGAGTACTACTAAAGGCACACAACTAGGTGTCGAATCCCATACATACCGTTACACGTCACACGTACGCACGACATGTCCGATATGCATAGATACAACTATGGCATCACAACATAACCATACAACAACACAACATTTATTTAGAAGGCTCCAGAGAGCCTCCATAGTATAATGGTACAAACAGGGGTCACATGACCCATCATTCAGAGCATACAACCAACAAGCGGAAGACATATGTCTGGGTACAGACATCTATTAAAAATGGCTGGAGGAGGCTGAAAAGCTACAACGACCCTACCAGAGGAACCACACCTCTGTCTGGGATTCCCAAGCTAATCCGGTCAACATCGAACTTCACGTCGTAAGAGTCACTAATGAGACTGACGTCTCCTCTGCAAAAACATAAATGAAGCAACCGTGAGTACAAAGGTACTCAGCAAGACTTACATCAGAACTATTTACGTATGCATCAGTATCAATGAAGGGGGTTGTGGAGTTTATTGCAGCAAGCCAGCTTTGACTCTTGGCTAACATGTTCTATGACTACAAGTACTTTCTTTGAGATGGGATAGCGCACACGAGTCCACATATTCACCAACTCAATACACCACTATGGATCCACTTCCGTCTCCCTACGAGAAGGCCATCCATAGCACTCACGCTTATCTTGCGCATTTTAAAGTATCCATGTCAAATTGTCTATGAACCACATAAGTTCTCCAAGTAGTCCATATTCGAGGACGCGGCTATTTGAACAGATTGATAACCCTGACTCAGAGGAACCGACGTCCTCGTGCCACCAGCAACGTTCCCTCCTGGAACACGTATCTGCGTCCAGTCCGGCACATGTGCCATGCCGTGTGTCACGACGGGCCACACACGCCATGTGCCACGACGGGCCACACGCGCCATGTGTCACGACGAGCCACATGCGCCATGCGCCACATGCCCGTGCGCCTGACCCGCACATGTCCATGTAACAGCGAGGTAGGCCCTGATAAGCACGAAACCCAGTTCCTATGAGCCGTATCACAATACAATCCACCATGTTCTCCAACACGGGCTCTCATCACCATCTTGACCAAAACGGGTCAAGACACTTAAATCTCATCATTAGGACATGATCATTCCAATCCATCACCTAGATGGATCAGACCAACTCAACTCTAAGCATAGCAAGTGAGCATGGCTGAATAGTCACAACATAGCTCAAGCAACTCCTAAGTTTTGACGCCCCCAATTTGACCGTACGCTAATCGTACACGCAAATGCGTACGACCAAGATTAGGGACTCACTGATCGATATCACAACACAACTCTAGACACAAATTAAAGTCATACAACTTCATATTACAAGCCAGGGGCCTTGAGGGCTCGAATACAAAGCTCGACATAAACACGAGTCAGCGGAAGCAATTAATATCTGAGTACAGACATAAGTTAAACAAGTTTTGCCTTAAGAAGGCTAGCACAAACATAACACGGATCGAAAGAGGCGAGGCCTCCTGCCTGGGAACCTCCTATCCTACTGCTGGTCGGGGCAGCCTCCACGTAGTAGTAGACTCCGGCGGTGGTGTAGTAGTCGCCTCTGGCGTACTCCATCTCCTGGGCTCCATCGTCTGAACGCAGAATCGTATTGAGGGGGAAAGAGAAAGCAAAGCAGCGGTGAGTACTCATCAAAAGTACTCGCAAGACTGACATCAGAACTATGCTAAGTATGCATCAGTACCAAGGAATGGGGTTATATCTGGGCTGACTGCAGAAAGCAAGAATAGGGGGAAGGCCTAATCCTATCGAAGACTAGCATCTTCAGCATCTTGCAGCATTAGAAGAGAGTAGACTGGTATCTCATTTATAGCAATATTATTGTAGCAAAATTTTATTAAGTATCCACGCCCAGAGATTCTTCCTCGACTCCCGCAAGAAAGCAACCTCGGAGCCAACATTTTATTTCAAGTCATCACTTTTAGTTATATTAGCTCGGGATACAACTCCAAGTCGTCCTGTTACCGTGGACACGGCTATTCGAATAGTTAATTTCATCCCTGCAGGTGTGCACCACATTTTCCATCACGCTTGATCACCTTTGGCCGGACACACTTTCCTGGGTCATGCCCGGCCTCGAAGATCAACACGTCGTCGCCCTACCTAGGCTCAACAGAGAGGCCAGCCCGCCGGTCTAAATCCTAAGCGCGCAGGGGTCATGGGCCCACTCACCCTTTGCACTCCTGCACGGTGCGAGGGCGGCCGGTGTCAGTCCTGGCACCTCTTAATACAAGACGGTGCTTTACGCGGGTCACCCGGGCGCGCGCCACTCTATTGCTGACGTCCGAAGAGCTTCGGCTGATACAACGACGCCGAGTACCCATAAATTCTCCCACGTGAAGGTTAGTGCGAAAAGGTCAAATGACCAACTCAGATCAAATACCCAAACCATTAGCATTTTATTAATTGCGGTGACGAGCGCGATACACGATATGTGGTTCCGTCGCCCCGTCTCGAGGTCTTGTGGCAAGGGCCAAGAATGCCCGGCCACGCCCCGTCGTATTACACCAACACCCTCCGGTCATCCTGACCTCATCATGTATCAACAGTAAAGTAACTGTAACCGTGTGTCTGTAACACCAAGGGGAAAATCGAGGAATCACCCTTGATGGATCCCACTCAATGTAACCGTCAAGGTGACCAGAGAGGATTCACCCTCGATGGTCTACGCTTGAGGGGTTGCACGACAGCGTCGTCGTCGGGAGTGGTGAAGGAGGAATCACCCTCGATAACCATGACCGACTAGCTGCACTACAGAGTTAGCATCATGAGTACTTCATGAGGTGTCACCCTCGGTACTCGATAGTAGCTCTGCAGAGTCGTACAACTGAGGGGTGTGCGGTGAATGTGACGGGCATGGCTTGTCGGTCGGTTGACCGAGTCTTCGAGTCGTCGATGAAGAAGCATGGGCAACTGGGACTAAGGGGGTCACAGGGGATTCATTGAACAATCTATACTAAGCAGGTGATATGAAAGGAGGTACAGTAGCAGTTTATCAAAAACAGGCTATGCATCAGAATAGGAGCTAACTAATACAGTAGCAAAATCTAATGCAAGAATGAGAGGGAAAGAATTGGGCGATATTGGAATGCTCAAGGGGGGTTGCTTGCCTTGCTGCTCTGTTGCAAAGGCCTGATCGTCAACGGTGTAGTCGTACCCGGCAGCAGCGTCAGTCTCGGGGTCTACCGGTAAGAAGAGGGGGGAGAAACAATAAATATAATGCAGACAGATGCAACACGATGCATGACATGGCAATATGCAGAGCTAGGCATGCACTAACGCAGTACTACACGTCGCGGACGGATCGGAAGAATATCTGACGATATTTTCCGGGTCTCGGGCTACTACCGGACAGCTGAAAACGATGAAAAAGTTCCACGTTTGTTATGATAGGAGCACGCGACAGACGAACTGACTACGTATTCGGATTCGTGGGATTTTTCTGATCAATTTTCGTGTATAAAACTTTTTCATCCGAGTTACGATTTATTTTATATTAATTGTCAAAGCTTTTAAATTAATTTTCTAATTTCTAAAATTATTTTAATTCAAATTGACCAAGTCAACTTGACTAGTCAAATGGGGAGGGGGTGGCCCACATGTCATAGGCAGCAACTAAACTATGCTAGTTAATTAGATAAATTAGTGTGGGTTCCACTTGACATAGGGTAGTAGTTAAATTAACTGGTATTCCTAACCCACTAATTAGTACTACTACTAACTAACTAACTAACCTACAGGGGCCGGCCACACACTCTCACGCACACACACAACACACACTCACGCACACACACAGCACACACACGAGGCTGACACACACACGGTACACTCACGCACGGCCATGGCCAACAGCAGCGGCGGGCAGCGATGGCAGCGAGCAGCATCAGCAGCTAGCGACGGCAGCGCAGAGCAGCAGCAGCCACGGCAATAAGCAGAGCAACAGCTAGCGGCAGGAGTAGCAGCAGCTCAACAGCAGGCAGCAAATCAGGAGCAGTAGCAATTTGCAAGCAGCAGCGACCGAAGCAACAGCAACGGCGTAGCAGCCGTGCGACGGGCAGCAGCAGCGCAGGAGCAGGAGGGCGCGGCCCCGGCGGATGCGCGCACGAGGGCGCGGGCTCAGACGGAGGCGAGCACAGGCAGGCGCGGGCACGCACGCACGTACGTACGCGTACGTGTATGTTCGGACAAACTCGAGACGGGAGCTACGACAACGGATCGACGACGGAAACGAGGGGAATCGATAAAGGAGCTCACCCCGGTTCTCGTGGACAAGGTTAGGAGGTCGGAGGTGGCCGGATGCGTCGATCCCGACGACGAGATGTGGCGGCCGTGGCGAAGAAGACGGCGATGGCGACGGCTACGCGGCGCCCCGCCTTGATGCGGCCCCCGGAACAGATGAAGTCGGGCGCGGTGGAGCTCGTGGACGTGCTCCCGCACCTTGGTGACGATGGTGGCCGCGGTAACGACGGTGAGGCAGCGGTCTCCACACCGAATCCGAGCTCAAAATCGAGACAAAGAAGAGGGAGGCGAAGGGGGATCATGGGGGAAACGGACGAGGGTGAGCTAGGGTTTCCGGGGGACATATTTATAGGTCCGAGGAGGGGCTACGTGGAAGCCATCCATGGCCATGGTGCCTGGATGCTCGCCACGCCCTGCCTCTGCCTCCGAGGTAGGAGAAAGGCCAGATGGCCACTTATGGCCCAGTAGCACAGTTGGCTTGTGGTATTTTCTTTTTCCTTTTTGCTTGTAATTTTCTCTCATGTTTTGTATTTTGTTTTCGTACCAAACGAATTTCGTTGCATATGAAACTTCACATATAAATACTAGACCATAATGAGGTGTAGTACAAAATTTTCAAGTCACTTGGAAATGTATAAATATTTTTTTATTTGGAAAGGCTCAATTAAATGTTGTTGGTAAAAAAAATTAAAATAGACAGGGCATTTTTGGTACTTCAAAACGTGTTGGTTATTATATGACAATTATATACAGAATATTTGAAACCCAACCAAGATTTTTATTTTACAGTTTCAAGAAATAAATTTATTTGACTTTATTTTAAATTTGAATTTGGCTTTGATTTTTATCCCGTGGCAGTTTGGCTTAGTTAAACCTGATGACATGGTACCATTAGTGTGAGGTCACTGTAGCATGATACTGGGGGTGTTACATAAGTATGCTAGGATGATTTAGCTATTTGGCGACAATGACAGGTCATGCAAAGGAATGGGTTCAACTATCGAGAACAAGTAACAGTTGAATCGTATTGTCCTAATGCATTGAAATGAGAGCAAGAGCGAGAGAGTAGGATTATATCAAAATGCTCAAGGGGGGTTGCTTGCCTGACACTTCTGAAGATAACAATGAGTCTTCATCGGTGACAATGATCTCAATGTCGGAACAACGTCTACTGATGGGGAACAACCACCGGCAAACAAGAAGGAACACATTCAATGCAATGCATCAAACATGATGTATGATATGGCATCTTAAAGCATTGAATTGACCTAGTGCAAAAGATAAACATATTAATTGAAGTGGAATTCAATCCTAGTTCAAATTCCAACTCCAATGCTATTTCATACATTACCCTAATCATGAAATGTCCTACTTGGTGATGTTAGCTTGCTCAAACATGCATGAACATGGCTCAGACAGATTCATTGGATTTTTCTGATCATTTTTCATATATAAATTATTTTCATCCTAGTTATAGATTATTTTCTATGATTTTTAGAAGTTTTAAACATTTTCTGGAAATTCCTGAATTATATTATTACTAGAAATTCAATTAATGCGTCGGCAACACGTCAGCATTGCGTCAGCAGGTCAACAGGGCCGGTCCGGGTCAAACCTGACGACCGGGGCCCACACGTCAGTGACACCGGGTTAATCCCCGCGCTGACCGGGGGTTTGACCCACTTTGGGGCCCGCTGTCAGTGGCTAGGGGTGGTGGTTAGCAGGGTCATTAGGCCCTAATGGCCGGGCCAGGTCAGCACCGGCCGGGGTGAAACTGATGAGGACATCCCTACTATGGTTCCATCCCTACCATATGAAGATGAACAACCTGTTGCTGCAACGAAGACGTCCAATGATGAACTCAGGATTGGACCAACTACAAGAGCTCGTGCTAAGTTACTAGAACAACAGGTGAATTCTCTCTTAGTTGATAATGCTATTCATTTTGATGACAGCTTTATACTGCCTAAATCCTTGTGTGTATGTAATGTTAGGTACATTGGAGAGGAAGGCATGGCACAAGGGAGCAAGGAGGCATTGCAACAAGGAAAGGAGGAAGGCCTGGAAGTGAAGACCCTGCAGAGTTCCCAGGGCGGTAGTACCGCTTCCATCGCGGTAGTACCGCTTCCATCGCGGCAAGCCAGCCGGCAAGCCCGGCAAGCTCGTCACCGGCAAGCCCGGCAAGCTCATCGCGATAGTACCGCGCGTCCATCGCGGTAGTACCGCTTATCACGGTAGTACCGGCCACCGACTACCGCACTACTGCCGCTTACGAAATCGGTACTGGTATCTCCTGGACACCAAACGGAACAAGGACGGCACTTGACATTTGTACAAGCGGTAGTACCGCTTATCACGGTAATACCGCTTGCCATAAGCGGTAGTACCGCTCTGCCTGCGCGCAGGTTTTGGGCTGTCCGGCCCGTGTACCCCTTCGATCTCGTTTTAGACTATAAATACCCGTCCCCTAGAGTTAGTTAAGGTTAGACCACGTTTAAGATAAACCCTAGTTCTTGAGATTGCTTGTAAGCATTCATCTTGAATCCTCATCTCCAATTCGTATCGATCTGGAGATCATATACTGCAAGTTGAGTGTAATCTGCTGTTCCATTGGGAATTAGTATATTGCAATTATACCGTTTCGTGGTCGACGGCTACGTGCGCAAGTGTGTGACGTTGTGAATATCCAAAGGGTTGAGACCTTTTGCATTGGCATCAGGGATCAAGCGAGGGAGAGTTCATCGGCGACATACAAGTTATCTATCATCTTCATCATCACCACCGCCACTTACTGAGAAGATCGGGACACCCCATATCATCTTGGTATCAGATTTCCAGTGTTGCCTCGGTAAGCATCCACCAAATCATCCATAGATTAGTTGTGTTTTTACTCCTATCCAGAAAAAGCCTCACAAAAAGATTAGGGTTAGGGTTTTTGCCATCACCTAGATAACATCGTTTCCAAGTCTTAGTTGCTGGTCGTAGTCTTTTCTTTGCGTACCTTAGCTTCACCCCGATCAGATCTGTTCCTCCAGTTTGTTTTCTATAGTTTTAGTTGCTTCGATTACTGATCTGAATCCGTTTGATAACCATAGTCAGCCTTTCTTCTTTTGCGTAGCACCTTCCTATTGAGACTAGCATATCCTTGTGCTCTACGGGCTGCTCAGTTAGGATTTTTGGTAAGTGCATCTGAGATTGGCAAGATCAGATTCGTTGTTTGTTGCTCAAGTCTGGGCTGAAAAAAAAAAGAGGAGAGAGAACAAGTTTTTTTTACTGTTCACGTGACAGTTGCAAAAAAAAACAGAGAGAAAGAAAGAAAAGAGAGAAACAGTGGCCGGAAGTTGCTGCTATCTATTGCAGTGTTGGATTTGTATTATCTTGCTGTTTGCACTTGTAGAATTGAGCAATCTTGTGCCCTGTTTTTGAGCTTTTTGCTAGCGTCTCTCCCTGTGCATTGCAACACGAGCATTACTCCGACACATACATCAAATTTGAGCACATTTTCAGAGTTGCAATTGCCCCATTTATCTCCACCGTGTGAGTTTCCGAGGGTCTTTTTGTATCACACGATCAGCACTAGGTTTTGTGAATTGGTGTTGTTAGGTATCCCAACCAAGCTCCACCATATACCCTGGTTTGTCGTGTGATTGTTCTTATACCCTGATATTCACCTCATCACATCGGTGCACTAGTCATACATCCGAACGGGTACGCATTCCTATTCACTTTGGAACGGTAAAATTTCCTTTTCTTGTCAGTTTTTGAGTGAGTTGTGAGTGTGCCACCAAACAGATTTTGAGTTTTGCACTAACCTACTAATCATGTCTTCTAGTGATGTTGATGTGATGCAGAAAAAGACTGGTGATGTTACTGTTACATGGAGGGAATATGAAGCTCTCCGCGATCATTTGACAGGGGTTATCAATAGATCCACTGACAATATTGATGCTGATGTTCAAGCTATACAAATGAAAGTGGATGCCACTGACACTACCGTCAATGCTATGCAAACACACGTCAATGATCTCCAAACAAGCATACAGCAATTGACAACTTCAGTCAATGGGCTGCGTATGGCTATTGAGCAACGCCGACATGATGGCCATGAAGATGCTGATAGTGTTCATGGAGACAATGACAACATGGTGGGCAATAATGGCCGTGGGCGTGGCTTTCACGGGCATGGTCGTCCACCACCACCTGGTGCTCGGCGTGTACCACTTCAGGAGGATGATGGCTTGGGCAAGCCTAAGTTCACAATTCCCAGATTTGAAGGCTCCACTGATGTCGAGGAGTACCTCACTTGGGAGCTCAAGATGGAGAAATTATGGCGTTTGCATGACTACACTGAAGATAGGAAGATCAAGCTTGCTTCCTCAGAATTTGATGGTTATGCTTTGCGTTGGTGGGATAGCATTGTGCGCGAACGACGAGAAGACAATGAGTTACCTGTTCTTACATGGCGCAATATGAAGGAGATCATGCGAGCTCGTTTTGTTCCCACTATTACTTGCGGACAGTTTTTGATAAATTGACACAATTGAAGCAAGGTTCCATGACGGTTGATGCATATTACATGGAGATGGAGATGTTGATGCAGCGTGCTCGAGTTCGAGAATCTGTTGAGATGACTATGCAACGTTTTCTCCATGGGCTGAAATATAACATCAAGGGTATTATTAGGCATCACCAATACAATACAATGAACGAGCTGCTCCATCATGCAAGAGAAGCTGAGTCCCAGTTGGCCGAAGAAGCTCAAATTAAAGGCCGTTATGCTACAGCTGGGCGGTTCTCCAACAGAACACAGCCGCCCCCTTACACACCTAGTGAGGGCGCTACCAACCGCCCCTCTTCTTCTGCAACCAAACCAGCCCCCACTGTTTCACAATCAAGGCAACCTGCTGCTCCTGCTGCTTGCTCAGGTTCCAATATGTCTACAGCCCGTAATAGAGATATGCTATGTCATACATGTGGAGGCAAGGGACACTTCAAGAGAGAGTGCCCAAACAGAAAAGTGATGATTGTGACCGATGACAATGAATATGAGACTGGAGATGACGCTGATCCATATGCTTCCGATGGCGATGGGTACACACGTGAAGACGGCATAGATGCTTTTGCCTCGTCCGCGCCTACTCTTGTTGTCTCGCAGCGTGCTCTTAGTGTGCAGCCACACGTTGAGTCACAGCGCTGCAATCTGTTCCAAACAAAAGCACTAGTTGGCCCCAACAAAGCTTGCAAGGTGATCATTGATGGAGGTAGCTGCCGCAATCTTGCAAGCAAGGAGTTATGTACCAAGCTAAATCTGAAATATTTCCCTCACCCCAATCCATATTACGTACAATGGTTGAGTGACAATGGTGAGATGAAGGTGAGTCATATGGTGCGCGTAAATTTTGAGATAGGACCATACAAGGATTCCATTGAATTTGATGTGGTGCCTATGACAGTTTGCCATCTTTTATTGGGTCGGCCATGGCTCTATGACCGCCATGTGCACCACAATGGCCGTGCCAATACTTATCACTTGGAGTTCAAGGGCAAGAAAATAAATCTACAGCCTATGTCACCGCAACAAATTGTGAATGAGTCTCGTCAGAAAACAGACGTGAATATCGAACAGCCACCTGCACGAGAGAACAATGTAATAGCCGTGAGTGACAATATAACGAAAAGTGCGAGAGTGCCTAGTTTGCTTTTGTTAGCCACCAAAGAAGACATGAGAGAATTTCGAGCGGATCCTACAGCCCTGCCTCTTGTGCTTATGTACAAAGGCGAGGTTTTAGTTTCTCATGATACGCAACCTGTTTCTCTTGGTGTGTCTACTGTTTTGCAGGAATATGGCGATGTGTTTCCGGAGGAGGTACCAGCGGGGCTGCCACCATTGCGTGGAATTGAGCACCAAATTGATCTCATACCAGGTGCCACCCTCCCCAACCGAGCGCCATACAGGACCAACCCCGAAGAAACGACGGAAATACAGAAGCAAGTGCAAGCACTACTAGACAAAGGGTATATTCGTGTTTCTCTTAGTCCTTGTGCTGTTCCTGTTATTTTGGTGCCTAAGAAAGATGGTACATGGCGCATGTGCGAATATTGTAGAGCTATTAACAACATCACTATTCGATATCGTCATCCTATTCCACGCTTAGAGGATATGCTAGATGAATTGAGTGGTGCTGCTGTTTTCTCTAAGATTGATTTACGTAGTGGTTACCATCAAATTCGGATGAAGGAAGGGGATGAATGGAAAACTGCTTTCAAAACTAAATTTGGTTTATATGAGTGGTTAGTTATGCCTTTTGGTCTTACTAATGCACCTAGTACCTTCATGAGATTAATGAATCATGTTTTGAGAAAGTTTATTGGTCGTTTTGTGGTTGTATATTTTGATGATATACTTATTTACAGCCGCAATGAATCTGAACATTGTGATCATATTAGACAGGTTTTGCAAGTGTTGCGTGATCATAAATTGTATGCTAATCTTGAGAAGTGCACATTTGCAAAAGATAAAGTGATATTTTTGGGATACGTTGTATCTAAGCATGGGGTAGAAGTAGATTCATCTAAGATTGACGCAATTCAAAATTGGCCTACTCCCATGAATGTTAGTCAAGTACGAAGTTTTCACGGTCTTGCTGGTTTCTATCGCCGTTTTGTGAAAGACTTTAGTACTATTGCTGCACCATTGAATGAATTAACGAAGAAAGGTGTGTCTTTTGTGTGGGGCGCAGCCCAAGATCATGCTTTTGACGAGCTGAAACGTTTGCTTACTTCTGCACCATTACTTGCACTACCAGATTTTTCCAAACAATTTGAAGTTGAATGTGATGCTAGTGGTATAGGTATTGGTGGTGTGTTGATGCAAGAAGGTCGACCTATTGCTTATTTCAGCGAGAAACTTTCTGGTGCTAGACTGAATTATCCTGTTTATGATAAAGAATTGTATGCGCTTGTTAGAGTTCTTGAGGTTTAGCAACATTATTTATGGCCAAAAGAATTTATCATACATTCTGATCATGAAGCATTGAAATATTTGAAAGCTCAATCAAATCTGCATCGGCGCTTAGCTAAATGGGTTGAGTTTATTGAGTCTTTTCCGTATATCATTAAGCATAAGAAGGGAAAAGATAACATTGTTGCTGATGCTCTATCTAGGAAGAACATGCTCTTGACACATCTCGATGTTCAAATTCCTGGTTTAGAGAGTTTGTGTGATTTGTATGCAACTGATCATGATTTTGCTGAACCATATCGTTTGTGTTTGCTTCGAAATGCATGGGAGAAATACCACATCCATGATAGATACTTGTTTCGAGCTAACAAACTTTGTGTTCCAGAATCGTCCGTCCGTTTGCTATTGTTGCAGGAATCACATGCAGGAGGATTGATGGGTCACTTTGGGCGTGAAAAGACATTGCTCATGCTCGCTGATCATTTTTATTGGCCCAAGATGAGGCGTGATGTGTACAGGTTTGTTCGGCGCTGCATTACATGTAACAAGTCCAAGTCAAAACTGAAGCCTCACGGTTTGTATATGCCACTACCTACACCTACCACACCATGGGAGGATATAAGTATGGATTTTGTGTTAGGTTTGCCACGCACTAACCGAGGTCATGATTCTATATTTGTGGTCGTGGATCGATTTTCTAAGATGGCACATTTTATTGCATGCCACAAAAGCGACGATGCGTCGCATATTGCTAACCTGTTTTTCAGGGACATCATACGCTTGCATGGAGTGCCAAAGACAATTGTTTCTGACAGGGACGTGAAGTTTATGAGCTACTTCTGGAAGACATTGTGGGGAAAGCTCGGAACGAAGTTGCTGTTCAGTACTACATGTCACCCACAAACTGATGGTCAAACGGAGGTGGTGAATCAAACATTGTCCCAATTGCTGCGAGTTATGATCAAGAAAAATCTGCGTGAGTGGGAGGAGTGTTTGCCACATGTTGAGTTCGCCTATAACAGGGCTGTGCACACTACCACCTAGTTTTGTCCTTTTGAGGTGGTGTATGGCTTCAAACCAATTACACCACTAGATTTGCTGCCTCTTCCATTGCATGAGAGGATTAATATGGAGGCATCAAACAGAGCAGATTATGTGAAGAAGATTCATGAGAAGACACGAGAGGCTATTGAGAAGACAGGCAAGAACATTGCTGTTGCACGAAACCAATCAAGGAAGAAAGTTTTGTTCCAGCCTGGAGATATGGTTTGGGTGCATCTTCGCAAGGACAGGTTTCCACAGCTGAGACGTTCTAAACTTAGGCCGCATGGTGCTGGTCCTTACAAGGTGTTAGCCAAGATAAATGACAATGCCTACTCGATTGATCTTCCAATTGCTGACTTTGGTGGCGTTAGCAACAGTTTCAACGTTGCTGATTTGTCCCCATGTGATGTCGATGACCTTGGAGCGTCGGGGTCGACGCCTTTTGAAGGGGGGGAGGATGATGAGGACATCCCTACTATGGTTCCATCCCTACCGTATGAAGATGAACAACCTGTTGCTGCAACGAAGACGTCCAATGATGAACTCAGGATTGGACCAACTACAAGAGCTCGTGCTAAGTTACTAGAACAATAGGTGAATTCTCTCTTAGTTGATAATGCTATTCATTTTGATGAGAGCTTTATACTGCCTAAATCCTTGTGTGTATGTATTGTTAGGTACATTGGAGAGGAAGGCATGGCACAAGGGAGCAAGGAGGCATTGCAGCAAGGAAAGGAGGAAGGCCTGGAAGTGAAGACCCTGCAGAGTTCCCAGGGCGGTAGTACCGCTTCCATCGCGGTAGTACCGCTTCCATCGCGGCAAGCCAGACGGCAAGCCCGGCAAGCTCGTCACCGGCAAGCCCGGGAAGCTCATCGCGGTAGTACCGCGCGTCCATCGCGGTAGTACCGCTTATCACGGTAGTACCGGCCACCGACTACCGCACTACTGCCGCTTACGAAATCGGTACTGGTATCTCCTGGACACCAAACGGAACAAGGACGGCACTTGACATTTGTACAAGCGGTAGTACCGCTTATCACGGTAATACCGCTTGCCATAAGCGGTAGTACCGCTCTGCCTGCGCGCAGGTTTTGGGCTGTCCAGCCCGTGTACCCCTTCGATCTCGTTTTAGACTATAAATACCCGTCCCCTAGAGTTAGTTAAGGTTAGACCACGTTTAAGATAAACCCTAGTTCTTGAGATTGCTTGTAAGCATTCATCTTGAATCCTCATCTCCAATTCGTATCGATCTGGAGATCATATACTGCAAGTTGAGTGTAATCTGCTGTTCCATTGGGAATTAGTATATTGCAATTATACCATTTCATGGTCGACGGCTACGTGCACAAGTGTGTGACGTTGTGAATATCCAAAGGGTTGAGACCTTTTGCATTGGCATCAGGGATCAAGCGAGGGAGAGTTCATCGGGGACATACAAGTTATCTATCATCTTCATCATCACCACCGCCGCTTACTGAGAAGATCGGGACACCCCATATCAGAGACCGCCGGCGACCATCTGACGCGGCGGAAGCTCGCCGGAATCTGCTATAGGCACCGGTTCGACGCGCTGAGAGAATCGGGAGGTAGCCCGTGCTCGACCGCATCGAGCGGGACTGGCTAGAGGGCTCGGGGTCGCCGGAGTGCTCGCCGGCGAGCACATCCGCGGCGGCCGGAGCTCGGCGGAGCGCGTGCGAGGCTATCAGGCACGGGGGAAGAAACTTATGGCATCTACGGCTTCCTGGGGGCATCTTGAGAACGTTGGCGTGCTCGGGCGAGGGCCGCGGTGGCTGTGGCCACGGCCACACCATTGCCGGCGGCGAGGAGCTCGGACCCGATGGCGCAATGGCCTAGAGAACGCGGGAGGAGCCGGGGAGAGGGGGAAGCGACGAGGTGGCTCACCGAGAGGCTGAAGGGGGGATCAGCGGGCTCGGGTGCGCTCCGGTTGCTGAGAATTGACGACCGGCGGCCTTCAGTGCCAGCGGTGGGAACGGCAAAGGTGACGACGATGAGGAGCTCCAGGGCCCGATTCCTTCGGCTGAGGGGTGCGGCGGGTCGACGCGGACCCGAGGGACCCTATAGAACGGCGGGACAACGGCAGTGGCTACGCGTGCAGCGAGCGGCGGCGACGGTAGCGCTCTGCTGTGTGCGTGTAGGAGAGACAGGGGAGGAGAAGAGCTCGAGGGGGGAGAGGAGACGTGCACGGGAGGAGTCTCGGCGTCCCTATCCGCCTCCAGTGGTCGGCGGCAAGCAGGACGTGGCTGTGGCGCGTGCCGGCGCGCACTGGCCACGCGCTCGTCCTCCTGGCCGAGGAGGAAGACGACAAGAAGCTCCTGGTGGGCTGGGCCTCCAGGTGGGCTGATTGCCAAGTAAGTGGCCCAGGTTTGCCTCTTTCTTTTATTTCTGTTTTCTATTTTGTGCTTTCGGTTATGATTTATTTTAAATAGCAAATCATTGCTATAACTTCCAAAAATATTTATGTGGTCTGTTAATTTATATCCAGAGCCACTTACAAACTTTTAGAATTATTGGAGCTATAAAATTATTTATAGCATTTATAGATCCAATACAAATGCTTATTGTATTAACTCAAATGCCCAAACTAAAATGTTTATGTGATTCCAAAAATATTGGTTTGCATTTTACCTCATGCCAATATTTCCTTAGAATACCAGGGACATTTTCTTGGACTTCTTTGAGACAATTTTTATCTTACTTATTTTGTCAATAATTGTTTTCTGAGGCTTGCTAAAACCTCAATTCAATTTCAATTGAATTAAAATGCATGCATGAATATGCAATGTCAAGCAAGGCTTAACTAGGGCTGTGACAGCGGAGCTCGCGGGGCTACGGCAATGGCGGAGCTGAGCTTCGGCTCCGGTGGCCATGGGGCTAGTGGGCACGGGAGAGCATGGAGACTGAGGGGGGAGGAGCAGGAGCTCATGGGGGGTCCAGAGGAGGCGACGGGGAGCTCGGAGATGGCTTGCTCGCAGCAAATTGACGGCGGTGGCCGACAGCCGTTGTCGGAGAAGATGGATGCAGGCGTCGTGCTCAGAGCGCTCCGGCTTGAATCCGTTGGAGGAGACGTCGAGGGCGTCGATGTGGAGCAAGGGGGGCTCGACGGTGTGGCTCGGGAAGTCCAGTGGCTGCGAGCGACGGCGACATAGCCGTTCGGCTGGCGAGGAAGGGAGCAGAGGAGAGGGAGCAGAGGGGGGAATGGATCCAGAGTAGTCTGGGCATCCTTGAGCGCTGGATATGGACGCTGGGGGAGCGACACGGCGAAGCATGAGCTGGCACGGGCGCTGGTCGTGCTCGGCTTCGCCTCTGCCTACTGGAAGAGGTAGAAGACGAGCCTGCCCTCCTGGGCTGGGCTGGCTTCTCCACCAGGGAGGCCTAGGTAAGCCAGGTAGGCCTTTATCCTTTTATTTGTTTTTCCTGTTTTCTATTCTGACATTTGTTTTAGTTTGCAAAATATAGCAAACCATTTTAATAATTCCTGAAAATGATTATGTGGTCTAAATGGAATTAGCCAGTGCCACATAATAGGTTTCAAAATTATTGAACTTATATTTTATATATAATAAATATAAATCCAATTCAATTATTTATTGGATTAAATCAAATGCCCAAAATAAATATTTTTGTGATCCCAAAATATTGGTTGACATTATTATCTCAATCCAATATTTTATTAGAGAACCAGGAACATTTTCTTGGACTTATTTGAAGCAATTTTTATAATGCTTATTTGACAAAAAATTGAATGGTGAAGCTTGATCACTCCTCATTTCAATTTCATTTTAAATTTAAATGCATGCATGAATGCATTATCAAGCAAAGTGAAACTAGGGCTGTGACACTTTTTGAGAACCTATCAACCACAACAAAAACTGAAACTCACCCCCTTTTAGTCCTAGGTAGTTCTAAAATAAAATCCATGCTATTATCTTCCCAAGGAGCGTTTGGAATAGGTAAGGGAGTATATAAACCATGGGGGTTCAGTTTAGAGTTAGCTTTGTGGCACGTGATGCATCCCTGCACAAATCTCTCAACGTCCTTCCTCATCTTTAGCCAATAAAAATGATCAGCCAGCAGCTCATAAGTCTTCTCACAACCAAAGTGTCCCATTAATCCTCCTACATGTGATTCCTGCAACAACAAGGGCCTAACCGACGAATCTAGAACACACAATTTGTTAGCCCTAAAAAGTAACCCATCATGCACATGGTATTTATCCCAACCTTTCCCATCTTTACATTTTGCATATGGTACTGAAAATATATGATCAGTGTAGTACAATCTTTTAAGCTCTCAAGTCCTGGTATCTTCACTTCTAATTGTGTCAAAAGAACATGGCTACGTGACAAAGCATCAGCAACCATTTTTTCCTTTCCTTTCTTGTACTTCACAACATATGGAAAAGTTTCAATATATTCTACCCATTTAGCATGCCTACGATCCAGTTTAGCTTGACTTTTCAAATGTTTCAAAGCCACATGATCAGAATGTACAATAAATTCCTTAGGCCATAAGTAGTGTTGCCATGTGTCAAGCACTCTAACCAAAGCATACAACTCTTTATCATAAATAGAATAATTCAGTTGTGCACCACTCAGCTTCTTGCTAAAATATGCTATCGGTTTTCGCTCTAGCATTAACACACCTCCAATGCCTATGACACTAGCATCACATCCTATCTCAAAAGTTTTATTGAAATCAGGTAGAATCGGCAAAGGGGCTTCAGTTAATTGTTTCTTAAGCTCTAGAAATGCTTCTTCTTGTGGTGTGCCCCATTTAAAAGCAATTCCTTTCTTTGTCAATTCATTCAAAGGTGCAGCAATTGTACTAAAATCCTTTACAAACCTCCTATAGAAACCAACAAGGCCATGGAAACTTCTCACCTGGCTTACATTCACGGGAATTGGCCAATTCTTGATTGCTTCCACCTTAGATTCGTCCACTTCAATTCTCTGCCCTGAAACAACATAGCCAAGAAAAACAACCTTGTTTGTGCAAAAGGAGCACTTCTCAACGTTAGCATATAACTTTTGTATCCTAAGCACATTCAACACTTGTTTTAGATGTTCAATATGCTCCTAAATGGATTTGCTATAGATTAGGATATCATCAAAATACACCACAACAAATTTTCCAATGTAAGCTCTCAAAACATGGTTCATCAATCTCATGAATGTACTTGGTGCATTAGTTAACCCAAAAGGCATGACTAATGTCGGTGTACTAAGGACTGGGGGTCCCTAGTCTCCAGACATGTGCACGAGCAGTCGCCCCTGACTGACAGCTTCTTGCCGGGCTCGCACCAGCCTCTGAGGCGAACCAAGAGTCAAGACCAGATGAAGGCATTCGGACCCTTCGCAAGAGTGGAACAACCCGTTTGCGAGCGCCCCCGGCAAGGATTCCGACCTGCCAGGCCGCCACTCCACCTCACCAAGGACGATAGTCTATATCGCCTAAGGTGTCGAGCGGACAAGCGGGCAGGCAGAGCTGGTCGAGGCACATGGCTACAACAGCGAGCATGTTGCAGCTTTAACGCCACCCACCCCGTGGCATGGCAGAAGAATAAGAGGTCACTGGGCGAATGACACAGAAGGAGAGGCAATCCTTGCCTGGAACCGTCGCCAGCGTGCCAACTCACGACGCATTCAATGTGCCTGTCCTAGTCCGTTAGAGTTAGGTGTATCCCACTACCACTCTGACGACAGCCCCTGTAGCTGTAAGAACACACTTACACCCAGTAAAAGACCATCATAGCCCTTGTGGTAACCCCTTGAACTATAAAAGGAGGCCCATGACTACCTTGACAAAGGTCGACACTCCGTCCATTTGCACGCGTAGCAGCACCTCTCGAGCATCCATGCCGGGTGGCTGTTCCCTTGTATTAGGACCCAGATATACAACACACAGACAGGACGTAGGGTTTTACGCTCCCGAACGGCCCAAACCTGTATAAACCCTGCGCGTAGTAATGGGTGACTGATACTCTTTGTGCACTCGACGCCCCTGCCGAACCGAAAAGGGGCCTTGCTGGTCCCATAGATCGTCGTGAATCACACCCCCGACATCTTTGGCGCGCCAGGTAGGGGGGCTCCTCCTATGCGCGAATCTTCACCGGCGTTTTCTGCTCGCCTTCGCATGCGTCCATAGCGCCCATAAAGGCCAAGGGCGCTGCGACACCCGCCGCGACCACATCCAAGCTGCCAACCCAAGCGACCGATGGTGGCGGCCACCACGCTCACCCCATCGGTGAACGCAACCATAACACTGCATGGAGTTCCGCGAACCGCGGCCCAAACCCCGCCACCGTCATAGCGCGGAACGCACCGACGGTAACTATGAGTGATGCTGATGCAGCGGCCGAGACTACAGCCGCGGCCGTAGTGGCCGTGGGGGATGCAACCAGACCTCTGTCGCGCCCCTCGCAGACGGGGCCATCGTACGCCGCTCCCCAGAGGCGCAGGGCCGAGCTCCACGCCCCCCTCCCGGTGACGGCCAACGACGGGCGACGGCATGGGGAAGCGTTCCTTCTGGCATCGCCAGGAGTAAGAGCGCTGCCCACTCCTCGCCCCGTCCGGTCCTCAAAACCACAGGAAAAGCTCTGGCACAGGCCCATCTTGTGCTAAACTTTCCACCCACGCCGGAGGCGATGGAGGAGTGGAGGGCGACCGTACAAAGCCTACTGAGCTTCGCCAACAATGGCAAACCAGATGCGGCTGGTTCATCGCGCGCCCGACGCGCGGCTCCCACGGAACCCACCACCAGACGCGACGCCGGTGGGGCACATACGGTCCAGTTGCCCCCATGATAGCAGCGGACCTCCTGCTACACTCACATACAAGATGAAGTATCTGAAACATCGACGGACCCGCGGCTGAAGCAAGACCAACGCCAACTCCTAAGGGACAGGCGCAAGGAGGACGCGCGCACCGCTATCGAGAGACGGCGGGAAGCGCGTCATCAATCCGATGGTCGCGCGGACCCAGCGGTCAACGAGCCCACGCCCGGGGCACCGGGGATCTTACCTTACGAGGTCGGATGCCTGGCGTTCACCCGGGAACTGCGGCAAGTTCGCTGGCCCTCTAGCAAGGCCTGCACGCCGGAGCTTCCGGATAAATACGATGACACGATTAGCCCGTTGGAGTACCTAGGCATCTACACCATCGTGGTGCAGGCCGCCGGGGGACGAGACAATAAGGTGCTAGCCAACTACTTCCCGCTAGCGCTCATGCCCAATGTTAGGAGCTGGCTAATGAACTTGCTGTATGGGTCCATCTCTTCCTGGGCGGACCTATGCAATCAGTTCGTCGGGACTTACCAGGGGGGCCACAAACTCCCGGGGCAACCTAGCGACCTGCACGTGCTCCCCCAGCGAGACGGCGAAACCCTTTGCAAGTATATCCAGACGTTCAGTCGCGTGCAGCACAACATCCCGGACATCCACCCCGTCGCGTGGATCGCTGTGTTCCACACGAACGTACGCAATCGCCACATGCGTGAGCAAATGAGCATCTACAAGGTGCGGGATGTCGTCGAGCTCTACGATCTGGCCGACAAGTGCGCACGGGCTGAAGAAGGAAGAAGGCTCCCGGGGGAGGACGCTGGCACGGAGGTCGACTCCGACGACGATGAGAACACGCCTGCCTCCTCGAGGAAGGGGCGCAAGCGCAACAAGAAGCGCAAAGGCAAGGCAGTAATGGTTGTCGAGAGCTCCAGCAAGCCTAGCACCGGCAAGAAGGTCAAGTCAGAGGAGCCCGGCAAGGACGTCTCCGCGTGCTCCGGAGATGATGAGGTCGCGGCAGGCGAGAAGACCGGCAAGCCTTACTTCAAGATCCACCTCACCAAAGGCCACAACATCAATGAGTGCCA
This sequence comes from Elymus sibiricus, assembly GCA_039707655.1. NCBI lineage: Eukaryota > Viridiplantae > Streptophyta > Magnoliopsida > Poales > Poaceae > Elymus > Elymus sibiricus. Next base: position 243,252,220 of record CM077667.1, on the reverse strand, counting down.
CCAAGTAGAATAGCTTGCTGAGAAGCAGAAGCAAGAGTACGAAAGGCGCGACAAGGAGAAGGGCCGGGATGGTGCCGGTGGACCCGACAAGAAGAACCGCGATGGTCAAAGCGACTGCCGCGGCAAGGCCAAACAGCAGAAAGAAAAGCCTACTAGAGGCCGAGACGACAAATCCGACGATGATGATGACGATGACAAAGATGAAGACGGATGCCATGTGTGTTGACGGAGGTGCAATGGTTCCAGAAGGCCGTGGATGCCATGTGTGTTGACGGAGGTCCATCTTTAAACTCCTCCCATAGGCAGCTCAAGCAATGGGTCCGTGAAGTCAACGTGGTAGAGCCGGCGGCAGAGGCAAGGAAGCCCCACGAATGGTCCAACACTCCCATCATCTTCGACGCTGAGGACCACCCTGACCGTGTCACCACGGTCGGGTGTGTGCCATTGTTGATCTCAGCAACGATCCGCAACCTCAGAGTCACGAGGATGTTGGTCGACAGTGGGGCCGGCCTGAACCTGATCTCGCCCGATATGATCAAGAGGCTGCAGATCCCTGATTTGGGCCTCAAACCAACGGGCTCCTTCCAAGGACTGGACGGGGGAAGATTTCAGCCAAAAGGGAAGATAACCCTCCCGGTCACATTCGGCAGCAAGCTCAATTTCAGGACAGAGAGGATCGTTTTCGATGTTGCCAAGATGTCGCTGCCGTACAATGGGATCCTGGGCCACCCGACACTGGCAAAGTTCATGGCGGCGTCCCACCACGCCTCACTCAAGATGCCTGGGCTGATGAGCGTCATCACCATCCATGCCGACAAGAAAGACGCGGCCCTCTGCGTCGAGAAGATCTACCGGTAGGCAGTGGCAGCATCTGCTGGCGAGACACTCGCTCCTGCCGGCAAAGCCCCCGGGGGAAGGAAGAAGGACAAGACCTCCGGCAAGGCTCGTGAGAACTCCGGGAAGCGCACAGCAGAGTGCAGCACACCCGTCGAGGACTTACCAGAGATCTCTGCCGGCAGGAACAAGAAGGGCAAAGTGACCATCCCCAAGACGAAGAAGGTGGTTGTGCGGGAGGACGGCGAGGGCAGCACCTTCACTATAAGTGCCACCCTCGAATGCAAATAGGAAAGCACGCTCGTCTCCTTCCTGCGGGCGAATGTCGACATGTTTGCCTGGCAACCGTCTGATATCCCCGGTGTTCCCAGGGAGGTGATCGAGCACTGATACGCCCATTTTGCATCATGATTTCCTAGTGTTATTTATAATGTTTTGGTGAATGATAATGCTTTAGGGAGTGATTCTAATGCCTTTTCTCTCATAATATGCAAGGTTTACACAAAGAGGGAGAATACCGGCAGCTGGAATTCTGGACCTGAGAAAGCACATCAGAGATACCTATTCTGCACATCTCCAAATAAGCTGAAACTTTACGAAAAATTATTTTGGAATATATAAAAATACTGGAGCAAATAGAGGGGCCACCCTGGTGAGCACAAGACACCAGGGCGCGCCAGGCCCCCCAGGCACGCCCTGGTGGGTTGTGCCCAGCACTGCCCACCTCTGGTGCCCATCTTCTGGTATATAAGGTCTTTTGACCTAGAAAAAATAAGGAGAGGACTTTCGGGATGGAACGCTGCCGTCTCGAGGCGGAACTTGGGCAGGAGCACTTTGCCTGGCGGAGCGATTCCGCCGGGGGAACTTCCCTCCCAGAGGGGGAAATCGAATCCATCGTCATCACCAACACCCCTCTCATCTTTGGGAGGCCAATCTTCATCAACATCTTCAACGGCACCATCTCCTCTCAAACCCTAGTTCATCTCTTGTGTTCAATCTTTGTACCAGAACCTCAGATTGGTACCTGTGGGTGACTAGTAGTGTTGATTACATCTTGTAGTTGATTGCTATATGGTTTATTTGGTGGAAGATTATATGTTCAGATCCATTATGCTATTCAATACCCCTCTGATCTTGAGCATTAATATTATTTGCGAGTAGTTACCTTTGTTCTTCAGGTCGCAGGTGAAGTCATGTTCCAAGTAATCATCTGAATTTGATATGTGTTCCATATTTTGATGATATGTATGTTGTGATTCCCTTAGTGGTGTCATGTGAACGTCGACTACTTGACACTTCACCATACTTGGGCCTAAGGGAATGCATTGTGTAGTAGTTATTAGATGATGGGTTGCTAGAGTGAAATAAGCTTAAACCCTAGTTTATGTGCTACTTCGTAAGGGGCTGATTTGGATCCAAACGTTTAATGCTATGGTTAGATTTTATCTTAAAAAAAATCTCATAGTTGCGGATGCTTGCGAGGGGCTTAATCATAAGTGGGAGGTTGTTCAAGTAAGAACAGCACCCAAGCACCGGTCCACCCACATATTAAATTATCAAAGTAGCAAACACGAATCAAACCAACATGATAAAAGGGACTAGACGAAATTCCTGTGTACCCTCAAGAACACTTTTCCTATTATAAGAAACTGTTCTGGCCTGTCCTTTGCCACAAAAGGATTGGGCTACCTTGCTGCACTCTATTTACCGTTACTGTTACTTGCTTGTTACAAATTACCTTGCTATCAAACTATCTATTACCTACAATTTCAGTGCTTGCAGAAATTACCTTGCTAAAAACCGCTTGTCATTTACTTCTGCTCCTCGTTGGGTTCGACACTCTTACTTATTGAAAGGACTACAATTGATCCCCTATACTTGTGGGTCATCAAGACTCTTTTCTGGCGCCATTGTCGGGGAGTGAAGCACTCTTGGTAAGTGGAAATCGGTAAGGAAAAACTTATACTACGTGCTGAAATTTATTATCACTTGTTACTATGGAAAGCAATCCTTTGAGGGGTTTGTTCGGGGTATCTTCACCTCGACCGGAACCACAATTAGTTGCCCCTCAACCTACTGCACCTACTAAAAATATTGGTTATGAAATTCCTTTCGGTATGGTAGAACAACTGCTTGCTAAACCTTATGCAAGAGATGGAACTGAACATCCTGATATCCACCTATTATATGTGAACGAAATTTGTGGATTATTTAAGCTTGCAGGTTTACCCGGAGATGAAGCTAAGAAGAAGGTTTTCCTTTTATCTTTGAAGGCAAAAGCATTGACATGGTATAGGCTATGTGATGATATTGGATCATGGAACTCACATCGATTGCAATTGGAATTGCATCAAAAGTTTTATCCCATGCATCTAGTTCATCGTGATCGGAATTATATATATATTTTTTGGCCTCATGTAGGAGAAAGCATCGCTCTAGCTTGGGGGAGGCTTAAGTCAATGTTATATTCATGCCCCAATCATGATATCCCGAGAGAAGTTATTGTTCAGAATTTTTATGCTTGGCTTTCTCATAATGATCAATCCATGCTCGATACTTCTTGCACTGGTTCTTTTATGAAGAAGACTATTGAATTCAAGTGGGATCTCTTAGAAAGAATTAAACGTAACTCAGAAGATTGGGAACTCTATGAAGGTAATGAGTCAGGTATAAAGGTTAAGTATGATTGCGTTAAATATTTTATGAATACCGATGCTTTCCACAAGTTTGGCACTAAATATGGCCTTGACTCTGAGATAGTAGACTCTGTCTGTGAAGCATTTGCTACTCATGTTGATCTCCCTAAGGAGAAGTGGTTTAAATATCATCCCCCAATTAAAGAAGAAATTAAAGAACCGGTGAAAACTAAAGATGAAACCATTATTTACAATGTTGATCCAATTGTGCCTATTGCTTATATTGAAAAACCGCCTTTCCCTGTTAGGATAAAGGAACATGCTAAGGTATCAACTGTGGTTCGCAAGTGTAATACTAGAGCACCTAAACCCCCTGAGCAAATTAAAGTAGAACCTAGTGTTGCTATGGTTGAAGATCTCTTGGTAGAAAATATTGATGGGCATGTCATTTACTTCTGTGACGAAGATGCTAGGATTGCTAAACCCCATGAAAAAGATAAAAATAGACCCGTAGTGTTCATGCCTGTTGTCTCAGTCAAAATAGGAGATCATTGCTATCATGGTTTATGTGACTTGGGTGCTAGTGTTAGTGCTATTCCTTTTACCTTATACCAAGAAATTATGAACGATATAGCACCCGCTGAAATAGAAGACATTGATGTTACTATTAAACTTGCTAATAGAGACACCATCACACCACTTGGTATTGTTAGAGATGGTGAAGTCTTGTGTGGGAAAATAAAATATCCTACTGATTTTCTAGTTCTTGGTTCCCCACAAGATGACTTTTGTCCCATTATCTTTGGTAGACCTTTCTTGAACACCGTCAATGCTAAGATAGATTGCGAAAAACAAACTATCGGTGTTAGTTTTGGTGATGTATCTCATGAATTTAATTTCTCCAAGTTTAGTAGACGACCTCGTGATAGAGAATTATCTAGTAAGGATGAAATAATTGGTCTTGCTTGTATTGCCGTGCCTCCTACTAATCCACTAGAACAATATTTGCCAGACCATGAAAATGATATGCACTTGTGTGAAAGAAATGAAATAGATAAAATTTTCTTTGAACAACAACCTCTCCTAAAACACAATTTTCCTACTGAAACCCTTGGAGGTCCTCCTCCACCTAAAGGTGATCCTGTGTTTGAATTAAAGCAATTGCCTGATACTTTGAAGTATGCTTATCTTGATGAGAAAAAGATATATCATGTTATTATTAGTGCTAACCTTTCAGAGCATGAAGAAGAAAGATTATTAAAAATTCTGAGGAGGCACCGGGCTGCTATTGGATATACTCTTGATGATCTTAAGGGCATTAGTCCCACTCTATGTCAGCACAAGATTAATATGGAACCCGGTGCTAAACCCGTTGTTGATCATTAACGGCGATTGAATCCTAAGATGAAAGAAGTGGTAAGAACTGAAATATTAAAGCTTCTGGAAGCAGGTATAATCTATGCCATAGCTGATAGTAGATGGGTAAGTCCCGTTCATTGTGTTCCTAAGAAAGGAGGTATTACCGTTGTTCCTAATGATAAAAATGAACTCATTCCACAAAGAATTGTCACTGGCTATAGAATGGTAATTGATTTTAGAAAATTAAATAAATCTACTAGAAAAGATCATAACCCTCTGCCTTTCATTGATCAGATGCTAGAAAGACTATCTAAGCACACACACTTTTGTTTTCTAGATGGATATTCTGGCTTCTCTCAAATACCCGTGTCACAATCCGATCAAGACAAAACTACCTTTACTTGTCCTTTTGGAACTTATGCTTATAGACGTATGCCTTTCGGTTTATGCAATGCACCAGCTACCTTTCAAAGATGTATGACTGCTATATTCTCTGACTTTTGTGAAAAGATTGTGGAGGTTTTCATGGATGATTTTTCCATTTACGGAACTTCTTTTGATGATTGCTTAAGCAACCTTGATCGAGTTTTGCAGAGATGTGAACAAACTAATCTTGTCTTGAATTGGGAGAAGTGCCACTTTATGGTTAATGAAGGTACTATCTTGGGGCATAAAATATCTGAACGAGGTATTGAGGTGGATAAAGCTAAAGTTGATGCAATTGAGAAAATGCCCTGTCCTAAAGATATTAAAGGTATTCGAAGTTTCCTTGGTCATGCTGGTTTCTATAGGAGGTTTATTAAAGACTTCTCTAAAATTTCTAGGCCTCTTACTAATCTTTTGCAAAAGGATATTCCTTTTGTTTTTGATGATGATTGTGTAGAAGCCTTTGAAACACTAAAGAAAGCTTTAACTTTTGCACCTATCGTTCAACCACCTGATTGGAACTTGCCTTTTGAAATTATGTGTGATGCTAGTGATTATGTTGTTGGTGCTATTCTAGGACAAAGAGTTGATAAGAAATTAAATGTTATCCATTATGCTAGCAAAACTCTAGATAGTGCCCAACGAAATTATGCTACTACTGAAAAAGAATTTTTAGCAGTTGTGTTTGCTTGTGATAAATTTAGATCCTACATTGTTGATTCCAAAGTTATTGTTCACACCGATCATGTTGCTATAAAATATCATATGGAAAATAAAGATGCTAAACCTAGACTCATTAGGTGCGTTCTCTCCCTTCAAGAATTTGACTTACATATCATTGATAGGAAGGGAGCTGAGAACCCCATAGCTGACAACTTGTCTAGATTGGAAAATGTTCTTGATGACCCACTACCTATTGATGATAGCTTCCCTGACAAATAGTTAGTTGTAATAAATGTTTCTCAAAACACTCCTTGGTATGCTGATTATGCTAATTACATTGTCGCTAAATATATACCTCCTAGTTTCACATACCAGCAAAAAAAATTCTTCTATGATTTAAGACATTACTTTTGGGATGACCCACATCTTTATAAAGAAGGAGTAGATGGTATTATTAGACGTTGTGTACCTGAGCATGAACATGAATAGATCCTACGGAAATCTCATTCCGAAGCTTATGGAGGACATCATGCGGGAGATAGAACTGCTCATAAGGTATTGCAATTTGGTTTTTATTAGCCTACTCTCTTCAAGGATGCCCGTAAGTTTGCCTTGTCTTGTGATGAATGTCAGAGGATTGGTAACAGCGGTAAGCGTCAGGAAATGCCTATGAATTATTCACTTGTTGTTGAACCATTTGATGTTTGGGGTTTTGATTATATGGGACCTTTTCCTTCCTCTAACGGGTACACTCATATTTTGGTCGCTGTTGATTATGTAACTAAGTGGGTGGAAGCTATTCCAACTAGTAGTGCTGATCACCACACCTCCATTAAAATGCTTAAAGAGGTTATCTTCCCGAGGTTTGGAGTCCCTAGATATTTAATGATTGATGGTGGTTCACACTTTATTCATAGTGCTTTCCGTAAGATGCTTGCTAAATATGATGTTAACCATAGAATTGCATCACCCTATCATCCTCAATCTAGTGGTCAAGTTGAACTCAGCAATAGAGAAATAACATTGATATTACAAAAAAACTGTCAATAGGTCTCAAAAGAATTGGTCTAAGAAACTAGATGATGCACTTTGGGCCTACAGAACAGCTTGTCATTTGCCTCTAGAGTTAGAACATAAGGCATTTTGGGCAATTAAAGGACTCAATTATGATTTCAAACTTGCCAGTGAGAAGAGGCTATTTGATATTAGCTCACTAGATGAATGGAGAACCCAAGCTTATGAAAATGCCAAACTATTCAAAGAAAAAGTAAAAAGATGGCATGACAAAAGAATCCAAAAGCGGGAATTCAAAATAGGAGACTATGTTCTTTTGTACAACTCTCGTTTAAGATTTTTTTGCAGGTAAGCTTCTCTCCAAATGGGAAGGACCGTATATTATCGAAGAGCTTTATCGTTCTAGAGCTATCAAGATTAATAATGCCGAAGGTACTAACCCGAAGGTGGTCAATGGACAAAGAATTAAACACTATATCTCAAGTACACCTATTAATGTTGAAAGCAATGTTATCCAAACCATAACACCGGAGGAACACATAAAAGAAACCTTCTGGAACACTCCAGAATTCTAAAAAATAGGAGGTACGTGATACGGTAAGTAAACGGACTCCGAAAAATCCGCAAAAATATTTTCTGTCAGCTTTGGAATATTACAAAAATTAGGGAAATAAGAAATAAACAGGAAAGCAACCGAGGTGAGCACGATACACCAGGGCGCGCCAGCCCTACCAGGCGCGCCCTGGTGGGTTGTGCCCACCTCGGACACCTTCCCGACTCCGTTTTCCTTCCATATGCTTGCTTCCCAAGAATAAAAAATCTCTATATATACAGTCGACTGTATTGACCACCACATCATAGATAAATCCTATGTTCTTGTTTCCTGATGTTTTCTCGTCAGATCTAGATCTCCATGGCTGCACCAAGCTCCTCCAAGGACAAGTTCTTCGAGAAGGTCATCAACCCGTACTTGCCGGAGGTGATGAAGCACCCTCAAGCCATTGAGATGCGTGAGGGGGTGCTCCACATCCGTGATGTTCAAGGACCCAAGAGGACTGGAAGCGTCGAAGCTAGGCTCGAGGTGGTGGAACAAGTCATCTTCAAGTGCCAAAGGATGGTGGAGCGTGGACTTAGTGCCAATCACTCCATGATCACGGAATTTGCCCGTGATCATACGGTGGATGGCCGATCTATGATTGACACACCCTCAATGAGCAAATCAATTTTCTGCAAAGTCAAATTTATGATCTTCAAAATCAAGTTTTTGAATATGAGGCAAGATTTAAAGGTATGAGTTTGGCTGCCAGCTGCGGGACTCAGGGGACTCATGCATCAACTTTTTATGGTGATCCCTTGCCCTGGAAGTTGGAGGACAAGCCTACCACTTCATCACCCCCACCTTCTTCATCACCACCACCAAAGGAGACTTGAGCACACGGGTATGGGCACTCCCCTTGGCTTGAGCCATGCTTGGGGGAGGTGCTCCGGTATCGTATCACCATCACTTTTATTCACCTTTACCTACTTTAGTTCAATCTTTAGCTTTTCCTTGATTTAGTTGAATAAAAGTTTGTATGATCTATTTTCAAGTGTTAGTTTTGTGTTCTATCTATCTATGTAATCGAGTGAGAGTTATATAATAAAGTTTAGTTTGAGCTTTTGCTTCCTTATTTTCTTGTTGCAATCAAAATAAAAGGAAAGAGAAGTAAATGAAAAGAATCATATGCTAATCTTATGGTAAGTAATGACATCACATACGGAAAAGTATAAGTGGTAAAATTTGTTGGAGATTGACAAACATAGCATTGGTAAATGATGCAATTCATGAAAGAATTAATAAATGAAGAGAAGATTCACATGCAAATACACTATCTTGGACATCTTTTATGGTTGTGAGCCCCCATTAAATATTTTATGTCAAAATTGTTGACGTTGGACAAGGAAGACAACCTAATGATTTATGTTTGTTCATATTCACATAGAAGTTATATTGTCATAGATCCATCAACATGTGGTGCTTGCTCAATATCTTTGCTAGCCAAAAATTCTGCACTAAGTAGAAATACTACTTGTGCATCCAAAAACCCAAAAACGAAATTCCTGTTTTGAGAGTCCACCATACCTACCTATGTATCGAGTAAGATCCTTCAAGTAAGTTGTCATCGGTGCAATAAGGCAATAAAAATTGATTCTAAATGTGTTTTGATCAATTAGTGTAAGAGAAAATTGAGCGCTATACGAACTTATGATGGCAAAGTAATAAAAGCGACGGACTGCATAATAAAGGTTGCTATCATAGGGGGCAATATAGCATGACGTTCTTTTACATTAAGGGATTGGGCATACAAACCAAAAAGCGCATGAAAACCTATGCTTCCCTCTACGAAGGGCCTATCTTTTACTTTTATGCAAGAGTCAAAGTATTCTTTCCTATTCCTTTTTACTTTTTCTTTTTGCAAGCATCATGTGGTGAGGAACGATCTAGGCACATATATCCAGTTGTATGTGAGTGAGCATGAGTTATTATTGTTGACATCACCCTTGAGGTGAATACATTGGGAGGCGAAACTATAAGCCCCTATCTTTCTATGTGTCTGGTTGAAATTTTTTGCTCATGGGTTTGTTGTGAGTGTTAGCAACCATAGAAGACTAAATGATGGTTGAGTATGTGACTTGCCAAAAGGCTCCGACAAGAGACCCTTCCTGAAAATAGGATCAGTTATAGTTGCAAAGTTGACTGAGAACATAGTTTGTTGGTTTCTAATAAGGTTTATGCTTTATACTTCTATGTTGTGATGAATTGTTACTTGTTCATGAGAAGTTATATGTTGTAGTTATATGAATAAGTTTTATGACAAAGTTTGTTGCTGTTATGATAATAAGCAAGATGCTACTATGTCCGTATTTTTGTTTTTATCGACACCTCTCTCTCAAACCATGTGGAAATGCTTTTCAAAATCGGCTTTCGCTTGAGGACAAGCGAGGTCTAAGCTTGGGGGAGTTGATACGTCCATTTTGCATCATGATTTCCTACTGTTATTTATAATGTTTTGATGAATAATAATGCTTTAGGGAGTGATTATAATGCCTTTTCTCTCATAATATGCAAGGTTTACACAAAGAGGGAGAATACCGGCAGCTGGAATTCTGGACCTGAAAAAGCACATCAGAGATACCTATTCTGCACATCTCCAAATAAGCTAAAACTTTACGGAGAATTATTTTGGAATATATAAAAAATACTGGAGCAAATAACTACCGAAGGGGGCCACCCTGGTGAGCACAAGACACCAGGGCCCCCAGGCGTGCCCTGGTGGGTTGTGCCCAGCACGGCCCACCTCCGGTGCCCATCTTCTGGTATATAAGGTCTTTTGACCTAGAAAAAATAAGGAGAGGACTTTCGGGACGAAACGTCGCCGTCTCGAGGCGGAACTTGGGCAGGAGCACTTCTGCCCTCCGGCGGAGCGATTCCGCCGGGGGAACTTCCCTCCCGGAGGTGGAAATCAAAGCCATCGTCATCACCAATACCCCTCTCATCTTTGGGAGGCTAATCTTCATCAACACCTTCAACAGCACCATCTCCTCTCAAACCCTAGTTCATCTCTTGTGTTAAATGTTTGTACCGGAACCTCAGATTGGTACCTGTGGGTGACTAGTAGTGTTGATTACATCTTGTAGTTGATTGCTATATGGTTTATTTGGTGGAAGATTATATGTTTAGATCCATTATGCTATTCAATATGCCTTAGATCTTGAGCATGAATATTATTTGTGAGTAGTTACCTTTGTTCTTGAGGTCACGGGAGAAGTCATGTTGCAAGTAATCATGTGAATTTGATATGTGTTCGATATTTTGATGATATTTATGTTGTGATTCCCTTAGTGGTGTCATTTGAACGTCGACTACATGACACTTCACCATCCTTGGGCCTAAGGGAATGCATTGTGGAGTAGTTATTAGATGATGGGTTGCTAGAGTGACAGAAGCTTAAACCCTTGTTTATGCGCTACTTTGTAAGGGGCTGATTTGGATCCAAACGTTTAATGCTATCTGTTTTAGCTCTTGCATTAACACACCTCCAATACCTATTCCACTAGCATCACATTCTATCTCAAAAGTTTTATTGAAATCAGGTAGAGTCGGCAAAGGGGCTTCAGTTAATTCTCTCTTAAGATCTAGAAATGCTTCTTCTTGTGGTGTGCCCCATTTAAAAGCAATTCCTTTCTTTGTCAATTCATTCAAAGGTGCAGCAATTGTACTAAAATCCTTTACAAACCTCCTATAGAAACCAACAAGGCCATGGAAACTTCTCACCTGGCTTACATTCACGGGAATTGGCCAATTCTTGATTGCTTCCACCTTAGATTCGTCCACTTCAATTCTCTGCCCTGAAACAACATAGCCAAGAAAAACAACCTTGTTTGTCCAAAAGGAGCACTTCTCAACGTTAGCATATAACTTTTGTATCCGAAGCACATTCAACACTTGTTTTAGATGTTCAATATGCTCCTGAATGGATTTGCTATAGATTAGGATATCATCAAAATACACCACAACAAATTTTCCAATGTAAGCTCTCAAAACATGGTTCATCAATCTCATGAATGTACTTGGTGCATTAGTTAACCCAAAAGGCATGACTAATGTCGGTGTACTAAGGACTGGGGGTCCCTAGTCCCCAGACATGTGCACGAGCAGTCGCCCCTGACCGACAGCTTCTTGCCGGGCTCGCACTAGCCTCTGAGGCGAACCAAGAGTCAATACCAGAGGAAGGCATTTGGACCCTTCGCAAGAGTGGAACAACCCGTTTGCGAGCGCCCCCGGCAAGGATTCCGACCTGCCAGGCCGCCACTCCACCTCACCAAGGACGATAGTCTACATCGCCTAAGGTGTCGAGCGGGCAGACGGGCAGGCAGAGCTGGCCCAGGCACGTGGCTACAACAGCGAGCCTGTTGCAGCTTTAACGCCACCCATCCTGCAGCGTGGCAGAAGAATAAGATGTCGCTGGGCGAATGACACAGAAGGAGAGGCAATCCTTGCCTGGAACCGTCGCCAGCGCGCCACCTCACGGCGCATTCAATGCGCCAGTCCTAGTCCGTCATAGTTAGGTGTATCCCACTACCGCTCTGACGACAGCCCTTGTAGCTGTAAGAACACACTTGCACCCAGTAAAAGACCATCGTAGCCCTTGTGGTAACCCCTTGAACTATAAAAGGAGGCCCATGGCTACCTTGACAAAGGTCGACACTCCATCCATTTGCACGCGTAGCAGCACCTCTCGAGCATCCTTGTCGGGTGGCTGTTCCCTTGTATTTGGACCTAGATATACAACACACAGACATGACGTAGGGTTTTACGCTCCTGAGCGGTCCGAACCTGTATAAACCCCGCGCGTAGTGATGGCCGACTGATGCTCTTTGTGCACTCGATGCCCCTGCCGAACCGAAAAGGGGCCTTGCTGGTCCCATAGATCGTCGTGAATCACACCCCCGACATCTTTGGTGCACCAGGTAGGGGGCCTCGTCCTGTGCGCGAGTCTTCACCGGCATTTTCTAGTCGCCTTGGCAGGCATCCATGGCGCCCAACAAGGCCAAGGGTGTTGCGACACCCGCCGCGACCACATCCAAGCTGCCAACCCAAGCCACCGATGGTGGCGGCCACCGATGGTGGCGGCCACCGCGCTCACCCCATTGGTGAGCGCAGCCATAACACGGCGCGGAGTTCCTCGAACCGCGGCCCAGACCCCGCCACCGTCATAGCACGGAACACACCGACGGTGACCGAGGGTGACGCTACTGCGGCGGCCGAGACTACAGCCGCGGCCGTAGAGGCCGCGGGGGATGCAACCGGACCTCCGCCGCGCCCCTCACAAGATGACCATGACCCCCGCCCGCGAGGCGCCGAACCGGAGGCTCGCACAGACGGGCCCCTCGTACTCTGCTCCCTAGAGGCGCAGGGCCGAGCTCCACGACCCCCTCCCGATGAGGGCCAATGACGGGCGACGGCACGGGGAAGCGTTCCTTCTGGCATCGCCAGGAGTAAGAGCGCTACCCACTCCTCACCCTGTCCGGTCCCCAAAACCGCAGCAGAAGCTCTGGCGCAGGCCCAGCTTCTACTAAACTTTCCACCCGCGCCAGAGGCGATGGAGGAGTGGAGGGCGACCATACAAAACCTGTTGAGCTTCGCCAACAACGACAAACCAGATGCGGTGGGTTCCTCGCGCGACCGACGTGTGGCTCCCATGAAACCCACCACCAGACGCGACGCCGGTGGGGCACATACGGTCCAGTCCCCCCCCCCCCCCATGATAGCAGCGGACCTCCCGCTACACCGACATACAAGATGAAGTATCTCAAGCATCGACGGACCCGCGGCTGAAGCAAGACCAACGCCAACTCCTTAGGGACAGGCGCAAGGAGGACGCGAGCACTGCCATCGAGAGACGGCGGGAAGCGCGTCGTCAATCCGATGGTCGCATGGACCCAGCGGTCAACGAGCTCACGCCCGGGGCACCGAGGATCTTACCTTATGAGGTCGGATGCCCGGTGTTCACCAGGGAACTGCAGCAAGTTCGCTGGCCCTCCAGCAGGGCCTTCAAGACGGAGCTGCCGGATAAATATGACGACACGATTAGCCCGTCGGAGTTCCTAGGCATCTACACCATCCTGATGCAGGCCGCCGGGGGATGAGTTGATAAGGTGCTAGCCAACTACTTCCCGCTAGTGCTCAAACCCAACATGAGGAGCTTGCTAATGAACTTGCCGGAGGGGTCCATCTCTTCCTGGGCGGACCTGTGCAATCAGTTCGTCGGGGCTTACCACGGCGGCCACAAACTCCCGGGGCAACCCAGCGACCTACACGTTCTCCCCCAGCGAGACGGAAAACCCCTTCGCAAGTACATCCAAAGATTCAGTCGCGTGCAGCACAACATCCCGTACATCCACCCCGACGCGGTGATCGTTGCGTTCCACATGAACGTACACAGTCGCCGCATGCGCGAGGAAATGAGCATCAACAAGGTGTGGGATGTGGCCGAGCTCTACGCTCTGGCCGACAAGTGCGCATGGGATGAAAAAGGAAGGAGGCTCCCGGGAGAGGACGCTGGCGCGGAGGTCGACTCCGACGACGACGAGAACACGCCTGCCTCCTCGAAGAAGGGGTGCAAGCGCAACAAGAAGCGCAAAGGCAAGGCAGTAATTGTTGTCGAGAGCTCCGGCAAGCCTAGCACCGGCAAGAAGGCCAAGTCAGAGGAGCCCGGCAAGGACGTCGCCGTGTGCTCCAGATATTACGAGGCCGTGGCAAGCGAGAAGACCGGCAAGCCTTACTGCAAGATCCACCTCACCAAAGACCACAACATCAACGAGTGCCGCCATGTAGAACAGCTTGCTGAGAAGCAGAAGCAAGAGTACGAAAGGCGAGACAAGGAGAAGGGCCGGGATGGTGCCGGTGGACCCGACAAGAAGAACCGCGATGGTCGAAGCGACCGCCGCGGCAAGGCCAAGCAGCAGAAAGAAAATCCTGCTAGAGGCCGAGACGACAAATCCGACGATGATGATGACGATGACGAAGATGAAGACGGATGCCATGTGTGTTGACGGAGGTGCAATGGTTCCAGAAGGCCGTGGATGCCATGTGTGTTGACGGAGGTGTATCTTTGCACTCCTCCCACAGGCAGCTCAAGCAATGGGTCCGCGAAGTCAACGCGGCAAAGCCGGCGGTAGAGGCAAGGAAGCCCCTCGAATGGTCCAACACTCCCATCATCTTCGACGCTAGGGACCACCCTGACCATGTCACCGCGGTTGGGTGCGTGCCATTGTTGATCTCAGCAACGATCTGCAACCTCAGGGTCACGAGGATGTTGGTCAATAGTGGGGCCGGCCTGAACCTGATCTCGCCCGATGTGATCAAGAGGCTGCAGGTCCCCGATCCGGGCCTCAAACTGACGGGCTCCTTCCAAGGACTAGACGGGGGGAAGATCTCTGCCAAAAGGGAAGATAACCCTCCCGGTCACATTCGGCAGCAAGCTCAATTTCAGGACAAAGAGGATCGTTTTCGACGTTGCCAAGTCGTTGCCATACAATGGGATCCTGGGCCACCCGTCACTAGCAAAGTTCCTAGCGGCGTCCCACCATGCCTATAACACACTCAAGATTCTTGGGTCAATGAGCGTCATCACCATCCATGCCGACAAGAAAGACGCGGTCCTCTACGTCAACAAGATCTAGCGGGAGGCAGTGGCAGCGTCTGCTTGCGAGGCACTCGCTCCTGCCGGCAAAGCCCTCGGGGGCAGGAAGAAGGACAAGACCTCTGGCAAGGCTCGTGAGAACTCCGAGAAGCGCACGGAAGAGTGCAGCACACCCGTCAAGGACTTACCAGAGACCTCTGCCGGCAGGAACAAGAAGGGCAAAGTGACAATCCCCAAGACGAAGCAGGTGGTTGCGCGGGAGGACGGTGAGGGCAAAACCTTCACTATAAGTGCCACCCTCGACAGCAAATAGGAAAGCACGCTCGTCTCCTTCTTGTGGGCGAATGTCGACGTGTTTGCCTAGCAACCGTCATATATCCCCGGTGTTCCCAGGGAGGTGATTGAGCACTGATACATCCATTTTGCATCATGATTTCCTACTATTATTTATAATGTTTTGATGGATAATAATGCTTTAGGGTGTGATTCCTTTTCTCTCATAATATGCAAGGTTTACACAAAGAGGGAGAATACCGACAGCTGGAATTCTGGACCTGAAAAAGCATATCAGAGATACCTATTCTGCACATCTCCAAATAAGCTGAAACTTTATGGAGAATTATTTTGGAATATAAAAAAAATGCTGGCGCAAATAACTACCGGTGGGGCCCACCCTGGTGAGCACAAGACACCAGGGCGCGCCAGGCCCCCCAGGCGCGCCCTGGTGGGTTGTGCCCAGCACGGCCCACCTCCGGTGCCCATCTTCTGGTATATAAGGTCTTTTGACCTAGGAAAAATAAGGAGAGGACTTTCGGGATGGAACGCCGCCGTCTCGAGGCGGAACTTGGGCAGGAGCCCTTTTGCCCTCCAGCGGAGCGATTCTGCCGGGGGAACTTCCCTCCCGGAGGGGGAAATCGAAGCCATCGTCATCACCAACACCCCTCTCTTCTTTGGGAGGCCAATCTTCAACAACAGCATCTCCTCTCAAACCCCAGTTCATCTCTTGTGTTCCATCTTTGTACCGGAACCTCAGATTGGTATGTGTGGGTGACTAGTAGTGTTGATTACATCTTGTAGTTGATTGCTATATGGTTTATTTGGTGGAAGATTATATGTTCAGATCCATCATGATATTCAATACCCCTCTGATCTTGAGCATGAATATTATTTGTGAGTAGTTACCTTTGTTCTTGAGGTCACGGGAGAAGTCATGTTGCAAGTAATCATGTGAATTTGATATCTGTTCGATATTTTGATGATATGTATGTTGTGATTCCCGTAGTGGTGTCATGTCAACGTCGACTACATGACACTTCACCATCCTTTGGCCTAAGGGAATGCATTGTGGAGTAGTTATTAGATGATGGGTTGCTAGAGTGACATAAGCTTATACCCTAGTTTATGCACTACTTCGTAAGGGGCTGATTTGGATCCAAACGTTTAATGCTATGGTTAGATTTTATCTTAATACTTTTCTCGTAGTTGCGGATGCTTGCGAGGGGGTTAATCATAAGTGGGAGGTTGTTCAAGTAAGAACAGCACCCAAGCACCGGTCCACCCACATATCAAATTATCAAAGTAGCGAACACGAATCAAACCAACATGATAAAAGTGACTACACGAAATTCCCGTGTACCCTCAAGAACACTTTGACTATTATAAGAAACTGTTCTGGCCTGTCCTTTGCCACAAAAGGATTGGGATACCTTGCTGAACTCTATTTACCGTTACCGTTACTTGCTTGTTACCAATTACCTTGCTATCAAACTATCTATTACCTACAATTTCAATGCTTGCAGAAATTACCTTGCTGAAAACCGCTTGTCATTTCCTTCTGCTCCTCATTTGGTTCGACACTCTTACTTATCGAAAGGACTACGATTGACCCCCTATACTTGTGGGTCATCAAGCACCACCTTGTTGTCTGTCCCCACACGCGCCCCGTCAAGCAGAAGGTTCGAAAACAAGCACTGGAGCAGCAAGAATTTATTGTCGAAGAGATCAAGAAGTTGGAAGCAGCGGGCTTAGTCAAGGGTGTTCTCCATCTGACATGGCTGGCGAATCCTGCGGTAGTGCGTAAGGCGAGTGGGAAATGGAGACTTTGTATCGACTTCATAGATTTTAACAAATCCTGCCCGAAGGATCCCTTTTCCCTGTCACGCATCGACCAGATTGTGGACTCAACCGCTGGCTGCGACCTGTTGTCATTCCTCGACGCCTACTCCGGCTACCACCAGATATTCATGTCCAAGGAAGACGAGGAGAAAACGTCTTTCATCACTCCCTACAGCACATACTGCTTCAAGCGCATGCCATTTGGTCTGAAGAGCGCGGGTTCAACATTCACGAGGGCCGTCCAGATCGGCCTCAGAGCACAGCTGCACACGAATGTGGAGGCCTACATGGACGACATTGTAGTCAAAAGCAAAGACAAGGCCACGCTGGTCCAGGATCTAGAGGATACCTTTGTGAATTTGCGCAAGATCAACATGATGCTCAATCCTGAGAAATGCGTGTTTAGAGGCACTTTTGGCAAGCTCCTCGGTTTCTTCATATCTCAGCGTGGTATAGAAGCCAACCCCGCCAAGATTGAAGCAATCAAGCAGCTGGAGGCACCAAAACACGTCAAAGACATACGATGGCCGGCGGGCTGCGTCGCCGCCCTCAGCAGGTTCATCTCCAAGTCCGCGGAGCGGGCACTTCCGTTCTTCAAGATCCTGAAGAAGGCAGGCCCAATGACATGGACCGCAGAAACAGAGGCGGCGTTGCAAGACCTGAAGAAGTACTTGTCCTCGGCCTCCGTCCTAGTTGCGCCCAAGCTAGAGGAACCGTTGCTGTTGTACTTGGCGGCGATGAACCAGGTGGTCAGCGCCGCACTAGTGTCGGAGAGGGAAGCCGAGGACGGGGAACAGGCGGCCCCCAAGCCGACAGCCAGCGACCAAGAGCCTACGCAGATTAACCAAGAAGCCGACGCAAGGACAGCACGGGAAGCGGAACAACGAGCGCCGCAGAAGACAATGATGGTGCAGCGACCGGTGTACTTCGTCAGCTCCCTCCTGCAGGGGGCTCGATCGAGGTACTCTGGGATTCAGAAACTACTCTTTGGCCTCCTCATGGCCTCCCGGAAGCTACGCCACTACTTCCAAGTGCACCGCATTACAGTCGTCACTCGCTTCCCGCTGCAGCGGATCTTGAGGAATCCGGAAGCAACCGGCAGGATTGTGGAATGGGCCTTGGAGCTGGCTAGCTTTGATTTGAGTTTCGAGAGCGCAACAACCATCAAAAGCCGGGCACTGGCTGAGTTCTTTGCCGAATGGACACCGACCCCAGATGAGGAAACCCCTGAGACAACCCTTGACGGCAAGGAAACACCTCAGGTATGGATTGTGTACTTTGACGGGACTTTCTCGTTGCAAGGCGCTGGTACAGGAGTGCTGCTCATTGCACCCACCGGAGAGCACCTCAAGTATATGGTCCAGATGCACTTCCCGCGGGAGGTGTCGACCAACAACATGACCGAGTATGAGGGTTTACTTGCCGGGCTGTGGATAGCAGCGAATTTGGGAATCAAGAAATTGATAGTCCGGGGAGACTCACAACTGGTCATGCGCCAAGTCAACAAAGATTACCAGAGCCCCCTGATGGAAGCATATGTTGACGAAGTGAGGAATTTGGAAGCACAGTTCGATGGTCTGTAGATGGAACATGTCCCCAGGGCAGAAAATGACATTGCCGACGACCTATCGAAGCGGGCATCTCAGAAGTCGCCTGTGGAACCAAGCACCTTTGTGCTCCGACTCACTCAGCCTTAAGTTGCACCATCAGGGCGACATGCCAAGAAGAGAAAGATTAGCTCCGTCGACTACTTTCCAGCAGAGCCGCCAGCGGCCGCCAAGAAGGTTGCCGGAAGCGAAGGAATTCTTGACGGTGAGCGCCGAGCCCCGGCAGGACAGGTGGTCCCCACCGTCGAAGCTAGCGCTCCCGCAACAGAAGAAACGCCATTAGTCCTTGTCGTCGAGCCACGGGCTCTGACATGGGCACAACAAATTGTCCAGTACCTCCAGACCGGAGACCTCCCCGAAGAGCAAAAAGAGGCCAAAAAGGTAGCCCAATAGTCAAGTATGTACCAGTTCGTGGACAACGATCTGTACAGAAGGAGACCGAACGGGGTGAAATTGAGGTGCATCGCTCGGGAGGAAGGACAAAAGCTGCTGGCAGAGATACACGAGGGGATGTGTGGCTCCCATGTAGGATCAAGAGCCCTTCACGGGAAGGCATTCCGGCAAGGCTTCTACTGGCTCACAGCCCTTCAAGACGCCTTGGCGGTGGTAACAACGTGCGAAGCATGCCAATACCACACTAAGCAAATACACCAACCAGCACGAGCCCTTCAAACCGTGCCGCTCTCCTGGCCATTCTCGGTCTGGGGGTTCGACATCGTCGGTCCCCTCCCCCGTGCTACCGGGTGCTTCGAGTTCTTGTATGTCGCTATCGACAAGTTCACGAAGTGGACCGAGGTGGACCAAGTGAGAAAAGTAACGGCGCAGGCGGCGGTCAAGTTCCTCAGAGGGATTGTTTGCCGTTTCGGGGTCCCCAACCGGATCATCACCGATAACAACACACAATTCACCAGCAGCACTTTTATTCAATGCTGTCCAGACATCGGCTCCCGAATCTGCTTCGCCTCGGTTGCTCACCCCAGGAGCAACGGGCAAGTAGAGAGGGCGAATGTTGAAGTGCTGCGGGGCCTCAAGACGAGGACTTTTGAGAAGCTGCACAAGCATGGAAGGCGCTGGATTGACGAGGTGTCGGCGGTTCTTTGGTCGATCAGCACGATGCCAAATCAAGCCGCCGGCGAAACCCCCTTTGTCCTGGTATACGGGGCAGAGGCAGTTCTCCCCACGGAACTCACGTACGGGTCATCGAGAGTGCAGGCCTTTGATGAGGACCAGCAAGAGCAGCTACGGCATGACGATGCCACGCTCCACGAGGAAGATCGTCTCCAGGCCGCACTATGCACCGCTAGGTACCAGTAGGCCTTGTGCCGCTACCATAGCAACAAAGTGCACGCCAGGATTGTTGAGGAAGGCGGCCTTGTCCTTTGACGGATCCAGTCCGCAAAGGGGACGAACAAGTTGACGCCGAAGTGTGAAGGCCCTTACCGGGTGGTACGAGTCACCAGGCCTGGCGCAGTCCACCTGGAGACCGAAGATGGCATCCCGGTGCAGAACTCGTGGAATATCGAGCATCTTCGCAAGTTCTACCCGTAAGGCACGGTTGTCGGGCCCCCCGGCAACCACTTTTGTGCAAGTCTCGCAGCAATGCGTGTAATCCATTGTACAAAGCCAGGTGATGACCCTGTGCGCAGCCAGTAAAACTAGTTATCCCGGAACCTTTTTCCTCCTTAGATACATATTTGCATTATGTTTCGCTATGCGGGTTATTGCGGTAGTTCATTGCTAGCATAAGGTTGTTATCAAAACCGCTAAAAGCCAATAGCGCACCCTATTTTTCTCTTCTTTCTTTTTCTGAAAAGGAAGCAGGATTGCTCCCCCCGCAGGCAAGTCATCCCGGGGGAAGAAGGGGACAGCGAGGGCGGAAGCGTTCGTTCGGAGTAACAGCCTCTCGACAAGAAGAAGGTAAGTGAAATCCTTATTCTTTCCCTGCTACGAAATGCGGTCCAAGGAAAGACCTCCGCGCGGGTGGACCCTTATCGAAATCGTTACACGTCGGGGTATGGAAGCATGCCCAACCCCCCGAAAAGTCGTGACGAGGATGATAAAGGGACCTTGCCAAAAGTGCCGCTACCGGGGAGTGCTCGGGATTTATCCTTAGAAGCGCCCCTCGATAAGACAACCCACGTCGGCAAGGGTCCCCGACAAGCGTAAGGGTTGGAAAGGCATCGCGACACAAGTTTTTCGCAAAAAAAGGGAAGGAAAAGAAGGATTGACACACAAACATACAAGACAAATCCTTGATATATTAGTAGTACCCAACGTTTTCTTTGATTTTCTTTCAGGACTTCATCGGGTACAACACAAGTACAAAAGGAGGGCGCCAGGCCCAGCAACAATGGCAACGGGAACAAGTCGGAGTACGACTTCCGATAACGTCCCCGCCGGCCCCTGGGGAAGGAGCCGCATCGGCTTGGCGGCGGCGGCGTTAAGTCGGAATATGACTTCGCCTACGCCCCCGCCGGCCATCGACAGGAGATTTGCCACTATGATGTGATGATTGATCCAGAAACGAGCCCTACAGGCGGAGTTTCGTTCATGAATCCCTAAAACCCCAGCTACGGCGTCGTACGCGTCTAGTCAGACTCCTCCCGCTTGATGCCGAAGACGTTGCCATTGTCGTCGCTGTCGCTGGAGGAATCGAAGTTGCTCCCGCTCGAGCTCTCCGCACAACACTCCAAACAAGCGCCAGACACCCCAAAGATCTTCACGAAAAGTGTGGCGACTCCATCGAACTTGAAGTGGAGGAGATGCCCGGGGACTAAGCCACGGGAGCGGGCGAATGACTTCCACCCCCACGTTTGGAACATGGCGCTGCCGACGGAGAGATCGACGGCCACCCAGGCGAGGCCATTGGGACAGCCGTCCACCCACAGCCACAACATCTGGGGCGGATTGCCCTCCATGACCCGGGTGAACAGGTCAGGGAGGCGCAGCCAACTCCGAGGGCGGCAGGGAACCGCCACGACGAACTCTTGCACCTCTCCTCCGGCGTGAATACCTGCATGTGGTTGAGGGAGAGGCACACCGCTACGGCCACCACCGCGGTTCGACGGGGCCGCCCGGCCTCCACGGCCACCGCGCGCCGGCAGAGCCGCTAGCCTGCGGACCACGGACGCTGACCGGCCACGGGAACCAGACCTGACATCCGCCGCCGTCACCACAATGTGCACCGGGGTCCGGGGGCTTCCCCTCCCGGCGCCCCTAGGACCTCGAGCGTGGCTGCGGCCCCTCGCCATTGTGGAGAAAACGCGCTGGAAACGTTGGCAAGAGAAACAGGGAGGAAGCACCAAGCAGCTACGGAAGGACTCGGAGTCACGGATGAATGACGCCCTCTCTAAACCCGCCCTATTTATAGGGGCGAGAGGGAGGAGAGGGGGCGACTCTTCACAGAACACAGCAAGCACGCGCTCATACACCCGTGACTTCGACGACCGCCCTCCCCGACCAATGACGAGCGCCGCATGTGCCACGCGTCTCCCGAGGTGTAGTCAAGACGGAAGGAGGAGCGACACCAATTAAATCGCGAGGAGCGGGGGGACGACGCATCGTTTCTCCTGCCGCTCACCCCGAGGGAGGCCGGGGGCTGACCGCCCATGTACCGATGTGACCACTCACTATCAAGTGTGCCGCTTCGGCGACCGCCCTTCTCCACCAATGCCATTACACACGATAAATGCGCGTCGTGGGAAAGGTCAGTAAAAAGTCATCATAATGGCAGGGACGCGCGGCTACGCATGCACGTGCACTGTTTTTGGGCCTAGCCCAACAACGGCGCACGCATGTATGGCCCAGGCCCGGGGGCTACTGTCGGTGTACTAAGTACTGAGGGTCCCTAGTCCCCAGACTTGTGCACGGGCAGTCGCCCCAGACCGACAGCTTCTTGACGGGCTCGCACCAGCCTCCGAGGCGAACCAAGAGTCAAGACCATAGGAAGGCGTTCGGGCCCTTCGCAAGAGTGGAACAGCCCGTTCACGAGCGCCCCCGACAAGGATTCCGACCCGCCAGGCCACCGCTCCATCTCACCAAGGACAATAGTCTACATCGCCTGAGGTGTCGAGCGGGCAGGCGGGCAGGCAGAGCTGGCCGGGGCACGTGGCTATAGCAGCGAGCCTGTTGCAGCTTTAATGGCACCCGTCCCATGGTGTGGCAGAAGAATAAGTGGTAGCTGGGAGAATGGCATAGAAGGAGAGGCAATCCTTGCCGGGAACCGTCGCCGGCGCGCCACCTCACAGCGCATTCAATGCGCCTGTCCTAGTTCATCAGAGTTAGGTGTATCCCACTACCACTATGACGACAGCCCCTGTAGCTGTAAGAACACACTGTACACCCAGTAAAAGACCATCGTAGCCCTTGTGGTAACCCCTTTAACTATAAAAGGAGGCCCATGGCTACCTTGACAAAGGTCGACACTCTGCCCATTTGCACGCATAGTAGCACCTCTCGAGCATCCTTGCCGGGTGGCTATTCCCTTGTATTTGGACCCAGATATACAACACACAGACAGGACGTAGGGTTTTACTCTCCCAAGCGGCCCGAATATATATAAACCCCGTGCGTAGTAATGGCCGACTGATGCTCTTTCTGCACTCGACGCCCCTGCCGAACCGAAAAGGGGCCTTGCTGGTCCCATAGATTATCGTGAATCACACCCCAGACAACTAACCACTCATACAACCTAGATTTTGTTTTGAAAGTAGTTTTCCATTCATCTCCTTCTTTCATCCTAATCTAATGGTATCCACTTCTCAAATCAATTTTAGAGAAAACAGTAGAGCCACTCAATTCATCAAGCATATCATCTAACCTAGGAATGGGATGACGATACCTAATTGTTATAATATTGATTGGCCTACAATCCATTACCAATCGCCATGTTGCATCTTTCTTAGGCACCAAAATCACAGGTACAGCACAAGGACTTAAGCTTTCACAAACATAACCTTTTTCTAAAAGTTCTTGTGCCTGCCTTTGTATCTCCTTTGTTTCTTCAGGATTGGTGCGGTAGGGAGGTCGATTCAGGAGTGATGCTCCTGGAATGAGGTCAATGTGATGTTCTATGCCACGCAAAGGAGGTAGGCCAGCAGGTACTTCCTCTGGAAAAACATCATTGAAATCCTGCAAGACATCACAAACAACACTTGGGAGACAAGTCAAGTCAGCTGAAAGCAAAGTGTCTTTGTACACAAGTACAATGACCACTTGATTTGGGTTGAGCCTCACATCTTTGATGATTTGGTGGCTAACATGACCAAGTTCTCTCCCTCTCTTTTATTTTTATCTCCCAGTTTTGGCTTGTGGCGCTCACTCATAGATTTGTGGATCTCTCTCTCACTCTTTTTCTCTCCCTCTTTCTTACTCAATACTTTTACTTCAGAAACTTTTTGCAAGTACTCAACCATGATTTTTTGGGGTGTCATGGGCCTTAGCACCAAGTCTTTCCCTTTCCACTTGCTAGTGTATTGATAGGTTTTGCCATAATGTTGAGCTGAAAGATCATATTGCCATGCCCTGCCCAACAGCAAGTGACACACCTTCATGGGCACAACATCACACTCAACGGTGTCATTATAGTCTCCAATCTTGAATTGCACTTGTACTATGTGTGTGACCTTCAACTCTCCGCACTCAATCAACCATTGGATATGATATGGATGGGGGTGTTGCAGCAGCTTCAGCCCAAGCTTACCACACATTTCTCTACTAGCAAGATTGTGATAACTTCCACCATCAACAATTACTTTGCATACCTTGTCTTGCACTTTGTCTCTTGTTTGAAACAAATTGTGCCATTGTCCATTCTCAGCTTCTTTGATCTGCACACTCAAAACTCTAGTGACAACGAGTGAGGCACCTTGCTCATAATCACAATAGGTATGCTCATCACATTTGAATTTTTACCATTCTCAGTTTCTTCTTCAGGTTCACTACAAGACTCATATTCTCCATTCTCTGTTATCAGCATGGTACGCTTGTTGGGACAATCTTTCTTCATGTGACCACGTCCCTTGCATGTAAAGCACTCTATTTCACTAGTTTTCCCCTTGGAGCCAATGGAGGATGAACTAGGGGCTACAAATCTGCTCTTCTCCTTCGAATTTGATGCATAATTTCTACTCATGGCTGCATGTCTATGGGACTGATTTCCACCACCAGAGCTACTCATGATACCTCGACCAACATTAAATTGATACAAACTTACTCCCACTTGATGTAGCTCGAGCTGTGAAGGATGTAGTTCTGTTTTTCTTTGTGTCTTCTTGCAATTGATGTTCACCCTTAGAAGCAAGATGTACAAGCTCTACCACATTCCGATATGGTTGCAAATCAACAACTAGCTTGACATTAGGATTCAGCCCATAGAGAAACCTTATCATGGACTGCTCCTCGTCTTCATGTATGTTGGCTCTCATCATTGCCTTCTCCATCTCCTTATGATACTCCTCAATAGATAATTTTCCTTGCCTTAAATTCTAGATCTTATCAAAGGTATCATGCCTATAATGCCTTGGGACAAATCTTGCTCTCATCTCTCTTTTCATTTCATTCCATGTAGCAACAGCAGGTTCTCCTTCTTCTTCTTGCTGAATCTGAACTTGCTCCCACCAGATTAGAGCATAGTCTTCAAACTCAAGTGAGGCCATAGCTAATTTTCTCTCTTCACAATAGTAGTGCATGCGCAAAATCTTGTCAACCTTCAATTCCCATGTAAGATAACTTTCTGGATCAGATCCACCATCAAACTTGGGCATGGTAAATTTCAGCTTTCCAAACCTCTCCTCCTTTTTCTGTTCACGAACATAGTTTCTTGGATCATGAAACCTATCATTCTGGTGCATGCCATCTTCATCTTCATCAAACTCATCTTCACTATCTTCATGGTGCACATTTGCTCTCCGGAGGTCCCCTCTAAGACCACGACCAGCAGCAGCTTCATAATGACCACGACCATTAGCATGAGCATTTCCACATCCGGGATCGGGAGGTCTCATGGCATGGGGAGCAGGGGCGCGGTTTCTTCTTGCTTGTGCATTGGATGCAGCAACTTCCCCATCAGTTGCATTGTGTTCATCACCATGGACACTTGCATCTTCTCGGCCTTAACGGAGCTCTCAAACAATATTAGCAACAATAGCGGCCCTCATGGCTGCCATGTTCTGAGTGAGTTGCTCATAAACATTACCATAAGTTGTTGCAAATCTCTTGACAACTTGTCTTGCTTCTCTTCAATTGGGTGAAGGTTGTTTCTGAATTCTCGGCGTAGATGATCACGTATGGCATTGAAGTGAAACTGTGTGACGGGTTGACTAAGATGCTCATTTCTTTCAACATCATACTCGTGTTCATCACCTGCCATGGTTAGTTTTGCAAAGGCCCTATAATACTAGAAGCATATATGTGGGTAACAACTCAAGCTCAACTCACTTACCAATCGAAGCTCATGTAACTTCCAAGTGAGAGCAGAATCGTGCTCAACCGTGGTGCCGGTGGTTGGTATATCAAGAGTGATAATCAAGCGAATACAAGTCAATGGATGCACATGCGGGGCTGTTTGGTGGAGCTTGGGTGGGGGTATATATGTATCAAAAGATACACCAATCTGCAATCTAGATATATTTGAACCAAGTAATCATCCACACAAGATTCTAATGCCCTTAGTTGCTGAATGGGATATAAGTGAAGAACATGCAACTCACACCAAGGAATCAGATTTGCTGCAAGAAAGGATTGAAGACTAGCACACTTGACCCATTTCAGCTCACAACAGAAATTGGAATTTCTCAAGATATAAGTGAAGAACAGTCCCAAATTTCTTTCTTTTGCTTCTTGCACACAATTTCTTTCTTTGGGAAAATTTTCTTCCTCTTTTTTTGCCACTTTTTTGGCTTTTTTTTATCACAAACCTTCAACAAGAGACTTTAATCTGAACAGACACTTTGGGGGAACCACGAAAATTACAATGGATGAGCTAAAACAACAAGAACATGCATCTGAAACTTTGGCAGCAAACACACACAAACAGATCTAATTTTTCTAGGTGAAAACACGGTGGGAATCAGATCTAATAAGGCTGGATGGAAATGTCACGAAGTTTCCTTTCCAAAATGCACAAAAACACTCAAAACGGACTCCGGATGACAAAGACACGCATGATTTGGTGGACGGTGCAGATCTGAAATCTGTGCATGAAAATGAACACAAACACACAAGAATGGATGGGGGAACTCAGCAACTAAAAACAAAGATCTAGTGGACAAGAACTTGATAAAACTCACCAAATGACAGATTAAAGGCTGCAAAGGGGCTAGGTGAAGGTGATTTTTTGTGGGGCTATTTTCTGGACTTTAGGATGAACAAGAACACAAACTAAGCTAGGGATACAAGATCCTACCGTGTGAACCGAATCTCTGATGCCAAGATGATACGGGGTTGCCCTATCTTCTCGGAGGATCTGCTTGACGAATGAATCAATGCCACCTGAAGGGTACGAACAAAACCCTCGATCCCAACCAACAACGTTGTCGGGTAATGGATAACTAGTGCAACCTGACGAGACCGTAGCTAGCTACTGCATATGCAACAACCAGCAGCAAGTATTTGCCCAACCACACTCTCAAGATTCCAATCCACGCAACCACGCACGAAGTTGGAAGCATGAATAGGTCCCCGCCTCAACGGCTGCTGTTGTAAAATCACAAAGTGAGTTTACCCTCTCACAAGACAAGATTACAAGAGCTAAGGAGGAAGTGAAGTCTCAAACAAGATTCTGGTTGCACTTAGCTAACCTATGCTGAAATCAAATTGCCAAAGAGTTGTGGATGAAGTGGGGGAAGGGGAATTTATACTAGGAACAGCCCTCCTAGTTTAGGTGTGAAACCAGTCCAAAAGAGGGGCTCAAATTCGTGCTAACTAGCTGGCCAAGGGAGCAAACTCATGGAGCCTCGCGTAGCAATTAATGCTCTCGACAGCTTGCATCGGAACTCTCATATCCTTTGACTCAGGACTCGAAATGATGCACCGTTGGATTTTCATGAATATAGACTTGATATGCTGTCCATTTTGTACTACCACACGTGCTGGATACTCATATATTTGTGCAGCAAGGAGCAACAAATTCTGGGACGAATTCTGGAACTTGGCATGCAACAATAGATTGTTGGGATGGCTTGCTATTCTTCTGTGGGATGTAATTACTTGTCCTTGTCACCAAAACATGGTTTGCATCAGAGTTGAAGCTTGTTCTCTTCAAACTTGTTGTATGGGCTTCAAAACTTGTTTCCTCATGTGCTGAAAGTTGTTGGTTGCCCTCAGCATTGTACCTAAGTAAAATCAGCACACAAGATTTAGGTGGTATAAAGTTCTCATGCATAGTTGAATTATGATCAGTTAGGAGCGCGTTCACCTCTTGTTCTATTTGTTTGGCACGGCTCCTTGTCATGGGACCCAAATAGGTCTTCTTTGTAGAAGCTTCATTTGACAGCTGAGATTTATCATTAGGAGAAGATGACAAATGAGTTGAACCAGGTATAACCTCATCAACTAGACTGAGGACGATACGGTGAGGCAATTATATGATTAGCATCATATTTAGCTAAGAGTTTACTAAATGCACCATGAATGAAATGTGATGAAGATATCAATACCATTGTTACACCCACAACCCCCGTTGTTATATATACTGGACCAATTACTAGAGCTCGCGCACGCCAGTTGAATTACCACGTACTTTCGTTTCTTGGAAACAATTCTAGTGTTCATGAGAATATGATGCTACCTAAATTGGATACATTTGTGTTGATTACTAATGAAGGGCCTAGCATGGACAAGAGGGATCAACACTGGAGCAGGATCAAGCATGGAGATGAAGGCGCGCGCGAACAAAACCAGAACGACGTTTCTAGTGCAGATTTCAGCACTTTGAAGCCTCCTTGATGACATACGAGGACATGGACACAATATACAAGATTTCTATTTTTAAATTTCGTCCATAGCTTA
Organism: Elymus sibiricus; assembly: GCA_039707655.1. Lineage (NCBI taxonomy): Eukaryota > Viridiplantae > Streptophyta > Magnoliopsida > Poales > Poaceae > Elymus > Elymus sibiricus. The sequence continues at coordinate 243,223,372 of CM077667.1, read as the reverse complement.
TTATAGGTGATGTGCCACCTTATTATTGGGCAAGGCCCATGTAATTTCGAAATACAACTTCCTAGGCTGGTTATAGAGTCTGTATTGTAAGGAAATGAGTCAGGAGGTATTTTAGTCCTACCTTGACAAGGATGGACGAAATCCCCTCCCTTTCCCCCTATAAATACAAACCTTAAGGGACCGTTTAGACTTGGGTTTTGTTTAGATTAAAAGTTCGCCATAGCTGCAACTTCGCGTCCTTCGTTTGTGTTCCACGACCAGACCAAGATGTCACGGAACCCCACTTTCATCAATAAAGCTTTCCTCTTATATTCGCAATATCCAGATTGCAATTTCAGTTACTTGTTTGTTCTTCGTTTACGTGCAAGAAATAAACCCTTGTGGTCAAGTTGATCGTGCTCCAGCATGGTCAATAACCTCTTGGAGTTGGTTTAGCAATTGCTAAGGTGCGACGTCCTCGCACTTTCGTAGTCGAATCGTCAAAGTCTACTCCACCAAAAACGATAGTAACATCTCATCGAAAGAAGGGACACCTTCGCCTCTATAAAGTGGTATCACATTAACAGGTTGCTCAGTGAGATTGTACCAGATTTTCGTAGTGTAGATCGCATATGTTCTTCATACGTACAGTCCACAAAAAAGCCATAAAAATATCACCATTTCCGAACCAATCAGAGCCTTTGCAATTTTTCATTTGGTGTTTCCTTTTTTGAATCTGTGGTTGCATCATTGTGTCAAGTTGTTGGTCTTAGAGTCTAGTCCTATTGTCGGGCACGGATGCTCACGATCACCTATGGGACCAGAGGCCCCTTTGTGGTTCGGCAAGGGGGGTCACGTTGCACAAAGAGCGGAGAGCATGAGACGGCGCGACGATCAGGACACTAGCATTTTACCCAGGGTGGGGCCGCTGCTAAGCATAAAACCCTACTCCTACTTTTGGTGGATTGATCAGAGGAACACGAAGAGCACACAGCGCTTAACCCCGGCAAGAGTTCCTGTCGGGGTGAGCTACTACGCGAGTACAAGTGTCCAAAGGTCCGAATCTTCAGCTAGGTTTCCTTGGGCCTCCTTTTATAGAGCAAGGGGCAACCACAATGGCAAAATAGTCATTATCTATCGATTAGATAGCTTAGCAGAGCTATCATACCTAACTCTGGCATTTAGGACAAAATACGATGATTACTTGTCTAGGTGGCGCTTGGGGGTGCATCCCCGGCAAGCTCTTGCCACCGCTTGGCTAGCCGTTGCTTATGGTCTTGACACGCTGCAGGGCGGGTGTCAACTGGGTATAACTCGCCTTCCGGTGCGCCGCCACGTGCTTAGCGAGAGCTGCTTAGCCACTTGAGGCTTCGACACTGCATCGATAAGTGACTGGCGTAGCGATTCGGTGGAGCGGTGGCTGGTTAGCTCGTGCTTGTCGGGGGACGGCTTGCCAGGTCTTCCGGAGATGTGCGTGCCTCGGCCCCCGGCAGGCTCCGGGGGCATGGCTGGCGCGCTTTGGGCCCCTCCTGGGCCGTTGTGCTGGTGTTGCCGGCGCTTGCTTGGTGATGTGGTAGCCTTCCCAACGGGTTTTGCTACTGCTGGCTGTGCATAGGTCAGCGGCACTAGACACCCATGTTCTAGTGCACCGACAGGAACCCCCGGGTCTGGCCCACACGCGCTCGCTTAGTGTCGTTGGGTCAGGCCCAAAATTTATGGACAGGCACGCAATGTGAGGGGGTAACTGCCAATTTACTAGTGAGCACTGCCCCACTGCCTCAGGCCGTTTCCGCCACGCGCGCCGCATGCATAGCGAGGAGCTTGCGGTGGGCGCTTGTGACTTAAAGACCTGATCGTGGCAGAAACTGCAGCGCCATGGATTGGAGCGATGGGGCGGTTACCTGTTCACCCGTGAGTCGTGGGTAGTGGGATTGGTGGAGATGGGCGGCCACTCTGGAGCGGGGGAGAGCCAGCCCCCGTGCTCTCCCCTATAAATTAGGGGGGGTCACGGCGGCGATGCTCATCCAGCTCCATCTCCTCCTTACACCCAAGTCCTCACTGCTGGTCCTTCACTTCTGGTTCATCTTTGAGTCGCACATTGCCATGACGCGAGGGAGAGGACGACTCTCGGCTTCCGCCGGAGCGACGAGAGCTTCCCTTCGGGATCATGCCGCCGCTTCAGTCACAATGACGGGAGGCGGTTCCAGCGCGCGTGACGGGAGGGCTGGAAGAGGCCGAGGCCAGTGCGGGGGTCGTGGTCGGGGGAGGCGGAGAGTCGTCCCTGATCCCACGCTGACGGCGGCTTCCTCCTTGGCGGCAGAGCACACCGAAAGTACGGCATTGGTGTTTGTCGTCGGGCTACGCGGTCCTCCTCACAGTCGCCTGCGGCTCCCTCGTCCTTTTGCCAGGGTGATGGAGGTTGACAAACCGCATGCATTGTGGTTGCGTGTGCATGGCTGTTGTAACGGCGCTGCGTGGGTCGACGTCGAGTTTCCGGCGCCCCGTGTTATGTTCTTCAGGCGTGGGTGGAAGACCTTCGCTCGTGCCCACAATATTACCGGTGGGTACGTCCTCCGCTTCAAAATGGTAGAGGCTGACGTGATCTCCGTTAAGATCTATGGGCATTCGAGTGCTCGTCTTGGCTGCTGCGAAGAGAGCTTGAGTGGTGACGAAAGCTCCTCCTCGAGCGATAGCGACGAGGAGGACAGTGTCGGTGAAGACGGCGACAGCGAGCTTCAGGCCATCAAGTCAGAGTACGACGACCTGGGCTCCAGCTAATCGTCGGCCGCACCATCACCGTCATCGAGCTCCTCCCCCCCTTCCCGACGGAGCGATTTGCCGGGGGTTCTCGACTCGGGCGCCGCCTCTCCTTCTTAGCTGGACCCCGGCAGGCTCGTGGACTTTAGCTTCGTCTTCCTTGCCGGTGGTCCTGCCAAGCCGTTCCCCGACAGCCTCGACGGGGTCAGGCTAGGCTTCTGCTTGGGTCCTCCCTCCGCTCTTTTTGTCTTTGTAACCTACTCCTAGGGGAGAAAGTCAAATAAAGATTTTATTAAGGAGTTCCCCAATGTATCTTGATCCGTTTTGTATCAACAAACGAATGAGTGAATGTTATTTTCCTTCCCTAAGTACTATCCTTTTCTCTCTTTGTTTCTACTGTGTCAATGTGTTCGTCCTCTCCACACGGGACCGCCTGCCGGGTTACTTTTAACCGTGAGCGCCAGAAAGGGGAGCAAGCCCCCGGCAGCAGGCTAGTGTTGTTCTCCGGTAGGGGTCCTTGTCGGTATCGACACGACCCCTCAGAGCTGATAAGTACCAGAAGCTGAGGAGCAGCTCGTCCCGGCAAAGGTTTCTACCATGTGAGGGGAACTCCACGAACACGTTCGAAAAGAGGGTAAGGATTTATTTTTAGGGAGCATAAAACTTGGGATATGTGATTAGACTTATCTCGTTTTAGGCAGTCTCCCCTTCCGGATTACGCTGAGCCGCCATCCTCGTTCCTTCATCCTCCTTCCATATTTATCTGGTGCCAAAACACACAGGGCAAGAGGTCTCTATCCTTTGAGGAGAGAGTGTAGCAACAAGGATTATAGACTCAACAAGTACTCTAGCAAACCTTTAGTGAATAAGCAATGATATTGCAATCATAAAGGATGCAGAATGATTGTGTGATGCAATGATATGATGCAATGCCTAGATTTATTATTGTTGCTCAGGGTCTGCGCCTGGCTTTGTACAAAGGGTTACATGCAACTTTGGCAAGGCTTGTACAAAAGGTGGTTGTCGGGGACTGCGCCCGGCAGCCGTGCCTTACAGGTAGAACTTACGAAGATGCTCAATATTCCATGAGTTAAGCACCTTGGTGGCATCTTCGGTCTCCAGACGGACTACGCCACGTCTGGTGACTCGTGCTACCCGGTAAGGGCCTTCCCACTTCGGCGTCAACTTGGTGGTACCCTTTGCGGACTGAACGCGCCTAAGGACAAGGTCGCCTTCCTCAAGGCTCCGGGCATGTACCCTGTGGCTATGATAGCGACGCAGGGCTTGCTGGTAGCGTGCAGCACGCACAGCAGCCTGGAGACAATCTCCCTCGAGGAGCGTGGCATCGTAATGCCGCCGTTGCTCTTGCTCTACTTCGTCGTAGGCAAGTACTCGAGGTGACCCGGATATGAGTTCCGTGGGGAGCATTGCATCCACCTCGTAAACCAGGGAGAAGGGAGTCTGGCCGGTAGCTCGATTTGGTATCGTTCTGAGGGACCAAAGAACCACCGGTAGCTCATCTATCCAGCGCTTGCCGCTCCTACGCAACCTGTCGAAAGTTCTTGTCTTGAGTCCTCGCAGCACTTCAGCATTCATCCTCTCGACTTGCCCGTTGCTCCTTGGATGGGCAACAGAGGCGAAGGAGACCTTGCTCCCAAGGTTTTGGATGTACTGCATGAAGGTGCGGCTCGTGAACTGGGTGCCGTTGTCGGTGATCACTCTGTTGGGTATTCCAAAACGACACACCAGCCCTTTCATGAACTTGATAGCTGACTGCGCGATCACCTTCCTCACTGGCTCCACCTCAGGCCACTTTGTGAACTTGTCGGCTGCCACGGACAAGAACTCAAAGCCCCCTACAGCGTGGGGGAAGGGGCCCAAAATATCGAGCCCCCAGACCGAGATGGGCCAGGATAAAGGGATCGTCTAGAGAGCTTGCGCTGGTTGATGGGTGTTCTTGAACTGGAACTGACAAGCTTCGCACTTGGTGACCAATTCAGTTGCATCTTGGAGGCCAGTGGGCCAATAGAAACCCTGCCGGAAGGCTTTCTCGGAAAGAGCTCTCGATCCAATGTGCGAGCCGCATACACCTCCGTGAATCTCCGCCAACAGCCCTAGTCCGTCCTCCCGGCAAATGCACTTCAATTTCACGCCGTTGGGTCTTTTTATGTACAAAGTGTCATCGACAAACTGGTACATACTTGACCGACGGGCTACTTTTTCGGCCTCTTCTTGCTCTTCGGGGAGTTCTCCTGTTTGAAGGAAATGGACTATGTGATGTGCCCAAGTTGGAGCCTGGGGATCGACAACTAGGACTAAAGGCATCTCCTTGTCCGTGGGAGCGCTTGTCTCGACCACGAGAACCTGGGGTTCCATAGGAAACAGCTGGTCACCATGCGAAGCGAGACCGCCTCCGGTAGCTTCTCTACCAACGGCTTCGGGAAGCTCTGCCGGGAAATGCTTGCCGGAATTCAGTTTTCTTCTTTTCCTGGCCATCATTGAGGGGGATACCAAAGGTTGAGTGAGGTGAAGGATAAAGGTTCCTGGTTCCACAGGGAGCTTTTGCGCAGCGCACTTTGATAGATGATCGGTGATGGTATTTTCCGCACGGGGCACATACTCTGCTTGCAATCCATCAAAGCTCTCCTCCAGTTTCCTCACTTCTTCCACGTATGCTTCCATCAACGGGCTCTAATAGTCTTTGTTGACTTGTTTCACCACGAGCTGTGAATCCCCTCGTATGATCAGTCTCTTGATTCCCAACTCCACTGCAATTCTGAGTCCGGCAAGGAGCCCCTCATATTCAGCGGTGTTGGTAGCTTCCTCCCGGGGAAAGTGCATTTGAACCACATACTTGAGGTGCTCTCCGGTAAGGGCAACGAGGAGTACGCCTGCTCTGGCACCCTGGAGCGAGAAAGCACCGGCAAAGTACATGACCCAATCTTTGGGTGTTTCTTTGCCAGGGAGGACTGTCTCTGGGATTTCTTCAGCTGGCGTGGGTGTCCATTCCGCAATGAATTCTGCCAATGCCCTTCTCTGAACTGTGGAAGTGCTCTCATACCTTAAGCCAAAACTTGAACACTCAAGGGCCCACTCTTGACAACTCAAGGGCCCACTCCACTGTCCTGCCGGTAGCTTCGGGGTTCCTCAATATGCGCCGCAGCGGGAAGCGAGTGACGACGGTGATCTCATGGGCTTGGAAGTAGTGGCGCACTTTCCTCGAGGCCATGATGAGGTCGAAGATCAGTTTTTGTACTCATGAGTACCTTGATCTAGCCCCCTGCAACAGGGAGCTGACAAAGTACACCGGTCGTTGCACCACTTTCCTTTTTGCCACTTCCTTAGAACTGCCTTCGTGAGCTTGTCGAGATCCCTCTGGTTGTGCATTGGGTCCTGCCGCAGGAGCTTTGGTTTTGTCCCCGGCAGCATCGGCCGCAGTGGCCGCATCCTCATCTACTTCTCGCTGTGCCACCAGCGCTGCACTAACCACTTGATTCGTTGCCGCCATGTATAGCAGCAATGGTTCTTGTGGTTTAGGAGCGACCAAGGTGGGAGCGGAATAAAGGTAAGTTTTCACATCTTGCAGCACTCCTTCTGCTTCCGGGGTCCACCTTACCGGGCCTGCCTTCTTCAGGATCTTGAAGAACGACAGTGCATGTTCGGCGGACTTGGAGATGAACCTACTTAATGCGGCAACGCACTCAGTCAAACGTCTGATATCCTTGATGGTCTTGGGTGCTTGTATCTGTTCAATTGCCTTGATCTTGTCGGGATTTGCTTCTATCCCCCGCTGAGACACAAAGAACCCAAGTAGCTTGCCGGACGGGACGCCAAATACACATTTTTCAGGGTTGAGCTTCAGGTTGATCTTGCGCAGGTTTGCAAAAGTCTCTTTCGAGTCTTGTATGAGAGTTGCTTCATCCTTGGTCTTGACAACTATATCGTCCATGTAGGCTTCTACATTCCAGTGCAATTGAGGTCCGAATCCGGTCTGCACGGCTCTGGCAAAGGTAGAACCAGCGCTTTTTAACCCGAAGGGCATCCGTACAAAGCAGTACGTGCGGCATGGAGTTATGAACACGGTCTTTTCCTCATCTTCCTTAGCCATGAAAATCTGGTGGTATCCGGAGTAAGCATCCAAGAAGGAAAGCAGGTCACACCCGGAGGTGGAATCAACAATCTGGTCGATGCGCAGCAAGGGGAAAGGGTCCTTCGGGCATGCTTTGTTCAGGTCGGTGAAATCTATGCAAAGACTCCATTTCCCATTCGCCTTGTGCAGCACCACCGGGTTGGCTAACCAAGTTGGGTACAACACTCGTCTGACCAATCCAACTGCTTCTAGTTTCCTGATTTTTTTGGCGATGAACTGCTGCTGCTCCAAGGCCTGCTTCCTAACCTTTTGTTTGACGGGCCTGGCGTGGGGGCGGACAGCAAGGTGGTGCTCGATTACCAACCTGGGAACACCGGGGATGTCAGATGGTTGCCAGGCAAACACATCGACATTCGCCCGCAGGAAGGCAACGAGCGCGCTTTCCTATTTGTCAGTAAGAGTGGCGCTGATGGTGAACGTGCCACCAGCGCCATCCTGCCCTGCCAGAATTTTCTTCGTCTTAGGATAGGTGACCTTGGCTTTCTTGCTAGTGGAACTCTCCAGCAGATCCTTGACGGGCACAGTGCACTCCGAAGAGGCGCGCTTCCTGGAGTCCGTGCCGGTGTCCCTGCTAGTTTTCCTTTCTTTCCTTGATTCCTTGGCGGGAGCCGACGCTTCCGTGACTTCAGCTGCTACCGCATCTCGATACATCTTATCCACGCATATGACTGCATCCTTCTTTTCGGAAGGGACAAAGTTGATTCCAATGGGTCCTGGCATCTTCAAAGGATTATAAGCATGGTGGGATGTTGCCATGAATTTTGCCAGGGCAGGGCGACCAAGAATTCCGTTGTAAGGCAGGGGAAGCTCAACCACATCGAACACCACCTTTTCGGTTCGGTAGTTTAATTCCCCGCCAAACGTCACAGGCAAAGTGATCTTCCCCTTGGGTCGTCTCCTGCCGGGGTTGACTCCTTGGAAAGTACCCGTAGCCTTGAGCTCCTCGTCAAGGATTTGCAGCCTCTCGGTCACCTTTACGGAGATCAAATTCAATCCTGCCCCGCCGTCAACTAACATCTTGGTGACTTTGAGGTTGCGGATCGTTGGAGAAACCAACAATGGCAAACACCTGACCGCGGTGGTGCGATCTGGGTGATCCTCTTCATCAAAGATGATAGGCGTGCGGGACCATCTGAGTGGCGTTTTGGACCCTGCGGCAGGTTCCACAGCGTTGGCCTCACGCACCCATTGCTTGAGCTTCCGATGAGAGGAGTGCAAAGATGCACCCCCGTCAACTCACATGGCTTCGGTTGCCCTCTGGAATTCTCGGTCAGTGGAATCCTCCTCGTCGTGCTCAACTTCACTCATATCCTCTGTTTCTTTCTTCTCACGGCCTCTGGCTGGCCTTTCTTTTTGTTGCGGGGTCTTGCCGCGGCGGCCTCCTCTGCCGCCACGGCCCTTCCCGGCAGCAGCATCTTGGCCTTTCTCCTTGTCACGCTTCTCGTACTCCGCCTTCTGCTTCTCAACAAGCTGCTCAACCTGGCGGCACTCTTGGAGGTCATGGCCCTTGGTGCGGTGGATCTTGCAGTATGGTCCGTCAGACTTCCCACTTTTCTCTGCTGGTGCGGCCTCCCGGCAATCAGCGCACGTGGCTGCTTCCTTGCCAGGGGTCTCGGCCTTGGCCTTCTTGCCGGCAGCGAGATTACCAGAGCCCTCCACAACCAATACTGCCTTTCCCTTTTGCTTATTATTGCGCTTTCGGTTCCTCCACTTTGAGCCGGGGGTGTCGTCGTCGTTGTCTAAATCGACTTCGACGCTAGCCTCCTCTCCAGGGAGTCGCCTTCCTTCCTCAGCACGGGCACATTTCTCTGCCATTGTGTACTGCTCATTAACAGTCTTGAGGAGTTTCACATTCATCTTGGCCCGCGTCCTCTTGTTGCGCACGTTCGAATGGAACGCGACAATCACGGCTGCGGGGTGTATTTCTGGGATGTTGCGGTGCAGTCGACTGAATCTCTCAATGTACTGCCGCAAAGTTTCTCCTTCCTTTTGCGGCAGGACTTGCAAATCGCTGGGCTGTCCTGGCTCCTGATGGCCGCCTGTGAAGGCACCGACAAACTCGTTGCACAGATCAACCCAGGATGAGATGGAGTTTTCTGGTAGGTGCATTAGCCACGACCTCACATTTGGCTTAAGTGCCAAAGGGAAGTAGTTGGCGAGCACTTTCTCATCTCTTCCTCCAGCAGCCTGAACGGCTATAGTATAGATGCCCAGGAACTCCGCCGGGTTCAGCTTTCCATCGTATTTCTCCATCAGCTCTGGTTTGAAAGCTCAGGCCGATGGCCAGCGGACCTGCCGCAGCTCGCGAGTGAAGGCAGGGCATCCCACCTCGTAAGGCAGGTACCCGCCAGCACTGGGCACGGGGTCGCCAGCTTCTGGGCAATTGCGCCTGTCAGACTGACGGAGTGCTTCTCGACGCCGCTAGATGGTGATGCGCGCGTCTTCTTTCCGCCGATCCTCCAGGACACTCCGCTGGTCCCGGCGATCGCGTGGGCCGGACGAGGCCATAGATGCTTCGTCGAACTCGTCAGCACGTGAAACTTGCCGCGGCTGCTCTTGGGTTTGCTGTCACGGAGGGGACTGCACCGTTGGTGTGCCCCCCTCGACACGATCGACGGCCCGGGCCGCCGTGGCTGTACGCGCGTGCTGTGATGGCTCCGCGCGCCGAGATTTATTGGCTTCGACGAAAGATATCAGACTCTGGATGGTAGCTCTCCACTCATCCATCTTGTCAGCCGCCGGCGGGAAGTTAAGCAGAAGCTGGGCTCGTGCCATTGCTTCCGACGCTGTATCCGGCATGGCGAAAGAGGCAGACCGCGACGTCGCCTGGCTCCTGGTGGGACCAAGAGGGGCGTCACCGTGTTCTTGACGCCGTGCACCGCTCGTCGGGGCGGTCTGACATGGGGGAGGCTGAGTCCGCGGGTTCGCGGCTCCGCTCGGTGCTCCGTCTTGTTCTGGACGAGGCGTGCGCCCAGTAGCCGCGCTGGTAACGGGCACGGACGGGGGGTCACGGCTCGCTCCGGATTGGTGATCGGTCGTCCCCTCCGTTCGCGGCACTAGGGGCGCGTTCGCCAGGGTGTTGTTGTTGTCGCTCTTCTCCCACGTTCCCGGCTCCAACCTCGGCCACGGGGGACACGACGGTGGCGCCGCCTGCGCCAGCCGTGTTGCCCATGACGCCTTCCCCACTCGCAGCAGCCGTGACGCCCACTACGCCTGCGGCTGCATGCAAGGGAGCCTTCGAAGTGGAGGGATGCATGGTCGCGCCGGGCTTCTTCTTGGGAGCCATGGATGAAGAAGATGATGATGAAGATCGATTCGCCGTTCACAAACTCGGGTTTGCGCAAATGATGCATGCCCCCCTACCTGGCGCGCCAAAGATGTCGGGGCACGGATGCTCACGATCACCTATGGGACCAGAGGCCCCTTTGTGGTTCGGCAAGGGGGGTCACGTTGCACAAAGGGCGGAGAGCATGAGACAGCGCGACGATCGGGACACTAGCATTTTACCCAGGTTTGGGCCGCTACTAAGCGTAAAATCCTACTCCTGCTTTTGGTGGATTGATCAGAGGAACACGAAGAACAAGCAGCGCTTAACCCTGGCAAGAGTTGCTGTCGGGGTGAGCTACTACGCGAGTACAAGTGTCCAAAGGTCCGAATCTTGAGCTAGGTTGCCTTGGGCCTCCTTTTATAGAGCAAGGGGCAACCATAATGGAAAAACAGTCATTATCTATCAATTAGATAGCTTAGCAGAGCTATCATACCTAACTCTGGCATTTAGGACAAAATACCATGATTACTAGTCTAGGTGGCGCTTGGGGTGCATCCCCGGCAAGCTCTTGCCACCGCTTGGCTAGCCATTGCTTATGGTCTTGACACGCTGCAGGGCGGGTGTCAACTGGGTATAGCTCGCCTTCCGGTGCGCCGCCACGTGCTTAGCGAGAGCTGCTTAGCCGCTTGAGGCTTCGACCCGCATCGATAAGTGACTGGCATAGCGATGCGGTGGAGCGGTGGCTGGTTAGCTCGTGCTTGCCGGGGGATGGCTTGCCGGGTCTTCCGGAGATGTGCGCGCCTCGGTCCCCGGCAGGCTCCGGGGGCGTGGCTGGCGTGCTTTTGGCCCCTCCTGGGCCGTTGTGCTGGTGTTGCCGGTGCTTGCTTGGTGATGTGGTAGCCTTCCCAACAGATTTTTCTACTACTGCTTGTGCATAGGCCAGGGGCACTGGACACCCCTATTCTAATGCACCAACACTAGTAGAGTTTTGAGTTATGTTCATAAGTTGTCACGCCGCCGTCGCACCATCATCATCACCATTGCCATATACCACCACCCACCATCATCATCACCACTGCCATACCCACCATCATCGTCACTGCTGCCATATATCACAACCACATACTGATATGGGGTGTCCCGATCTTCTCAGAAAGCGGCGGTGGTGATGATGAAGATGATAGATAACTTGTATGTCGCCGATGAACTCTCCCTCGCTTGATCCCTGATGCCAATGCAAAAGGTCTCAACCATTTGGATATTCACAACGTCACACACTTGCGCACGTAGCCGTCGACCACGAAACGGTATAATTGCAATATACTAATTCCCAATGGAACAGCAGATTACACTCAACTTGCAGTATATGATCTCCAGATCGATACGAATTGGAGATGAGGATTCAAGATGAATGCTTACAAGAAATCTCAAGAACTAGGGTTTATCTCAAGAACGCCGACCCAATAAAAGATGGCAAACTGTCATAGGCACCACATCAAATTCAATGGAATCCTTGTATGGTCCTATCTCAAAATTTACGCGCACCATATGACTCACCTTCATCTCACCATTGTCACTCAACCATTGTACGTAATATGGATTGGGGTGAGGGAAATATTTCAGATTTAGATTGGCACATAACTCCTTGCTTGCAAGATTGCGGCAGCTACCTCCATCAATGATCACCTTGCAAGCTTTGTTGGGGCCAACGAGTGCTTTTGTTTGGAACAGATTGCAGCGCTGTGACTCAACGTGTGGCTGCACACTAAGAGCACGCTGTGAGACAACAAGAGTAGGCGCGGACGAGGCAAAAGCATCTATGCCGTCTTCACGTGTGTACCCATCGCCATCGGAAGCATATGGATCAGCGTCATCTCCAGTCTCATATTCATTGTCATCGTTCACAATCATCACTTTTCTGTTTGGGCACTCTCTCTTGAAGTGTCCCTTGCCTCCACATGTATGACATAGCATATCTCTATTACGGGCTGTAGACATATTGGAACCTGAGCTAGCAGCAGGAGCAGCAGGTTGCCTTGATTGTGAAACAGTGGGGGCTGGTTTGGTTGCAGAAGAAGAGGGGCGATTGGCAGCGCCCTCACTAGGTGTGTAAGGGGCCGGCTGTGTTCTGTTGGAGAACCGCCCAGCTGTAGCATAACGGCCTTTAATTTGAGCTTCTTCGGCCAACTGGGACTCAGCTTCTCTTGCATGATGGAGCAGCTCGTTCATTGTATTGTATTGGTGATGCCTAACAATACCCTTGATGTTATATTTCAGCCCATGGAGAAAACGTTGCATAGTCATCTCAACAGATTCTCGAACTCGAGCACGCTGCATCAACATCTCCATCTCCATGTAATATGCATCAACCGTCATGGAACCTTGCTTCAATTGTGTCAATTTATCAAAAACTGTCCGCAAGTAATTAGTGGGAACAAAACGAGCTCGCATGATCTCCTTCATATTGCGCCATGTAAGAACAGGTAACTCATTGTCTTCTCGTCGTTCGCGCACAATGCTATCCCACCAACGCAAAGCATAAGCATCAAATTCTGAGGAAGCAAGCTTGATCTTCCTATCTTCAGTGTAGTCATGCAAACGCCATAATTTCTCCATCTTGAGCCTTCAAATCTGGGAATTGTGAACTTAGGCTTGCCCAAGCCATCATCCTCCTGAAGTGGTACACGCCGAGCACCAGGTGGTGGTGGACGACCATGCCCGTGAAAGCCACGCCCACGGCCATTATTGCCCACCATGTTGTCATTGTCTTCATGAACACTATCAGCATCTTCATGGCCATCATGTCGGCGTTGCTCAATAGCCATACGCAGCCCATTGACTGAAGTTGTCAATTGCTGTATGCTTGTTTGGAGATCATTGACTTGTGTTTGCATAGCATTGACGGTGGCGTCAGTGGCATCCACTTTCATTTGTATAGCTTGAACATCAGCATCAATATTGTCAGTGGATCTATTGATAACCCCTGTCAAATGATCGCGGAGAGCTTCATATTCCCTCCATGTAACAGTAGCATCACCAGTCTTTTTCTGCATCATATCAAAATCACTAGAAGACATGATTAGTAGGTTAGTGCAAAAATCAAAATCTGTTTGGTGGCACACTCACAACTCACTCAAAAACTGACAAGAAAAGGAAATCTTACCGTTCCAAAGTGAATAGGAATGCATACCCGTTGGGATGTATGACTAGTGCACGGATGTGATGAGGTGAATATCAGGGTATAAGAACAATCATACGACAAACCAGGGTATATGGTGGAGCTTGGTTGGGATACCTACCAACACCAATTCACAAATCCTAGTGCTGATCGTGTGATACAAAAAGACCCACGGAAACTCACACGGTGGAGATAAATGGGGCAATTGCAACTCTGAAAATGAGCTCAAATTTGATGTATGTGTCGGAGTAATGCTCGTGTTGCAATGCACAGGGAGAGACGCTAGCAAAAAGCTCAAAAACAGGGCACAAGATTGCTCAATTCTACAAGTGCAAACAGCAAGATAATACAAATCCAACACTGCAATAGATAGCAGCAACTTCCGGCCACTGTTTCTCTCTTTTCTTTCTTTCTCTCTGTTTTTTTTTTCAGCCCAGACTTGAGCAACAAACAACGAATCTGATCTTGCCAATCTCAGATGCACTTACCAAAAATCCTAACTGAGCAGCCCGTAGAGCACAAGGATATGCTAGTCTCAATAGGAAGGTGCTACGCAAAAGAAGAAAGGCTGACTATGGTTATCAAACGGATTCAGATCAGTAATCGAAGCAACTAAAACTATAGAAAGCAAACTGGAGGAACAGATCTGATCGGGGTGAAGCTAAGGTACGCAAAGAAAAGACTACGACCAGCAACTAAGACTTGGAAACGATGTTATCTAGGTGATGGCAAAAACCCTAACCCTAATCTTTTTGTGAGGCTTTTTCTGGATAGGAGTAAAAACACAACTAATCGATGGATGATTTGGTGGATGCTTACCGAGGCAACACTGGAAATCTGATACCAAGATGATATGGGGTGTCCCTATCTTCTCAGTAAGTGGCGGTGGTGATGATGAAGATGATAGATAACTTGTATGTCGCCGATGAACTCTCCCTCGCTTGATCCCTGATGCCAATGCAAAAGGTCTCAACCCTTTGGATATTCACAACGTCACACACTTGCGCACGTAGCCGTCGACCACGAAACGGTATAATTGCAATATACTAATTCCCAATGGAACAGCAGATTACACTCAACTTGCAGTATATGATCTCCAGATCGATACGAATTGGAGATGAGGATTCAAGATGAATGCTTACAAGCAATCTCAAGAACTAGGGTTTATCTTAAACGTGGTCTAACCTTAACTAACTCTAGGGGACGGGTATTTATAGTCTAAAACGAGATCGAAGGGGTACATGGGCTGGACAGCCCAAAACCTGTGCGCAGGCAGAGCGGTACTACCGCTTATGGCAAGCGGTACTACAGTGATAAGCGGTACTACCGCTTGTACAAATGTCAAGTGCCGTCCTTGTTCCGTTTGGTGTCCAGGAGATACCAGTACCGATTTCATAAGCGGCAGTAGTGCGGTACTCGGTGGCCGGTACTACCGTGATAAGCGGTACTACCGCGATGGACGCGCGGTACTACCGCGATGAGCTTGCCGGTGACGAGCTTGCCGGGCTTGCCGGGCTGGCTTGCCGCGATGGAAGCGGTACTACCGCCCTGGGAACTCTGCAGGGTCTTCACTTCCAGGCCTTCCTCCTTTCCTTGCTGCAATTCCTCCTTGCTCCCTTGTGCCATGCCTTCCTCTCCAATGTACCTAACAATACATACACACAAGGATTTAGGCAGTATAAAGCTCTCATAAAAATGAATAGCATTATCAACTAAGAGAGAATTCACCTGTTGTTCTAGTAACTTAGCATGAGCTCTTGTAGTTGGTCCAATCCTGAGTTCATCATTGGACGTCTTCGTTGCAGCAACAGGTTGTTCATCTTCATACGGTAGGGATGGAACCATAGTTGGGATGTCCTCATCATCCTCCCTCCCTTCAAAAGGCGTCGACCCCGACGCGCCAAGGTCATCGACATCACATGGGGACAAATCAGCAACGTTGAAACTGTTGCTAACGCCACCAAAGTCAGCAATTGGAAGATCAATCGAGTAGGCATTGTCATTTATCTTGGCTAACACCTTGTAAGGACCAGCACCACGCGGCCTAAGTTTAGAACGTCTCAGCTGTGGAAACCTGTCCTTGCGAAGATGCACCCAAACCATATCTCCAGGCTGGAACAAAACTTTCTTCCTTGATTGGTTTCGTGCAGCAGCAATGTTCTTGCCTGTCTTCTCAATAGCCTCTCGTGTCTTCTCATGAATCTTCTTCACATAATCTGCTCTGTTTGATGCCTCCATATTAATCCTCTCATGCAATGGAAGAGGCAGCAAATCTAGTGGTGTAATTGGTTTGAAGCCATACACCACCTCAAAAGGACAAAACAGGGTGGTAGTGTGCACAGCCCTGTTATAGGCGAACTCAACATGTGGCAAACACTCCTCCCACTCACGCAGATTTTTCTTGATCATAACTCGCAGCAATTGGGACAATGTTCGATTCACCACCTCCGTTTGACCATCAGTTTGTGGGTGACATGTAGTACTAAACAGCAACTTCGTTCCGAGCTTTCCCCACAATGTCTTCCAGAAGTAGCTCATAAACTTCACGTCCCTGTCAGAAATAATTGTCTTTGGCACTCCATGCAAGCGTACGATGTCCCTGAAAAACAGGTTAGCAATATGCGACGCATCGTCGCTTTTGTGGCATGCAATAAAATGTGCCATCTTAGAAAATCGATCCACGACCACAAATATAGAATCATGACCTCGGTTAGTGCGTGGCAAACCTAACACAAAATCCATACTTATATCCTCCCATGGTGTGGTAGGTGTAGGTAGTGGCGTATACAAACCGTGAGGCTTCAGTTTTGACTTGGACTTGTTACATGTAATGCAGCGCCGAACAAACCTGTACACATCACGCCTCATCTTGGGCCAATAAAAATGATCAGCGAGCATGAGCAATGTCTTTTCACGCCCAAAGTGACCCATCAATCCTCCTGCATGTG
This sequence comes from Elymus sibiricus, assembly GCA_039707655.1. Lineage (NCBI taxonomy): Eukaryota > Viridiplantae > Streptophyta > Magnoliopsida > Poales > Poaceae > Elymus > Elymus sibiricus. The sequence goes on along the minus strand of CM077667.1, from coordinate 243,207,092 downwards.
ATTCCTGCAACAGTAGCAAACGGACGGACGATTCTGGAACACAAAGTTTGTTAGCTCGAAACAAGTATCTATCATGGATGTGGTATTTCTCCCATGCATTTCGAAGCAAACACAAATGATATGGTTCAGCAAAATCATGATCAGTTGCATACAAATCACACAAACTCTCTAAACCAGGAATTTGAACATCGAGATGTGTCAAGAGCATGTTCTTCCTAGATAGAGCATCAGCAACAATGTTATCTTTTCCCTTCTGATGCTTAATGATATACGGAAAAGACTCAATAAACTCAACCCATTTAGCTAAGCGCCGATGCAGATTTGATTGAGCTTTCAAATATTTCAATGCTTCATGATCAGAATGTATGATAAATTCTTTTGGCCATAAATAATGTTGCCAAACCTCAAGAACTCTAACAAGCGCATACAATTCTTTATCATAAACAGGATAATTCAGTCTAGCACCAGAAAGTTTCTCGCTGAAATAAGCAATAGGTCGACCTTCTTGCATCAACACACCACCAATACCTATACCACTAGCATCACATTCAACTTCAAATTGTTTGGAAAAATCTGGTAGTGCAAGTAATGGTGCAGAAGTAAGCAAACGTTTCAGCTCGTCAAAAGCATGATCTTGGGCTGCGCCCCACACAAAAGACACACCTTTCTTCGTTAATTCATTCAATGGTGCAGCAATAGTACTAAAGTCTTTCACAAAACGGCGATAGAAACCAGCAAGACCGTGAAAACTTCGTACTTGACTAACATTCATGGGAGTAGGCCAATTTTGAATTGCGTCAATCTTAGATGAATCTACTTCTACCCCATGCTTAGATACAACGTATCCCAGAAATATCACTTTATCTTTTGCAAATGTGCACTTCTCAAGATTAGCATACAATTTATGATCACGCAACACTTGCAAAACCTGTCTAATATGATAACAATGTTCAGATTCATTGCGGCTGTAAATAAGTATATCATCAAAATATACAACCACAAAACGACCAATAAACTTTCTCAAAACATGATTCATTAATCTCATGAAGGTACTAGGTGCATTAGTAAGACCAAAAGGCATAACTAACCACTCATATAAACCAAATTTAGTTTTGAAAGCAGTTTTCCATTCATCCCCTTCCTTCATCCGAATTTGATGGTAACCACTATGTAAATCAATCTTAGAGAAAACAGCAGCACCACTCAATTCATCTAGCATATCCTCTAAGCGTGGAATAGGATGACGATATCGAATAGTGATGTTGTTAATAGCTCTACAATCTACGCACATGCGCCATGTACCATCTTTCTTAGGCACCAAATAACAGGAACAGCACAAGGACTAAGAGAAACACGAATATACCCTTTGTTTAGTAGTGCTTGCACTTGCTTCTGCATTTCCTTCGTTTCTTCGGGGTTGGTCCTGTATGGCGCTCGGTTGGGGAGGGTGGCGCCTGGTATGAGATCAATTTGGTGCTCAATTCCACGCAATGGTGGCAGCCCCGCTGGTACCTCCTCCGGAAACACATCGCCATATTCCTGCAAAACAGTAGACACACCAAGAGAAACAGGTTGCGTATCATGAGAAACTAAAACCTCGCCTTTGTACATAAGCACAAGAGGCAGGGCTGTAGGATCCGCTCGAAATTCTCTCATGTCTTCTTTGGTGGCTAACAAAAGCAAACTAGGCACTCTCGCACTTTTCGTTATATTGTCACTCACGGCTATTACATTGTTCTCTCGTGCAGGTGGTTGTTCGATATTCACTTCTGTTTTCTGACGAGACTCATTCACAATTTGTTGCGGTGACATAGGCTGTAGATTTATTTTCTTGCCCTTGAACTCCAAGTGATAAGTATTGGCACGGCCATTGTGGTGCACATGGCGGTCATAGAGCCATGGCCGACCCAATAAAAGATGGCAAACTGTCATAGGCACCACATCAAATTCAATGGAATCCTTGTATGGTCCTATCTCAAAATTTACGCGCACCATATGACTCAGCTTCATCTCACCATTGTCACTCAACCATTGTACGTAATATGGATTGGGGTGAGGGAAATATTTCAGATTTAGCTTGGCACATAACTCCTTGCTTGCAAGATTGCGGCAGCTACCTCCATCAATGATCACCTTGCAAGCTTTGTTGGGGCCAACGAGTGCTTTTGTTTGGAACAGATTGCAGCGCTGTGACTCAACGTGTGGCTGCACACTAAGAGCACGCTGCGAGACAACAAGAGTAGGCGCGGACGAGGCAAAAGCATCTATGCCGTCTTCACGTGGGTACCCATCGCCATCGAAAGCATATGGATCAGCGTCATCTCCAGTCTCATATTCATTGTCATCGTTCACAATCATCACTTTTCTGTTTGGGCACTCTCTCTTGAAGTGTCCCTTGCCTCCACATGTATGACATAGCATATCTCTATTACGGGCTGTAGACATATTGGAACCTGAGCTAGCAGCAGGAGCAGCAGGTTGCCTTGATTGTGAAACAGTGGGGGCTGGTTTGGTTGCAGAAGAAGAGGGGCGGTTGGCAGCGCCCTCACTAGGTGTGTAAGGGGGCAGCTGTGTTCTGTTGGAGAACCGCCCAGCTGTAGCATAACGGCCTTTAATTTGAGCTTCTTAGGCCAACTGGGACTCAGCTTCTCTTGCATGATGGAGCAGCTCGTTCATTGTATTGTATTGGTGATGCCTAACAATACCCTTGATGTTATATTTCAGCCCATGGAGAAAACGTTGCATAGTCATCTCACCAGATTCTCGAACTCGAGCACGCTGCATCAACATCTCCATCTCCATGTAATATGCATCAACCGTCATGGAACCTTGCTTCAATTGTGTCAATTTATCAAAAACTGTCCGCAAGTAATTAGTGGGAACAAAACGAGCTCGCATGATCTCCTTCATATTGCGCCATGTAAGAACAGGTAACTCATTGTCTTCTCGTCGTTCGCGCACAATGCTATCCCACCAACGCAAAGCATAACCATCAAATTCTGAGGAAGCAAGCTTGATCTTCCTATCTTCAGTGTAGTCATGCAAACGCCATAATTTCTCCATCTTGTGCCTTCAAATCTGGGAATTGTGAACTTAGGCTTGCCCAAGCCATCATCCTCCTGAAGTGGTACACGCCGAGCACCAGGTGGTGGTGGATGACCATGCCCGTGAAAGCCACGCCCACGGCCATTATTGCCCACCATGTTGTCATTGTCTTCATGAACACTATCAGCATCTTCATGGCCATCATGTCGGCGTTGCTCAATAGCCATACGCAGCCCATTGACTGAAGTTGTCAATTGTTGTATGCTTGTTTGGAGATCATTGACTTGTGTTTGCATAGCATTTACGGTGGCGTCAGTGGCATCCACTTTCATTTGTATAGCTTGAACATCAGCATCAATATTGTCAGTGGATCTATTGATAACCCCTGTCAAATGATCGCGGAGAGCTTCATATTCCCTCCATGTAACAGTAGCATCACCAGTCTTTTTCTGCATCACATCAAAATCACTAGAAGACATGATTAGTAGGTTAGTGCAAAAATCAAAATCTGTTTGGTGGCACACTCACAACTCACTCAAAAACTGACAAGAAAAGGAAATCTTACCGTTCCAAAGTGAATAGGAATGCGTACCCGTTCTGATGTATGACTAGTGCATGGATGTGATGAGGTGAATATCAGGGTATAAGAACAATCACACGACAAACCAGGGTATATGGTGGAGCTTGGTTGGGATACCTACCAACACCAATTCACAAATCCTAGTGCTGATCATGTGATACAAAAAGACCCACGGAAACTCACACGGTGGAGATAAATGGGGCAATTGCAACTCTGAAAATGAGCTCAAATTTGATGTATGTGTCGGAGTAATGCTCGTGTTGCAATGCACAGGGAGAGACGCTAGCAAAAAGCTCAAAAACAGGGCACAAGATTGCTCAATTCTACAAGTGCAAACAACAAGATAATACAAATCCAACACTGCAATAGATAGCAGCAACTTCCGGCCACTGTTTCTCTCTTTTCTTTCTTTCTCTCTGTTTTTTTTTCCAGCCCAGACTTGAGCAACAAACAACGAATCTGATCTTGCCAATCTCAGATGCACTTACCAAAAATCCTAACTGAGCAGCCCGTAGAGCACAAGGATATGCTAGTCTCAATAGGAAGGTGCTACGCAAAAGAAGAAAGGCTGACTATGGTTATCAAACGGATTCAGATCAGTAATCGAAGCAACTAAAACTATAGAAAACAAACTGGAGGAACAGATCTGATCGGGGTGAAGCTAAGGTACGCAAAGAAAAGACTACGACCAGCAACTAAGACTTGGAAACGATGTTATCTAGGTGATGGCAAAAACCCTAACCCTAATCTTTTTGTGAGGCTTTTTCTGGATAGGAGTAAAAACACAACTAATCGATGGATGATTTGGTGGATGCTTACCGAGGCAACACTGGAAATCTGATACCAAGATGATATGGGGTGTCCCTATCTTCTCAGTAAGTGGCGGTGGTGATGATGAAGATGATAGATAACTTGTATGTCGTCGATGAACTCTCCCTCGCTTGATCCCTGATGCCAATGCAAAAGGTCTCAACCCTTTGGATATTCACAACGTCACACACTTGCGCACGTAGCCGTCGACCATGAAACGGTATAATTGCAATATACTAATTCCCAATGGAACAGCAGATTACACTCAACTTGCAGTATATGATCTCCAGATCGATACGAATTGGAGATGAGGATTCAAGATGAATGCTTACAAGCAATCTCAAGAACTAGGGTTTATCTTAAACGTGGTCTAACCTTAACTAACTCTAGGGGACGGGTATTTATAGTCTAAAACGAGATCGAAGGGGTACACGGGCTGGACAGCCCAAAACCTGCGCGCAGGCAGAGCGGTACTACCGCTTATGGCAAGCGGTACTACCGTGATAAGCGGTACTACCGCTTGTACAAATGTCAAGTGCCGTCCTTGTTCCGTTTGGTGTCCAGGAGATACCAGTACCGATTTCGTAAGCGGAAGTAGTGCGGTACTCGGTGGCCGGTGCTACCGTGATAAGCGGTACTACCGCGATGGACGCGCGGTACTACCGCGATGAGCTTGCCGGTGACGAGCTTGCCGGGCTTGCCGGGCTGGCTTGCTGCGATGGAAGTGGTACTACCGCCCTGGGAACTCTGCAGGGTCTTCACTTCCAGGCCTTCCTCCTTTCCTTGCTGCAATGCCTCCTTGCTCCCTTGTGCCATGCCTTCCTCTCCAATGTACCTAACAATACATACACACAAGGATTTAGGCAGTATAAAGCTCTCATCAAAATGAATAGCATTATCAACTAAGAGAGAATTCACCTGTTGTTCTAGTAACTTAGCACGAGCTCTTGTAGTTGGTCCAATCCTGAGTTCATCATTGGACGTCTTCGTTGCAGCAACAGGTTGTTCATCTTCATACGGTAGGGATGGAACCATAGTAGGGATGTCCTCATCACATACCCACCACCAATCTGAGTCCCTATATCACGACCACATATCCGCCACCAATCCGTGTCCATATATACCACTGCCTATCCGCCACAAATCCGTGTCCGTCTCATATTCGGTTTGCTTTTGAGATCCATGTGTAGTTAGATTCGTATTTTCTTGTCTTAGTAGGTTTCCTATTCCATCAATCTTTTCCCATCCGTAGAAGAGTGTTGTTTCCAAAGAAAGAGACCCCGGTGATGTCTTTAGGCCAAAATTTTGGCAGGAGAAAATATTTTTCCCTATCCTGTTAGTAGGACTTCCTGAGCGTTTTGAGACACTCGTCATCATAGTGATTTTTTGTTGTATGTTTTGTTCGTCGCAGCCTCGAAACGTTCCAAAACAAATTAGTCTAAAAAATTCGTGCCTATCCAGTTTTTAGAACTTCAGGAGAGTTTTGAGACACTCGCCATCACAGTGTTTTTCTAGAAGAGCAAAAAGAGCGCAAAAAAGAGATTTTTTCCGAAGTGTGCTTTTCCCTTGATTACGTGTAGCATTGTGGTTTTGTTGGTGTTCTAGGCCCGCGTCTCTAGTACAGTCTAGCCTAGGACCAGCATAGTACCATCGGTGAGCGTTTATTCAACTTTGCATCTCTGAATTGATTATTGCTGACAGTTTTTGCTACCATATTCTAAGCCATCCCAGCTCCACATACTACTACTTCATGCGTTTGACACCACCTGTCAATCACTGTATCCAAGCTTTGAGGGTTTTGACTACAATGGTTGTTGTTCACCGCGTGCTGCTGGGTAAGAACTGGTAATAATTTGAGGTTTGCTTGACGGATTTGTGATACACCACCACCACAACTTCCTAGTAGTCTGTAGGTTTGTATTCTTGTGTGTTCCTATTGCTGCTAACCATGACAGGATCACAAGCCGATGAGATCGATTGGGAGAGCATGACGAACAAGGAGCTCCATGATAAATTTCAACAAATGATGGTTGAACAGGTACAAGACGCGATGAAAAGATTCGGAGAGGCCATGGGGAAACTAGATACCTTGGAGAAGATGTTCGACACCAAGATGGATGCCAAGTTCAATGAGGTGCTTGCACGTCTACCATCAGCTGCCTCTGTCGCACCTCTGCAACAACAACACCGCCTTCTAAATCACGTGGGGTGCGCACGATGTGTGCCCCTCGAGGAAGGCCAACATTCTAGTGTCGTTGCTTCTGTGGCTACTACTGCTACTACCATTGATCAGACCATTGACTGCGATGGTGATTCCGATGAGGAAGAAGAGGTTGCTCCAAATCAAAACCAGGGGCAACCACCAGCACAAGCAACATGTCGTCCACTTGGCTACAATTGCAACGCTAGGGCTGCACCACCCCCTCAGGTACGGGATCATGATCATCTCCCTAAGCTAAAATTGAATATTCTATCGTTTGAGGGTAGATACATTCTTGATGTATATCTTACTTGGGAGTTAGAAACAGAACAACATTTTACATGATTACAATTTCCCGATGATAGACATGTTGCTACTGGTGTTTGTCCATTCACTAGTTTTGCTTGTGTTTGGTGATCTCAACATGTAGAATACATCGTGATAATATCCCTGCTACTTGGGTTGCTTTGAAAACTGCTATGCGTACTCATTGGGTTCCACCATATTATGAACGTCAATTACTTCAAAATTTGCAACGTTTAAGATAAGGAAAAAATTCCGTAGAGGAATATTACCAGGAATTACAAACTAGCATGATTAGATGTGGTATTGTTGAGGAGAATGAAGCTATGCTTGCACGTTTTATGGGTGGATTAAATAGAGAGATTCAGACTATCTTAGAGTATAAGGAGTATAACACTATCACTCGTTTATTCCATCCTGCTTGCAAAGTTGAACGTGAAGGGCATAATCGACAGGCACTGGCAAGAACTAATTTTTTTGCAGGTCAATCTTCATCATGGACACCACGTACATCATCTAGTTCCACACATCCTACTGCAGCACCACCTACTTCAGCCGCCAAATCAAACAGAGATACAAGAAAACAGGCACCTCCACCACCCTCCGCCAAGGGCACACCTTTGAGGCCTTCACAGAGCTCTTCTTCATACATGGCATCCACAGGGCAAACATATGTGGTTATTTGTCGTTGTCGCAAGGGTGAAGGTCACTATGCGAGAGAATGCCCATCCAAGCATGTGATGATTGTTACTAAGGATGGTGGATATGCGTCCGCTACTGATTATGATGAGGAGACTTTGGCTCTTATTGCAAGTGAAGAACAGGGTGCCAAGGAAACAGAACAAGAGACACAATACATGGCTGTTGAATACACTGATAGGTATGAAAGTTTAGTTGCTCAACGTGTTTTGAGTGTGCAGGTAACACAGGCTGAGCAAAATTAGAGGGACAACTTGGTCCATACGAAGGGAGTTGTGAAGGAATGTTCTGTCCGCGTCATCGTTGATGGAGGGAGTTGCAACAACTTGGCTAGCCTGGAGATGGTGCAGAAGCTCTCTCTCACCACCACACCACATCCTCATCCTTATTACATCCAATGGTTCAACAACAGTGGCAAGGTTAAGCTAACACATACTATTCATGTGTATTTTAGCATTGCTATATATTCCGATTATGTTGATAGTGATGTGGTACCCATGCAACCAGGCCCTGATTTACTTGGTAGGCCATGGTAATTTGATAAAAAAATTGTACACCATGGTAGGACAAATTACTATACTCTTGTTCATAAGGATAAAAATATTACATTGCTTCTGATGTCTCCTGAACAAATTTTGAAAGATGACATTTCTAGGGCTAGTAAAGCAAAACAGGAGCAAAATAAGAGTGATAATCATATTGTGGCAAAAGAATTTGAGCAACACAATAAGCCTAATAAACCACTAGTGTTGCATCTGAAATAAAATTGAAAAGTGGATGTTTACTTGCCACTAAATCTGATATTACTGATATGGATTTTACCAAATCTGTTTAATATGCTTTTGTGTGCAAAAGGTATTATTTTCATTCGTGGATGTGCCTCCCTCTTTGCCTCCTGCTGTCACTAACATTTTACAGGAGTTCACTGACGTCTTTCCACAAGCCATGCCACCGGGATTACCATCTATTAGAGGGATTGAGCATCAGATTGACTTAATTACTGCTGCATCGCTACCCAACCGTGTGCTATACCATACCAATCCAGAGGAGACGAAGGAGATTATACATCAAGTCAAGGAGCTACTCGACAAAGGTTATATACGTGAATCCCTTAGCCCTTGTGTTGTTCCTATTATTCTAGTGCCAAAAAGGATGGTACATCGCACATGTGTGCTGATTGTAGAGGCATTAATAATATTGCTATTCATTATCGTCATCCTATTCCTAGGCTAGATGATATGCTTGATAAATTAAGTGGCTCAACCATTTTCTCCAAAGTTGATTTGCATAGTGGATACCATCAAATTCGTATGAAATTGGGACATGAATGAAAAAAAAAACCAAGTTTGGATTATATGAGTGGTTAGTCATGCCTTTTGGGTCAACTAGTGCACCTAGCACTTTCATGAGATTAATGAATGAGGTTTTACGTGCTTTCATTGACGATTTTTGGTAGCCTATTTTGATGATATATCGATTTACAGCAGATCTTTTGAGGAACACTTGGAACATTCACGTGTTGTTTTTATTGCTCTACGTGATGCATGTTTGTTTGGTAACCTTGGGAAGTGCACCTTTTGCACCGACTGATTTCTTGGCTATCTTGTTAGTCCACAAGGAATTAAAGTTGATAAAGCCAAGATTGAAGTTATTGAGAGTTGGCTGCAGACCAAAACGGTCACACAAGTGAGGATCTTTCTTGGCCTCGTTGGTTTCTATAGGCGTTTGTGAGAGATTTCAGCACCACTGCCACACCTCTCAATGAGCTTACAAAGAAGGATGTGCCTATTGCTTGGGGTAACGCAGAGGACGAAGCATTCATGGTATTAAAAGAAAAGTAAACATAAGCTCCTTTACTCCAACTTACTGATTTTAATAAGACTTTCGAGCTTGAATGCGATGCTAGTGGAATCGGATTAGGAGGTGTGTTATTACAAGGTTGTAAACCTGTTGCACACTCTTCTGAAAAATTGAGTGGTCCTAGTCTAAATTATTCTAGTTATGATAAGGAATTATATGCTGTTGTTCAGACTTTGGAATCATGTCAACATTATTTATGGCCCAAAGAATTTGTTATACATTCTGAACATGAATCTATGAAACGTACTAAAAGGCAAGCAAAACTGAACCGTAGACATGCTAAATGGGTTGAATTCATTGAGACTATACCTTATGTCATTAAACACAAGAAGGGTAAAGAAAATGTTATTGCTGATGCATTGTCTCATCATTATACTATGCTTTCACAACTTGACTTCAAAATATTATGCTTGGAGACCATCAAAGATCAATATGGGCATGATGCTGAATTTAAAGATGTGCTGCAGAATTGTCAAGAAGGGAAAACATAGAACAAGTTCATCATTAATGATGGATTTGTGTTCCATGCTAACAAGCTATGCATTCCAGCTAGCTCCGTTCGTCTTTTATTGTGGCAGGAGGTGCATGGAGGAGTATTAATGGGACACTTGGGCATGAAGAAGACGGATGACATACTTGCTACACATTACTTTTGGCCAAAGATGAGACGGGATGTTGAGCGATTTGTTGCTTGCTACACTACATGTTAAAAAAGATAAGTCACAACTCAATCCTCATGGTTTATATATGCCTTTGCATGTACCTAGTGTTGCATAGGAGGATATATCTATGGACTTTGTTTTAGGTTTACCTCGAGCAAAGAAGGGGAGGGATAGAATATTTATTGTCTTGGATAGATTTTAAAAAATGGAACAATTTATACCATGTCATAAAAGTGGTGATGCTGCTAATGTTGCTGATTTATTCTTTCATGAAATTATTAGCTTGCATGGTGTGCCAAATACAATTGTTTCAGATCGTGACACTAAATTTCTTAGACACTTTTGGAGATGTTTATGGGCTAGGTTGGGGACTAAATTGCTTTTTAATACTACATGTCACCCCCAAACTGATGGACAAACTGAAGTAGTTAATATAACATTGTCTGCTATGCTTAGGGTTGTTTTAAAGAATAACTTGAAAATGTGGGAAGAATGCTTGCCTCATATTGAATTTTATTATAATTGTTCGCAACATTCTACTATTAAGATGTGCCCTTTTGAAATTGTGTATGGTTTTCTACCTTGTGCACCTATTGATTTGTTGCCACTTCCATCTTCGGAGAAGGTTAATTTTGATGCTGAAGAATGTGTTGAATTGATCTGAAAAATGCATGAGTTAACTAAGGAAAACATTGAGCTTATGAATGCTAAATGTAAACTTGCTAGAGATAAGGGTAGAAAACATGTTGTCTTTGCACCTGGAGATCTGGTTTGGTTATATTTGTGCAAGGATAGGTTTCCTGATATGCACAAATCAAAGCAAATGCCATGTGCTAATGGTTCTTTTAAGGTGTTAGAGAAAATAAATGATAACACATATAAACTTGAGCTGCCTGCAGATTTTGGGGTTAGTCCCACTTTTAACATTGCAAATTTGAAGCCTTATTTGGGTGAGGAAGATGAGCTTTCGTCGAGGAAGACTTCATTTCAAGAAGGGGAGGATGGCGAGGACATCAATACCATCGTTACATCCACAGCTTCTGCTGTTATACATACTGGACCAATTACTAGAGCTTGCGCACGCTAGTTGAATTGACGAGGTACTTCAGTTCTAATGTTCATGAGAATATGATGCTACCTAAACTGGATACATTTTTTTGATTACTTAGAAGGGCCTAGCATGGACAAGAGGGATCCACACTGGAGCAGGATCAAGCATGGAGTTGAAGGCGTGCACGAACAAAACCAGAACGACATTTCTTGTGCAGATTTCAGCACTTTGAAGCCTCCTTGATGACATACAAGAACATGGATGAATTATATAAGATGCCCTGTCATAAATTTTGTCCATAGCTTATTATAGGTAATGTGCCACCTTATTTTTGGGCCACATCCATGTAATTTTGAAATACAACTTCTTAGGTTGGTTATAGGGTTTGTATTGTAGGGGAAACGACTCGGGAGGTGTTTTAATCTCACCTTGCCAAGGGTGGACGAAATCCCCTCCCTTTTCCCCTATAAATACAACCCTTAAGGCACCGTTTAGACCTAGGTTTTGTTTAGATTAAAAGTTTGTCATAGCTGCAATTCGTGTCCTTCGTTTGTGTTCCACGACCACACCAAGACGTCACAGAATACCACTTTCATCAATAAAGTTTTCCTCTTATATTCGCAATATACAAATTGCAATTTAAGTGCTCCGGCGTGGTTAATAACCTCTCGGAGTTCGTTTAGCGATTGCTAAGGCGCACCGTCCTCGCACGTTAGTAGTCAGATCATCAAAGTCTACTCCACCAAAATTGATAGTCACATCTCATCGAAAGACAGGAAATCTTCGCCTATATCAAAATGTGAACCACCATAAGTCATTAAATATCTAGGGACTCCAAACCTCGGGAAAATAACTTCTTTAAGCATTCTAATAGCAGTGTTGTGATCAACACTACTAGTTTGAATAGCTTCTACCCACTTTGTAACATAATCAACATCAACTAAAATATGAGTATAACCATTAGAGAAAGTAAAAGGTCCCATATAATCAAAGCCCCAAACATGAAATGGTTCAATAACTAGTGAATAATTCATAGGGATTTCCTGACATCTACCTATCGGAGTCTGGGATCTGCGTCCAAGAACTTCTTACGGAACAAGATTTGAACACTGGGGGGCTTAGCTTAGCTACCTACAACACGATGCCGAACGTGGGAAGATCGACGACGAGCCCGCTGCTGCTCGGCGGACACGATATGGACAAGTGAGCGACCCAGGTTCGGGCCACCATGGAGGTGTATTATCTTTCGGAATCGGGGCTCCGCAAAACCCAACAAGGTTCGAACACTGGGGCGTGTGCGAAGATCTCAACCGATTCGGAGTCCCAAGCCTGTCACCCTACGGCCTAGCTGCGTCGAGTAAGTACGAGCAAGGAAGAAGATGGACTCAGAGATTTACCCAGGTTGGGGCCACCTTGCGGTGTAAAACCCTACTCCTGCTTTGTGGTGGATTGGCCTCCTGAGGAAGCCGAGGATGAACTAGTACAGTAGTTGGGTGGCCTCTCGAGGGCTCTTGCTAATGATGAACTCCCCCCTCCCAAGGTGGGAACTCATCCCTCTTTATAGGGGCCACGGTCCTCTTCCCTTATCGCATAGGCGGGAAGGGATCCCACAATAGCCAAATTTGAAAGGGGACAAGAAGTACATCCTATCCTGACTAAAGGTGGTCTTCGCTTGCAAAGCTTCCGGGTGTGACGCAGCGGTGGGCTCGGCGATGACATCCGTCTTGCCGAGCTCGTGGTCTTGGTCCTCTTGCACTAGGAAGGAAACCTTTGGGGGGTTCCTTGGGAACCCACGTACATCCTTGCCTCCTTATCACGAAAGAGGAAACTGTCCTCCTTCTGCGCCTGCTGGCGCCCGCCTGGCTCTGCCATCAGAGCCCACGTCACCCCGGCCTCATGAGGTTGGGTACTTGCATAGGAATCTCCGCTCCTCGGGAGGCAGCCTGGGGGGATGTCACTTCTCCGGAGGTCTTGGTGTTGCTCTCCTCGCGAGGCGCAGGCTCTCACGAAGGCCTTTGCTTGGGGGGCTTGTTGCTGGGCCGTACCGGGCTGCCATGGTGGGCCATGCGTTGGGCCGCAGGCAGGCAGGTATGGGTACCCCCGATCCCAGAACTATGCTTGAGGTACAGGAGGTCTTGGGGAGAGAAAATGGCTCGATCCCCTTACATGGAAGCGGCTCGTCCCCCTTTGTAGTTCCTTGGTCCTCTTCACCGAAAACATTGGCGGGAAATGGAAGCCACATGGCGGTAATTCGAAGGGGGACATGAACTCAGTCCTATCCTGACAAAAGGCGGTCTCCGCCAGCTAAAGCAGTCCTCGTGATGCGTCTGTGGGCTCGGTGATGACTTCCGTCCTGCTGCGCCGATCCGTTCTGATCTCCTTGCGCCAAAGGGGAAACACTTTGGGACTTGCTTTGGGGGAGGCGGGCTCCACTGCCTCCCTTATCACCAGAATGGGAACTGTCCTGCCTTCTGTCCTCGCCATGACATCAGGGGGATCACCTTTATGGAGAGGGCCACGCCCCGCGGCTAGCCCTGTGCCACCTCCCTCGTGAAGCTACCCCGCGAGGGAGGCCTCATGAGGAGCTTGTGCCTGCCAGGTTGCCTCAGTAGGGCTCGGCCTTGCGCATAGGACCCTGCCCCTCGCGAGGCAAATCTCTTGTGAGAGGAAAGAGGAGGTTCAACCTTCTTGGGCCGGCCCACCACCGCCTCCTGGTGCGACCGGCAAACGGACCTTGGTACAGCTGGTCCCACTGGGCCGACACTACCGATGTTACCAATTCTTTGGCATTCATGACAAGAAAGGACAAACTTATGTGTGTCCTTTAAGAGAGTATATCCAATTGCGGCACGGTGCTTCTTTAGAATTTTAAGTAATCTCTTTTCTTCATGCTCTGAAAGGTTAGCACTGATAATAACATGATATATCTTCTTTTCATCAAGATAAGCATATTTCAGTGTATCACATAGCTTCTTTAATTCAAACATAGGATCACTCTTAGGCGGGAGAGGATCTCCCAAAGTTTCATCAAGCAAGTTATGTTTAACATATCCATATCATTTTCATGGTCTAGCAAATATTATTCTAATGGATCGGTAGGAGGCACACCAATAGAAGCAAGACAAATAATTTCATCTTTACTAGGCAACTCTTCATCATGTGGCTGTCTAGTAAACTTGGAGAAATTGAATTCGTGATATACATTACCAAAATTAACACTGACTGTTTCTATTACAATCAATTTTAGCATTAACAGTATTGAGTAAAAGTCTACCAAATATAATGGGACAAAAATCACTTGTAGTGACCAAAGAATTAGAAAATCAGCAGGGTATTTTATCTTACCACACAAGACTTCAACATCTCTAACAATCCCAAGCGGTGAAATAGTATGTCTGTTTGGAAGCTTAATAGTACAACAATATCTTCTAACTCAACAGGCGTGATATCATGCATAATTTCTTGATAAAGAGTAAATGGAATAGCACTAATACTAGCACCTATATCACATAAACCATGATAACAATGATCTCCGTTCTTAACAGGAACAATGGGTATACCAACAACAGGTTTATGTTTATCTTTAGGGTCATGTTTAGCAATCCGAGTTGCTTCATCGCAGAAATATATGGCATGACCATCAATATTATCAACTAGTAAATCCTCAATCATTGCAACTTTAGGTTCCAATTTGATTTGTTCAGAGGGTCTATGTGTTTTGATATTAATCTTATTAACCACAATTGCAACTTAAACATGTTCCCTAATCCTAACAGAAAAAGTAGTAGGCACAACTAGATCAACATTAAATATGATTGTTTCCTCTTTAGCTATAACATATTCCCACAAGTTTCTTAAATAGGTGGATGATATTTAAAACACTTCTCCTTAGAGAGATCAACATGATCAGCAAATGGTTCACATAAAGTAGCTACTATCTCAGAGTCAAGTCCATATGTTGCACTAAACTTATGAAAAGCATCGGTTTCCATAAAACATTTAACACAATCAAACTAAAGATTTATACTTGACTCTTTATATTTGTTGATTTCCCAATCTTCAAAGTTGCGTTTACTTGTTTCCAGAAGATCCCATTTGTATTCAATAGTTTTCTTCATAAAGGAACCAGTAGAAGACGTATCGAGCATTGATTGATCTTCATGAGAAAGCCGGGCATAAAAGTTTTGTATAATTATTTCTCTTGAGATCTCATGATTAGGGCATGTATGCATCATAGATTTAAGCCTCCCCAAGCTTGACCGATACTTTTGCCTTCATGAGGTCAAAAATTATATATATATATAATTCCGATCACGATGAACCAAATGCATATGATAAAATATCTGGTGGAATTTCGACTTCAATCGGTTCCAATCCCATGTTCCGGCATCATCCGATAGCCTATACCATGTCAATACATTTCCCTACAAAGATAAAGGGAATACTTTCTTATTAACTCCATCGTCAGATAAACCTGTAAGCTTAAACAATCCAGAAATTGCATCTGTATCAAGTGCATATCAGAATGTATTGTTCCCTCTCCTGTAAAAGGACTACCTAGAATTTTCTCTAACATACCCAAAGGAATTTCATAATAGATATTTTCAGTAGGTTCAGTAGGTTGAGGGGCAAATCTTGTTGCTTCCGGTCGAGGTGAAGATACCCCAAACAAACCCCTAAAAGGATTATTATCTATAGTAACAAGTGACAGTAAATTTCAGCACGTAACGAAAATGTTCCCTTACTAAATTCCACTTATCAAAGACACTTCACTCCCTAGAAACGATGCCTATCAAGCAATATCGGACTCCGGGCGCCATATCGGAATCAGGGAATAGCCACTTAAGTCCATACCAACTTCAGTCAGTCCATCAGTCTTTCCATATTCTATATCCAATCAAGTGAGTCAACACCTCTACAATCCAGTCTCTTAACACGAGCTTTACTTGGGAAAGGGGAAAGTAGTGAAGGTTCTTGATGCGGAGCATCCTACGGACATCACCATGACAAGAGCCCGTTCGACAAGTGACACGTGCCACATCTACCCCCACATACATAAAGGTGAATCCTCTCCTTTACATGTGTTCACTTGACCCCTTCGAGGATGGTATACTACTTGACACCCCTCTCGTGTGCATACATAGGTATTGTCGGAGCTTCACGAATGACGAGGAGGAGTGTAAGCACCAAGGAACATCAACACCATCCGCGAGGGAAGCCTGGAAGCGGAGACGGAAGAAGACGGAGTCCCAAAGAAGGAGTGAAGCCCCTGGACACCCCGTGCGCATGGCCTCCTTGGACCTCGTGCGCACGAGCCTACCAGGAGCTCTCTGGGTACTGATAATTCACAAGTGTAGGGGATCGTTTGTAGCCTTTTTCGATAAATAAGAGTGTCGAACCCAACGAGGAGCTAAAGTTAGAACAAATATTCCCTGAAGTTCTATCGACCACCGATACAACTCTACGCACACTTTAACGTTTGCTTTACCTAGAACAAGTATGAAACTATTTTGTAGGTGATAGGATAGTTTGCACAAATAAAACTACGAGTAAATTGCAAGATAATAAAACAATTGATAACTAGACCGGTAATAATTATTGCAATTTTATATGAGGGAGAGGCATGCGCTAACATACTTTCCGTACTTGGATCATATGCACTTATGATTGGAACTCTAGCAAGCATCCGCAACTACCAAAGATCATTAAGGTAAAACCCAATCATAGCATTAAGTATCAAGTCCTCTTTACTCCCATACGGAACAACCCACCTACTTGGGTCTGTGCTTCTGTCACTCACGCCACCCACCATAAGCAAATCATGAACATATTGCAACACCCTACATCGGGGATCCCTCACGTTTGCGCGACACGGAGGGCACCATAGGACAGCACCAAAATAAAACATACAACTCATACCAACCACGATCATCAATTAGCCCATAGGACAAAACGGATCTACTCAAACATCATAGGATAGCCACATATCATTGGAAAATAATATGTGGAGTTGAGCACCATGTTTAAGTAGAGATTACAGCAAGGAAGAGAGGTGTTACACCGCTGCATAGAGGGGGCGGGAGTTGGCGTTGACGGCGGCGAACTTGTTGGTGTAGATCGCCGTCACGATGATTGCCCCGGCGGCGTTCTGACGCCACCGGGAGAGAGGGGGAGAAAGCCCCCTCCTTCTTCTTTTTCCTTGGCCTCCCCCTAGATGGGGGGAGAGTTCCCCCTCTGGTCCATGGCCTCCATCGCAACGGAGGGGCAGGAACCCCTCCGAGATTGGATCTCCCTCTTTGTTCTCTTCTGTTTCGCGTTTTTGTTTTCTGACCGAAAACCGTTTCTTATATTCCCGAAGATCCGTAACTCCGATTGCGCTAAGATTTTAACACTATTTTTTTGGATATAAGCTTCCTTGCGCCCGAACTAGAGCTCCAACCGACTTACGAGGTGACCACAACCCACCACCACGCGCCTGGGCCCTGGGGTGCGCCCTGGTGTCTTGTGGTGGCTGTGGGCCTCCTTTTGCGTTGATCCCGCCTCCCAAGAATCACAAATATTCCAGAATAATTCTCCGTAAATTTTTATCGCGTTTGGACTTCGTTTGATATGGATATTCCGCGTAACAAAAAACATGCAACAAACAGAAACTGGCACTGGGCACTGGATCAATATGTTAGTCCAATAAATCATATAAAATGTTGCAAAACATATGTAAAAGTTGTATAATATTGGCATGAAACAATCAAAAATTATAGATACGATGGAGACGTATCAGGTACCCCGTGCGCACGGGCCCAGAAGACCCAGTGCCCACGGGACCCCCGTGTCAACGGTACATGCCCGTGCGCACATGCTAAGTGGACGCCTCCCTGGATACCCCGTGTGCACGGGCTCCACTTTACCCATGCCCACGGGGCTGCCTGTGTGCAGCTGATGGGGTTTGCCCTTGTATGCCCATTTCGCCCCTCCTTACACCTTCATGCCTTGGACCTATATATACTCCTCCACCTCCGCGTTTCTAGGGTTATCTTATGTTTAGCATTGAGATTTGTTGAGCATAGCTCCTCCACTACCTCTCCCATGGAGATGTGACGTCCATGTGAGAAGATCCCTTAGTGGATGTCAAGGCCCCTTGCGAGAGAAGATCCCTAGTGGATTCAAGGCCCCATCTCCCCATGGGATTTGGGATGAACTCTACCATGTATCCTATTTCCCTTTGTTGTTCTTGTACCTTTGTGGATCTTATGTGTATGTGAGTCTAGTGGATGTGTGATTGGACTTGTTCTTGAGTGTTTCTCTTATGATTTCTCCTTGTTCTTCCCCGTGTTCTTCGTGTTCCTCGTGGAATCCCCCTCCAATTCATGAAAGATCGACACACACGGGTGTGCCCAATATCATTTTGGTATCATGAGCCACGTTGATCACGAATTTGGAGTCCCCCCTCTTCTTTTTCTAGCCTAATTTTGTTAGATTTCATCCCCATTCGAAAATCCCCACCAAAAATAGCCTCACCAATTTTTTTGTGATTTGTTGATTCTTGTGAGATTTTTATTGATTTTGATCCATGGAATTGGTGTTTGGCAAGTAGATATAGCTTTCCCACCACCAAATCCCCCTAATTTTTCTTTTCCTCCCTCAAATCTGACCCCGAAACCGCGAAATTTCCGCCTACCCCGTGCCCACGGGCCCCCGTGAAGTTCCTGACCACCCCGTGCCCACGGCCATGTACCGTGCGCACGGGACCCCGTGCCCACGGGCCTTTGACCCCGTGCGTACGACCCCCCCCCCCCAGTTCCAGCCACCACTTCTTCACGTTTTCGCCCATAACTTTCACATCCGAACTCCGATTTGAGTGTTCTTCGGCTCGTTTTGAAGCTATCGACGTGCCCTAGCTGCTCATCTTGGTTTTACCACCATTTGATTCCATAATTTTTTTCCATTTTCGCATCTTTGCCTAGGTCGCCACCATAAACTTCCGCCATACTAACCCAATTGGTTTGAGATTTTGAGTTGCGGTTTCCGTTTCCTAAGGTGTTTCAGATAATTAGGGACGGTTCTACATCGAAAACACCGCTACTCATCATCGCCTCAGCCTCGACATCGACTTCGGCCACTTCGCCTATTGGCACCCCAACCGTAAGCAAGGACGGTAACCTCGACGACATCATTGTTTATTACCTTGCCATTGCATTCATCGCTTCGAGCCTATTGCGTACCTTACCCATTAAGACTAGCGAGTTGAGAATTGCGGGGCCATGTTACTTGTGCACCGTAGTGTTACTCTGATGCAGCATAGCTACTTATAGCATGCAAACATCTTGCTATCTACATTGTGCCATAAGTCTCTCCCGTGCATATCCATCATACTTGTCTCATATCTTGGTTCGAGCATGAAGCATAGCTTATAAAAAAAGAGCAAAAGAAGAAAAAGCTTTTGAGCAAAAGAGGAGATACAAAGAGCTTATAAGCAATAGAAATAGTATTGAGCCATTTTCCATAGTACATACTCTTGGATCATACATACATAGCATACTTGGGATTGAAGACGACACGTTTACTCTCATAGGTTGGTGCACAAGCGCGTATCTAGCCCATTTGAGCAATTGAGCTATTGTCTCTCTAGTATCCGTGCAACATGAGCCTTTTCCCGTGGTCTCACATTTTGTGCTCATTCCTTGGTTGCGCGGAACCCATTTATCTATTCGTGTGTGTGTTCCTAGTGCCACCATAGCTATTGATCTATTTGCTTTGCATTGCAATTTTGTGAATCTTCCTCGACATTTTCGATATCTTGGATTAACATTTGCTTGAATTTTGTACCACTTGTCCTAACCAAGCTAATCGATAAGCTTTACTTGGTAGGTGTGAGTGAACAAGTCCGGTACCAATTCCCCTATTCTTTCATTGCACAGTGAGTGAAACGGGATACATCCTCAACTTTGGGAACAATATATTGGTATTGGTTATCTCATTTCCTACTCACCCTTGCTCGAGTCTTGTGATGGATAGGCAAGGCACATCGTCTCTTTCGGTCTACAACAACAATGACGAGTTTGATGCCATGAAGAAAACCATCGACGCCAACTTGGATGCTCAAATGGAGGAGCTCAAGGTCCTCATCAACATCGGCAAGAGGTCTTCCTCATCTTCGAGAAGACGCTCAAGTGCACATGCTTCCGAGCTACCATCTCCGGAAAGATCACCTCGGCATCGACACCATCAACGACATGAAGACATAATGACGCCAACAGCAAGGCGTCCAACAAAGAACAAGTGTGAAGGTCACGAGCTCGACACCAACCACCGCTCGATGACTTCACCTCCTACCTTGGCATCTTCGCCAAGCGACTTCAAGGCATCTTCGCCTTTGGATATGCGGCATCTTCATCGACAAGCACCTCAAGAGAAGCTCCCCAAGCTCAAGACTGCGACTTCCACGAGCTACTACGACTTTGACATTCCATTCTATGGGACTCAAGACCCCGAGGAGTATCTCGAGTGGGAGCACAAGATGCACTACTACCTCAAGTTACTTCAAGTCCCTTCCGAAGATCAAGTGAAGTGAGCCACAAGAAACTTCCACGGCGATGCGTCGACATGGTGGCTTCACACATCTTTGAAGAGCTTCGACATGAGTTGGTCCAAGACGAAGAAAGCGATGCGGCGAGAGTTTGTGCCTTCTACATACATGGAACATTTTCAACGCCAATTGGAGAACACCATACAAGGATCCAAGTCCCTCGACGAGTACTTCATGGAGATGACGAAAGCCTTGCGACGAGCGGGAGTGGACGAGCCCATTTGGATGACGTTCCACTTCATGACGGGATTGAACAACGACATCGCCAAGCATATCTTCAACAACACCTACGAGTCTCTCGATGACCTCTACATTGGTCCTCTCAAGGCAGTTCAAGAACTCAAGGCCAAGGCTACTTGACCCCGCGCACACTTCGCAGCGACCAAGCTCCACGACTACGAGCGTGAGGATGGTACCACCAAGATGTCCAAGCCCGATGAGCTCTAAGACGAGGCTCCCAAATTCGACTTCACCGCCATCCCTCTTTGTGGCATTGACGATGCCGAGTCTACCATGACTCTTTTTGAAGATGGTGCGATGACAACTACGACTACGGAGCCACTCAAGGAACATGCTTTGGTGGCAAGCAACAAGGTGGCGAGCAAGGATGATGCTTCCATCCTTGGAGGAGAGAGTGATATGATCGAGCATGGTATTTTCCCTTCGGTCATGGAGGCGAGTGATGATGTGCCATCTTCGGCCTTCATCCATGGCGACAGTGACGAGATGGTTGAGCGTGGGATTTTCCCTTCGACCACGGCGGCGTTTGGAGATGAGTTGAGAGACTTTTGCCACCATATTGAGAGTGAGAGTGACTTCACTACTATCCCCATATATGATGAGTTGCCCCAATTCCCATGTGAGGAGAGCCACAAGCCCCACCACCCGAGTGAGATGAGTGACTCCACCATATTTGAGTATGAGTGCAACTACCTAGAGGGAGTGAGTGAGCCACCACCACATAAAGCGATTGAGGTAGTTGATAGGGCATGTGAGGCCATTTCGATTTCTAACAAATTAACCTCTACCTCTATTGTGTCTTCTACTTTGGTGCTAGGTCCCATATACGATGACGCGCCGATCCTGGACGACTTCGTCCTTCCTTTGGACAAGACGATGGCCATGGTGGAATATGATGCACCCCCCACATGGTTCCATCATGATGTTGACCACGAGTTGGTACTTCCCACCTCACCTACATCACATGAGCAGAGCTCTAAAGGTAACATAGGTGAAGGTTATTTGCTTGTCCCACTAGTGGACTATGTTACCTTTGCTTGCTTACATGATGTTGATCACCTTATGGACACACCACATGCTATGTCTTCTTCATGCTTAGATGTGCCACCATTTTTTGATGAATATGATGATGAGCATGTTGACTTACCTAGTTGTGATGCTATACTCCATAGGATACCATGTGAAAATTCTATTGGTCACATCATGTTCGACAACCGCTAAACATGTCATATACTATGCTTGAAATTTCCCATATTGCATCTTTGCAATCTCACTGTAGCGACTATGCCTATCCCATAAAAATTAGTCCCATTTGCTCATATGGCATAGATGACAAACCCATGGTTATTGGCATTTGCTTTTCTTGTGATGATATTGCCATGCTTCCTTTGCATCATTTGCGTAATTGTTCACTATTGCCATGCCATGACCACCATGCTTTGGATGTGCATTGTTTTGGATGTTGCCCATATTCTCCATATTATGCTTCCGCTATTGCACATGAGGAGACCCCAATAGTTTCCTCATACATGTTAGGAGAATTTGTTCCATCCCATCCATTGCATGATCCCAATTATTGTATGCACCATCCGCATATCATGAATAACAATGCTCCCAATAATTCACATGATGCACTACATATTTCTTGTCTCCAGTATGCTATACGTAAAAACAAACCTTTCATGATGGATGACATGTTCTTATATCATGCATCTCATTTATTTGAGCATTGGATATTTTGTGCTAACAAACAAAAGCACATGCACATCCTAACGGATGATGTATACATATACCACACACACACAATTTTCCCTTTGCCTTTGTTGTGTGTAGGTACTCATGATTACTCGTCAACCTCACAATCCCATGAGTTGATGAAAAGAGCTCTTGAGAGCACCGATGCTTTGGGATTCACCGGAATGTGTCTCCAACCATTCCCCTTGCGCAAGGACTTCGCGCATTTCTTCTACATGGCTCTCACATGACTATGGCTTCTTACTCATTACACTTATTATGCCCATATTGCCATGCTCACTTTGCATGATATGCTCATTTCTATGCCCTTGCCATGCATTTGTGACACATGCTTTGCATCTCACATGACACTTGATTATATGACTTGTATGTATATTTGCAAGCTTGGTGGAGATATTTCATGTCATTGTTGCCATGTTCCTTTTGTGAGCCATGCTATTGTTCATGCTTGTGTTGGGAGAGTCATGTTGACCAATTGCTCTTTACATAGGACTTCTCGCCAATACAATGATGATACTTTGATCTTGCTTTGTGTTCGTGCTCATGATATGTCATGTGCATTACTTATGCCTACCATTTGCTCACATGACATGATTGACATGATTTCCTCTAGTATGTTGCATCTTCGCACTACTAGTTTGAACGAAATGATTACTATGCTTGTTTGTGTTGCATCACCAATGATTAATTGATGAGGACATCTATACTATGACTCCATCTCTACCTCATGAACAACCTGTTGCTACAAAGAAGATGTCCAATGATGAAATCAGGATTGGACCCATTACAAGAGCTCGTGCTAAACTACTAGAACAACAGGTGGATTCTCTCTTAGTTGATAATGCTATTTATTTTAATGAGAGCTTTATACTGCCTAAATCCTTGTGTGTGTGTGTCATTAGGTACATTGGAGAGGAAGGCATAGCACAAGGGAGCAAGGAGGAGAGCAAGGAGGCAGTGCAGCTGGGCAGGGAGGAGGACCCTGCAGTTTCCAGGGCGGTAGTACCGCCCCACACCAGCGGTAGTACCGCCCCGTGCTACCGTACTCAGTACCGCTTAGCAAAATATTTCTGGCATCCAAGCGACCTAACCGGTACTAGAGCGGTACTTAAGCGGTAGTACCGCTTGGAGCGGTAGTACCGCATGCTATAAGCGGTACTACCGTGCTGCCTGCGCGCAGGCTTTTGGGCTGACGGGCCGTGTACCCCTTCCAACTATCTTAGGATATAAATACCCTTCCTTAGGGTTAGTTAGAGGGAGACCACGTTTTGATTAAACCTCTTTTTAGATTGAATTGCTTTAAGCATTCCTCTGTAATCAATATTCCTCTTTGATTCGATCAGGAGTATTCTACCTTCACCACTTTGTTGCGATCTGGTGTTTATCCTACTGCAAGATTCAAGTGTCTTCTGCTGTTCCATTGGGAATTGGTAGATTGCAAACCGCTTCATGGTCGGCGGCTACGTGCGCAAGTGTGTGAAGTTGCGAATATCGAATAGGGTTGAGAACTGTTGGATTGGCAACGGGGGAACAGCCAGAGATTCGTCAGCGTCCCACAAGTTATCATCCACCTACATCGAGCTCAACGAGAAGATCGGGACACCCCTTATCATTAATACTTGCTTGTTTCATGCCGTTGATGACAACAATTGCCATGCTTTGCACATGATTGATATTGCTTATTGTCATATGTCTCCATATGTTGCCTCTCTCATGCTCGATGCTTTGCCATGTATTGGTGCAACAATGCTTTTGATCTTGCTAATGAGATTGCCCCCTTAGCTTTCTCTCATATTAGTGGAGCTTTTGACATCTTCCATGTGAAGCATGCTTTCCTTCCTTCTTTGCACCATATGCCTAGTGCCATGAATATTGCCATTGTTGCATCCTTTTATTCACGCACTTGTGAACCTAACGATTATGTGCAAGAGAAGTGAACCATCATGATGGATGATGTGTTTGTCTACCATGCACATACATTCTTTGCTTTGTTGTGTGTATGTGTAGGATACTTCGACTACATGTCAACTTCCACTTCACGTGAGTTGACGATTCGAGCTCTTGAGAGCGAGCCATGCTACACCGACGCGTTTCTACATCGCACTTGCTTGCGCATCGGTTTTGTGAAGGATGCACAAGGTCACGCTTTTGAGGTGACATCCTTCTTGAGCATGGATATTGTGGATCATCCTATTTGTGTTGCTTGTACCATGACATATATTGGTCATCCTGGACCACTTACTTGCACACATGATAGAGATGTTGCTTCCATTCTTGATTGCCATCTTTCCATGCCTCATGACATATATACCTTGTGTGTTGCATCAAACTTGTGGATTACTTGCTCTTCTCATATGCTTGGTTGCAACAATGCCATTTCTTCACATATGTTATGCCTGATTGCTTGCTACATGCTTGACTTGATTGCCTGACACATGATGACCAACTGCTCTTTATATTCTGTTGAGTGCCATACTATCTTCACTACACCATACACACATTATGCTTGGATTGCCTTGCACTTTGGCTTGCCCCATGTGTTTAGACACTTCATATTACTTGGTGTTGTGAATGATTCCTATGCATACCATAGACCTTTTGTTGATTGCTTTGTGCATGCATGCTATGACCTTGAGGTACATGCTTGTTATATTGTCACCCATATTTGCATCCCTACCTCACCTTTTCATGCTAGTTCCCATGATGACTTCGCTTGTGCTCAATTTATATGCATACATGCCATGTCTCTTCCCGTTGTCAAACCATGTGTTATGCATGATGAAGACACTTGGTGGTGATTCACCACTTGAATGCTTGGTTTTGCACTAACACTAACCACATTTGTTTTTCCAAGTGTTTATCGTGTTTGCTCCTTTTGAAGGATTTACAAGACGATGCAACATTGGAGAGTGACGTGGCTTGAGACTGTGTTGGTATTTCCCCAAAGAGGAAGGGATGATGCAGCACCGCGACAGTAAGTATTTTCCTCAGTTATGAAACCAAGGTATCGAACCAGTAGGAGGATCACCACCACCTAATAAATAACACCTGCACACAAAGAACAAATACTCGCAACCCGACGTGAAAGAGAGGTTGTCAATCTCTCTACAGTAAAAAGATAGATTAGGTAGTGATAGATTGGAGAGATAGATCTCTCAAGAACACAAAAAAAGAGCAAATAAAAAGTGCAGCAAGGTATTTTTGGGTTTTTGGAATAATAGAACTGAAAACAAAAGCGGCAAAAAGATAGATCGGAAAGCAATATGTCGGAAAAGTAGACCCGGGGGGCGTAGGTTTCACTAGTGGCTTCTCTCATGAGTATAACACATGGTGGGTGAACAAATCACTATTGGCAATTGATAGAAGATCAAATAATCATGACGATATCCAAGGCGATGATCATTATATAGGCATCACGTCCAAGATAAGTAGACCGACTCCTGCCCGCATCTACTACCATTACTCCACACATTGACCGCTATCCAGCATGCATCTAGTGTATTAAGTTCATGAAAAAATGGAGTAATGCAATAAGAACGATGACATGATGTAGACAAGATCTATTCATGTAGGAATACACCCCATCTTGTTATCCTTAATAGCAATGATACATGTATGCCTCGCTGCCCCTTCTGTCACTGGGAGAGGACACCGCAAGATCGAACCCATCACAAAGCACCTCTTCCCATGGCAAGAAAAATCGATCTAGTTGGCCTAACTAAACCAAGATTCGAAGAAGAAATACGAGGCTATAAATAATCATGCATATAAGAGATCAAAGAAGACTCAAATAATATTCATGGATAGAAACTGATCATGAACTCAAAATTCATCGGATACCAACAAACACACCGCAAAAGTTTACATCAAATAGATCTCCAAGAGACCATTGTATGGAGAATCAAAAGAGAGAGAGAGGAAGCCATCTAGCTACTGCCTTCGGACCCGTAGGTCTATGGTGGACTACTCACGCATCATTGGAGAGGCACCAATGAGGATGATGAACCCCTCCGTGATGGTGTTAGATTGGATCTCGAGGCTCTGGAACTTGCGGTGGCTGGATGTGTTTTCCGTCGACTCCTCTAGGGTTTCTGGAATAGTTGGGAATTTATAGGCGTCAGAGGCGGTGGAGAGGGGTCCCGAGGAGGGCACAACCCATCAGGGCACACCTGGGGCCTCTGGCGCACCCTGGTGGGTTGTGGTCTCCTCGACCCTCCCCTCTGGCACTTCTTTGGCCCACTGGATGTCTTCTGGCCCAAAAAAAATCTCCAAAAAGTTTTGTCGCGATTGGACTCTGTTTGGCACTATGTCAATAGGCTAGTCCCAAAAAATGATATAAAGTTGCTATAAAATGATTGTAAAACATCCAAGAATGATAATATTAGAGCATGGAACAAGCAAAAATTATAGATACGTTGGAGACGTATCAGCATCCCCAAGCTTAATTCCTACTCGTCCTCGAGTAGGTAATGATAAAAACAGAATTTTTGATGTGGAATGCTGCCCAACATTTTCATCTCATATTCTTTTCTTTGTAGCATGGACATTTGGACTTTAGATAATTCAAAGCAATAGTCTAGTTTTAACATAATGACTTCAATACTCAAGCATGCCAACAAGCAACCATGTCTTTCAAAATATCAACACTAAAGAAAGGTATCCCTTGCCCATCATGCTCAATCATTGATCCATTCATGAAACACACTCAAATATTAGCTACACCCAATGCTCAGGTACGATCATAGTGCCCCCTTGTTGTTGCTTTATAAGAGAAGATGGAGACACAAAGTAAAAATAAAAATTGCATAAAGTAAATAGATAGGCCCTTTGCAGAGGGAAGTAGGGATTTGTAGAGGTGCGAGAGCTCAAAGTTTAAATGGAGAGAGAAAAATATTTTGAGTGGCATGCCTTTCCTGTCAACGAAAACGACAAAGTAGTTCACAATACTTTCCATGCTAGATATATCATAGGCGCTTCCCAAACATAAAATAAAGTGTATTCCTTTTTCCACCATTCTTTCACAATCCATGGCTGGCTGTATACACGGTTGCCTTCCATACCAACACTTTCCAAGGAATTTATTATTTGACAACATAAAGTATCAAAAAATCTTTTTTTTATTTCGGGAATGGGCATCCCTATTACCGCCGCACTCTCGTGCAATGACAAGTGAATAAACACTCATCTTGAGAATAACACATCTGGCATGGAAAAATATTGGACACCCCCTACCATTTCATGATCGGTACGAGCACACAAAAAGGAAATTTATTTTGAAAATTAGAAATGGCACATACAAATTTGCTTAGAACGGCATGGAAATACCACATATAGGTAGGTATGGCGGACTCATAAGGCAAAACTGGTTTTAAGGATTTTGAATTCACAAGTAGTATTTCTACTTAGTACAAGTGGAGGCTAGCAAATATATTGAGAAGCAACCAACCAAGAAACAAAAATTCACATAAGCGAGCATTGAGCATAACTAACACCGAATAATGCACCATAAGTAGGATGTAATTTCATTACATAACTATTGACTTTCGTACTTGCATAGGGAATCACAAACCTTAACACCAATATTCCTACTAAAGCATAATTACTCACAAACATGACTCACATATTACTATCATCATGTCTCAGAACTATTACAATGAATCAAGTTTAATTTGTCCAATGATCTTCATGAAAGTTTTTATTATATCCTCCTTGGATATCTATCACTTTGGGACTAGTTTCATATATTGTCATTGCTTTTGACAAGCTCAAACAAATTTAAGTGAAGCACATGAGCATAAAGATTTCATCTCTCAAAATAGTATAAGTGAAGCATGAGAGTATTTCTACAAAAATTTCTAAGTACACCGTGCTCAAAAAGATATAAGTGAAGCACTAGAGCAATTCTATAGCTCAAAAGTTTAAGTGAAGCATATAGAGCAATTCTAACAAATCATAGCATAATTTTGGCTCTCTCAAATAGGTGTGTCCAGCAAGGATACTAAAGACAAACTAAAAATCAAAGCAAGCAAAGACTCAAATGATACAAGACACTCCAAGGAAAACTCATGATATGTGACGAATACAAATATAGCTCCAAGTAAAATACCGATGGTCGTTAGAAGAAAGAGGGGATGCCACTCGGGGCATCCCCAAGCTTAGTTGCTTGTTTCTATTTGGATATATCTTGGGGGTTCTGTAGCATCCCCAAGCTTAGGCTCTTTTCACTCCTTATTCCTTCATCCATCGTGATCTCACCCAAAACTTGAAAACTTCAATCACACAAAACTCAACAAAATCTTCGTGAGATCCGTTAGTATAATAAAGCAAATCACTACTTTAGGTGCTGTTGCAAAACCATTAATATTTTATTATTGCATTATACCTACTGTATTTTAACTTTACCATGGCTCATATCCTTTAATATAAACCATAGATTCATAAAAACAAGCACACAATGCAACGAGAACAGAATCTGTCTTAAACAGAACTGTCTGTAGTAATCTGTACTCTAACCATTCTTCTGTAACTCTAAAAATTCTGAAAAATTAGGACAACGTAAATAATTTGTATAGCAACACTGTGTTCAAATTTCAGCTCAATATCATGCTCCAGTACAAACCGAAAATTCGAACACTGGAGGCAAAGTTTATGTTTCAGATTCAACATTGTTTCTACTCATCTTATGAATCATCCTAAAGGCTTTACTTGGCACAAACACTAAATAAAACATAAAAAACACAATCATAACAGAGGCATAATTGTGTCAACACTAAAAAACATAAAGAAAAATAAGAAAATAAATTTATTCATTGGGTTGCCTCCCAACAAGCGCTATCGTTTTACGCCCCTAGCTAGGCATGATGATTTCAATGATGCTCACATAAAAAGTAGTAATTGAAATATGCAAGAGAGCACTATGAATCTCATGACAAGCACATTTAAGTCTAACCCACTTCCTATGCGTAGGGATTTTGTGAGCAAACAGTTTATGGGAACAAGAATCAACTAGCATGGAAAGGCGAAACAAGCATAACTTCAAAACTTTGAGCACATAGAGAGGAAACTTGATATTATTGCAATTCCTACAAGCATATGTTCCTCGCTGATAATTAACTTCAGTAGCATCATGAAGGAATTGAACAATATAACCATCACATAAATCATTCTTTTCATGATGCACAAACATAAAATTTTCATTACTCTCCACATAAGCAAATTCCTTTTCATCCATGGTAGTGGGAGCAAACTCAACAAAATAACTATCATGAGACACTTGATTGACATAACCACATTCCAAATTAAAACCATGATGATAAGTTTCATGGTTATCATTACTCATTAAAGCATACATGTCATCACCATCATGATAAATAGGAGGCATGCAATCATCATAATAAATTTGCTCATCAAAACTTGGGGGACTAAAAATATCATCTTCAACAAACATAGCATCCCCAAGCTTGTGGCTTTGCATATCATTAGCATCATGGATATTTAGAGAATTCATACTAGCAACATTGCAATCATGCTTTTCAATCAAGGAGCTATCATGAATCACCTTATAAATTTCTTCTTTCAACACTTCATAAAAGTTTTCAGATTCATGATTTTCAAACAAAACTTCATGGAGATAATCAAGTGCACTCAACTCACTAGCAATTGGTTGATCATAATTTGGTCTTTTGAAAAGATTAGCAAGTGGATGAGGATTCATATCAATAGATTTTTATCAAGCGAAGATGCTTGCAAATAGAAGGCATATGGCAACACAAGCAAAGATAGCAAACAAGCAAACAAAAAGAGATTCGGCGAGAAAAAGGCGAACGAGAAAGAAGGCGAATAAAACGGCTAATTTGGTGAAGTAGGGGAGAGGAAAACGAGAGGCAAATGGCAAATAATGTAATTGCAAGGAGATGAGATTTGTGATTAGGAACCTGATAGATGTTGATGGTGTCTCCTCGGCGCCAGAGATTGGCACGTAGAAGAGACCGCTTCCTCCCCGGCAACGGCGCCAGAAATTCCTTTGATGTGGCTTGAGACTGCATCGGTATTTCCCCAAAGAGGAAGAGATGATGCAGCACAGCGACAATAAGTATTTCCCTCAGTTATGAAACCAAGGCATCGAACCAGTAGGAGGATTACCACCACCTAATAAACAGCACCTGCACACAAAGAACAAATACTTGCAACCCGACGAGAAAGAGAGGTTGTCAATCTATCTACGGTAAAAAGATAGATTAGGTAGTGATAGATTGGAGAGATAGGTCTCTCAAGAACACAAAATAAAAAGAGCAAATAAAAAGTGCAGCAAGGTATTTTTGGGTTTTTGGAATAATAGATCTGAAAATAAAAGCGGCAAAAAGATAGATCGGAAAGCAATATGTTGGAAAAGTAGACCCGGGGGCTGTAGGTTTCACTAGTGGCTTATCTCATGAGTATAGCACACGGTGGGTGAACAAATTACTGTTGGGCAATATATAGAAGATCAAATAATCATGACGATATCCAAGGCGACGGTCATTATATAGGCATCACGTCCAATATAAGTAGACCGACTCATGCCTGCATCTACTACTATTACTCCACACATCGACCGCTATCCAGCATCCATCTAGTGTATTAAGTTCATGAGAAAACGGAGTAATGCAATAAGAATGATGACATGATGTAGACAAGATCTATTCATGTAGGAATAGAACCCATCTTGTTATCCTTAATAGCAACGATACATGCGTGCCTCGCTGCCCCTTTTGTCACTGGGAGAGGACACCGCAAGATCGAACCCATCACAAAGCACCTCTTCCCATGGCAAGAAAAATCGATCTAGTCGTCCTAACTAAACCAAAGATTCAAACAAGAAATACGATGCTATAAGCAATCATGCATATAAGAGATCAAAGAGGACTCAAATAATATTCATGGATAGAAACTGATCATGAACTCAAAATTCATCGGATCCCAACAAACACACCGCAAAAGTTTACATCAAATAGATCTCCAAGAGACCATTGTATTGCGAATCAAAAGAGAGAGAGGAAGCCATCTAGCTACTGCCTACGGACCCGTAGGTCTATGGTGGACTACTCACGCATCATCGGAGAGGCACCAATGAGGATGATGAACCCTTCCGTGATGGTGTTAGATTGGATCTCGAGGCTCTGGAACTTGCGGCAGCTGGATGTGTTTTTCGTCGACTCCTCTAGGGTTTCTGGAATATTTGGGAATTTATAGGCGTCAGAGGCAGTGGAGAGGGGTCCCGAGGAGGGCACAACCCATCAGGGTGCGCCTGGGGCCTCTAGCGTGCCCTGGTGGGTTGTGGTCTCCTCGACCCTCCCCTCTGGCACTTCTTTGGCCCACTGGATGTCTTCTGGTCCAACAAAAATCTCCAAAAAGTTTTGTCGCGATTGGACTCCGTTTCGTACTGATATTCTGCGAAGTAAAAAACAAGCAAAAACAACAACTAGCACTTTGGCACTATGTCAATAGGTTAGTCCCAAAAATGATATAAAGTTGCTACAAAATGATTGTAAAACATCCAAGAATGATAATATAACAGCATGGAACAAGCAAAAATTATAGATACGTTGGAGACGTATCAGAGAGTGCCCCTTTAGAGCTTGATGATGATGAGTGCTTGGTGATCGTCCACTTCTACATGGCGACGACAATTCCTTCCCATGGTGATTGGTATTTTGATCCGAGAACGGATCTTTCCCAAGGGGCAGGGGACGATGCGGAGCATCCTACGGATCCGCATCCTACGGATCTGCATCCTACGGATCCGCATCCTACGGACATCACCATGACAAGAGCCCATTTGGCAAGTGACACGTGCCACATCTGCCCCACATACATAAAAGTGAATCCTCTCCTTTACACGTGTTCACTTGCCCCTTGGAAGATGGTATACTACTTGACACCCCTATCGTGTGCATGCATAGGTATTGTCGGAGCTTTACGGATGACGAGGAGGAGTGCAAGCACTACGGAACATCTACACCATTCGCGAGGGAAGCCTGGAAGCGGAGACGGAAGAAAACGGAGTCCCGAAGAAGGAGTGAAGCCCCTGGACACGCAGTGCGCACGGCCTCCCTGGACCCCGTGCGCACGAGGCTACCAGGAGCTCTCTGGGTACTCCGTGCGCACGGCCTCCCTGGACCCCGTGCGCACGAGCCTACCAGGAGCTCTCTGGGTACCCCATGCACACGGCCCCAAAAGACCCCGTGCCCACAGGACACCCGTGTCCATGGTACATGCTCGTCCGCACGGGCTAAGTGGACGCCTCCATGGATACCCCGTGCACACGGGCTCGACTTACCCCGTGCACATGGGGCTGCTTGTGTGCAGCTGATGGGCTTTGCCCTTGTATGCCCATTTCTCCCTCCTGACCCCTTCATGCCTTGGACCTATATATACTCCTCCACCTCCTCATTACTAGGGTTAGCTTATGTTTAGCATTGAGATTTGTTGAGCATAGCTCCTCCACTACCTCTCCCATGGAGATGAGACCTACATGTGAGAAGATCCCCTAGTGGATGTAAAGGCCCCTTGCGAGGGAAGATCCCTAGTGGATTCAAGGCCCCATCTCCCCATGGGATTTGGGATGAACTCTACCATGTATCATCTTTCCCTTTGTTGTTCTTGTACCTTTGTGGATCTTATGTGTATGTGAGTCTAGTGGATGTGTGATTGGACTTGTTCTTGAGTGTTTCTCTTGTGATTACTCCTAGTTCTTCCCCGTGTTCTTCATGTTCTTCGTGGAATCCCCTCCAATTCAGGAAAGATCGACACACACGGATGTGCCCCGTATCAGTTCTGCTACTGGATAAAGATACTGGAAAAGGCAGAAGAGAGTCTTGATGACCCACAAGTATAGGGAATCAATCATAGTCCTTTCGATAAGTAAGAGTGTTGAACCCAACAAGGAGCAGAAGGAAATGACAAGTTGTTTTCAGCAAGGTATTTTCTGCAAGCACTGAAAGTAGCGGTAACAAATAGTTTTGTAGCAAGTGAATTCGTAACAAGTAACAAATAACAATAGTAATGAAGGTGCAACAAGGTGTCCCAATTCTATTTATAGAAAAGGAAAATCTGGGAAGTTCTCTTATAGCAAGCAAAACGTTTTTGAGGAAAGATGTGAATTTTATCTAGTCATGTTTCATCATGTTTAGTTAATTCGCATTTGTTACTTTGATAATTTGATATGTGCGTGGATTGGTGCTAGGGTGTTGTTCTTATGTGAACAAACAATCTTATTATGATTACCCCTCGCGCAAGCAACCGCGACTACGAAAGAAGAATTAAGATAAATCTAACCATAACATGAAACATGTGGATCCAAATCAACCCCTTACGGAATAACGAATAAACTAGGGTTTAAGCTTCTGTCGCTCTCGCAACCCATCATCTACTTATTACTCCCTAATGCTTTCCCTTTGGACCAAGTATGGGGAAGTGTCATGTAGTCGACATTCATATGACACCACTAAAGGAAGAGCAACATAAACATCATCAAAATATCGAACGAATACCAACATCATTTGATTATTTATAACAAGACTTCTCCCATTTCCTCAAGAACAAAAGTAAATACTCACAAATCATATTCATGTTCAATATCAGAGGTGTATTGAATATGCTTAAGGATCTGAGCATATAATCTTCCACCAAATAAACCAACTAGCATCAACTATGAGATGTAATCAAAACTACTAGCAACTCACACGTACCAATATGAGATTTGGAGACAAAGATTGAATATTAGAGATGAACTAGGGTTTGAGATGAGATGGTGCTCGTGAAGATGTTGATGAAGATTGGTCCTCCCACGATGGAGGAAGTGCTAGTGATGACTAAGGCTTCGATTTCCCCGTCCCAAAGGGAAGTTTCCTCGGCGGAATGCTGTGCCAGAGACCAAAAGTGCTCCTGCCTAGGTTCCGCCTCGAGACGGCGGCTCTTCATCCCAAAAGTTTTCTATTGATTTTTTCGAGGGAAAATAGCATCATATAGGGGAACATAGGCCCCGGAGGCCTGCTGATTGGGCCACGAGCTCAGGGGCGCACCCACAAGGCTCCTGGCTCCGTAGTGGGCCCCCATCTGGTAATTCCTTCGCCAGTATTTTTTATATATTTCAAAAAAATTCTCTGTAAAATTTCAGGTCATTTGGAGTTGCAGAGAATATCCAACTCATCTATATCCTTTTCTGGTCCATAATTCCAGGTGCTTGCAATATCCCTCTTTGTAAACTTGCAAAATAAGAGAGAATAGTCATTAGAATTGCATCATAAAATGAAATAATAACTCAAAACATAATGAATATCATAAGAAAACATGATGCAAAATGGACGTATTAGTGGCGACCGGGTGTGCTGGGAGGAAAATGGAATGACCAATGTGCCACGGACTGGCGGGCTAGGGGAGGAGTAGGCGGGTGTCGCGCGCGTTTGATTTGTGTATGCGCTGCCGCAAACAAGGCCTAAATTTTTGCTTCAAATGGGTCACGCGGCGGATAAAAACGTGCGCACGCCCGTTTGGGTCGACGCGTTGGGCTTACTTATGTGTTTGTTTTGACCCAAACGAGGTGAAATAGGTCGGCGCATTAGAGTTGCTCTAACCATGCCCATCGGCCGTGGTGTCCCGCCTCAAGAAACCTGGCAGGTGGACCTAGCAATAACGTTGGCCCCAGGCCAAGATTCGAACCGTGAAATCCCAGGATTGCCCCCTCCCCACCCAACCACATCCCTCGATAGAAATACCCCCTCCGCGTCTTCCTCCTCCAGTCCTCCTTTGGCTTCCCCTTTATAAAATCCCAACTACTGTGCGGCACACAGTTACATCCTCCCCCTTTCCATTTCCTTCCTTGTCCTTTCCTCCAATAGAATTGGTTCCCCAAATCTTAGGGTTAGGGTTTCATCCATTCCATACATTCCTCCCCATATTGGCGTATCTAGTCCCTGAGCTTCCTTTGCGTGTGGGATGATGGGCACTGCCGTGGACCTAGGACGGAGGCAAGTCGACAAGGAAGATAATGTAATGGGTTACGTTTGTTTACATTCACATAGAAGTTATTTTGCCATGGATCCTCTAACATGTGGTGCTTGCCCTTTACTTTGCTAGCCAAAATTCGGCACTAAGTAGAGATACTACGTGTGCATTCAAAACCCTTAAACCAAGTTTCTTTTCATGAGAGTCCACCATATCTACCTATGTATTGAATAAGATCCTTAAAGTAATTTGTCATTGGTGCAAGCAAGAAAAATTGATCCAGAATATGTATGATATTTTATTATAAGGAAAAACAAGCTTTGTATGAACTTGTGATGGTAACGCCCTAAAAGTGACGGTCTGCATAGTAAAGGTTGCTATCGTTAGGGGAAATATAAAGTGACGTTCCTTTATGGTAAGAGACTGTACACCTAAAAATCAAAAAGCGCATGACAACCTCTGTTTCCCTCTATGAAGGGCATGTCTTGTAATGTCTAGTTTTTTTTATTTCCGGCCAGTCTTTACTTTTATGCAAGAGTCAATAATGTTTATTCGTATTCCACTCTTCATTACTCCTGCTTAGCAAACATCATGTGGTGGGGAAAGATCCAGGCACACATATCTAGCTGAATATAGGTGATCGTGAGTTATTATTGTTGACATTATCCTTGAGATAAATAAGTTGGGAGGTAAAACATAAAACCCCTATCTTCCTTTGTGTTTGATTGAGATTGATTGTTCTAAAAATATGCTTTGAGTGTCAGCAATCATGGAAGATTATAAGATGGTTGAGTATGTGGAATTTACTAAACCAAAAGCTCTTACATAGACTCTCCTTGTAACGATGATGAACTATAATTGCCTTTATGACTGAGAACATAGTTTGTTAGTTTTCAAGAGAGTTTATTGCTTATACTTTTGAGTTGTGTATGAATTGTTACTTTGTTATGAGAAGTTTATGATGATTACTTGATGTCATAATAGTTACCATGATGCTGACATCTTTGTACTTTGTTTTGTCGATACCTCTCTCTGTAAACATGTGGTCAAAATTATTGAGTTCAGTATTCGCTTGACAAGCGAGGTCTAAGCTTGGGGGAGTTGATACGTGCATTTTGAATCATGTTTTTCTTCTATTTTTTATAATGTTTTGGGTCAATATTTCACTTTATAATGCTATAATGCCTTTTCTCTCTTATTATTCAAGATTTATATGAAGAAGGAAATTCCCGACAGCTGGAATTCTGGACCTGAAAAGAGCTACAAGAAGATAGCTATTCTCCGGACCTCCAAATGACCTGGAAAGTTATGGAGAATTATTTTGGAATTAATAAAAATAACTAGAGGAAGAATCACGAGGAGGGGCCCCACCAGTGAGCCACAAGCTCAGGTGGCACCCCTCTAGGGCACGCCATCCAGGCTTATGGGCCCACCAGCAGGCCTTTGTGGTCCTCATTCACCTATATGGTGTAATTTTCCCTAGAAAATATCAGAATAATACTTTCGAGATGAAGTGTCGCCATCTCGAGGCGGAACTTGGGCAGCAGCACTTTTGCTCTCCGACGGACCGATCCCGTCAGGGATACTTCCCTTTGGGAGGGGGGAATCGAAGCCTTCGTCATCACCAACGCTCCTCCCATCGTGGGGGGGGGGGGGGGGCTCATCTCCATCAACATATTCACGGGCACCATCTCATCTCGAACCTTCGTTCATTTCTTTTATTCAATCTTTGTCCCAAAACCTCATATTGGTACTTGTGGGTTGCTAGTAGTGTTGATTACATCTTGTAGTTGATGCTAGTTGGGTTTACTTGGTGAAATATTATATGTTCAGATCCTTTATTATAAATTATACTCCTCCGATCTTGAACATGAATATGATTTGTGAGTAGTTCCATTTGTTCTTGAGGACATGGGAGAAGGCTTGTTGTAAGTAATTATGTGAAGTTTGTATCTGTTCAATATTTTGATGATATGTATGTTGTTCTTCCTCTAGTGGTGTCATGTGAACGTCGACTACATGACACTTCACCATATTTGGGCCTAGGTGAAGGCATTGGGGAGTAGTAAGTAGATGATGGGTTGCGAGAGTGACAGAACCTTAAACCCTAGTTTAGGCACTATTTCGTAAGGGGCTGATTTGGATCCATAGGCTTCATGCTATGATTAGACTTATCTTAATTCTTCTTTCATAGTTGGGGATGCTTGTGAGAGAACGTAATCATAATTTGGTTGTTTGTTCAAGTAAGAACAAGACCCTAGCACCGGTCCACCCACATATCAAATTGTCCAAGTAGTGATCGTGAATCAACTGAATATAATGAACTTAACTAGACGAGAATTCCCCTGTGTCCTCGAGAACATTTGCTCACCATAAGAAGTACTCTAGGCTTGTCCTTTGCTACAAAAAGGATTGGACCACCTTACTGCACCTTGCTACTATTGTTACTTGTTACTTATTACAAATTATCTTTCTATCAAACTACTTGTTACTGCAACTTTTAGTTTTGCAAAGAATGCCTTGTTGAAAACCGCTTATCATTTCCTTCTACTCCTCGTTGGATTCGACACTCTTACTTATCGAAAGGACTTCGATTAATCCCCAATACTTGAGGGTCATCAGGTATACATCCCACCTGTCCGTGATATTCTTCGGATTGTAAAGGATAATGGAAAAGGCAAGGCACCTACAGGGTAGGGTCATAGACCTAACATCTAGGGTCCACCTAGGGTCCCACACCATCATTGGAAGGTCTCTGGACCGCAGGAGCACTCAGATGCACCTATGAAGACATCCAATCGGATGACACTCAATCACTTGGACGAAGCCTAACCACTCAGACAACTTCTCACTTGTCGGTCCTCTCCAAACCACTTGGACATAAGGGACGACGTGGGAGCAACAACGATCGAGGGGCTTTACTGGGCTTTAAGTGTAGTTATAGTGGCGGTTAATGGTAACGCCTGTAACTGCATCCATATTAAACTTAGCTTGTAACGTTGCAATAAAGGAGGAGGGCACACTCTATATAAGCCCCTCCTCGGCTCCTTGACAAGGGTTCGTAACCCTCTTGTATCGATACACCCCAGAGAAAAAAAGCCACCCGGCTCGAGACGTAGGGCTATTACCTCTCCGAGAGGCGCCTAAACAAATACATTCGAGTGTCACATCTGCGCCATAGCTAGATTCTGCCCCTATTCGTACCCCTAGTACTCACTGTCAGATTCGTTGCTTCGATGGTTGGCTCCACTGTGGGGTTGCACGTCTAGCGATTTCCGGCGTAGGTTGAATTTTCATAATCATCATCACGATCCTCGATGGGAAGATCCGATTTGGCTCTCTCAGCTTCGTCTCCTACGATTCGGCATGGCCCCAGGAAGCCCCGATGGATGTGGAAGCGCTGCCCAACTGTAGCATGTCGCACTTCCGCGCATCATCATTTCGAGTTCTTCTCCGACAGTCGTCGGTCACGTACCACGCAAAAGCTCTTCTTTTGGCTGGTCGCCTTCGCAAGCAATCCGGGCGCTCACGGCTCCAATGTTGGGTCAAGCACGTCGTGGCCCTTTTGGCCGTGGAAGAGCAAGTAGCAATTCTCGACTCTGATGAGCCCGTCCTTGATCTGTTTTCTGCCCTGCACGAGGATTCTATCGCTGAATCCGAGTGCGAGAGCTGCAAGTCCGACGCAGTGTTCCTTATGGCTGGCACGGAGCAGATGAATGGACGCCCCTGAGTTCCCCGAAGGACCTTCATGTGGGAACAATGGTGAAGGCCTCGACGACGACCTCCAGGCTGACACTGACCCGTATATTCCCTAGCCTCTCACTCGGGAGCAACAGGAAGAGCTCAGGCAAAGGAACGGGCAGGCCCTACTCACTCGATCACGGGGATAACGCCTGAGGCTATGGCCTTGGAGGCAATGTGTCAGGCCACTCTGGACGAGGACAAGCGACTCGAGCGGCTGCAGAGGTCACTCGATGACCGTGCGGCTCGGCATCATCCTAGCTCTAGTAGGAATCTTCGGCAGTTGTTTCTGAACAACCGGCCGGAAAAATTACCAAGTGATGTGCCAACCGGCGTCTCTCCACATGCCGGGCGATAATGACTCCACAGCACGCGCCAGCCCTTGCTCGTTCGGGC
The DNA here is from genome assembly GCA_039707655.1 of Elymus sibiricus. Classification (NCBI taxonomy): domain Eukaryota; kingdom Viridiplantae; phylum Streptophyta; class Magnoliopsida; order Poales; family Poaceae; genus Elymus; species Elymus sibiricus. The sequence continues at coordinate 243,167,183 of CM077667.1, read as the reverse complement.
AGTTACCGAAGCAACGTCGGGAAGTGGAGGCGTCCGCGCCCCATCGTGTGCCACGCGGCGAGAGCGGCCGCAGGCGATTGGGGCATGCGGCGCTTCGGTCCCCCTTCTCCAGTTTCACCCCGAAGTCAGCCCATGCACGCCTTGGGCCCGGGGGCTACTGTCGGCGTTCTCGGATCGGTGGTACCCAGACCAGCCTGCCTGTGGCCCAGCGTGTGGCCCACCACGAAGGCCCGGTACGGCCCTGCAACGAGCCCCCCCCCCAAAGTCAAGGCCCTCGCGAGAGCCCCCGCTTCGTGAGGAGGACAATGCCAAGACCTCCGGAGGAGTGGTATCCCCTTTAGGCCGGGTCCCGAGGAGCGGAGATTCCTATGCATGTACCCGGCCTCGTGAGGCCGGGGTGACGTGGGTTCTGACGACCAAGCCAGGCGGGTGCCAGCGGGCGCAGAGGGAGGACAATTTCCTCTTTGGTGCAAAGGAGACAAGGACGTACGTGGGTTCCCAAGGAACCCCTCAAAGGTTTCCTTCCCGGTGCAAGAGGACCAAGACCACAAGCTCGGCAGGGCGGATGTCATCACCGAGCCCACCACTGCGTCACACCCAGAAACTTTGCAGGCGAAGACCACCTTTAGTCAGGATAGGATGTACCTCTTGTCCCCTTTAAAATTTGGCCGTTGTGGGATCCCTTCCCGCCTGATCGACGGGGGAAGAGGACCGTGGCCCCTATAAATAGGGACGAGCTGCCATCATAGAAGGCAGGTTGAACCAAGTTGAGTTCACCACCAACAAGAGCCCTCGTGAGGCCATCCAACCACTGTATTAGTTCATCCACAGCCTCCTCGAGAGGCCAATCCACCACAAAGTAGGAGTAGGGTTTTACACCGCAAGTTGGCCCGAACTTGGGTAAACCACCGTGTCTATCTTCTTCCTCGCAAGAACGTACTCGACGTAGCTAGGCCGTAGGGTGACAAGTTGGGATGTTGAGCCGTTTGAGATCTTTGCACACGCCCCAGTGTTCGAACCTTGTTGGGTTTTGCAGAGCCCCGATTCCGACATTTGGCGCGCTAGGTAGGGGCGTGTCGAAATCTTTCTCCGGTTCCGCCCTGTGTCAGCTCCGTCACTCCCATGGCTGATGCTTGCCGGGTTCGCGCCGGGCGCCAGGCCACTCGCGTCTCTCAGGCGGCGCCCGTAGGCCGCGGCGCCCCGCGCCGCTCCAAACCTCTGGCAACCGGCGCTGCCACCAGTCGAGCTACTCAAGGGCAGCAGAACTTGTCGTTGTCTCACCCCGGGCAGCGTGGAGGCCGCACTGCTACCCTGACCCCTGCTTCCGTCACGGCGCAGACCCCCCATGCTCGCCCTGGGCCGGCAAGCGCACAGGCCGCGCTGCTCAGAGCGCGAAAAAGGCCTTGTGGTCGCCTCATCGCGCACCTCGCACCACCTGGGACTCGCACGGTCGCTTGCATCCTCGGTGGATCGCAGGCGCCCGCGTTCGGCCGCCACGTCAAGTAGCTCCTCCGCCAGGTGGGCGCAGCTCAGTCACGACCTGAGGCCCCGCGGGGCAAGGCGAGGCGGGCGACCGACATCACCTTCGACTCCGAGGACCACCCTAGGGCTACGGTTGCCACCGATGCAATCACCATGCTGTGCACCCCCACCATCAGTAACGTCGCGGTTACCAAGATGCTCATCGACGGCGGCGCTGGCCTCAACGTCCTCTCGGTGGAAACCTTCGACACGCTGCAGGTGACATATCACCAGCTTGCGCCCACCAGGCCCTTCTCGGGGGTGGCCCGAGGCTCCACCGCCCCTTTAGGACAGGTGCGCCTCCCGGTCACCTTCAGCACTCGTGACAACTACCGCACAGAGATGATCGACTTCGACGTGGCCCACATCGGCCTCCCATACAATGCCAGCCTGGGGTACTCGGCCCTCGCCAAGTTCTTGGCGGCGACGCACCCAGGCTACAACATCATCAAGATGTCGGGGAGCAATGGCATCATCTGAGTGGTCGGGGACACCAAGGATGCGGTTCAGGCCCTCCGGCTCGCCTACAAAGCGGCGGCGGCCACACGCTCAGGCGCCGGGGATGCCGCCCAGGCCCAGGGGGCTGGGGCGGCCCCGCGCCTCGACGACGAGGACTGCAGCGGCCCTGAGCCCAAATGCCGAGGGAGCGGTGCAGGCTCTGGAGGCCACGCCCACGAAGAAGAAATAGCTGTTCTCTCTGGACCGAGCTGGGACGAAACAGGTGTTCATTAACGGCGGAAGCTCAGGCCCCACCTTCACCATCGGCACTGGCCTTCCCCCGGAGCAGGAGAAGGCATTGGTCGACTTCCTCCGCGCGAACAAGGACGTGTTCGCGTGGGAGCCGACTGACCTTGTGGGCATCCCGAGGGACATGATTGAGCACCACCTGATGGTGTGCCCTCACGCACGCCCGGGAAAGCAGAAGGCACGGCGGCAGGCGCAAGAAAAGCAAGCTTTCATCGTCCAAGAGGTTCGCAAGCTGCAGGAAGCCGGCATTATTCGGGAAGTGCGGTACCTTGACTAGCTGGCCAACCTCGTGGTTGTCCCCAAGAAAGGTGGGAAGGAGCGCATGTGCGTCGACTTCACGAGTCTCAACAAGGCCTATCCGCGGGACCCCTTCCCGCTCCCGCGCATCGACCAGATCGTGGCCTCCACCGCAGAGTGCGATCTGCTGTGCTTCTTGGATGCTTTCTCAGGATACCATCAAATCAATATGGCAATGGAAGACATCGAGGAGACGGTGTTCCTATCCCCGTGCGGCGTGTATTGCTATACATGCATGCCCTTCGGGCTGCGCAACGCAGGGGCAACCTTCCAGCGGTTGATGCACATCGCCCTGGGGCAACAGCTCGGAAGGAATGCCGAGGCATACGTCGACGACATCGTGGTCAAATCGCGGGAGGCGAGGACCTTGATCGAAGACCTGGAAAAGACGTTTGCCTGTCTATGTCGGGTGAACCTCAGGCTCAACCCGGAGAAGTGTGTCTTCGGGGTCCCCTTCGGCAAGCTGCTCGGTTTCCTGGTATCGCACCGAGGGATCGAGGTGAACCCGGAAAAGATCAAGGCAATTGAGAAGATGAGCCCGCCTCAGACCCTCAAGGAAATGCAGAAGCTGGCGGGCTGTGTGGCCGCCTTGGGGCGCTTCATCTCCAGGCTCGGTGAGCGAGCCCTCCCCTTCTTCAAGCTCATGAAGAGGAAGGGTCCTTTCGAGTAGACCCTAGAAGCTGAGGCAGCCTTCCAAGAACTCAAGCAGTACCTCACGGACCCTCCCGTCATGGTGGCGCCGCGCGTTCACGATCCTTTGGTGCTCTACCTAGCAGCGACCCCCACTCGGCCAGCGCGGCGCTCGTGGCGATCCGTTAGGAGCGTGTCGGCGCACACGTGAAGAAAGGCGGTCCGCAAGGGGCCGCACTACAATCGCCACGTCAGGATGGCGCTCCTGAGGCCCTTGTCGCCTCAGCGGCTCATGAGGCATCAGAGTCATGCACGCCCCCTGAGGAGCAGGGCGGCGCTGACGCTTCGCGCCTCGTCGAGCATCCGGTGTACTACGTCAGCACCATGCTACGGGATGCGTACTCGCGTTACCGTATGCAGCAGAAGCTCTTGCTCACACTCCTTGTTGCCTCAAGGAAGTTACGCCATTACTTCCAAGGCCACCCCATCAAGGTCGTCTCTGCGTATCCACTGGAGAAGGTGCTGCGCAACCCCAACGCCACCGGAAGGGTGGCGGAGTGGAACATCGAGCTGCAGGCCTTCCACCTAGAGTTCAGCACAACCAGGGTCATCAAGGGCGCGGCCCTCGCTGACTTCGTGGCGTAATGGACGGATGCCCCCAACCGGGGGCTGGATGAGGGTCAGTCCCTCGCGCCGGGTGATGAGGCGCCGCACGAATGGGTCATGCACTTCGACGGCGCCTTCGCCCGACAGGGCGCGGGGGCTGGGGTCGTGCTCATCTCACCGACTCAGGACAAGCTCTACTATGCCGTGCAGCTCTGCTTCCAGCATGGCGAGAAGGTCTCCAACAACATCGCGGAGTACGAGGGCTTGATCGCGGGCCTCAAGGCCGCCGCGGCCATGGGGGTCAAGCGCCTCACTGTCAAGGGCGATTCCCAACTGCTCGTCAACTTCTCCAACAAGGAGTACAAGCCGAAGGACGAGCACATGGAGGCGTACTTGGAAGAGGTACGCAAAATTGAAAAGCGCTTTCAGGGCTTAGAATTATAGCACATCCCGCGTGGCGCAAATAAGGAGGCGGACGACATCGCCAAGAGGGCGTCGCGCTGCGAGCCTCAAGAGCCTGGCGTCTTCGAGGAAAGGCTCTTCAAACCATCAGCGACCCCACCGACCGCGGGCCTGGCATCACCTCGGGAGGAACTACCGCCAGCACCGCTCTCGGGCACCCCGGCCTGCGGACCGGCCTCGGGAGCATGATTGCTCCTGACGCTAGAACCCCAGGCCGGCGACTGGACGAAGGAGTTCAAGGTGTACCTGCTCGGCGGCGCCCTGCCGGAGAAGGAGGAGGACGCGGAGCGTGTGGTTCGCCAGGCCACAGCCTACTGCCTGAAGGACGGCGAGTTGTACCGCAGGCGCCCAAACGACGTCTCGCTGCGGTGCATATCTGAAGAGCAGGGGCGTGAACTACTGGCTGACATTCACGGTGGTGACTGCAGGCACCATTCCTCGTCTCGCACCCTGGTGGGGAAGACATTCCGCAGCGGCTTCTACTGGCCCACGGCACTCAACGACGCCACCGAGCTGGTCCGATCTTGCGAAGCGTGTCAGTTCCACGCCAAGCAGATTCATCAACCCGCGTAAGGTCTCCAGACCATCCCGCTCTCCTGGCCGTTCGCGCTCTGGGGGCTGGACATACTGGGCCCCTTCCCTCGAGCGGCCGGAGGCTACTGCTACCTCTACGTCGCCATCGACAAGTTCATCAAGTGGGCGGAGGTGGAGCCCGTGCGCACCATCCCCGCCGGCTCAGCAGTCAAGTTCATCCGGGGCCTCGTGAGCCGCTTCGGTGTCCCCAACCGTATCATTACTGACAATGCCTCACAGTTCACAAGCAACCTATTTAAGGAATATTGTGCTAACCTTGGGATGCAGATATGTTACGCTTCGGTAGCACACCAGCGGAGAAACGGCCAGGTCGAGCGTGCCAACGCGGAGGTCCTGAGGGGCCTTAAGGCAAGGAGCTTCCAAAAGAAACTCGAGGCCTACGGCAGGGGTTGGCTCGGTGAGCTTCAGTCCGTGCTGTGGTCCATCCGCACCACTGCGACAAAGCCCACCGGTGAAACCCCATTCTTCCTCGTCTACAGAGCCGAGGCAGTCCTCCCGCACGAGGTCAAGCATCGCTCCCCGCGGGTCTTGGCATTCAACGAGGAGCGTGAGATGCCACGCGGGGAACAGACCTTTTGCTCGGGGAGGAGGCCCGCCGCCAGGCCTCACTCCATGCAGTAAGGTACCAGCAAGCGCTGCGGCGATACCATTGCCGCAGCATTCGCTCCGGGGCCCTCGAAGTCGGAGACCTCATCCTGTGGCGGGTCCCCTCCAGGGAGGGCTTGCACAAGTTCTCGCCCATGTGTGAGGGCCCGTTCAGGGTCGCCCGCGTCTCCAGGCCTGGCACCGTGCGCCTGGAGACTCAGGACGGGGTCCCCATCTAGAATGCGTGGAACATCCAGCATCTCCGCAAGTTCTACCCGTGACACTCTCACGTAATAATGAGTGGGCGGTATACGCCCGGAGCCCCACGAGGACGCGGAGGGGTTCCCACCCACGCCCAAGTGGAAGCCCCATGCTCTGCGCTGGCGGACGACACTGTCATTCAACGACTATGCCCACGCCCAGTGGATGCCCCATGCTCTGCGCTGGGGGAAGACGAAGACTAGATTAGGCGCCGGACTCGGCTATTATTTGCTCTCTTTTGTAACCAAATTTGTTGCCTTTTTGACTGAAGTTTGAAGTTTTTCACGTCTTATTCGGATATGGGGTGGGAACCTTTTTGTTGCAGCATTCTCTTGTTCTGAGTTATTTCTAAAAGGGTTCCACACCCGCCAGCTCTCCCTCGCGCGTCCCGCGAGCGGGGGCTGGGCACGGTACGTTGTGCAGGATCCGAGCCGCACATGCACCTCGCCAGAACTTTGGCATCCTAATCCTCGCGCAACGCTCTCGAGGCGAGCTGGCACACAACATCACTTCCAAACCCCGGCCTCAGGAGCGCCTACCTCCTGGCCTAGTCGGGCGTCGTGGCCCGACACACCGGCGGCTATCGACCCTCGCAAGGGGGCTCGGGGGCTCTACGGCTAAAGAAGGAAGCTCTGGAGGGACGTGCCCCTTACCGTGGGCAAGTCAAGCTAAGCTATCCTAACCATAAGTTACCCTAATCGCAGCGGGCAGTGACATTCCAATTTGCAGCGACATAAAAACAAGAAGAAACATGCTAACATAAAGGCGCGAGCGCCGCAGATCATTACACCCCCGCGGGGCCCTCGGTGTATTTTCGTGCAGGAAACAAAAGCAAAGGACGGCCTCTTCAGGACCGCCACTCCTGAGGCCTGGCCCGGGCGCCGCTCAGTCAGAGTCCTCCGCCTCCTTGATGGTGGTGTGGCAGCATGGCGGCTCGACAGCCTCCGGGGCAGGGGCGCGGCGCCGCGGCGGCTCGCCGCCCTCCCTGGCCCGGGCCCACTGCGTGGCGGCTTGTCGTAGTCGTCGTCGCTCGAGCTTTCCCCGAAGGAGGCATCACTGCTGCTGGAGGTACCGTGCCCGTCGCCAAGGGCAAGCTCACCGCCGAGGACGCCGCCACCGCGATGGTCATCGTCGGCGGAGAAGTGCTCGCTGTCGTCGCCGTCACCCTCCGGACAGCACCCCAAGCGCCTACCGTCTTCCCCGAAGACCTTGACGAAGAGCGTCGCCGCCCCGCCGTACTTGAAGTGGAGGGTACACCGCCCCTGCAGGCCGCGGGCGCGGGCGAACGCCTGCCACCCGCGGGTCAGGAATACGTAGCCCGCGGGGGTGACCTCAACCCCCACCCATGAGGCTCGACTGTAGCAACAGTCAGCCTGCAGACATAAGCCGGCGGGCCCTCCGGCTGGCAGTGCCCCCGCGAAGAAGCGCGGGAGCTGAACCCAGGAGACGGCCGGCCTCTCCTCCCACACCACGAACTCCTGACCCGCGTCGGCCGAGTGAGATTGGGCGTCGGTCGGTGGCATACCTTCCTCCTCGACCACGAGCGCCACGGCTACCGCTGCTACGTGCGCGGGAGGGGGCCCTCCCACGGCTGCCGGAGGCGGCGCCAGCCCACGCCAGGGTGCGCCCGCATCCTCGATGGGCCACCGCCGGCGCCGTGGTGTGCTTGCGATGACGGCCGCGACCCCTCTTGAGCGGTGGCGAGCCCGGCCCCTCCAAGCGGCCTTTCCCCTTCTCGGCAGAAGAAAACCTCCTCACTGGCGTCTTGGTCGTGGAAGCGGCGGACTGAGGTGAGGAGGCAAGAAGATGAAGGTGGCAAGGGGGGCTTCGCCCCCTCGCCCATTTATAGCCGATCAGAGGCCAACCGGCGTCTCTCCACATGCCAGGTGATAATGACTCCACAGCACGCGCAAGCCCTCGCCCGTCCGGGCGGTTACCGAAGCAACGTGGGGAAGTGGACGCGTCCGCGCCTCGTCGTGTGCCACGCGGCGAGACCGGCCGCAGGCGATTAGGGCCCATGGCGCTTCGGCCCCCCTTCTCCAGTTTCACCCCGAAGTCAGCCCATGCACACCTTGTGCCCGGGGGCTACTGTCGGCGTTCTGGGATCGGGGGTACCCGGACCTACCAACCTGCGGCCCAGCGTGTGGCCCACCACGAAGGCCCGATACGACCCCGCAACGAGCCCCCCCAAGTCAAGGCCCTCGCGAGTGACCCCGCTTCGCGAGGAGGACGACGCCAAGACCTCCGGAGGAGTGGCATACCCTTTAGGACGCCTCCCAAGGAGCGGAGATTCCTATGCAAGTATCGGGCCTCGTGAGGCCGGGGTGACGTGGGTTCTGACGACCAAGCCAGGCGGGCACCAGCAGGCGCAGAGGGAGGACAGTTTCCTCTTTGGTGCAACGGAGACAAGGACGGACGCGGGTTCCCAAGGAACCCCTCAAAGGTTTCCTTCCCGGTGCAAGAGGACCAAGACCACAAGCTCGGCAGAGCGGATGCCATCACCGAGCACACCGCTGCGTCACACCCAGAAACTTTGCAGGCGAAGACCACCTTTAGTCAGGATAGGATGTACCTCTTGTCCCCTTTCAAATTTGGCCGTTGTGGGATCCCTTCCCGCCTGATCAATGGGGGAAGTGGACCGTGGCCCCTATAAATAGGGACGAGCTCCCATCATAGAAGGCAGGTTGAACCAAGTCAAGTTCACCACAACCAAGAGCCCTCGTGAGGCCATCCAACCACGGTACTAGTGCATCCACAGCCTCCTCGAGAGGCCAATACACCACAAAGCAGGAGTAAGGTTTTACACTGCAAGGTGGCCCAAACCTAGGTAAACCACCGTGTCCATCTTCTTCCTCGCAAGAACGTACTCGACGTAGCTAGGTCGTAGGGTGACAAGTTGGGATGTTGAGCCGGTTGAGATCTTCGCACACGCCCCAGTGTTCGAACCTTGCTGGGTTTTGCGGAGCCCCGATTCCGACAAATCCAGCCATCTGGTTTATCAGTGGGAGAAGGTATTTGATGTGGAGCATCCCATGATCATCCCCGTGGACCCATTACCAACACCCCAAGATATACAAGGACCCATGACAAGAGCTCGTGCACGTGCCATTGGAAACGAGATGACATCTCTCCTTTACGATTCTTCCTTTGATACTCTCTGAACTTCGATGCTACCTCAAACAGAGACTCTGTGTGTACTTAGGTACCTCGACCCCAACTAGATCTCGGAGGCGCAAGAAGAAGAACCACATGAAGAAGAGGAGTCAAGCGCCAAGAACAACACTCTAGCTAGCCCGGAACTTCCGGCAAGCCCGGAACTTCCAGCCAGCCCGGAACTTCCGGCAAGCCCGGAACTACCGGACAGCCCGGAACCTCTGGCCAACCATCGACCCAAGAGGAACTCCAGGCATGCAAACTCTCTGGGTAGCCCGAAACCTGTCTGGACCCTCGCCCGGAACTTCCGGCCCCTGCACAGCCCAGCCACCGTGAGGTGTGCCCACTCTCTGTCCAGCTCGGAACCCGGCTGGAACCTGCCCGGAAATTCCGGCTCACGGAACTTCCATCCTGACCTGGAACTTCTGGCCTACCTATGCCACGCCACTCGGGCCTGAGGCCCATGTACCCTTTCGCTCGTCTATTTTGTTCCAGACTATATATACTGTTCTCCTAGCTTCGTTTTAGGGTTAGCAATGTGTTGGCTCATAGACTAGGTGAGCATTGCTCCTTCCATATACTTGTCTTAGAGAGATTGCGACCTCTTGTTGAGAAGATCCTATGGATGTCATGGCCCCTTCTTAGGGAAGATCCCTCATGGATTTCAAGACCCATCTCTCCGGAGTGGGAAGGCTACCTATACTTGTATCCATTCGTTGATTTCGAACCTCGTATCTCGTGTTCGTTGGATCTAGTCGATGTGTGACTTGAGGATCGTCTTTGAGTGTTTATTTGCCTCTTGATTTTCCTCTCTTTCCCCTCCAAGTGTGAAAAGATCGGCGCTCACGGATTTGCCCCATATCATCTTGGTATCATGAGCCACGGTTGATTCACACCTTGGAGTCTCTCCTTCCAGTTTCTAGCCAATTTTTGTTTCGTTTTGACCAAATTTCAAAAATTCCCACAAAAATAGCCCTACCAAATTTTCTTGAATTCGTTGGATTTGAGGAGATTTTGTTGATTTTGATCCGTGGATTTCGTTGTGGATGAGTGGATCTATCATTCCATCCAGCCAAATTCCACCAATTTTGCTTTTTCACCGCAGGATTTGGTTTCTTCTTCAAGTTTTCCGCCAAAATCTCAGATCTAGAAATTAGGGTTCGTCCCAGTTTCCCGACCACCGGAACCTCCGGCTCCACCCGAACCTTCCGGCCCTCGGACCTTCCGGCCGCCCAGACCTTCCAGCCCCTGGAACCTCCGGCCGACCCAGACCTTCCAGCCCCTCCAGCAGAGTGTTTGGCTTCCGCATCGCAAATTCTTTTCACTTGAGATTTTCTGGACCACCACCATTTTCTTCCGCAACTTTGCATTTGAGATTTTGCGTCGCGAGCTCACCTCTTCCTAAGGTGTTTCGGCTAATTAGGAGTGGTTCTTCATCGACATCGCCGTTCATCATCGCCCCAGATCGTCGCCAACCATCTCTACATTGACACTACACCGTAACAAGGACCGTAACCGTGACGACACTCCTGACATATACCCTTGCCATTGCATTGTTACTCCGAGCCTATTTGTGTTACTTACCTATCGAGACTAGCCATTGAGTATTGCCGAGCTACACTACTTGTGCACTTTAGTGATACATACTCCGCATAGCTCACATTGCATGCATATATCATAGTATCATCTTTTGTGTTCACATAGTACCCGTATACATAATTGCTATCTTGGTGTGCATGTCCCGCATTGTGACCATATAAAACATCATCGCTAAAAGAAAGAGAAGCAAAGCTTTTAAGCAAGAGCAAAAGAGCAAAAGAGCAATAGCATCGCAAATTTTGCATATCATACTTGATCATCTTGGATCAATTGAGCGAGTGACACGTGCCTCATACATACATAGCAAGTAGGGAATAGTAAGACGACACGTTTTGTTTCTTATTGGTTGTGCACAAGTTCGTATCACGCCCATTTGAGAAATCGTGCTAGCGTCTCTCTAGTGTTGTGCAACATGAGCGTTTTCCTTGGATTCCACATTTGGGCTCATCCTTGGTTGCACGACCCCACTTATCTATCCGTGTGTGTGTTTTCGTGTATACTCATTGCTATTGATCTACATAGTCTTACTTGCGACTTTGCGAATCTCTTTCAACATTATTGAATCTTATCTTTGGGATTGCTTGAAATTTGTGCCACTATCCTAACCTAGCTACTCCGTAAGCCTTATTGTGTAGGTGTGAGAAGGACGATCTTGGGTACCAATTCTACTATTTCTAATTGAACACTGAGTGCTTGATTCGTCTTCAACTTTTGGAAACGGTACTTGGTTTTGCCTTTCTCATTCTTCCACTTATATCTACTTGAGTGTTATGGATAGGACCATGTCGAACTTGGCCTTCGAGGAGCATGACGATGACGAGCACGACTACGCCACCAAGATGCACTTCTTCGGTGCACACAAGGCAATTACCCAAGCTCAAGATGTCTTGAACGACCGCATGGAGCAACTCGCCACCGACTTGCGCGAATCCGAGGGGCTCACACGGGACTACCTCGACACCAAGCTCTCAAGCCAAATGGAGGAGTTATGTTCCTTGATTGTCAACCGCGCTTCCTCAACTTCTGCTTCGTCCAAGCGGCGCCACTCAAGTCGCAACTCATCGGAGTATTCTTCAGGCGCAAGTCCACCACAAGCACGCTCTCATCCTAGAGACGACCGCTCCGGTCCAAGCTCTCTACAAGGTCGTCACCATCAAGCTTCGGAGAATCCATTTGTCAATGGATTGCAAGATCGACTACGAGAGCGTGGCCGTCGTCTTCAACAAGAGCAAGATCAAGAACTTTAACGGCATGAAGAAGAACAATGTCGTTGCCAAGAACAAGCTTTGGAAGCACAACGCGCCTTGCAAGAAAGCAACCTCCAAGCACGCGAAGAAAAAGAGGCCCTCCGGCATGAACGACACAAGAAGAAGCTGCTCTCCAAAAAGAGCAACAAGAAAGAAGAAACTGAGAGCGAGGACCTTGCCAACGGCCTCGAGCACAACACGTCGAGCCCAATGATGACGAAGCCCCAAGGCAACAACAACAACAACTTCAACTCGACAACAACAATGATGTGGCCCCTCCAAGACAAGGGCAATGCCAAAACAATCACAATGAAGAAGAACGCTTCGGCAAGCTCAAGTTCACCATGCCTAAGTTCTCCGGATGTAATGATCCCGAAGACTACCTCTCATGGGCGCTCAAGGTTGACAATATATTCCGTCCGCACAACTTTGAGGAAGAGAAGAAGATCGCCATGGCTTCCCTTGAGTTCCAAGCCTACATTCTCATTTGGTGGGAACAAGTGATTGAGCGAAGAAGAGAAAGAGGTGAACCTCCTATCACCACTTGGGCACAAATGAAGGACCTCATGAGAGCTCGTTTCGTGACTACACACTACAACCGTGATCTCTTCAAGAAGCTAAAACTACTCAAGCAAGGCACCAAGTCGGTAGAAGAGTAGTATCAAGAGATGGAAATTACCATGATACGAGCCAATGTCAAGGAAGATGACGAGCAAACAATGGCGCGCTTCTTGAATGGCCTCAACTACCAAGTCAAGAAAATCGCGGACTTCCAACCATACTCCAACTTACTCGAGCTAGTGCATCAAACGACCAAGGCGGAACGCCAAGTGCAAGATGACTACAAGTACTCCAAGTTCTCTTCCAAGACCTACGGCTCAAGTGCTCAAGCTTCTCCGGCCATGACGCATTCAACTACGAAACCTCCAACTACTATCGGCGACAAGTCAAGTTACAAAGACAAGATGACTTTGTCAAGCCACCCTCCGACAAGCAACTACAAATCGAAAGCTTCATCCTCTACATCGACACCGGATGCTACCACTAAATCAAGCTCCATCAAGTGTTTCACGTGCCAAGGCAGAGGCCACAAGACATATGAGTGCCCAACAAGACGCACCATGATTCTTCAAGATGATGGCACCTATGACTCTATGAGTGATGGCGAGATAGAAGCATTGGAGCACGTGGCCATGCATCGTCAAGTCAATGAAGATGAAGATTCGCAAATCTTTTGCGACAACGATCCGAGCCCCGCTCTCGTTGTTTCCATGGTTTTGACGCTCAACAACAACAAGATGAGGACCAACGTTGCCACATACTCCACACAAAAGCGGGCATCCAAGGAAAATCCGTCAAGGTCATCATCGACGGCGGAAGTTGCCACAATTTGGCAAGTGAGGACCTTTGTTCCAAGCTCGAATTGGTCAAGTAGAAGCACCCTCGCCCCTACAAGGTCCAATGGCTAAGTGATTCCGGCACTCTCCCAGTCGAACATACCGTGCAAGTTTCCTTCAAGATAGGCGCTTATGAAGACACTTTGGAGTGTGATGTGGTTCCCATGTCCGTTTGCCATCTCCTCCTTGGTATACCTTGGCAATTCGACCGCGGCGTCATCCACAATGGTCAGACCAATCACTATAGCTTCAAGATGAAGGGCAAGTAATATGTTCTTCGACCAATGACTCCAAGTCAAGTCACCACCGACAAGCAAGCTTCATCCCATTGTGGAGATAAAAGTGAGAGAGTGATCCACCTAAAAGAGAGTGAGAGCCACAAGCCAAACTTGAGCGACTCCACGATGAGGGACAAGAAAGATCTAGTTCTTTTAGCCACCAAAAGAGATTTGAGGGATGTGAGTGAGAGCCCATCGAGTGTACTTCAATTTGTGCTTGTGTGCAAAGATGAGGTCGTGAGGACTAATACTTCACAACATCTTCCTCTTGTTTTGTCTCGTTTATTCCAAGAATTCCAAGATGTTTTCCCCGATGAGCTACCTCCGGGACTACCACCAAAAAGAGGGATCGAACACCGCATCGACCTCATACACGGAGCACCGCTTCCTAACAAGGCACCCTACCGCGTCAACCCCGAAGAAACAAAGGAGATACAAAGGGACATCTTACGACTACATGGCATGCCAAAGACCATTATCTCAGACCGCGACGTCAAGTTCCTTAGCTACTTTTGGAAGACTCTATGCGCCAAGCTCGGAATCAAGCTTCTATTCTCTTCGGCATGTCATCCACAAACCGACGGCCAAACAGAGGTGACGAACCGAACGCTATCTACTCTCCTACGTGTGTTGATTAAGAAGAACTTCAAGGAATGGGAAGAATGCCTCCCCATCGCCGAGTACGCGTACAATCACACGCGTCACCTCACCACCGGCAAGTCTCCTTTTGAAGTGGTCTACGGCTTCAACCCTTTGTCCCCATTGGACATCCTTCCTCTACCACAGCAAGAGCGCGTCAACATGTACGCAAGTGCAAGGGCAAGCTACATAAAGAAGATGCAAGAAGATAAAAGGCACACGATCGAACATCAAGTGGAACGCGTCACCAACAAGCGCAACCTCAACAAGCACCCCATGGTGTTCAAGACTGGAGATCTTGTGTGGCTACACCTATGCAAGGATCGCTTCCCCGTCAAGCACAAGTCCAAGTTGCTTCCTCGAGCCGACGGACCTTTCAAGGTGTTGGAATGCTACAACAATAATGCCTACAAGATCGACATTCCATGCAACAAGTACAATGTGAGCGACATCTTTAACGTCAAAGATCTTTCCCCTTTCCATGGTGATGAAGATCTTGATCCGAGGACGGATCTTTCCCAAGGGGGGAGATGATGCGGAGTATCCCATGATCATCCCCATGGACCCATCACCAACACCCCAAGCTATACAAGGACCCATGACAAGAGCTCGTGCACGTGCCATTGGAAACGAGGTGACATCTCTCCTTTACGATTCTTCCTTTGATACTCTCGGAACTTTGATGCTACCTCAAGCAGAGAGTCTATGTGTACTCAGGTACCTCGACCACAACGGGAGCTCGGAGGCTCAAGAAGAAGAACCGCATGAACAGGAGGAGTGAAGCGCCAAGAAGAACACTCTAGCCAGCCGGGAACTTCCGGCCAGCCCGGAACCTCCGGCCAACCAATGACCCAAGGCCAACTCCGGGCGTGCAAACTCTCTAGGTAGCCCGGAACCTGTCCGGACCCTCGCCCGGAACATCTGGCCCCTGGAACTTCCAGCCCATGCACAGCCCAGCAGCCGCGAAGTGTGCCAACTCTATCCAGCCAAGAACCCGGTTGGAACCTGCTCGGAACTTCTGGCGCCCGGAACTTCCGGCCTACCTACACGACACCACTCGGGCCCGAGGCCCATGTACCCTTTCGCTCGTCTATTTCGTTCCAGACTATATATACTCTTCTCCTAGCTTTGTTTTAGGGTTAGCAATGTGTTGGCTCATAGACTAGTTGAGCATTGTTCCTTCCATATACTTCTCTTAAAGAGATTGCGACCTCTTGTTGAGAAGATCCTATGGATGTCAAGGCCCCTTCTTAGGGAAGATCCCCTCGTGTATTTCAAGACCCATCTCTCAGGAGTGGGAAGGCTACCGGTACTTGTATCTGTTCGTTGCTTTCGAACCTCGTATCTCGTGTTCGTTGGATCTAGTGGATGTGTGACTTGAGGATCGTCTTTGAGTGTTTATTTGCTCTCTTTTCCCTCCAAGTGTGAAAAGATCGGCCCTCACGGGTTTGCCCCGTATCAGCATTTGGCAGATCCAGGCACTTCTGAAGACATCACTACCTCAAAATGTAGCGGTTTCACAGTCCTCGAAACGCATCCACAGCAGATCTGTCCCAGCAGAAACGGTGCAGTCAGCTCACAGTCCGAATGCACCTAGAAGGCGTCGGCGTTCACTCCCACCGAGAGATGAAGCTCACTCGTCGCGAAGAGATCAGTATGGCGACCGTAGGCATGACAAAGTCACTCATCCACAACAGCGTGACGATTATCACCGCACCCGAACGCCCCCTCTAAGGGATGTCGCATACGAACGCCAGTCCTGTGACGACAGGCGACCGTATGAAGATGATCAGAGGCTCAGCCCCACTCGTCCGCCGGTTGAACACCGTCAGAGAGATTTCAAGGATGATGACTACCGGGAACCACCGCTGAACGAAAGATCCATTCTTGCTCAAAACCTAGTGAACAGGGGTCGATCCAACAAAGAAGGCCTCTAAAGAGATCGGCGGAGTGGGTCTAGTCCCTCCGGCCTCGAGTGTTTCAGTAGGTACATTTGGGTTGCTGACATTCCCGCCAATTACAGATCGGCAACTGGAATCGGGAAATTCAATGGCGAGTCGGAGCCGGAGACTTCGTTGTAGGATTACAAAGTGGCTATCCATATCGGCGGCGGTAACGACAATGTTGCCATGAAGCATTTGCCACAGATGTTGGAAGGGTCAGCGAGGGCTTGGCTCAATCAGATCCCTGCTGGCAGTATTTATTGTTGGGACGATCTGTTTTGAGTCTTTGTGAAGACGTTTGAAGGTACTTACAAGCGGCCTGGTGGATTGACTGAACTACAGCATTGCGTGCAGAAGAACAACGAGACTCTCCGAGAGTACATCTAGCGTTGGACCACTCTGCACAGCACTGTGGAGAACGTCACTGAACACCAAGCTATATGCGCCTTCAAAGCTGGTATCAAGTATCGTGGGCTCATCCTGAAGTTCGACTGAACGAACACTCCGACCTTGAGTTGAGTGATGGAGCTGGCTAATCGGTATGCCAACGGCGAAGAAGAAGACTGACTGATAAGCGGCAAAGGGCGGACTGGGGATCAAAACCAGTCAAACAATAATTCCACTCGGAAGCTGAAGAAAAAAGCCGGCGCGGTTAACAAAGCTGAAGCTGCGGCTTTGGTCGTGCAAGGAAAAGGCAAAGGCTCCGCGAAACATTAGAAGGAGTGGACTGCCAAAAACAAGAATAACTGTGGAGGAGGAAGTGACATTCTTGATCAGCCTTGCCAGATACATAAAAAGAAAGATGAAGATGGCAACCTGGTCCTACCGAAGCACACCACTCTGGAATGCAGATTGCTCAAGCAAACAATGCAAGGAGAGCCTTCAGAGGATAAGGATCAAGATGACAGTGACGGAGGGAATAAGCCCCCTTCAAGCTTTCCCAACGTCAAGAAAGTTTTGATGATCTTTGCAGACCTCGAGTGCAAGAGGAATTTGAAGGTGATCAGTTGGGAGGTGAGTTTGGCCATGCCGAGTATCACTAAGTATCATGATTGGGCCCAGACACCCATAACCTGCGATCACTCAGATCACCCGACCGACATTCCCACCCCTAGGCGGCAGGCGCTGGTGGTTGATCCGGCCATTGAAGGCGTCGGACAGAGCAAGGTCCTCATGGACGGTGGCACAGAACTAAATATAATATATGACATAACATTGAAGGCTATGGGCATCCCGATGTCTATGTTGAGCAAGAGCAACATGCAGTTCCACGGGGTCATCCCCAAGAAGAAGGACAGATCACTCAGCCAAATTCTTTTGGAAGTTGTCTTTGGCGAAGAGAAGAATTACAGAAAGGAAAAACTGAATTTTTAGGTGGTGGACTTCTGAAGTGCTTACCACGCCATTTTGGGTACGCCTACCTACGCATGATTCATGGCCAGACCATGTGACGTCTACCTGAATCGCAAGATGCCAGGTCCAAATGGTGTGAAAACTATCATAGGGAATCGACAAAATGCTGAAGAATGTATGCAACAAGGTTCTGTCATAGGCTCATAGCTGACGAGCAGATGGCCATGGCAAAGCTGAAAGAGTACAAGAAAGCTGTCGATACGAGTGACTTGCTAAAATCCAAGAAACCAGCAATTGGCCCTACGCTCCAGTCGGCTAGCGAGACCAAGCAAGTTCACATCCACCCGGAGGATCTGAGTGCTCAGCCCACCAGCATCTCAATGATGTTGGACATCAAATAGGAAGCCGAGCTCATCTAGTTCCTCCATGAGAACTGGGACATCTTCGCATGGAAGCCATCTGACATGTCGATTGTTTCCAGGGAGCTGGCTGAACATCGTCTCCATGTTGATCCCAAGGTGAATCCTATCAAAGAACACCTCCAATGTTCTTCCACCGAGAAGTGAAGAAATTGCATGGTTGCTGGCAACCAAATTTATCTGTGAAGTGTACCACTCTGAGTGGATCACCAACGTTGTCATGGTGCCAAAGAAAAACAATTCTCATAGGATGTGCATTGATTACAAGCTCGGGCCTATCCCAAGGATCATTTCCCTCTCCCCCAAATAGACCAGATAGTGGATTCCATTGCGGCGTGTGAGCGTTTGAGTTTTCTGGATGCGTACTCCGGTTATCACCAGATCCGAATGTATGGTCCTGATGAAATAAAAACTTCCTTCATCACCCCATTCGGGTGCTTCTGCTATATCACTATGACATTCAGACTTAGAAATGCCGGTGTGACTTTCCAGCGCATGATTCAGAAATGCTTGCAAAACCAAGTCAGTTAGAACATAGAGGCGAACATGGATGAAATCGGTGTCAAGTCTAGGAAAGGTTCCAACCACCTAGCTGACCTTTTTAAAACCTTTGTGAATCTGTGCAGATATGGAATCAAGCTCAATCCGTCCAAGTGCATTTTCAGGGTGCCAGCCGGCAAGTTACTCAGTTTCCTCGTTTCCGAGTGTGGGATTTATAATAACCCTGAGAAGATTGGTGCTATAATCTGAATGAAACAACTAGAACGTCTCCACGGCATCCAAAGGCTCACGGGTTGCCTTGCCGCCCTGAGCAGATTCATTTCAAGACTCGGCGAAAAGGCCTTTCCGCTTTACTGACTCATGAAGAAGCCGGATAAATTTGAGTGGAGGAGTGAAGCGCAAGCTGCATTCGAGGAACTCAAAACCTTGCTTTTCACCCAGCCGGTGCTTGCTGCTTCGAGGAGTAAGGAGCCAATGCTCCTCTATATTGCTTCCATGACCCAATTGGTTAGGATAGTGCTCACAGTTGAGTGTGAAGAGCAAGGAAAGACATTGAAGCCGGTGTACTACATTTTTGAAGTTTTGACTCCTTCCAAGCAAAGATACACACACTACAGGCAGCACGTCTATGGGATTTATATCACTGCAAAGAAGGTAGCCCATTACTTCTAGGAACACTCGGTCACAGTGATCAGTGATGCTCGACTAACCAAAATAATGAACAATAGTGATGCCATAGGACGAGTGGCTAAGTGGGCCATTGAACTCCTCCCTCCGAATATCAAATGTGAAGCTAAGAAAGCAATCAAGTCATAAGCCTTAGCAGATTTCCTGGCTGAGTAGTCGAGCACCAGCGGTCGGCTCTGGGCCTCCCTGAGCATTGAACCATGTTCTTCGATGGCTCTAAGATGCTCAGTGGCTCGGGGGGTGGAGTGGTCTTGGTTTCCCCCAAAGGAGATTAGCTCAGCTACGTGCTGCAGATTCACTTTGATTCCTCCAACAATGAGGCAGAATATGAAGCTCTTCTGTATGGGTTAGTGTTAGAAATATGCCCTAGAGCCAATAATAAAGTGATTATTATCATATTTCCTTGTTCATGATAATCATTTATTATCCATGCTATAATTGTATTGATCGGAAACTCAGATACATGTGTGGATACATAGACAACACTGTGTCCCCAGTGAGCCTCTACTAGACTAGCTCGTTGATCAAAGATGGTCAAGGTTTCCTGACCATAGACATAGGTTGTCATTTGATAACATGATCAAATCATTAGGAGAATGATGTGATGGACAAGACCCAACCGTAAGCATAGCAGTTGATCGTGTCAGTTTATTGCTACTCCTTTATCCATGTCAAGTATATGTTCCTACGACCATGAGATCATGCAACTCCCGGACACCGGAGGAATGCCTTGTGTATAGAACTTCACAACGTAACTGAGTGACTATAAAGGTACTCTACAGGTATCTCCGAGGGTGTCTGTTGAGTTGGCGTGGATCGAGACTGGGATTTGTCACTCCGTATGATGGTTAGGTATCTCTGGGCCCACTCGGTAATATAGCATCACAAGAAGCTTGCAAGAAATGTGACTAAGGAGGTTGTCATGGGATCTTGTATTACGGAACGAGTAAAGAGATTTTCCGGTGACGAGATTGAACTAGTTATGGAGATACCGACAATCGAATCTTGAGCAAGTAACATACCGATGGACAAAGGGAACTTCATACATGATTGATTGAATCCTTGACATCGTGGTTTGACCGATAAAGATCTTCATAGAATTTGTAGGAACCAATATGGGCATCCAGGACACGCTGTTGGTTATTGACCGTAGAGGTGTCTTGGTCATGTCTGCATAGTTCCCGAACCCGCAGGGTCTGCACACTTAACGTTCGGTGACGATTTGGTATTGTTGAGTTATATATGTTGGTGATCGAAGGTTGTTTGTAGTCCCGGATGAGATCCAGGACATCCCGAGGAGTTCTGGAATGGTCCGGAGGTAAAGATTCATATATGGGAAGTTGGTATTCGGACACCGGAATAGTTTCGGGGTTCACCGAATTTCAGCGGGAGTGCCAGAAAGGGTTCCGGGGGTTCAAGGGGGGGGGGCACCTGCCCCGGAGGACCCCATGGGCTGAGAGGGTGGTGCACCTGCCCCTGGTGGAGTGGGCGCCCTGCCTCCCATGGCCCATGCGGCCGAAGGCCAAGGGCTGGCCCTGGGGTGGCCGCCGCTCCCCTTGCCTTGGGGGCCAAGGCAGCCCCCCAGGCCGCCGCGCCCAACCCTAGGGAAACCCTAGGGCAGCCTCCCCCTCCCCCCTTGCCCCTAGATATAGTTGAGGGGAGGGAGGGCAGCTAAGACACAAGCCACGACCAGCCCTCCCTCTCCCTCTAGATTGGTTCCTCCTCTAGTTCGTCGCGCTAGAGCTTGGCGAAGCCCTGCCGGGACAGCTCCAACACCACCGCCACCACGCCGCCGTGCTGCCGAAGAACTCATCTACCTCTGCGCCCTCGCTTGCTGGATTAAGAAGGCAGAGACGTCATTGATCTGTATGTGTGCTGAACGCGAAGGTGCCATCCGTTCGGCGCTAGATCGGGACAGATCATGATTGGATCGCGGGACGGGTCATGATTTGATCGCGAAGACGTTCGACTACATCAATCGCGTTTCTTAACGCTTCCTGCTTAGCGATTTACAAGGGTATGTGGATCTACTCCGTATCATAGCTGTTGATCTCCATTGATAGATCTTGGGTGTTTGTAGGAAAAAAAATTGTTTCCCATGCAATGTTCCCCAACAGTTACGTATGGCCATTTCACTCGGCATCCGATGATTGATGGTTTACGGTGACTTATATCTGGTAGTTAACGAGGTGATGAAAGAATGGGACATTGGAAGCCCAGTAATGACAGGCTACTACGATGCAGTCAACAAATTGGAGAAAAACTTTGAAGGGCGGGAACTGTTGGGGAATGTTGCATGGGAAATAAAAAAATCCTACGCACACGCAAGATCTATCCATGTGAAAGCACAACTTCTCCCTAGGTGGTTTTGGTAATTAATAACAACATATATTTCATTGGACAAATATTTCCACCAAGTATATTTCAGGAATGTTCAATGAATGGATTGGCAAAAGGATTGTGAGGAGATTCCCTAGATGCAAGGAACATCCATTGACAACAAGCTTGAAGACTCTACATTTTACATTATGTGAGAATTCACTTTGAGTCCATAGGAAAGCCAATACTATTAAAAGGGGATGAGGTGTCTATGATGATCTGGTTGCTCAAGTGCTTAGAGATTAGCCACCAAAAATATACATGAAATTCTCCCACAAATATTCTATGCAAAAAAATATATCCAAAATCGGTGCCACCAACTATTTCCATTTGGCCCTACCGAATTTTCCCTCAGACGGTTCCCATGCCAAACCCTAAGGTCTCGGTACCACCAAGTTTTGAGAATCGGACCAACCGAGTTTTGGACCAACTCTCTGGTCAACCATTTTCAGGAAATAGTACCACCGAGTTTTGAGAATCGGACCAACCGAGTTTTTTTACCAACTCTCTGGTTAGACATTTTCAAGAATCGGTACCACCGAGATTTATATATCGTTCTCACCGAAAAGCCTAAAGTTGCCACATTTTTCACTAGTCGGTACAACTAAGTTTTTGGACCGGTGTCACCGAGTTGGGAAATAATGTTGTAACGGTTGGATTTTTGGAGATGCCTATATATACCCCTCCACCTCCTCTCACTCGTAGAGGAAGCACTCGGAACACACTTACACTTGCCCTATCCATTTTTCTGAGAGAGAACCACTTGCTCATGTGGTAAGATCAAGACCTTCCACTCCAACCATATGAATCTTGATTTCTAGCCTCCCCAAGTTGCTTTCCACATAATCAATCTCTTCTACCAAGCCAAATCTGTGAGGGAGTGAGTGTGTGTTGAGGAGACTATCTTTTCAAGCAGAAGAGCAAGGATTTCATCATTGTTACCACATCTATTACCTTTTGGAGGGTGGTGCCTCCTAGATTGGTTAGGTGTCGCTTGGGAGCCTCCTTCTTCGTGTTGTGGATTGAACCAAGAAGTTTGTACAGGCAAGGAGATCGCCTACTTCGTGATGATCTACCCATAGTGAGGCTAGTCCTTCGTGGACGGAAGTCGTGATGGAATAGACGAGGTTGCTACTTTGTGGACCCTAACGGGTGGGGCCCTCCATGGACTCTTGCGACCTCTACCCTCCGTGGGTTGAAGTCTCCATCAGTGTGGACGTACGATAGCACCACCTATCGGAACCACGGGAAAAATCTTCTTGTCATCAATTGTGCTTGATTCACCTCTCCCTACCTTTACTTTCATGTGCATGTCTTTACTTTCCGCTGCTATACTCTTAGACTTGCATGTGTAGGGTGTACTTGACTTGCTGCAATTGCTAAAACTTGCCAACATTTAAAATTGGGAAAAAGTTAGATTTTTAATCGGTCAAGTAGTCTAATCACCCCTAGACATACTTCGGATCCTACAAGTGGTATCAGAGCTTTGGTCTCCATTGCATTGGTTTCACAACCTAGGAGAGTATGGCGTCTAGTGAGGGAAGTTATGATGGAAATATGCCCTAGAGGCAATAATAAAGTTGTTATTATTTTATATTTCCTTGTTATTGATAAAGGTTTATTATTCATACTAGAATTGTATTGACCGGAAACTTAAATACATGTGTGAATACATAAACAAATACTGTGTCCCTAGTGAGCCTCTACTAGACTAGCTCGTTGATCAAAGATGGTTAAGGTTTCCTAACCATAGACATGAGTTGTCATTTGATAACGGGATCACATCATTAGGAGAATGATGTGATGGACAAGACCCATCCGTTAGCTTAGCATATGATCGTTCTGTTTATTGCTACTGCTTTCTTGAATGTCAAATACATGTTCCTCAGACCATGAGATCATGCAACTCCCGGATACCGGAGGAATACCTTGTGTGCTATCAAACGTCACAACGTAACTGGGTGATCATAAAGATGCTCTACAGGTATCTCCGAAGGTGTCCGTTGAGTTGGCATGGATCGAGACTGGGATTTGTCACTCCGTGTTTCGGAGAGGTATCTCTGGGCCCTCTCGGTAATGCACATCATAAGAAGCTTGCAAGCAAAGTGACTAAGGAGTTAGTTATGGGATGATGTATTACGGAACGAGTAAAGAGACTTGCCGGTAACGAGATTGAACTAGGTATGGAGATACCGATGATCGAATCTCGGGCAAGTAACATACCGACGGACAAAGGGAATTACGTATGTTATCATTGCGGTTCGACCGATAAGATCTTCATGGAATATGTAGGAACCAATATGAGCATCCAGGTTCCGCTATTGGTTATTGACCGGAGAGGCGTCTCAGTCATGTCTACATCATTCCCGAACCCGTAGGGTCCTCACGCTTAACGTTCGTTGACGATATAGTGTTATATGAGTTATGTGAATTGGTAACCGAATGTTGTTCGGAGTCCCGGATGAGATCCCGGACGTCACGAGGAGTCTCGGAATGGTCGAGAGGTAAAGATTTATATATGGGAAGTCATATTTTGGGTTCCGGAAAAAGGTGCAGTTTTTTCGGTATTGTACCGAGAAGCTTCCAGAAGGTTCCGGAGGATTCCGGAGGAGTCCGGAAGTCCACAAGTGGGTCCACCACGTCCCAAGGGCTGGCATGGGCTAAGGGGAGGTGCCCTGGCCTTATTGGGCCAGGCGCACCAAGTCCTCAAAAGCCCACGAAGCTAGGGAAGGAAAAAAGGGAGAGTCCTAGTAGGAATAGGATTGGACTTTGGAGTCCAAGTCCACGTGTGTACTATTCATGGTTACTGTTCACGTGGCACTATTCCTTCTACTCCAAGCCCCTACACATATATAAATAGAGGAGAGAGGGGCGCCCCAAAGGACACAACATTGTCTTAGCCGGGTGCGGCGCCCCCCTCCACAGTTCCGTCCCTCGGTCATATTTTCGCAGTGTTTGGGCGAAGCCCTGCGGAGATAGCATCACCATCACCGTCACCACGCCGTCGTGCTGCCGGAACTCATCCACTACCTCGTCGTCTTGCTGGATCAAGAAGTCGAGGACGTCACCGAGCTGAACGTGTGCTGAACGCGGAGCTGAACGTGTGAAGTTGTTCGACGATATCAACCGCGTTGTTCTAACGCTTCCGCTTATGGTCTACGAGGGTACGTAGACATACTCCCCCTCTCGTAGCTATGCATCTCCATGGATAGATCTTGCGTGTGCGTAGAAATCTTTTTGTTTTCCATGCAACGTTCCCCAACAGTGGCATCATGAGCCAGGTCTATGCGTAGATGATATGCACGAGTAGAACACAAAGAGTTGTGGGCGGTGATCGTCATACTGCTTACCACCAACGTGTTATTTTGATTCGGCGGTATTGTAAGATGAAGCGGCCCGGACCAACCTTACATGTCCACGTACATGAGACCGGTTCCATCGACAGACATGCAACTTGTTTTACATAAAGGTGGCTGGCGGGTGTCTGTTTCTCCTACTTTAGTTGAATCGAATTTGACTGCGGCCGGTCCTTGTTGAAGGTTAAAACAGCAAACTTGATAAATCACCGTTGTGGTTTTGTGCCGTAGGTAAGAACGGTTCTTGCTAGAAGCCCGTAGCAGCCACATAAAACTTGCAACAACAAAGTAGAGGGCGTCTAACTTGTTTTTGCAGGGTATGCTGTGATGTGATATGGTCAAGACATGATGTGATATACGTTATTGTATGAGATGATCATGTTTTGTAATTTATCGGCAACCGGCAGGAGCCTTATGGTTGTCTCATTATTGTATGAAATGCAAGCACCATGTAATTGCTTTACTTTATCGCTATGCGTTAGCAATAGTTGTAGAAGCAATAGTTGGCGAGACGACCACGACGCAACGATGGAGATCAAGGTGTCGAGCTAGTGACGATGGAGATCATGACGATGCTTTGGAGATGGAGATCAAAAGCACAAGATGATGGCCATATCATGTCACATATTTTGATTGCATGTGATGTTTATCCTTTATGCATCTTATTTTGCTTAGAATGACGATAGCATTATAAGATGATCCCTTCACTAAATTTCAAGATAAAAGTGGTCTCCCCGAGTATGCACCGTTGCTAAAGTTCGTCGTTTCGAAGCACCTCGTGATGATCGGGTGTGATAGATTCTACGTTCACATACAACGGGTGTAAGCCAGTTTTACACAAGCAGAATACTTGGGTTAAACTTGACAAGCCTAGCATATATAGACATGGTCTCGGAACACTGGAGACCGAAAGGTCGAACATGAGTCATATAGTAGATATGATCAACATGGAGATGTTCACCATTGATGACTATCCCATCTCACGTGATGATCGGACATGGGCTAGTTGATTTGGATCATGTATCACTTAGTTAACTTGAGGGATGTTAATTTAAGTGGGAGTTCATTAGTAATTTGATTAATTGAACTTAATTTATCTTGAACTTAGTCTTGATAGTTTCTTTGCATATCTATGTTGTAGATAAATGGCCCGTGCTACTGTTCCGTTGAATTTTAATGCGTTCCTAGAGAAAGCTAAGTTGAAAGATGATGGTAGCAACTACACGGACTAGGGTCCGTAACTTGAGGATTATCCTCATTGCTGCACAGAAGAATTATGTCCTTGATGCACCGCTAGGTGATGGACCTGCTGCAGGAGCTGCTGCAGACGTTGTGAACGCCTGGCAGGCTCGATCTGATGACTACTCGATAGTTCAGTGTGCCATGCTCTACGGCTTAGAACCGGGACTGCAAAAGTGTTTTGAACGCCACGGAGCATATGAGATGTTCCAAGAGCTGAAATTGATATTTCAAGCTAATGCCCGGGTTGAGAGATATGAAGTCTCCAACAAGTTCTTTAGCTGTAAGATGGAGGAGAACAGTTCTGTCAGTGAACACATACTCAGAATGTCTGGGTACCACAACCACTTGACTCAACTGGGAATTGATCTTCCGGTTGAGAGTGTTATTGACAGAGTTCTTCAGTCACTGCCACCAAGCTATAAAGGCTTCGTGATGAACTATAATATGCAAGGGATGGAGAAGACAATTCCCGAGCTCTTCGCAATGCGGAAATCAGCGGAGGTAGAAATCAAGAAGGAGCATCAAGTGTTGATGGTTAACAAAACCACTAGTTTCAAGAAAAAGGGCAAGGGAAAGAAGGGGAACTTCAAGAAGAACGGCAAGCAAGTTGCCGCTCCCACAAAGAAACCCAAAGCTGGACCCTGGCCTGAAACAGAGTGCTTCTACTGCAAAGGGACTGGTCACTGGAAGCGGAACTGCCCCAAGTATTTGGCGGATAAGAAGGATGGCAAAGTGAGCAAAGGTATATTTGATATACATGTTATTGATGTGTTCCTCACTAATGCTCGCAGTAGCGCCTGGGTATTTTATACTGGTTTGGTTGCTCATATTTGTAACTCGAAGCAGGAGCTACGGAATAAGCAAAGATTGGCTAAGGACGAGGTGACGATGCGCGTCGGGAATGGTTCCAAGGTTGATGTGATCGCCGTCGGCACGCTACCTCTACATCTACCTTCGGGATTAGTTTTAGACCTCAATAATTGTTATTTGGTGCCAGCGTTGAGCATGAACATTATATCTGGATCTTGTTTATTGCGAGATGGTTATTCATTTAAGTCAGAGAATAATGGTTGTTCTATTTATATGAGTAACATCTTTTATGGTCACGCACCTTTTGTGAATGGTCTATTCTTGTTGAATCTCGATCGTAGTGATACACATATTCATAATATTGATGCCAAAAGATGCAAAGTTGATAATGATAGTGCAACATACTTGTGGCACTGCCATTTAGGTCATATTGGTGTAAAGCGCATGAAGAAACTCCATGCGGATGGACTTTTGGAATCTCTTGATTATGAATCATTTGATACTTCGAACCATGCCTCATGGGCAAGATGACTAAAACTCCGTTCTCCGGAACAATGGAGCGAGCTACTGATTTGTTGGACATAATACATACCGATGTATGCGGTCCGATGAATGTTGAAGCACGCGGCGGGTATCGTTATTTTCTAACCTTCACGGATGATTTGAGTAGATATGGGTATATCTACTTGATGAAACACAAGTCTGAAACATTTGAAAAGTTCAAAGAATTTCAGAGTGAAGTAGAGAATCATCGTAACAAGAAAATAAAGTTTCTACGATCTGATCGCAGAGGCGAATATTTGAGTTACGAGTTTGGCCTTCATTTAAGAAAATGTGGAATTGTTTCACAACTCACGCCACCTGGAACACCACAGCGTAATGGTGTGTCCGAACGTCGTAACCGTACTTTATTGGATATGGTGCGTTCTATGATGTCTCTTACCGATTTGCCACTATCATTTTGGGGTTATGCATTAGAGACAGCTGCATTCACGTTAAATAGGGCACCGTCTAAATCCGTTGAGACGACACCATATGAACTATGGTTTGGCAAGAAACCTAAGCTGTCGTTTCTTAAAGTTTGGGGATGCGATGCTTATGTGAAAAAGCTTCAACCTGATAAGCTCGAACCCAAAGCGGAGAAGTGCGTCTTCATAGGATACCCTAAAGAAATAATTGGGTACACCTTCTACCACAGATCCGAAGGCAAGGTCTTTGTTGCCAAGAATGGGTCCTTTCTAGAGAAGGAGTTTCTCTCAAAAGAAGTGAGTGGGAGGAAAGTAGAACTTGATGAGGTAATTGTACCTTCTCTCGAATTGGAAAGTAGCTCATCAGAGAAAACCGTTCCCGTGATGCCTACACCAATAAGAGAGGAAGATAATGATAAAGATCATGAAACTTCAAATCAAGTTACTACTGAACTTCGTAGGTCGACCAAAGTACGTTCCGCACCAGAGTGGTATGGTAATCCTGTTCTGGAAGTTATGTTGTTAGACAACAGCGAACCTACGAACTATGAAGAAGCTATGATAAGCCCGGATTCCGACAAATGGCTTGAGGCCATGAAATCTGAGATATGATCCATGTATGAGAACAAAGTGTGGACTTTGGTGGACTTGCCCGATGATCGGCAATCCATTGAGAATAAATGGATTTTTAAGAGGAAGACATATGCTGATGGTAATATCACTATCTACAAAGCTCGACTTGTCGCGAAAGGTTTTCGACAAGTTCAAGGGGTTGACTACGATGAGACTTTCTCACCCGTAGCGATGCTTAAGTCTGTCCGAATCATGTTAGCAATTGCCGCATTTTATGATTATGAAATCTGGCAAATGGATGTCAAAACTGCATTCCTTAATGGTTTTCTCAAAGAAGAGTTTGTATATGATGCAACCAGAAGGTTTTGTCGATCCTAAGGGTGCTAACAAAGTGTGCAAGCTCCAGCGATCCATCTATGGACTGGTGCAAGCATCTCGGAGTTGGAATATACGCTTTGATGAGGTGATCAAAGCATATGTTTTTGTACAGACTTACGGTGAAGCCTGTATTTACAAGAAAGTGAGTGGGAGCTCTGTAGCATTTCTAATATTATATGTGGATGACATATTGTTGATTGGAAATGATATAGAATTTCTGGATGGCATAAAGGGATACTTGAATAAGAATTTTTCAATGAAAGACCTCGGTGAAGCTGCTTATATATTGGGCATCAAGATCTATAGGGATAGATCAAGACGCTTGATAGGACTTTCACAAAGCACATACCTTGACAAAGTTTTGAAGAAGTTCAAAATGGATCAGTCAAAGAAAGGGTTCTTGCCTGTCTTGCAAGGTGTGAAGTTGAGTCAGACTCAATGCCCGACCACGGCAGAAGATATAGAGAAAATGAAAGTCATTCCCTATGCCTCAGCCATAGGTTCTATTATGTATGCCATGCTGTGTACCAGACCTGATGTGTGCCTTGCCATAAGTTTGGCAGGGAGGTACCAGAGTAATCCAGGAGTGGATCACTGGACAACGGTCAAGAATATCCTGAAGTACCGGAAAAGGACCAAGGACATGTTTCTCGTTTATGGAGGTGATGAAGAGCTCGTCATAAAGGGTTACGTCGATGCAAGCTTCGACACTGATCCGGATGACTCTAAGTCACAAACCGGATACGTATTTATATTAAATGGTGGAGCTGTCAGTTGGTGCAGTTCCAAGCAGAGCGTCGTGGCGGGATCTACGTGTGAAGCGGAATACATAGCTGCTTCGGAAGCAGCACATGAAGGAGTCTGGATGAAGGAGTTCATATCCGATCTAGGTGTAATACCTAGTGTATCGGGTCCAATGACAATCTTTTGTGACAACACTGGAGCAATTGCCATAGCCAAGCAGCCCAGGTTTCACAAGAAGACCAAACACATCAAGAGACGCTTCAACTCCATTCGTGAATATGTCAAGGATGGAGACATAGAAATTTGCAAAGTACACACGGATCTGAATGTGGCAGACCCGTTGACTAAGCCTCTTCCACGAGCAAAACATGATCAGCACCAAGACTCCATGGGTGTTAGATTCATTACTATGTAATCTAGATTACTGACTCTAGTGCAAGTGGGAGACTGATGGAAATATGCCCTAGAGGCAATAATAAAATTGTTATTATTTTATATTTCCTTGTTCATGATAAAGGTTTATTATTCATGCTAGAATTGTATTGACCGGAAACTTAAATACATGTGTGAATACATAAACAAATACCGTGTCCCTAGTGAGCCTCTACTAGACTAGCTCGTTGATCAAAGATGGTTAAGGTTTCCTAACCATAGACATGAGTTGTCATTTGATAACGGGATCACATTATTAGGAGAATGATGTGATGGACAAGACCCATCCGTTAGCTTAGCATATGATTGTTCTGTTTATTGCTACTGCATTCTTGAATGTCAAATACATGTTCCTCAGACCATGAGATCATGCAACTCCCGGATACCGGAGGAATACCTTGTGTGCTATCAAACGTCACAACGTAACTGGGTGATCATAAAGATGCTCTACAGGTATCTCCGAAGGTGTCCGTTGAGTTGGCATGGATCGAGACTGGGATTTGTCACTTCGTGTTTCGGAGAGGTATCTCTGGGCCCTCTCGGTAATGCACATCATAAGAAGCTTGCAAGCAAAGTGACTAAGGAGTTAGTTATGGGATGATGTATTACGGAACGAGTAAAGAGACTTGCCGGTAACGAGATTGAACTAGGTATGGAGATACCGACGATCGAATCTTGGGCAAGTAGCATACCGACGGACAAAGGGAATTACGTATGTTATCATTGCGGTTCGACCGATAAGATCTTCGTGGAATATGTAGGAACCAATATGAGCATCCAGGTTCCGCTATTGGTTATTGACCGGAGAGGCGTCTCAGTCATGTCTACATCATTCCCGAACCCGTAGGGTCCGCACGCTTAACGTTCGTTGACGATATAGTGTTATATGAGTTATGTGAATTGGTAACCGAATGTTGTTCGGAGTCCCGGATGAGATCCCGGACGTCACGAGGAGTCTCGGAATGGTCGAGAGGTAAAGATTTATATATGGGAAGTCATATTTTGGGTTCCGGAAAAAGGTGCAGTTTTTTCGGTATTGTACCGAGAAGCTTCCAGAAGGTTCCGGAGGATTCCGGAGGAGTCCGGAAGTCCACAAGTGGGTCCACCACGTCCCAAGGGCTGGCATGGGCTAAGGGGAGGCGCCCTGGCCTTATTGGGCCAGGCGCACCAAGTCCTCAAAAGCCCACACAGCTAGGGAAGGAAAAAAGGGAGAGTCCTAGTAGGAATAGGATTGGACTTTGGAGTCCAAGTCCACGTGTGTACTATTCATGGTTACTGTTCACGTGGCACTATTCCTTCTACTCCAAGCCCCTACACATATATAAATAGAGGAGAGAGGGGCGCCCCAAAGGACACAACATTGTCTTAGCCGGGTGCGACGCCCCCCTCCACAGTTCCGTCCCTCGGTCATATTTTTGCAGTGTTTGGGCGAAGCCCTGCGGAGATAGCATCACCATCACCGTCACCACGCCGTCGTGCTGCCGGAACTCATCCACTACCTCGCCGTCTTGCTGGATCAAGAAGTCGAGGACGTCACCGAGCTGAACGTGTGCTGAACGCGGAGGTGCCGTACGTTCGGTGCTCGGTCGGTTGGATCGTGAAGTTGTTCGACGACATCAACCGCGTTGTTCTAACGCTTCCGCTTATGGTCTACGAGGGTACGTAGACATACTCCCCCTCTCGTAGCTATGCATCTCCATGGACAGATCTTGCGTGTGCGTAGAATTTTTTTTGTTTTCCATGCAACGTTCCCCAACAAGTTATCATTGTAGAGGTCCATATTTTGATGGTACAAACTTTGCTAGTTGGAAGCATAAAATGAAAATGCATATTCTTGGTCATAACCCCGTAGTATGGGCTGTTGTTCGCGTTGGCTTGCAAGGTGAATTCTTTGGAGATGGAAAGGAACCGGATCGTGAAGCGATCGCGGAAGAATTGAAGATGTTGCAATACAACGCTCAAGCATGCGACAATCTATTCTACTGCTTATGCCCCGAAGAATTCAACAAGATAAGCCGTCTTGAGAATGCAAAAGAGATTTGGGATACTTTGGTTGATATGCACGAAGGTACCGAATCCATCAGGGAATCTAAATTGGATGTGCTACAAAGTCAACTTGAAAAGTTCAAGATGAAGGATGGTGAAGGAGTCGCGGAAATGTACTCTACGCTTGCTCTCATCACAAATGAGATTACCGACTTAGGAAGTGAAGAGATGACCGACAAATTCATTATCAAGAAGATCCTTAGAGCCTTGTAAGGAAAGTATGACACCGTGTGCACATTGATCCAAATGATGCCAAACTACAAAGATCTCAAGCCTACGGAAGTCATTGGAAGGATTGTTTCTCATGAGATGTCACTCAAGGACAAAGAAGAACTCCAGACCAAGTCAAGCGGTGCATACAAAGCTACAAGTGACACTCCCGCTACTTCAAGTGACAACCTTGTTACAAATGAAGAAATAAGCCTCATGGTCAAGAAGTTCAACAAGTTCTACAAGAGTAGAGGCAAAGAGAGAAGCTTCAATTCAAGATATGTAGAGAAGCGTTCCTCTAGTCGTGACCGGAATTGTTAGAATTGTGGAAGGCCCAGACACTATTCCAATGAGTGCACGATCCCCCACAAAAGAAGAGAAGAGTCACCTAGAAGACGAAGCTCAAGAGATGAATCACCTCGTAGAGAGAGAAGGAGTGGAGAAGATCGCTATGAACGAAGACCCTCCCGGAGAAGCAAGGACTTGGAGAAGCTACCACAAGTACACCAAGAGCTACACAAGAAGAAGACATCAAGCTCATGTTGGTGAATGGGTTTCCGGCTCCGATTCCGACAACCAATCCGAGAGAAGCTACCACTCCAACTCCGACTATAGTCAAGATGAAGGTGTTGCCGGATTAGCACTTGTAACCTCCAACTCCTATGACATATTTGATTCACCAAATGAAGGAATTGGAAGTTGCTTCATGGCTAAAGGCCCCAAGGTATCACACCCCGAATACATTGACTTCAATAGTGATGAGGATGATTTATTAGGAGATAATGACTTGCTCTGTGATAAAACTAGTGATGTTAGTCAAAATGAACTTGATAATACACATGCTAATCAAGATAAGTCGTATGATGATGATAAGAAGGAGATTGAGCGTCTAACTAAAGAACTAAACACTCTTAAGTTAGCTCATGAATCTACTCAAGAAGATCATAGAGAGCTCTTAAGAACTCATGAGAAGCTACGCTTAGAGAAGCTAAATTTAGAGCAAGAACATGAGTTTCTTAAAGCTATGAATGACGATCTTCGAAAGAAGAGTTCTTCTTATCTTGCCAAATGGTTACTCGTGTTCACATTTATTCCGCAAGTTAAATCTAAGCAAACTAGTAACAAAGGCAAGAAAGGTTCTTCATCTAGTAGCAACAATACTAATGTTAAATCCAATATGTTGCTTCTAGTAGCTCTATTGATTCCACTAATGATTCTCTTAGCCAAGTTACACTTGAGCAAGAAAACAATTTATTGAAAGGGATTATAGAGAAAGGTGTCTACAAAAGTCTTGCTGGATGTAAGCAATTTGAGGAGATTGTACGCAAGCATGGAGGATACCGGAAGAACCAAGGCATTGGCTACTTCAACGCCAATGGAGTTGAATGGGAAGAAGGTCAATACCCCAAGCCGAAGTTTGTTCCTCAAAGGGAGAAGTATGAACCTACTCTCCCTAAGGAAACAAAAGCTCAAGATGACCTTCCACCACAAGACCACAAGCTCAAGGGCAAGGACAAGCTTCAAGAGGAGATTGACACATTTGAAGATGAATCCCTAGCCATGGTCAAGTGGGTTCCCAAGGCTACTACAAGCTCTACTTCATCAAGTGCTACTTCAACTCCAAGGATTCCCATCAATTTGATGTGGGTCCCAAAGAAGAAGAACTAGAGAAGTTCTTGAGGGGTGACTCCGCCAATGAAATTCACTCACATTCATTTTTGGCAAGGATTATTTACAATCAACTCCAACCTTATGCAATAGGTCAAGGAGTCACAAACCCCTCATAGGTAAGCAAGGGACAAGGTAATTAAAGAATCAATGGAGATCATCTATTTGTGCTTCACTCCATGTCCATAGATATCCTTATATTTGTTCCTTGTATGGGACTAACCCGTGTAGGTGAGAAGAGTACGAAACAACAAGGATTGCTCCCAACTCAAGATGATCTTCATCAACAATGAGTATCCACCACTACATCACCTACATGAAGTCTCCATTGACAAAACCCAAGGTTAGTTTATCCCTCTTAGGGGGGATGTCACATCAAGGGGGAGCTTTAGTCTAAGACTTGAGTTAAAGCATCTCATAAGATGTGACGACATTGAATGCTTTATGTAAAAGTGGTAAGCCCACTTGTGCTTAAACGATGAGTATGACCTATCATCAAGTACTCTTACTTGGATCCTAAGTCAATATACTCATATATAGATGACTCCGTCATCGCCAAAGTGCTTGGTAGATACTAGAGTAGTTGTGCATGTTTGCCATGATTTCTATTGACATCTTATTGTGTGAGCATGTTGGTATGCATATATTTTCTCATTCGAGGATATCCAATTATTCTTATTTGGCTTTTATTTTCATTGGCCAATTGGATATACAAGAATGCCCAAGTACCCTCCTCTAGCTATCTATGCTTTCTCGTCTCAAATTCTATTCATGCTTCATCACAAAATTTGAGGAAGCACTTCTCGGACCCTTTGTGTGAGGACCACTCGGAGTTCCGTTTCGACAAGAGCTGACTTCCAAAACCACCCATGTGCAACTTGGTGTAACCAATTCCACAATTTCGGTTCCACCGAACCACTAGGGTTGATCTGGTTTTTGTCCTCGGTACCACCGATTTCTCCATCTCGGTCTCACCTAGTTTCACTGTAACCTGGCAGTTAAGAAACTCGGTGGCACCAAAATGTTTCTATCGGTGTCACCGACAGTAAGGGGATATATATCCAGCGGACCCGATTTTTGAAATTCACTCTTCAAACGTCGTCCTCTGCAAACCCCAGCTGCCACGCTCGAGTCTCCGGACGTCCCCCTCGTCTCCCGTGCGCCCTCGCCGCATGAGTCCTTCACCGTTGATGGGAATCTTCATCGAATTAGGGTAAAGATCTCGCCCCTCTTGCACTCCCTGTCCAAATCTTGCGCATTAGGTTTTCATTTGTCTTCATGCCACGGATTCCTCAACTTCTATCCACAAGAAATCCCGTAGAGATTATGTGTGTCTCGACGTTCCCGAGTCAGGATGAATCGGTCTCACCGATTTGTGGATTAGGGTTACTGAGAACACTCTCGGTGAAACCGAGTTGCTTGTTTCAGAGCAACCGAAGTGAGTGGCCAAGTTTCTGTTGAGGAGAGTGTACGTCTCGGTGGCTCCGAAATTTTTGACTCGGTGGAACCAAAACACACTAAGCTGAAAATTAAATTTAAGAATTTGAGTTCAAATTTTCAAAAACCCTGTGTGTTTTGTGATGCTCATCCCTTCTACTCATCTATATTTATTCACAGGGACAGTATGCCATGCTCAGAGGACAGTGACAACAACTTCAGAGAACAAAGTGTTGACTTGGATGCTGGCACTAGCCCAGAAGCTAGTTCTTCATCTTCAAAGGATCCAGGCACCCCCAGTTCTCATGGGCTGCCCAAGGCTGCCACAAAGGCCAGGAAGAAGCTTAATTCAGATGAAGAGGACTCAGATTTTGTGCCAGAAGAGGTTCTAGCCAAGAAGCAGCAAGAGAAGAAAGAAAAAGCTGCTAGGAAATCTACAAATGAGGCCACTTCTTCTAAGAGGCCAGTCAAGAAAGAGTATGCTAGTTCTGAAGCTGCAAGAGAACCAGAGAGTGCTAGGGCTGCTATGACTTCAAAGTCTATTCCCAAGAAGGCAGGCCAGAAGAGAGTGAGGAAGAAGACTGTTTGTGCTATTGTTCACCCCTCCACTCCAGAATATCTTGATGAAGAGGAGGAAGAGGAAGAGGAAGAGGAAGAGGAAGAGGAAGAACCAGCTGCACAACCTCCTCCCTCCAAGAAGAAGAAGCTGATGGCTGATACAATGACTAGTCAGGCTGCATCTAAAGCCAAGCCATCTGCTGCCAAGAAGCCATCTGCCCCCAAGTCCAAGAAGACTACCAGAGACATTCCTCTTACAGAGAAGAATAAGAGATCTTCCACCATGGAAGAAGAGGAAGATGCTTCATTGCTGAGGAAGCTGAGACCCCATGTGCCTGAACACAACGATGATCACCCAGTTGTTGAGGACATGAAGAAGAGAAAGGACTCTGAACTGAGGAAATGGAGAGCTGATGATCCATATGCCACAAGGAGGAGAACTGTTGTAGATGCTCGCTTCCACACCAAGGAGCAGCAAGATTTTTATGAGACTGTCTTCTTAGACAAGAGTCCTGCAGTCAGTGACATGAGATATGTGGACTGGAAATACATTAAGGAGAATGAAGACTATTTTCCTCATGTGCTAGAGAACTTCAAGGCCATTGACATAGATGCTTTTGTTGGCAGAGAGTTCACTGCATGCAACGATGAGATGATTTTGCAGTTTTACTCTACAACTCATTTCTATCCAGATGGAAGGATAGTTTGGATGACTGAAGGCACTAGGTACCAAGCTATAGTTGATGAGTGGGCTACCATCTTAGGAGCTCCACATGTGCAAGAGGGAGATCTTGATGTCTATTCTGAGGCCAAGATGAATCACAACACCATGGCCAATATGTACAATCCTATCCCTGCTGTCTATGTGGAGACACACAAGTTTGACTGTGTCTACTTTTTGCAAGCTGGATTACCCACTACCAACACCATCACGAGATATACTTTGATGCCAAAGTTTGGAGATGACAAGATGATTAGGGGTTACTCCATCAACATGATGCATCATGTAGACACCCACAAAAGATTCCGAGTGATGGATTTGATTGTTGAGACAATCAACAGGACATCTGCTGATCAGAAGAGATCATGTGGATATGGTCCATACATTCAGATGCTTATCAATTCCAAAGTTGGAAAGAGCTTATATGCACTTGATCATCCACACCTGCCACTATTGCCAGAGTTCGAGGACAACATTGTGGTGATGGATCCTTCCCATCCCACTTCAGCTACTGCACAGGCAGATGCAGAGGCAGCTAGAGCCACTAGTGCTCAGGTTCCATGGACGAAGAGCGATCAAATATCCTTTATCATCAACTCTCTCCAAGGGATCGAGAAGAATGTGGGTGAGATCCTCAAGAACCAGAAGAGTCTTCAGAGGATTGTGGAGACAAAGTTTCATGCTCTAGACAACAAGGTTGATGAGCTGACAGTGACTGTCAATGAGCTGAAACGGGAAGTGGATGCAGTGCCCAGTCCTCACTCCAGTGATGATGATAGTCCTCCTCTCCGGCCTAGCACTCAGTTCAAGACTCAAGCCAGATCGTCTACAGTGCCTTCTCCAGCGTTGAGGCCTTCCTCGTCAGCACCAGCTACTACTCCTTCAGCTCCTTCTGCACCTTTGGCATCTACTCCACCACCTGAGAGGACTTCAGCTGAAGCATTCGCCGACGCCCTTCTCTCAACTCCTTCAACTGCTACAGGAGGAGATCAAGCCCAGAGAGACGATTAGTTCTACATACTTTGAAGTTTTTGGTAACTTATTGCCAAAGGGGGAGAAGTGTATAGATCATAGGGCTTCGAGAGAGAGTGTCTTGCATTTTGTTGACTCTCTATGTTTTAAAAACATTTGGTTTTTCGCATGGTTGTTCTTAAACTTCGTTGTGTTTGATCATACACTTGCTTGATGATGCTACTATTTCCTATCCATGTGATGTTAATATTATGATCATTCATTCGTTCTTGGTGTCATGTGCATTGTAATCCATTCATATCATCTATGCGCACCACCAAGTCGTATGTGACATGAAAGAGTTACCCACACTCCTAATCGATTGTGCATTTGCATTTAAACGCAAATTTTAAATAGAGCACAAATTTAAGGGGAGCTCTTACTTATCACATACTTCTCAAAGTGACGATGCTACTCATTGTTTTATCCCTATCGAAGCTTTGATCTATATGTTATCATCAATTACCAAAAAGGGGGAGATTGAAAGCACAACTTCTCCCTAGGTGGTTTTGGTAATTAATAACAACATATATTTTATTGGACAAATATTTCCACCAAGTATATTTCAGGAAATTTCAATGAATGGATTGGCAAAAGGATTGTGAGGAGATTCCCTAGATGCAAGGAACATCCATTGACAACAAGCTTGAAGACTCTACATTTTACTGTATGTGAGAAATCACTTTGAGTCCATAGGAGAGCCAATACTATTAATAGGGGATGAGGTGTTTATGATGATCTGGTTGCTCAAGTGCTTAGAGATTAGCCACCAAAAATATACATGAAATTCTCCCACATATATTCTGTCCAAAACAAAATATCCAAAATCATTGCCACCAACTATTTCCATTTGGCCCTACTGAGTTTTCCCTTAGATAGTTCCCATGCCAAACCCTAAGGTCTCGGTACCACCAAGTTTTCAGAATCAGACCAGTCGAGTTTTGGACTAACTCTCTGGTTAGCCATTTTTCAGGAATCGGTACCACTGAGTTTTGAGAATCAGACCAACCGAGTTTTTGGACCAACTCTCTGGTTAGACATTTTCAAGAATCGATACCACCGAGATTTATATATCGGTCTCACCGCAAAGCCTAAAGTTGCCACAATTTGCACTAGTCAGTACAACCGAGTTTTTGTACCGGTGTCACCGAGTTGGGCAATAATGTTGTAACGGTTGGATTTTTGGAGATGCCTATACATACCCCTCCACCTCCTCTCACTCGTAGAGGAAGCACTCAGAACACACTTACACTTGCCCTATCAATTTTTCTAAGAGAGAACCACGTGCCCATGTGTTGAGATCAAGACCTTCCACTC
The DNA here is from genome assembly GCA_039707655.1 of Elymus sibiricus. Lineage (NCBI taxonomy): Eukaryota > Viridiplantae > Streptophyta > Magnoliopsida > Poales > Poaceae > Elymus > Elymus sibiricus. The sequence goes on along the minus strand of CM077667.1, from coordinate 243,128,414 downwards.
CAACCATATAAATCTTGATTTCTAGCCTCCCCAAGTTGCTTGCTACCCAATCAATCTCTTCTACCAAGCCAAATCTATGAGAGAGTGATTGTGTGTTGAGGAGACTATCTTTTGAAGCACAAGAGCAAGGATTTCATCATTGTTACCACATCTATTACATTTTGGAGGGTGCTGCCTCCTAGATTGGTTAGGTGTCGCTTGGGAGCCTCCTTCGTGTTGTGGAGTTGAACCAAGAAGTTTGTACGGGCAGGGAGATCGCCTACTTCGTGAAGATCTACCCATAGTGAGCCTAGTCCTTCGTGGACAGAATCCACGATGGAATAGACGAGGTTGCTACTTTGTGGACTCTAACGGGTGGAGCCCTCCATGGACTCTCGCGACCGCTACCCTCCATGGGTTGAAGTCTCCATCAGTGTGGACGTATGACAGCACCCCCTATCGGAACCATGGGAAAAAAATCTGCTTGTCATCAATTGCGTTTGATTCTCCTCTCCCTACCTTTACTTTCATGTGCATGTCTTTACTTTCCGCTGCTATACTCTTAGACTTGCATGTGTAGGGTGTACTTGACTTGCTACAATTGCTAAAACTTGCCAACATTTAAAATTGGGAAAAAGTTAGATTTTTAATTGGTCAAGTAGTCTAATCACCCCTCCCTCTAGACATCTTCGGATCCTACACCATGGAGATGCATAGCTTCATGATCACCATCATTAGCTTCCTCCTCAATTGGTGTAGGCATCACAGGAACATCTTTTTGCGTCGTTCTACTCTCTAATTGAAGTGACGGTTCAATAACCTCATCAAGTACCTTCCTCCCGCTCAATTCTTTCGAGAGAAACTCCTTCTCTAGAAAGGATACATTCTTGGCAACAAAGACTTTGCCTTCGGATCTGAAATAGAAGGTGTACCCAATTGTTTCCTTAGGGTATCCTACAAAGACACACTTCTCTGTTTTGGGTTCGAACTTATCAGGCTGAAGCCTTTTGACATAAGCGTCGCAGCCCCAAACTTTAAGAAACAACAGTTTAGGTTTCTTGCCAAACCATAATCCATACGGTGTCGTCTCAACGGATTGGGATGGTGCCCTATTTAAAGTGAATGCAGCTGTCTCTAATGCATAACCCCAAAACGATAGTGGGAAATCAGTAAGAGACATCATAGATCGCACCATATCCAATAGAGTACGATTACGATGCTCGGACACACCATTACGATGTGGAGTTCCAGGTGGCTTGAGCGGTGAAACAATTTTACATTTATTAAATGCATACCAAACTCATAACTCAAATATTCTCCACCACGATCAGATCGTAGATACTTTATCTTCTTCTGATGATGATTCGCAACTTCACTCTGAAATTTCTTAAACTTTTCAAATGTTTCAGACTTGTGTTTCATTAAGTAAATATACCCATATCTACTTAAATCATTAGTGAAGGTAAGAAAATAGCGATATCCACCGCGCGCTTTAGCACTCATTGGACCGCACACATTAGTATGTATGATTTCCAACAAGTCACTTGCCCGCTCCATTGTTCCAGAAAATGGGGTTTTCGTCATCTTGCCAATGAGGCATGGTTCGCATGTATCAAGCGATTCAAAATCGAGTGATTCCAAAATTCCATCAGCATGGAGTTTCTTCATGCGCTTTACACCAATGTGACCTAAGCGGTAGTGCCACAAGAAAGTGGTACTATCATTATTAACTTTGCATCTTTTGGCAGCAATGTTATGAACATGTGTATGACTATGATCGAAATTCAACAAGAATAAACCATTCAAATTAGGTGCAATTCCGCTACTACGAGAGCTAGTAGCCAACCTTCTTATCAGCCAGGTACTTGGGGCAATTCCGCTTCCAGTGGCCAGTCACCTTACTGTAGAAGCCCTCAGTATCAGGCTTGGGTCCAGCCTTGGGTTTCTTCATAGGAGAGGCAACTTGCTTGCCATTCTTCCTGAAGTTTTGCTTCTTTCCCTTTCCTTTCTTGAAACTAGTGGTTTACTCACCATCAACACTTGATGCTCCTTCTTGATTTCTGCTTCCGCGAATTTCAGCATCGCGAATAGCTACCAATCCAGAGGAGATGAAGGAGATTATGCGTCAAGTACAGTAGCTGCTCGACAAAGGTTATATACGTGAATCCCTTAGTCCTTGTGTTGTTCCTATTATTCTAGTGCCGAAAAAGGATGGTACATCGCGTATGTGTGTTGATTGTAGAGGAATTAATGATATTACTATATGTTATCGTCATTCTATTCCTAGGCTATATGATATGCTTGATGAATTAAGTGGCTCTACAATTTTCTCCAAAGTTGATTTGCATAGTGGATACCATCAAATTCGTATGAAATTGGGAGATGAATGGAAAACAACATTTAAAACTAAGTTTGGATTATATTAGTGGTTAGTCATGCCTTTTGGGTTAACTAATGCACCTAGCACTTTCATGAGATTAATGAACGAGGTTTTACGTGCTTTCATTGGACGATTTGTGGTAGTCTATTTTGATGATATACTGATTTATAGTAGATCTTTGGAGGAACACTTGGAACATTTACGTGTTGTTTTTATTGCTCTACGTGATGCACGTTTGTTTGGTAACCTTGGGAAGTGCACCTTTTGCATCGACCGAGTATCTTTCTTGGCTATGTTGTTACTCCACAGGGAATTGAAGTTGATAAAGCCAAGATTGAAGCTATTGAGAGTTGGCCGCAGCCCAAAACGGTCACACAAGTGAGGAGTTTTCTTGGCCTCGCTGGTTTCTATAGGCGTTTTGTGAGAGATTTCAGCACCATTGCTGAACCTCTCAATGAGCTTACAAAGAAGCATGTGCCTTTTGTTTGAGGCACCGCACAGGAAGAAGCCATCACGGTGTTGAAAGATAAGTTAACACATGCTCCCTTACTCCAACATCCTTATTTTAATAAGACTTTTGAGCTTGAATGTGATGCTAGTGGATTTGGATTAGAAGGTGTGTTATTACAAGATGGTAAAACCGTTGCGTACTTTTATGAAAAAATGAGTGGGCCTAGTCTGAATTATTGTACTTATGATAAGGAATCATATGCTCTTGTTCGGATTTTGGTAACATTGCAACATTATTTATGGCCCAAAGAATTTGTTATACATTCTGACCATGAATCTTTGAAACATATTAAAAGTCAAGCAAAATTGAACCATAGACATGCTAAATGGGTTGAATTCATTGAAACTTTCCCTTATTTCATTAAACACAAGAAGGGAAATAAAAATGTTATTGCTGATGCATTGTCTCGTTGTTATACTATGCTTTCACAACTTGACTTTAAAATATTTGGTTCAGAGACAATCAAAGAACAATATGTGCACGATGTTGAAATTGAGGATATGTTGCAGAATTGTAAAGAAGGGAGAACATGGAACAAGTTCATCATTTAATGATGGATTTGTCTTTCGTGCTAACAAGCTATGCATTCCATCTAGCTCCGTTCGTCTTTTCTTGTTACGGGAGGCGCATGGAAGAGGATTAATGGGACACTTTGGCGTGAAGAAGACGGAGGGCGTACTTGCTACACATTTCTTTTGGCCACATATGCGACGGGATGTTTAGCATTTTGTTGCTCGCTGCACTACATCTCAAAAATCTAAGTCACGACTCAATCCTCATGGTTTATATATGCCTTTTCCTGTACCTAGTGTTCCTTGGGAGGACATATCTATGGACTTTGTTTTAGATTTACCTCGAACAAAGGAGGGGAGGGATAGCATATTTTTTGTCGTGGACAGATTTTTAAAAATGGCACACTTTATACCATGTCATAAAAGTGATGATGTTGCTAATGATGCTGATTTGTCTTTCATGAAATTATTCGCTTGCATGGTGTGCTAATACAATTGTTTCAGATCATGATGCTAAATTTCGTAGCCAATTTTGGCGATGTTTATGGGCTAAGTTTGGGACTAAACTGCTTTTTAGTACTACATGTCACCCCCAAACTGATGGACAAACTGAAGTAGTCAATAGATCATTGTCTACTATGCTTAGGATTGTTTTGAAGAATAACTTAAAATGTCGGAAGAATGCTTGCCTCATATTGAATTTGCCTATAATCGTTCATTGCATTCTACTACTAAGATGTGCCCTTTTGAAATTGTGTACGGTTTCATACCTCGTGCACCTATTGATTTGTTGCCTCTTCCATCTTCGGAGAATGTAAATTTTGAGGCTAAACAATGTGCTGACTTGATCCTAAAAATGCATGAGGTAACTAAGGAAAACATTGAGCGTATGAATGCTAAATATAAAGTTGCTGGAGATAAGGGTAGAAAACATGTTGTCTTTGCACCTGGAGATCTTGTTTGGTTACATTTGCGTAAGGATAGATTTCCTGATTTGCGCAAGTCAAAGCTAATGCCACATGTTGATGGTCCTTTTAAGGTGTTAGAGAAAATAAATGATAATGTATATAAACTTGAGCTGCCTGTAGAGTTTGGGGTTAGTCCCACTTTTAACATTGCAGATTTCAAGCCTTATTCGGGTCAGGAAGAACAGCTTCCGTCGAGGACGACTTCATTTTAAGAAGGGGAGGATGATGAGGGCATCAATACCATTGTTACACCCACAGCCCCTGCTGCTATACATTCTGGACCAATTACTAGAGCTCGAGCATGCCAATCGAATTACCAGGTACTTTCGTTTCCTAGAAATCCTTCTAATGTTCATGAACATATGATGCTGTCTAAATTAGATACTTTTGTTTTACTTATGAATGAACGACCTAGCACGGACACGAAGGATGGCCATTGGAGTGGGAACAAGCATGGAGAAGAAGGTGCGCGCGGGCGAAAGAACAATGGAGCTTCCAGTGGTGATTTTCGCACTTTGAAGCCACCATAATGAGAGCATGAAGGCTTGGACGAAATATTCAAGATACCACTTTGATATGGGGCAAACCCGAGGGTAGCCCGATCTTCACGAATTGGAGGTGGATTTGAGGAAGAACACGAAGAACACGAGGGAAAAACGTGGAGAGAATCAAAGGGAAAACACTCTATTGGACAAGATCCACACCAAGTACTCCTCAAATCACAAGCAATACAAGAGGTGCAATAAGATCCAAGAACAACAACGGAAATAAAGATACAGGGGTAGTTCATCCAAATCTCTAGGAGAGATGGGCCTTGAATCCGTAGACGGATCTTCCCTTGATAGGGGCCTTGACATCCTCTAGGGATCTTCTCCGGTGGAGGCCTCAGTCTCCATGAGAGAAGTAGAGGAACGAGCAAAGCTCATGTATGAATGATCTATCACTTTGCTAACCCTAGAAATGAGGAGGGGGTGGAGTATTTATAGTCTTGGTCACGAAGGGGTAAGTGGAGAAGGGGTACAAGGCCCAAGGCCCGCAGCTACACACACAGGTGCCGGACGTCCGGAGGGCGTCGGTCGTCCGGAGGCTCGGGATGGTCCGGACGTCCGGAGCGTGTCGGTCGTCCGTGGCTCGGTCGTCCGGAGGTCTTCGGACTTCCATCATTTCGGCGCGGGTGACTTGGCGCCGGATTTCCGGATGGGCTCGGATGTCCGGGCGCTGGAGTCTGTCGGACGTCCGGAAGGCGTCGGTAGTCCGGTCACTGTAGATTCTCCTTGTCCTCTGGCGGGGATGGACTCCAGGCGTCGGACGTCCGGAAGACGTCGGACATCCGGAAGACGTCGGACGTCCGGAAGACGTCGGACGTCCGGAGGCTGTCGGACGTCCGGCTGCTGTAGACTCCGCAGCTCCATCTTCTTCCGTTTCCGCTTCCAGGCTTCCCCTGAGGATGGTGTAGTCGTTCCTTGGCGCTTGCACTCCTCCTTGTCATCCGTGAAGGTCCGACAATACCTATGTATGCACACGGAAGGAGTGTCAAGTAGTATGCCATCCTCGAAGGGGTCAAGTGGACACGTGTAAAGGAGATGATTCACCTTTATGGATGTGAAGTAGAGGTCGCACGTGTCACTTGCCAAACGGACTCTTGAAATGGTGATGTCCGTAGGATGCTCTGCATCATCCCCTCCCCCTTGGGAAAGATCCGTCCTCGGATCAAAATCCAAATCACCATGGGAAAGAGATGGCGTCGCCATGTAAAAGTGGACGATCACCAAGCACTCATCATCATCAAGCTCGAAAGGTGCACTCTCCAATGTCGCACCGTCAATTAATTCCTTCAAAAGGAGCAAATACGACAAACACTTGGAAAAACAAATGTGGTTAGCGTTAGTGCAAAACCAAGCATTCAATTGGCGATTCACCGAACAAGTGTTGTCATCATGCATAACATATGGTGTGACAAGGGACAGTGTCATGGCATGTAAGCAATCAAGCAAAGGCCTATGGTATGCATAGGAATCATTCACAACACCAAGTAATATGAAGTGTCTAAACACATGGTGCAATCCAAAGTGCAAGGCAATCCAAGCATAATGTGCACATGGTGTAGTGAAGATAGTGCGGCACATAACACAATATAAAGAGCAATTGGGCATCATGTGTGAGGCAAGCAAGTCAAGCATGTAGCAAGCAATGTTGCATGGCAAATGTGAATAGTGGACATTGTTGCAACCAAGCATATGATAAGAGCAAACAATCCACAAGTTGGATGCAACACACAAGTCATATATGTCATGAGGCATGGAAATGTGGCCATCATGAGGAGAAGCAATAACTCGAACATGTGTGCAAGTAAGTGGTCCAAGATGACCCATATATGTCATGGTACAAGCAACACAAGTAGGATGAGCCACAATATCCATGCTCAAGAAGGATGTCACCTCAAAAGCGTGACCTTGTGCGTCCGTCACAATGCCGATGCGCAAGCAAGTGCGATGTAGAAACACGTCGGTGTAGCATGGCTCGCTCTCAAGAGCTCGAATGGTCAACTCACGTGAAGTGGAAGTTGACATGTAGTCGAAGTATCCTACACATACACACAACAAAGGAAACAATGTATGTGCATGGTAGACAAACACATCATCCAGCATGATGGTTCTCTTCTCTTGCACATAAGCGTTAGGATCACAAGTACATGAATAAAAGGATGCAACAATGGCAATATTCATGGCACTAGGCGTATGGTGCAAAGAAGGAAGGAAAGCATGCTTCACATGAAATATGTCAAAAACTCCACTAATATGAGAGAAAGCTATGGGGGTAATGTCATTAGCACGATCAAAATCATTTTTGCACTCAATACATGGCAAAGCATCAAGCATGAGAGAGGCAACATATGGAGACATATGACAATAATAAATATCACTCATGTGCAAAGCATGGCAATGGTTGTCATCAACCGCATAAAAGGAGCAAGTAGGAATCATCGGTGATGTACCACAAGCAAGCATAGTGATCATGTCGTGCAAACTAGTAGTGCGAAGATGCAACATACTAGGGAAAATTATGGCAATCATGTTATATGAACAAATAGTGGACATAACTAATGCACATGACATATTGCGAGCACGAACACAAAGCAAGATCAATGTGTCATAATAGGCATGGAGCACAAAGCAAGCATGGCAATGGCAAGTAATATCTCCACCAAACTTGCAAATACACATACAAGTCATATAATCAAGTGTCATGTGAGATGCAAAGCATGGGTCACAAATGCATGGCAAGGGCATAGAAATGAGCATATCATGCAAAGTGAACATGGCAATATGGGCATAATACATGTAATGAGAAAGAAGCCATAGCCATGTGAGAGTCATGTAGAAGAAATGCACGAAGTATTTCCGCAAAGAGGCTGGGTGGATGGTAAGCACTACATGGTGGCGCACGCGTTCATTGCTATCTAGAGCTGGTTTCGTCAACTCGTGTGCTTGCGAGGTTGACGAAGAATCATGTGTACCTATACAAGAAGGAGACACACGAAACAAAGTGTGTGCGTGGTAAATGTACACATCATCCATCATGATGTGTATGTGCACGTGTGAGTTTGCACAAGAAAAACAATGCTCGAAGATATTTGAGGCATGGCATATGAATACGTCATCCATCACGCAATGATAGTTATTATGCTCAACATGATTGGGACGCAAATTGTAGCAAGTATGTGGCACAAGCATATCATTCACACCAATGGAAAGCATAGTTGGCGCACAATTGTGGGGATTGTGCAATGTGTAGGATGGATCAAAATCTCCTAATGTGAATGAGGAAACTATGGGGGTCTCCTCATGTGCAATAGCGGAAGCCAAATATGGAGAATATGGATAACATCCAAAACAATGCATGTCCAAAGCATGATGGTCATGGCATGTCATATGTGAGCAATTGCGCAAATGATGCAAAGGGAGCATGGCAATATCATCACAAGAAAAGCAAATGCCAATAACCATGGGTTTGTCATCTATGCCATATGTGCAAATTGGGTTTATTTTAATGCCATGTGCATAGTTACTACGATGAGATTGCGAAGATGCAATATGGGTGATCTCATGCATAGCATATGACAAGTCAAGCGGATTGTCAAACATGATGTGACCTATAGAGTTATCACAAGGTAGCATATGCAACATGGCATCATAACTAATATACTCCACATGAGAATCGTCAAACTCAGCATAAATGGGCAATTCATCACATGAGGAAGTCGCATAATCATGAAGCATGGAAATAGGGTGATCATCAACATGCAAGCAATCAAAGTCCACTAGTGGGACAAGAACATCACCTTCACCTAAGTTACCTTTTTCATTCCACTCATGTGGTGTAGGTGAGGTTGCATAGACAAACTTGTGGTCATCTTCATCATGATGGAACCATGTGGGGGTGCTTCATATACCACCATGGCCATCGTCTTGTCCAATGTGAGGACGAAGTCGTCAAGGGTCGGCGCGTCATCGAATATGGGACCTATCACCAAAGGAGAAGACACAATAGAGGAAGAGGTGAAATTGTTAGAAATCGAAATGGCCTCACATGCCCTATCAACTACCTCACTCGCTCTATGTGGTGGTGGCTCACTCACTCCCTCTAGGTAGTTGCACTCATACTCACATATGGTGGAGTCACTCATCTCACTCAAGTGGTGGGGGTTGTGTCTCTCCTCACATGGGAATTGGGGCAACTCATCGTATATGGAGCTAGTGGTGAAGTCACTCTCACTCTCAATATGGTGGCATAAGTCTCTCAACTCATCTCCAAACGCCGCCGTGGTCGAAGGGAAAATCCCATGCTCAACCATGTCTTCATCGTCGTCGTGGATGAAGGCCGAAGATGGCACATCATCACTCTCTCCTCCGAAGATGGAAGCATCATCCTTGCTCGCCACCTTGTCGCTCGCCTCCAAAGCATGTTCCGTGAGTGGCTCCGTAGTCGTGGTCGTCGCTACGCCGTCTTCAAAAAGAGTCGTGGTAGACTCGGCATCGTCAATGCCACAAAGAGGGATGGCGGTGAAGTCAGACTTGGGAGTGTCGTCTTGGAGCTCATCGGGCTTGGACATCTTGGTGGTACCATCCTCATGCTCGTCGTCGTGGAGCTTGGTCGTTGCGAATTGTGCTTGGGGTCGAGTAGCCTTGGCCTTGAGTTCTTGTTCTTCCATGAGAGCACCAATGTAGAGGTCTTCGAGAGACACGTAGTTATTGTTGAAGATAGTCTTGGCGATGTCGTTGTTCAATCCCATCATAAAGTGGAACTTCATCCAAATGGGGTCATCCACACTGGCTCATCGCAAGGCTTTCTTCATCGTCATGAAGTACTCATCGAGGGACTTGGATCCTTGTATGGTGTTCTCCAATTTGCGTTGAAGATGTTCCGTGTATGTAGAAGTCACAAACTCTCGCCGCAACGCTTTCTTAAACTTGGACCAACTCATGTCGAAGCTCGTCGAAGATGTGTGAAGCCACCATGTCGTCACGTAGTCATGGAAGTTTCTTGTGGCACACTTCACTTGATCTTCGGAAGGGACTTGAAGTAGCTTGAGGTAGGTGTCCATCTTGCGCTCCCAAGCGAGATACTCCTCGGGGTCTTGACTCCCATAGAAAGGAATCCCGTGGTCGATGTCGAGGTCGTAGTAGCTCATGGAAGTCGCAGACTTGAGCTTGGGAAAACTTCTCTTCAACTGCTTGTCGGCGAAGATGCCGCATATCCAATGGCGAAGATGCCTTGGTAGGTGGTGAAGTCATCGAGCGATGGTTGGTGTCGAGCTCGTGACCTTCACACTTGTTCTTTGTTGGACGCCTTAATGCTGGCGTTGTTATTTCTTCATGTCATTGATAGTGTCGATGCCAGTTTGATCTTGCCGGAGATGGTAACTCATAAGCATGTGCACTTGAGCGTCTTCTCTAAGATGATGAAGATCTCGTGTGGTTCTTGATGAGGAACTTGAGCTCCTCCAAATGAGCATCCATCTTGGCGTCGATGGTTTTCTTCATGGCATCGAACTCGTCATTGTTGTTGTAGACCGAAGGAGATGTGCCATCCCTATCCATGGAAGCACTCGAGAATGCATGAGAACGAGATGGAATGAGCATACCAAAGTTACCTCTTTCCGAAGTTGTGGATGGATCTCAAAAGACCACAATGTAAGCAAGGAAAAGAGTGCACTTGGTGAAAAACCTTGTCCAATTCTCACAACCTACACAAATTGATACGGGGCACGCCCGTGTGCGTCGATCTTTCATGAATTGGAGGTGGATTTGTGAATGAACACGAAGAACACGAAGAACACGAGGGGAAATCACAAGAGAAACACTCCAAACAAGTCCAATCACACATCCACTATGCTCACATTCACACAAGATCCACAAGGGTACAAGAACAACAAAGGGAAAGAGGATACATGGTAGAGTTCATCCCAAATCCCATAGGGAGATGGGGCCTTGAATCCACTAGGGATCTTCCCTAGATAGGGGCCTTGACATCCATAAGATCTTCTCACACGTGGAGGTCGCAATCTCCTAGGAGAAGTATATGGAAGGAGCAATGCTCAACTAATCTATGAGCTAAACCATTGCTAACCCTAGAAAGGAGGAGGAGGGGTCCTATTTATAGTCTTAGTGCAAATGAGGGCGAATGGGAGGGGATACATGGGCCTTCGGCCCGTCTCTACGCGCAGGCAGGCGCTGGATGTCCGGGCTGGGGGCCGGATGTCCGGGGCTTCGCGAGGTGCCGGATGTCCGGGCTGGGTGGCTGGATGTCCGGGCCTGGGTGTCTGGCTCCGCTCGGTTCGGGTGAGGAGGCATCAGATTTCCGGGGGAAGCGTCGGATGTCCGGCTGGTCGTTGGTGCGCCGGATGTCCGGGCTCTGGCCGGATGTCCGGCCGCTGAAGCTCTTCCAGCCCTGCCTTGTTGCTGGCCGGGTCTCCAGGCGCCGGATGTCCGGGCCCTTGGCCGGATGTCCGGGCCCTTGGCCGGATGTCCGGCCGCTGTAGCATCCGCAGCTCCGTCTTCTTCCGTCGTCTCTTCCACGCTTCCCTCGCGGATGGTGTAGTTGTGCGAAGGTGCCGGCACTCCTCCTCGTCATCCGTGAAGCTCCGACAATACCTATGTATGCACACGAGGGGAGTGTCAAGTAGTATACCATCCTCGAAGGGGTCAAGTGAACACGTGTAAAGGAGATGATTCACCTTTATGTATATCAAGTGGATGTCGTACGTGTCACTTACCAAACGGACTCTTGCCATGGTGATGTCCGTAGGATGCACCTCATCATCCCCTCCCCCTTGGGAAAGATCCATCCTCGGATCAAAATCCAAATCACCATGGGAAAGAGATGGCGTCGCCGTGTAAAAGTGGACGATCACCAAGCACTCATCATCATCAAACTCGGAATGGGCACTCTCCAGTGTCGCACCGTCTAGTAATTCCTTCAAAAGGAGCAAATACGACAAACACTTGGAAACACAAATGTGGTTAGCGTTAGTGCAAAACCAGGCATTCAAGCGGTTATTCACCGAACAAGTGTCGTCATCATGCATAACATATGTTCTGACAAGGGATTGTGTCCTGGCATGTATGCATATAATTTGAGCACAAGCGGAGTCATCATGGGAACAAGTATACAAAGGTGAGGTAGGGATGCCAATATGTGTGACAATATAACGAGCATGTACCTCAAGGTCATAGCACGCATGCACAAAGCAATCAACAAATGGTCTATGATAGGCATAGGAATCATTCACAACACCAAACAATATGAAGTGTCTAAACACATGGCGCAATCCAAAGTGCAAGGCAATCCAAGGAGAATATGCACATGGTGTAGTGAAGATTTTGTGGCACTCAACACAATAGAAAGAGCAATTGGTCATCATGTGTGAGGCAATCAAGTCAAGCATGTAGCAAGCAATCGAGCATGGCATATGTGAAGAATGGGAATTGTTGCAACCAAGCATAAGATAACAGCAAACAATCCACAAGTTGGATGCAACACACAAGGCATATATGTCATGAGGCATGGAACGATGGCAATCATGAGTGAAAGCAATATCTCTAACATGTGTGCAAGTAAGTGGTCCAAGATGACCAATATGTGTCATGATACAAGCAACACAAGTAGGAAGATCCACAATATCCATAATCAAGAAGGATGTCACCTCAAAAGCGTGACCTTGTGTGTCCGTCACAATGCCGATGCGCAAGCAAGTGCGATGTAGAAACGCGCCTCTCCAAAGTGGCTCGCTCTCAAGAGCTCGAATCGTCAACTCACGTGAAGTGGAAGTTGACATGTAGTCGAAGTATCCTACATATACACACAACAAAGGAAACAATGTATGTGCATGGTAGACAAACACATCATCCATCGTGATGGTTCTCTCCTTTTGCACATAGCCATTAGAATCACAAGTGCATGAATAATATGATGCAACAATGGCTATATTCATGGCACTAGGCATATGGTGAAAAGAAGGAAGGCAAGCATGCTTCACATGAAAGATGTCAAAAGCTCCAATAATATGAGAGAAAGCTATGGGGGCAATCTCATTAGCAAAATTAATAGCATTATTGCACTCAATACATGGCAAATCATCTAGCATGATAGAGGCAACATGTGGAGACATATGACAACAAGCAAAATCAATCTTGTGCGAAGCATGGCAATAGTTGTCATCAACCGCATAAAAGGAGCACATCGGTGATGCAACACAAGCAAGCATAGTGATCATGCCGTGCAAACTAGTAGTGCGAAGATGCAAGATACTAGAGGGAATCATGTCAATCATGTCATGTGAGCAAATAGTGGGCATAGGCAATGCACATGACATATCACAAGCACGCAAGCAAATAATGGGAAATGCATAATCATTGTATTGGCGAGAAGTCCTATGTAAAGAGCAATTGGTTAATATGACTCTCCCAACACAAGCATCAACAATATCATGGCACACAAAAGGAACATGGCAAAGACAAGACATATCTCCACCAAGCTTGCAAACACACATACAAGTCATACGAGCAAGTGTCATGTGAGGTGCAAAGCATGGGCCACAAATGCATGGCAAAGGCATAGAAATGAGCATATCATGCAAAGTGAACATGGCAATATGGGCGAAGGATATAGAATGCACAATAAGCCATAACCATGTGAGGGCCATGTAGAAGAGATGCACGTAGTCCTTGCGCGAGGGGAATGGTTGGAGACACATTCCGATGAATCCCAAGGCGTCGGTGCTCTCAAGAGCTCTTTTCGTCAACTCATGGGATTGTGAGGTTGACGAGTAATCACGAGTACCTACACACAACAAAGACAAAGGGAAAATTGTGTGTGCGTGGTATATGTATACATCATCCGTTAGGATGTGCATGTGCTTGTGTTCGTTAGCACAAAATATCCAATGCTCAAATAAGTGAGATGCATGATATAAGAACATGTCATCCATCATGAAAGGTTTGTTATTATGTATAACATAATGGAGCCTAGAAATATATAGTGCATCATGTGAAATATCGAGAGCATTGTTATAAATTATATGCGGATGGTGCACACAATAATTGGGATCATGCAATGGATGGGATGGAGCAAAAACTCCTAACATGCATGAGGAAACTATTGGGGTCTCCCCATGTGCAATAGCGGAAGCATAATATGGAGAATATGGACAACATCCAAAACAATGCATATCCGTAGCTAGGTGGTCATGGCATGTCATATTTGAGCAATTGTGCAAATGATGCAAAGGGAGCATGGAAATATCATCACAAGAAAAGCAAATGGCAATAACCATGGGTTTGTCATCTATGCCATATGTGCAAATTGGGTTTATTTTCATGGCATATGCATAGTTGCTACGGTGAGATTGCAAAGATGCAATATGGGAAATTTCACGCATAGCATATGACAAGTTTAGCGGGTTGTCAAACATGATGTGACCAATAGAGTTCTCACAATGTATCCTATGCAACATGGCATCACAAGTAATAGACTCCACATGAGAATCGTCAAACTCATCGTAAATGGGCAATTCATCACATGAGGAAATCGCATAATCATGAAGCATGGAAATAGGGTGATCATCATCATGCAAGCAATCAATGTCCACTAGTGGGACAAAAGCATCACCTTCACCTATGTTACCTTTTTCATTCCACTCATGTGGTGTAGGTGAGGTTGCATAAACCAACTTGTGGTCATCTTCATCGTGATGGAACCATGTGGGGGGTGCGTCATATACCACCATGGCCATCGTCTTGTCCAAAGGGAGGACGAAGTCGTCAAGGATCGGCGCGTCATCGTATATGGGACCTAGCACCAAAGGAGAAGACACAATAGAGGAAGAGGTTAAGTTGTTAGAAATCAAAATGGCCTCACATGCCCTATCAACTACCTCACTCTCTCTATGTGGTGGTGGCTCACTCACTCCCTCTAGGTAGTTGCACTCATACTCACATATGGTGGAGTCACTCATCTCACTCAAGAGGTGGGGGTTGTGGCTCTCCTCACATGGGAATTGGGGCAACTCATCATATATGGGGCTAGTGGTGAAGTCACTCTCACTCTCAATATGGTTGCAAAAGTCTCTCAACACATCACCAAACGCCGCCGTGGTCGAACGGAAAATCCCATGCTCAACCAACTCGTCACCGTCGCCATGGATGAAGGCCGAAGATGGCACATCATCACTCTCGCCTCCAAAGATGGAAGCATCATCCTTGCTCGCCACCTTGTCGCTAGCCTCCAAAGCATGTTCCTTGAGTGGCTCCGTAGTCGTGGTCGTCGTCGTGCCGTCTTCAAAAAGAGTCGTGGTAGACTCGGCATCGTCAATGCCACAAAGAGGGATGGTGGTGAGGTCGAACTTGGGAGCGTCGTCTCGGAGCTCGTCGGGCTTGGACATCTTGGTGGTACCATCCTCATGCTCGTCGTCGTGGAGCTTGGTCATCGCGAAGTGTGCTCGGGGTCGAGTAGCCTTGGCCTTGAGTTCTTATTCCGCCATGAGAGCACCAACGTAGATGTCGTCGAGAGACTCGTAGTTGTTGTGGAAGATAGTCTTGGCGATGTCGTTGTTCAATCCCATCATGAAGTTGAACTTCATCCAAATGGGGTCGTCCACACCGGCTCGTCGCAAGGCTTTCTTCATCTTCATGAAGTACTCATCGAGAGACATGGATCCTTGTATGCTGTTCTCCAAGTGGCGGTGAAGATGTTCCGTGTATGTAGAAGGCACAAACTCTCACCGCAACGCTTTCTTCAACTTGGACCAACTCATGTCGATGCTCGCCGAAGATGTGTGAAGCCACCTTGTCGACGCGTCGCCGTGGAAGTTTCTTGTGGCGCACTTCGCTTGATCTCCGGAAGGGACTTGAAGTAGCTTGAGGTAGTAGTCCATCTTGAGCTCCCAATCGAGATACTCCTCGGGATCTTGACTCCCAAAGAAAGGAATCTCGTGGTCGATGTCGAGGTCGTGGTAGCTCATGGCAGTCGCGGACTTGAGCTTGGGGAGCTTCTCTTGAAGTGCTTGTCGGCGAAGATGCCGCCTATCCAAAGGCAAAGATGCCAAGGTAGGTGGTGAAGTCATCGAGCGGTGGTTGGTGTCGAGCTCGTGACCTTCGCACTTGTTCTTTGATGGACGCCTTGATGTTGGCGTCATTATGTCTTCATGTCGTTGAAGGTGTCGATGCCGAGGTGATCTTGCCGAAGATGGTAGCTCGGAAGCATGTGCACTTGAGCGTCTTCTCGAAGATGAGGAAGGCCTCTTGCCGGTGTTGATGAGGACCTTGAGCTCCTCCATTTGAGCATCCAACTTGGCATCGATGAAGTTCTTCATGGCATCGAACTCATCATTGTTGTTGTAGACCGAAGGATATGATGTGCTTTGCCTATCCATCACAAGACTCGAGCAAAGGTGAGTGGGAAATGAGATAAACAATACCAAAATACCGTTTCCCAAAGTTGAGGATGTATCCCGTTTCACTCAATGTGAAATGCAAGAATAGGGGAATTGGTACCGGACTTGTTCACTCACACCTACAAAGTAAAGCTTATCGAGTGGCTTGGTTAGGACAAGTGGCACAAAATTCAAGCAATTGTCAATTCAACATATCGAAAATGTTGAGGAAGATTCACAAAATTGCAATGCAAAGCAAATAGATCAATAGCTATGGTGGCACTAGGAACACACACACGGATAGATAAATGGGATCCGCGCAACCAGGGAATGAGCACAAAATGTGAAAAGACCCGAGAAAAGCTCGTGTTGCACGGATACTAGAAGAGACAATAGCTCGATTGCTCAAATGGGCTAGATACGCGCTTGTGCACCAACCTAAAAGAGTAAACGTGCCGTCTTCTATCCCAAGTATGATATGTATGTATGATCCAAGTGTATGAACTATGCAAAATGGCTCAATGCTATTGCTATTGTTTATAAGCTCTTTTGTATCTCCTCTTTTGCTTAAAAGCTTTTTGCTCTTTTGCTTCTTCTTCTTTTTCTCTGCTTGATGCTCGAACCAAGATATGAGACAAGTATGATGGATATGCACGGGAGAGACTTATGGCACAATGTAGATAACAAGATATTTGCACGCTAAAGCTAGCTATGCGGCATAAGAGTATCACTACGGTGCACAAGTAACGTGGTCCGGCAATTCTCAACTCGCTAGTCTCAATGGGTAAGGTACGCAATAGGCTCAAAGCGATCAATGCAATGGCAAGGTAATAGACAATGATGTCGTCGAGGTTACCGTCCTTGCTTACGGTTGGGGTGCCAAAAGGCAAAGTGGCCGATGTCGATGTCGAGGCCGAGGCGATGATGAGCGGCGGTGTTGTCGATGTAGAACCGTCCCTAATTAGCCGAAACACCTTAGGAAACGGAAACCGCAACTCAAAATCTCAAACAAAATTGGGTTAGAATGGCGGAAGTGTATGGTGGAAAAACTATGCGGAAGTTATGGTGGAGGCCTAGGCAAACTTGCCAAAATTTCAAAAATATGAGGAAGTCAAATGAAGATGGAACTAATTTTGTGGGATGGAGGGTGTCAATAGCTACAAAACGAGCTAAAGAAAGTCAAAATCGGAATCCTGATGAATTAGTTATGGACAAAACGGTGAAACACGGGAGGCTGAAATTCCAGGGGCCGGACATCCGGGGGTTAGGCCGGAAATCCGGGACCTGAATGTCCAGAGACGCCCGAAAGTGAGCTCCAGGAGCCGAATGTCCGGCTTGGGGGCCCGGATGTCCGGCCAATGGCCCGGATGCCCGGCCAGGGGCCCGGATGTCCGGCCCGACAAATCCAGATCGAGATTTGGGGCTCGGGAGCTCAATTTGGGCGGAAATTTTGAGCTCGGGGGTAAAATTGATGGGGGAAAAGAAAAATTAGGGTGTATTGGGTGGTGGGAAAGCTAGATCTACCTACCAAGCACGAAATCCATGGATCAAAATCAACAAAATCACACAAGAATCAACAAATCACAAATTTTTTGGTGAGGCTATTTTTGGTGGGGATTTTCGAATTGGGACGAAATAAAGCAAAATTAGGCTAGAAAACGATGGGGGAGACACCAAATTCATGATCAACGTGGCTCATGATACCAATATGATACGGGGCACGCCCGTGTGCATCGATCTTTCACGAATTGGAGGTGGATTTGTGAATGAACACGAAGAACACGAGGGGGAAATCACACGAGAAACACTCCAAACAAGTCCAATCACACATCCACTATGCTCACATCCACACAAGATCCACAAGGGTACAAGAACAACAAAGGGAAAAAAGATACATGGTAGAGTTCATCCCAAATCCCATAGGGAGATGGGGCCTTGAATCCACTAGGGATCTTCCCTAGATAGGGGCCTTGACATCCATAAGATCTTCTCACACACGGAGGTTGCAATCTCCTAGGAGAAGTATATGGAAGGAGCAATGCTCAACTAATCTATGAGCTAAACCATTGCTAACCCTAGAAAGGAGGAGGAGGGGTCCTATTTATAGTCTTAGTGCAAATGAGGGCGAAGGGGAGGGGATACATGGGCCTTCGGCCCGTCTCTGCGCGCAGGCAGATGCCGGATGTCCAGGCTAGGGGCCGGATGTCCGGGGCTTCGCGAGGTGCCGGATGTCCGGGCTGGGTGGCCGGATGTCCGGGACTGGGTGTCTAGCTCCGCTCGGTTCGGGTGAGGAGGCGCCGGATTTCCGGGGGAAGCGCCGGATGTCCGGCCGGTCGTTAGTGCGCCGGATGTCCGGGCTCTGGCCGGATGTCTAGTCGCTGAAGCTCTCCCAACCCTGCCTTGTTGCTGGCCGGGTCTCCAGGCGCTGGATGTCCGGGCCCTTGGCCGGATGTCCGGCCGCTGTAGCATCAGCAGCTCCGTCTTCTTCCGTCGTCTCTTCCACACTTCCCTCGCGGATGGTGTAGTTGTGTGAAGGTGCCGACACTCCTCCTCGTCATCCGTGAAGCTCCGACAATACCTATGTATGCACACGAGGGGAGTGTCAAGTAATATACCATCCTTGAAGGGGTCAAGTGAACACGTGTAAAGGAGATGATTCACCTTTATGTATGTCGAGTGGATGTCGTACGTGTCACTTGCCAAACGGACTCTTGCCATGGTGATGTCCTTAGGATGCACCTCATCACAAATGGCTTATAGTGGAGCTCGGTGGGGTTAGTGGCACAAAATATCAAGCAAAATGAAGTCCAAGATATTGCAAATGTTGAAATAAATCCAAAGGACTCAAAATGCCAAGCAAGCGATCACAATATATAGGAGGGCAATAAAGAAACACCATGTCAAGAGTCCGTTTGGCAAGTGACACGTGCGACCTCTACTTCACATACATAAAGGTGAACCATCTCCTTTACACGTGTCCACTTGACCCCTTCGAGGATGGTATACTACTTGACACTCCTTAAGTGTGCATACATAGGTATTGTCGGACCTTCACGGATGACAAGGAGGAGTGCAAGCGCCAAGGAACGACTACACCATCCTCAAGGGAAGCCTGGAAGCGGAGACGGAAGAAGATGGAGCTGCGGAGTCTACAACGGCCGGACGTCCTACAGCCTCCGGACGTCCGACGTCTTCTGGACGTTCGACGCCTGGAGTCCATCCCAGCCAGAAGAGGAGGAGAATCTACAGTGACCGGACGACCGACGCCTTCCGGACGTCCGACACACTCCAGCGCCCGGACGTCCGAGCCCATTCGGAAATCCGGCGCCAAGTCACCCACGCCGAAATGACGGAAGTCCGAAGACCTCCGGACGACCGAGCCACGGACGTCCGACACGCTCCGGACGTCCGGACCCTCCCGAGCCTCCGGACGACTGACGCCCTCCGGACGTCCGACACTTGCATGTGTGCAGCCGCGGGCCTTGGGCCTTGTATCCCTTCTCCACTTACCCCTTCATGGCCAAGACTATATATACTCCATCCCCACCTCCATTCTAGGGTTAGCATTGGTTTAGCTCATAGATAGTTGAGCCCTTGCTCCTTCCACTACCTCTCCCATGGAGTAGATGCCTCTATGAGAGAAGACCCCCTAGTGGATGTCAAGGCACCTTGCACGGGAAGATCCCTAGTGGATTCAAGGCCCCATCTCCCCATGGGATTTGGGATGAACTCTACCATGTATCCTCTTTCCCTTTGTTGTTCTTGTACCCTTGTGGATCTTGTGTGGATGTGAGCATAGTAGATGTGTGATTGGACTTGTTTTGAGTGTTTCTCTTGTGATTTCCTGCTCGTGTTCTTCGTGTTCTTCGTGTTCATTCACAAATCCACCTCCAATTCGTGAAAGATCGACGCACACGGGCGTGCCTCGTATCATATTGGTATCAAGAGCCACGTTGCCATGAATTTGGAGCCCTACCCCCCACTTTTCTTGCATTAGTTCGTGTTTTTCTTCCCAATTTCGAAAATCCCACAAAAAGAGCCCCAAAATTTTTGCTTGTGATTTGTTGTTCTAGTGAGTTTTTGTTGATTTTGATCCATGGATCTAGTGTTTGGCAAGTGGATCTACTTCCCTAGGCGTTCCCTAGCCCCAATTTTTCTTTTTCCCCTTCAATTATGAGTCCAAAATCATCAATTTCCCCCCAACACCGCGTCCCGGATCTAAAAACCCGAGCTGACCCAGACCCTACGGACGTCCGGACCCGTCCGAAGCACCGTACGTCCGACCATTTCCGGACGTCCGGAACCCCTAAACAGACACGAAATCACGGATTTCCGAACCTTCCGGACGTCCGTGCCCCGGTCGTCCGTCTCTTTCCGGACGTGTGTATCCTGTAGAAACTGACATCGGCTGATTCTTGTTTCGGCCATAACTAATTCACCCGAACTCCGATTTGGGTGTTCTTTAGCTCGTTTTGTAGCTATTGACATCCACCATCCCACAAAATTAGTTCCACCATCATTTGACTCCATCATATTTTTCAAATTTTGGCAAGTTTGCCTAGGCCCTCGACCATATCATCCGCAATACCACCATAGCATTCCGCAACCTAACCCATTTTGGTTCCCTTTGCATTTGTGGTTGCTTGAGTTGTGATTTGAGTCTCTTAAGGTGTTTAGGCTACTTAGGGATGGTTACTTCTTCTTCAACCACCGGTGACTTGTATCGGTCCATCATCTATACCGACCACCGACGTTCGACATCGATGGCGACCATCCATCCTTTGAGACCATCTTCAACCGGAAGCAAGGCCGGTTACTCCCGACTTCATGAAAGGTTAAGTGTGACGAAGGTATCCATTCCGTCATACACTTTTCCTTCCTTGCCATTACATCTTGATAGCCCCACCATCTTTGGGAGTACCTTCATACCTATTGAGACTAGCTATCCGAGTATTGTTGGGCTTCGCGAAAACATGTGCACCATAGTGATACGATATCATATTGTTACATCATTAGAAATATCATATAGTGCAATTGCTTGCTCCCGTGCATATCTTGTGATACTTGTCTCATATCTTTGGTTGAGTCTCAATAAGAATAGCGGAAAGGAAGAGAAGAGTCAAAAAAAAACTTCTAAGCAAGAAAGAAAGATCAAAGCTTATAAGCATAGAGTTGAGCATGAAAAGAGATACTTGTGCATGAGGATACATGGAATAGGAAACGTTTTGCTTGCATGAATAGGATTGGTGCCAAGTGGTGAATCGTGCACAAACGTGCAATCAAGCTAGCGTCTCTCCTAGTGTTTATGCAACAAGAGCTTAGTCTTCGTTAGGCAATTTTGTATTGCTCATTCCTATAGTTGCACAAGCCACATTATCCCACCGTGTGTGTTTCTTTATTGCCTTCCTCTATATTTGTGATCACTTGCTTTGCATTTTGAGTCCATTGTATTGATTTCAACATTTGCAATATCTTGGACTTCATTTTGCTTGAATTTTGTGCCACTTGTCCTAACCAAGCCACTCGATAAGCTTTACTTTGTAGGTGTGAGTGAACAAGTCCGGTACCAATTCCCCTATTCTTTCATTTCACATTGAGTGAAACGGGATACATCCTCAACTTTGGGAAACGGTATTTTGTTATTGTTTATCTCATTTCCCACTCACCTTTGCTCGAGTCTTGTGATGGCTAGGCAAAGCACGGCATCTTCGGTCTTCGACGACTACATCAACATGAACAACCACATCAACCAAAAACTCGAGCGACTCGCCATCGACATACGACTTTCCGAAGCTCGGAAAAGAGACTACTTCAACAACAAGTTGGACGCACACATGGAGCAACTTCGACACATGGCGTCCAACTACAAGTCTTCTTCCCCTTCGTCATCTTCAAGGCGGAGACGCTCAAGTCGCACTTCTTCAGAGCGCCCATCCAATGCAAGCACAAGTCGGCCACGTCCTCATCTTTGAGACGACCGCCACAACAACCATCACGCTCGTGATCTACATCATCGCGAAGGTCAAGCCACCTCCAAGAAACAAGTGCACGAAGACCAAGAACGCCACCACGGATAAGCTTCGATGCCAACACCAAGGCGACCGACTACACGCATGGATGACGCTTCCATCTTCGGAGGCGAGAGTGGTACCATCCTCATGCTCATCGTCGTGGAGCTTGGTCGTTGCGAATTGTGCTCGGTGTCGAGTAGCCTTGGCCTTGAGTTCTTGTTCCTCCATGAGAGCACCAGTGTAGAGGTCTTCGAGAGACTCGTAGTTGTTGTTGAAGATAGTCTTGGCGATGTCGTTGTTCAATCCCATCATAAAGTGGAATTTCATCCAAAATGGGGTCGTCCACACTGGCTCGTCGCAAGGCTTTCTTCATCGTCATGATGTACTCATCGAGGGACTTGGATCCTTGTATGGTGTTCTCCAATTGGCGTTGAAGATGTTCTGTGTATGTAGAAGGCACAAACTCTCGCCGCAACGCTTTCAACTTGGACCAACTCATGTCGAAGCTCGTCGAAGATGTGTGAAGCCACCATGTCGACACGTAGTCATGGAAGTTTCTTGTGGCGCACTTCACTTGATCTTCGGAAGGGACTTGAAGTAGCTTGAGGTAGGTGTCCATCTTGCGCTCCCAAGCGAGATACTCCTCGGGGTCTTGACTCCCATAGAAAGAAATCCCGTGGTCGTTGTCGAGGTCGTAGTAGCTCATGAAAGTCGCAGACTTGAGCTTGGGGAACATCTCTTGAAGTGCTTGTCGGTGAAGATGCCGCATATCCAATGGCGAAGATACCTTGGTAGGTGGTGAAGTCATCGAGCGATGGTTGGTGTCGAGCTCGTGACCTTCACACTTGTTTTTTGTTGGACGCCTTAATGTTGGCGTTGTTATTTCTTCATGTCGTTGATGGTGTCAATGCCGGTTTGATCTTGCCGGAGATGGTAGAAGCATGTTCACTTGAGCGTCTTCTCGAAGATGATGAAGATCTCGTGCGGTTCTTGATGAGGGCCTTGAGCTCCTCCAAATGAGCATCCATCTTGGCGTCGATGGTTTTCTTCATGGCATCGAACTCGTCATTGTTGTTGTAGACCGAAGGAGATGTGCCGTCCCTCTCCATGGAAGCACTCGAGAAGGCGTGAGAACGAGATGGAATGAGCATACCAAAGTTACCTCTTTCCGAAGTTGTGGATGGATCTCAAAAGACCACAATGTAAGCAAGGAAAAGAGTGCACTTGGAGAAAAACCTTGTCCAATTCTCACAACCTACACAAATGGCTTATAGTGGAGCTCGGTGGGGTTAGTGGCACAAAATATCAAGCAAAATGAAGTCCAAGATATTGCAAATGTTGAAATAAATCCAAAGGACTCAAAATGCCAAGCAAGCGATCACACTATACAGGAGGGCAATAAAGAAACACACACGGTGGGATAATGTGGCTTGTGCAACTATAGGAATGAGCAATACAAAATTGCCTAATGAAGACTAAGCTCTTGTTGCACAAACACTAGGAGAGACGCTAGCTTGATTGCACGTTTGGGCACGATTCACCACTTGGCACCAATCCTATTCATGCAAGCAAAACGTTTCCTATTCCATGTATCCTCATGCACAAGTATCTCTTTTCATGCTCAACTCTATGCTTATAAGCTTTGATCTTTCTTTCTTGCTTAGAAGCTTTTTTTTCTTTTTCTTTTTGACTCTTCTCTTCCTTTCCGCTATTCTTATTGAGCCTCAAGCAAATATATGAGACAAGTATCACAAGATATGCACGGGAGCAAGCAATTGCACTATATGATATTTCAAATGATTTCAAAGGATGGATGGTCGTCGTCGATGTCGAACGTCGGTGGTCGGTGTAGATGATGGACCGATACAAGTCACCGATGGTTGAAGAAGAAGTAACCGTCCCTAAGTAGCCTAAACACCTTAGGAGACTCAAATCACAACTCAAGCAACCACAAATGCAAAGGGAACCTAAATGGATTAGGTTGCGGAATGCTATGGTGGTATTGCGGATGATATGGTGGAGGGCCTAGGCAAACTTGCCAAAATTTGAAAAATATGATGGTGTCAAATGATGGTGGAACTAATTTTGTGGAATGGTGGATGTCAATAGCTACAAAACGAGCTAAAGAACACCCAAATCGGAGTTCAGATGAATTAGTTATGGCCGAAACAAGAATCAGCCGATGTCAGTTTCTAAAGGATACACACGTCCGGAAAGAGACGGACGACCGGGGCTCGGACGTCCGGAAATGGTCGGACATCCGGTGCTTCGGACGGGTCCGGACGTCCGTGAAGGGTCGGACATCCGTAGGGTTTGGGTCAGCTCGGGATTTCAGATCCGGGACGTGATGTTGGGCGGAAATTGATGATTTTGGGCTCGAAATTGAAGGGGAAAAAGAAAAATTGGGGCTAGGGAACGCCAAGGGAAGTAGATCCACTTGCCAGACACTAGATCCACGGATCAAAATCAACAAAAACTCACTACAACAACAAATCACAAGAAAATTTTTTGGGGCTCTTTTTGTGGAGATTTTCGAAATTGGGAAGAAAAACACGAACTAATGCAAGAAAAGTGGGGGGTAGGGCTCCAAATTCGTGGCAACGTGGCTCTTGATACCAATATGATACGGGGCAAACCTGAGGGTGGCCCGATCTTCATGAATTGGAGGTGGATTAGAGGAAGAACACGATGAACACGAAGAACACGGGGGGAAACGTGGAGAGAATCAAAGGGGAAACACTCTATTGGACAAGATCCACACCAAGTACTCCTCAAATCACAAGCAATACAAGAGGTGCATCAAGATCCAAGAACAACAATGGAAATAAAGATACATGGGTAGTTCATCCAAATCTCTAAGAGAGATGGGCCTTGAATCCGTAGAAGGATCTTCCCTTGATAGGGGCCTTGACATCCTCTGGGGATCTTCTCTGGTGGAGGCCTCGGTCTCCATGAGAGAAGTAGAGGAAGGAGCAAAGCTCATGTATGAATGAGCTATCACTTTGCTAACCCTGGAAATGAGGAGGGGGTGGAGTATTTATAGTCTTGGCCACAAAGGGGTAAGTGGAGAAGGGGTACAAGGCCCAAGGCCCGCAGCTACACACACAGGTGCCGGACGTCCGGAGGGTGTCGGTCGTCCGGAGGCTCGGGAGGGTCCGGACGTCCGGAGCACGTCGGTCGTCCGGAGGTCTTCGGACTTCCGTCATTTCGGCGCGGGTGACTTGGCGCCGGATTTCGGGATGGGCTCGGACGTCCGGGCGCTGGAGTCTGTCGGACGTCCGGAAGGCGTCGGTCGTCCGGTCGCTGTAGATTCTCCTGGTCCTCTGGCGGGGATGGACTCCAGGCGTCGGACGTCCGGAGGCTGTCGGACGTCCGGCTGCTGTAGACTCCGCAGCTTCATCTTCTTCCGTTTCCGCTTCCAGGCTTCCCTTGAGGATGGTGTAGTCGTTCCTTGCCGCTTGCACTCCTCCTTGTCATCCGTGAAGGTCCGACAATACCTATGTATGCACACGGAAGGAGTGTCAAGTAGTATGCCATCCTCGAAGGGGTCAAGTGGACACGTGTAAAGGAGATGATTCACCTTTACGTATGTGAAGTAGAGGTCGCACGTGTCACTTGCCAAACGGACTCTTGACATGGTGATGTCCGTAGGATGCTCCCTTTGATTCTCTCCACGTTTTCCCTCGTGTTCTTCGTGTTCTTCCTCAAATCCACCTCCAATTCGTGAAGATCGGGCCACCCTCGGGTTTGCCCCGTATCACACTTTATAAATTTTGTCCATAGGCAATTGGTGTTGCGCCACCTTATTTTTGGGCCAGGCCCATGTAATTTCGAAATACCACATTATAGGATGTTTTTAGAGTCCGTATGTGTGTGTGGGGGGGGCTGTTAGGGTTGGTTTCGGACCCCTCCTCCAAGGGGCCACGAAATCCCCCTCTATTTCCCCATATATACACCCCTTAGGGCGCCGTTTAGACTTGGATTTTGTTTAGATTAAAAGTTCGCCATAGCTGCAACTTCGCGTTCCTCGTTTGTTTTCCACGACCAGACCAAGGCGTCACAGAACGCCACTTTCATCAATAAAGCTTTCCTCTTATATTCACAATATCCAGATTGCAATTTTAGTTTCTTGCTTGTTCTTCGTTTGTGTGTAGAAAATAGACCCTCGTGGTCAGGTTGATCGTGCTACGGCATGGTCAATAACCTCTCAGCGTTGGTTTAGCGATTGTTAAGGCGCGACATCCTCGCACATTCGTAGTCGGATCATCAAAGTCTACTCCACCGAAAATGATAGACACCATCTCATCGAAAGACGGGACACCTTCGCATGTATCAGAACATGGTCTCTATATTCCGATGATGGGCTTCCTCAATTGCCCGAGGTCTTCATGAGCAAGCAAGTTGGATGCACACCCACTTAGTTTCATTTGAGCTTTCATACACTTATAGCTCTAGTGCATCCGTTGCATGGCAATCCCTACTACTCACATTGGTATCAATTGATGGGCATCTCCATAGACCGTTGATCGCCTAGCTGATGCGAGACTTTCTTCCATTTTGACTCCTTTGATCTCTACCAACATACTCTATTCCACCTATATGCTATATCCATGGCCCACACTCATGTATTGCGTGAAGTTGAAAATGTTGAAGTGTGTTAGAGGTATGATCCAATTGTTTGGCTTGACACTAGGGTGCTCGTGATTTATACTTATGCGGTGAAGACGGAGTCATGCCATGCTAATATTATAAAATGAGTAGGGATAACATTCTTTAAGGATTGTATATTTTGAAATAGTAACGATTATGCTTCTTACGTTCATGGATATCATTATGTTGATATCAATTAATTCATCATTTCTCAATGATTATACCTGAAAGAGATTACATGTTGGGTAGCATGCCACATAAAAAAATTGTTTTTATCATTTACCTACACGAGGACGAGTAGTAATTAAGCTTGAGGATGTTGATACGTCACCAATGTATTTTTAATTGTTTCATGCTATTATATTATCAATCTTGGATACTTTATATGCAATTATATGCTATTTTATATCATTTTTGGGACTAACCTATTAACCCAGTGTCAGTTCCTTTTTTTCTCTTGTTTTTGGACTTTTCAGAAAAACAATACCAAACGGAGTCCAAATTGGATGAAACTTTACGGGGGTTATTTTTGGACATAAAGAGAGCCTAGAAGCTTCAGGAGGTGGCCAGAAGACCCACGAGGGAGCCACGAGCTGGTAGGTCATGCCCCTGAGATCATTGGCCCCTCGCATTACCTCCTGACCAAATTCCACTTCTATATATTCACAATTACCCTAAAACCAGCATAGAGACACCTGACACAATTTTGGCGCCGCAGCAAGCCTCGGTTCTTCCGCGATTCCATCTGGAGACCTTTTCTGGTACTCTACCGGAGGGGGAATTGATCACGAAGGCCATCTACATCAACCTTGCTACCTCCATGATGATGTGTGAGTAGTTTACGACAGACCTACGGGTCCATAGCTAGTAGCTAGATGGCTTCTTCGCTCTCTTTGATCTTCAATATCATGTTCTCTGCAATTCTCGCAGAGATCTATCCGATGTAATCTTCTTTTGTGGTGTGTTTTTTGGGACCCTATGAATTGTGAGTTTACGAGAAGATTATTCATTAAAAGTAATTGAGTGTTTTCTGAACTTTATTATGCACGATTGTTATAGCTTTGTATTTCTCTCCGATCTATCTGTTTGGTTTGGCCAACAAGATTGATTTATCTTCATCAGGAGGGGTTCCTTGTAGTGGGTTCAATCTTGCAGTGCTCTATATCCCAGTGATAGAAAGGGACAAGACACGTATTGTATTGTTGCCATTAAGGATAAAACGACGGAGTCTGAACATATTGCTTGTCTTGCTTAATGTGTTACTCTATTTGTCATGAACTTAATACATAGATGCAGGCAGGAGTCGGTCGATTGGTGGAGTAATGGTACTAGATGTGGGATCATTTCGGTCTACTAGTCACAGACGTGATGCCTATATACATGATCATTGCCACAAATAACATCATAACTATGCGCTTTTCTATCAATTGCCCAACAGTAATTTGTCTACCCACCGTATGCTATGCGTTCGAGAGAGAAGCCTCTAGTGAAAACTTGGCCCCGGGTCTATTTAATCATATTGCTAAAACCCAAAAAACTTTTCTGCAATGATTTACTTTTTATTTCCTTTTACTTTCTATATATATTTCAGTATCAGAATTAATCCTTGCAAGTAACGAGTTCAAGGGGATTGACAACCCTCTTGCCCATGTTTGGTGCAAGTGTTTGGTTTTGTGTGTGTAGGTGCTGACGACGAGAGTTTACCTTGATTCTCCTACTGGTTTGATAACCTTGGTTCCCACTAAGGGAAATACATGTCGCTACTCTATTGCTTCACCCTTCTTCTTCAGGGGAAAATCCAATGCATCTCACAAGTAGCAACCGGCAACCAACACAGACGTCAATCAGAAGGAAAGAACAAACCTAGAAACTTCAAGACTCTGACTAAAAAATGGTA
Source organism: Elymus sibiricus (assembly GCA_039707655.1). Taxonomy (NCBI): domain Eukaryota; kingdom Viridiplantae; phylum Streptophyta; class Magnoliopsida; order Poales; family Poaceae; genus Elymus; species Elymus sibiricus. The sequence goes on along the minus strand of CM077667.1, from coordinate 243,099,574 downwards.
CTTACAATTGTACTTACTCCGACATTAGTCTTCGATGCCTCTCTAGCGTCGTAGGGCTCCTTCTGTAGCTTGTTCAACAGCTCGACCTGGATTAGCACCTCTTTGCTCGCCCCCACTTGGTCATCACGGACTCGGTGCAAAGTGAATAGGGTGGTGGGAGCTGGCTTCAGAGTAGGTGTTGGAGGAGGAGCTGCAGCTATAGTAGTCGGTGCCGAAGGAGGAGCGGAAGCCTTGGCCATAGAAGCCCGAGTCGTCCGTCCTGGAGGTGGAGTTGGGACCTTGGCTGGAGAGACCCGACTCCCTCGGGCCGTCGGAACATGCTGCATGACAACATCAGTGTCTGGAAGCACTTCCGTGCCAGCTTCTAGGTGCAGTTGATTGACCTTGTCGTCGTCGATGTGGATCAATTCAGTGGGCGTTGCATTCACACGAATGATTAAAACAACAATACATGAATCACTCAGATGTGGTGAAATAACAAGTCAGTATGTACCTTTGGAAGACATGGCATCCGCCTAAGTTTGGCCCTTCTTCGCAGCATTCGTTTGTGTCGAAGTCGTTGACGTATGGGCTCTACAATCACAGGGTCACTCCATTAGAGGATAACATGGGTCTACATGACAAGAAAATTCAGTTAAGGCACTTACGTTGACACCATAGGTACGGTCACCTTGGTCTTGGGCAAGGCCACCTCTTTCTGAGGCTTGCTGGCGGCGAGCTTAGGCTGCTTAGTCACCTTCTTAGGTGACCCCATGGACTCGGCTCGGCCATGCTTTGGGCCGTGCGCACTTGGGTGTGGGGCATTCGGCTTCGGGGCACTCGGTGCTTGGGGGACACTCTCGTGAGCACTCGGGTCCTGACCTTTCTTGGAGTAGAGCTCCCTGGAGATAGTCTACGATGGAGAGGACTCTGCCTCCTCTCCTTCCTTTGTGTCCTCCTCCTCCTCCACCTCAGCGTCGGTGTCACTCTCCTCATCATGAGGGTGCTGGTGTCGCTCGCCACGTCCCTCGGTGTGTGATACGTCACCAACGTATCTATAATTTTTTTGTTCCATGCTATAATATTATCATTCTAGGATAGTTTTTGGGCATTTATTTGATGATTCATATTATTTTTAAGCACTAACCTATTAACCCAGTACCAAGTGCCAGTTGTTGTTTTCTGCATGTTTTTTGCTTTTCAGGTTTACGGTACCAAACAAAGTCCAATTGCCTTGAAACTTTTTGATGATTTTTTATGGAGAAAAAGAATACCTGGAAGCTTCGGAGAAGATTGGAGGCCACATGAGGGCCCCACAAGCCAGCTACAAATACTTATTTGATTCGGGAGAATACTTATTTGATATTTATTTGCATGATCATCATAGCTTCGTAAATCTCTCTGATCTATCGGTTTAGTTTGGCCACTAAGGATAAGACATGTATTTGATTTTTATTCTTTAGTAGGGGACAAGACATGTATTTGTAGCCACTAAGGATAAAACGATGGGGTTTATTCATATTAATTGAGTTTACTTTGTCTACATCATATCATCGTTCTCCAAGCATTACTCTGTTTGCATGAACTTAATACCTAGAGAGGCAAGCATAGAAGCACTCTCGAAGTGGATTAATAATAGTAGATGCAGGAAGGAGTCGATCTACTTGTTTATGGACGTGATGCCTATATACACATGATCATTGCCATGAATAAATATTGCATAACTATATGTTTTTTCTATCAATTGCCCAACAGTAATTTTTTTACCCATCGTATGCTTTATTTAAGAGAGAAGCCTCTAGGGAACATTATGGCCCCCGGGTCTATTCACATATATATTTACAAGCGCTCTTCTTTTCTTGCTGCCATTTATTTACTTTTTTTATTTTTCAATTTATAATTATCAACTATCATCTACACTACTCATTTGCTTGCAAGTAACGAGTTAAAGGGGATTGATGACCCTCTTGCCCGTGTTGGGTGCAAGTGTTTGCTCTTTTGTGTGTATGCGCTGAACACGGGAGTTGTGTGGTCCTCCTATTGGTTTGATAACCTTGGTTCTCACTAAGGGAAATACTTATCTATATTGTGCTGCATCATCCCCTCCTCTTCGGGGAAAACCCAATGCAGATCACAAGTATCAGGAAGGATTTCTGGCGTCGTTTTCGGGAAGTATCACCACTTACTATCAAGTACCTTCTCACAAATTATCATTCACTTGTTCTACTTTTTATTTCCTGTTATATTTTTCTTGCCATAAAAATCAAAAATACAAAAATATTTACCTTTGCTTGTTTACTTGTTTTCTTGCTTTACTTGTTAGTTTACTTGATTTGCTTGCTTGGTCACCATGTCTCAAGATAATACAAAGTTGTGTGACTTCTCAAATACTAATAACAATGATTTTATTAGTACTCCTATAGCACCCGCCACTAGTGTGGATTTTTATGATATTAATGTTGCATTGCTAAATCTTGTGATGAAAGAACAATTTTCCGGAAATCCTAGTGAGGATCTGGCTATGCATCTCAATACCCTTGTTGAATTATGTGATATGCAAAAAGAAAAAGGATATGTATAATGATGTGGTCAAATTAAAATTATTTCCTTTTTCACTAAGAGATAAAGGTAAGGCTTGTTTTTCATCTTTACCGCGTAATAGTATTGGAACATGGGATAAATGTAAAGATGCTTTCATTACCAAGTATTTTTCTCCTGCTAAGATCATCTCCCTTAGGAATAAAATTATGAATTTTAAACAACATGAACATGAACATGTTGGACAAGCTTGGGATAGGATGAAATTGATGGTTAAAAATTGGTCAACTCATGGCTTGAACTTATGGATGATTATACAAAATTTCTATGTTGGACTAAACTTTGTGTCTAGAAACCTTCTAGATTATGTTGCAGGTGGTACCTTCATAGAGGTGACATTAGGAGAGGCCACCAAACTTCTGGACAACATCATGACAAATTATTCTCAATGGCATACCGAGAGAGCTCCAACTGGTAAGGTAAACTCTGTTGAAGAAATCATTACTTTGAGTGAAAAAGTGGATGCTCTTATGAAAATGGTTGCTAGTAAAAACGCTCATGTTGATCCCAATGATGTGCCTTTGTCTACCTTGATTGAACAAAATGATCGTGCTATTGATGTGAACTTTATCTCGCGAAACAATTTCAAAAACAATGCTTATAGAGGAAATTTCAATGCTAGACCATATCCCAGTAATTCCATTAATAATTATGGAAATTCTTCTCCAAATAATAATAGGATATCCTCTCATATTGACAACACCATTAAATAATTTATTAGTTCTCAAAAGATTTTAAATATTATGGTAGAAGAAAAGTAGCATGAAGTTGATGATTTGGCTAGGAACATGGATAGAATTTCTCTTGATGTGGAAACTCTTAAAAATAAAACTTTTCCACCCAAGCATGATATTAATGAAACAATTAAATCTATCCAAATATCTATTAATGAGAGTAAGGAGAGGAACGCAAGGTTGAGAGCCAAACGAGAATTCTTAGAAAAGGCTCTTCCACCCAGTTTTTATCGTAATCATGCTGAAGATTTTAAAATGATTGGTACTTCTCCCATTGATTCTTCGTTTAATAATCTGAAAGTAGATTATAATGGTACTAGATATGAGTCAAGTTTAGCTATAAGGCATCCCGTTTATTTGGAGGGTGATGACTCTAATGAAAAAAATTGAAAAAAGTGGGTTTGGAGAGGTCAAAACTTTAACTAGTAATGTGCCCACTAGATTGGATTACCAGCACTTTAATTATGAAAAAAATTCTTTCATATAATATATTTGCTTATTGCAATCCGTTATTAGCTCACCCAATGCTTATGCCGAAAATAAGGCTTTTACTAAACAAATACTAGAAGCGATGAGAAAAGCTTATGATGAGAAACTTGAGTTAGAAGTTTCTATACCTAGAAAATTACATGATGAATGGGAAGCTACTATCAAAATAAAGGTTAAATAATATGAATGTAATGCTTTGTGTGACCTTGGTGCTAGTGTCTCAACTATACCTAAAACTCTTTGTGATGTGCTTGGTCTCAGCGATAATCAAGATTGTTCCCTTAACTTGCATCTTGTGGATTCTACCATTAAGAAACCTATAGGTAGAATAAATTATGTGCCTATTATTGCAAATAGAAATTATGTGCCTGTAGATTTCATTGTTCTTGATATTGAATGCAATCCGTCTTGTCCAATTATACTTGGAAGACCTTTCTTACGACCTATAGGTGTCGTTATTGAGATGACAGGGAAACAAAAGATTCCAATTCCCATTAAAGAAAGGGATAGAACACTTCCCTAGGAAGACAATTAAATAACCTTATGAATCTATCACGAGGGCTACTTATGGATTGAGCGTTAAAGATGACAACACTTGATACTATGCATTATGCCTAGCTAGGGGCATAAAACAATAGCGCTAATTGGGAGGCAACCAATAGTTATCTTTAAATTTTTGTTTTTAGTTTTTGTTTGTGTGTGATAACATGATTATTTCTTATGTAATTATTGTGTTTCTATGTTTAAATTAGTGTTTGTGCCAAGTAAAAGCCTTTGGGATGACTTGCATGATGAGTAGAATTGATACGGTGCAAAAACATAAACTTTAGCGTCCAGTGCAAAATTTTGCTGATTTTACTTGAATGTGTTTTTGATCTGAATTTTTTACACAGTATTGGTATACAAATTCATCAGGATTTCCTAATTTTTCAGAATTTTTGTTGTTACAGAAGTATAGTTTATCTACAGTTCATTACAGACTATTCTGTTTTAAACAGATTCTGTTTTTTGTTTGCATAGCTTGCTTGTTTTGATGATGCTATGGATTATATCGGGGGATATAAGCCATGGAGAAGTTAGAATACAGTACCTATTATGCAATAACAAAATATGAATCAATTTATAACAGTACCTAAATTATTTGATATGTTTATTATACTAACGGATCTCATGAAGTTTTGTTGAGTTTTGTGTACCGAAGTTTTCAAGTTTTGGGTGTTATCACGATGGATGAAGGAATAGGAGCGACAATGGCCTAAGCTTGGGGATGCGCAAGGCACCCCAAGTCAAATTTTAGGAAGACTCAAGAATCTAAGGTTGAGGATGCCTTATGGGGCATCCCCTCTTTCGTCTCAATCCATCGGTATGTCACTTGGAGCTATATTTTTACTCATCACATGATATGAGTTTTGCTTGGAGCGTCGTTTGCTTTTGTTTATTTTTGCTTTAGTTTGCCACAATAATTGTTTTCTGGACACACCTATTTGAGAGAGACACACCTTCACCATGATTTTCTAGAATACTCTATGTGCTTCACTTATATCTTTTCAGCTTAGCAGTTGCTTTAGTTATTCACTTATATCTTTTTAAGCATGGTGGCGTATAGATTGAATAGAAATAATTGCACTCTCGTACTTCACTTATATTTGTTTGAGAGTTAATAAATAATGACGGTAATTTGCATGGGTTATAAGATTAGTCCAAAAATAATAGGTATTCAAGGTGTGCACTATCAAAACCTTCATGTAGCACATAAAAGACAAACCGTGGGTTAATAATATTGATGTGGTAATGTGAAAGGGTGTGAGGGCATGGTTGTCGGTTCGTAGGAGTATCGGTATTAAAGTTGTTAATTTCCAGTTTGTCTAAATATTGTTTATGGATGGCGGGGATGTGTAAGCATTATTATTCCTTGTTGAAATCCTAGTGTTGTTTTGAGTCGGAGACGCGAGATGGTTAACACCTCCCAACCTCCTCCCTAGGGGCATGCGAGTAGTACTTTGCTTCAAGAAAGATAATAAAACTTTGCAATAAGTATATCAGTTCTTTATGACTAATGTGAATCCATGGACATACGCACTCTCACCTCCTCATATTTTTCTAGCCTCTTCGGTACCGTGCATTGCCCATTCTCACTTCGAGGATCGGTGCGAACTTCGCCGGTGCATCCAAACCCGCGGCATGATATGCTCTGTTGCACATAAGCCTCCTTATATCTTCCTCAAAACAACCGCCATACCTACCTATTATGGCATTTCCATAGCCATTTCGAGATATATTGTCATGCAACTTCCACCGTTACATCATATGACTAGTTCACTCATCATCACATTGCTTTGCATGATCATGTAGCTGACATAGTATTTGTTTCAAAGCCACCGTTCATCATTATCATACATGCTACACTAGATTATTGCAGATCCTGTTACACTGCCAGAGGCATTCATATTGAATCATATTGTTTCATAGTTTTTCATATTGAGTTGTAAGTAAATAAAAGTGTGATGATTCTCATTATTAGGGCACTGTCTCAGTGAGGAAAAAAAGAGAGAAAAGAGAGAAGGGACAGTGCTACTACCTCTTTTTCCACACTTGTGCTTCAAAGTAGCACCATGTTCTTCATATAGAGAGTCTCATGTTTTCTCACTTCCATATGCTAGTGGGAATTTTTCATTATAGAACTTGGCTTGTATATTCCGATGACGGGCTTCCTCAAATGCATGAGGTTTTCATGAGCAAGCAAGTTTGATGCACACCCACTTAGCTTCATTTGAGCTTAAATACACTTATAGCTCTAGTGCATCTGTTGCATGGCAATCCCTACTCCTCGCATTGATATCTATTGATGGTCATCTCCAAAGCCCGTTGATACGCCTAATTGATGCGAGACTTTATTCTCCACTTTTACCCCTTTGATAGCTACCACCATATTCTATTTCACTTATATGCTATGTCCATGGTTCACGCTCATGTATTGTGTGAAGAATAAAAACCAAGTACGATCCAGTTGCCTGACTTGGACATCGTGGTGCTTGACATTTGTATTAATGTGATGAAGACGGAGCCATGCCTTACTAATATGATAAAATGAATGTGGGTAAACATTCTTAGAGGATCGTATATTTCAAAAGATTGATGATTGTGTTACTTATGCTTATAAATATTAGTATGTTGATGTTTGTTAATTCATCGTTTTTCAATGAGCATACATGCAAGAGATTACATGTTTCTTAGCATGTCACATCAAAAATTTATGTTTTTATCATTTACCTAATCGAGGACGAGTAGGAATTAAGCTTGGGGATCTTGATACGTCTCCAACGTATCTATAATTTTTTTATTGTTCCATTCTATAATATTATCATTCTAGGATACTTTTTGGGCATTTATTTGCTGATTCATATTATTTTTGAGCACTAACCTATTAACCCAGTGCCAAGTGCTAGTTGTTGTTTTCTGCATGTTTTTGGCTTTTCAGGTTTACAGTACCAAACGAAGTCCAATTGCCCCGAAACTTTTTGATGTTTTTTTCTGGACCAAAAGAATACGTGGAAGCTTCGGGAGAAGGCCGAAGGCCGCACGAGGGCCCCACAAGCTAACAGGGCGCGCCCAAGGGGGTCGACACGCCCTGTTAGCTTGTGGCCGCCCCCGGCTCCCCTGACCACGTACCCTGGCCTATAAATTCACATATATTCCAAGAACCATAGGGGAGCTCCTGTAACACTTTTTCCGCTGCCGCAAGTCTCACCTGGAGTCCTTTTCCGGTGCCCTACCCGAGGGGGGTCGATCACGGATGGCCTCTACATCATCATTGCTTCTCCCATGGTGATGTGTTAGTAGTCCACCACAGACCTATGGGTCCATAGTTAGTACCTAGCTGGCTTCTTCTCTCTCTTTGATCTTCAATAAAAAGTTCACCGCGATCTTCGCGGTGATCTATTCGATGTAATCTTCTTTTGCGGTGTGTTTGTTGGGATCCGATGAATTGTGGGTTTATGTTCAAATTATTTATGATAAAAGATTTGAGTCATCGCCGAATACTAATTTGATTCTTATTTGCATGATCATCATAGCTTCGTAAATTTCTCTGATCTATCGGTTCAGTTTGGCCAACTAGATTTGTTTATCTTCAGTGAGAGAGGTGCGTTGTTGTGGGTTCAATCTTGCGGTGTTCTATATCCAAGTGACAAAGTAGGGGATAAGACATGTATTTGTATGCCACTAAGGATAAAACGATGGGGTTTATTCATATTAATTGAGTTTACTTTGTCTACATCATGTCATCATTCTCCAAGCATGACTCTGTTTGCATGAACTTAATACCTAGAGAGGCAAGCATAGAAGCGCTCTCAAGTGGAGTAATAGTAGTAGATGCAGGTAGGAGTCGGTCTACTGGATGTGATGCCTATATACGCATCATCATTGCCATGAATAAATATTGCATAACTATGCGCTTTTCTATCAATTTCCCAACAGTAGTATGGTTACCCACCGTATGCTTTATTTAAGAGAGAAGCCTCTAGCGAACACTATGGACCCCGGGTCTATTCACATATATATTTACAAACACACTTGTTTTCTTGCTGCCATTTATTTAGTTTTTCTTTGTTTTGCAATTTATAATTATCAACTATCATCTACACTACTTATTTGCTTGCAAGTAACGAGTTCAAGGGGATTGACAACCCTCTTGCCAGCGTTGGGTACAAGTGTTTCTTCTTTTGTGTGTAGGCGCTGAAGATGAGAGTTTTGTGGTCCTCCTATTGGTTCAATAACCTTGGTTCTCCCCGAGGGAAATACTTATATCTATATTGTGTTGCATCATCCCCTCCTCTTCATGGAAAAACTCAACACAGATCACAAGTATTAGTGCGCGGTCGACATTCGGCACCTTGGAAATCATCTCCTGGAAGCTTTGCTGAAGAAGACACAACAAAGTCAAAATCAAAGAAATATCAGTCGGCAATAAGATGACTCGGCCTAACGAACGCGTTTTATCTCGACTGGCGGGTGGTCCTTGTTGTAGGGAGGCATCCTGCTTCCTCCCTGTGGATTATCTCGAGGGGAGGTGATGGCCATGATCTTGGCGTCAATGGCCTTTGCAGTCAACTCCTCTGGATGCACTCGAGTGGAGTCACTCGGCCCCTCGTACGTCCACATGGGGCGAGCTCCATGCTGTAATAGTTGGATCTTCCAACTGAGGAAGACCTCTGGCAGGTCCACCCCATTCACGCCCGCCCTCACCACTCCGATCAATGCCTTAACCAAGATCCCAGCGTCAACCTTCTCATCTTTGGCTACGGTGAGGTACGACGGGGCTCTAACTCTATCTGTCGAGTATGATGGGAGGCCTAGCTGAGTGCCCCCACTCGACACGTCTTTACAATAGAACCAGCTATCCTGCCAGCCCTTTATTTAGTAGGGAAAGCTCATTGGGGGGAGCTACTCTTCCCCCTGAGCTAAATGTTGAGCCCCCCACATTGATGGGTCACGTGTGTCTTCTCCCCACTCGGCATGGCCTTCTTCACGGTCATAGACCGACAACTGAACAGATGTTTGAACAACCCCATGTGTGGGTGGAAGCCAATGAAGTGCTTGCAGAGGGAAATGAAGGCTGATAGGTAAACTATTGCGTTCGTGGGGTGGTGAAGTTGTGCGCCGAAATAATTCAAGAGCCCATGGGAAAACCTCTCTCACGGTGGGTAACAAGCAGCACGCGTTGGTCCGCCTGCGCAGCGGGCTTCGACTCGTCTGCCCCCAGCAGCCTCCAGCTCCTCCAATCGGGTCTTCATGACCCGTGACGGAATCCAGTCCCCCTGGATCCATTTCGACGGAGCGCTGGCGCCCGACGATGAACCCTTGGCCTCCACCTTCGCCTTCTCCAACTTCGTCGTGGAGTCTCTCATCATCCTCTTGGGTGCGCAAGTGTGGAGCAGTGGAGGTGCGAGTGGCGGAGCGCGATGGAATGGTCGATGTGAAAAGGGGATCTGGGGTAAAATCACCCTAAGCCACCCCATTTTTATACAGAGGGAAAGTTCGCCTGGGCATCTGCAACCGTCGATCCACAAGCACGTGGCGAAAATCGGGGCGGATATCGAGGCGTCGTGCCCCACTTTCCCCACTAACCGCGACACCATTTCCTCTGCACACACTGCATTTCAAAATGCAAAATTTGCACCGCGGAATCAGAATAATCTCCCATGATTCCTTTCCTAAGGAACACTTGTCGGTCCGCCGAATGCCCTCCGTGGGTTACCATGCACTCGGACCCGTAGTCGAATCCTACTAAAGTCATCTCAGGACTATGATGGGATGAGCTTGACGCTCCTATGCAGATTCACTTCACCCTTCTTCTAGGCTCCAAGGTGTGGGTCTCATAAGCTTGGACTCGGAGATGGCTTGCGATGGTGCTCCTCCGGGATATTGAGTGGCATTTCTCCGGAAAATCAGTCTACGCGCCGGTGTCGTCACTCGAGTTGTATGGCATGTCCACACTCGAACCCATAGTCTATCTATCCCGAGAAACATACGAATGCCACCAAGTTATGCCCAACAGCCAACACATCCCGATCACTCGGGAAACCTAAGGTCCAGAATCCGTTGTGGTTTCAATCAGGGCACGATAGGTTCCCACCTGGGAAAGGTTTCTAAATGCCCCAAAGACACTCGGCCCAAACCAGAATGCATCTCATTCGTCCTATGAAACCTCAACCGATACGGGGGCTAATAATGGGGTCACCTACTAAGGGTAGGTTCATAGACCTGACATCTAGGGTCCACCCAGGGGCCCACACTATCATTGGATGGTCTCTCGACCGCAGGAGCACTCAGATGCACCTATGAAGACATCCATTTGGATGACACTCAATCACTAGGACGAAGCCTAACCACTCGAACGTATTGTCACCAATCGGCCCTATCCAAACCACTTGGACAAAAGGGACAACGTGGGAGCGGCAATGGCCGAGGGGCTTTACTGGGCTTTAAGTGTAGTTATAGCGGCGGTTACTAGTAACGCCTGTAATTGCACGCATCTTAATCTCCCCTTGTAACGTAGCAATAAAGGAGGCGGGCACACTCTATATAAGCCCCTCCTCGGCTCTGTGATATGGGTTGGCAACCCTCTTGTATTCATACACACCAGAGAAAACAAAGCCACCCAGCTCGAGACGTAAGGCTATTACCTCTCTGAGAGGGGCCTGAACTCGTAAATCCGAGTGTCACATCTGCGACATAGCTAGATTCTGCTCCTATTTGTACCCCTAGTACTCTGTGTTAGATTCGTTGCCTCGACACCTGCTGCTCCTGAAGAAATTACCCAACTCCTGCACTGAAGGATAAGCAAACTAATGTTAAAATTACAAAAGATGAAAAATACTTATTTATATAAAATTTGTCCGCACACTCAACAAACCCTCGAGAAGCACAGCAAGCTGGATAGGAAAGAGAAAGTTTATCTGACCATTGAAGTAAATTCCTACCCAACTATGTTCACCAAGCTCTACTTCTCGCGAAGGAAAAAAAGAATCGCTCCTGGACTCTTCTTCGGAAGCACTACACAAGGGAACAACTCTATGCTAAGGGCATTGAGAAAGATTATTCGCATTTGGATCTATTTGAAGTTCCTCGGCTGCGAAGACAGACTTCGGTTTTACCTCAGAAATCCACTTCCACTCGCATGTTGTTTCTCGAATCAGACGATAACTCAGATGATATAGAAGCCACTTCTGTGTACTACCCTGACGAATAAAAATCTGCTCACACTCCCGAAGCTATAGCCGGAAGCTTTGCTGCTGCATAGTCTTTTGTTTCTGCTGCCATTGAATATGTTTATCCAGACTATTCTAGCTTGCTAATTCTTTTGACGAGTAGTTCCTCGTGTTATCCTCATCCTTTCTAACACTTATTGACAAAAGGGGATATGTAAATTGAGAGCTAGATGTGTGGTTCATTTTCAAGGGCTTGGGTTTTGTTTCGTCGCTTGCTTTCTCGAATGGTTGGTTTTTCGGTTGTGTCGTGGAACTTAAGTTTGTTGGTCGTTGAACCTTTTTATAGTATTGGCATGATTATAACCCTACCTTGCAATGCTATCATTATTCTACATGTTATGTACGTTTGAAATATTATCAAATTACATGATTCTCTGATATGAAAAACTGTATTCATATTCGTCTACTATATTATCTTTCGATATTACAGCTTATAGGAGAAAAACCTATAGAGATGCATCTGAAACATCGTGAAACTATGAAAGAATTCACTTTTTGTCTATGATACAAATCCTTTCAAAGTCTTGTTCTTAATTCAAATCATTTCAAAGGCTTTGGTTGCAGGTTAAAATTCGATCAAAAAGAACGAGTACTTGAAATGCTTCATTTGTCCTAATGTGTTTTTATCCTTGAAGCTAACTCTATTGCAGGAGAAAACTCTTTCACAAATGATTCTAAAGGAAAATTATTATAATTATGATGAATCATTAAAAAGTCTTTGTATGCTTACGTCAAATCTCTTGAAACTATTTGTCTTGCAGGAGTCAACACACGATTTCATGCACATCTTTAGGGGGAGCTGAATTTCATCTTATATTATGCTTCAGTTCATTTATTTATCGCACATCTTTGATTACCTCAATTAACTCTGTGATGTATGTGTTTTGTCAACAATTGTTCAAAAAAGGGGATTGTTGGTGCAATACCTTGTCCCTTGGGTTTTGGAGATTGTTGTTAAAAACATCAAGGGACTAATTTGTTTATTAGCACACTAATACATCTCCGTCGTATCTATAATTTTTGATTGTTCCATGCCAATATTCTACAACTTTCATATACTTTTGGCAGCATTTTATATTATTTTTTGGACTAACATATTGATCCAGTGCCCAGTGCCAGTTCCTGTTTTTTGCATGTTTTTTGTTTCACAAAAAATCCATATCAAAAGAACTCCAAATGCGATAAAGATTACGGAGATTTATTTTGGCATATATATGATTTTTGGAGTTGGAATCAACGCAAGACGGTGCGCGGTGGCTCTCTACCCCTCTCTCCCGATGGTGCCGGAACGCCGCTGAGGAAACTAGCATGGCGGCGATCTACACCAACAACTCCTCCGTCTTCCTCACCAGCATGATCACCTTCCCTCATCTATTTATTGCAGTCCACTCTCCCGCAACCCGTTGTACCCCATACTTGGACATGGTGCTTTATGCTCCATATTATTATCCAATGATGTGTTGCCATCCTATGATGTTTGAGTAGATTTCTTTGTCCTATGGGTTGATTGATGATCTTGATTGGTTTGAGCTGCGTGTTTTATTTTGGTGTTGTCCGATGGTGCCTCCCGTGACATGCACACGTGGGGGATCCCCACTGTAGAGTGTTGCAATACATTCAGGATTCGCTTATAGTCGGTGGCGAGAGTGACGGAAACTTACACCTAAGTAAGGGGGTTGTTGCGTATTGAAGTAAACGGGACTTATTACTTAATGCTATGGTTGGGTTTTACCTTAATGATCTTTAGTAGTTGCGGATTCTTGCCAGAGTTCTAATCATAAGTTCATATGATCCAAGTACGGAAAGTACATTAGCTCATGCCTCTCCCTCATATAAAATTGCAATAATGATTACCGACATTGTTATCAATTTCCTAGGACAATCTCACGAATCCTACCACCACTTTTCCACACTCGCTATAATTACTTTATTGTTTTTATATTGAAACAACACCTAACTTTTATTTCCACGTTTTTAATTATCTTGCAAACCTATCTTTTTACACCTACAAAGTACTTCTATTTTTATTCCCGCAAAGTAGTTTATTTCTTGTACTAAGTATAGTGAACATTGTTGCACGTAGAGTTGTATCGGTGGTCGATAGAACTTGAGAGAATATTAATTCTACATTTAGCTCCTCATTGGATTTGACACTCTTACTTATCGAAAAAGGCTATAGACCATCCCCTGTACTTATGGGTTATCAAGACCTTTTTCTGGCGCCGTTCCTGGGGAGCAATAGCGTGGGGTTGATATTCTCGTGTGTGCTTGTTTGCTTTATCTCTAACTAATTTTATTTTCTGTTCTTGTTTTCTATCTTTAGTTATGGGTAGGAAACGTAAGATACCGAAAAATTAGTTGTACTTGCTACCCCAAAAGTTGAGGAACCACTAGTGTTCCGTACTGCCGAAGCTTTCTACTTGGATCATCTTTGATCCCTTTGTGCTCATGCTGAAAAACCAACTAGCTTAGTTGAGGGAAATTCATTACATGGGCATGCTTATTTTTTGCGACACCGCTTGTCCCAAAAATGGAAATTCTTATGGCATCAAATTAATTGTTTGTGTGCCTATACGTGATTTTACTTGTAGTTTTGAAGACACTAAAAAACACCTTCCCTACCAATGTGATTTTAATGATAATGAAATAGTATCTTCTTATGCCAAGGATGTCTATAGTTATTATGATATTGACCAAATTGAAGAATTTGTTGCTTTTAATGGTGCATATGAAATTGCTTCCTTGATAGAAAAGTATGATGATATTCTTTACAAATCTAAATTTTTTGCCATACTTAAATATTGCTATGAAAACTATGCTTCTAATGCTTATGTTAAAGAATTTATTGAGAGAATGCGTGCTGCCTTGGAAGAGATTAATATTTTGCCGGAATCTATAGAAGAAGAAATTGTTGAAAGTGTGAGCTCATTAGATGAAAAAGATGAGGAGCAGAGAGAAGAACAAAAGGAAGAAGAGTGGATTAGCTACCCGTGCCCACCTTCTAATGAGAGTAACTCTTTAACTCGTACATTGTATAATTTCACTTCACACATACCGAAGGATGATTGCTATGATCCCTTGGATTTGTTTGAAATATCCCTTTTTGATGAACTTGATGCGTGCTATGCTTGTGGACATGAGGCCAATATGAATTATGCTTATGGAGATGGACTTGCTATAGTTCCTCTACATCTTCACCTCTCTATGTTTCCAATACGATAAAATTGCAAGAAACTTTTTATACTATCCATTGGCCTTTGCTTTGTGTGAATGAATTGTTCTTCTATGACATGCCAATGCATCGGAAGAGAGTTAGACTTCGTTGTTTCATGATATATGTTGCTTTGTGCGCACTACTAAATTGCAAATCATTGTTAATTAAAATTGGCTTTAATATACCTTGGGATCCGGGTGGATCAATTACTTGAGCATTATATTCCTAGCTTAATGCCTTTAAAGAAAGCACTGCCAGGCAAACAACCCGAAAGTTTTAAAATGTCATTTTATTATGTTGTGTTCTTTTAAAAAAATAAAAAAGTGGGGAACTTAAAACGTTTTCAAAAAGAAAGTGAAAGTGAGAAAGACGAGCACCGTTGAAGTGGGGTACGCCCTTGAACTTTTGTTCATGCCCATGGAAACTTTGTGAATCTTGATTACAACAAATTTTAAACAAAAATAATTATCCCCTTATACAAATCCATTCTATTATAAAAATAATGTGCCAAGATTTACCTTTAGGATATTTGATGTGTGTTGTGCAAAAACAAGAACTTTGGATATAGTGTTTGATTTTTCATATTTTATTGGAACGTCAAAAATTTCTGAAACTTTCACACAGTACTATTATACAAATTGCTTATTATGTCCTAATTGTTCAGAATATTTTGAGTTCCAGAAGTATATGTTTCATTTGCATCTTTACAACCTGTCCTATTTTTCATAGATTACTATTATAGTTCCTTTGTCCGCTTATGTTTGAAATCTTGTTGAGACCCATTGACTTGGGAGCCTTAGAATTGTGATAGCATGCAGTAGGTAATAGGGTTATAATTATACAATAATGTGATGGCAAGACATGGTGGGATTCTATGTTATATGTACTAACCATTCTAATAAAAGTTCTGTTAAGTTTTGTGTGGATGAAGTGTTCGAAGGTCGAGGAGGTATCGATATGAGAAGAATACGGAGAGGCAAGAGTTCAAGCTTGGGGATGCCCAAGGAACCCCAAGTAAATATTCAAGGAGACTCAAGCGTCTAAGCTTAGGTATGCCCCGAAAGGCATCCCATCTTCCTTCCTCGATAATTATCGGTATTTTTGTTTTGTTCACATGATATCCGTGAATTCTTGGAGCGTCGTGTGCCTTTTATTTTTGTTTTAGAATGCACATGCTTGTATGGGATAGTACTTGGTTGATTTGTAGAATGCTCTTTGCACTTCACTTATATCTTTTGAGTATGGCTTTATAGAATGCTTCATGTGCTTCACTTATATCATTTGAAGTTTGGATGCTCGCTGCTCTACATTAGGAACACCGTTATTTGTAGAATGCTCTTTTGCTTCATTTATATTTATCAGAGCATGTCTAGGTCTTTTGTAGAAAGAATTAAACTCTCATGCTTCACTTATATCTATTTAGAGAGTTAACAGGAATTGGTTATTCACATGCTTAGTCATAAAATCCTACATAAAACTTGTGGATCACTAAGTCCTTGACGTGAAGCGTCACAATATACCTGGAAGTCCTTCCGAATGTTCGGCAAAATCAACACTGGGGCCTTAACCAAACGTTTCTTCAACTCCTGAAAACTGGCTTCACATTCCTCAGTCCAAATATACTTGGATTCTTTCTTCAATAACTCCGTCATGGGCTTGGCAATCTTTGAGAAGTTTTCGATAAACCTCCAGTAATATCCGTCAAGTCCAAGAAAACTACGGATCTCCTTAACTGAGGTGGGTGCCTTCCATTCGGTGACTGTTGCAACCTTGGCGGGATCCACTGCTATTCCGTCTCCAGAAATGATGTGTCCGAGAAATTCGACTTCCTTCAACCAAAATTCACATTTGCTGAACTTGGCATATAACCGATGCTCTCTGAGCTTCTCCAGAACTAAACGCAAGTGTTCCTTGTGTTCTCCCTCGCTCTTGGAGAATATTAATATATCATCAATGAACACCACGACAAACTTGTTCAGATATTCCATAAATACCTTGTTCATCATACTCATAAAATAGGCAGGATCATTAGTCAAACCAAAGGACATGACTGTATACTCATATAGGCCATACCTTGTGGTGAAGGCTGTTTTGGGTATATCCTGTTCTCGGATTTTCAACTGATGATACCCAGATCGAAGATCGATCTTGGAGAACACTCTGGCTCCCACTAGCTGATCAAACAAGTCATTAATCATCGGCAGAGGGTTCTTTGTTCTTGATAGTCACCTCGTTCAATGCACGATAATCTACTACCATTCTCAAGGTTTTATCCTTCTTCTCTACCACAAGAACTGGGGCTCCCCAAGGTGATGAACTTGGGTGAATATAGCCTTTATCCAATAACTCCTTGATCTACTTCTTGATTTCTTCTAAATCATTTGCGGGCATCCGATAGGGTCCCTTGGATATTGGGGTTGTCCCTGGCAATAATTCAATGAGGAACTCAATCTCCCTATCCGGTGGCATGCCTGGTAATTCCTCCGGAAATACATCCCGAAAGTCTTGTACAACCAGCACTTTCTCCTGAACAAGTCATGTGAGGGAATTCACCCGATTACTATTTGGTGTGTGTTGGGATACATACTTAATCCTCTTCTGCTCCGGGGTGGTGAGAAAAATTGACTTATGGGCACGATCGATGTTTCCTTCATACTTGGTCATCCAATCCATGCCTAGGATCACATCAAATCCCTGTGACTCTAAGATGATGAGGGCGGTGGGAAAGACATGGTTTCCAATGTTGAGGTTCAATGTGTGGCATCCTATCCCTGCCGTCATGATGCCTCCTGGGGAACTGACCTTAATGGGCTGACTAAGGGTTCTGGTGGGCAAACCGTACTTTTCCACAGCTACCCTTGATGAATGAATGAGTTGCACCATAATCAAAAAGTACCAATATTGGACGTGAATTCAATAAAAAATTACCAACCATAGACTCGGGCTGATCATAGACCTCCTCCACATCAATGTGGTTCACCTGAGCATGGGGAAAAGGATTGGGCTTCTTCGCTGAGGAGTTGCCGTTGTCGTTGTCGTTTCCATTTCCCTGCTTGTTCTGGGGACACTCAGTGGAATAGTGCCCTGTCTTCTGGCACTTGAAGCAGGTGATATGGCTCAGATCCTTCTGAGCTGGAGCGGGACGGTGTTGGTTGTCATTGCAATTTCCATTGCCATTCTTGAAGTTGTTGTTATAGGGACGATTATTCCCGTTTCCTCCATGGTTGTGGCCTTCATGGTTATGCACGGCATGGTTATGGTGAGTGTGTCCTCCAAACTTACCGGATCCTGATCCGATATTCCCTGAGTACGGGGAGTAACGGGGCTTCTGCTGTGCTCCGGAGTTGTACTTCCCCTATCCATTTTTTCTTGCAGTTCTCGATTTGTTGCCGCTTCCCCTCCAAGATGAGGGCCTTGTCTACCAGCTCCTGGTAGCTGTTGAAAGTAGCCACCATCAGCTGAATGCTCAACTCATCGTTGAGTCCCTTCATGAATTTCTCCTATTTGGCTGCATCATCAGCCACATCTCCTGGTGCATATCGGGCCAACATGATGAATTCATCCACATACTGGGCCACATAGCGATTCCCCTGGCATAAGTTCTGAAACTCACGCTTCTTCGGACTCATGGCTCCAGCTGAGACATGAGCGGTGCGGAAATCTTGCTTGAACTGCTCCCAGGTCACACAGGCAATGCGATATGTGGTGGTGTAGTTCTCCCACCATGAAGCTGCTGGTCCTTCAAGTTGATGTGCGGGAAAACACACTTTCTCTGCTTCAGTGCATCCAGCGGTAATAAGCTCCCTCTCCATCTTGCGTAGCCAGTCATCTGCCACAATGGGCTCAATGCTGCTGGAGAAGGTCGGTGGATTCAGCCTTAGAAAATGGGTGAGGTTGTCGGCCTGGGGTGGAGGGTTGTTGTTGTTGTTGTTGTTGGCCTGGTTCTGGATCAACAGCTACATCAGGGCATTCTGCTGCTGGATTAGCTGGGTGAGCTCCGGGGGAAAGTTGGTTCCAGGGTCACGTCTCGGAGGCATCTGGTGTTTAGAGTGATGAGGAATTAGAATAGAACAAGGGTCTAAAGAGAAAAATCACTACCCAAATGCAATGCAACAAACATTAACACACGAAACATTCATTCATTATTCAACTCAAAAGGTTCAAACTCGATATATAAGTCTCATGAGAAAACGAAACATCGGCCTACGATTTAACGTGAAAATAAAAGATACATGGCGGTCCAGACTAAAGTACTCCTCAGAAGTCCATGTGTCGGTGCACTAGGAATGGGGTACCCAGTGCCCCTGACGTATGCACATGCAGTAGTAGCAGAACCCCGTCAAGACCAGCCCAAGTCAGAGAAGCCGCCCTTCATGATATCAAGGAGCGCATCAAGGAGACGAAGCCAACACCCAAGACCCCGGCAGGAGAAGCCTACGCTGGCCAAGCAACGCCGGCAAGATCAATACAACGGCCCAGGACAGGCCCAAGCCATGCCAGCCGCGTCCCTGGTGCCTGCCGGGTACCGAGGCGAATAGGAAGACTCGGCAAGCCATCTCCCGGCAGGCGCAAGCCGATCGGCCACTGCTCCACTGCATCGTAACACCAGTCACTTATCGATGCGGTGTCGAGCCCTCAGGTGGCTAAGTGGCTCTCGCTAAGTACGTGGCGGCACACGGGAAGACATATTACGCAATTTTGACACCCGTCCAGAGGCGTGTCAAGATACTAAGCAACAGTTAGCCAGAGCGGTTGTAGGAGCTTGCCAGGGATGCACCCCCGCATGCCACCTCGACTAGCAATCATGGTATTTTGTCCTAAATGCCAGAGTTAGGTATGATAGCACTGTTAGCTATCTAATCACTAGATAATGACTGTTTTGCCACTATGGTTGCCCCTTGACCTATAAAAGGAGGCCCAAGGCAACCTAGCTCAAGATTCGGACCTTTGGACACTTGTACTTGCGTAGCAGCTCCCCAGAAGGCGACCTTGCCGGGTTTGAGCGTTGCGTGTGCGTTGTGTTCTTCTGATCAATCCACCAAAGCAGGAGTAGGGTTTTACGCTTCTTAGCGGACAGAACCTAGGTAAAACACCAGTGTCCCATCGTCGTGATGTCTCATGACCTCTGGTCTTTTTGCAAATTGACCTCACCCCTGTTGAACCACAAAGGGGCCATTGGTCCCATAGGTGATCGTGTGCATCCATGCCCTGGCATCTTTGGCACGCCAGGTAGGGGGGCGTGCTTCATTCGCGCGAACCTGAGATCGTGAGCGGCGCGTCGATCTTCATCGCCGTCTTATTCACCCATGGCTCCCAAGAAGAAGGCCGGCGCGACCGCCTATCCCCTCCACTTCGAAAGCCCCCTTGCATGCAGCCGTGGGCGGCGGGGGCGACGTGACTGGCGCAGGCGCCACCACCGTCGTGCCCCCTGCGGACGAAGCTGGAGCGGGGAACGCCGAGGAAGAGCAACAGCAGCAACATCCTGGCAAGCTCGACCCTAGTGCCGCGGGAGGAGGAAACGTTCAGTCTCCACCTCCCCGCCGCACTGGCGGTCGCGACCGCAACAGCGGCGCCCAATCTGGGGGCAGCCGTGATCCTCCAGCAGCGCCTGTCGTAGGCGCGGCTGCTGGGCACGCGCCTCGCCCAGAGCAAGACGGAGCGCCAAGCGGAGCCGTAGACCCACAAGCTCGAACTCCTCCACGTCAGACCGCCTCGGCGACCGGCGCACGGCGACAAGGAAGTGGCGACGCTCCTCTTGGTAACACCAGGAGTCGAGCGACGTCGCGGTCCGCCTCCTTAGCCATGCTAGCTACGGCAGCAGAAGCGATGGCGCGGGCTCAACTTCTGCTAAACTTCCCACCGGCGGCTGACAAGATGGACGAGTGGAGAGTCACCATCCAGAGTTTGATCGGCTTCGTCGAAGCTAACAAGTTGCAGTATGTAGAGCCGTCGCGGCGTTGGCGGACGGCGACGGCGGCCCGGACTGACGGTCGCGTCGAGGGGGCCGCGCCAACGGTGCAATCCCCTCCGCAACAATAGGCCCAGAGGCAGCCACAACAAGCTCCACGTGTCGACGAGCCCAACGAGGCATCTATGGTCTCGTCCGTCTCGCACGATCACCGGGAGTGAAACCGAAGCACTTGCGGCAAGACCTAATGCAGATCAAGGGGAACCTAAACAAGCTAGCGAAGGCAGTTTCAAGGAAGTGGCAAAGAAGAAGGTGGTGCAGCGGCCAGTGTACTTTGTCAGCTCCTTGTTACAAGGGGCTAGGCCAAGGTACTCTGGAGTGCAAAAGCTGATCTTCGGCCTTCTCATTGCCTCGAGGAAGCTGCGCCACTACTTCCAAGCCCACGAGATCACTGTTGTCACCCGCTTTCCACTGCAGCGCATATTGAGGAACCCCGAAGCCACTGGCAGGATAGTTGAGTGGGCGCTACAGCTGTCAAGTTTTGGTTTGAAGTATGAGAGCACTTCCACTATCCAGAGCAGGGCGTTGGCGGAATTCGTTGCAGAATGGACACCCACGCCAAACGAAGAGGTTCCAGAGACAGTCCTCCCCGGCAAAGAAGCGCCTAAAGAATGGATCATGTACTTTGACGGTGCTTTCTCACTTCAGGGCGCCAGAGCAGGCGTGCTCCTCATTGCCCCCACCGGAGAGCACCTCAAGTGTGTGGTCCAAATGCACTTTCCTCGGGAGGAGGCCACCAACAACACTACTGAGTATGAGGGGCTCCTTGCCGGACTCAGGATCGCGATGGAATTGGGAACCAAGAAACTGATCATCCGAGAAAATTCTCAACTTGTGGTAAGACAAGTCAAAAAAGATTATCAGAGTCCATTGATGGAAGCATACGTGGAAGAGGTGAGGAAACTGGAGGAGCACTTTGATGGGTTGCAAACAGAGCACGTACCACGTGCAGAAAATAGCTGTCGGTGTTCTGGGATCGGGGGTGTCGGATTTCGGGCTCCGCAAAACCCTCAAGGTTCGAACACAGGGGCGTGTGCGAAGATCCCCTACAGCTTCGCCCTACTTAGCTCGCTACACGATGGTTACTATGGCGAACTCGCACGATGACGAGGAAGAAGATGAACACGGTGGTTTACCCAGGTTCGGGCCGCTGCGAAGCGTAATACCCTACTCCTGCTTTGGTGGATTGCCTCTCGGGGAGGTGTGGTGGATGAACTAGTACAGTGGTCTCGGGCCTCGCGAGGGCGCTCGAGTGGTGTTCTTGGCTCTCAGCCTTGTCTTGTGTTGGTGTGTCGCTCGTCCCCCTCTACGGTGCAACCTAGCCTCTATATATAGCAGTGGCCCGGGTCCTCTTCCCTTATCGCAATGGTGGGAAGGGATCCCACAGCGGCCAAATTTGAAGGGGGACAGGAGTACATCCCCGCTTGTCCAAAGGTGGTCTTCGCCTGCAAAGTAGGTGTCGATGATGCAAAGGTGAGCTCGGCGATGACATCCGCCCTGCGGGGCTCGTGGTCGTGGTTTTGTTGCACCGGAATGGAAACCTTTGGGGGGCGCTTTGGGAACCCGCGTACGTCCCTGCCCCCTTTGCACCAAAGGGGAAACTGCACCGCCTGGCGCGCTGGCGCCCGCCTGTCCTTCCTTGCGTCATCCTTGACTCCTGAGGCTGGGTTCCGCATAGAGATCTCCGCCGCTCCGAAGGGGGCCTGGGAAGGCCTACCCCCTGCTGACCCTGGTGCTGTTCTTCCTCACGAGCCTGGGGTCCTCGCGAGGGCCTTGTCATGAGTGGAGTCGCGCCAGGCCATGCTCGGCTGATGAGGTGGGCCATGCTCTGGGCCGCAGGCAGGCAGGTCTAGGTACCCCCGTTCCCAGAACTCCGACAGTAGCCCCCGGGCCCAAGGCGCGCCCGAGCTGGCTTCCGGGCGAAGCCTTGAGGACTGCCCGAAGCGCCGCGGGCCCCAAACGCCTGCAGGCAAGGACTGGCGCGCGTCGCGCGGTCGATGTCGGGCCCCCAACGCCCCTTCGGCCACCGCTCGAATCGACAAATGCCCGACTTCCTGCGCCATTACTGCTTTCCTCTTCTGCGTGCTTGCTCTTACTTTCAGATCCTGGCCTTAGCTGAGGCCTCTCCGCATCCGGCGCCGTCCGTCCTTCTCCTTGCCGTGTCGGTCCTGCGAACCTCCGATGGCTCCCGCTGGCAAGCCGAAGCCAGAGGCCCAGAGCTCAGCCTCCGCTCCCATCTCACCGGCGCTTTCGGAGTCCACTATTGCCAAGGACGGAGACCTCGTCCCGGTGCTCCCGTCAACGGCAGACGGGACCCACGAGCATGGGCAGACCTTGATATGGGGCGACTCCTCGGAGAAGCGGCCCTCGTCCAGGTCGGCCCATCCTTTCTTTCTCCATAGCGTCTTCGCCGGGCTCGTCCCGCCTTTCTCCGCGTTCTTCACCGCCATCCTCGACCACTACGGGATTCAAGCCCTTCATCTCCAGACCAACTCCATCCTGCTCTTGTCCGTCTTCGCCTTCTACTGTGAGGCTTTCGTGGGCGTGAAGCCTTCGGGGGCCCTCTTCTGACACTTCTTCAGCTTGCGCGTGCACGACGGCGCTCAGCGGTCGGCGTGCGTTTCCTTTGTCGCGGTCCAGAGCGGCAACATGCTCTTAAAGGCTGGGACGAAGGTGGAGAACTTCAGGCACCGTTGGGTCTTCATGGATCTCAACAGCTCCAACCCCCGCTTGGATCTGCCGAAGGGGCTGCCGGAGAAGACCCTCGCGTGGAGCTCCGCGAAGCTCTCCGACCCCCGGGCCAGGCCCGTCCTGGAGCGGATTTCTCACGATATCAGTGCCAGGAAGCTGACTAGGGGATGATAGTGAAGGAGTTCTTGACACAGCGCCTGGCGCCCCTCCAGTCTCATTCTAGGCCCTTGTGGGACTATCAGGGCAGCGGCGACAACCTCAGGCTTCGGTCCGCACGCATAACCCCCGAGGAATTGAGCAGGGCTGTGGCAACCCTGCTCAACGGCGACCCTGGTGATCTCCCCGACGCCTACGCCCCGCTGTACTGCCGCGACGACGGTGCCAATCTGGTCACCGCGATGCTTGTCTTCAACGAATTAGGGCTCTCCCCAGCTGAGGGCCTTGGCTCCCCGGTGATGGTGTCCTCCGGCGACACCACGGGTGGGGTGGATTCAGAGAAAACAGCAGATGATGACCCGGCGGGGGCATCTCCCCCGTCGCAGAGCATGCTCTTGCGCGACCTCGAGGATGATGACGGTGTGGGTGAAGTTTCTGCTGCGTGTTCTCCATGCCCCGCCACGGTCCTCAGGGGGCTAGGACCGGCTACTCGTGCCACCCGGTCCGCCTGCCTGGCGACCCCTAGGAAGCGCGAGGCGGAGTCTCCTCCGGCGTGCCCTGCCTCTGCCGGCGAGGCGGTTGAGGTGCCGGCCTCGCCCCTGCACGAATCGTGGCTTGCCGGCAAGGGGGGCGAGGCCGGGGCCATGGCGATCCCTCCAGCGGCTGCCGTTGTGGACAGTGCCCCTGGTCTCCTGCGTGGTGGTGCCCTCACCGAGAAAGGTGAGGGTGCCCCTTCTTCGTCGGAGCAGAGAGGAAGAGGAAGTGGGTCGACGTTGAAGAGTAAGTAACCCGGCTTGGCCTTGGTCACCTGCCGGTAGCTTGAGTATTGATGATTTTCCTTTGCTTGGTAACTAGGAACGCCGCCGTGCCGAAGATGAGGAAGAAGAAGGCGGGCGTCAAGCTGAAGGCGTCTTCCGATCCACCGCCCGCTCCTGTCGTCCCGCCGTCGCCTGACGAGGCACCTGCCGCCGAGGGGGGGGGCTCGCGAGGTGACCCTCCTGGTCACCGCCGCGGAGCCCCCCGAGCCCTCAGTGCCTGTTGGCGTGGTCGCTCCTGCCCTTGAGGGCGCGTCGGTGCCGCTGTCCGGAGGGCCAGCCCCAGAGGGCCAGCCGCCCGTCGATCCGTCTGTATCCGTCCTGCCCGTGCTTGCTGCGCAGCCTCCGAAGCCTCCTGCTCCTCGTGCTGCTATCTCCCGGGGGACGTCGCCTGTGATCGTGCAGGCGACTCCTCCGGAGGAGGCCTTGATGCCTTCGTCGCGCGGCCTCGACGTCCTGGATGGGGCCTTCACCGCCCTGGGTCAAGTTCGGGATGCCCTCGCGGGTACCGATGATTGCCTCGCGAGTGGGCGCCTGGGGCTCCTCTCAGGGTGGCTCCAGGCCGACGCCTCCGTCGTGGCGGTCTGGGGCCAGGCCGAGGCCGCCGTGGCGAAGAGCAAGAAGGAGGCCGCGTCCGCCAAGGCAGCCCACGAGGCGGCGCTGACCGACGCGGCGTCTGCTGTAGGGCGTCGTGATGAGGCGGAGTCCCGCTTGAAGGTTATTCAGGAGGAGAAGTCCACGCATGAAGAGCAGCTGTGTCAGCAGGGGGAGGCCCTCAAGACCTGCAAGGCCCAGCTTGCCGATCGGGACTCCGAGTTGTCCCAGGCGACGGCCGACCTTGCCGTGGCACGAGGGCGCCTGGACGAGCGGGACAAGGAGCTTGCCCTGGAGAAGGCCCGGCTCGAAACCAGGGAAAAGGCCCTAACTGAGGCCAAGGAGAAAAAGGCCGTGGAGCTCAGCGCCCTTCCCCCCGTCGAGCTCAGGCTTCGCCAAGCGCTCCACTCCCTCTGCCGGGAAGGGTTTACGGAACCCCTGGTGGCTCCGGAGAGCGGCTTCGCGGAGCTTGCTTCGAAGCTTGTCAAGGCGCTGGAGGGCGCCATTGCCAAGGCGGAGGGGGTCTTGGAGAGTGAGTGCCGCGACCTTTTTTCTGAGGCCGCGACGCGCGTCTTCAGCCACCTTCACCTTCGCGAGCCAGGGTTTGACTTCGACTCCGTGATCCTCCCCGTCGCCCCCGAGGTCCGCAGCAGCGCTGCGGCAGCCGTGAAGGGCGCCGTGGAGGTGCTGGTGAAGAAGTTCACCCGCGTCACCGTTCCTCCGCCTCCTGAAGCTACAGGGGTTAGCGGCGAAGAAGACGACGCCAGCGATATCGACGACGAGTTCCCTGCGGACGGGACGAGTGGTGGCAGAGGCTCCTCCTAATTCCTCTTCCTTGTTTCCTTCCTGCAACGTTCATCGTGCCTCGCAGAGGCGTTAAACTTGTTTGCATTTGCGGAAACTTTTAATGCTTGTAATAACTGTTGAACTGTGTGATTGCTCTCTTCGCCTTGTTTCCTTCTTGCTTGCTGTGATGCTCTGCGTCGGCAGGGCCCGGCCCCGCGCATACCTCAGCCGCCGTTGGGCCATCCGGATCACCAAGGACGGTTCCAAGGGGTGAGGGGCTACGTGGCCAGTGAGGCTCCTGAGTCGCGATGCTCAGGAGTCCTCCTTGATGTACGAGCGGCTCCCATACCTTTCCTCGCTGGCTTCTCCTGAGAGGGGCGCGTGAAGACCAGGTTTGGCAGACCTGGGGAGGTGGCGTCTACCAGGGGTGGCCCGGTAGTAGCCCCCATGCAGCCCCCTCACGCGTACATCCCAGGGGAATGCAGCGAGACGGGGCCGCGAGGGGCCTTCCTGAGGTTGGATGCAGCCGCTGGGGCGCCCTCAGTTGCTTATCCCCAGCACGGAGCGAAGGGCTTCCACATTGCGTGGGCATAGTCATTGGTGGACCGTGTTGACCGCCAGCACGGGGCTGTGGCTTCCACATTGCATGGGCATAGCCATTGGAGGGCCGTGTTGACCGCCAGCACGGAGTTGTGGCTTCCACATTGCGTGGGCATAGCCATTGGAGGGCCGTGTTGACCGCCAGCACGGAGCTGTGGCTTCCACATTGCGTGGGAAGGAACCCCTCTGCGTCCTCGGGGGGCTCCGGGCATGTACAGCCCCTTGAGTTCGTATGCGTGGCTGGCACGGTAGAACTGGGAGGGGTATCTGGGAGCTCGTGAGGGCGCTTTGGCCTCACGAGGTCCCTACCTCTAGGGCGGTTTGTGCCTGAGTCTTCTCGTAGATAACGCCGTCCAAGGTCCTGCAAATTTTGGATAAGCCTGCGCCGAATGTGCTCCCGAGGACCATCGCACGAAGGGGCCAAGCGCCAGTGACCCCAGGAGGTGATGTGAGCGGGGTCGGCCCGCCAGTCAGAGCTCAGCCACTGGATTTAGCGACGCTGCAGGGACAGACCCGAGCACAGACGCCGTGCCTAGCCCTCTCATGAGGCGGTCGAAGGTAGTACCATTCGGTTACGGCGACATTCATGCCGGCAAAAAGCCGAGCGGGCAAAGTGAAACATTAGGAAACAGATCACATGCATGAGAAACTACTAAAATCTGCGTAAATGCGGCGGCCGCAGGGGTACGCCCTGGTCGCCTGAGGATAATGCGGCCCGGTGGGCGCCCTCAAACGGAGTGAACCAAAAAGTTACCTTGCAAGGACCAACAAAAAGTCACCTGGCGGCCATGCCGCTGAAGAGCCGAAGCTACCGTCGTAGCCTGATCTTGCACCTCCACGAGCGCGGCCCTCACGAGCCCGTCGTCTCCCGGGGCTCGGGACCCCTGCTCGGCCCGGGCATCTCCTCCAACTCCTCATCGCGCCTCGCCAGGCACGGTATGAGCATGGCCCGGGCTAGGCGCTGGAACGTGGCGCCTGCGTTCGCCAGGCCGAAGGGCATGCGGACGTAGTTGTGCGGGTAGACCCACCCGTGGTCAACGCGCGTTGGCCAAAAGGGGCCCTGGGACGCGGCCCTATTGATTGCGAGCGTGTTGACGCAGATGCGCGGCTGGTCGACCGGGCCGACGATGGCGGCTGCGATTGGTGGTGCAGGGCAGTCCCCGCCTCGCTCGGCCTGTGCCTCCTGAAGCTCCTCGATCGCTCTGATGACGGATTCTTGCGAGCTCGGCGCCTCACGCCGTGCTCCTGGCTCCGGCAGTCGCGCGTCAAGACGCGCCCTTAGGTTGTGCCCGAGCGCCTCCCTTGTCTCACCAGCCGAGCTGAGGGCCTCCCGGATGGAAGCCCCCGAGCCTGACCCAAGGGGGGCGCCAAGCGCGCTTTCCTATGCGATGGAAGGTGGGGCCCCGTCCCTGGGTGCAGAGCCTGAGGCCCCGCCCTTGGAGGCTCCAGCCCCCTGGCGCCCCGTGGGAAGGAGCTGCTTCTTCTTCTTGCGTGCATCCTCACGAGGCAGGGCATCCTCCTCCTCGTCCGAGCGCTCGGCCGCCGCAGCGCGGTAAGCGCGCTCGAGGGAGTAGACGGCATCCTTCTCGTCGTAGGCGATGGTGATGATGCCGCCGCTCCCTGGCATCTTGAGGACATTGTAGCCGTGATGAGTCACCGCCAAAAACTTGGCGAGGGCCGGGTACCCAAGGATTGCATTGTACGGGAGGTGGATGTGGGCGACGTCGAAGACGATGATCTCGGTGTGGTAGTTCTTGCGTCCGCCGAAGGTGACGGGCAGGCGTACTTGCCCAATGGGAATGGTGGACCCATCAGTGACTCCCGAGAAGGGCTTGGTCGGCATGAGCTGGTCGTACGGTACTTGGAGCATCTCGAAGGTCTCGGTGGAGAGGACATTGAGCCCCGGTCCACTATCGATGAGGGTCTTGGTGACGAGGACGTTGCTGATGGTCGGAGTGCACAGCATGGGGAGCCTGCCGGCCATGGCCGAGCACCGGAGCTGATCCCTCGAGTCAAAGGTGATCGCAGTCTGGGACCACTTGAGGGGACGCATGGCCTAGGGCTTTGGGAGAGCCGCGTTCACCTCCCACGCGAACTGCTTGAAGACACGGTTCGACGCTGGGGCTTGGGCGCCGCCCAAGATACAAGCTACCGCCCTGACCTCCTGGAAGCCTCCAGCCCCATCGTCCTGCCTGTCCTCTTCCTTCCTTCTGGGTGGTGGTGGTAGTGGTGGTAGGCCGGCCTCACGAGGTCAGGCCTCACGAGGCTGGCCACGGCGTGACCCCTCCGGAGGGTCATCGCGCCAGGGGTCCTCCCGAGCCTGGTCGTGCCAGCGGTCCTCCCGAGCCTGATCGCGCCAGCAGTCCTCCTGAGGCTGGTCTCGCCACCCCTGACGCGGCTCCCGGTTGTCCCAACGGCCTCCACCGCGGCCTCCGCCGCGTCCAAAGCCACGGTCAGTGCGTCCCGGGCGCCGGCCGAAGTGTTCGGCGTGGACCAGCCTGAGTTCCTGGCAGTCGGCGGTGTCGTGGTTGTTGGTGCCATGGAAGATGCAGGTCGGTCTCCCCCCTGCGGGGTGTTCCTCGCCTCGGCCGCGCTTCGCCTCGGGCTCGGCCGCAAGTACCGCTGGGGCCTTGTGCTTCGCCTCCTTGGCTTTGGTCTTCTTTTCCTCTGGCTCTGCCGCCGGAGGCTCACGGAGTGACAGGCGGCCCTCTTCGGCCTTGGCGCACCTGTTCGCCAGGTTGAACATCTCCAGGGCTGAGCACAGTTCGTCGTTCATGGCGAGATCCTCTTTCATCTTGAGGTTCGTGACACCGTCAGTGAATGCGGAGATGATAGCCTCATCCGACGCCTTCAGGACCTTGAGGCGTGTAGTCGTGAAGCGTTGTATGAACTTGTGCAGGGTCTCCCCCTCCTGCTACTTTACACGCCGCGGATCATTCACGGTGAGCGCGCGGTCGCGGGTACCTTGGAAGTTGGCGACGAAGCGCTTGCGTAGGTCGTCCCAGGAGGTGATGGACCCCTCCGGGAGGTTGAGGAGCCAGGACAGCACGCCGCCCTTGAGCGCCATGAGGAACCAGCACGCAATGACCTTGTCGTCTCCACCGGTCGCCCGGATGCTCAGCGAGTAGAGCTGTAGGAATTCGGCAGGATCCAGGGTGCCGTCGTAGCAAGGAGGTAGGTCAGGCTTGAATTTGCAGGGCCACGTGGTTGGATGGAGCTCCGGGGCGATGGTGAGGCACCCCACCGTCTCGACTGGTGCTGCGTCTGCGGGAGGGACCCGGTCTTGACGCTCCTGAGGGGCCGCCTCGAGTGGTGCCCGGTCGCGACGCTGGTTCGGTAGCGCAGGGAGCGCACGCGCGTTGACGCACAGCCGTGGCACCACCTGGCAGCTTACTTCATCTCCTGCCCTTGCCTGCGGTTCGCGGGGCTGGTCGCGCGAGTGCGCTTCACGCCTGGGCTCGGGGTCGACGTCGCATTGCGGAGGGGGTGGCGGCGCATCGTGGGCCACGTCGTCTGCCAGGGAAGGCCGGGGTCGAAACGAGTAGGAGAGCGCTGAAGCGTCGCCGGCAGCACTGACGAGCTCCGCGATGCGCCAAAGCCAGTTGTCGTAGCGGTCGGCGGTGGGGCGGTAGCGGAGCAGCTCGTTCGCCATGGCGAGTGCGCCCGAACCATGCGCCGGCCCAGGCCGAACGTGGGAGGACGACCCGGTAGCTGGAACGATCGACAGAGTGGCGATGTGGCCATCGTGCCGCGTGGTGACCAGCTGGGAGGAGTCTTGTTGTTCGTGGGACTCTGGGCCCGTGGCGGCGTTGGCCACAGGAGAGGGGGACCGGCGCGCGCCGGCGTGGCCCACGGGTGCCGTCTGGGCAACGCGGGCAGCTCGGCACTCAGCGCGGGCTCGGCGGGCGTCCGACATCGGAGCGGCGAGGTGGGAGAAGAACTTGGCTCGAGGAAGACTCCGGCACGCCCCCTACCTGGCGCGCCAAATGTCGGATTTCGGGCTCTGCAAAACCCTCAAGGTTCGAACACAGGGGCGTGTGCGAAGATCCCCTGCAGCTTCACCCTACTTAGCTCGCTACACGATGGTTACTACGGCGAACTCGCACGATGACGAGGAAGAAGATGAACACGGTGGTTTACCCAGGTTCGGGCCGCTGCTAAGCGTAATACCCTACTCCTGCTTTGGTGGATTGCCTCTCGGGGAGGTGTGGTGGATGAACTAGTACAGTGGTCTCGGGCCTCGCGAGGGCGCTCGAGTGGTGTTCTTGGCTCTCAGCCTTGTCTTGTGTTGATGTGTCGCTCGTCCCCCTCTACGGTGCAGCCTAGCCTCTATATATAGCAGTGGCCCAGGTCCTCTTCCCTTATCGCAATGGCGGGAAGGGATCCCACAGCGGCCAAATTTGAAGGGGGACAGGAGTACATCCCCGCCTGTCCAAAGGTGGTCTTCGCCTGCAAAGTAGGTGTCGATGATGCAGAGGTGGGCTCGGCGATGACATCCGCCCTGCGGGGCTCGTGGTCGTGGTCTTGTTGCACCGGAATGGAAACCTTTGGGGGGCGCTTTGGGAACCCGCGTACGTCCCTGCCCCCTTTGAACCAAAGGGGAAACTGCACCGCCTGGCGCGCTGGCGCCCGCCTGTCCTTCCTTGCGTCATCCTTGACTCCTGAGGCTGAGTTCCGCATAGAGATCTCCGCCGCTCCGGAGGGGGCCTGGGGAGGCCTACCCCCTGCTGACCCTAGTGGTGTTCTTACTCGCGAGCCTGGGGTCCTGACGAGGGCCTTGTCTTGAGTGGAGTCGCGCCGGGCCGTGCTCAGCTGATGAGGTGGGCCATGCCCTTGGCCGCAGGCAGGCAGGTCAGGGTACCCCCGTTCCTAGAACGCCGACAGGGGGTACCTAGATCTGCCTGCCTGCGGCCCAGAACGCGGGCCCATCGACGGCCTTGTATGGCCCAGCTATAAGACTCCCAAGACAAGACCCTCGCGGGGGTCTCGGCCTCACGAGGCGAACAATGCCAAGACCTCCAGAGGAGTGGCCTCCCCCGGGCTGCCTCCGGAGGAGGGGAGATTTCCATGTAGGTACCCGGCCTCATGAGGATGCGATGACGTGAGCCATGACGATCGGGGCCAGGCGGGCGCCAGCAGGCGCAGAGGAGCACAGTTTCCTCTTCTGTACTAAGGAGGCAAGGACGAACGCGGGTTCCCAAGGAATCCCCCAAAGATTTCCGTTCCAGTGCAACAAGACCAAGACGACGAGCTTGGCAGGACGGATGTCATCGCCGAGCCTAGCTCTGTGTCACGCCCAGAAGCTTTGCAGGCAAAGACCACTTTCCGTCAGGATAAGATGTACCTCTTGTCCCCTTTCAAAATTGTCCGTTGTGGGATCCGTTCCCGCCTGTGCAATAAGGGAAGAGGACCAAGGTCGCTATAAATAGGGACCAGCCTCCATCGTAGAAGGGATCGATCCATCCTCACCCCAGAGCCCTCGTGAGGCCGCTCAACCACTGTACTAGTTCATCCCCATCCTCCTCGTGAGGCCAATCCACCAAAAGCAGGAGTAGGGTCTTACACCGCAAGGTGGCCCGAACCTGGATAAATCTCTGTGTTCATCTTCTTGCCCACTCACGTGTATTCGACGAGGCTCGGCCGTGGGGTGGCGAGCTTGAGGCTAGAGCAGGTTGAGATCTTGGCACACACCCCAGAGTTCGAACCTTCTTGGGTCCGCGGAGCCTCGATTCCGACATTTGGCGCGCCAGGTAGTGGCGTGTCGAAGCTCCTTCTTCATCGGCCGCGCTCCGCCCTCGCCTCGTCATCCCCATGGCAGATGCCGCCCCTCAGGCTTGGCAGCCCGAGGACTATGGGAATGTCACGGGTTGCCCGGCCTATACCCTCAGCCTACGTCAAGTGCGGTGGCCGGCATGGTTTAGGCCGATGCTGCCTCCGCGCTACGATGGTGCGGCCGATCCCCAGGAGTTCCTCCGGCTGTACGCACAGGCCATCTGAGCGGCCGGCGGCGGTAACAAGGCCATGGCGAACTGGCTCCCTCTGGCCCTCACGGAAATGCCACGCTCGTGGCTTCGCGGCCTTCCCGAGGCCTCAGCGTCCTCCTGGGAGGAGCTTGGCGGTCAGTTCATCGCGTGCTTCGTGCCCCCCTGGCCTCACGCGGTCGCTTGTATCCTCGGCGGGTCGCAAGCGCCCGCGTCTGGTCGCCATGTCAAGCAGCTTCTCCGCCAGGCGGGTCGTAGGCGCCCGCGTCTGGTCGCCATGTCAAGCAGCTTCTCCGCCAGGCGGGCGCAGCGCAGCCGCGGCCCGAGGCAACGCAGGGCAGGGCGAGGCCGGAGACCGACATCACCTTCGACTCCAGGGATAATCCCAGGACTTCGGTCGCTGCTGGTGCACTCCCCATGCTGTGCACGCCCACCATCAGTAATGTTGCGGTCACCAAGACCCTCATCGACGGCGGCGCCGGCCTCAACGTCCTTTACGTGGAGGCCTTTGACGCGCTCCAGGTGCCCTACGACCAGCTCGCGCCCACCAGGTTCTTCTCGGGGGTGGCCAAAGGCTCCGCCACTCCCTTGGGGCAGGTGCGCCTCCCCGTCACTTTCGGCACTCGCAACAATTACCGCACCGAGCTGGTCGACTTCGACATGGCCCACATCATCCTCCCGTACAACGCCATCCTGGGATATCCGGCCCTCGCCAAGTTCATGGCGGCGACGCACCCAGGATACAACATCATCAAGATGCCTGGTAGCAGCGGCATCATCTCTGTGGACGGAGACACCAAGGACGCGGTTCAAGCCCTCAAGCTCATCTACAAGGCGGCGGCGGCCTCACGCCCCGACGCCGAGGGCGCCACGCAGGCTCCGAAGGCCGCGCCCGCGAAGAAGAAACAATTGTTCCCTCAGGACCGGGCTGAGACGAAGCAGGTGCTTGTTGACGGCGGTTGCTCGGGCCCCACCTTCACCGTTAGCAATGGCCTTCCCCCAGAGCAGGAGATGGCGCTGGTCGAATTCCTCCGCGCGAACAAGGATGTGTTTGCGTGGGAGGCGTCCGACCTGGTGGGCGTCCCAAGGGAGGTAATCGAACACCACTTAATGGTGTGCCCTAATGCGAGCCCAGTGAAGCAAAAGGCAAGACGACAAGCACAACAGAAGCAAGCGTTCATCGTCCAAGAGGTCCGCAAGTTGCAGGAAGCCGGTGTTATTCGGGAAATGCGGCACCCGGATTGGCTGGCCAACCCAGTGATTGTCCCCAAAAAGGGTGGGAAGGAGCGCATGTGCGTCGACTTCACGAGTCTCAACAAGGCTTGTCCTCAGGACCCCTTCCCGCTCCCGCGCATCGACCATATCGTGGACTCCACCGCCAAGTGCGATCTGCTATGCTTTTTGGACGCTTTCTCAGGTTACCACCAAATCAAGATGGCAGTGGAGGATGTCGAAAAGACGGCCTTCCTCTCATCGTGCGGCGTGTATTGCTACACCTTCATGCCCTTCAGGCCGCCGAACGCCGGCGCGACCTTCCAGTGGTTGATGCGCATCACCCTGGGGCAGCAGCTCGGGAGGAATGCGGAGACGTACGTCGACGACATCGTGGTCAAGTCGTGAGAGGCGAGGACCCTTATCGAGGCCCTGGAGGAGACGTTCGCCAGCCTGCGTCGGGTGAACCTGAGGCTTAACCTGGAAAAGTGCATTTTCGGGGTCCCGTCTGGCAAGCTACTCGGCTTCTTGGTGTCGCACCGAGGGATCGAGGCAAACCCAGAGAAGATCAAGGCAATCGAAAAGATGTGTCCGCCTCAGACCCTCAAGGAAATCCAGAAACTGGCGGGCTGCGTGACCTCCTTGGGACGCTTCATCTCCAAGCTTGGAGAGCGCGCCTTCCCCTTCTTCAAGCTCATGAAGAGGAAGGGCCCCTTCTAGTGGACCCTTGAAGCGGAGGCGGCTCTCGAGGACCTCAAGAGGTACCTCACGAGCCCACCTGTTATGGTGGCGCCTCGTCCTCGCGAGCCCCTGGTGCTCTACTTGGCGGCCAACCCCCACTCAGCCAGCGCAGCGCTTGTAGCAGTCCAAGAGGAGCGTGCCGGCACAGGTGCAGAGCAAGGCGGCCCGTGAGGGGCCGCACAACGTACGCCGCCTTAGGATGGCGCTCCTGAGGCCCTCATCACTCCATCAACCCACGGGGCACCAGAGTCCCTCGCGCTCCATGCGGAGCAGCACGGCGCTGACACCTCGCCCCTCGTCGAGCATCCGGTGTACTTCGTTAGCACCGTGCTGCAAGATCCGTGCGTGCGCTACCCTATGCAGTAGAAGCTCCTGCTCACACTCCTCGTCAACTCAAGGAAGCTGCGCCATTTCTTCCAGGGCCACCCCATCAAGGTCGTCTCTCGATACCCCCTGGAGAAAGTGTTGCGCAGCCCCAATGCTGCTGGAAGGGTTGCAGAGTGGAACATCGAGCTGCAGGCCTTCCAGCTGGAGTTCAGCACAACCAGGGTTATCAAGGGCGCGACCCTCGCTGACTTCGTGGCGGAGTGGACGGACGCTCCCGACCAGGGGCTGGATGAGGGCCAGTCCCTCGCGCCTGGCGATGAGGCGCCCAACGGCGGGGTCATGCACTTCGACGGTGCCTTCTCACGACGGGGCGCGGGGGCTGGAGTTGTACTCATCTCACCGACCAAGGACAAGCTTTACTACGCCGTGCAGCTTTGCTTCCGGCATGGCGAGAAGGCCTCCAACAACATCACGGAATACGAGGGCTTGATCGCTGGCCTCAGGGCCGCTGCCGCCCTGGGGGTCAAGTGCCTCACCATCAAGAGTGACTCCCAGCTCCTCGTCAACTTTTCCAACAAGTAGTACAAGCCGAAGGACGAGCACATGGAGGCATACTTGGAAGAGGTACGTAAAATTGAAAAGCGCTTCCTAGGCTTGGAATTGCAGCACGTCATGCGCGGCGCGGACAAGGAAGCAGACGACATTGCCAAGAGGGCATCGCACCGCGAGCCTCAGAAGCCTGGCGTCTTCGAGGAGATGCTCTTCAAGCCATCGGCGGCACCCCCGGCCGTAGGCCCGGCGTTGCTTCAGGAAGGGCTGCCACAGGCCCCGCCCTCAGGCGCCCCGGCCTGTGGTCCGACCTCAGGAGCCTGCCATCTCCTGGCACTGGAACCTCAGGCCGGCGACTGGACCGAGGAATTCAAGGTGTACCTGCTCCGCGGTGCCTTACGGGAGAAGGAGGAGGACGCTGAACGCGTGTCTCGCCAGGCCACTGCCTACTGTTTGCAGGACGGCGAGTTGTACTGCAGGCGCCCAACGACGTCTCACTACGGTGCATATTCAAGGAGCAGGGGCGTGAGCTGTTGGCCGACATCCACGGTGGCGATTGCGGGAACCACTCCTCATCTCGCACCCTCGTGGGGGAGGTGTTCCGCAGTTGCTTCTACTGGCCGACGGCGCTCCACGACGCCACCGAGCTGGTCCGATCCTGGGAGGCCTGCCAATTTCACGCCAAGCAGATTCATCAGCCCGCGCAGGGTCTCCAGACCATCCTGTTCTCTTGGCCGTTCGTAGTCTGGGGGCTAGATATACTGGGCCCTCTCCCTCGGGCAGCCGGCGGTTACCACTACCTCTACGTCACCATCGACAAGTTCACCAAGTGGGCGGAGGTGGAGCACGTGCGCACCATCCCCGCCGGCTTGGCCGTCAAGTTCGTCAAGGGTCTCGTGAGCTGCTTCGGTGTCCCCAACCGTATCATTACCGAAAATGGCTCACAGTTCACAAGCAACCTCATTAGGACATATTGTGCTAACCTTGGAACGCGGATATGCTACGCTTCGGTGGCGCACCAATGGAGCAACGGCCAGGTTGAGCGCGCCAATGCGGAGGTCCTGAGGGGACTCAAGACGAGGAGGTGCAAGAAGAAGCTCGAGGCCTGCGGCAGGGGTTGTCTCGGTGAGCTTCAGTCAGTGTTGTGGTCCATCCGCACAACCGCGACTAAGCCCACCGGCGAGACTCCGTTCTTCTTCGTCTACGGGGCTGAGGCAGTCCTCCCGCACGAGGTCAAGCATCGTTCCCCAAGAGTCTTGGCACGATGCCTCGCGGGGAACAGATCTCGTGCTTGGGGAGGAGGCCCGCCGCCAAGCCTCGCTCCGAGCAGCGAGGTACCAGCAAGCGCTGCAGCGCTACCATTGCCGCAGCATCCGCTCCAGGACCCTCGAAGTTGGAGACCTCGTCCTGAGGTGGGTCCTCTCTAGGGAGGGCCTGCACAAGCTCTCGCCCATGTGGGAGGGCCCGTTCAGGGTCGCCCGCGTCTAAAGGCCTGGCGCCGTACGCCAGGAGATGCAGGACGGGGTCCCCATCCAGAATGCCTGGAACATCCAGCATCTCAGCAAGTTCTACTCGTGACACTCTCGCGTAATAATGAGTGGGGCTGTACACGCCCCGGAGTCTCCCGATGCGTCGCTCCTTGGCCCCGTGGGGGCTCCCACCCACGCCCAAGTGGAAGCCCCATACTCCGCGCTGGCGGACGACACGGTCTTACAACGACTATGCCCACGCCTAGTGGAGTCCCCATGCTCCGCGCTGGTGGGAAGACTAGCTTAGGTGCCAGACGTGGCCGTTCCTTGCTCTCTTTTCTAACCAAATTTGCCGCTTTTTGGAATGAAGTTTGAAGTTTTCGCATCTTTATTCGAAAAATGGGTGGGAATTTTTCTCCTTGGAGCATTTCCCGTTTTGAGTCTCGTTTTTAAGAGGTTTGGCACCTGCCAGCTCTCTCTCACGCGTGCCCCGCGAGCGGGGGCTGGACAGGGTGTGCACGCTTGAGCCCCCCGAGGTCCCAAGTCACAGCAGCCGTGGGCCTGCCCGCGCGCAGACCTCGCCAAAACTTTGGCGTCCTAATCCTCACGCGACGCTCTCGAGCGAGCCAACGGGCGCATATTGC
Organism: Elymus sibiricus; assembly: GCA_039707655.1. Taxonomy (NCBI): domain Eukaryota; kingdom Viridiplantae; phylum Streptophyta; class Magnoliopsida; order Poales; family Poaceae; genus Elymus; species Elymus sibiricus. Next base: position 243,062,258 of record CM077667.1, on the reverse strand, counting down.
CTCCAGCCCACGGCCTCAGGAGCGCTCACCTACTGGCCTTGCCGGGCATCGCGACCCGGCATACCAGCGACGATCGACCCTCGCTCGAGGGCTCTAACCCAAAATGGTCGCCAGGAGAAGGATGAACGAGGAAAGAACAGCCACGATTTGGCTCATTATCGTGGAACCCTACGTGAAGCGCGTTTTGGTGCCTTCGCGGGATGCGATGTCTTGTGGAGGCACCTCCGAAGGTCCTGAATCCTCGCGAACCCCCCAGGCGCCTCGCGAGTAGCGGCACTTCTCGAGGCTCCGGAGCCGTCTGGTCCGCAAGGAAGAAGCCCCCCGGGCAAGATCTCTAAGCTGCCTCGTTGCCCAGCTGCATCGTTGCGGGAATGAAAGAGCGCGCCCTCACGATGCAGGAACCCGCCACGAGCACACCAAGCTAAGTTACCCTAATCGCGACGGGCAGGAACCTTTCAATTAGTACCAATATAAATCCTAGAATATGAGATGAAAAACGCTACCATAAAGGCGCAAGCGCCATAGTTCATTACACGCCCCCGCGGGGCTCTCCATGGTTCTTAATGCAGGAAATAAAAAACCAAAAGGCGGCCTCCCGAGGATCGCCACCCCTGAGGCCCGGCTCCGGCGTCGCCCGTGCTCAGTCGGGGTCCTCCTCCTCCTTGACGGGGGCGTGGTGGCATGGCGGCTTGACGTCCTCCTGGGCAGGGGCACGGCGCCGCAGCAGCTCGTCGTCCTCCTTGGTCCAGGAGCGGCGACGTGGCGGCTCATCGTAGTCGTCGTCGCCCGAGCTTCCCCGGGAGGAGGCGTCGCTGCTGCTGGAGGTGCTGCGGCCATCGCCAAGGGCAAGTTCACCGCCGAGGATGCCGCCGCCGCGATGGCCGTCGTCGGCGGAGAGGTGGTTGCTGTCGCTGCCGTCGCGCTCCGGGCAGCACCCCAAGAGCCTATCGTCTTCCCCGAAGAGCGTTGCCGCCCCGTCGTACATGAAGTAGAGGGTACGCCTCCCCAGCAGGCTGCGAGCGCGGGCGAACGTCTGCCACCCGCGGTTCAGGAGCACATAGCCGGCAGGGGTGACCTCGACCTCCAGCCACGAGGCCTCGCTGCAACAGCCGTCGGCCTGCAGCCATAGGCCAGCATGCCCTACGGCCGGCAGCGCCTCCGCAAAGAAGCGCTGGAGCTGGAACCAGGTGACTGCCGGCCTCTCCGCCCACACCACAAACTCCTGGGCCGCGTCTGCAAAGTGGGATCACGAGCGAAGCGGCTGGGCGGCCGCCGCAAACTTCCCCCTTTGGCAACGGCCGCCACAGCTACAGCAGCCGCTTGCGTGGGAGGGAGCCTTCCCACGGTTGCTGGAGGTAGCACCGGCCTTCACGGGAGTGTGCCCGCGCCCTCGGCGGACCACCGCCGGTGTCGCGGTGTACTTGTGGGGACGGCCGCAGCCCCTCTTGGGCGGCGGCGAGCCCGGTCCCTCCAGGGAGGCCTTCCCTTTCTCGGCGGCAGAGAACCTCCTCACTGTAGCCATGGCTGCGGAAGCGGCGGCTTGGAGTGGGGAGGCAAGAAAATGAAGACGGGCTAGGGACTTCGTCTCCCTCGCCTACTTATAGTCGATCGGAGGCCAACCGGCGTCCCTCCGCAGTCCGGGCAATGATGGTCCCGCGGCACACGCCAACCTTTGACAGCCAAGGCGGTTGCCGAGGCGACGTGGGGAAGTGAAGGCATCCGCGTCCCATTGTGCGCCACGCGTCAAGCCTGGCCCGCGGGCGATTGGGGCCCATGGCGCTTCGGCCTTCCTTCCTTGGCTTCGCCCCGAAGCCAGCCCGAGCGCGCTTTGGGCCCAGGGGCTACTGTCGGCGTTCTGGGATCGGGGGTACCCATATCTGCCTGCCTGCGGCCCAGAACGCAGGCCCATCGACGGCCTGGTATGGCCCAGCTATAAGACTCCCAAGAGAAAACCCTCGCGAGGGTCCCGGCCTCGCGAGGCGAACGATGCCAAGACCTCCAGAGGAGTGGCCTCCCCCGGGCTGCCTCCCGAGGAGAGGAGATTTCCATGCAGGAACCCGGCCTCATGAGGCTGCGATGACGTGAGCCATGACGACCGGGGCCAGGCGGGCGCCAGCAGGCGCAGAGGAGGACAGTTTCCCCTTCTGTGCTAAGGAGGCAAGAACAAACGCGGGTTCCCAAGGAATCCCCCAAAGGTAGCCATTACAGTGCAACAAGACCGATAATACGAGCTCGGCAGGACGGATGTCATCGCCGAGCCCACCTCTGCGTCATGCCCATAAGCTTTGCACGCGAAGACCACTTTCCGTCAGGATAAGATGTACCTCTTGTCCCCTTTCAAAATTGGCCATTGTGGGATCCCTTCCCGCCTGTACGATAAGGGAAGAGGACCAAGGTCGCTATAAATAGGGACCAGCCTCCACCGTAGAAGGGATCGATCCATCCTCACCCCAGAGCCCTCGTGAGGCCGCTCAACCACTATACTAGTTCATCACCATCGTCCTCGTGAGGCCAATCCACCAAAAGCAGGAGTAGGGTCTTACACCGCAAGGTGGCCCGAACCTGGGTAAATCTTTATGTTCATCTTCTTGCCCACTCGCGTGTATTCGACGAGGCTCGACCACCGGGTGGCGATCTTGAGGCTAGAGCTGGTGGAGATCTTCGCACACGCCCAGTGTTCGAACCTTCTTGGGTCCGCGGAGCCCCGATTCCGACAACAGCATCACTGATCATCTATCAAAGTGCGCTGCGCAAAAGCTCCCTGTGGAACCAGGAACCTTTGTCCTCCACCTCACTCAGCCATAAGTATCCCCGTCAACGATGACCAGGAAAAGAAGAAAGCTAAATTCCGGCAAGCAATTCCCGGCAGAGATTCTCGAAGCCGCTGGTAGAGAGGCTGCCGAGGTCAGTCTCGCTTCGCTTGGTGAGAAGCACCGTCCTGCAGGACCCCAGGTCCTCGCGGTCGAGGTAAGCGCTCCCACGAACGAGGAGATGCCTTTAGTTTTCGTCGTCGAGCCACAAGCTCCAACTTGGGCACAGCACATAGTCCACCTCCTTCAAATGGGAGAACTTCCCGAAGAACAAGAAGAAGCCAAAAAAGTAGCCCGACGGTCAAGTATGTACCAGTTTATCGATGACACTCTGTACAGAAAAACACCAAACGGTGTGAAATTTAGGTGCATTTGCCGGGAAGATGGACTGAAGCTGTTGGCAGAGATTCACGGAGGCTTGTTTGGGTCTCACATTGGATCAAGATCCCTTGCCGGAAACGCCTTCGGCAGGGTTTCTATTGGCCCACCGCCCACCAAGATGCAACTGAGCTAGTCACAAGGTGTGAAGCCTGTCAGTTCCATTCAAAGAACATCCATCAACCAGCGCAAGCTCTCCAGACGATCCCTTTATCCTGGCCATTCTCGGTCTGGGGGCTTGATATTTTGGGCCCCTTTCCCTGCGTTGTCGGGGGCTTTGAATTCTTGTTCGTAGCCATCGACAAGTTTACAAAGTAGCATGAGGTGGAACCAGTGAGGAAGGTGACCGCGTAGTCAGCTGTCAAGTTCATGAAAGGACTGGTGTGCCGTTTTGGAGTGCCCAACAGGGTGATCACCGACAATGGCACCCAGTTCACGAGCCGCACCTTTATGAAGTACGTCCAAAGCCTTGGAACCAAGGTCTCCTTCACCTCTGTTTCCCACCCAAGGAGCAACGGGCAAGTCGAGAGGATGAACGCTGAAGTATTGCGTGGACTCAAGACAGGAACTTTCGATAGACTGCGGAGATGCGGCAAGCGTTGGATAGATGAGTTGTCGGTGGTTCTTTGGTACCTCAGAACGACACCAAATCGAGCTACCGGCCAGACACCCTTCTCCCTGGTATACCGGGCGGAGGCAGTTCTCCCCACGGAACTCATATACGGGTCACCTCGAGTACTTGCCTACGATGAAGTAGAGCAAAAGCAGCTACGGCATGACGATGCCTTACTCCTCAAGGAAGATCGTCTCCGGGCCGCTGTCCGTGCTGCACGCTACCAGCAAGTCTTGCGCCGCTATCATAGCCGTAGGGTCCACACCCGGAGCCTTGAGGAAGGCGACCTTGTCCTTAGGCACGTTCAGTCCGCCAAGGGTACCAACAAGTTGACGCCGAAGTGGGAAGGCCCTTACCGGGTAGCATGAGTCACCAGACCTAGCGCGGTCCGTCTGGAGACCAAATATGGCATCAAAATGCTTTAACTCATGGAATATTGAGCATCTTCGTAAGTTCTACCCATGAGGCGCGGTTGCCGGGCTTAGTCCCCGACAGCCACCTTTTGTACAAGCCTTGTCGCAGTTGCATGTGACCCTTTGTACAAAGCCAGGCACAGACCCTGTGCATACAATAATAAAGCTAGGCATTGCATCATATCAACAAACTGCATGTTTACTATGCATTTTTTATGTTGCAATGAGTATCGCTTTTAAGTTCTAGAAATTTGCTAGAGTACTTGATGAGCCTGTAATCTTTGTTACTGCACTCTCTCCCGCTAGAGGACACAGGCCTCTTGCCTTACATGTTTCACCGCCAGGGAAGCAAAGAAGAAGGGCAAAGAGACAAGGACGGCGGCCCATCATATTATAGAAAGGGATACTACCTAAAAAGATAAGTCTAAACACATATCCCTAGATCAGTGCCATTTGCTCCCTTAAGGAAACCTTTACTGTCCCTTTTTTGGCTGTAATCAGTGGAGTCCTTTACGCAATAGAAACCCTTGTCGGGACGAGCCGTCCCCCAGATCTTATCGCCTATCAGCTCTGGGAGGCCGCCCCGACACTGACAAGGCGCTTTGCCGGGCGGTGATACCAGCCTGCTGCCGGGGGCTCGCTCCTCCTTGGCGCTCGCGGTTCATACTGACCCAGCAAGTAGTTTCATGCGGCAAGGACAAACATGTTGATACAGTACAAACGAGGAGAAAAGAAAAGGACAGTACTTGAGGAAGAGAAATAGCATTCTTTTATTCATTTTTTTATACAAAATGGATAAAGATACATTGGAGGGCGCCTTTTTAATAAATCTTTATTTTTAATTTCTCCCCTAGGAGCGAGCTACGAAAAGAAAAAAGGGCGGAAGGAGGACCTAAGCAGAAGCCCAGCCTGACCCCGTCAGGGCTGACGGGGTACGGCTCGGCAGGACCACCGGCAAGGAAGACGAAGCCGAAGTCCACGAGTCTGCCAAGGTCCAGCTGAGGGGAGGAGGTGGCGCCCAAGTCAAGAACACTCGGCAAACCGCTTTGCCGGGGGGCTCGCTGACGGTGATGGTGCGACCGGCGGTCAGCTAGAGTCCAAGTCATCGTACTCCGACTTGACGGCCTGGAGCTCGCCATCGCCTTCTTCACCGACACTGTCCTCCTCGTCGCTATCGCTCGAGGAGGAGCTTTCGTCATCACTCGAGCTCTCTTCGCAGCAGCCAAGACGAGCGCCCGAACGCCCATAAATCTTGATGGAGAGCATGTTGGCCTCCACCAACTTGAAAAGAAGGACGTACCCACCCGTGAAGTTGTGGGTACGTGCGAAGGTTTTCCACCCACGGCTGAGGAACATGACGCGGGGCGCCGGGAACTCGACGTCGTCCCGCACGGCGCCATTACAGCAGCCGTGCACGCACAACCACATCGTGTGCGGCTTGTCGACCTCCATCACCCGGGCGAAAGGACGAGGGAGTCGCAAGCGGCTACGGGGAGGGCCACGCAGCCCGATGACGAACACCAGCGCCATGTCTTCAGTGTGTTCCGTTGCTAGGGAAGGAACCACCACCGAAGAAGGGTCGGGTGCGGCACTTCCCCTCCCCCGGCCACGAGCCCCGCGCTGGCCCCGGCCTCTTCCAGCACTCCCGTCGCGCACGCTGGAACCGCCTCCCGTCGCCACGGCTGAAACATCGGCATGATCCCGAAGGGAAGCTCTCGTCGCCGTGGCGGAAGCTGAGGGTCGTCCTCGCCCCCTCGTCATGGTGGAGACTAGCGCATCCAAAGACCAACCAGAGAAGAAGGGCAAGCTATGTGGACTTGAGATTGAGGAGGAGAAGGGGATGGATGAGCATCGCCCGCTGTGACCCCCTGATTTATAGGGGATGACACAGGGGATGACAAAGCGGCCGCCCATCTCTACCAATCCCACTACCCACGATCACGGGCGAACAGGTAATCGCCTCGTTGCTCCAATCCCTGGTGCTGCGGTTTCTGCCACCCCCACACCTGTGGGCCATGCACATCCACCGCAAACTCCCTGCAATGCATGCGGCGCGCGTGGCGGAAACGGCTTGAGGTAGCAAGTAAGTGCTGGCTTAAAAGTCGGTAGTTACTCCCTCATATTGCACGCCTATGCATAAATTTTGGGCCTGACCCAACGGCGCTGTGCGAGCGCGTTCGGGCCAGGCCCGGGGGCTCCTGTCGGTGCACTAGGAATGGGGTACCCAGTGCCCCTGACTTATGCACAGGCAGTAGTAGCAGAACCCCGTCAAGACCAGCCCAAGTCAGAGAAGCCGCTCTTCATGATATCAAAGAGCGCATCAAGGAGACGAAGCCAACACCCAAGACCCCGGCAGGAGCAGCCTACGCTGGCCAAGCAACGCCGGCAAGATCAATACAACGGCCCAGGATAGGCTCAAGCCACGCCAGTCGTGTCCCCGGTGCCTGCCGGGGACCGAGGCGAACGCATCTTCAGGACGATCCGGCAAGCCATCTCCCTGCAAGCGCGAGCCGATCGGCCGCTGCTCCACCGCATCGTAACGCCAGTCACTTATCGATGCGGTGTCGATCCCTCAGGTGGCTAAGTGGCTATAGCTAAGCACGTGGCGGCACACCGGAAGACAGATTACGCCCGTTTGACACCTGTCCAAAGGCGTGTCAAGATACTAAGCAACAGTTAGCCAGAGCGGTGGTAGGAGCTTGCCGGGGATGCACCCCCGCATGCCACCTCGACTAGCAATCGTGGTATTTTGTCCTAAATGCCAGGGTTAGGTATGATAGCACTGTTAGCTATCTAATCACTAGATAATGACTGTTTTGCAACTGTGGTTGCTCGTTGACCTATAAAAGGAGGCCCAAGGTAACCTAGCTCAAGATTCGGACCTTTGGACACTTGTACTTGCGTAGCAGCTCCCTCGAAGGCAACCTTGCCGGGTTTGAGCGTTGCGTGTGCTTCATGTTCCTCTGATCAATCCACCAAAGAAGGATAGGGTTTTATGCTTCTCAGCGGCCCGAACCTGGGTAAAACACCAGCGTCCCGAACCTGGGTAAAACACCAGCGTCCCATCGTCGTGTTGTCTCATGACCGCTGCTCTTTGTGCAAATTGACCTCACCCCTGCCGAACCACAAAGGGGCCATTGGTCCCATAGGTGATCGTGTACATCCGTGCCCCGACACCATGGTGGTGCATCCTTCTCCGGTGGTGCTCTCCTCGTAGTCGTCCTCGTTGCTGATCAAGGGGGCCATGTCGCCTTCTGGGTGAAGGTTTTCTCCTTGGGCCAACATCTCCTCCAGGTGTGCAACGAGAGTCTTCAGATTATTGATCCTCTCCAGGAAGTCCTTCACTTCATCTTCATGCTCGAAGAGGGCCTCTCGCGCTTTAGCTTTGAGATCAAGTTCACGGAGCATCAGCCGCTTGATCCTCTTCGTGCCTCTGCTCACCTGGAGCTCCAGAGTCCTGATGTGTGTCTCCAACGTTTGGACATAGGAAAGGACGGAGTCATTGGTCACGGTGCTTATGATATCTCCCTTGGCACCTCTGCGAGAGATCATGGCAAGGTTTGGATCAGTGGAAATGCCTCTGTAGACCTCCTTGATACGTCCGAGTGCACAGTGAATCGCCATGTTCCTCTCGAGAATCTAGTCGGGCGCAACGAACTTGAAGTCAATGGGCTCTGTGCGATTCCCAAAGGTCCTTCCAGGGATGTGTACTTCAATCTTGTAGCGAGTGTCTCCCGGAAGAGCCGTGGTAGGGGTCCCGGTGATAGTCGGCAGAGCAATCCTTATGTCCTTAACGAGCCTTCTGATGTATTAACATCTTATACTTTGGGATGGATGGAGTGTATATATAAGCCATGTGATGAAACTAACCTCGATGGAAAACAACACCCGTTGCCAATATTGTCCTGGTTAAGTACACCGAAAGGCATGTTAAGTACTGACAGGCTAAACATCAACAAAATATATGCATGGTAAACAACATGATCACAAAATGATAGCTTCAGTGTGCAGGTTTAAGCACGCTAGCTAAGCTAATAATAAGTGGAGATGTGTGTTAACTGCAATAAGCTTAGCATTTAATAAGAACAAAATATAGTCATTCAAACTGGTATTGTGCATGTTTAAGCACACTAGTTATTGTTACATAAAAATGGAAAGGCTTGTGCCCACTACAACAAGCTTAAAAGCAACCAAATATAGTCATTCATAGTGGTACTGTTGAAATTGCATAGAATGTAGCTGGTGCTTACACATCAAATAGTATAAATGAACATCACATTGTGAAAAAACAGAAATAAGCAGTGGGCGTGTTAACTGGTATGGTGAAATTGAACTGGAAAGTACATACTTGCAGATATAGAACTTCACAATGTGAATAACTGAAATAAAAAAGGCATACTATATAGCAATTGTATCAGGACATATGCCCACTACAAACAACCGAGCTAGGAAAAATAGTTAAACAAGGCATATGCTCACTACAACAGGCTTGATAGCAACCAAAAATAGTCATTCGTATTGTACTGTTGAAATTGCATAGAACGTAGCCGGTGCTTAAACATGAAATTGTATAACTGAACATCACATGCGAAAGAATTGAAATAAACAGTGCATGTGTTAACTATACCAGGTTTAACATGAACCATATATGGCTCTTGAAATAGGTATTGATGAAATTCAACTACAGAGTCCATACATTTAGCATGAGTGAAATAATTTAACATGAGATGGGTTTCCTCACCTGTCACAGATGGGCTCATTCCAATTAGAAGAGCGCGGATTATGGGGTGCTCCCTGTTGTCACAGATGGGCTCCTTCCCCTTGGAAGAGCTCGCATGCAGGGTGCCCTCCCTGATGTCACGGATGGGCTCTTTCCCCTAGGAAGAGACGGATATGGTGCCGTTGTCGGCGTAGGTGTTGTCGATGAGGTCTGACTTGGCAGCTGACGATGCCGAGCCACCGCCATAGAACGTGTGCTTCAGAAATGACAAAAGAGGCTCCATGGAGATGAAGGAAGGCAAATTCTTGAGAGCGAAGTAGAGTAGATCAGCGGCTAGGCCCTGCATGAGGTCGACGGGGGTTGAACCCGAGGGTTCGGGGTTGGGCCACTTAACCTGTGACATAGCCCGCGACAAGCTATCACCGTCGACGAGCTAGATGTCGTAGCCGGCTGCGTCGATATGCATCCAAACGGGAACCCGCTGTCTTATAGCCTCGTAGTCGTCGGCTTCCCCGACGGCCTCGGAGACCACCTCGTCATCGTAGTCAGCTTCCCCGGCGGCCTCGGCGGCCACCTCGTCATCGTAGAGAGCTTCCCCGGCGGCCTCAGCGGCCACCTCGTCATCATAGTCAGCTTCCCCGGCGATCCCGACGGGCACCTCGTCATCGTAGTCAGCTTCCACGGCAGCCTCGACGGCCACTGATGACCCACAAGTATAGGGGGTCTATCGTAGTCCTTTCGATAAGTAAGAGTGTCGAACCCAACGAGGAGCAGAAGGAAATGACAAGCGGTTCTCAGTAAGGTATTCTCTGCAAGCACTGAAATTATCGGTAACAGATAGGTTTGTGATAAGATAATTCGTAACGGATAGCAAGTAACAATGGTAACAAAGGTGCAGCAAGGTGGACCAATCCTTTTTGTAGCAAAGGACAAGCCTGGACAAACTCTTATATAAAGCAAATCGCTCCCGAGGACACATGGGAATTTCTGTCAAGCTAGTTTTCATCATGCTCATATGATTCGCGTTCGTTACTTTGATAATTTGATATGTGGGTGGACCGGTGCTTGGGTGCTGTCCTTACTTGGACAAGCCTCCCACTTATGATTAACCCCTCTCGCAAGCATCCGCAACTACGAAAGAAGAATTAAGATAAATCTAACCATAGCATGAAACATGTGGATCCAAATCAGCCCCTTACGAAGCAACGCATAAACTAGGGTTTAAGCTTATGTCACTCTAGCAACCCATCATCTACTTATTACTTCCCAATGCCTTCCTCTAGGCCCAAATAATGGTGAAGTGTCATGTAGTCGACGTTCACATAACACCACTAGAGGAGAGACAACATGCATCTCATCAAAATATCAAACGAATACCAAATTCACATGATTACTTATAACAAGACTTATCCCATGTCCTCAGGAACAAACGTAACTACTCACAAAGCATATTAATGTTCATAATCAGAGGAGTATTAATTATCATTAAGGATCTGAACATATGATCTTCCACCAAGTAAACCAACTAGCATCAACTACAAGGAGTAATCAACACTACTAGCAACCCACAGGTACCAATCTGAGGTTTTGAGACAAAGATCGGATACAAGAGATGAACTAGGGTTTGAGAGGAGATGGTGCTGGTGAAGATGTTGATGGAGATTGACCCCCTCTCAATGAGAGGATCGTTGGTGATGACGATGGCTTCGATTTCCCCCTCCGGGAGGGAAGTTTCCCCGGCAGAACAGCTCCGCCGGAGCCCTAGATTGGTTCTGTCCAAGTTCCGCCTCGAGACGGCGGCACTTCGTCCCGAAAGCTCCCTTATGATTTTTTCCAAGTTAAAACCCTCCATATAGCAGAAGATGGGCACCGGAGGCCTGCCAGGGGGCCCACAAGCCTGCTGGGCGCGCCCAGGGGGGTAGGGCGCGCCCCCCTGGCTTGTGACCTCCTGGTCGGTCCCCTAATGTATTTCTTTCGCCCAATATTTTTTATATATTCCAAAATAATTCTTCGTAGATATTCAGGACTTTTGGAGTTGTGCAGAATAGGTATCTCAGATTTGCTCCTTTTCCAGTCCAGAATTCCAGCTGTCGGCATTCTCCCTCTTCATGTAAACCTTGTAAAATAAGAGAGAAAAGGCATAAGTATTGTACCATAATGTGTAATAACAGCCCATAATGCAATAAATATCAATATAAAAACATGATGCAAAATGGACGTATCAACTCCCCCAAGCTTAGACCTCGCTTGTCCTCAAGCGAAAGCCAAAATCGATAAATATGTCCACATGTTTAGAGATAGAAGTGTCAATAAAATTAAATACGGACATGAAGGCATCATGATCATCTTTAGAACAACAACATATATTGACATATAATTTCTCATGCTAGAGTAACAATTCATTCACAAGGTAAAGTATGAATCAAGAACTCTATTGAGAACCAACAAACTATGATCTCAGTCATTGAAGCAATTCCAATTTATCATAACGTAGGAAAGAGTCAATATAAGAGCTTGTAAAGCAAATCCACATACTCAATCATCTTTTAGTCTTTCATAATTGCTAACACTCACGCGGTACCTATGAATTCAAAGCTTCAATCGGACACACAGAAAGATAGGGGCTTATAGTATTGCCTCCCAACTCTTTACCTCAAGGGTAATGTCAACAGTAATAACTCATGCTCACCCACATCCGAGTGGATATATGTGTCTAGATCATTCCTCAACACATGACGCTTGCCAAGAGATAAAGGCGAAATAAAGGAAGTGGTGAAGATCACCGCGACTCTTGCATAAGGGTAAGTACTAGAAAGTAAAAGTAGCAGATAGGCCCTTCGCAGAGGGAAGCAGAGGTTGTCATGCGCTTTTATAGTTGGATGCACAATCCCTTAATGCAAAAGAACGTCACTTTATATTGCCCCTTGTGATAAAGAACTTTATTATGCAGTCCGTCGCTTTTATTTCTTCCATATCACAAGTTCGTATAAAGTTTATTATCCTCACACTAATAGATCACACATATTTAGAGAGCAATTTTTATTGCGTGCACCGATGACAACTTACTTGAAGGATCTTACTCAATCCATAGGTAGGTATGGTAGACTCTCATGGCAAAACTGGGTTAAGGGTGTTTGGATGCAAAAGTAGTATCTCTACTTGGTGCGGAAGTTTTGGCTGATATGGGGTGGAAGCAAGCGACACATGTTGAAGGATCTAAAACAATATAACTTCTATTCGGAAATAAGCAAACATAACTCATTATGTTGTCTTCCTTGTCCAACATCAACTTCTCAACATATAATATTTTAACGAGTGCTCACAATCATAAAAGATGTCCAAGATAATATATTTATATGTGAACCTCTCTTTCTTTATTACTTCCTTTTAATTGCCACAATGACCAATAGCTTGTTTGTCAACTCACAACAAATTTCAATCGACATACCTCTTATATGTGAAGTCATCACCCCCCATAAGATCATCATATATACTCTTTGCTTTTATTCTATACTTCTTTCTATTTCTTTTTCTCAAGATCATAGCAAACAAGCAAAGCCCTCAACTCAAAACTACTTTTTATTATATAACTCTCGGACTTGCTTACATAGGGGGAACATAAAGCAAAACTCAAAACTAGATCACACTAAAAACTTTATTCTACTAGATCAAGATATAACCAAAAGGATCGAACTAAGAAAAACGATAAAAGTAAAAGATGTGATGGTGATACGATACCGGGGCACCTCCCCCAAGCTTGTCACAAGCCAAGGGGAGTGCCCATACCCATGTGTTTAGTTGTCTTGCTTCGGAGGTGGTGATGTTGGAGTTGTTGATGAGGTTGGAAGCTTGTCCTCCGTCTTCCAAGGCATGAGCTCACCATCGTAAAAGGATGAACGAGTCTCCGGGATCCTCAAATCTGCAGCCAAACTCATTCTCTTAAATATGTATTCATACTCACAGTTTTGGTTTTGCAAGTCATAGATCTGGGCTTGGAGATGCTCGATTTTCTCATAAAGCTTGAAGATGTGCTCCCCAATGTCCTTGGCGTCCAACTTGTGCTTTTGGGTAAACTCCGTGATCATCATGTGATTGGCATTGAGTCCTCGTTCCACCATCCCTTGGCACTTGAAAACTTGTTGCTCCATTGCTTCGAGCCTTGTCTCCACGCTTCCGGTCTTCTTTGGCCCCTCAACATCACGGATGTGCAGCACCCCCTCACGCATCTCAATGGTTTGAGGGTGTCGCAGCACCTCCGCAAGGTAGGGGTTGATGACCTTCTCGAAGAACTTGTCCTTCAAAGCACTTGGGGATGTCATGTTGATCTAAATCTGCTGCAGAAACAGCTCAAAACGAAAACATGAGATATTGTCATGATACGAGGGTCAAAACCTTCGGGAGATTATATAATGAATTTTTACCGACACGAAGGAGTATACCACAAGAAAACGGAGTCCGGAGGGTACACAGGGTGGCCACAAGCCACAGGGGCGCGCCCAGGGGGGTAGGGCGCGCCCCCCTGGCTTGTCGCCTCTTCGTGCGCTCTTCGGACTGCTTTAAATTTTCCTAAATTTTTAAATATTCCAAAACAGAGAAAAATTGCTATTGAAGAAGTTTTGGAGTCGGTTTACTTACCGTACCACATACCTATTCCTTTTCGGAGTTTGAAACATTCTGGTAGATCTCCCTAATGTACTCCTCCGGAGTTATGGTATTAATATATTGGTTTCAACATTTATGGGGGTACCTGAGATATAATGTTTGATTCTTTGCCCGTTTACCACCTTCGGATTCGTGCCTTCGGCGTTGTTGATCTTGATGGCACCGGAACGATATACTTCCTCGATAATGTAAGGCCCTTCCCATTTAGAGAGAAGTTTTCCTGCAAAAAATCTTAAACGAGAATTGTATAGCAAGACATGATCACCTGCATTGAATTCACGCTTTTGTATCCTTCTATCATGCCATCTCTTAACCTTTTCTTTAAACAACTTGGCATTCTCATAAGCCTGGGTTCTCCATTCATCAAGTGAGCTAATGTCAAATAACCTCTTCTCACCAGCAAGTTTGAAATCATAGTTGAGCTATTTAATTGCCCAATAAGCTTTATGTTCTAGCTCTAGAGGTAAGTGACATGCTTTACCATAAACCATTTTATACGGAGACATACCCATAGGGTTTTTGTAAGCAGTTCTATTAGCCCATAATGCATCATCAAGTTTCTTAGACCAATTCTTTCTGGATCTATTAACGGTCTTCTGCAAGATCAATTTAATTTCTCTATTGCTCAATTCTACTTGACCACTAGACTGAGGATGATAAGGAGATGCAATTCTATGATTAACATCATACTTAGCAAGCAATTTACGGAAAGCACCATGAATAAAGTGTGAACCGCCATCAGTCATTAAATATCTAGGGACTCCAAATCTAGGGAAAATAACTTCTTTAAGCATTTTAATAGAAGTGTTATGATCGGCGCTACTAGTTGGAATAGCTTCTAACCACTTAGTAACGTAATCAACAGCAACTAGAATATGAGTATACCCGTTAGATTGTGGAAAAGGTCCCATACAATCAAAACCCCAAACATCAAATGGTTCAATAACAAGAGAGTAATTCATAGGCATTTCCTGGCGTCTACTAATATTACCAATTCTTTGACATTCATCACAAGACAAGAAAAACTTACGAGCATCCTTGAAGAGAGTAGGCCAATAAAAACCAGATTGTAATACCTTGTGTGCAGTTCTATCTCCAGCGTGGTGTCCCCCATAGGCCTCGGAGTGACACTTGCGTAGGATCTGTTCCTGTTCATGCTCAGGTACACAACGTCTAATAACACCATCTACTCCTTCTTTATAAAGGTGTGGATCATCCCAAAAGTAATGTCTTAAATCATAGAAGAACTTTTTCTTTTGTTGGTAAGTGAAACTAGACGGTATAAATTTAGCAACAATGTAATTAGCATAATAAGCATACCATGGAGCATTACGCGAAGCATTTATGAAAGCTAATTGTTCATCAGGAAAGCTATCATCAATAGGTAGTGGGTCATCAAGAACATTTTCTAACCTAGACAAGTTATCTGCTACGGGGTTATCAGCACCCTTTCTATCAATAATATGCAAATCAAATTCTTGTAGCAGAAGAACCCATCTAATAAGTCTAGGTTTAGCATCTTTCTTTTCCATAAGATATTTGATAGCAGCATGATCAGTGTGAACAGTTACTTTGGAATCAACAATGTAAGGTCTGAACTTATCACAAGCAAACACAACTGCTAAAAATTCTTTTTCAGTGGTAGCGTAATTTCTTTGAGCGCTGTCTAGAGTTTTACTAGCATAATGGATAACATTTAATTTCTTATCAACTATTTGTCCTAAAATAGCACCAACAGCATAATCACTAGCATCACACATAATTTCAAAGGGTAGGTTCCAATCAGGTGGTTGAACAACTGGTGTAGAAATCAAGGCTTTCTTAAGAATTTCAAATGCCTGTACACAATCATCATCAAAAACGAATGGAACATCTTTTTGAAAAAGATTAGTAAGAGGCCTAGAAATCTTAGAGAAGTCTTTAATAAACCTCCTATAAAAACCAGCATGACCAAGGAAACTTCTTATACCTCTGATATCCGTGGGACACGGCATTTTTTTAATAGCATCAACTTTAGCTCGATCAACTTCAATACCTCTTTCGGAGATTTTGTGCCCCAAGACAATACCTTCATTAACCATAAAGTGGCACTTTTCCCAATTCAAGACAAGATTAGTTTCTTCGCATCTCTGCAAAACTCGATCAAGGTTGCTCAAGCAATCATCAAAAGAAGTTCCGTAAACGGAAAAATCATCCATGAAAACCTTAAGAATCTTTTCACAAAAGTCAGAGAATATAGCCATCATACATCTTTGAAAGGTAGCAGGTGCATTGCATAAACCAAAAGGCATACGTCTATAAGCAAAGGTACCGAAAGGGCAAGTAAAAGTGGTCTTTTCTTGATCCTCTTTTGACACAGGTATTTGAGAGAAACCAGAATAACCATCTAGAAAGCAAAAATGAGTATGTTTGGATAGTCTTTCTAGCATTTGATCAATAAAAGGTAGAGGGTAATGATCTTTCCTAGTAGCTTTATTTAATTTCCTAAAATCAATTACCATTCTATAACCTGTAACAATTCTTTGCGGGATCAATTCATTTTTATCATTAGGAACAACGGTAATACCTCCCTTCTTAGGGACACAATGAACGGGACTAACCCATTTACTATCAGCAACAGGATAAATTATACCTGCCTCCAGAAGCTTTAGTATTTCATTTCTTACCACTTCTTTCATCTTAGGATTCAACCGTCGTTGGTGATCAACAACTGGTTTAGCATCAGGCTCCATATTAATTTTATGCTGACATAGAGTGGGACTAATGCCCTTAAGATCATCAAGAGTATATCCAATAGCAGCACGGTGCTTCCTCAAAGTTTTCAATAATCTCTTGTCTTCATGCTCTAAAAGGTTAGCACTAATAATAACAGGATATATCTCCTTTTCATCAAGATAAGCATATTTCAGAGTATCAGGTAATTGTTTAAGCTCAAACACGGGATCACCCTTGGGTGGAGGAGGATCCCCAAGTATTTCAACAGGTAAGTTGTGTTTCAAAATAGGCTGCTGATCAAAGAAAATCTTATCTATTTCATTCCTTTCATTCATATGCATATCATTTTCATGGTCTGGCAAATATTGTTCTAAAGGATGAGTAGGAGGCACAGCAATAGAAGCAAGACCAATAATTTCATCTTTACTAGGCAATTCTTTGTCATGGGGTTGTTTACGAAATTTAGAGAAATTGAACTCATGAGACACATCCCCAAAACTTACAGTAACGGTTTCTTTCTCACAATCAATCCTAGCATTAACAGTATTCAAGAAAGGTCTACCAAATATAATGGGACAAAAATGATCTTGTGGGGAACCAAGAACAAGAAAATCAGTAGGATACTTTATTTTCCCACACAAGACTTCAACATCTCTAACAATCCCAATTGGTGCAATAGTATCCCTATTAGCAAGCTTAATAGTAACATCAATTTCTTCTAACTCAGCTGGTGCAATATCATTCATAATTTCTTGGTATAGGGTAAAGGGAATTGCACTCACATTAGCACCCACATCACATAAGCCATGATAACAATGATCTCCTATTTTAACAGAAACAACAGGCACGCCAACAATAGGTCTATGTTTACTTTTAGTATCAGGTCTAGCAATTCTAGCAGCTTCATCACAGAAATGAATAACATGCCCGTCAATATTATCAACCAAGAGATCTTTAACCATAGCAATACTAGGTTCAACTTTAATTTGTTCAGGGGGGCGTAGGTGTTCTAGCACAACTCTTACGAACCACAGTTGAAGCTTTAGCATGTTCCTTTATTCTAACAGGGAAGGGTGGTTTCTCAATATAAGCAGTAGGAATAACAGGATCAGCATTATAAATAATAGTTTCCTCTTCAACTTTAATAGATTCAACTACTTTCACTTCAATGGGAGGATGGTATTTAAACCACTTCTCCTTGGGGAGATCAACATGAGTAGCAAAAGATTCACAGAAAGAAGCTACTATCTCAGAGTCAAGTCCATATTTAGTGCTAAATTCATGAAAAGCATCGGTGTGTATGAAGGATTTAACACAATCAAACTTAAGGTTTATACCTGACTCCTTACCTTCGTCGAGTTCCCAATCTTCAGAGTTGTGTTTAATTCTTTCCAATAAGTCCCATTTGAATTCAATATCTTTCTTCATAAAGGAACCAGCACAAGAAGTATCGAGCATGGACCGATCATTATTAGAAAGCCAAG
Organism: Elymus sibiricus; assembly: GCA_039707655.1. Taxonomy (NCBI): domain Eukaryota; kingdom Viridiplantae; phylum Streptophyta; class Magnoliopsida; order Poales; family Poaceae; genus Elymus; species Elymus sibiricus. The sequence goes on along the minus strand of CM077667.1, from coordinate 243,044,463 downwards.
CATAAAAATTCTGAATAATAATTCCTCTCATGAGCTCATGATTGGGGCATGAATATAACATTGACTTAAGCCTCCCCCAAGCTTGAGCGATACTTTCTCCTTCACGAGGCCAAAAATTATAAATATAATTCCGATCACGATGAACCAGATGCATAGGATAAAACTTCTGATGAAATTCCAATTTCAATCGGTTGTAGTTCCATGATCCAATATCATCACATAGCCTATACCATGTCAATGCCTTCTCCTTCAAAGATAAAGGAAAGACCTTCTTCTTGACATCATCCTCGGGCAAACCTGCAAGCTTAAATAATCCACAAACTTCATCCACATAGATTAGATGCAAATCAGGATGTAGTGTTCCATCTCCTGCATAAGGATTAGCTAGCAGTTTCTCTATCATACCCGAAGGAATCTCATAATAAATATTTTCAGTAGGTGCAATAGGTTGAGGAGCATCTCTTTGTGCTTCCGGTCGAGGTGAAGATACCCCGAACAAGCCCCTCAAAGGATTATTTTCCATAGTAATAAGTGACAGTAAATTTCAGCACAGTATATAAATTTTTCCTTACCAAGTTCCACTCACCAGAGGCGCTTCACTCCCCGGCAATGGCGCCAGAAAAGAGTCTTGATGACCCACAAGTATAGGGGATCTATCGTAGTCCTTTCGATAAGTAAGAGTGTCGAACCCAATGAGGAGCAGAAGGAAATGACAAGCCATTCTCAGTAAGGTATTCTCTGCAAGCACTGAAATTATCGGTAACAGATAGTTTTGTGATAAGACAATTCGTAACGGATAGCAAGTAACAATGGTAACAAAGGTGCAGCAAGGTGGCCCAATCCTTTTTGTAGCAAAGGAAGAGCCTGGACAAACTCTTATATAAAGCAAAGCGCTCCCGAGGACACATGGGAATTTCTGTCAAGCTAGTTTTCATCATGCTCATATGATTCGCGTTCGTTACTTTGATAATTTGATATGTGGGTGGACCGGTGCTTAGGTGCTGTCCTTACTTGGACAAGCCTCCCACTTATGATTAACCCCTCTCGCAAGCATCCGCGACTACGAAAGAAGAATTAAGATAAATCTAACCATAGCATGAAACATGTGGATCCAAATCAGCCCCTTACGAAGCGACGCATAAACTAGGGTTTAAGCTTCTGTCACTCTAGCAACCCATCATCTACTTATTACTTCCCAATGCCTTCCTCTAGGCCCAAATAATGGTGAAGTGTCATGTAGTCGACGTTCACAAAACACCACTAGAGGAGAGACAACATGCATCTCATCAAAATATCGAACGAATACCAAATTCACATGATTACTTATAACAAGACTTATCCCATGTCCTCAGGAACAAACGTAACTACTCACAAAGCATATTAATGTTCATAATCAGAGGAGTATTAATTATCATTAAGGATCTGAACATATGATGTTCCACCAAGTAAACCAACTAGCATCAACTACAAGGAGTAATCAACACTACTAGCAACCCACAGGTACCAATCTGAGGTTTTGAGACAAAGATCGGATACAAGAGATGAACTAGGGTTTGAGAGGAGATGGTGCTGGTGAAGATGTTGATGGAGATTGACCCCCTCTCGATGAGAGGATCGTTGGTGATGACGATGGCTTCGATTTCCCCCTCCGGGAGGGAAGTTTCCCCGGCAGAACAGCTCCGCCGGAGCCCTAGATTGGTTCTGTCCAAGTTCCGCCTCGAGACGGCGGCGCTTCATCCCGAAAGCTCCCTTATGATTTTTTCCAGGTCAAAACCCTCCATATAGCAGAAGATGGGCACTGGAGGCCCGCCAGGGGGCCCACAAGCCTGCTGGGCGCGCCCAGGGGGGTAGGGCGCGCCCCCCTGGCTTGTGACCTCCTGGTGGGTCCCCTGATGTATTTCTTTCGCCCAATATTTTTTATATATTCCAAAATAATTCTCCGTAGATTTTCAGGACTTTTGGAGTTGTGCAGAATAGGTATCTCAGATTTGCTCCATTTCGAGTCCGGAATTCCAGCTGCCGGCATTCTCCCTCTTCATGTAAACCTTGTAAAATAAGAGAGAAAAGGCATAAGTATTGTACCATAATGTGTAATAACAACCCATAATGCAATAAATATCAATATAAAAACATGATGCAAAATGGACGTATCAGCCACCTCGACATCGTCCAGCGGAAAGGCCACGATATACCTCCTTTTGGCCATTCGCTCCTCGATCTCCCCTCGAAGTGTAGCTGCGATTAGGCTGCGACGGCTTGCGGTGGGGGATGCGGACCTATGAGGAAGGGGGTGTTTAGCAGGAGCCATCTAAGAAATTCAGGGCGGCGAGGGTACGCAGATGGGTTGGTAACCTGCACGAGGAGAGCAGGAGAGGTTTACTGTGGAACGTGGAGCAGGGTCGGGTGCGGTTGCGGCAACAGCGAGGTAGCTAGGGTTCGAGCGAGGGAGTTGTGTGGGGGTTGGGGTAGGAGGGGCCTAGGTGGTATTTGAGGAAATGCCGCGGCTACTTTCAATTTTACTTGGAGGGAATGGAAAGCCGGGACAACTGAAATTTATATGATGGGTTTGAAGTGGCGCCGGAGGAACAAACATCGCACACGGCCCGAAGATAATACCTGTGTGCAATTCAAAGAGAAAAACTCGCGGAACCATCAATTTTTAAATTGATCAAGGTGGGTAGCTATTTTTAAGATTTCTCTATGCGGGTTGGTGCAAAGGTGGTCTGTAGTTACGTGACAACCACGGGGCCGGGCGTGGCGCACAGTTAGCATGAGGGAACCGTGTCTACTTCGTACACAATCGCACACAGTTGTCTCGTTTGACTCGTCTGCTATTTAAGTTTCAAAAAAAGACTCCTCTGCCATTTATACAACACCATTGGAAAATAAACACGACAAATCTAGGGTCATAGCACAAACAGACCTGCTTGTGGACCAAATGTATGTATGGAAAGGTTGTTGTGGTGTTCAAATACGGAATGCACAACTTTCATGTGACACACAATGTCTCGCAGAGCACACGGTAATGTTCGCTTATGCCCCCCTCCCCCCCAACACACCTTCGAGTCGGCAGGGGGATGGTAGCTACAATATATATATAGGGTGGGTCTATTCTGACAACACCCCTTAAGAGTCTTATTCTAACAACACCTCCTTATTCTAACAACACCTCCCACACAGCGTCGCCTCCCTCTCCCCTCCCCGCCTTCTTCCGCGGTGGCGGCCGGGGCGCGCCACTGCCTCTCCCCTCCCGGCCTTCTTCCGCGGTAGCGGCCCAGAGCAATGCCACCCCTCCCCTCCCCGCCTTCTTTTGCGGCGGCGGCCTAGGGGCACCGCTGTCCCTCCCCTCCCCGCCTTCTTCCGCGACAGCGGCCTGGGGGCGCCATCGCCCTTCTCCTCCCCGCCTTCTTCCGCAGAAGTGGTCTGGAGGCGCCGCTGCCCCTCTCCTCCCCGCCTTCTTCCGGGGAAGCGGCTTCAGAGATCGATGGCTCCTCAGGAACAAGTGGGGGCAGATCCACTGCATTCCATCCATCAGATCAGATCTGGTGCTGCCGGGGCGTGCCAGTTCGAAGGAAAAGAACAACTCGCAAGGTTCGTTCATCTACCGTGACTACATGGATGCAAGCTCCGACGAGGTTCTTCTCAAAACTTCCATCTCCGCAAACACTGGGCCAAGTTCAAATCGCTCATGATCTGTTGAAGAAGGGAAAGGGCAATCGGGCTGCATCAGTGGATGCAAGAGAGCTGCAGACGGGCGCTGTGCGGGCTTCTGGAAAAGATGCAGTGCACTTGGGCAATCGGGCTGCATCAGTGGATGCAAGAGAGCTGCAGACGGGCGCTGTGCGGGCTTCTGGCAAACGCAAGAATGAACTGCAACATGAGGTAAGCATTTCAGTAATACGCGATGTAGTTCGTTCAATTCAGTTCGCCGTGAGTGAATTTGCAGTGCACTTAGAGGATTATGCAGTACAGTTATTGATGTTCATACTTTCTTTTGGATGAAGTCTAGTTGCTTCAGTTCGCAAAGTGCGATAATGCAGCCTACAAGCATTAGTTCGTAGTACCCTTTCACATTTAATGCAGTTCATTTGATTCAGTTCATTTCATCTGACAATGCAGCTCGGATGTTTTGTGCAGGACATGTCCACGTTCAGCAGACAGAAAATGCCGCGGATAATTTACAGCCCACAGCCCTTGAACTGCATGACTAGCCAAGCTTATGGAAACACTGGATGGATAACACCTGAGATACCTAGAGGATACTTCAATACAACAAGCAGGCTCCCGTACTCTCCGGAAGAAGATTTTTTCCAGGAAGAAGAAGCAGTGGAAGACGGCGACGATGTCACATTCATGTGGGAGGGCACTCACCAACGCCAGCAGGATGATGATGATGATGATGATGATGATGAACCGATAACAGTTCTCAAGCCAGAGTACACGCACGAGTTCACTACATTTGGACAGCATGTCCGAACAGACAATGATGATGTTGTTGGCCATGATGGTGAAGACGGCGATGATGTGCCGCAGCCCCAACAATTTCAAACAAACATAGTGAGACAGCGACACAACACTAGATTTCCACCGCGTGCACCTGCTACAAGAAACGGAGCTCCACGTGCACCTGCGGCATCAAGTTCAGGGCAGCGACCACCAAGAGTGCCTTGGCCAGAAGCAAACAACAGTAACAAGACTTCGTCACTGCTGCCACCGCGAGATCCTAAACTACATAGATCCATTCTAACCCCGCCATGCCCAATACAACCCGGCGAGCTGCAAACACCGTTGGGTGAGCGACAGTACACACACGTAAGTTTCTGTCCTGGAAATAATAACACGTGGTACTTTCTTATTTCGTATGCAGTCCTCAAATGCTAAACAGAATAGTGCTCTTAGTATGATAGAGCAGTGTACTGAGTTTGTTGACGTGATGAAAGAAAATTCTGTAATAAACAAAATCAAAAAGACGATGATGCAAATTTTTATCTAATATTGTTTATGACAATGATATGTTCCACGGTCAAAACATGCCGCAAGATCTCGTACCAGCCGTTGGAATGAAGTTTAGAACATTCGACGAAGCAAGGGAGTTTTACAACAGTTACGCAAGGCACGCAGGGTTTGGCACACGCAAAAGATCAACCAAGGGCAAAAATAGCTACATCGTCTGCTCCAGAGAAGGGATACATATTGAGACAGTTCCTGAATATGAGCGGAAACGTGCAAAGACATCTAAAAGGACTGGTTGCCAAGCAGGAATTAGAGTCAAAAGGAAGAATAATGGGCGCTTCGTTATAGAGGAGGTTGAGCTCAAGCACAATCACAGGTTGATAGATAGCCCCGGGATGCTTTTGCACATGCGCTCACACAAAAGAGATGATCCTTTGATTGATCAATTAGTCAAGGACATGATGATGGACAACCACAGTCACGCACATGTGATGTCAACGCTATCACGCATGTCCGGGGGTCTGCACTACATGGGGCGCACTAGCCGGGACTGGGTGAACAAGTAAGCACATCACTAAAACAACTCGCGTGAGCATATTTTTTTTGTAATTATTCCATGTTTTGACAATATATGCCTGCATTGTTTTTGAAATGCAGGAAACAGCAGTTTGCAAGGGAGGAGTCTAAAGACGATGTCGAGAAGCTACTGGATTATTTCAACAAGATGAAGAAAATCAACCCAGAGTTCTTCTATAATTACGACAAAGATGCAGATAATCGTGTAAGAAACATCTTCTGGGCAAATGCAAGTTGCAGAGGGTCGTATGAAGATTGTGAAGACTGCGTGACATTTGACATGACATATAAAACAAACAAATTCCACATGCCTTTGGGGTTGTTTGTGGGAGTGAACCATCATCTACAAAACACCATCTTTGCTGTCGCCCTTGTCAGAGATGAATCAATCCCATCTTTTGAATGGGTTTTCAAAACCTTCTTGAGATGCATGAACTATAAGGTGCCAATCTGCATACTCACAGGTACAAATGCAAACACCTGCATGTTTACGTCTGTTCAGTCACATTCTATTTTGTTCCATAATTTATTGCACAAAGGCTTCATGATAAGACACTGCCTCTGCCTCTCAGATCAATATTCCTCAATGAAGGCAGCATTAAAGACCAGCCTCAGACATACATTGCATAAGCTATGTCGGTGGCACATCATGAAGAAATACAAAGACCATCTCGCCTTGCTGTATAAGGCGTACGGCACATTAAAGGCTGACCTCCATAATGTGCTGAACCATCCACTGATGCCTTCGGAATTCGAACGAGCATGGAATGACTTTATGCAGAAGTACAACCTGCAAGAGGATGAAGTGATGAAATCGCTATGGGCTGACAGACATGAGTGGATCTCCGCATACTACAAGGAAATATTCTGTGCGCAGATGACTTCTACTCAGGGAAGCGAGAGCATGAACCGCATATTGAAGAAGAATTTCGTCAAAGAGAAGTATGATCTACATATCTTTGCTCAACAAGTGGACAAGTGCATTCAGACCAAGAGGGGCGTCGAGCACGCACAGACAATCAGAAACGAGGTAAAATAATAATGTTCATCAACACCCCCAAAAATTAATACTGTAGTTTTCCCATGTGTCTAATGCTGATTTTCTGATAACGCAGTCGGAGGTGAAGCCAACAACGCAAATTGGGTATGAAGTCCAGCTATCAAAAACATACACAAGGGTTGTTTTTGCTGATTTCCAACTGACTCGTTACCACAGCACTGCATTCAGAGCTGAAAAGTGCCCCGACAACCCAACAAAGTTCTTTGTATACCACTACCACCAATCGGATTTGTTTGATTGGGCAAGGCATAGATTCCAGGTGGAAGCCGATAAGGAGAAGGGTGTCTACGAATGCGAGTGCAGACTGTGGACACACACAGGTGAGCTTCGCTAGCATAAAAACCCTAATTTCATCTTGTCCTGCATGAAGTCCATTTGGGTAAAAAAAACATTTCATATACAAGTGAAGTTCACTTTCAATAAAAGAAGAATGGTCCATTAATTTAATGCAGTTCACTAACAAACACGAAAAAAATATGGGTTGTCTACAGGTCTGTTTTGCATCCATGTGATATGCATGCTTGATCTGCTGAGAGTGGACAAGATACCTGAAGTGTACATCTTGAAAAGATACACTAGGAACGCACGGTCAAATCCAACATTTGACCGCCGAGACTACGAACAAACAGTACCGGATGGTAGTTCGCTATTCTGTCGTAGAAAAACGCTAGCAGAAACAACCATGGACCTTGCAAACAGAGCGACAAAGTCCGACGCTGGGTACCACAGAGCAATTGCTGGTATGAAAACACTGTCAGACGAGGTTGAACTTCTGAACGAAGAAGAAGCAGTAGCAAAAATTCAAGAACAAGAGAAGATTCTTCTTGACAACAGTACTAAGCCAAAAGAAGATGCCGGACACAACATTAATGGTCGAATCAAAGAGGAAATAATTCTTTTGCCTCCTGTTTCAAACACGAAAGGAAGGAAGAAGGGGGCGATAAAGCTAAACAAAAGGCTGCATCTACTGAGAAAAATACTGAAATAAAAAGTAAGCCGCAGCCTCAGTTGGACAGCAATGGTCGGCCACTGGGAATAAGAAGGTGCTTGACGTGTAATGAAATCAGCGGCCACAATTCCAGGACATGTAAGAAAAAACTTGAACAACAATTCCATGGCCCTAGCAGTGCGCAACAAAACAGAAATGTTTCACCAACAAATCCCAGTTCTGCTGCCAACACTAAACAATTACCGAAAGCAAGACTTTGCGGCATCTGCAATAGGAGGGAGAGACACAATGCAAGAACTTGCCTCGAAAGAACACAGACAGTAAATGAAATTGAGGATGAAATGATGAAGCAGAAGAAGAGGAGGAAGGAGAGGAGGAAGAAGAGGAGGAGGAGGAGGAGGAGGAAGAAGAAGAAGAAGAAGAGACTGAACAAACAATGCCTACAAGACAACCAAACAAAAGACAGAAAACAGAGGGAAACTAGGTGCAGAAACAAGCAACGACGACACCACATCGAAAAAATTGGATTGGAGCACAAAAGGATGCAGTTCAGAGTGGTGCAAAAATAACCCCGGCATCAACCAACAAGCGAGGAGCAACGAGTACTGCAGCTCACACCAGTGGAAAACAAAAACAGGCAACAACCAACATGCGAGGAACTACAAACAAAACATTGCAAAGAGAAGAAACGGCAACACAACCATGAACAACAAGGCAAAAGATACCAAAAGACTCACTCCAGTCACCAAGAAGAAGCAGCAGGTTGACGTCAAAATAGATACGGTTCATATAGCAGCAGTTGGGTAATCTGTAATACATGCATAGCAGTTTGCATTTCTCTAAAGATTATATATCCATTTGCATTTAACATTTGCATTTAAGTAAGACTTGTACAAACACAAATTCTTCCACTGATTTAGAGCTTTACACTACAGTAAAGTAATAATGGATGTATGAACCATATATCAAAACAGTGCAGTTAGCAAGTTGAAAGAATGAAGTCCTGTTCTACAAAACAGGCAGTTCGGATAATGTAAACAAACTACAAATTGATTTAATAATGAGACACGCGTGTCTCATAGATAGAATATGATACGACTTATTATTACAGAGACCACAAAGTGAATCAAGAAGCATTATGTCCGCAAAAAAGTACTTATTACAATCCATCCACCTCAAAAAGTTAACCAATCACATCAAACGTGATTTGAAACATACGATCCTCAATTTCAAAAAAGTTGACGACAACAACTTGGCGAGACTTCAAGCCACTCTCAATGACGAATTCCTTCCAACCTTTCTGAAGATACAGCCGCCCATCGACACCAACACAATACTTTGCCGGTTTGTAACCTTCACCGAGAACAACTTGGAGGATACCCTTCTTCCTAAGATGGAGATACCTAATAGCTCGATGAGGGAATTTCTGTAAAAATAATAAAAATATTTTTAATGCACTTCTTATAGATCATGCAGAACAGATGACAGCTACATGAAGTGCACAATTAGAATACAAGCAGTTCAGCGCGACATCACAAGCAGATCATTATCATCATACATAAAATTTATCGGGAGCAGATACATGCAGTACGCATCATGCTAACATGCAGTCCAAGTATCACTTATGCTGCAGGTCATGTCGCATACCTTATACATAAAAACTATAATGAAGGCACAAGAACATTGTACCGTATACCTTAATAGATTAAAGTGGTGCACTCCAAGATAAATCACACTAATAGCAGTCTGTAATGATGTATGAACATAAAGATAAATCACACAAAATTAAATCAGACCAAACGAAGCTTACCATATTGAAATAAGTCTCCACGTCCGTGGGCGTAAGGCGATGGACAAATTGCCTTGTGCATCCTAGGCCACGACGTAGCAGAGCAGAATAGAACACACCAACATTGATCTGGTCAAGATCCAATCCCTCTGTGAAAACAGTGCCATATGCAAGCCAAGCAGTCGCACTGCGTCGGCACACCACAACCATGGCCACAGCAGGATACTCTCGCGCAGGGGCCTGGCGCCATGACAAAGAGAGGGCGGCAGCACAGGAGACTAGTTCGCGATATAGTGCGTCAAAAGTTGCCCTAATATATAGAAGACGAATGCAAAAGGTCTAGGCGAGCAGATGCGGCTGCACAGGAGAGTAATTGAGGGAAAATATTGAAACTTACGTTACAGAAACAAAAAGCGATGTGCCCTGACTGTTCGATGGACCGTTTGGGTGGATCGAGCAATTACTAGTAATAAAGATCCTATTTTCACACATCACCACCGCAAACGCAGCAATTTCTATTTATAAATTATCGAAGAATGCAGTTCAGGGTACAATACCCTAGAAAGTCCGTCCTTCAAGCACATGCAGTTCACTTGGGTAATCCGTGTGCATTATGGCTGGAGCAGTACACGTGACAAAAAACGTATTCATATGAAAAAAAAATTGACCGCCCAGGTGCGACCCGAACGCAGCCAGTCTCTTAGTAAGGCAGCGCCATCTGGCATAAGCAGGCGCAACCCCGTTCTGAGACACAATGCATGGGGACAGGCACACAAGGGCCCACAGGTCATGGAACAGAGAGCGCCGTGTGTAAGCGCCCAACAAATGTATCAAGGAGTTTGGAAGGGAGGCCTGGCTAGCGCTTATAAACAGGTTCGGCTCACCCTCGGCGGGCGAGGTGGGACTAAAAGTTCCAGCGTCCGCACACCGAATTGACGGATGGGCCTATTCGGGAGCCTTCGGCGAGCGAGGTGGGCCTAATTGGGCCGATACAGATTTACTCGCAGTGGGAAAGCACAACACAAATGCACTCAGCTGCTTTGAGAAATGAAGTGCGTATGGGTAAGGGAAAAAGTTAATTTTCGTTCCTTCTGCAGTTCGATGTATACAAAAATTTGTACTATAGAACACAACCACGGACGTGATCCAATACAATATGCTCAAAAATATGTGTGCTTCCTCCCCACAGGCTAGGAACTGCAGCTATATCAAAACAAATATGAAGTACACACCCTCAATAAGTGCAGTTCTGCGATGCAAACGAATGAAGTCCACGAGCTTACGCAATGCAGTTCGGGAAATCTGTCACGTTCGATGTCCGTACCACGTACCGCATACTACAAACAAACGCGCGCCTGTGGATAGCACGGTGGTTAACAAAAAATATTGATCAAAGAAAAAAACACACGATAAAAAAAACCACGATAACAGACGAACCCATGGTCCCATCGGTTGCATCAGTAAAACCCACGATCACAGAAGAAGAAGAACACACGATCTCCACGACTGCATCACCATGGGAGATCGTGTGGTTCCTCCCTTGCAGCCATCCCGCCCATAAATACAGACCTCCAGAACAACATAGATCACCATTACGCTGCCATCACTTCCCTCCCACTCTTCCCTCTCCACGAGAAATCCACAAATCCTTCTCTAGGGCTCCCAGCGATGGGTTTCATTAGGGAACTCAAGGAGGTGGAGGCACACTGCACCATCAAGTTGCAGGTGATTCACACCAACGACCTGAAGAAGGTGGAGGAAACGATCAAGCACTACGAGCTGCACCTCAAGTACCAGCGCAACAAGATCGTCGGTGTTGATGTCGAGTACAGCAACGAGCCAGCACACAAGCAGAAGGCCGCCCTCGTCCAGCTCTCCGTCGGCAAGACCCAGCCGGTGCTGCTCTTCCAACTGAGCGCCACCGAAGACAAGTGCACGGCGTTTGACAACTTCCTCACAAATACAAGGTACACTTTTGCTGGCTTCTCCATCGACCAGGACATCGAGAAGCTGGAGCGCGTCGGCCTGGAGATCGGCCACTTCGTCGACATCAAGAAGGAATGAAGGGTGCTTGAAAGCACCAAGTACTTGGACTCGCTTGGCGACGTCTCCACCATGCTCATCGACGACTACTACATCGACATGAAGTACAAGCTGAACGATGAAGATGACAGGCTCTGGGACAAGATGCCCCTGCCAGAGAAGCACATCGAGTATGCGGCAAAGGATGCTTACGCCGTGTATGAGATATGGAGCCGCATCACCCTCACCCAGGACGGACTTCGCCGCGCAAAGCTAGAGAAGTCCAAGAAGCGCAACAGGAACTGGTGAAGATGAAGTTTATGCATGCCAAGAAGTATCTTCAAGATTGCTCGTAGCCATCTTAGATTACGAGTTAATTTGCTTTCGAGTTGTTAGTTTGCTTTTGCTTTCCCCAGTAAGCTTGTGATGTAGTTGATTTGCTTTGAAATCATGTAGTAGTTTGCTTAAGTATGAAACAAGCTTAATCTGATGTACATTACTGCAGTTATCCTTTACAGCACGCTGCAGTTCTGGTTTACACTACAAAGCAGTGCAATAGTATGCAAAGTAGCAAATTAGCATTTCATGCAAATAATTGCGCAAAAAGAACGTGCGCAAGCCAGTAAACAACTGACAAAACTGCGGACAAGGGAAGAAGAAAACACACAAAAACTAAAAGGTTAAAGAGACATGCAGTTCGCTATGAAAGAGATAGCAGAAGAGTGTGACGATTACTGAAGTACATATTAGTACGTCAACGCAGTTCTTTAGCGAAAACACAAGTTACGCGCCGAAAAAAATAAAACATTGACACCACATGTGCGATCCGTAACCAGGACCAGCACAGTTACGCAGACGTGCCCGTTTCGAGCCAAGACGGGGACGTGAACTCAAGGGCAACTCCCTACAAACATTAAACTATGAACTCCAGGCTCACCCATAGAGAACTAGCAGTTCGCACGGTATAAAATGGGAGACACTGGCAGTTCACATGTCATAAACTCGCGAACTGCTACACGATAAGAAAACACATGTGATCAACTTTCTCTTAAAAAAACTCAAAACTAACAAAAAGTATGCAGCCAACTAAGAAAACAATGCACTGCAGAGTGTTAACAACTGCAGTACAGATCAATAAGTCAAAGAAGTTCCCTTAGCAACACACAAAAAAACTTAAAGGGCAATTACACATGTAGTTCGGTTTAAGATAAAACACAGTCAGGATTGTTTAAAACTGCAGTACACATCAGTACGTCAAAGCAGCTGCCTGAAAAACACACGCAAAAGATTAAAAAGCAAATAAACATGCAGTTCCCTCTAATAGATAATGAAGTGAGGAAGATTGACAGATGCAGTACAAGTCGGAAGATCAAAAATAAAACAAAAGTTGCGCGCCAAAAAAAATTGACCGCCCAGGTGCGACCTGAACCCAGCCAGTCTCTTAGTAAGGCAGTGCCAGCTGGCATAGGCAGGCGCAGGCCCGTTCTAAGACACGATGCATGGTCACAGGCACACAAGGGCCCACAGGTCATGGTACAGCGAGCGCCGTGTGTAAGCGCCCAACAAATGTAAAGAGGAGTTCGGAAGGGAGGCCTGGCCAGCGCTTATAAACAGGTTCGGCTCGCCCTCGGTGGGCGAGGTGGGACTAAAAGTTCCAGCGTTCGCAGTGCCGGCAGGCCTATTTGGGCCGAATGTAGTTTACTCGCGCAATAAGAAGGCCCAACAACGTGCTTCCCTGCTAGTGCGTTTAGCTATGAAGTTAGGTAAAATTGGAAGGGCAGTGCTGATTTGTTTCATATGCAGTTATCCATCCACAAAACAACAGTGCATTTCATTCAAGAATGCCTGGGCAAAATAAATTTGGAAATAGTGTCCGGTATAATGCAAATATGCACATAAAACACTAAGCTACAAAGAAGTACAGTGTATGCAATAAGGCAGTCCTTTTCTATATTTCCACGCGGTCCAAATAGTTTGAAAAAAATTCAATAAATGGTATCCAGGCCAGTTATCAATAGCGTGCGAAAAAAAAGAGGGGACGCCCGTTCAGTTTATGAGGCCACTAGCAGAGCGTGCCTCCTGTTGCCACGATAGGCTGACACCACCACCCCGCCACGCTTCCCATGACCTCCCCCACCGCACGACCTGCAGCCAAACCGCCATAAAAAAACCTCTCATCCTCTCTTCCATTCACATTCATCGCCCGAAATCACCACTGCCACTTCACCTATCCCTCTCTTCCATCAATCAGCTTTGCCGCTTCATCCAACTCCTCTAACCACAATCAAGCGAAAGGGAACGGAAGTAGAGCCATGGCAGATGCACCTCTGTACAAACGGCGCCGCAGGTACACCAGGGAGCTTCACAACGTCGAACTCCATGGCAACAAAAAGCTCCACGTCGTCTGCACAAGCAAGGGTCGTGACGTGGACAAGTTGCTGTGCAAGCTCAGGAGAAAGCTCGTCGTCCTGCCGGCCAAGAGAATAGGCGTTGATGTAGAGTACACACACTACGAAGAGCCGCAGAAGGCAGCGGTACTCCAGCTCTGCGTAGAAGACGAGTGCCTTGTATACCACATCTCCGCAGCAAAAGACAGGTTAGAACGATTCGTTGGCAATCTGTCGTTTTAATTTATTTATCTGAAGAAGCCCTTTTAGCCTCATGTGGAAAAAAATTAAAATTGGATTATGATTTTTTTAACCATTTCAAACGATTCATAGAATTTTTTGCCCTGTCTACATGCAACTCTTGTGTTTAATACTTGATTAAATGCTTTAGGGATATTACTACCTGAAACAGACAAAAATAACCTGAAAACAAAGAAAAAACAGAGTATATCAACCATGTTGTATGAATTTCCATTTAGAACAAATTACATGCACTTGTTGTTGCAGTATATTAGAAGGTTCATTATTAATACAGTAAAAAAGTATCAGCACCTACTTAGTAAAACAAAATCATAATTTCACAGTGCAGTTCAGTTTACAAATTAAAAAACAAACTTGATCAAACTGAATAATTTGTACAATCTCACTATAAATATTTTGTCTCTAACAAAATTTCAGGCCCCTGCAACTGGAAGAATTCCTGATGAATGATGAATACACCTTTGCCGGATTCGCCATTGAAGGAGACAAAAAGAAGCTGAAGCTCTCTGACTTGGAGATCAACTCAAACAAATACATTGATATCCAGGTGGAATGGAGAGACCCATACAGCACAAAGGAATTTGTTTCTTTAGCTGACGTTGTTGGAAGGGTGATCGACGATCATTACAAGAACATGAAGAAGGTAATCAACAAGGAAGAAGACCATACTTTGTGGGGGTTCTGCCCGTTGCCAGAGAAGCTCATCAAGTATGCAACAATAGATGCATATGCCAGCTATGATTCATGGAAACGCATTGACGATATAGCCGAGGGGCTACAGAGAGCGAGAGAAGAAAGAAAAGCAAGGAACAAGAACAAGGATGAAATCCCATGCAGCAACTAGGAAAAAAATCCAAAGAAATCTGAAATGTGTTAGGTCTTGTTATTTTGTGCTATAGTTGTGAATTTGCTGTAGTTGTGCTGCACCTTGTTTATTGTTGACAGTTTTTGCTGAAGTCTGCACTACAGCACTATTAAGGAAGTTTGTTTTCAGACAAGTAGCTAGGGCGTTTTTATTCAGACAAGTATGTTCAATGTATGGTGCTTATTTCTTTGTTTGTGAAAATGATGTGTTAACAAAATTACATTACATGCATTCTGATACTTTCAAAAAATATATCCAAAAGAAACAATCAAATACTTATATTCTAACAGCACTGCAAAGCCAATGGACAAATGTTAACACTTGCAGTACAGAAAGTAAATATAAGAAGTTAGAATACAGAATAAATGCAGTCCAGGAGAAAGTACATGATGTAATGCAGCAAAGAAGTGCAGTCCTAATAAAAAACAAATGCAGTACAGAACAAGAAGAGGATATACTGCATAAAGGAAGTGCAAATAAAAACAATTAACAAATGCATCAAAGAATTCCAGTTATAATAATGAACAAATGTGGTACAGAAGAGGACATAATGCATAAGGGAAGTGCAAATCTAACAATCTAATATGAAATGTGCGTGCAGTTCACAAGAGTAAATATAGGAAGTACACAAGGTCTCTAGATTTAGTGCAGTGCACAGAAGAGGACATAATGCCTCAGAGAAGTGCAAATCTAACAATCTAATATGAAATGTGCGTGCAGTTCACAAGAGTAAATATAGGCAGTACACAAGGCCTCTAGATGCAATGCCGCACATGATTAGATGAAGTAGAACCGAAAGTGCATGCCTTCTGTGCAGTGCACAAGACAAAAAATTGACAGCTCAGGTGCAGTGCACTGAGGCAAGATACGTGGGGAAGGGCTCACAAGGGCCGACCAATCAGGTGAATTAGCACAACTAGCGCTGTGTAGAAACGTCCAATAAGTAAGAAGAGGAGTTTGATATGATCGCCTCGCCAGCGCTTATAAACCGGTCCTGCGCGCTCTCGGCAGGCGAGGTGGGACTAAACGTTACCTCATACACACAGCGCAGAGCAAGGGAAGACCTACTTGGGCTGGACCTGACTTGCACCCCAATGGGCCCAACACATTCACACGGCCCAAACAACAAACCCACCCCGCCACACAACTAGCAAGCAACTGCAGTAAGCTCACGCATAGAAAAATGCAGTTCACGCAATGAATGCAGTTCTAAATCGTGAAGAAAGAAGTTCTGTCAGTTAAGCATTGCAATTTCATTTCAACTAATTACTACTTTAAAATCAGTCCATCTTGACACGACGGGTTTGTGCGATCAGTTTGTTGCCCTCCTAAAAACGACGCTTGGACGGTTGTTTTTTCCAGGCAGCTGCGACCACTGCCACTCGGCGGTTGCCAGAACTCTCTGAAACTGCGAGCGCACGTCCACTACCGCCACTACCACGGCGACCCCGCATCCAACCGCCTCCTCCACGACACATACCATGCCACAAAAAGGCACATCCGCTTCCATTCTCCCTCCATTCCGAAAACACCATTGCCGCTCCATCTCAACTAGCAACTCCCCACAACATCTCTGTCTCAAGCCCGCCATCGCTGGAGGAGGCAATGGCAGAGGAACCATCTGCCAAGCGTCCCCGTGGTGAGACGTCCAACCAGACCAGCGAGGTCGACGACGTTCAGGTACCGGGTCAGAAGCTCGACTACACCAGGCACCTCAATGAGGTTGACATCCACGGCAAGGAGAAGCTGGATGTCGTATGCACCAGCAATCCAGAAGAAGCCGACAAGATGATCGACATGATCAGGAAGAGGGTCGGCGGCGTTTACCCTCGGTACATCGGCGTTGATGTGGAGTACACCAGGGAAGACGAACCTCCACAGAGGGCAGCAGTTCTGCAGTTATGCGTGGAGGAACTCTGCCTGGTATACCACATCACCGCGGCAACAAAATGGTGAACCATCACACTCATTCATCCTCTTCATGCATCTGTTTAATTAGTGATGCACAATGAAATTTGATATGCTAGTGTAGTTTCTGATCTTGATGATAGTATAGTTTCTGGAATTGATGTAGTAAACTAGTTTCTGAACTTTGCCTGACGTTTTTTTCATCAGAAAAAAAATATAAAGAAACTTGGTGAAGCACCGGTATATGTTATTTAGTTCAACAAAGAAAAATAAACTAGTACTAAGCAGCATATAGATCATTGACTCAACTGTAAATACAGAAAGAAAAATAACATGTTGTGCTTGAATTTAATTTCTGAACTTTGTATACTAGTTTCTTAAATTTATTCATACATGAAATATACTATATAAGCATGTACTTAATGGATTCATCTTTAATCTGTCTTCCCCCTTGCAGACCCAAACGCCTCCACCCGCTCCTGAAGGAGGAAAAGTTGTACACCTTTGCGGGCTTCAGCATTGAAGGTGACAAACAAAAGCTATAGGCATCTGGTTTGGAGATCAACCCCAACAAGTACATCGACATCCAGCGCAAATGGAGAGTTCCATACATGGGAAGAAAGAGGTTCCACTCTTTGGCTGATGTTGCAGGCAGCGTGATCGACCCATTCTACAAGAATATGAAGAAGAAGATCAACAGGGAAGAAGACCATAAACTGTGGGGCATCAGCCCACTGCCAGATTACCTCATCGAGTACGCAGCGATAGATGCGTACGCCACCTACGAGTCATGCAAGAGAATTGAAAACATCAGAGAAAGTCTGGAGTGCGCAAAAGCAAGAGAGGAGGAGGAGGATTATGACAACCCCTACTACAACTACCAGTGACGACGAAAACATCAAAATCTGGCCTTGGAGTTGCTTCTGCTTGTGCTTGTCCTTTCTAGTCATCTTAGATTTCGAGTTAAAACTTTATTTGCTTTGGAGTTTGTAGTTTGCGCTTTAGCAAGGTGAGCTTGTGATGTAGTTAATTTCCTTTTGAACCATGTAGTTTGCTTAAGTATGAAACAAGTTTATTCCATGTACAATATTGCAGTTACATTTCACAACACGCTTCAGTTCCGAGTAACATTATACTGCAGCGCACAACAAATGGTTCCAGCGATGAACAATACAAACACAAAACATGACGCAAAAAGCAATGCATAAAAATACATGCAGTTCTCTCTACAAGAGAATGCAGTGCGGAGGGTTGACCTATGCAGTTCTCGTCATTACGACAACCCTAAGATAGATAGTGGGGTCACGTGTGCGACGGACTAGCAGGAGCATGCGACGCCGCGGCACGCCGCATCGCCGCCTGCTCCAGATCGTTCCTGGCTCGGCCTCGCCGGGGGTGACCCCCCCTCCCCCACCCCCGGTTTGGCCTCGCACTAACGCACGCAGTGCGCTTGGTTGACAGGTGTGGTGCGGTTATTCTGTTTCCCCCCCAAGAACAACCGACACCCCCCTGACAACCCTAAGATAGATAGTGGGGTCACGTGTGCGACGGACTCGCCGGAGCATGCGACGCCGCGGCACGCCGCGTCGTTGCCTGTTCCGGCTCGTTCCTGGCTCGACCTCGCAGGGGGTGGGGACCCCCCTCCCCCACCCCCGGCTCGGCCTCGCGCTAACGCACGAAGTGCGCTTGGTTGACAGGCGCAGTGTGGTTATTCTGTTTTCCCCCCCAAGAACAACCGACACCCCCCCGATAACCCTAAGATAGATAGTGGGGTCACGCATGCGACGGACTCGCCGGAGCATGCGACGCCGCGGCACGACGCGTCGTCGCCTGCTCCGGCTCGTTCCTGGCTCGGCCTCGCCGGGGGTGGGGGAGGGGGGTCCAGATCCCCCCACTGCCACCCCCGGCTCGGCCACGCGCTAACGCACGCAGTGCGCTTGGTTGACAGGAGCAGTGCGGTTATTCTGTTTTCCCCCCAAGAACAGCCGACACCCACCTGACAACCCTAAGATAGATAGTGGGGTCACGTGTGCGACGGACTCGCCCGAGCATGCGATGCCGCGGCACGCCGCGTCGTCGCCTGCTCCGGCTCATTCCTGGCTCGGCCTCGCCGGGGGTGGGGGAGGGGGGTCCAGACCCCCCCTGTTAGTGTCAAAACCGGCGGATCTCGGGTAGGGGGTCCCGAGCTATGAGACTAGGATCGATGGTAACAAAGGGACGAAGGAGACGATGTTTACCCAGGTTCGGGCCCTCCTATGGAGGTAAAACCCTACGTCTTGCTTGATTATATTGATGGTATGAAGGTTACAGAGTTGATCTACCTCTAGATCGACTAGCTAAAACCCTAGATGAGTTTCTGTCCCTTATGATCTAAAACCCTCCTGGTTTATATCGACACCGGGGGGTACCTAGGGTTTACACATGATGGGCCTCCTGCCGAGGATGGAGATGTCGACATTCTCATCTTGACTTGGAGTGCAAGACGTGCCTTCGGGGCTTCCTTCTGGAAAGTGGAGTCTTGATGTGTCCGACCCTTCTACAAAGAATGGCCCATTGAGCCGGCCTATTGAGAGATGAGCCGGCAGCCCGAGGACCCCTTAGTCCGGAACTCCCTCAGTAGCCCCCGAACTAGCCCCCAACGCCAAGGGTCTCAGCTCCAGCTGCTTCGCATGATCAGAGTCTTCGGCTTGCGGGGTGAGTTCTTCTTCCCTTTCCATGATCGGCTGAGACTAGTTCGGCTTCCGATGACACGTATTCCTTCCGATCATAAGATTGATCGAACACCATGAATTGCTTAGCCCCGAAGGCCAACCGCCAAAGTGTAAACAGTGTTTTCTGACACCTCCTTCTGACGAAGGGTCGTGGCCTACCATGACCACTGAACCGGTTATGACAACTCGATTCGCGGTTCAGGACCGTTTTTTTTAGCGACACGACTTATCAATGCGCAGATCGTGCTCCGTTTCACACGGGATATGATTAATCTCCACACACGCATAACGGCACGCATGTCTTGGGAAGCGGAGGGATTTGCGGCGCAGTAAGCGAGGCTAATCGGTGACACGTCCCATAAAAAGGAAAAAAAACCAGGCCTATTCACGCTTCCCATTCGCATCCTCCGCCTCCCCAATCTTTCCGAGCCCCGAGAGCCCAGATCCAGTTCTTCCTCACCTTTTCCTCCGAGCTTAGCCATGGCGGGTTCTGGCTCCAACGGCAAGTGGGAGGCCTCCACGGTCACTGACGAGGATATCCGGGACCTGAAGCAGGCCGGCTACCTCCCCGCCAACGTCTTCCACCGCGCCCCGGAGAAGAACCAGGTGATTCCCACCCCCAAGGCAGGCGAGAGGGTGGTGTTCATCCCCCACTTTATTCGGGAACTGAGCTTTCCGCTCCACCCCTTTGTCAGGGGTCTCATGTTTTTCTACGGTCTGGACTTCCATGACCTTCCGCCGAACTCCTTCATGCATATATCGGCATTCATCATCGTCTGTGAAGCCTTTCTGCGGGTCGAGCCACACTTCGGCCTGTGGCTCAAGGTCTTCAACGTCAAGCCGAAGACCGTGGCTAGCGAGCACGCGGATTGCGGAGGGACAGTCATTAGCAAACTCCCCCGTGTCGAGTGGCCATCTGGCACCTTCATCGACATGATCAAAACCTTGTAGAAGGAGTGGTTCTACATCACCGAGCCAAGGGACGAGAGCTGGGCGGCCCCCGCCGAATTCAGATCGGGGCCTCCCACGAGATTGACCTTGTGGCTCAGGAAGGGCCTCGACTGGGGGTCAGATGCTGAAGTTAAGCTGTTGCAGAAGCGCATCACCTCAGTGATCGAGGCGAAGGTGGAGCTGGTCAACGTGATCCAGGTCATCCACCGTCGTATCCTCCCCTGCCAACGCCGGGCATCCCCCATGTGGGCTTACCATCCTAACGACGAGCCTACCATGTGCCAATTCTTCCGCACCACCCCAAAGACGTTGTGGAAGGCTTTGTTCAAGCCTCAGAAGAGCTGGCCGGCCAAGGAAGAGGATATGGGCCTAAGCACCATTAATCCCCCGACCAAGGTATCGTATAACTTTAATCCGGTGACTCTGTTTCTTCGGCAAAAAGACTGAATACCTTCTCCCTTACCTTAGCAGAAGTGGCTGAGCAAAGCCGCGAAGGTTAACTGCCCGGCTCCACAACCCGAAGACCCTAGGTCGGAGCTGTTGGCGGCGATGCTTGTGGTGGCACCGTACTCGGCGCCCGAGAAGGAGAAGAAAAAGAAGGCCAAAGGGGGCCTCCACATCAAGGACCAGCCGGACGCCGTGTCCGAGGAAACCCACGCCTCCTCCAGTCATGAGGAGGAGCTGGAAGATGGGGGGGGAAGGAGTTCCCCCCCCCCCCCCCCCGCAAAAAAGAGGGCGGTGTCATCGGACGCCACGGAAGAGGCAGCCCCTCCCGCCCCGAAGAGGGCGTGCCGGACAAGGTTAATCCTGCCCGACAGCTCGGATTCTAACACAGAATCCGAGGAATTTGAGAGGGTCCCCCGAAGGAACCCAAGGGTCAAGCCCCCCGCTCAAAGGTAATGAATCTGAGGACTCACCGAGTTATTTACGCAAAGTCTTCAATGTTTTAAATATCTCGCAGCCCCCCTCGCGTCCTCCCTACCGAACAAATATCGGATGGGGAGTCTCCACCCGCTGAGCTGGCGGAGAGCGGGACCGCGTCGCACCCTACACCTCCAGGGGTCGCGAAGGATACCGTGGAGGTGTCATCCAGCCAGGCTCCATTGGAGCCGAACAAGGGCGGAGGGGGTAACCATGCCATGGCCGAGGCTGATGCCGCGGCCGCCGACGGCCAGGGAGAAAAAACTCCCCAGGCTGCTGAGGACCAGGGGGAGAATGCTCCCATGGTCGCCGAAGAGGAGGGGCGAAGAAATGCCCAGTCCCCTCCGAGGACGTCTCCGGAGCACTCTGTGCGTCCGGAGTTACCGGCTCAGTCCCCGATCAGAGATCGGACTGCCCGGTCACCACCGATGCCACCAACGGCTAGGTGGCCAGTTATGGAGGAGGCGCTAGCAAGCGCCCCCATCTCCGAGGATCACCGCACTCTTATGGGTGCGGTTTTGCAAGGAATTCAGTCCGTTGATAACGGACTGAAGGAGGCCTTCAATGGTCTCTTGGCGGGCTTCCAGGTGAGTCAAGTAATACCCTTTTCTTGAACAATGCTAATTTTAAGTTTTGTGCTATCTCTTTATATATGTACTAGCCCCCGAGCCCTGGATGGGTATGCAAAAATGCATCCGGGGGTCAAATAGTGAGGAATGAATCAATGATGCACAAGGCACCATTTGGCCCTGCAATGTTCGGAAAAGTCCTTGAACGGACCGAACAGGGAGTCATATCCTTCATAGTTCGGGGGTTTGAATCGCACATAACTGGATGCATATATTTTTTTGTTTTTTGCAGGCCTCGTCATCAGCGGCGGCCGTTAATGCCGCTGAGCTGACCAAGCTAAATCGGAAGCTCAAGAGCTCCGACGAGGAGCTGGATTGCCTCAACAAGCGGTTCGACGAGGAACAAGGTAAGCCGATTTGTAATTTCCGAGCTATATATCGGTAATGATCCGCACGGGTAACCCAGCGTAATTAGTTAGCTATTGCTGCTACAGCTTCAGCTGCGGAGGTTGAAAAACTCGGGGCCGAGCTCCAGGACATGAAGCGAAAGGCCGAGGAGGAGAAGACGGCCGCCGAACAAGCGGCAGCCGCGCTGTCCACTTTGAAGGCTGCAAGCACCAAGCACGAGGCTCGGGTTGAGGAGGTGCAGCAAGAGCTCAAGGATGCCGGTACGAAGTGCGAGGCCCTTGAGCAGAGAGGCAAGGAACAAGCCGCCGAGCTAGCCGCACTGAAATCCGAGTTCCAGAAGGAGCGGGTAGACAGGCGGTCTGTACAAGAGGAACTTCGCCAAGTCATGGCTGTCATCGATGGTAAGCCGTATTCACTGCAATGCACCTTTGGTGGAAGCAAGTTTACTTTGCTCACCCTGGTGTGGAGTTCCATAGGCGTCTGTGCGGACCTCCAGAAGAGTGCAGCAGACGCGAACAAGTTTTATGCTTCGCGGGCAGAGGAGGATGAGGCCCGGCTATTCTGGGCAGAGTTTGAGTCTCCCGAGCACTCGTCTCTCCTCGTCGAGCAAATGAAGCAACTGATGGAGATGCGCAGAGTGGCGGAGCCGGCCATGAAGGACCTCTGCATACGCATGTGGCCCGATGAGCCGTTGCCGAGCAGCTACTTCGGCTTAGTGCAGAAGTTGTGCGAAGCTGCGCCTCGGGTCGATGCGCTGAAGCATTCTACGTGCATCGAGGGCGCGCGGATGGCCTTTGCAAAGACCATGGTGCATTGGCCGAGGCTCAAGCCAACCGAGATGGCTACCGCACCTCCGCCTCCTGGAAAGGAGTATAGGTGCCCCGAGCGGTACTTCCCAGAAGTGATGGAAGGTGCTCGGGCAATAGAGGCTCAATGCTCCAAGGACATTTTGTATGAGTGAACGCGTTGTAATATGCCCGAAGACTTTAATGCTTTTATAATTAGTGTTGCATGGTTTATCATGTTTTATAAGTAGTTTATGTTTATTTAGACTCCTATGTGGCCGGTTTATCTGAAAGCAGCGAGTCGCCGGCTTCAGCCCCCACGTAGATACTACGCGGGGTGTCCTTGTAACCGCACTTCTACCCTTAGCTGAAGTATCGGCGCCCGAAGGCGGTAGTGCGAGCGGGACAAGGCAATCGGACTATGGTGCTCTATCGCTTTCACTTAGCCGTGGGAGTGTAGAAAAATGCGGGGGCTGATGACTAGCCCCCAGTGTGATGTTCGGAGCCGAAGCCAGCATCACATGGTTTGTACAAGAACGAAACCCATCGTATAACATAGAAGAACCTCTATCGATCCTTTAGTATGACACTTATGCTCGGATTCGCAGACCGATTCTCGCTTACTATGACGGTCAGTTTTCGGCTTTCTCCGCTGAGGTGCTTGACCAGACGAACTGGAAGCATAATCGTAGTGGTTCTCCCTTTGCCCTTTTAGCCGGACGAGCGGAATGTAAGAGGGAAAACACAAGAGCCGGGCAACCCAACTATTGAGCCAAGACATAGTTCGGATCCGATGCATATAAAGCAAAACCCAAGACACCGAACACACAACCAGTTGTGCTGAGGTGATGTTCAAGGCGATTTTAAATTCGAGCCCCCGGTCTATTAGCCGGTTGCATCATAATATATACCGAACAGTTTTCACAAGAAGCGCGACCAAGAGAAGAACAGAGGATGTGCAAAAGACAACGAAGTGGCCATATATAATGGTTTTGTACTTGCTCAATAATTCTTATAACTTGGATTGCCGAAGCAACTGTTTACAGGTAGATGAAATATAAAATTTACAGAGGGAAGGTTGTACCAGGAGTCTTCGATTGATGACATGACATCTTCGATGTGCCTTGTCGTCTGTCCGTTCATGTTCCTCTGTGGGGGTTGCATCCCATTAAGAGTGATGCTGTCGCCGAGCGGACCTTGGGAAGAAGGTCTTGAGAAGTCGCCGAAGTATCGATAAGCTGTACGCTTTTTTAGCAGGTCCTTGATGGTACCTGTGTTTTGTCCGAGGACGTGTATTGGTACTGGTCGGTCCAGCCGAACACCTACCATTTGCTGGTTGCTCCCCATTGCTGCCCATGGAATCTTGAGCGCGAAGTTGTGCCTTCTTGGCACGTGTTTGGCGGTAGTTAGGCCTGTGCAATGGGGGACGTATCCCTATTTCTGGGGAGCAGAAGAGTCTGGGAGTTCGGATTGAAACCGAACTCGTTTGTCGACCTTACGGGCCTTTATGGCCGATTTAGGTGTTTGCCGACCGTCCTCATAATGGAATTCGGCCGCCAGGGCCAATGCATGCTCCTCAGTTCGGAGGGAACGCTCTGTGTTGCCGTTGACGGTGATGACCCCCTTGGGACCAGGCATCTTGAGCTTGAGGTATGCGTAATGTGGGACGGCATTAAAGCGAGCGAACGTTGTTCGGCCGAGCAGGGCGTGATAGCCGCTGCGGAAGGGGACGATGTCGAAGATCAATTCCTCACTGCGGAAGTTGTCGGGCGAACCGAACACTACTTCCAGGCTAACAGAGCCTGTGCACCGGGCTTCGACACCTGGGATCACTCCTTTAAAGGTAGTGTTGCTAGGCTTTATCCTTGACGGGTCTATGCCCATCTTTTTCACCGTATCTGAATAGATCAGATTGAGGCTACTTCATCGTCCATTAGGACTTTAGTGAGGTGATATCCATCGATGATGGGGTCTAGGACGAGGGCCACCGAACCTCCGTGACGGATACTGGTCGGGTGATCTCGTCGATCAAAAGTGATCGGGTAGGCCGACCATGGGTTAAACTTCGGGGCTACAGGCTCTATGGCGTAGACCTCTCGAAGGGTGTGCTTCCTCTCCTTTTTAGGTATATGAGTGGCGTATATCATGTTCATGGTTTTTACTTCTGGAGGGAATTTCTTCTGACCTCCATTGCCCGGACCGCGGGGCTCCTCGTCGTCCTCGCTGCGTGGGCCTTTGCCCTGGTCCTCGGCTGCGAGTTTGCCGGCCTGTTTAAACACCCAACAGTTACGGTTGGTGTGGTTGGCGGGCTTGTCCGGAGTGCCATGGATCTGGCAAGGCCTCTCCAGGATCTTGTCCAGCGGGGTGGGTCCATCGCGGTTGCCTTTAGGAGGCTTCTTCCGCTGCCCGGATCTTGGGTTGCGGAAACCGGCATTAACGGCCGTGTCATCGGCGTCGCTAGTGCTGTGTCGGCGTTTGTTTTTGTTACGTCGTGGTTTCCCATTTCCATCCCGGACTTCGGAAGTACCGGGGTCTTTGGGGTTGTGGCTTCACCTTGCTAGCCAGTTATCCTCGCCCGCGCAAAAGCGGGTCATGAGCGATGTGAGGGCGGACATGGTCCTAGGTTTATCCTGACCAAGCTGGCGAGCCAGCCACTCGTCCCGAATATTGTGCCTGAAAGAGGCTATAGCTTCGGCATCTGGGCAATCGATGATCTGGTTCTTCTTGGTCAAGAACCGATTCCAGAATTGTCCAGCGGACTCTCCTGTCTTTTGCATGACATTGCTTAGGTCAGAAGAGTCCGGGGGGCGTACATAGGTGCCCTGGAAGTTAGATCGGAATGCATCCTCGAGGTCCTCCCAGCTCCCGATAGAGTTTTCGGGGAGACTGTTTAACCAGTGCCGAGCTGGCCCCTTAAGTTTAAGGGGTAGGTACTTGATGGCGTGGAGGTCGTCTCCTCGTGCCATGTGAATGTGGAGGAGGAAATCCTCGATCCACACTGCTGGGTCAGTTGTTCCGTCGTATTGTTCGATGTTCACGGGTTTAAACCCTTCCGGGAACTGATGCTGCATCACCTCGTCAGTGAAGCACAGTGAGTGGGCAGCGCCTCTGACCCTGGCTATATCACGCCGGTAGTCGGCGTCTGTTCTAGCCCGGTTTTGGTCCCGAACTCTATTGGTTCGGTAGTGCCAGGGACGGTACTCATCCCGTCTACCCGGGGAGTACCCTCTAGATTCGTAGATGGATCTGGTGCTGCCTATTCTATCATCCAGGTCGTGTCGTAGGTCATACCTGTCGTCGGGCTCCATTGGCTCTTTTCCCCTTCTGCGGGGTATCGCCGGCCTATAACCGGCCTCGCCAGCCGTCCTATCTCGCCCTCGGGGAGGGCGGTCCGGCTGGTCATATGGAGTGTGCTTGGGGGACGGCA
Organism: Elymus sibiricus; assembly: GCA_039707655.1. Lineage (NCBI taxonomy): Eukaryota > Viridiplantae > Streptophyta > Magnoliopsida > Poales > Poaceae > Elymus > Elymus sibiricus. The sequence goes on along the minus strand of CM077667.1, from coordinate 243,017,921 downwards.
TATTGGGGAGCCCGTCGTTGAATTGCGGCAGCAGCCGCCGGCGGGGGTAGCTCTTGGGTTGATCCCATAGACCGGCGCCGTGTTCTTCCTCGGCTGATAGAACCCTTGTCCATCTATCGTTGAGGGTGTCTTGTTCGGCCTTGAGTTGCCGCGCTTTTGCCTTTAGGCTTCGGGCAGTCGCTAAGAGCTGTTGCCTGAACCGTACATGATCCTCAATGGTCTCGGGGACGATGATGTCCTCGTCGTCCGGGCTATCCTCCTCCTCTACAGGGGGGAGGTAGTTGTCATCCTCGGAGTCGTTCGGATCTTCGGGGTTGCGCTGGTCTTCCGGCCTTTCCTGGTCCTCTAACGGATATTCGGGGATATCGGATCGCCGAGGTCTTCCGGGGTATCGTTTTCCCCGGTGCCGGCAATAGCTTCCCTTTCCTTTTTGGTCTTTGATCGCTTACGCGGTTTCCGGCGTCTTGACGGCGCCTCACCCGAGTCATCACCATTGTTCGCTGGTGTGCGCTCGCCGTTACCGGATGGCGTGTCCACCATGTAGACATCGTAGGTGGAGGTGGCGGTCCATTGCCCGGTGTTAACGGGGGTGGGAGCGCGATCCTCTTCTTCCATGTTGTCTGCCTCCTCGGAGGCGTAGTCCAACATATCGGTTAAGTCTTCGATAGTGGCTACTATATGGGTGGTGGGTGGGACCAAAAATCCCTCTTGACCCGCCTCAAGACAGATCTGGGTGTGGATCGGGATTGGGTCATCGGTAGTTTTAATCAAGGAGATCCGATCAAGAGCTTCGCAAAGTGTCGAGAGCTCGATCGGGTCAATCTGCCCGGCGCATCTGGAGTTAACCTCTGACGAGTCCGCACGAGAAGTCGGCAGGGGTTGATGCCCGGCCATCCGGCGCTATAGCCGGATCCAGACCTAAGTCCAGATCGTCATCGGGATTAGCCCCGTGACCGGGATTGAAAGCGACATCTGAGGTTAAGGCCTCGGAGTCTTCGGGCACGTCAGGCGAGCTTGCGAGCCCGGTGAGCAAGAGATCGCCCCGAGGGTCGACGAAGAACTCTAAGTTCCCGAATCTGACTTCTTGATCAGGGGCGAAACTCCCGACCCGGCCAAGGCGGCCGGTCGGGTCAGCGTGCAGCACGATGCTACCGAAAGCGAAAATCTGTCAAGGGACAAAGGAGTCCATGCTGCGGACTTCTTCGTTGATGAGGACGGGAGCCATCGATTCCTTGGGCGATCACAGCGGAACTCTCAATGAAAGCACCAATGTCAGTGTCAAAACCGGCGGATCTCGGGTAGGGGGTCCCGAGCTGTGAGACTAGGATCGATGGTAACAAAGGGACGAAGGAGACGATGTTTACCCAGGTTCGGGCCCTCCTATGGAGGTAAAACCCTACGTCCTGCTTGATTATATTAATGGTATGAAGGTTACAGAGTTGATCTACCTCGAGATCAACTAGCTAAAACCCTAGATGAGTTTCTGTCCCTTATGATCTAAAACCCTCCCGGTTTATATAGACACCGAGGGGTACCTAGGGTTTACACATGATGGGCCTCCTGCCGAGGATGGAGATGTCGACATTCTCATCTTGACTTGGAGTGCACGACGCGCCTTCGGGGCTTCCTTCTGGAAAGTGGAGTCTTGATGTGTCCGGCCCTTCTACAAAGAATGGCCCATCGAGCCGGCCTATTGAGAGATGAGCCGGCAGCCCGAGGACCCCTTAGTCCGGAACTCCCTCACCCCCTCCCCCACCCCCGGATCGGCCTCGCGCTAACGCACGCAGTGCGCTTGGTTGACAGGCACAGTGTGGTTATTCTGTTTTCCCCCCAAGAACAATCGACACCCCCCCGACAACCCTAAGATAGATAGTGGGGTCACGTGTGCGACGGACTCGCCGGAGCATGCGACACCGCGGCACGCCGCGTCGTCGCCTGCTCCGGCGAGTTCCTGGCTCGGCCTCACCTGGGGTGGGGGAGGGGTGGTCCAGACCCCCCTCCTCCACCCCCGGCAACCCTAAGATAGATAGTGGGGTCACGTGTGCGACGGACTCGCCGGAGCATGCGACGCCGTGGCATGCCGCATCGTCACCTGCTCCGGCTCGTTCCTGGCTCGGCCTCGCGCTAACGCACGCAGTGCGCTTGGTTGACAGGCGGAGTGCGGTTATTCTGTTTTCCCCCAAGAACAACCGACACCCCCCCCGACAACCCTAAGATAGATAGTGGGGTCACGTGTGTGACGGACTCGCCGGAGCATGCGACGCCGCGGCATGCCGCGTCGTCGCCTGTTCCGGCTCGTTCCTGGCTTGGCCTCGCAGGGGGTGAGGGAGGAGGCGTCCAGACCCCCCCCTCCCCCACCCCCGGCTCGGCCTCGCGCTAACCCATGCAGTGCGCTTGGTTGACAGACGCAGTGTGGTTATTCTGTTTTCCCCCCAAGAACAACCCACACCCCCCCGACAACCCTAAGATAGATAGTGGGGTCACGTGTGCGACGGACTCGCCGGAGCATGCGACGCCGCGGCACGCCGCGTCGTCGCCTGCTCCGGCTCGTTCCTGGCTCGGCCTCGCCGGGGGTGGGGGAGGGGGGTCCAGACCCCCCTTCCCCCACCCCCGGCTCGGCCTCGCGCTAACGCATGCAGTGCGCTTGGTTGACAGGCGCAGTGCGGTTATTCTGTCCCCCCCCGGCCCATCCCGCCATCACACAAGACATGATGTCGACAAAAAAAGGAAGTAGGGAAAAGTTGTCACCCAAAAAAGTGCAGTTCAGTTATACATGACGTTGCAGTGTTGTTTGAAAAACAAATCAGGCATGATATATTTCCATTTTTTGAATGTTTCCGCTCAGAAACATAAGATGAGAAAAAAAGGTAATGCCTACAACAACACAATTGCATGCAGTAACAAAAAACACAAGTGACGAATCATATTTAACATAAAAACATATCATGATCATATATACAACACACCAAGGTTTTACCTTCAACAGCACACATCACCTAACACATACATTTCAAACAAATGATTCGACCAATCTCTGCCTAAGGCTGTTACTCCGAACGTGACTGAGACTGCGACTGAGACTACGACATCGGAGGAAGCCCAAACTTCTTAAAGAGATCTTTCAGCTCCTTCGGCATGTGTTCAGCACACAACTCGTTTAAAGGATGGAAGAGCAGCTGGAAAAGGTATTCCGCCTTCCAATCTTCATCAGCAGCCTGAAAAAAATAGAAAATGTAGATAAATGATTACAAGAACGTGATGAACAGCACTTGGATGGATGAACAAGCAACAATAATGAATAGGAGAAAAACAATGTATTACATCGCGTTTCAACAATATTTCAACCAAGCGCGTCCCATCGTACACTTGCGACATCTTCAGAACATAGAATCCACACTCATTTACACCCTGTTCTGGAATGTTAGGGAAACAGGGCTTCTCTGCCAATTTAACCCAGTCGGGGCCGTTCTTCAAGTTATAAGCCTTTTCACCGTAAACCCTCTTCAAGAGTAGAGTCATCCTGGTCATCTGGCAAACGAGGGAAAAGGCAGCCACGAAGACATAAACACACTTATGAGTTACAGTAAACAAAGATATAACACAAATAAAAGAAGTTATATTAAATAACTTATCCCTGTCATACAGGCAACTGCATATTCTTTAAACACAGTCTGAACGATCCCTATTCCTAATGCACGTCAAATCATATTCATGTGTCTACTTCTCTTTCAGCCAAGGTTGGGGATGGTATAAATGAAGTTTTCTATCACGGATAATGAAGTGCACAATACCAAGAAATGCAGTTCAATGACAAGTTACAAGCGTATTAAAGACCTTCCAATACACACATATGATTTCAAAAAAATATGCCACACATGCAGTTCAGTTATGCGGAAAGATGCAGAACGAGAAAACAAAGCTTTGCAGTTGGCTAAAGGTAGGGGGATAAAACAGAAAAGGATTAACAGTAGAGAAAGTGAAAACAAGACATACCATTTCAGTGCAGTCTGCGTGGTACTCAGACCTGCGCCACCTTGTCCTTTGATCAGCAGGTCCGGTGTACTTCCTAGTGTCGTGGATATCAATGGTCTCGCGAAAGCGGTTCATAGTGTATAGGGTGTAATGGTCATCCTTCAAGCGAGGCGTCAAAATTTGTCGGGAGACAGAAACATACAGGAAAGAGGCAAAAAACAAAACAAATCACCGAAGTTCATTTTATGCACATAGATCCAGGATAACTGCTGAAAAATAACTATAAAGGAATTGCAACAAAGAATAAGATGAAATGATGCAAACGGTGGACTTACCAGTTTCGCGTCGAGCAGGTTATCATCACCAACAAAAACTTTGAACTGACAGGCCGCATCTTCCACACTAAACGGGCTGTGAACAACCGGCAACAAAGGGTTTCCGTCTGGACTTCTTTTCACCTTCGTTTCCATTTGAAGAACATACTACATGAAAGAAAAAAAGGTCTAAAAATTCAGTACAAAAAAATACACAGAAGCAAAAATAAAAGATAGCAGACACATTTACCGTGATGAATAAAGGTGAAAGTAGCACACGTTCACCAGAACGATAAACTAAACTCATATCAGGATCTTGCTTCCAGTACTTAATGACATAATCCATCAGATAAGAGTCCATGAAAGATCCTTCCCCAAATGTATCACAAATATAGTCAACTGAGGTCTGGTCCAATTCATCAACTAGGTTTTTCACCATGAAAAGCACGTTGCTGCAGTAAAAGTAATCACAAGACACATTCACAGATCAGATAAAAAATAAATTTAAAAACAAAAACTAAGCATACAAAAGAACAAAGAACAGGCACATGGAACTTACTCTTTGTATTTGGTCCTGAACTCTTTGCTGAGAATGAGATCCTTAATCTCCCTCGCCTCTAATAGATACCTGAATTTCGTAGGATTCAACTTCTCTATCGAGCATCTAAACTTAACAGGCAGCCGGATCAACGGTGGGAGGATTGATCGCTGCACTCCTAGTCCTCCTTGCAATGGGTGGCGGCGGCGTAATGAATTCATCATCGACATCAAATACCTCACGTGAAGAGACAGGCTGGGCATCCGTCTTCGTAGCAACTCCAGCCAGAGAACAAGATTTGTCAGGAGATATTTCAACAACACAATCCTCCAATTTTGCTTCACAAACTTGGGTCTCAAACAGAGATGTACAACCTTCATGAAGACCATCATCAAAATCTGAAAAAAAAGAGGGCAAACGACATGTCAACACACAGCTTGATTGACAAGTCCATACAAAACAAACATCAAGAATAAAACCAATAAACCTTAAATGCAGCTCACTAACGTAAAAAATGCAGTTCAACATAAACAGACATGCAGCTCACTAAAGCTAGAAAAAACGCAGGTCATTCTATAACAGGCATGCAGATCACTTAGACAAACTAAAGCAGCTCACTTACATATAAAATGAAGCTCACTAAACAAAACAATGCGCAGCTCGCTAATGCCAATAAACGCAGTTCACTAGCACACTAAAACCCAACACATAAGCAGGGCAAGCAAGCAATATGCAAAAAAAAAGAGAGTGCTTAAGCCGTTCACTAACACAACCTTTATCTTTAAATATTAAAAGTGACGATAAATCAAGGCAACACTTCGATGATGTAAGCCAGCTATACAGCATGGCCTTCCTGATGTAGCCAATGTGTTTCACCTCAAACTGAGCAACACAAACCCCGTCCCATGTTTGTAAGAATTGAAACATATAGAACCCACAATCATGCCTGCCAAAAAACAAAAAACATTAGTTTCACATGCATATAAAAAAGCATTTGTGCAGGTAAAGAGGAGCGTGAGCTCCAAGAAACATACCCATTTGGCTGAATTGTGACAACCACATGTTTGAACGTAAAGCCATCAAGTGTCGGAGGACTTAGCGCCTCATCACAACTAGCGCTACCTTCTCTCCATGCACGCTTGATATTTTTAATCATCCTCCTAAAAACCCTATTTGCTTCATTACTACCAGACTTATGCAGAGAGTCGAGATATTCAAAGCGTCTTGCCTTCAAATTCAAGGCAACCACGCAATAATGTCCAACACCATCATTCGTGACTGGCGGATCAAATGTTGCAAACATGATCTGTTGCAGATAAAATATATGCCATGGTCTTAGCCATCTAACAATTACAAAAACAGGCAAGCAAAAAACAATAAAGCCAGCACAAAAACAAAATGATTTTGTCACATAAAACACTACTCACCATATCCTTTTCATCAACACGTTCCTCAGCTCTTGAAGAGAACAACAATTTCACTGTCTTGCCTACACTACCACCATTCCAAATGCTTGTCTACAAAAAAAGGTTAGAAAAGGAATAAGGCCGACGCAAAGAAAAAAATAGATAAACGAAACAAACGACAAACAAAAGTTCTGCATGCTTACACAAATATGGTAGGGTACAACCATGGTCGGAGATCCCTTAAACTTATCTACCACCAAAGAAACCCCCAAATTTACAAGGCGGGTCGTCAGTATCCCAAAAGTCCAAAAAGATTGGCCAACTTCACCAATTGGAATATCACCCAACTCAGTTTCAAAAGCAATCATGCCCCTGAATTTTTTTTAAAAAGCTGCTACATAAGGTACTACAAACATACCAATAACAAAGAAAGGACAAATAATGCGATTAAAAACACATATTATAAAATAACAATTCACAAGTTTTTTAAAAAAATCATACTTCTTCTTCTTGTCCCTACGAGCCCTGGTAACAGCATCATACAACTCATTGTATCTTCTAAGAAGAGCTGGATCAATGCTCAAAGGTTCCACAACGGGATGATCATCATCTGCAATCAAAATATAAAACAGAGAAAAAAGTTAAAGATGAAGTTCACTAATCATGAATAAAAAGTTCAATACAGATGGCAACTTGGAAAAGAAATTAGAAAAAATATGAAGTTCACTACATCACAAAAGGAAATGCACTACACAACAAACAATTTCAAATGGAGAAGTTCACTTAACAAAAAACATGTGATGAATAAACCATAGTAATTAAAAAATGTCTGACGAATAAAATTAAGTTCACTTTCGAAAAAAGAAATACTTTCCTTCAGTTTCAGAGTCTAAGTCTTGTTGCTCTTCAGAGTCGTCCAAAGTAGTTTCACTAGTAGATTGCACTGAAAGCACCGCACCCTTGCTGGACTGCCCTACTACATCAGCATGAGAGTTGTCTGGAATTCCATCAGCATGCAGAGCCGCAACGTGCTGAGATGACTCATCTACACAAGGCTTCACACTGAAATCGCCACGAACATTTCCGGCGGCTAGACAAACATGAGAAATAGCAACACTATCAACAGGAACGACATTCTCCTGCAGCTTTTCAACATCAACATCAACATCCTCGTGCCGGCTAGGAGCGTCTACAGGACCAGAATCTTGAGCAACAGAAGCTTCTACACTGCCATCAGCTGCTGATACACCAACTTTACAGCCTCACCAACACCACCAGCAACGGCAACGTCAACCTGTTCATGAACTTCTTCAACTTTATCTTCAGCCTACCGAAGAAGTTGAAAAAATCATTAGAACATAAACAAGCAAGAAAGAATCAACACAACAACACGCAGTTCAATCATGTAATACAACGCAGTTCACAAACACACTAACAAGCAGCTCACTTGTAAGAAAGATTGAAGGTTACTTATGTTAGACATTATAGCTCACTTATGTAAAACAGAGCAGTCCACACACAAACAACACGAAGCTCACAAATGTTACAGACTACATCTCGCAAATGTTAAGTAAAAAATTGCATTTTCGGTAAACAGAACAACATGAATCTTTCTTATACTAGCAATAAATATAGATTACAAAACACCAGTACAAAAATTAATTCCAACGTACCTTATTAGCTACAACACCAAGAGGGGACGACGCATCAGCCAAGTGCTCATCCTTATCAACACCATCGCTCGAGTTCTGGCGCACATCACAACCTTTTTCTGCAGCAGCCTACAACACAGCACTCAACATCACAAAATAATATGGTAACAAAACAAAACTTCAGCTAATCACAAGCAGTCCACACGTTAGAGTCATGAGGAACACAACAAGAAAAGAAAACAAAACACGGGAGACACAAAGTGACAGGACAAAAGATTTTATACATCATCAATGCCATCATCCTAAGATGCAACGATATCAAAATTTTCCTCTCCACCCTACAAAAACAACAACACAAATGTCAGAGGCACACAATAAGAAAAGAATATTAACTGGGGAAAAACAACAAATTAAGAAGCAGTCCACATGATATTATAAGGAGGTACAAAGAAAAAAAAAAGGAAAACATACAGTATGAGCGTCAACACCAGTGTCCTCTTGGTCCATTTGATTGATAATGTGCTCAGCATCCTTCTCAAACCGTATGCACTTTTCATCCTGTGAATTCTTCAACTGAGAATATGAAGACCGAATATTCATCACTGAAAACTTCAACCCCTCAAGAACACCACGTTCAAAGTTGTGAGCAGCAACAATTTCTTCTTCACATGGGCCATGGCCAACAGGGAAAAATCCAGCAACTTGCCTCAACCGATCACCAGAGGTTGGAAAATCTTCAGTTAATTTGATAACCTTCTGAAGGAGCTCATCAATCTCCCCGTGTTTGGTACTGCCAACAAACGCATGATCAGAAGACCTTCTAGTATTGAAATTACGACCAGCCATGAAACCCCGAGTAGGCAGCGTCTGGCCATCAAGGGAAGGAAGTTGGCAGCATATAGGCTCATGGAACCTAGCGTATCTAGCAGGACTGCTAGGACCTGCATCAGAGTTGCCACACAAAAGTGCAACGGGACGACCGTAGACAATATCACCCAACGCCTTCCACTGCAAAAAATATGAAACAAAAAAAGCAAAGAAGTCCACATCAGAAATCTAGGAGGTTCAGATATATCACGAGTAAAAAATTAAAAAAGATGAAGGTTTGAACTATTGTAAAAGATCAACTAACCGGAAGTTTCCCAAATTTGTAACTTTCCAAAACTATCTTTCCCTTGACAACAATATCCTTATTGTATATCTTCAAAAGGACCTCATGCGTAAGGTATGAAGCACGTGGAGTCAACGTGTGCAACAATGAAACTTTGCGAAGGTTCAAGGAGTCTAAATACATAATTAGAGGAACAATGACACAGCCCTCAGCACAATTCTGCTTGCTACCTTTTGACTGCCACTTCACCACAGCTAATTGCAGCTCATCAACGACAAGCTGGCAAAAGTCCATATCTGCCATAGCAAAATAATCCATTTCTTGACCATCGCAGCAACCCTGCCCAAACGAACTGCAGGCCCAGGGCATAGCAAATTCTGATAAAGAATAAGGAAGAAAACCTTAACAGCAAGATCAATTGTCACCGTGTCCTCACTCTCAACCAAATCCTTCAATAGTGCAAGCAAGTCCTTAACACCTATGCTTCGTGAACGGTCAAAACCGAGCTCATCCTTGAGGGCAGACAATGATTCATCATGGCCGCTGTTAGCAGGCGTTGTTGCAGTGCGAGATCCCATAGGAAAATGAAAAATGTGGTGAACAGCAGCACGGTTGATACGAAGAACCCTGTCAGGACCAAGGTCAATTTTTATTGTCGCAGGGTCAATCTTTCCCATCAGATAGCACATGAGAATGCGGGACACATTCTTCTTTAAGGTCAAGTTAAAGACAACACCAAAACCAGCATCAATCACACGAGGACGGTGCGGAGCTCTCAATAAATCAGCAGCCTTGCACACATTTGGGAGTAACAAGCGTACGGTCTTGTTAAAACGTGAATCATCGTCATCACCGTCATCTTCAGTTCTCTTCCTCTTACCAGCGTTCGTCTTCTTCTGTGTAAAAAAATGCAGTCCACATTAACAAAATAAGCAAAATAAGAGACGAAAGAGGAAATTAGAATGTCATTGGAAGAAACAAATGTAGTATTTCAACAAACCTTTGGAACAACATCAACATCAGCATCAACACGAGGACACTTACGCTGACCCTTGGATGTACCACAGTCTTTCCGTATGGCAGGAGACTGGGCATTCCTCACAAAATCAGCAAGCACAAAGTCATCGTCGTCAGACTCAGCCTCGCCATCAACATCTGGTCGCTTCCGCTTCAGATAATCTGCTCCAGTTTTAACAGTTCTCTTACCAAGTTTCTTATCCATCGAAGCAACACGAGGACTCCGCCAAGGAGTATCACCTTGCTCAGCAACAAAACTCATATTCTTCTTCTGCAAATCATGTTGCTTGCCTTTACCATATCTCGCACCTTTAGCAGCATCTGTAGCCTTCCTAAGCCTCTCTTTGTCTTTATACAACTTCGAATCAGTTTCAAACCTCAACATCTTATTACGTTTCTTAAATTCATATGCACGAAGCTGATCCGGAACCATCCAATCCTGTGTAACTTGCTCCGTACCGTCAACAGATTGTGATTGTGTTTCTGACAAGACAGTGCGACTAAAGGCATGCTAAGAACTCACACCAACGGCACCCTCTGTGAAATAATGGTCAATCAAATGAGTAACCTCCTCAAACCCAGCAACCCCCACAACCCCGGCACAAAAATCAGACTATGCGTCGAAATGAAGTTCATACATGGTTAAATAAGGAATGAACATAGGAACAAATGCAGTTCACCTATCATTATAATACAGTGCTCTATGGAAGAAATGCAAGGGGTACAATTTCTTGAAAAAATACAATAAGCAGATGTTTTTTCACACGAAAAAATGGATGACTGAATACAGCAAGGCTAACAGAAATTTGAACAGCATCAACTAAACAGCATACAACAAATAAAACATGCACAACAAAAAAAGTAAGTACATATACGCAGAATAGAGTTCACAAATCACAAAACATGAATGAAGTAAAACACAGTAATACACAACAAGTTGGAAAACTAAAAATTCATCTTACAAAAAGAACGTACCATGAGGAAGGGCCACACTAATTGGGGAGGTTTCAATTGGTGATTTCATTAGTCCATGATGATCCTTACCACCAAAATCACCCGAGGGAACCGGCGAATTATAAGCAGCATCAGCACGACTTGTGCCAACAAAATTACCTACTGGATTCAAAAGAAAACAAGAACAAAATTAATAACAACAAATGAATAAAAATATCAGCAATGCTAAGAACTAACACATGAAAGGCTAAGCTGCAGGATGAACAAGAAACTAACATAAACAAATACTCAAAAAAATACATGGGGAAGCAAGCAGTCCACATACCTTGATCTTCCCCACCTGCATTGCTTGGCGAAGACATCGCGTTTGTACGAGCGCGTGAGGACGGCGTGACGGATACCAGCAACACGACGATAAAATCCGACAAAATCCTAGGGACGATTTTTTTCTCCGCACGGAAAACCCACAAGAACAACCTTCAAAAGGACGACAAATCAACAGCATCAGCAAAAACGCATATGAACTAAAAAGAATCTAACAACTAAATTCGCGGCGAAATAAAAGAACAGACGGGAGCGGCACCAACACAAAGGGGATGCGCGGCGACAATGTGGGGATTTGGGCGATGCGGAGGGACGCGGGAGGAGCGGAGAGAGGTGAGGGGTGACAGAATACACAAATCTGGAGCAACGCACCAATAAAAGGGGTCCCGGGCGCCGACGGATGCTTCGAAGGACGGCGGTTGCCGCGGGCGACGCCGGTTGCTGCACGCGACGGCGGTTTCAAGATGGGTGGGGAGTTGCTCCGGGCGTTACTGCAAGACAAGGGAGAGGGTTTTCTCGCTATATCCCTCCACGAGACGATTGCGAGACCACCGTGCGGTACAGCTAACAAAACGGGCCAGACCGGAAGAGCCGGCCCAATTGGACAGAGCAGCAGCAACCACTCACGGGCCGGAATGCTAGGCCGCACCAAGGTAAAGTGAAGCTCACCCATAAGGAACTAGCAGTTCGCCCCGTATAAAATGGGAGACACTGGCAGTTAACATGTCATAAACTCGCGAACTGCTGTACGATAAGAAAACACATGCGATTAACTTTGTCTTAAAAAAACTCAAAACTAACAAAAAGTATGCAGACAACTAAGAAAACAATGCACTGCAGAGTGTTGACAACTGCAGTACACATTAATAAGTCAAAGAAGTTCCCCTAAAACAGCACACAAAAAAACTTAAAGGCCAATTACACATGCAGTTCTGTTTAAGATAAAACGCAGTTAGGATTGTTTAAACCTGCAGTGCACACCAGTGCGTCAAAGCAGTTGCCTGAACAACACACGCAAAAGATTAAAAGGCAAATAAACATGCAGTTCCCTCTAATAAATAATACAGTACAGACGATTGACACATGCAGTACACATCGGAAGCATAAAGGGCAATTACACATGCAGTTCGGTTTAAGATAAAACGCAGTCAGGATTGTTTAAAACTGCAGTACACATCAGTACGTCAAAGCAGCTGCCTGAAAAAAAATGCAAAAGATTAAAAGGCAAATAAACATGCAGTTCTCTATAAGAGATAATGCAGTGCAGAAGATTGACAGATGCAGTACAAGTCGGAAGCTTAAAAATAAAACAGAAGTTGCGCGCCGAAAAAAAAATTGACCGCCCAGGTGCGACCTGAACCCAGCCAATCTCTTAGTAAGGCAGCGCCAGCTGGCATAGGCAGGCGCAGGCCCATTCTGAGACACGATGCGTGGGCATAGGCACACAAGGGCCCACAGGTCATGGTACAGCGAGCGCCGTGTGTAAGCGCCCAACAAATGTAAAGAGGAGTTCGGAAGGGATGCCTGGCCAGCGCTTATAAACAGGTTCGGCTCGCCCTCAACGGGCGAGGTGGGACTAAAATTTCAAGTGTTTGCACACCGAACCGACGGGTGGGCCTATTCGGGAGACTTCGGTGAGCGAGGTGGGCCTAATTGGGCCGATTCAGATTTACTCGCAGTGGGCCGATTCAGATTTTTACAAAAACATGAGCAACATGCATTTTATATTTGGGCCGAAAGTGTATTTTTTTTAGTTCACATACAAACATTCTCCAACTGTAATACACAACACGCATCCAGTCCCCCCCTTTCACAAATGAAGTGCACAACGGTAAGGTAAAAAGTACTGTCGTACTCCGAATACAGTTCGGAGGTTATACAATGTAGTCCTAAAAAAATGTTGGCCCCCCCAACCCCCCCCTCCCCCCGTCAAGCCCTACAGCCACTAACTCCAGAAAGTCCACATAAAAAAAACTGACCAGTATATGTAACAAAACAAATGCAGTTCGAAGCCTTTAGTTATGAAATATGTTATATTCAACTAAGTAGTTCTTTCACATTTACAACGCAGTCCTCCATTAAAAAATAGCAGTGCGGTTCACCTATAAATGAAGTTAACTACAAAATAAACTGCAGTGCAGTTACGTTAAAAAATGCAGCTAGATCATTTCAGTCAGAAGTAAGAAAACAAAATGCAGTCAACAAAATTAAACAATAACAACGACACATGTGCTAAAGCAGGAAGTTATGTTTTCTTTGAAATGCAGTTCCATCCACCGCCTGCCACCTACAACAGCATCTACTACTGTAAAACTGACTACATAAAGCCCACCCACCCGTGCTCTACACCACACCAACACAAACAGACCCCTCTTCTTCTTATCTCCAAAAATCAGATCTAGGGTTCACCTACTCCCCCTCCTGCTCCCTGCGGTTCACCTGAGCTCGGCATGGAAGACTGTCCATGCGGCTGCCTGGCAAGGATGGTGCCTATAGCGGAGGCATGCCAGCACTCTGATGGTCTGGAGCTCACCCAGACTGAAAGACGCGCCCTCCTCTCATGCCTACTCACCGGGAACCGTGGGTTCAGGGGCCCATTTATCCATCACCTCACAGATGCAGATCTGCAGGATTCATGGGTATGTCTTTAAACAAATTATTCTCCACCATCTTAGCTTGCAAATCAACAAAAAAATGTATATCTCCGTCGCTTTATACAGTCTTCCAACAGTGTCACTAATTAAAACTGCATGGCTACATCGATTTTCCTTTCGGTCCAAAACCATTAGCTGTACATACTAATTAGATCCATACCTGTGAAGGTTGAACACAACACCTGATGAAAGCAGTTCCAACGCTCATCGATGCAGTTATATTTGGGAAAAATTGCAGTACTTATAAACATATCTCGCAGTGCGGTAGTACTAAAAAACAATACTAAGTATTTTACCAGAGGTATCAGCCAAGTCCGTTCAAATTTTAATTCACAAAACTGCACCTGTTTTTATTAGTACTAGCCATATTTCCAAATTTCAAAAACTTTATGCATGCAAAAGATGTACCAAAATATGTGGTGCTAACTCATGCAGATTCTTTTTCCATGCATGCCCACATACAGAAACTGCCATCCACAATAATGTTTGCTGCTCCAAGCTCAGGGAGGCTTAAGTTGGAGACAGTGCACAAGAATGGGTATGAAGAAATGCAAGTTGACTACAACATTGACTCTGATGGCTGCTTCAACATAGCTGCTGGCTGGAAGGAGTTTGTCTCCCTGAATGGATTTGAGGCGGGAGAGGCGGTGATAGTGATGTTCTACAAAGAAGAACAGTCCCTGAAATTTATGATATTTGCTCTGTAGGCTGTCTAAGCTAAAACAAGCACATTGTGGCTCATCTGTAATGCTTGCTTATGTTGCATGCTTTCAAACTTATGTTTGCCCGACAACAAAAATCTATGTTCTTCACTCAGTTAGAACTGATGGGCATCCTCTTAAATGTATGTGAACTGATCTGCATCAATTTAAGGCTATTTTCCAAACATGCTTGTCGAATCATTGTTACCAATTACCTTCAACCTTTTTAAAAGAAATTCATGGTGCACCAAATAAAAAACTACACCAAAAGTAACACTGCGGTGCAATTATCGAAACCATGTAGTTCGATTACGAAGTTTAAAAACTTGTCAACCCATGCAGTTCTTTTAACAACAAAATAAAGTACTATAACGAAAACAATGTAGTTGACTTCACAGAATAATGCGTCTGCCAAAAATCAAATCCAACATACTGTAATGCTAACTGCACTTCCAATGCAGTCCAGTATTTACAAGCATGCAGTGCAATGAAATAAGTAAGAATACAACTGCAACAATCAAAACGTCAAAAAAACAAAGAACAAAAGACAAACGTGCGACAAACAAAGATCACAACAACCAATCGCAGGTCCAATAGCACGCGAAAGCAACATGCAAAACAAAATCAATTCGTAAGAAAAAAGGCCGCAACAAATTAAATTGAGCTTACGACCAGAAAAACAGAAGCGCATGAACAACCATATTTTATTTTTCAAAATTCAACCTAAAATACAACAATTACAGATGAAATTAGGCATATTAAGACGCAACACAGACATAAACTACTAGTTTCAAACCGTATAGATGCACAAAATCGGAAAAACAAAAATCTACACACGAGCGGACGAAGCTCGTAACGCCCGCGCAATAGATTCGCCAAAATTGACAACTAACTACAAAATTATTCACATATACGGGCAAAACGGGGATAATAAACGAAAACTAGCTAATAATTTATACTTAGAAACCACGTCCGCAGCAAAAACAAACGGATCACACGCGAGCACGGACGAACAGAGGAAAGCTCGCCCGCCAAATCACTCCATTTCTACAGAGTTAAGTTCGGATACAGGTAAAATACACATAATAAGGGACTAGGAGCATCCATAAACAAGTATAAACATCCAGCAACACTCGATTCCATCCAGAACACACAGGCAGGCTGCCAGAAAAGAAGAAGTTCCCACGTCTCGCATTGCAGTACTTGTTTGAAAGCGATGCAGTGCACCCGGGTTAAACGTGCAGTTCGGAAGTGTTGTCAGAATAGTTATTCTGCACCCGTTGTCAGAATAGACGGATACAGACCGTCAATTCTGACAACGGGTGCAGAATAACTATTCTGACAACACTTCCGAACTACACTATTAACGCGGGTACACTCCATCCCTATCAAACGAGCACTGCAATATCAGCAGAAAAAACTACACGTGTTTTTTTGTCACCGTTTTCGCTCCAGATTCTAAACCGTTTGTCGGAACGAGACATATAATATACCATTGGATAGCTTCGGAAAATCCACAACTTTGTCATGTTGATCGGTTTCCAAGATTCCTCACGGTTTAAGAGCAGTTTCAAAAATGGTGACTGCCCGACGAGTGGCAGCGAGCGTATTTTCGCGTTTTTTTCTAAAACGCTCATCAGAATGAATAAAACGATATGGCGTTGGAAATATATCGTCGATGCGCAATTTTTTCATGTATATCACTCTCTCTAATTCTCTACGGTTTGAGAGTAATTTCAAATTTACTAAAAAACGGAATTCTGTTTTTCAAATTTTACGAATTTTTTGGTACGGTTTTCGCTGCTGTTTTCTAACCGTTTGTCGGAACAAGGCATGTGATACGGCGTTGGAAAGCTGTGGAATAGCCACAACTTTCATATGTTGGTCATTTGTTGAGATTCCTCACGGTTTTAAAGGAATTTTGAAAACGGTGGCGCTGCCTACGAGTGGCAGCGAGCGTATTTTCATGATTTTTTCCAAACCGCTCATCGGAACGATGCAAATGATACAGCGTTGGAGAGATATCGACGAGGCACAACTTTTTCATGTAGAACACTCTCTCTAATTCCTCACGGTTTAAGAGCAATTTTGAATTTATCGAAATGGGGACACTCTGTTTTTCGCGACACCAAATTCGACGCGTGGACCGCATCGGACTGAAGAGCGCACTGCTTCCGACAGAAAACCGCACTGCATCCGACGGGCAAGCGAACTGCATTGGTTCTTTTGTCCCATTTTCTAACATTTTTTAATGGGAGTGGACTACAGAGTCAAGAGTAGGGAACCACATGGATGAGACCGAGTGGAGTATTTTTTTTTGTGTGTGTTTTCGTTTACAAATTCATCTCAACTGCAAGGCCGAGTGCAGTGAACCACACGCGGCGACGAAGTGCACTGCAAGTTCGATGCAATTTTCTTTTCCTGGATACATGACGCCGCACATGAACGAATGTTGTTCACATAAAAGGAAGTGAACCACTCCTCAAATCGAAAAAAACGGCATGCATTTTCTATCACTCTCTGACTTTTCTTAAGTCGTCTAGACCACACAGTACATTTTTTCACAAAGCAAACCACCATGGTTTTTAATAGTGAAACATCATGATTTTAGCATTCTTTTTAGAAGCACATCATGCACGTGGAGGTTTTCTTCTCCTCGGGAGCACTGCATATCCAACCCCCACAGCACTGCACATGTGTGCCCATGGGACGACAACCAAAATCTGAAAAGCACAAAAATGACAACCGTGAGTAAACAGAAGATACAATGAACTACACAAAATATGATACAATGAACCGCTAGTGTTTTCTATATAAATGCATGGTCACGCCTGGAAACCGCACGCCGGCACCAGCCGGACTGCATTGCCGGGCGCCACATCGGATTGAAGGCGATGTCACACAAACAAAAAAAGGGGGAAGTACTCGCCCGTGCTGCTCCAACTGCTAGCAGCTCACTAGCGAACTGTTGTGGCCACACCACTGACAAAGTTGTTGTCGCCGAACTGCATGCCGTGGTTGGCCATACTGCATGCCGTGGTTGGACGTATTGCATGCCGTTGTTGGCCATACTGCACGCCGCCGAACTGCAAACCAAGCTAGAGTGGAGGAAGAGGGAGCTCGCCGCTGGACGCGGGCGCCATCGCTGGACGCTGAGGAAGGCAGCAGCGGGTCCGGCTGTGGGCGAGGGGCACCGCCGCGGGGATGGGTCAGTGGAGCAGGCGCCGACGATGGGTAGCCTGGCTGGGGAGGGTGGTGGACGGCGGGGTAGGGAGGCGGCGGGAGCCCAGCCGACGGATCCGGTGCTGAAGGCCGCGCCCGGTGCCTGCGGCGGCAGGATCCATCGGGCCTCGTGCTGCCGGCGTGTGGGGAGGAGGGATTGCCCAGGGCTGGGCATATCCGTTCCAGGGGCGCGGCGCACAGGGCGTTGGCCGTCGGAGTGGAGCCGGAGAGGTGGGTCGGATCTGGGGGCGGCGTGCCGGCTCGGTGGGGCGGCGCATCGGGTGGGTGCGCCGCGCATAGAGAAGGTGGGAGGGGAGGGCGGCGGCACAGGGTGGTGCGCCGCGTCGGAGAAAGATGAAGGGTGGGACGGCGGCTCGGGGTGGTGCGCCGCATCGGAGAAGGTGGGATGGGTGGGGCGGCTCGCGTGTAGAGGATGGGAAAGTGGGGCTCCAGAGGATGGGAAAGTGGGGCTCCAGCATGGACAAGGAAAAAGGAGGTGAGGGAAGTAGTGGGGTGGACTGGATCGGCGTGGGCACGGGGAGAGAAGGGGTGGGGCTGATTTCAACGCTTTTTTATCCATTCGGGGTGTTGTCAGAATAAGCGAAAGTGATGTTAGAATAAGGTCTTAAGGGTGTTGTTAGAATAGACCCACCCTATATATAGTAGCACTATTCTGATACTAGGATCAGAATAACTATTCTGATCACAGCGGCCTCTATAAGACGCGATGCGATGTTTCCGAACTCCCGAACCGGTAGGAAGGGCAAAAAAAGAACAAATCGATTCCTTCCCACCACACCTCCTCTGCCCCCCGATTCCTTCCTCCCGCACGAAGCCCCACCGTCCCCCGGATCTGGCCATCGACCTGCCACCGTCCCATGGATCCTCCCATCGCGCCGCCACCGTCCCATGGATCCTGCCGTCGTGCCTCCACCGGCCACCGTGCCGCCATCGTCCCTCGGATCCGTCCGCCGTGCCGCCACCAGCCACCCTGCCCTCACCATCCGCCGGATCCGGCCGCCGCGCCGGCATCGGCCTCGGTCTCGGATCCAGCCACCGCGCCGCCCCACCCCGATGCCAAGAAGGAGCAGGAGCCCGACCCCGGCGACGGCCGCTCTTCTTCGGCACGCAGACCGGCACCACCGAGGGATCCACCAAGGTACGCACGCACGCTCCTCATCCCCCCTGCGCCGCCGCCACCATGCTTGCTAGGTGTGTGCCTGCTCACTGTGAAGTCCGTCCTAGCCAACCTCTTCAGTTCGATGTGTGTCCTCACTGTGTGGTTCTTGCCATCTCTCGAGTCTGCCAAGCTGCAACTACACTTGTTGTTTCCTCTCCCTGCTCCTATCAGACTCGGTGTGTTGTGGGTGACGGACAAAATTGAGGCATGGACATGGCAACTGGGAACGGGAAGCGAGCTGCTACTGCACTTGATTTGCTCGACAGCTTCCGTTGTGGTTGTACTTGGACGACTGCAGATAGTGCAACCGAACGTCCATGTGTGTTTTTGGCAGCCCATTTTTACAGTTGGTGCTAATGAACATTCATCTAGATAGCATCAAAAGTTTGATGCTATTTTGCAGACAAGTGAACAACAAAGAGTTGATGTCCTGACCATGTGGTGGCTCTGGTGGACGCAGCGGAACAAAATGAGGGAGGCAGAGAAGCCTGCCAAGGGGCGGATCCTTGTGTTTAGAGCGGCATGCACATCAGCTGAGTATCAAGAGTGTTTCTGTAAGGAAAATAATAAGAAGGCCACAGGATCTCCTCTGAAGTGGTGTCCGCCTCCGGAAGACATTAAATTTAACGTTGATGGTGCATACTTACCTGGACAGCATGAGGGTGCGTGGACCAGTGCTTTGTTTCTTTGTAGAATTCTTCATGTTCTATTGTCTAACACATGACGTGTGTCCTGGTGTGTTCTTGGTTGCAGGTTCACCACTTCTAGCAAATCAAAAATGGGTGCGGTCAGCCATTGAATTTTACCTAGGATTCACCTCTCTCTGAAGTTCATAGATTGATAGAAAAAAAGTTCACATATAACAGAAAGGTCATGTATATTAATACCTGAAATACGAAATACGAAATTAAACTTTTTATGAGGAGCGGACGCCCGTCAAGGAGCGGCCCTCGCCGGACCGCAGCTCGGCGTCCGTCAGGAAGAGCACAAGTGTCATGCCCCGGCTGGTCACCCGCAACAGGAGCTTCGTCGCCGACCCGGGCGACCCTCCTCCGCCGCCCAACAAGATCCCCAAGAGCCCCTTCCCACCTGTATGTTCTTTATCTGTACACCTGAACTGAACATTTTTTGCATGGCTTCTGAAGCTAAGCTGAACTGAAGCTGAAACTATTTGTGTGTGTGCAGGAGAAGAGCTCGATGAGATGCACGGCTGTGCGGACGATGAGATGCCCCCGCACAAGGTTGACCTTCCCATTCTTCTACTGTTGATCTGCTCTGCTCTAGGATGTTTTCAAAACGGCGATGGTGATATTCTCAGGATCCATGCCCCAACCTCTCTCTCACCTAGTGATGCACGTCATAGTGTGAATTATGAAGAGAGCAAGTTTTGATTATGTGCTTTGTAAATGCTTGTTGATATGTCAATGAGGACCTATACTTTCTTTTTCTTCAGGTTGTTTTGCCGCTATTTGAGAGTTAATATTTTTGCAAGTTGTAAACTCCAGGTTATGAAGTTCGATGGATGTGAGACTACTTTTGACCTTGCACTATTAAAAGAGCTTCCAAAAATTTCCTACATGGTGATGCATCCCGCATGCACAACCTCAACCTCCTTCATGTATTTTCTATGTTTAGAAAAGTGCTCAATGAAATTTATGTTTCGAGAAGTTCATATATTACTGTGTGGAAAGGTCATGTATTAGAACTACACAATAAGTGAAAAATTGCATACCACAATTTTCTGCAGTAATAAGTGAATGATGCAGAAAATATTTGCTACTTACGTAAAAATATTTTTTTAAAAATAAACTAAGAAGTTCAAATTAAAAAAACAGAGAAGTTCGAAGTTTATGAAAAACTCAGATTTTTTCCTCGTTACTAAAGAATAAAATGAAGAAGTTCAAATAAAAAAGGTGAGAAGTTTAAATTAAAACTTAAGAGAAGTTCGAAGTTTATGAAAAACTCAGATTTTTTCTCGTTACTAAATAATAAAATGAAGTTTGAATAAAAAAAGACGAGAAGGTCAAATTAAAATAGCAGAGAAGTTCGAAATTTTTGAAAAACTCAGCTTTTTTTTCTCGTTACTAAAGAGTAAAATGAAGAAGTTCATATAAAAAAGTTGAGAAGTTCAAATTAAACTCGTGATATTCCTTACACGAAAAACATATTAGTTTTATTTTCCCTGTTTCTAAAATAAACATAGAATTTCAAAATAAAAAATCTAAGAAGTTCAAATTAAAATAATGGAGTAGTTCGACGTGTAAACCAACCCGAATTTTTTTCATTACAAAACTAGGAAAAGTGAGAACTTCAAAGAAGAATGTGACAGAAGTTCATAGTGAAAACAACGAGAAGTTCAAGTACTACAAGGAATGCGTTTCAGATGAGAATAAAAAAATAGAAAAATAAAAGCTTAAAAGGTTTGTTGAAAGAAGTTCACGTGCTCTGCCCGGGACAGTTTGATGTGTATAAAAAACTCAAATTATATAACGAACGGTCCAATATTTCTTAAATAAATGATTTTTAAGTAAGCATCGAAGTACTTTCAAAAAAATTGAACTTCTCTACTTTGAAAAAAATAACAAAGAAATTCGAAGTATATAAACTACTCAGATTTTTTCTCGTTATTAAATAATAAAATGAAGAAGTTCAAATTAAAACAGCAGAGAAGTTCGAAGTTTATGAAAAACTCAGATTTTTTTCTCATTACTAGAATTCTTTACTCAAAAATAGAAAAAGTGAAGTTCAAATTAAAATAACACAGAAGTTCAAAGTGAAAACAGCCAGAAGTTCACGTGTTGCATGGTGTGTGTTTTCATATGAGAAAAAGGAATAAAAAGACAAAGTATACAAAATTTGTTGCTAGAAGTTCAGGTGCTCGACACGGGAAGGTTCAAAACTTCTTGTGAGTGTGGTTCACTATGTATTTCTCACCCATTCTTGTGAGTGAGAAAAATGAATAAAAAGGCAAGGTCCAATTTTTTTCTTGCTATAAGTTCAAGTTCTCAGTCGGAGAAAGTTAGAAAATTTTTGTGAGAGAGGTTTGTACAAAAAGGAATATCATTTGTGTAACACCAACGAATAGGTGAGAAATTACAAACAAAAATACGCGACAGAAGTTCAACATGGAAACAGCAGGAAGTTCAACTATTACGCTAAATGAATTTCAGATGAAAGTCTTTTAAACCGTCGCGAGTATGAAAAAAATGATCAAGACGGAAAAGTTGCGTGTTTACAGCAGCTTTCCATCGGTATATCACTTGCTCAATTCCGGTGAGTGGATGGAGAACTACGAGCAAAAAACAGCACGTGAAGAAACAGAGTGAAGTTCAGGTAGACGTGTTGATGAAGTTCAAGTTCTTCACGCGGTGCATTTTCGAAGACTCTGTTTCGCGATAAAAGGCACAACGCATGATCTCGCTGTTTTCAAAATTGCTTGAAAACGGCTAGGAATCAGAGAAAAACATCGACATGAAAAAGTTTTGTATTTTCCATAGCTTTTCAACGGTATATTATTTGCCCCATTTCGATACATTTTGTAGAAATTACGGCCAAAAAACGTTTTTCGCCATTTTCGAAATTCACTTAAAACCGTAATGAATTGGTAAAAACAATCTACATAGAAAAGTTTCGCATTTCTTCAAGCTTTCCAATGCCATATCATCTGCTGCATTCCAATAAACCGTTGAGAAAATAATGCGATTATACGAACTCGGTGGGACTTCGGCCATTTTCAAAATTACGTTTAAATAGTTTAAAATTGGAAAAAACTTTCTCTATGAAAAAGAAGCGGATTTGCAGCAGCTATCCAACGCCATCTCATTTGCCTCATTCCGATAAACGGTTTAGAAATAGGCTCAAAAATACGATTCACATTTTTTTGTGTGAAGAAAAACGGTTTTCAAAACTGCTCTTAAACCATTTAGATTTTGACAAAAATTCAACTTAGGTCGTGACCATCGTGTCCACAGCTTTCCAACGATATATTGCAAGCCTCATTTGGACAATATTACGGGAAGTTCAACCTCTCACCAAGGGAAGTTCAGGTCGAAGAACTCAGGCAGTAAAATTGCAACAGATGCAAGTTCATCACGTCCCGAGAGCAAATCCGCCAACGAGCGAGATTCCTATTTAAAACGGGCATTTAGTTGCTAAAAACCGTTTCCAGATTACACTTACATCACATAGAACACGACTGACCAGAATAATTCGCGCGGGGAGACACGGTTGCGAAGATAGCCCAAAGGTCGGGTTCCTACAGAGGGAAGTTCAGGTTGTGTAACTCAGGAAGTTCAACCCGTGATCAGAATAGTATTTATGTATATATATATATATATATATCACTTATACTATGACTGCAATTTCACCCAACTGTAACACAAACCCAATAGAAATCCATCATGATCACCCCCTCCCCCGTGTTTTAGTTCTGAGGGTAGACTGTGCGGGCCCACTGATGGGCGCATCTCTGAAACTTCACAAGATGGGTGAGACCGCAACCACACGTGTGTGGCTCAACTAATTAATTAAGGTGGTGTGATATTTCGTGCGTGCATAACTTTTTGATGTGGCACATATGCCTCTCAAAGGTCGAACGGTATGTAGTACCTGACCTCATAAATAGGTTTTGTGTATACGTACTATTGTGTTGCCCCTCCCCGCCCCCACCCCACCCCAGACACACATGCTTCGAACCGAAAACACGCCCTATATATATGTATGCACTCAAACTTCTGTCTGGTATCTCACCATGAACTATATCGTAACAAATAATGAGAAGAATATATCTACCTGGGTCAAATTAACCTGTAGTATGGGCCAGTTTAAGTGACAGACCACACGGGTCCACAAATTTGGCATGTCGTCCATAACCACACGAGGGAGTGTCTGTAGACAACACCAACGCACATGCATGGCCCCAGGCACGTATGTATGAAAGCGTTGTGCGATGTTCAAATACCAAACGCATAACTTTCCCCGCCACATGTGTGTCTCCCGGACAAGAATGGCCTCGTACTGAGGTTAATGACCCATGAATATATAGCCCCACGTGCACCCACATTTCGAGCCGATAGGAGGGATTCAGTGTGTACGATGCGTTCGAATTTTGGTTAGAAATATCAATGCATATGTCAACAACGTACAATATATATAACACATATACCAACAAGAAGAACCCACCTTGGTCAAATTAACATCTCAACAGCCGCATGTCAAAGTGACAACCCACGTGGACATGGATGGGCTGGTGTGATGCCGATGACCACGTGAAAAGGTGTTTGACAAAACAAACGACCGCTGCATGAGGCCCCCACATACATGTATACATGTAATTAAGTGTTTGTTTAGTTAGTACCCAATGGAACTTTAATGGCACTTGCCTCAGAAACTGTAAGTCAACTTACGAAGAGGATCGATCACAACGTGGATAGTTTATGTATGCCTCCTCACCCCCACCCACCATTTCGAGATGGTGGTGGAATGGGTTCATGGGTATATACACATGCATGCATGCGCTGTTCAAGATATCCCTCGATATGCCGATTAATCGGATGATTTATCGCTTACCAAGTGTCTGACCGATAAGATAAATTGGACGATAAATTGGCCGATATGCCGATAAATCGGCCGATATGCCGATAAACAGAGCGATTTACCCGTTATCCTAGGTCAACCGATAAGTTCCCGATAAGCGATATCCCCAACATTGCATGCATGCGCTCAAAAAACATTTGTCTTGATGTCTAACCATGGGATATCGTAACGCATACCGAAAAGGATCCACCTGGGTCAAAACGATATATATTATAGGTGACCACACATCGCCCCCATAGATTGACGCGTCACGGATTACCATGTGAGGGAGCTACTCAGGACCACCATCAATTATATGTGACCCAAGCATATGCATGGGTTTGTTTTTTATGTCAAAATGCCAACTGCACGACTTCAGGTGCGTGCTTCACAAATTAGAAAGAGCCCCCCCCCCCCACGCGCGACCACCACCGAAAACACCACCTCGAGGCGCGTCAAACTATGACACATCAGTTCGTGTTATAATTATATAATGTTCATATATCATTCGAAAAATATGCAATAATATAGTTTCCAGGAATTCATTGGGGGAAATCATATGTCCCTTTGGGTTCATGTTTAGTCACCATGCAATAAATGGTAAGAAACCTCAAACATCTTGGCGTCGTGGAAAACATTGAAAATCTTGGTTTTTAGACAGCTCGGCCTCAAACATCGAAAAAATCATTTTATATTGAAGTAAATCCAAAAATCAGCTGAGAATCATGAAACTTGGGATTCCGTTTCATTGTGCTATTTTTTGGCCTAATTGGAGACAAGTTTTTAATATACTTTTCTTACAAAAGGGAGCTTATTAAAGGTTGGTACACACACTTGTCACGTTACCATCACGAACGATTAAAGTATTCAACCGTGTGCGTTGGTCCCAACAAAATATTATGTATACCACCATGAGCCTCGTGTGCCGTCCGAGCAGACGTGAGTTGACGGGACGCATGCGAGTAGTCCGCTGCTCAGGCTGGCCGTGAGGCGTGCGAGCAGGTGTGTAAATTGACGGGACGCGTGCGCGCAGGCCGCTCTGGCTCACCGGGAGACGAGCGAGCTGGTGTGTGAATTGACGGGACGCGTGCGAGCAGTCCTCTGTGCAGGCGAAGAGGTGCGAGCAGGGGTGAGGCATGCGAGAAGACCGCTACGCAGGCTCACCAGGAGGCGAGCCGTTTAACCGCGTCCCGCCTAGCTCCCAACCACTCTATATTAATTGCGCATGTGTCGCTGGTTATAGCAGGCGGCCGCACTCCCCTCTCTACACACAACGCGCCAGCATCCTCGCCGCCATTCCTAGTCGTAAACGCTCTCGGAAGTGTATGAGATGGCGCCCAAGTGCACCATCAGAGGGAGTGGTGACGCGGGGTTCAAAGCCGGGGCCGGCGAAGCAACTAAGCATCTTTTGATGTTGGGCGACGAGGTTGCCCTCCCCGCCGATGAGGTCTCGTGCGGACAGAAGCGCGGCCATGACGTCGTAAGCCCCGTCGTGCCTCCCCGGCAGGAGGCGGTGCTGCACAGAGACTACTACGACCTCCCTGATGACCACTCCAGCGACGACGACTCCGACGGCGACAACTCCGACGATGACGGAGAACCGATTAGACCCCCCTATTTTGGTAACCATATCATAGGGTATCTCTGATTAGTTTTTTTACCGCCTTTTTGGAATGGAGAGCTCGGGGTTCATCTTATTTCAATCCATGTAATCAGAGTAAGATTCGATAGATCCATATTAGCGTGTATGTATTGATTGTTTGTTAGGTAAATGATAAGTGACTTGGATAAGTGACATCCGTACAAAC
The DNA here is from genome assembly GCA_039707655.1 of Elymus sibiricus. Classification (NCBI taxonomy): domain Eukaryota; kingdom Viridiplantae; phylum Streptophyta; class Magnoliopsida; order Poales; family Poaceae; genus Elymus; species Elymus sibiricus. Next base: position 242,991,494 of record CM077667.1, on the reverse strand, counting down.
GATTATGCTAATATGTCTAAGGTTTGCCAGTGATTTAATGGTTGACCAATATGAATGATCATTTTGCCAATAATCCGTCTACATAGGTGATTATACATGTACCCATTTGTAAATGAACACTGTATAAGAGCATTTAGATAACTACGTTAGTGATAATGGGGAGTAGTACTTACTTGAAAGTTCCCCGTTTCTTTGACAATAACCGGTTCATGCATTTATAGTCATTAGTAAATAATTTTATTGCACTAAGTTGTTTGTGATATTATTTTATGCATTTCATTCATCAATGTCATGGTTTTTTATTATATGTATAGGTGCTATATCTGACGACGTTGGCAGCGATAAATATGACCAGAGGAGGTACAAGAAACAAAAGCTCCGGGAGCTCTATGCGGGAACGCATAATTGTCGCATCAGGACCCGTAATGGGGGCATCGGATGCCCGTTCTGTGCCCAAAGGCTTAACCCCGCGTCTGCAAGTGTTCTGGAGCATGCTACAGGACGATCCGTTGGCTCCTTCAGGAAGAAGTATTCTCGGAGGGTGGCGCACGCCACGTACACGGAGTACCTGGAGAAAGTTTACGTTGTTGGTGGGTACGATTAGGATTGAGTTATATATACATGTCCTGATGCCAGCACTACCCTAGCTATATAAAGTTCGTGCGTCTTATACCTCTGCTTGAGTTATGTTTATTATATGTTGATCTAGATGTTGGTGAGACTTTTTTTATGAACTAATACGTAGAGCAATGTAATTGCAGTCTTGAGCTGCAATCAGTTTGGTTGATGGAATATTTATGCTTATCATAGAGTCCCCACACAGTTTACTACTAGCAACTGTTTGCCCACAGCACGCACAGCTACGTGGGAGTGTCGGCAGTTTTTTTACACTATGCATATTACGGTAAAATAATGCTATACTTACCTAGAAACTTGTTGAATGCGGTAAAAAAATTCAGGTGTCACACGAAAGAGGAAATTTGGAACCCAGAAACTTGGTTATTTTCCCGGATCGAAACCGGGTGCGAGGACTAACATTGTGCCATGACACGCATGTGTCCTAATTGTCTAGAACGCATTCCCGCGGATCGCATGTCAGTGCTATAGGATTTACACGGACCATGACAGTCCCCTTACACCGTAGTGACACTTATCGCAAACGACTATGTCTACAGAACCGTCGCCTCCGAAGCGCATTATTATTCTGGCCGAGAAAACCCTCACCATCGTCCCCGCTTAACAAAACCCTCACCGTCCTTTCCAGTCGCACCCGCACTGCATATGTCACACCACTGCTTAGTGCTACTGAACATGTACGCTGCTTTAAGCCATTGCACACGCTTTGTTTTTGCTAACCGTTTCCCATTTAACGCCCACAATAATGGGAGCTCTTCCAGACGACGCGTGGCCAACCGAGCCAGGCGAGAAGCTGTGCGCCGTTGCGCACGGGAACGGGCTCACCAACGATACGTTGGCGGCACTTCGAGCCGCCGCGTGGCCAAACGAACCGCCGGGAACGCTTGTTCGTGCGCTGGTCAAGCTTGCACAGCAATCCTCCGCTTGGAACGCGGTGACAAGATGTGCCAATTACAGCCCATCCAGACCCCATTTACTCCACCGCTCATTTAACCTATTGTCTCTCTTCAACCTTTCCCCACAACGCAAGCACACCCACACTCCAAATACAGAGATGATATCCTGCTGGGCTACAATCGGCGGAGCTCCTAGCGGCTACCGATGACGAGCGGCAGTTCACCATTCGTGCGTACATGGACACCCACGTAAGGTTCAAGAACCTCATGGTGGTGTCCACCAACGACCCGGTCTGGGTGGAGAACTCCATCCACACCATGGAGCAACTGCTTGCTGAGGATGACAAGTACAAGGTGGTCTGCTTCGACCTCGAGTACACCGGCGGTCGTGCCGGGCATTATCAGAAGGTTGCTGTCGCCCAGCTGTGCGTGGGCCATTACGTTCTCGTCTACAACTACTGCCTGGCGACAAGGCCTTGCGATCGATTCGCCGGGTTTGTCAATAGCCCCGACTACATATTTGGTAGGGTGGACACCGCCAACGATGAAAAGGTGTTCAAGGCCACGGGCTTGTCCTGCCGGAATCTTGTGGACATCCAATGCATGTACAAGATCTTCGGCGGCGAGGAGAAGCATAAGGACTCCCTGGTTGACCTCGCCATGGCCATCATCGACCCCTACTACAGAGGCATGAAGGACGCTACAAGAAGAAGAAGGTTGCCTGGTACCGCGCCTGGGTCCGAAGACTGGATGAAGATCACGTCAAGTACGCGGCCAAGGACGCGTACGTAAGCTACAGGATGTGTAGGTGGATCATTGACATGAGGAAGTGCCTCCATCCTGCGCCGACCGGCACCCCTCGTCACAAGAAGTATAGATGAATGATTTGATGATCGTTATGACTAGTTTAGTATGCATGTACTTGTTAATTGATGTGTGCAAATGTTATCTGTAGTCAGTAATGTAATTCGATGTTTATTTAGGTTATGCAATCATGATGTTGTTATGTAGACAAAGAATAGATGGTATACAGATGATAGCCCACAAGTATAGGGGATCGCAACAGTTTTCGAGGATAGAGTATTCAACCCAAATTTATAGATTTGACACAAGGGGAGCCAGAGAATATTTGAGAGTATTAGCAGTTGAGTTGTCAATTCAACCACACCTGGAGATTAAATATCTGAAGCAGAGTGATCAGTAGCACAATAGTATGATAGTTTTGATAGCAGTAGCAACAGTAGTAGTAACAGTAGCAGTAGCAATAGTAACTCAGCAAGAACAGTATGTGGAAAACACGTAGGCACTGGATCGGTGAACTCGTTGGATAATATTCATCATATAACAGTCATAACCTAGGGCGACACAGAACTAGCTCCAGTTCATAAATGTAATGTAGGCATGTATTCCATAAATAGTCATACGTGCTTATGGAAAAGAACTTGCATAAAATCTTTTATCCTACCCTCCCGTGGCAGCGGGGTCCATAAGGAAACTAAGGGATATTAAGGCCTCCTTTTAATAGAGAACTGGAAGAAAGCATTAACACATAGTGAATACATGAACTCCTCAAACTACGGTCATCACCGGAAAGTATCCCGACTATTGTCACTCCGGGGTTTATGGATCATAACACGTAATAGGTGCATATGACTAGCAAGATCGGATCAAGAACATAGATATAATGGTGATAACATAAACGGTTAAGATCTGAAATCATGGCACTCGTGCCCTAGTGACAAGCATTAAGCATGGCAAAGTCATAGTAACATCAATCTCAGAACATAGTGGATACTAGGGATCAAGCCCTAACAAAACTAACTCGATTACATGATGGATCTCATCCAACTCCTCACCGACCAGCAAGCCTACGAAGGAATTACTCACTCCCGGTGGGGAGCATCATGGAATTGGCGATGGAGAAGGGTTGATGATGACGAAGACCGAAGATTCCCCTCTCCGGAGCCCCAAACGGGCTCCAGATCTGGCCTCCCGAGGAAGAATAGGAGGTGGCGGCGGCTCCGTATCGTAAAACGCGATGAAACTTTCTCTCTTATTTTTTCTCTGAAAATAGGATTTTATAACGTTGGAATTAGGGTCAGTGGGGCCCCGAGGTGGGCACAACCGACCAGGGCGTGCCTAGAGGGGGTGGAGCGCCCTAGTGTATCATGCCCAACCAGGGATCCCCCTCTGGTGGTTCTTGGCTCCAGTATTTTTTATTTATTGTAAAATAAATCTCCAAAAAGTTTCGTCCAGTTCCGAGAACTTTTATTTCTGCACAAAAACAACACCATGGTAGTTCTGCTGAAAACAACGTCAGTCCGGGTTAGTTTCATTCAAATCATGCAAATTAGAGTCCAAAACAAGAGCAAAAGCGTGAGGAAAAGTAGATACGACAGAGACGTATCAGCAGACATAGCAAATCACATCGCTTACGATTAAAGAAAGGAACACGTCGGTGATGATTTCACCAATCACGGACAATTGAGTGCAAGCAAGTGTTTTCCCATAGGCCACATCACACACAGCTTATTATCAGGAATTGTCTATCTTTTTATCGGTCATCCCACACAATTCCGATTACTGACCTGTTTGTCGGGTATCACACAAATCTTGTTACACTGAATCGTTTGTGTTACTTTTGATCAATGCAAACAGTTCGTCCGAGCGACCTGTTTGCCGGGTATCACATACAACCATGCAAATGGCATCTTATGAGGGAGACTCATATTTTGGTAGTACCATCTTTTCCTTAGTATGCAATGGACGATTAATATCTGGACATTAATATGCAATTGACGATTAATATCCGGACCTTAAGAAGCAGAACCACAACCGAGGGTATCCTGCGCGGCTCCAATGGCGCTCCCGATGGCTGCCGATGACAAGCGCCAGTTCACCATGCATGCCATAGTGGACACGCACAGAAGGTTCACGGGGCTATCGGTGGTGTACACCAAACATCCGATCTGGGTGGAGAACAACAACGTTATGGACCTGTTACTTGACGAGGACAAGTACAAAGTGGTCTGGTTCGACCCCGCGTCCCACCGCGTGCTCTGCTCTCGTGTCCCTCCGCGTGCTCTGCTCTCGCGCCCCTCCGCGCACGCTCTGCCAGTGGTTGGGGCCGGCCCATGATCACGTTCGGGGCTCCATATGCATCCGGTTGCGGCACGCGCGTCGCCCCATGCAGTTATGTGCTTCCACGACTGAATCACGCACTGCAAAAACTGCCATTTGGACATGCCGGTTTTCCAGGACGTCCGGCCCCCATTTATACCCACGGCCATTAACCATAGTCTCTGCACGCTTTCGATCGCGCCCCACAACACAATAAGCACACCCTCGACGACACATACAGAGAGGATGTCCAGGGGCGCTCCAATGGAGTACGACGTGCATCATGTGGAGACCCACATGAGGAAGACGGACCTCACGGTGGTGTACACCAACGACCTGGGCATGGTGAAGGACTCCATCGGCACTATGGAGCGGTTGCTTGATGCGGATGATAAGGACAAAGTGGTCGGCTTCGACCTCGCTTACACCGGCGGTCGTGTCGGGCATGATCAGAAGGTTGTCGTCGCCCAGTTCTGCGTCGGCCATCACATCCTCCTCTACTACTACTGCCTGGCCACAGTGCCTTGCGAGCATTTCACCAGGTTTGTCAATAGCCCCGACTACAGGTTCGCTACGATGGACACCACCAACGATCCAAAGGTGCTCAAGACTTTGGGCTTGGCCTGCCATAAGCTTGTCGACATCCGCGGCCACTACAAGGTCTGGGGCAGCAACAAGAACATGGACTCCCATGTTGACCTGGCGATGCCATCATCGAACCCTACTATAGAGACATGATGGCTGAGTGCAACAAGAACAAGCCTGTCTGGCACAGGTCCTGGGTGAAGAAACTGGATGAATATCACCTCCAGACCGCGGCCAAGGAAGCATACACTTGCTACGAGATGTTCAGGCGGATCGTTGACATAAGGAAGTGCCTCCTACCTGAAGACGACGCATGATCGAGCCACAAGCAGAGCGATGGCCGCAAGTGTCACAGGAAGTAGATGATTTGATGATCGTTTCTCATACTCCCTCTATGCTGAAATATTTGTAGTTTTAGAGGGATAAGTTTATTATGCATGTAATAGATTATTGAGGTGTGCGCCAATGTTATGTGTAGTCACTTATCTATTTGGATGCTTAATTAGGTTATGGCAATCATGTTGTTATGTGTGTAATTGTTTATTGAGGTGTGCCAATGTTATGTGTGTAGTCACTTATGTATTTGGATGTTTAATTTAGTTCTGCAATCATGTTCTTCTAAACAGAAGCATAGATGTTTGTGGGCAGATTGAGCAAATCACATCGCATGCGGAATAAACAACCAAATCCGTCGGTGATGATTTCATCAGTCCCTGACAATTCTTTATCCGGAACCGTTTTCCCACAACACATCCAAATGGCCTGTGTATGCTATACATTACACACATCTTGATCTGAGCAACCGTTTGTGTTATTTTTGCTTATCGCACACACTTCATCCCAGTGGCATGTATGCTGTCTACCACACACATCTTGATCTATGTAACCGTTTATGTTATCTTATCTCATCACAAACAGTTCATCCGAGTGACCTGTATGCCATCTATCGCACACGTAATCATCTGCACAATCGCTTGTGTTCTGCTGGATCAGCGCAAAAAGTTTATCAGGGTGAATTGTATGTCGTACATCGCACACACTTGTATTTTTCTAACCGTTTGAGTTATATTGTCCAATCGCAAACATTTTATCTGGGCCAACTGTTTGCCACAGTCGCACGCGCAACTTTTTTTGGCATCACATTTGATGGATCCGCCATCGCACACAGTTCGTGTCATTAGCAACGGAGCTTGAACTATACTGTTTGTGATTCATGCATCGCACACAGTTTCGTCAAAGGGTCTCTGATTGATGTGTCGTATTTGGACCATCCTGCAGTAGTGCTTGAGCATTCATCATCATATTGCTTTGCATGATCATATTGAGCTTACGTAGTATTTGTCTCAAAGCCACCGTTCATCATTGATTTCATGTTACGCTAGATCATAGCACATCCTGGTACACTGCCAGAGGCATTCATATAGAGTCATATTCTCTTTATCGAGTTGTAATTTCGAGTTGTAAGTAAATAAAAGTGTGATAATCATCATTATTAGAGAATAGTCCCAGACTCCCAGTGACGAAAGGATGATGGATACTATGATTCCGCCACAAGTTGGGATGAGACTTTGGACGAAAAACAAAAAATGGGGGAGGCCAAATGAGCCAACCATAAAAAAAAGAGAAAAAGGGGGAGACAAAAAAAGAGCCCACCTAAAAAAACAGAGAAAAAGAGAGAAGGGGCAATGTTACTATCCATTTACCCCACTTGTGCCTCAAAGTGGCACCATGTTCTTCATATAGAGAGTCTCCTGATTTGTCACTTTCATCTACTAGTGAGAATTTTTCATTATACAACTTGGATTATATATTCCGATGATGGGCTTCCTCAAATGCCTGAGATCTTCATGAGCAAGCAAGTTGGATGCACGCCCACTTAGTTTCTTTTGAGCTTTCATACACTTATAGCTCTAGTGCATCTGTTGCATGGCAATCCCTACTCCTCGCATCGATGTCGATTGATGGGCATCTCCATATCCCGTTGACCCGCCTAGTTGATGCGAAACTTTCTTCCTTTTTGACTTCCTATTGATCTCTACCACCATATTCTATTCCACCCGTAGTGCTATGTCCATGGCTCACACTCATGTGTTGACTGTAGTTGAAAATGCTGAAGCGCGTGAAAAAGTATGAACCAAATGCCTGACTTGACACCAACGTGATCATGATTTGTACTTTGTTCGGAAGACGGAGTCGCATGCTTACATGATTAAATGTGTACGGATAACGTTCTTTAGCATTGTTTATTTTGAAGGACATGATTGTTTGTTAGTAAACCTGAGTATTGATGTCTTTATGTCAAATGATAGACTATTGCCTTGAATCACTTGTATCTTAATATTCATGCCATGATTAGACATTTGTTCAAGATTATGTTAGGTAGCACTCCACATCAAAAGTTATCTTTTTAATCATTTTTCTACTCAAGGACGAGAAGAAATTAAGCTTGGGATGCTAATAGGCCTGTGTCGTATCTATAATTTTTTATTGTTCCATGCCAATATTCGACAACTTTCATATACTTTTGGCAACATTTTATATTATTTTTGGGACTAACATACTGATCGAATGCCGAGTGCGAGTTTCTTTTTTTGCATGTTTTTTGTTCCATAGAAAATCCATATGAAACAAAGTCCAAACGCGATAGAAATTTACAGAGATTTATTTTAGAATATATGTGATTTTTGGGAGTCGGAATCAACATAAAATGGTGCCTGAGGTGGTCACGAGGTATCCCGGCGCGGCCAGGGGGTATGGGCACGCCCGGTTGCCTTGTGACTCCCTCGTAAGTCGGTTGGGGCCCTTCTTTCGTCACAAGAAAGATAATTTCCCGAAAAACACCCCTCAAAATTTCATCCCAATCGGAGTTACGTATCTTCGGGAATATATGAAATGGTGAAACGCCAGAAAACAGGAACGCGAAACAAAAGAGAATAGAGAGAGAGAGAGAGAGATCCAATCTTGTAGGGGCTCCTACCCTCCGGGAGCCATGGCGGCCATGGACCAGAGGGGAAACTCTCCTCCCATCTAGGGGGAGACCAAGGAAGAAGAAGGAGGAGTGGGGCTCTCTCCCCCTCTCTCCTGGTGGCGCCGAAACGCCGCTGGGGAAACTAGCGTGGTGCCAATCTACACCAACAACTCCGTTGTCTTCCTCATGACCACAATCACCTCCGTCGTCTATTTACAACGGTCCACTCCCCCGCAACCCGATGTACCCCCTACTTGAACTTGGTGCTTTATGCTTCATATTATTATCCAATGATGTTTTGCCATCCTATGATGTTTGAGTAGATTCCTTTTGTCCTATGGGTTGATTTATGATCTTGATTGGTTTGAGTTGCGTGTTTTATTTTGGTGCTGTCCTATGGTGCCTTCCGTGCCGCGCACACATGGGGGATCCCCGCTGTAGGGTGTTGCAATACGTTTATGATTCGTTTATAGTGGGTGGAAAGAGTGATGAACACTTACACTCGAGTAAGGGGGTTGCTGCGTACGGGAGTAAAGGGGACTTATTGTTTAATGTTATGGTTCGGTTTTACCTTAATGATCTTTAGTAGTTGCAGATGATTCCTAGAGTTCCAATCATAAGTTCATATGATTCAAGTAAGTTAAGTATGTGAGCTCATTCCTCTCCCTCATGTAAATTTGGAATAATGATTATAAATCTTGTTATCAATTGCATAGGACAATCTCGAAAATCCTACCACCACTTTTCCACGCTAAATTTACTTTATTGTTCTTATATTAAAATAGCACCTAACTTTTATTTCCACGTTCTTTATTATCTTGCAAACCTATATTTTTACACCTACAAAGCACTTCTCGTTCTATTCCCGCTAAGTAGTTTATTTCTTTTAGTAGGTATAGTGAACATTCTTGCGCATAGACATAACGCCCAAGATGCGGTCCTATCCTTATTTTGGCTCGAGGGCCTCGATAGGGCTAGAATCGCATCTCGTTGTTTCGCAAGAAATCGTTACAAGTACATGTAAAGAGGAGATGAGTATATGGAATTGGCTTACACTCGCAACAAGCTAAATCATGATCATCTCAAATACAACAATACATTCAATCACCATACAGAAGAGCAGGGTCCGACTACGGACGAAATCAAATGATAAAAGCGACATCCATCCTTGCTAATCCCAGGATGCCGGCCTGGAACCCATCCTATGATCGACGAAGAAGAAGAAGAAATCCAAATCAAACAAGCATCGCTCTCACGACAAAGCATCGCATTACCTGTACCTGCAACTATTGTTGTAGTAATCTGTGAGCCACGGGGACTCAACAATATCATTTCCAAGGGTATCATGACTAGCAAAGCTTAATGGGTAAGGTATGGTTAAGTAGTGAGGCTGCAGCAAGCACTAAGAATTTATTTGAGTGGCTAACTTACGAGTAAGCATAAGAAGGGTGATCTACGCATAAACGGACGTGAACTAGTAATGATCAAGAAGAGATCCTGGACACCTACTTACGAGTCAATCATAACCCCACTGTGTCCTCTTCTTGGTTCAAACCTCACAAGAAGAGACAGTCATGGTTACGCACACGGTTGGTGTGTTTTAATTGAGTTTGCTTCAGGTTTTCTATTACCGGATGTTAAACAATTTTCCAAGTTGCCACATAACCGCGGGCACGGCCCTCAGAAAGATTTAACCCTGCAGGGGTGCTCCAATTCATCCATCACAAACTAACCACAGGCTGCGCCGGAAAACCTCAACCTCGAGATAGCCCAAGGTATCCTTGGAGCGGTGCACAAAACATTCGATAAAGGTAAAACAAATCCAACAAGGCCGCCCAACGTGTTGACAAACCCGATAGGAGCCATGTATCTCGTTCTCAGGACACGACCGGATGGGAAAGCCTACGAGTAAAACCAAACCACGAGTTTCCCCATGGTGGCCCCGCGGTCTGCCCGTTTGGGACCAACACCATCCGCACTGGCCCCCACCTATATTATGTTGAATTAATACGCAGGTAGCGCTAACTCCCTATGCATTACTAACGGTATTCAGTATTATTATGTTGAGAAAATATAGTACCATTGTTGGGCCTTGCCAGAAGAGTTTTATTCCAAAACGAATTATCAAGGGGGTCCCCATAACAACCCCAAGCATGTTAGGAGCGCTCAATATGGAGCATAACACCGGTACTCAAAACTAGGGCGGCAAGAGTGGAACAAAACACCAGGCAAAAGGCCAAGCCTTCCACCCTTTACCAAGTTTATAGGTGCATTAAATTAAATAGCAAGAGTATTGTGATATCCTATAGATATCCATGTTATCACATGGAACAACCTACACCTGCAACTAGCAACGCTATAAGAGGGGGCTGAGCAAGCAGTAAAATAGCCAAACAACGGTTTGCTGGGAAGGTGGAGGTTAGAGGCTTATCATGGCATTTTGGGAGGCTTGACAAACAAGTGGTGGGTAGCGGGACATAGCGATAAAAACGAGACAACTAGCATATCAATAATAGTAGTGGTATCCAGGGAAATGATCATCTTGCCTGAAATCCCGCTTGGAAGAAGAACGAATCCGTGAAGAAGACGAACCAACGTAGTCGAACGAATCCTCACACTCCGAATTGCTTTAGGAACTCTAGCGAGGAGAACTAAATCCGGAAACAAAAAAATGACATGGTAAACACCACAACATATTCATGACACGTAAACAAGGATGATGCATGTCAAGTTTAAATATGCAAGGTATGGCAAAGCACAACAATCAACTACTACACATTAAGTGAAGTTCAATATACAACGACTTGCATATTAACGAAACTCCACCTTCGGACCATTTAGTTCACTCTCGTTTATTTACACGGCAAGTTTAAATGTTTTTAAGCATGGCAAAAGGTGAAGCATGAACAACTACATTATTTAGGCATTTTAAATGAGGTCGGGAACAACTTATAGTATTTCCAAAACGACCCCATATGCAAATTATGAATTTTGTCCAGATCTGAAACTAAACATATTTTATATTTATTAAACAGGAAAACAAAGTGCACCATATTATTCTACATATTTTTCTAGTCAAGTTACATACAAAGATCATTTAATTCGGAGCTACGGTTATTTAGTTATGGATTAAACCGTTTTAACATGACATTAAGCAAATTAAATGAAAACAGCAATTTAAACATTTTTATCATCGATGAAAGTGGGATATTGTGAAACTATGCAAAATTCTAAGCATTTTACATATATAAATCATTTTCATCCGATGCACAATTATTTAGTTATAGGCATTTCAAATGCATGGCAGTTTTCTGTAATTTTGCAATTACTGGATAAATGATAAATTGCAGGGAACAGAAAAACATATATGTGCCTACTACACCACAGCGCAGTGGCCCAGAAGTGCATCAGGCCCAAGCGGCTGAGTGTGACGAGTGCGTGTGCGTGACAAATGAAAGAAAGCATGGCAAAAATGTGGGGTTCCTGGGACTTGAACCTAGTACTGGAGCCCGACTACGCTAGCCAGCTCAGCCGGAACTCTGCTCGTGGAAAAATAGGAAACCAGAGCCATTTGACCTATGACTAAAAGCGGATAAGCTTTGCAGTAATGGCATCCCGGCGATGCTCGCCGGCAATTGGAGCAAGCAACGGAAGCTGCTCTAGCGTCACAGCACGGGCACGCGCACGGGATTAGGCTGGGGAGGCTCCTCACCTAGCTGGGATGGCACGGCCAATCACGAGCGCTCTCCTCACTCTCCAGATTTGGCAGCCTGAGGCTCAAGGAGCGCTGTCGAACGGCATGGTGGGCGGACGCGGTGGCGCGCAGGACAAGGCCGGCGACGGGGGCATCAGGAACGGCCAGGAATGGGGCGTGGGGAGGCACCTGGTCCAGCTCCGGCAAGGGGAGGCGCGGGTCGGAGCTTCGAGCGGCGGTGCGGGGCTGCAGGGCTTCAGCTTCTATCCATGGCGGGCTCTGTCCATGGCAACAAGCAAGAAAGAAAGGTCAGAGAGGGAGAGAAGGAAGAAAGAAAGGAAGAGGGAAGGAGGCAAAGGCCTAGTCGTGGGCAGAGGGGCCGGCCTGGAGCGCGGCTGTGGCGGCTCGCCAGCCGGTGGAGATGGGGCGGAGCTGGGTCGCTGGTAGCTGGCTTCATAGAGGCGCGATGGAGGAGCGGAATGAAAGGGACGTCCTTGGGTGCTGCTTCATGAGGTGGGGAGTTGAGCATCTCCTGCGACGCGGGCGCTCAGGCAGAGGAGCTCCGTGGCCATGGCGGTCCTCTTCTTGCGGCTGATGTGGGAGGAGGCCGAAGGTTGGGGCTGTGCTGCTGCTGCGGTCGTGAGGGGAAGCATGGGAAGCTATCAGCATTGTGATCGAGAGGCGGCTTGCGGAAGCATAGGAGATCAGGCAAGCGGCGCTGGTTGGATGGATGCAGAATGCGAGGTGGATGCGGGATGGTTCCCGAGGAAGAAGAGTGCCGGTGGGGTGAGCAAAACTAGGGAGTTGGTCTAGGGTTTGACAGATTTGGTATGAGGTGGTCTATATACAGGGAATAGACTAGGTTTGGACCCTTCGATTTATATCGGACGGTTAAGAATAAATAAGTTAGGGAGTCCAATTGAAAACCGGATGATGGTTTAGGGTATTTCGAGGTTGATCCGGATCCAACGGTCATGAGTCGGCGATTCGGGTTTGGGGAAGTTTCGAACACACGCGAGGGGTCTGTGCACTATGCAGAAAGGCTAGGCATGATAAGAGAGGGAAGACGGGCAGCCCGACAACAGGTTTTAAACTGCGAAAAACGTTTGATAATTTGACCAGCTATAGTGACGCTATATGTTTAACGGTTGGGGTATCAAACGGACTACGAATGCGAGGAAATTTGGCAGGCGGTCTACCTACAATATATCTCGACCGCTCGCCAAGTTTCAACTCATTCCAAGAATGTTTTATACACACCTTTAAAAACAATATTTTAACGATGCCATGGGCGCGTGCGTGTGTGGCTGGTCACGAAACGGTCAACGACGAGAATAGAGAGAACCGGCAACTATGAACGGATGCAAGTTTTGAAAAATGACAGCAACGGAGTGCCGATGCAATGCGGATGATGCGATGATGAATGCGACAACCAAATGGAACACACGACAAAGCTCGAAATAAATGGAAGGCATCTGGAGCGTCGGACTCGGGCTGTTACAACTCTCCTCCACTAACAAGAGATATCGACCCGAGATCTTAGAATGAGAAGAGGAAGATGAACAGGAATGGAAGAGGTAAAACTTAGTTGCTTCTTAGACAAACGAGTGAAACCAAAGAATCTTGAAGGTGGCAAAGAGATGACGAATGGCACGAGGCACAAGCAAGAATTCAAAAGAAATTTGGGCAGCACTTAGTTGAAAAGAGAGGCAAAACTTGATAAAATGAAAAGAACTTGAAAAGAGGACACAAAACTTCGGTTAAATGGATAAGCAAGGAAAGAACATGATCTTGACAAAACGAGATGATGGTCGAAGAGAGCAACATCACAATTCCTCCGGAACGAAAGAATAGGAGCTCTATCGTTGGAAAGAAAAGAACGGAGAAAAAAATGGCATATTCCTACCACAATTAAACTGAAAATCACCCTTACAAATAATGATTGAACGGAGTTGTTGGGAAATCAACAACGAAAAGAACAAGCTTGTTGTGGGCTTATGGACAAACATCTCAAAATTATGAGGTGACAACCGGCCAGTATAATAACAAAGATTGCTTGGGAGCAACAAGATGCAAGACTTCTTTCACCAAGCGGATACATTGAGAACTTGGATCCTTGATAAGCACCATGATAGCAACAATCCTTCGGAAATGCTTTAGGTGAAATCCTATCCAAGATAGCTCCAAGGAAGACAATGGGTTTAAATATCTCATTCTTGACAAATTCTCTTCGAGACACCTCGTGAATGAAGAATGCTATAACACCATGTCAAAAGATAATGGAGGAAGAATTGCACTTTGAAATGCAAGATAAGAATTTGAGGTACTACCATAAGAATCTTGAAGAACACTTCAAGAATGAATTAAATCCTTAACGAACCACCATGACGACCCTTTGGAAAAACTCAAGAATGAAAGGATGATAGAAAAGAATTGAAGGTTGCAAAAGGGACA